>CM046000.1:15324719-16574719 GCA_025175895.1 Wurfbainia villosa | reverse complement strand
TGTTAGATCATTTCCTATCAAGGAAAAATTATTTTAAAATTATATCACCTCTAGATTTTGATATTGACACAATCTTGAGATTTTGCAAAAGTTATGATATTTTTGCAAAACTTTGTATCACTTTGGCTTATCAATAGGAAATTGTTTCTCAAGGTTTGATAGACATAGTTTAAATTTTATTTTATTTGACATTTCCAATCATATTCTTGGAGCTATATGCACATTAATTGTACATAGGCCTTCCCAATGATTGGTCCAATGAAGGATTAATGTCTCTAGATGACACTTTGGTTCATAGTAATGCATCATAACAAGCATGATGAACCAAGTGCATCTTCCTAACATCTCACATGTTGTCTAGGTGGCTCAATACAAAAATCATGGTTTCCTAAGTATTTTGTGAGATGGTTAAAGGTATAAATCCTAGTATTTCTATAGGATCATGCAAACCTACATTTCTATTCTACAAAGCACATTCCAAGTTCTCTCCTAAGTGATGAAAATTCTATTTCGGGGAGAGGCTTGGTAAAGATGTCGGCTAGGATGGACTTAGATTCAATGTAATTAAGCTCAATGTCCCCCTTAGCCACATGGTCTCTAATGAAGTGATGTTTCACTTCAATGTGCTTGGTTCTAGAGTGATGCACCGGATTCTTGGTTAAGTTAATGGTGCTCACATTATCACAAAATACTTTCATGTTGGAGTAAGATAGCTCATAATCTTCTAAGGTATGTTTCATCCATAATAATTGAGCTACACAACCACCCATAGCCACATATTCGGCCTCGGTGGTGGATAAAGCAACACAAGGTTGCTTCCTACTACTCCAACTCACTAGGGAGGACCCAAGGAATTGGCATCCACCACTAGTACTCTTCCGATCCAATTTGCAACCGGCATAATCGAAATCAGTGTACCCAATCAAATCAAAGGACCTAGTCCTAGGGTACCATAGACCTACATTTAGTGTGCCTTTAACATATCTTAAAATTCTCTTAACGACAACTAAATGAGATTCCTTAGCACATGATTGATACCTAGCACACATACCAACCGCAAATAATATGTCGGGTCTACTAGCGGTTAAATACAAGAGGCTACCAATCATGCTCCTATAAAGGGTAAGATCTATTTGTTTTCCTTCACTATCACTATCTATTTTAGTATTGGTTGCCATTGGAGTTAACACTACCTTAGCATTTTCAAACCAAATTTCTTAATCATTTCCTTAGCATATTTGGTTTGATAAATGTAAATTCCTTCACTTGTTTGTTTAACTTGCAATCCTAGAAAGAAATTTAATTCTCCAACTAGACTCATCTCAAACTCTTTT
The DNA here is from genome assembly GCA_025175895.1 of Wurfbainia villosa. NCBI lineage: Eukaryota > Viridiplantae > Streptophyta > Magnoliopsida > Zingiberales > Zingiberaceae > Wurfbainia > Wurfbainia villosa. The sequence continues at coordinate 16,573,385 of CM046000.1, read as the reverse complement.
TCCATATTTTGAATGAAGTCTTGAAGAAGTTCATCATTTGTTGACCCAAAGATAATGTCATCAACATACACTTGGGCTACAAAGATGTCCTTAGATGTTGACTTTATAAAGAGAGTTTGATCTATACTACCCCTTTTGAAATCCTTAGAGATTAGGAAAGATGACAATCTTTCATACCAAGCCCGGGGAGCTTGTTTCAAACCATATAAGGCTTTCCTAAGCTTGTATACATGGTTTGGGTCGTCCATATTTTCAAACCCGGTAGGTTGTTCTACATACACCTCTTCCTTAATAAACCCATTTAGGAATGCCGATTTGACATCCATTTGATGGAGTTTGAAACCCATATAGGAGGCATATGCTAAAAGTATTCTAATGGACTCTAACCTAGCAACTGGGGCATATGTTTCATCATAATCAAGTCCTTCAACTTGATTAAAACCCCTTGCAACTAATCGTGCTTTATTTCTAGTGATATTCCCTTGGTCATCTAGTTTGTTCCTAAAGACCCATCTTGTAGTAACAATAGTGTTTTCACTTGGTCTAGGAACTAACTCCCATACTTGACTCCTTTCAAATTGAGCTAATTCATCTTGCATTGCTAAGATCCAATCCGGATCAAGTAATGCATCTTTAATTGTTTTGGGCTCAATTTGAGAGATTAGAGCAATATGACTAGTAGGATCCCTATGGAATGACCTAGTCCTAACTCCTTGAGATAATTCACCCACAATTTGATCTAAGGGGTGACTTTGATGAAATCTTATGGTTCTAGGAGGTGTGTTAGATGGAGTTTGATCATGATCAACCTCAATCCTATGCTCATCATCGGAATCATCCCTTACCCCCCCTTGATTCAATCCTCCCCCTTGATCATTACCCCCTAAGTTTAAGTCTTGAAATTGTTTGGTAATTTCTTGATTTTCAATATTTATATCATCATCAATAGGGATTTCTAGGTATGTATTGGAAGTTTCATCAAATTGAACATTTAAAGATTCTTCAATCTTTTGAGTCCTTTTATTGTAAACTCTATATCCTACACTAGTGGATGAGTATCCAACTAGGATTCCTTCATTTGGACTCAAACTTACTTAGGTTGTCTTTGGTATTTAAGATATAAACTTTACATCCAAAGACCTTAAAATAATGAATTGTTGGAATTGTACCATTCTACAATTCAAATGGAGTTTTTCCTAAAAACCTATGAATCAATACCCTATTTTGGATATAGCAAGCGGTATTAACCGCTTCCGCCCACAAGTAGCTAGGTAAGGAATATGCATTAAGCATTGTCCTAGCCGCTTCTTGTAGGGCACGATTTTTTCTTTCCACAACCCCATTTTGTTGGGGTGTTTTAGGACAAGAAAATTCATGCTTGTACCCTTGTTCTAAGCAAAAATTTGAAAAATTAGAATTCTCAAATTCTCCACCATGATCACTACGGATCCGGTTGATTTTGAGTTTTCTTTCATTTTCTACTCTTTTGCTAAATCCTATGATTATTCCTAAGGTTTCATCTTTATTTTTCAAGAAAAACACCCAAGTAAATCTAGAAAAATCATCTACTATTACCAAGCAATATTTACTACCAATTATAGATGGGGTACTATGGCAATCAAATAAATCCATATGTAGTAATTCTAACGGTAAAGCGGTACTAAGTAAATTTTTACCTTTGTGTGATGTTTTTGATTGTTTCCCTTCTTGGCAAGCATCACACATCTTGTCTTTGAGAAATTTGACTCTAGGCAATCCTTTGACTAGCTTCAATTTTGCTATTTTGGCTATATTCTTCATGTTTATGTGTCCTAGCCTCCTATGCCAAAGCCAACTTTCTTCCTCTTTTGCAATAAGACACTTAGTGGAAGGATTAGTAGCATAGGATAAATCAACATAATATATATTTGATTTCCTAAAGCCTACTAACATGCAATCATTTATAGTTTTGTGTCTTATAAAACATTTTGAGGAATCAAATTTAACATCAAAGTTTGCATCACATAATTGACTTACACTAAGTAAATTAAATTTCATATTTTTAACTAATAGAACTTTATGAATGGCAAGATTGGGAGATGTTGGTGCAGGGGCACTAGATAATCGAACCTGTGTTTTGATTATGGCAAAGACACAAAGTTAAGTTTATATTGTTATCTCACGAGCTAAATCAAGTGTGCAGAAAAGTACTAAAGCTGGAGCTGAAGGCTAGCGACACCCGGAGGAAGCCGTGGTGGTCGGGCGACACTTGAGTGAATTCGGAGGGAGCCGAAGGAATCGAGTGGAAGGCCGGAAGCAAGAGCTACTATCGAGGTAAGCTCGTGTGAGTGAGAGATTGTAAGGTCGTGTCCTCTTTACGGGGACGACCATAGGCGACGATTCGACTAAGACTTCCTGTGGAAGGTCTAGGTTGAGATCGGACGGTTAGAAACCGTCGTATTTATCATTTTCCGAGCTAATCTCTTACTGCAGGGAAGTGGTTCGGTAGCCGGCAATGATCACCGGACATTGGGCGATCAAGCTATTATCGATCGATGAGATGCATCGATCGGTATCATCATCACGACCGATGAGAGGCATCGGATCGATGGCGACGATTCGACTTGCGCTAGGTCAAAATGGATAACGTTTGACGCGGCCACTTCGCGATAAAAATTTGGAAAAATTCATGATTCGTTCCAAAGAAATAGGAGACAAATTCAGAGGCTAAAGTCTATAAAAGGAGGGGAGGATTCATCTCCAAAGATCATCAATTATTCATCAAGTGCTCCTACAACGCCAACGCTTCAACACCGTCATAACGCCGACGCGACGACAACCTCAGATCTTCTTCGTCGGCAGCAGATTCAAGTAATATTTTTGATATTATATTCTGTGTTTTTTATCTTCATAACGAGGTGAGGTAGGCTTGTTGCCTCATCCTCGTGTATTCGGTTTTTGTAATCGTTGTCTCCTACCTCCAACGAGGAGGAGACGTTTTAGTGCTTTGCCCTCCGTACGCGGTCTAGGACCGATAGGGCCTTGGAGTAGCAACCGCTGGGTTGTGAACCAAGTAAAATAAACGTGTTCATTTATTTTCCGCTGTGCTTACTTTGCGTATTGAATGAACGAAAAAGAAAAGATTTACGATCGCTATTCACCCCCCCCCCTCTAGCGACGCTTCTCGATCCAACAGGAGATACCTCAATGGTGCCCTTTCCTAAAATTTTAAGTTTGCCGCTATTACCAAATGACACTTTTCCTTTGCTAGTGTGGTTGATAGTGGAGAATTTTCTCTCATCCCCGGTCATATGCTTTGAGCACCCACTATCAACTATCCACAAGCTTGGTTCTTCTACCTATGTCACATGAAAAACACAATCCTTAGGTACCCAAATCTTAGGACCACTAGCATCAATTATAAATTTCTTTGGTACCCATGCCTTTCTCCCCTTGCTTTTAATCATTGATTTTCTACTAACAAGGGATGTAAATGCTACCTCTTTCTCCTTAGGTCTATATCCTAATCCGGCCTTATTGTAAATTGCCCTTTGATTTTTAATAATCATATCTAGATATTTAGAACCATTAGTGAATTTTTCTAGGCATGCTCTTAATTTACCTATTTCTTTTCTTAACTCATCATTTTCATCCCTAAGAGTACATTCATCAATATCACTAGATTGTTTGCAACATGATGAATCTACACTTTTGAGTGATTTGATTTCTAATTTTAGATCCTTAACCCTAATTTTTGATCTATTTAAAGCATTTTGTAAACATGCAATAGTCTTATAAAGTAAATCTATTTTAGGTGAGTTGTTTACCTCATCATCATCACTTGATGATGATTCATCACTTGAAGAGGAAGAGGACTCCTTGCTTGAGCTCGCGGCTTCTTCCTCTAATGCCATAAGAGCTAGGTTCCGGGTGGCATGGCATACTTCCTCATCGTCGGAAGAATCCTCCATACTTAGAGTGTCCCATGTTTGTGCCACCATTGCTTCTTTCTTCTTCTTTTCCTTCTTTTCCTTCTTTTCCTTCTTCTTCTTATGCTTCTTTTCTTTCTCCTCTTTTTTCTTTAGTTCCGGGCAATTTGGCTTCATGTGCCCTTTCTTATTGCAACCATAGCAAGTTACATTAGATGAAGAATTTGAATTATTTGAAGATTTACCTCTTGAGGATTGGAACATCCTCTTCACATCTTTCTTGGTGAGTCTCCTTGACTTCCCACCAAACTTCTTGACGTAATGTGCCACCTCGCTTGCCGATAACTCATCTTCACTACTTGATAAGTCTTCCTCGGATTCGGATGAGGAGGACACTTCCTTCTTCTCCTTCTTCTTCTTCTCCTTCTTTCCTACAAAAAGAGCTATACCCTTCTCTTTGGATGAAGTGTTAGCTTGTTCATGTAATTGAAATTCACAAAAAAGTTCATCTAACTTGACTAATGAAAGATCCCTAGAGACCTTATAGGCATCTACCATTGATAAGGTGGTCCTAGGAAAGCTTGTAATACATACCTTACAAGGTCACGGTTGTCGACCTTTTCACCTATAACGTGTAGTCCGTTGACTACTTCCTTGAAACGCCTGTGCATTTGGCTCACGGTCTCGTTTGTCTTCATAGTGAAGCTTTGGAGTTGGCCAATCAAAAGATCCCTCTTGGCCCTTCTTGTCTCTTTGGATCCTTCATTGAGTTCGATGAGCTTCTCCCAAAGCTCTTTTGCGGAGTTGAAGGGCCCGACCTTAGAGAGTTTCTCCTTGGATAGACCACATTGAAGTGTGGTCGTTGCTTTTGCATTTGCTTGTGCTTTCTTGGCCATCTCTCTTGTCCAATCTTTTGTCGGTAGTGGTGCCCAATTCGATCGCTTTTCAATCCATCTACAATACTAAACCAATTTTCTATGTCATTCATGAGATAGTATTCCATCCTACCTTTTCAATAGCCGAAGTCGTTGCCATCGAAAAACGAAGGCCTTGTCGTGCTATATCCCTCTTGAAATGCCATGCTCCGGTTGATAGTTAGATCTTCCGATGCGATCCGGGCTCTGATACCACTTGTTGGTGATCGTTTGGAAGCTAGAGGGGGGTGAATAACGCTTTTCGTTTCTACAAGAGTAATTAGCGGAAGCAAACACAAATAATATATGTAAAAACAAAAAGCAATGCTAACAAGGCTTTTACGTGGTTCGGAGATAACGCTCCTACTCCACGGCGATCCTTAAGGTGGATCAACCCAAGCAATTCCACTAAGAAGCTTTCTCTTTACAAAGACCTCCTCTTCTTACAAAAGATGACAATGAAGATTTGAGAGGAGGAGGGAGATTAATACACTTAGAAAGCTTGGAAAACTTGTGGGAGCTTAGAAGAATGATCAGAATATAAGCATTAGCCCCTTCTTGCTCCCCTTGGGCTCTTTTTATAGGAAAGAGCCTCTTTTTCCCGTTGGAGGTCTATCAGTCGACTGATGACTTACATCACCGCCCGATTCTAACGACTTCAACACCGGATTCGCTGGATTTACAAATGCTCATCGCCACGGAAGACTATCGATCGACCGCCAACATTGGCGATTCGATACTACTCAGAGCCGTCAGCGATCGGCTACGACGGCCATTTGTGGCGATCGGCGCCAATAATGGCGATCTGTACCCGGCGTATGGCGTCGGTGCAGTCGACTCTCACCGATTCGACTAGGATAACCCCACCGATCGCTAATGCCTTCCAACCTCTAATGCTGCATTTTAAGGGTCAGTTCGACCGACACCATATTCCAGTCGACTGGCACACCCCAAGTATGACTAATTTATACTTGAAAACATAACCTAAGCCTAGACTTAACCTTCTAGCTTCTCCATCAGTCTTGCGCCTCCAGGATTTCTTTCAGTCCACGACTCCATCCATGCGCTTGCCTTCAAAAGCTTCCTTCGGTTTCGTCATGCTTTGGTTTTCTTCTTTGCCAAAGTACACTTGGACTTTACGCCGCCAAGACTACATGCTTGGACTTATGCCGCCAAGACTTTCCTTTGGTCTTTCTTTTCCAAGGACTACTTGGACTTTACGCCGCCAAGACTACATGCTTAGACTTACACTGCCAAGACCAAGACCTTTCCTTTGACTTCTCTTTGCCAAGATCACACTTGGACTTGTCTTTTACCAAGTCTTCATACTTGGATTTTCCTGTCACTTAAACATGTTTACAATTAGATCACAAAACATTGCCTAACTTAGATGATTATCCAAACATCAAAATATATAAATGCTTGGGGCATTGTTGCACCAATAATATATGTCTTTATGATCATGTGGATTGTTAGGATGATACTTAACCTTGATATAATTGCATGAATATAATGGTTAAGTATATACAAATACTTCTAGGATGCATCTCACACTCACCATAGGCTACTTTGATTGAAAACTTAGCATGAGTGAGATGTTAGGATGATACAAATGTCCACTAATGCCTATGGCACTTAGATGGTCATTTAAGGTATCAAAATAGCAATAATAGACCAATCATGGGGAAGGCTTATGTTTAATTCATATACATATTGCCCAAAGATCATGGTTGGATATTTCATATGTTTTCAAAACAATTTCTTACTTTAAAATATGTGTATTCATGTTTTGAAACAATTCAAACTGAAACTAGGTGTTAAAATGGATACTATCATAATCAAAAACATAGTAGTTTTTAAAGCTTTTGGATTTTTGACAAATACGTGAAAATATAATGATTTTTCATGAAGCCCTATTTTTCACTGATAAAGAATCTTACAAGAAATATTTTCCCCAAATTTCATGATTTTTTGAATTTTCTAGAATTTTTAATGCATTTATGAAATTCGCCCAGAAAATCAGAATTTCGAAAACCATTGTGCCAGTCGACTGCCATACTGATAGTAGTCGACTGCTCACCTGAAAAATAGTCTAATATTTTCTGATTTCAGATTTTAAACGTGTTTTTGGTATTTCCCTTCTATTAAACTTGATGCCATGGGTTTATAACTTAGTATTAATCTTTTTGATGGTGTCAAAGGGGGAGAAATAATTGTGTTTAAGTAAATTATGATAGGGGGAGAATTTGTAGAGAGAGTTTCATGGATTAAGGGGGAGTTGCATGTTGTTATATCATGTTTATGTTTACATGCTTTCTTACCTTAGCAATTTATATCAAATGTTTTTACCTAACTTAAACGGATTGCCACACATCAAAAAGGGGGAGATTGTTAGGGCAATCTCTTGCCATGATAAGGTTTTGATGTGTGTGACAAAGGGTTTAAGTTAGGTTGGTATTGTTATTTGATATGTGCGTTGGAGTCTTGCAGGACTTAGTAATTCGCACATGGAGCCTTGGTGGGTTCACCCTCACAACCTCGGTCCTTGAGTCGGTGAAGGATGACTTTGCGGAAGCCGTGCGCTTGGAGCATCCGAGGGACCGTCGGACGAGATGACTTGAAGTGAAGCCAAGGAAGCAGACTTTGGAGGCAAGAGACGCGAAGGAGCATTGCAGAGCCATGCGCCTGATGCTGCCGAGGGACGTGGCCGCGAACGAAGAGAGCTTCGGCGAGGGACTTTGAGTGAGATGAGAGAATGAGTGAAATGTAAGTAGCTCATTAGGCGAACTTGGACGAATGGCTGAGTGTCGGAGACTTGATCGCAAGGGTTAAGGTTTACCCGACCGCCGGAAGCTCAAACTTATGTTAAGTTTGAGTTTCACACGATACCAGTCGACTGCCATGTAATGGCAGTCGACTGCTCCGAGTCGAATGTAGTTCGATTGGTATTCGAATGATGGGTTTATGCCAGCCGTGATCGCCATGGAATGGCGCGCCATCGCCAGAGGATGTCGCAGTCCACAGAACCACTCGTGGCGTGACCGATCGAGGCAGCATGATCGGGTGAGGTCCATCACCGATCGCCAAGTATTTCGTTGGACTACAACGGTTGGGATCCGACGTGTTCGGAGACCGTTGTAGTAGCGGCAGTCGACTGCCAAGGGCAACAGTCGACCGGTGGTGGCCAACGGGAAGAAAAGCCTCCTCTCTATAAAAAGAGAGGGTGTGGAGCTTTGGGGGGCTAATGCTTATGCTCTAAGTGATCTTCCTAGTGCCCCACAAGCTTTAAACTCTTCTTACTTGTCTTTACTTCAATCTTATTGTAAGAAGAGTGATCTTGGTTGTAAAGGTTACCTCCACCTAGCTTGGTTCAAAGGAGAGACCATTAGTGGATTGGTTTTGGCGGAGTGATTCACCGAGGACGAATCGGGAACCGTGGATTAGCGGCGTAGCCGTGAACCACGTTACACCATCTTGTTAGCGTTTGATTTCTTGTATTTCTATTTGCTTGTCTTGCTTTATTGTTTCCGTTACGCTAATCTCTTTATAGATGAGCAAATACCGACATCCAACGTTCGAGGGCTATTCACCCCACTCTAGCCGACTGTTCGATCCCCTACAAGTGGTATCAGAGCCAAGGAAAGCTTGTCGAGGACTAACCGCCACAACAAGCAACATTCAAAATGGCCGGCTCCAACATCCACCCACCGAAGTTCGACTACAAGTTGTGTTTCGACATAATTGTAAAATTATTTTATGATAGTCGTAATTGTATTTATGAAAATTTTCTACTTTTGAAAGTTTAGAAGTATTTATGGAAATTTTTTAATTTTGAAAAGTCTAGAAGTATTTATGGAAATCTTCTACTTTTGGAAAGTCTAGAAGTATTTATCGAAATTAACATTTTCCATAAATAAAATATTTGATTAGATTTGAAAATTTGTTTCCTAATTTAATTATGATTTGATTTGGGAATCAAATCTTAAATATATTTTATTTCCATAAATATATTTTACTATTTAGGAAATTTATTTCCTAAATTAAATTTAACTTTCCTTAATCAACACTTTCCATAAATAAAATATGTGATTAGATTTAGAAATATGTTTTCTAATTTAATCATGATTTGATTTAGAAAATCAAATCTCAAACATATTTTATTTCCATAAATAGTTATGACATATAAGGAAATTTTTGTACATGTCATAATTTTATGTCATGTAATTGCATTAGATGCATATGATTATGTCATGCGAGTCGTGACATGTAGATGTATGTCATGTCATGTAGATAATAGTTATTTGCATGCAAAGAGGATGAGACATAAAACCCTTACTCAATATTAAAGCCTACATCTTCCATTAATATGGTTAGAACCAGAGTTCTATTTCTTGTTTGGGTTGTTGGACTCTCTCCAAGCCTGGCTTGAACCTGAACATGTTCAAATCATGGAATAGTTTAATACTAATATGGTAAGAGTCAAAGATCAATCATTAGCTTTGGTTGTTGGACTCTCTCCAAGCTGGGCTAATTGGTTGAATGCACTCTAACCATATTAAAATTATTTCTCGATTAATGGGTTGGCTTAAACCTAGAGCATCGGCTTGTTAGACTCTCTCCAATGTCGATGTGAAGGGAGGTGAAGTTGGGTGCTATGCATATGATACATACTTGTTAATGAGTTAACAACCCGATGTATGTGTGAACATTCAATTAGTTGATAGCACATTGTGATAGTTGCATATATGTTATATGCAATCGGTATATTTGATACCTACCATTGTAGCTATGAATGGCTTGTACTCTCTCTAAGGTTGTTCATATCTATGTTGGATATCAACCCATTCGGAGATGGACCTACAATCTCCTGAAGTGATTTTTAGGGTTTTTGAAATTCAGAAAATGAATGGGATTTATGAATGTATATTGATGCATTTTTGAATCATCTTTCTCATATATGCTCGATTTGTTTTTCTAGGATAATTGATTGATCATGATGTCTTTGAATTTGCACTCTATCTTGGATTCAAATAAATTGACTGGGTCAAACTTCTTGGACTGACTTTTGGATTCAACCTGAGAATTGTTCTCAAGGTTGAAAAACTTGCGAATGTCCTTGAAGCGCCTCTTCCCGCCCGTCCTAGTGACAATGCAACTCTGGACCAATTATTGGCCTATTAGAAACATGTGACTGATTCTGAAATGCCGAGTTGCATCATGCTAACCGCGATGATACCTGAGCTGTGGAAGCAGCATGAGCATATGGATGCTCATACCATAGTTTTTCATCTTTATGAGTTGGTTGATGAGCAAGTGAGATTCGAAAGGTTCAAAGTCTCCAAACTCCTCTTCACCTCTGAGATGCAAGAAGGTTCATCTGTGGTACTGCTCAACATGCTGAAGACTGTGGAGCCTTCTGTGAAGCATGAGCAGGGGACGGTGCTGTAAGTTGATTCCTCGTAGAAAGATTCTAAGAGGAAGTCAAAGGAATAGCAGAAGGGGAAGAAAAAGGCTAAAAAGATAGAACTAGCTCAAAAGGGCACTTGCCATCATTATAGCAAGGAGCGCCATTGGTGAAGAAATTACAAGATTTATCTTGAGTCCATGAAGAAGAATAAGGCATCAGATGCCCCATCTTCTTCAGATATCTTCGTTATTGATTGTCATTCTATTTCCTCAAACACTTGGGTATTAGATACTGGGTGTGACTCAGATATATGTAATGACATATAGGGGCTAAGGAATAGAAGAAGACTCGTTAGAGGGGAGTCAAATTTACGAGTTGGAAATGGAGCAAAGGTTGCTGCGGTCACCATCGAAACTTATTTGCTGAAGCTCCCTAGTGGACTAGTCTTAGAACTGGACAATTGCTATAATGTTCCTTCTCTAATAAAGAACATTGTTTCTATTTCCTACTTAAATAGAAATGGTTACCATTTGACATTTAGTAAAAATTGTTGTTATATAACTTTTAATGGCATACTTTATGGGATTGGAACTTTGAGTAATGGTATTTATACGTTGGACGTATCCAGTGACATTTTCAATATCGAAGCGAGCAACAAGCGTGCTCGAAAGGATAATCAATTATACTCCTATATGTGGCATTGTCGTCTTGGCCATGCAAGCAAGAAACACATGTCCAAATTACACCGATGTGGACTTTTGGAATCGTTTGAATTGGATTCATACGATACATGTGAATCATGCCTAAAAAGCAAGATGACTAAGTTACCTTTTACTGGAAAAGGTGAATGGGTGGAAGAGTTGCTAGGTCTAATACATACTGATATATGTGGACCTATGTCAACTCAAGCTTTAGGAGGCTATAACTACTTCATTACTTTCACCGATGATCACTCATGGTTTGGGTATGTGTTCTTGATGAAACACAAGTCTGAAGCCTTTGAAAGGTTCAAAGAATTCAGAAATGAAGTAGAGAAACAATATGACAAGAGTATTAAAATACTTCGATCAGATCGAGGTGGTGAATACTTAAGGCAAGAGTTTCTAGATTATCTAAGAGATAATGATATATTGTCTCAATGGACTCCGCCATATATACCGCAGTATAATGGTGTATCTGAGAGGCGTAACCGGACCTTGTTGGACATGGTCAGGTCATTGATGAATCATGCGAATCTTCTCAATTTCTTTTGGGGCTATGCACTTCAAACAACTGTTTACTTGTTAAACAGAATGCCAACCAAGGTAGTCTCAACTACTCCATATGAGATATGGAATAGTAAGAAATCTCATGTATCTTACTTGAAGATATGGGGTTGTCCTGCTTATGTGAAGCAGACTTTATCAAAAAAAATTGGATGCTAAGTCTGATAAATATCTATTTATTGGATACCCTAATGAAACAAGGGGTTACCAATTCTATCATCCTATGAAGCAAAAGGTATTTGTTTTAAGGCATGTTGTGTTTCTAGAGAAAGAGTTTCTCTTGCAAGAAAATAGTGGTAGTGTCATTGAGCTTGAGGAGGCTTGAGAGACTCAAATAGACATTGATGAGATACTTGGTGAAGCACCACAGTCGATAACTCATAGTGATAAGCCATCGGCTGGACCTATTGAGACACCACATCTTCATAGATCTGGTAAAACAGGCAATATTTTTGAGAGATATGAATTTCTTGTAAGAGAATCGAACGACATATTACTCATTGATGATGAGGAGTCTACCAGTTATGAAGAAATTTTGAAAAGTTTAGAAAGGGATAAGTGGCTTGACGCCATGAAGTCGAAAATGGATTCCATGTATGAAAACCAAGTTTGGAACTTGGTTGACCCACCTAAAGGCATAAAGCTTATAGGGTGCAAGTGGGTTTTCAAGATGAAAACTGACATGGATGGTAATGTGATTACCTATAAGGCTAGATTGGTGGCGAAAGGATATCGTCAAAAGCAAGGTGTTGATTATGATGAAACCTATTCGCCTGTTGCTATGCTTAAATCCATTCGGATGCTCCTGGATATAGCGGCTCATTATGATTATAAGATATGACAGATGGATGTGAAAACAACTTTTCTTAATGGAAAACCTACCCGAAGATGTGTATATGATACAACCTAAGGGTTTCACATCGGTTGATAAAACCAAGGTATGCAAACTGCGACGGTCCATATATGGACTGAAGCAAGCATCCAGGAGCTAGAATATCTGTTTTGATGAGATAATCAAAAAGTTTGATTTCTCACAAAATTTGGACGAACCTTGTGTGTACAAGAAGGTTAATGGGAGTGCAGTCGTGTTCCTAGTATTATATGTCAATGACATATTACTTATAGGAAACGATATTTCTGTCTTACAGTCGGTTAAGATTTGGTTGTCCAGGACATTCTCCATGAAAGACCTGGGAGAAGCAACCTACATTCTCGGGATTAAGATCTATAGAGATAAATCGAAACAGTTGCTTGGTCTTTCGCAGTCTACATATATAGACCGAGTGCTAAAGAGGTTTAGCATGTCAGAATCCAAGAAAGGTTTCCTACCCATCAGGCATGGGATAAACCTTTCGAAGTCTATGTGTCCCCGCACAGAAGACGAGAGGATTTGCATGAGTAAGATTCCCTATGCATCCGCAATAGGATCTATCATATATGCTATGTTATGTACGAGGCCCGATGTATCGTATGCTCTGAGTGTCACGAGTAGATACCAGCCTGATTCAGGAATGGATCATTGGGCAACTGTTAAAACGATCCTTAAGTACTTAAGAAGAACTAAGGATGTGTTCCTAATATATGGAGAAGGGGACATGGTGATACGCGGATATACGGATGTCAGCTTCCAAACAGACAAGGATGATTCCAAGTCTCAGTCTGGGTATGTATTCACCTAGAATGGAGGCGCAATAAGTTGGAAAGGTTCCAAACTTGACACTATAGCAGATTCTGCCATTGAGGCAGAATACATTGTAGCTTCGGAAGCAGCAAAGGAAGCGGTTTGGATTAAGAAGTTCATTTATGAACTTGGTGTGGTTCCAGCCATTGTTGAAGCAATACTGGTTTACTGCACAATAATGGAGCAATTACATAGGCGAAAGAGCCAAGGTCTCATCAATGATCCAAACATGTGTTTCGCCACTATCATTTGATCAGAGAGATCATAAGTAGGAAGGAAATATAAATCGAGAAGATTCCCACTGAAAGGAACTTAGCGGATCCTTTAACTAAGGCATTACCTCAAACTAAGTTTGAGGATCATATTAGAGCTTATGGTATTGGATACCGTAGCGATTGACATTAGGCCAAGTGAGAGTTTGTTAGTAATATATGAGAGATGTCCTAAGGCAATCGTCTTATGTTTGAACAATTTATATGATAAATGAAGATTCACTATTTGAGTATACATGTTTTCATGTTTTTAATTAGATCTTAAACTCATTTATTGAATGTCCATAATACGATTCACAGCATGAGAGAATTTGTGATTGGATCACAACTAGTGAGTATCTCTACATGTGTAATTGTGATGTGTCGGAATAATCCCTAGTGGATGAATTGATGGATTTAGACACGATCAATTCTGTCGAGACTAGCACGAGGTATACTCTTTGGTGTATCCAAGCAGCTGATTCTCATTGGTTGCAGACATTGTGATGTTCGGAGTTAATCATGGATGCTAGTTATGGTAACTAGTTCATTGGAGTGACCAGTTGTAAGACTTCATATGGTTCTCTGCATATATGGATATGTCAATGAAGTTCTTACTGCAGCTTAAGTGTGATGTTCCTTTGACTTGCGGTATTCAAGTCATCTTGGTCATGAAGACTTATGCTTTGACATCTTAAGCAAGCATCTCTGAGGAGATGTGGACCCGGGATGATTGGGTATAAGTCGAAGTGATCGAAGGTGTTTGAATATCTTATAAAAAATTCACCACTCCTTGCAAGGAGATGTATACCCATGGCCTCTCATCGGATTATTACTAAAGTCTTTGGCCAAAGCATTACATGTTTAGAGTAAGGTACTCTTGGATACATGTGCAGTAACTAGAATCCATAGGACGAGGAAATGATACTTGGGCTTGGTGTGACGTAGTCAACCTAGTGGGAGCTGACACTATAGACCATGTCCTGAACCAAGTGGGTATAAGATGCGTGAAGGGAATGGGGCACGATTCATTGTAGTTGCTGAAGAGTTTCAGAAATAGTTCTGGATCAACCGTTGATCTTTCGGTTAATTGGGGATCATGATGTACTATCAGTTGCCACTCATGATTGTTCTATAATTAATGGTTAATTATAGATGGCCAACATAAACCAAGAACCTATTTGGTCACACGAACAACGAGCGTAATCCGAAGGATTTAAAACGAGCTTGAGAATGAGATTCTCAGACCAAGAGAAACTAGGTTTGGTTGGACCAAACAAGGATCGAGCATGAAATCGTTTCAGTCGCAATGGAAGCGTGGATAGGCCGTGTCTTATGAAGACCTGATGGATGAACCAAATTGATTTGGTTCTAATCCAATGGTGAAGAATAAACCAAAGGGGTTTGATTTGTTTTAAACGAATGAACCAAAGTGGGTTTGATTCGTTTTAACTTAAAATAGACCAACTCAATTTGGTTTATTTTAACTTAAGTTATTGGAGCAGATTAACGGGTTTTGGTTATGAACCAATAACCGTTAGGAGAATGTGTTCTCTATAAAAACATGGATTAAGGGTTTTTCGTGGATAACTTTTGGTGTTGGAAAACCTTGCCACCCTCTCCCTCTCTTCTCCTTGCCGCTGCCCAAGGGTTCCACGCTGCCCAGCTTTTTGCCGTTGTCCACCCTTGCTGCCAGCGTCCAGCTGCTGTCGACCACTCCTCCGGCGACCAAGGGTTGGCCGGCCATCCTCTTTGGCCGGCGCAACATCCTCCACCAAGCTGTCCAATTTTCTGGACAGCTTGTTTCCTTCGTGTCGGAGCGTCGTTTGGACGGCGTTTGGAGCTCCGACAGCGGCTACCTTACCGGGGATTCGATCTCTAGTAATCCTCATAGGTGGAGGATGAATGATTCGTCAAACAGTTGACGAATACCTCTCTGAAGAAGTGAGTTTTGAGGACTTATTTTTGAATCCGAATTTTGATTCAGATTGTGATCTTCTCTCGATCACATCGTCTTCGACACGAGGCTAGTGACTCATGCGAAGACGAGGCTCGTGACTTTGTGAAGTCATCCCGACGATACTTGGCGTGGATACGGATAGAGGCGATTCTAGCGAGAGTCACTCCGGTTGATGCCTTTCCCGCTACATGTGATACGTCAGGTATACGTAGAGTAATTTCCTTTTATTGCAAAATTTGAAACTACAATTATGTCTACACATGTTATACTATACATGCGTGTGATGTGTGTGTTGTAATAAATTAGATTTATTGCTTCTGCTGCGTACATATTTACGAAACATGTTCGAACACACACTCGTCGCGGTGCCGAAAACCCAACATATTCATGTAGTTATCGACTGTGTTAACTCATGGGGACTCATAGGATTCATGAAGCATGCTCAAAATTATTCAGTGTCCCATGTCACTCCTCAAAATCTACATGTCCTTGAACTCTGCTTCCTCCATAGATGCGTTCTCCTCTAAATTTTATTCCTCCATTCTTTCTTCCCATGTTTATTCTACACCTTTGCAACTTGCAGTTTAGCCACCTTCAGTTCATGCCTTGTAGTACTCAGAACTTAATTGTTTTTTTATGGGATTTATAAGTTTTTTTGTTGGATCCTTAAAATGTCTCCTAGTTCCTCTGCATCCCAGTCTTCTCCAGAAGTCTACCACCTGTGCAGTCCTCCAATCCATGGACTGACATTTTACAACTCTAGGACACTTCTTACTTTGCCTACATTGTTATGCATTCTACACTTCGACTTGTACCAGAAGCTCTTTCATCTCCCTAGTATGTTTACTATGTCAACTTCATTGAGATTTCTGCTCCATTTCCATCAATAATTCTCCCAAAACCGAGTGTTGCACTTGTCATTGACCATCCATAATACCCTTTCTGTTTGTTGCTAAACCTCACACAAGTTTCTTTTTTGTCTATGTTTTATTGAGTGCTTTTCTTTTTTGTCTATGTTTTACTTTCTTTTATTACTAATATCATGTTTTGTTATAAAAATATACTTGGTAATATTAATAATTTTTTATTGTTATACAGACAAAATTGAAGAAAGTGAGTTGTGGAGATATCAGTGATAATACTAAATGTAAGCTGCTTCATTGGTCTATTGATGGTGTTGTTGTAGAAGGTTGAATTGCATCCACAGATCCAAAAGAAAAAGTCCATCATGTTCCTCTTGGTGGATCTTATTGGAAAGTATAGATTGATAAAGTTTTTTGTGGAAAAGGTAGATCTAATTCGACCAAATGATGAAATGGTTTGTCTCGAGGATGCAATAGGGAGCACAGTCGCTTAGTTATCTAAGTTTATAATTTTGTGTGACTGATATAGATTCTATTGATTTTATCATATACTTTTTGTTGAAAAGAAATCATGTAAGTGGATTTATGTTACTAGTTTGGATTGCTTTATCTGACTAAATGAATTTTTGTTTTGTTTAAGTGTTGTGTTGATGAATATCTATGGTATTATAATTGTTTTAGTTTTGATTTATAATCATATATATATAATATTAAAATTATGCAGTATTTGTGCGTGGTATTATAATTGTGTTGTATTGTAATTATTTGAGTTTTGATTGTATAATTATTTTTATTTAGTATTGTTGGTGCAGGGGCACTAGATAATCGAACCTAGATTTTGATTATGGCAAAGATCCAAAGTTAAGGTCATATTGTTATCTCATTAGCTAAATTAAGTGTGCAAGAAATGGTTAAGCTAAGTTGAAGGTCAGCGACACCTGGAGAATCCCAAGTCGGGAAACTGTGGTGGTCGGGTGACTCCGAGGGAACTTCGTGGGAGTCAAAAAACCTAGGTGGAAGACTGGAAGTAAAGCGACAAGTCATAAAGGACCAGAGGTAAGCACGAGTGCGAAGAGAGATGGTAAGGTCGTGTCCTCTGTACGGAGATGACTGTAGGTGGCGATTAGACTAAGACTTCCAATGGAAGGTCTAGGTCAAGATCGGACGGTAAGAAATCATCGCATTTATCATTTTTTGTGCAAACCTCTTACTGCAGGGAAGTGGCCAGGCTAGAAGTCGACTGATGGTCATTGGGCAGTCGACTGATGCAGATCAGTTGACTGATGGAAGGCATCAGTTGACTGATGGCGACGAATCAGCCTTTTGTACCACCTCGTGATCAGTTCCAAAAGATGAGGAGACTTATTCCAAGGCAAAACTCTATAAAAGGAGGAGAGGACTCCAACCCAAACATCAATCAAGATTATTCTTAAGTGCTCCTACAATGCCAAAACTCCAACACCGTCATAACGCTGACGCGACGTCAAGCTTTTATCTTCTTCATCGACAACAACAGCAAGTAATATTTTTGTTTATTGTATTCTTTGTTTTAATCGTAACGAGGTGAGGTAGGCTTGTTGCCTCAACCTCATACTTTTGATTTTATGTTCGTTGTCTCCTACCTCCAACGAGGAGGAGACCTTATAGTGAATTGCCCCTTCGTACACAGTCAAGGATCGCGGGGCCTTGGAATAGCAACCGCTTAGTTGGGAACCAAGTAAAAATAAACTTATCCTTTTTATTTTTCGGTTGTACTTGTTCGTATATCAAACGAACAAAAAGAAAAGTTTTACGCTCGCTATTCACCCCCTCTAGCGACGCTTCTCGATCCAACAAGTATTATAATTGTGTGTAATGTAGCACGCTACGAATGCACTTAACCGTAGTGCGCAGTTGCATGCTGCGATTGTATTTAACCAAAGTTGCAAATGCATTTAATCGTAGCGCGCCCCTGCACGCTGTGAATGCATTTAATCACAACGTGCAATTGCACGCTGTAAATATAATTAACCGCCATGCGCAATCGCAATCGCGAATGCATTTAATCAGTAGCATACACCGCGACCGATGTTTTATAAATTTTAATAGCTTGGAGTTATGCAGTGCACAGCGCACACTACGGATAGACTAATTGTACGTTATGAATATGTTTAACCACAGCGGACCTTTGCTCGCTGCCAATACATTTAACTGCAGCGCACAGCTGCGCACTGTGAATACATTTAACTGCAGTGCACAATTGTACGCTGTCAATGTCTTATAACTTTTAATAGCTTAGAGTTGTGCAGCGTGCGATGTGCGCTGCAGATAGACTATTTGCACGCTGTCAATACTCATTTTTGTTATAGTGAACGACTTCTGACGAAGCCTGATCTGCGATCATCACACCTCAATGAAACCTTGATTAGTCAACTGATCACACTAGCAGTCGACTGATCGAGCCATCAGTCAATTGCTTCAAGCGATCAGTTGACTCAAAATGTTTCTGTGCTCGTATCTACTTATAACAGTCGACTGATGGTGGATTAGTCAATTGCCAAACCCTAGCAATCGACTGTTGGATAACATAATTCAACCGTCTTTAGTTGACTGACTGATCAGTCGACTGGGACAAAGCACCAGTCGACTGACACACTTCAAGTATGATCAAATCATACTTGAAATCGATTCCCAAGACCTAGACTCAACATTCTAGCTCTTCCTTCAGCCTTGCGCCTCCAGGATCCCTTCGAGTCCGCGTCTCCTTCATCCTTGCGCTTGCTTACAAGAGCTTCCCTCGGTTTCATCATGTCTCGGGTTTCTCTTTTGCCAAAGTCCGCTAGGATTTTATGCCGCCAAGACTACATGCTTGCACTTACGCTGCCAAGACCTTGCCTTTGGACTTCCTTGCCAAGGTCTTCTTGGACTTTACACCGCCAAGACTACATGTTAGTGCCTATAAGATGTTAGGACCGTTGTGACCGCTAGAGGGGGGTGAATAGCGTCATCGATGCTTGATGGATTTCATTCGCAATCGCGTCTACAAATCGTGTTAGTGTGCAGTGGAATAATAAAAAAAATAATAACACGATACACAATCACAAACACAAGAATATAACGTGGTTCAGAACCGAATGGTTCATACTCCATGGATCGGGCTCTAAAAGACCTAGCAATGCAAACACACACTACTAATCCAATAAACTCCTTCTCGACAACAAGTCGAAGGTGGAGAAACCTCGTACAATAAATTACAACAAGTAATACAAAGTAAACAAGCAAATACAAGATGAAAATACAAAAAAATGTAAAGAAAATTTTACAACTATTGCTTTGGAATGCTTGCTTATTGATTGCCTTGGACTAGCCTTGAAGACCCTGATTTGCAACAACAAATCGCTCCAAATCGTCCAAAAAAATCGCTGCCAAAATCCTTCTTCTGAGCTACTTTTATAACCTACAATCGGGCTGGATTTTCGCCTATCAGTCAATTGCACGGGACCATCAGTCGACTGATGCCACTGTTGTCATGAGACAATGGCTACATCCACACTAGAAAAATCCAACGGATAGACCATCCGTCGACTGATAGCTCAATCAGTCGAGTGGTCGCATCGATCACTCGACTGGAGAACCTTCTATGCCCAAAATCTCGAGCACCGGGCCGATCGCTCGATCGGCCGATCGCCACCGTATCGGGCCGATCGCCGGCCGGCCAAGAATGATCCGCCACCTGGCAACCAATCGCTAGGGCACTCTACCAAACCCTAGTTGACTCACACTAGTCGACTGCCACATGGTATCAATCAACTGCCACATGGTACCAGTCAACTGATACACCTCAAACATGAGGTTTTAACCCAAGTATGGTGCCCCCATACTTGCTAGATCACCTGTAGCCTAGACCTAAGCCTTCTAATGGTTTCCAAAGCATATCCTATGGTTAGAAGCAATTAGGGTAGCCTAACCTAGTTGAAACATGGGATAAAACATCCTTGTTTATTCGAAATCAGCATTGACAAATGACTCGATGAATCAATTAATCGCCTAGTTATCGATCATCGCCATCAAACAACAGTCGATTGATATCTACAAATGTAGAATTTCAGTTTCAGAATCCGAATTTCAGAAAAGTATAAATAATTATACATAACTCAAAAAATCACGAAATTTCATATGTATAATACTTATTATAAATACAATGGGCGAAAAATATTTGAGCCACAAAATAGTGAAATTGATACAAAGTTCAAAAATGAGAAAAACTTCATTGTTTTGAGCTCACTTTGTATCAACATCATCAATGGTGACTTCTATCAAAAGATAGACTACACCAAGGTTTTTCAAAATGATTTTGAAATAGTTTTAAAATCTTATATTGAACCAT
The DNA here is from genome assembly GCA_025175895.1 of Wurfbainia villosa. NCBI lineage: Eukaryota > Viridiplantae > Streptophyta > Magnoliopsida > Zingiberales > Zingiberaceae > Wurfbainia > Wurfbainia villosa. Next base: position 16,552,770 of record CM046000.1, on the reverse strand, counting down.
GGTCTATGGGCTTAATGCACATGACTTGTACACAAGCTTTCCTCATGATTCATCCATGGTATAAAAGTGAGTTTGAGTTCATCTAGATGCAAGAACTATGCACCTTGAACTTAACTTATTTCCTAGCATCTCACATGTGTCTAGGGTGTATCAATACACACACATGTCAATGTGATGTGAGATGTAGATTTTGTTCATCTTAATCTAAGGTCTCATGTATTTTCTAAGGCAACACTACTTGATTCCCTTATACATGGGACTTCATGTCATGTCAATTGTCCTTAAATCAATTTTTATACATGCATGAATGATCATGATATAAATGATAACATAGATAAGTATAGCCAATGATCATGATGTTATGACATAAAGATGAAATCTAAGAATACATGACATTTAACCTAAGTATTGATCATGAAATTTTATATGATAAAAATAGATATGATGTCATGACATGACATATGACAAATCAATCATGGAAAATAAAATGTAAAGGTATAATAATAACTAAGTTTTAATATTAATTTCCATTTGTTATTATTTAGTCCATTTTTCCATATTATTACTTATCCCCCAAGTGTGTCAAAAACCAAAAATGGCACACCATGAATCTAAGACCTAATTGTGCCAATTTGATCAATTTTTCATAAATCTCAAAATATATTGGCACATCCTAAAATCCTTTAGGATTATGATCAAACCACATTTCCAAAGTATCACATTACCTTGGAAATGACCTAAAGTGCCACCTTTACCATGGTTAGGTTAACTACCTATCCATTTAAAGTTGGCACACCCTAACCCATTTAGTGTGAATCGATCACGCTCCTAGGAACCCAAAACCTATTAGAGCTCCTTGAGTTTACTGTGTATTCCTTAGGGATAACTTCCCTAGATACCCTCCTAATGATCCTCCTAGGCTTAGAAACCTTGGTCATTTGGGTCTTACTTAGGTTAACTCTATGGGTAACTCTTCTTGTAACCTTCTTAATGGCTTCCCTAGGTTTCCTTGATACCTTAGCCACTAAGCACTTACCTTGGTCAACCTTAGGGATGACTTCCCAATTGACCTTGGTTTTCCTAGACCTAGATTGAGTTCCATAATCGAATGGAACATTGTGATAGGTCTTTTTGGGCTTAAGCAGGCCCTTGGATGGTTCTTGTTTCCTAGGCCTTTGACTTTGACTCCTAGACCCTAAGCTTTGACTATTTGACCCTTGCATTTGATTTTGCATTTTCCTAAGGGTCTTTTCTATCTTCTCAAGTTTTGACCTCAAAACTTGATTTTCAAATTCTAATTTTTCTAATTTAGTGGGCCCATTATTTCTTTGAGTATTATTGCCCTTCCTAGGCATATGTCTAGAATTCTTTGGATTAAAGCCTAGATGGTTTTCTACCTTCCTAATAGACTCCTTAGGTAGGATTTTTCTAGGGACATTAGTCCCAAATTTTTCCTTATTTCTAAAGTTAACATGTTTAGCCCCTAAACAATACAACTTATTGTTTCTAGCATGCTCCTTATAAACAATAGCAAGGGAATTCAAAGCATGCTTTTTAACATAAGAATTTGAAGGTGCATTATTGAAAGCTCCCCCTACTTGTGATGCTCCATCTTGGCCCTTCTTGCTCCCCCTAGGGCATTGACTCCTATAATGCCCCGGTTGTTGGCACTTGAAGCAAATCATGTGCTCTTTTCTCTTTCTAATTGGGGCACCGACATCCTTGACCTTTGATGTCGGTTGAGGTTTCTTGACCTTCTTAGGACACTTGCTCTTGTAGTGTCCTTGTTGCCTACACTCAAAGAACATTATATGATTTTTATTCTTAATCGAAGTGCTTGAGTTACCTAGGTCAATGGTGGTGGAGTTTTGGGATTCTTCATCTCTTCCGGAAAGTTGATGGTATTTCTTGATTTTGCTCTTGTTCCGGAGTAGATGGTCTCTCCTCTCCCTCAATCCTAGAGGTTGAGGTTTCTTACAATTCTACCTCTTCCTTGGACGTTGATGGTCATTCAACCTCCAATTCTTCCACCTCTTCTTCCTCATCGGATGTCGAACACTCCTCGACCTCTGAATCCTCACTTTCTTGTGAGGATGAGCTTTCTTCCTCTTCTTCGGGCTCTCTTTCTAATTGATCCAATAATGGGTCTTCATGATATTTCGCCAATTTTCTCCATAGCTCCTTGGTGTCTTTACAATCCCCTATCTTGATTAAAATGTCATTAGCGATTACATTAAGCAAAATACCCATTACCTTATTATTTATATTGAAGTATTGGAGTTGTTCTTGGCTCCGATTCTTCTTCTTGAGCTTTCTTCCTTCTCATCCTTTGGAGTGTCGAAACCTACTATGACACTAATCCAATTGTCAAAATTGCACAAAAGAAAGTGCATCATTCTATCTTTTCAATACGCAAAATCTTCGCGGTCGAAGGACGGTGGAATGTTGATGTCATCACCCAATCTCTCATTGAGCTCCATTTCCTCTAGCGCTTTTGCTCCCTCGGATGTGAAGTCGGTGAAGAGCGACCCACTCTGATACCACTTGTTAGGACCTATGCACCCGCTAGAGGGGGGGTGAATAGCGATTCGATGCGTCGATGGAATTTGTTCGCGTTCGATCATCTACAATCTTGTTAGCACAGCGGAATAATAATAACAAAGATAAATAACAAGATACACAATCACAACGCATAAATATAACGTGGTTCGGAACCTTAAGGCTCCTACTCCACGGGTTGAGCTCAAATGAGCTCTAGCGATGCCAAACACCACTATAATCACAGATACTCCTTCTCGACAATGAGTCAGAGGCGGAGAAACCTCGTATAAGAGTTTACAACAATAAATGAAAGTACAACAAGCAAATACAAATACAATACATAAAACATGTAAAGAAAACTTTACAAATGTGCTTTTGGATGCTTGCTTGTTTGGTTGCTTGAGCTGCACTTAGAGACCCTAAATTGCACCAGCAAATCGCCCCAAATCACTCTAGTAATCGCTGCCAAAAATCCTCCCTTCGTGCTCCTTTTAAACCTGCAACTCGAGCTGATTTTCACCTAGTAGTCGACTGATCGAGACCATCAGTTGACTACTCCTGTAGCCATTGTCTCACAATGGCATGAGCCACGTTGGATAAGTTCCAATGGATAGACCATCAGTCGACTGATCATGGCCATCAGTCGACTTATTGAGTCATCACTCGACTTTCAAACTCTAATAGTTGACTTGGAAACTTTCTGTCCCAAAAAACTCGACCAGCAGTCGACTGATCACCATATTAGTCGACTGCTCAGGCCAATAGTTGACTACCCAATTTTGGCAGTCGACTGCTAGGCCATTTCCTACAATCAAACACCAGTCGACTACCCATAATATCAATCAACTGATAACTTCATCCATGAGGTTTTAACACCAAGTATGATGCCCTTATACTTGCTAGACCACCCTTTTAGACCTAAGCCTTCTAGCCATATCCGTCAGCCTCACGCCTATCGGATCCCTCTAAGTCATCCATGACTTGTTTATCCGTACGCTAGCCTTCAAGTGCTTCCATCAACTATTGTCATGCTAATGTGGTCTACACCGCTAAGGCACATTGGGCTTACGCTGCCAAGACTCCGCTTGGACTTTACGTCGCCAACCATTGGAATTATGCTTCTAAGACTCCACCCTTGGACTTTATGATACCAATATCAAACCCCTTAGACTTTCCTTGCCAACCCATGTTGGGCTTTCCAATTTCCAAGACTCAAGCTTGGACTTTCCTTGCCAACCAATGTTGGACTTTCCATGCCAAGTACACAAGACTTGGACTTTCCCTTGCCAAGACCCATGCTTGGACTTCTCATGCCAAGTACTCAAGACTTGGACTTTCCATGACAATCACATTGTCTTATGTTTTGTCGAACATCAAAATATCACTCGAGTCAAACTCGAGTCTGGTCAATCGTGACCTGGGCCGATTGCACCAATAGTAACAACTACTGCGTAGATACCCTTGGATAGAAAATCACTAGAGAGGCAGGATACTTAATAACTATTTGCATCACTGAAGAGGCACCCCCTATATCTGATACAACTATGCCTAAGGGGGTAATGGCTGCTTCTGACCATACGCCTGTGTCCCTTGTGCTGTCCTTTGCTGCCTTTGCTGGCTAGACTTCCTTCCCTTGCTGGAGTTATCTGAGAACTCCAACTGTGCTCTCAAAGTACACTCCCGACTAGTATTCCCAGGTTGCTTGCAATAATAGCAAACAGGATGCTCCAAGGGACACTCTGGAGCTCTATGGCTTCCAGATCCACATCTGTAATAGCCTATCTTGTTCTGACCCTTACGACTCTTCCGAGAACCTCCAGAATATTTAGAATCTGGTTGCTTCCCTTTTTATGACCTAGAAGATCCCTTTGCAGTACCTCGAGTAGCACCACCTCGCTACTTCTTCTTTTGAGTCAGATTTGTTGTATTCTATTTCAGCTGCTTACTCTGGATCATCTATTTCTCAATATCCTTTTCTCTAGAAATCTGTTGGGAAGTCATCTCAATAAAGATAGCTCAGTCCAAGGCCTCTCTGTACGTGTTAATTGAAGATCTCGACATCCTGGCCCGAATATAAGCAGCTAGACCCTGAGTAAACTGGAACATTCGATCTCCATCCTGAGTCACCAGATGAGGGAAAAACTCTGCAAGTCTAGTAAACTCCGCATTATACTCCATAACCGATCGATCACCTTGCTTTAGGCTTAGGAACTCCTAACGACATGTCATAGAAAATGCGGAAGGAAAATATTGTCTCTAGAAAGCATCTCGAAATACGGATCATGAAATCTCACACTCCCCAAGTAGGGTTTTCTGCATCTTCCACCAAGTAACAGCCTAATCTCTAAGGTGGTATGCATCTAGGCCCCCTTTCTCCTCGTCTGTATAATCCACGTACTTGAAAATGTCCTCTAAATTATCCAGCCATACACGAGCGATCCATGGATCAGACTCCCCTCGGAAGCAAGTAAGTCGATCCTTGGTCGAACGCACTAGTACAAGTATCCATGCTATATTATTCATCCAACTGGAGTCTGTAGGTCCTAGTTGAATCAGTGGTACATCCGTATTTTGAGATTCCAAACCTCTGATATGGGGATGCTGAGGTTGTTCCCGAATAACGAGCTCAGTCGTAGCAGCCTCTTGTCCCACAACTCTGTCGGGTTGTCTTGGTGGACGACCCATACTACAAGTCTGCACAGGTGCCATAACTCTGTCTTTATACACCTGATGAACAACCTTAGATAAGTATCTAACTCGAATATAAGTTATCAAGAATTCTCACGTTGTGCTGCTCGGAGCTCATGTCGCTGTCGATCCCATCTCACAAAACCAAAACCAAAACAAATTGACTCCCGAGAACCAAAACTCAATGAAAAACATCATTGTATGGCATCGCAAAACCTAGGGATCTGATACAAATAAAGTTGCAACGCCCCGAGAGTATACTTAGCCCAAAAAACGAATAACATCTCCCCTGTATGACAAGCAAAAACCTGTTGATACAAAGCCTTTCGGCCACAACCACACAATATATATATATATATATATATATATATATATATATATATATATATATATATATATATATATATATATATATATATATATATATATATATATATATATATCAAAACACAATGGAAATCATCACAACTAAGTAATAAACTCAACAACAATGCATACCGATATGATTGATCGCAAAAATAAGAAAGTACTGATATAAAATCCGAAACAACACGTGTGCACACCAACAAAACAAGTCCAACCACACATAACACCACATAAACTCCAAGTACATAACTAAAGCATACGGAAAACCAACATAATCGCAGGAGCCTCGAAAGTGAGGTGAGATGGATCAGCTAGCGATGCTCCAAGCCATCACCAAGTCTTCTACCTATTACCTGGACGGCAAGAAAACTCAGTGTCTATGGTGGTGAGTATAAAACTCAGCGGTAATATGAAAGATAATGCATATATAGCATAAATCTCATGAGATTCAACAATATACCATCTAAAGATATAACAAGTATATACTAGTATAATATATATATACATGCATATAGCAACTAAACAACTGAACAACGTAAGGTGCTGACATACCTGAAAGTCTGCTACGTGATGTGAACAAAACATATAGGGTTTTAGGAGTAGTTTTTGCTCACATCTTGTTACATTTCATGTTAGTTTCATGCATATGTTACTCTATTTTACACACATTTCCTATTTTCTAGTTCAGAGGTCTTCTCGTTGGACTTTTGTGTGCAGGTTAGCATTTCGGGTTAAAAAGATGCACTTTCGGAGCAAAAGGACATTTTGTAGCTAGACGCAGAGTGGGACACGACCAGGGTGTGTGGATTCACACGACCATGTCCAATGGGTGAGATCAGCACCCTAGGGCCACACATGGCCTGGCCATGTGGAAACACATGGCCGTGTGGTGGCCTGTCGGATTTGCACAACTAGGGCTTTTTTCGGATTTTGCAGCAGTCCGAGGCAAAGTCTATATAAGGATGGCTCCACCCAAACCCTAGGGGGGAGGTATGATGGCTAGGATAGCATGTCGAAGCCCTAAAAAGCTTCGGTAACTCACAACGGGGAGGAGGAATATCGTCGGAGGTCCACGCCTTGCACTTCAACGCCAGAGAGAAGACCACGAAAGCATTGTAATTCTTTGTTCCTGCTTTTTCTTCCTTATGTATTCGAACATAGATATGCTTTGTGATTCTTCCTTCATATACATGGAGTAGTACTTTCGATTCTAGGATTAGGGAGTAGCTTGTGTACACATACAATGTTGGTTCATGTTAAATTCTGCCTTTGAGTTTGATTTGACAATTGGTAGTTGTTTTTACTATATCTATGCGTGTTTGGTTTTCTATCTGCTATGCTTAGGCGATACGAGGGGTGACAACCCTCGTATCTAAGATTTAGGGGATTTTATATAAGGAACCTAGGGGTAAACCTGATCTCCTATAACTGTGAGTAGAAGGGTGCGGTGAAATCGGAAATGGTTCACCGTAGGGATTGATTTGCCATCCTCGTACGAGCTATCCTATCCTTTTAGGTGGAGGTAGCTCTCGGTAGATGCGGCGGCTCTGCGGGAGAGTGTATGATGTCCCTTCTACAAAAACATAGCTAAACATCTAGACAATGCCAATTGACAACATTGTTTTGTGATACACAAGCAAAACCGAAGTCCTAGAATCTTCTTTGAAGACCTCGGCACACTCATTTCCTCCTCCGTGTGACACCGTATAGAGTAAAATCCACCGACATCCCTCACCAATCGAAACCTCTTAGAGTTACGTTTGAACAATTACAACCACTGAAAATATTTGGTATTCGAATCCCAGTCACTATGGGATCGATAATCTTTATTACATGACGACATCCGTGCACTTGCAGGCGTTGAGCGTGAGCGCGCACTTTGAGTCTTCGACGGTCTCCATCATGAGATTTGAGGTCGTGTTCGTGCGCATCAAGTTTTTGGCGCCGTTGTCGGGGACTGATTGATTCGATATCAAATCAAGAAGTGGATAATTGGATCAGACTTAGGATAGATTTACTTTTCTTGTTTTATTTTATTTTATTTTATTTTATTTCAGTTTTGTTTATTCAGTTGCTCTTTCCTTATTTATAATTTCCTGCATATAACGATGCATACTTTTACTCATGATTATGGTTAATTTAATGCTGTAAGTTTTGATAATATTTATTGTGAGCATTGTGGTGAAACATGGCATACCATTAACGATTGTCCGGATATATTCGAACCTTCACAATTTGAATAAGAAGATGTCACCTACAATTACAACCAATGGCCACAAGATAATTTCTCTTCATATAGTTATGACCCTGGGTACTTAAACCCTCAATATTGTCCGCCTAAATCCTGACTTGAGCAGATAATGGAAGATTTCATTCGAACAGAACAAGCGGCGAATGATGAATTTCGACGGTGGCATTCGCAGATATAGACTCAATATTGTTTCCAAAATGAGAACGAGAGCTATGAGTCACCATGCAAATTTTATCCAGAACCAAGTCCCCACTTAGAAGCCCCACTAGATAATTTTACTAGGGAATGCGAGGAGCATAGCCAACAATTTATGGAGATTAAGGAACAAGATCTAGCAAGAGAAGAAACCAAACAACTAGAAGGTGGCTTTGAAGACTGGATTAAACCTAATATGATAGAGACTCACTTTGAGCGAATGGATGAGGAGGACGTAGATGCCATTGGAAGTAAAGAAGGACAATCCATTCAATCTCCACTAGAAGGAGATCTTGAGGATTATATAATTGATACTTTAATCGAGGAGTGCATTGCTTAAATCAAAACACCTCCTAACCTCAAGGGTCTAGAAGAGCTTGCCTTAACCCTCACCAAAACTTTAGTTACCAATAACAAAGCCCACCTAGTGATTTGTAATGATAAAATTTCATTCGACATGATAGAATCTGCTAATAAATCTTTTGGTGAGAATATTTATGGTGACTACATTATTTACAGCATATGGATGAAACATAATATCATGACCAAACTCCTGATGATTCTTTAAAGATAAGCATGTTCACTCTCGAACCAAGGAAGGCAGCCAATAAATATCTTACCCCTCCACGAGCAAGATTTAAGATATATGGTGATAAGGGATCACAAGGGAGGAGGCATAAGGTGAGCAAATATCTTGCTCCCCCACGAGCAAGATTCAAACGCCTCAAATGAAATGTAGGAATAAGGTCGAGCTAAAAGACCTTAAACAAAGCACTTCTTGGGAGGCAACCCAAGTTTAGTTTTAGGTTTCCCGTTATAATTGAATTGCATGTATTTTTTTTTATTTTAGTTTTGATTTTCATCCCATTTAGAGTTAGGACTAGAAAAGAACTTTGCTAGGAAAAAATGACATCCATATTAGCCTACACGGCGAAGTGTATGAGAAAATTCAGACCGTGGTGCATAAATGGGCAAAAAATAAGGGCACATGGCCTGGCTGTGTGTTTTCCCACGACCGTGCCTGACCGACCCGAGGCGCACATGACCTGGCCATATGTTTTCACACGACCATGTCACACGAGGTTAAAAGGGGTGAGTTGTGTGTTTTCACCTCATTTGCGCTGTGTGCTTTGAAAGCTCTTTCCCTAGCCGTGTGATTTGGTCTTCCCCACCATCTAGAAGCACTTTTAACCTCTAAGGAAGCCAAAAGGAGCAAGGATAAGGAGGACCAAGCAAGTAGCACCCCGATCCGGAATTTTGGAGCGACGACCAAGGAGAGCCGACGCCCCTCAAGCTCCGGAGGAAGGTAATACCCTACCCACTCTTCTTTTTCGCAATAATGAACATAGAGATAGATATAATAAGCTCTCTACTCATAAACTCACTGCTACAAGGTACTTAGATGAAGATTTGCTAGAGTCTTTAGGGTTGTTGGGTGATATTCAAGCCCTATTTGCAAAAATGAGGTGGGAAGAGATAATGGGAATAAGGTGTAGGGATGTATACTGAAGAGTCTATCTTTTGTATGAACATCTTTATTTTGAAATAAGAATCACATGATCATTGTTTGCATTTTTATGGTTATGCAATATTTTCTAATATGTTATGTTGTAGATAACATGGTGTGTGGTGTCACACGGGAGATCATGTTGTCGGCTCCTTGTAAAGTATAAGTAAAGGCTCACAACCGAGATGACTTTGGACAAACCATCGGTATGGTTGTAGTGTGATTTGGTATTGGTTTGTCTTGACCATAGAATCATACTAGTACACTTTGTGTGTATTGAGCAGGACCGGCTTAGAAGTGATTCAATTTAATGCTGACTACATAATCGAATCGGACCTCAGATATTATTTTGTACATACTCTAAATCCCGATATAATAACGGACACATATACTTAGTATTCATCTCTTTGATTTACCAATGGGCGAGATTTATAGATTAAATCGATAGGCTCGGTAAGTTGGGAGATGATATTATTTATATGGTGTGTCGTTGATTATAGGAAGAAATCGTGTCCTATATATTAGGATGATGATGTTCCCTTGAGGAGCTCATAAGGTTCATCATGTAAACCCTGTAGGTGGACTTGGTCCGGCATGATGAAAAGGTTGAGTGGTACTACTCATGGAGTTAGATGTTGATTAATTAATGGTCAGTAAATTAATTAATCGACGGACATTCGAGATCTTAAACACGGGGAGAAAATGTACAAATAATATATGAATCCCATATTATCTTATAGGGGTTGGTGAGGTAGATCAATGATAATCCTTTAGTGGATTGAATTATCATTAGTGGATCGGACTTTATGTTGTCTTGATCCATGGGTGGCCAAGATCTAACTCCTCCTCACGGTCCCTAATGTAGCCTATTAACACCTCATGAAGCTTAGATCCAATGGATAGAAACAAAACTCTAGATTCAAAGGTAGAGATTAAATCTTTAGATCCGACGGTTGAGATTAAATCTTTAGATCCGACGGTTGAGATTAAATCCCTAGAACCTATGGTGGAGATTAAATCATGGCTTATCCCTAACTCTATAAAAGGATGTGATAGGGGTGGGCGGCATCAAAAAATTATGGCATAGGGGATTAGGGTTTGCTTCCTTTGGAGGCTAGGAATCCTAGTTTGTTTAGGATTAGGTTTGGGCGGCTAGGGTTTGGGAGATAGGGGTGGGCGGCAACATGAGGAAGAGCTCTTTTCTTCTTCTTCCCAAGTTGTTGCCGGCACATATACTTCTCCCCTCTACCTTGGCCGGTGCTCATCCTATTCTTCTTCCCCTCTTCCATGACCGACCATTAGGAGAGATAGGATTAGGGTTTGGAGGCTTAGGGTTTTGGAGGCTTGGGCGGCACCAAATAAGGAAGTATTTTCCTTTCTTCTTCCTCTCTTTTGGTGGCCGACGCCCACAACCTTCTTTCCAGCCATTGGCCGGTGGCCAAAGACCCTCTTCTCCTTCTCCTTAGGTGGTGGAAACAAGATATAGGGCTTTCTCTTGGTGTCTTGGCCGGTTTCCACCATAATCTCTTTCTCCTTGTTGCTTGTTGGTTGGCTATAGGAAGGAGAAGAGCCTTGTTTCTATTCTTCCTCTTGCTTTGGAAGAGAAAGGAAGGAAGATTTGTGATCTAGGAGCTTCAACTTTTGGTAGATCGTCGCCCACATGACGTCCGAAAGGAGGAAGGTCATACATTAGAAGATCAAGAGGTATATCTATTCTTTATTCTCTTTTGTTACTTGCTTGTATTTGTTTTTCCAATTATGAGCATGATATATTCTGTTTGTGGCTAAATAATACTTGGATCCTGAACATAAACACAAAAACCAGCGATCCGGACATCGTCTATTCCGCGGCTACTCATAGAATAGAGGATGATCGCTTGAACAATGAGTTTGTTCAAGTGACCTCTCTAAACGAATAGCACGATGATGACTTGATTATTTGGGCAATCCCTTTTGTCTATGATTAAATTTTTTAATCCAAGGACATCGATGGGATCACCATGAACAAACAACCAAGATGAAGGGGGAAGCGAAGTTTCCCCTCACAGACTCGATAAGCAAAACCCTTCAACTGGTATCAGAGCCAAGGTTTTCGATTTTGTGTGTTTAAGATTCGGTTAATTTTTATGCACTTTTCATATATTATATGTGCTGAATAATAGTAGGATATGCGTAGTTTAACTCTTTGGTTGCAGACATAAGATCCGACTATTATGGCCATATGTGTGTATGTGATTGTATGTGTATATTTTGTTGAATCCTTGGGGTTGACGAGGCTAGTATTTGATTTTTTGTAAATTAGATATGACATTGTTTAGCCACTCTTTATTTTAGTTTACTTTTGATCTAGATTTCATGTACACTCCCTCGTGGAGTATAGGATCGATGGATGTAAATTAAAATAGGTTATAGTCTCGGCTCGGATCTCCGGATGGCTTGTATATGACGTAGGAGCGGACGAGAAGGCATTGCGACGGGAGACATATTGAAGACAAAAGCCATAATAGTTGGAAAATAATTTATTTTTAATATTTATTGCTTTTTGTTTGATATGCATGTCGTAGGCTAGGAAAATTTTTCAATTTCAAATTACTAAGTGGGAGAGGGATATTTTTATAAATTCCCATGGCCTCCATTACGATTTGACATGTGATGCAAACAAACTTGCGCGTTGGCTCTGAGTGCCTTCCTCCCCATCGGATGAGTTTGTTTGCAGATCACAAGGTTAAATATGGTTATAGGGAATTATTAAGGAGCATGTGCACTTCCCCATCATAAGGCACATAACCTGAGATAATTACCTTGGTACCAAATAATGGTGAACACTTAGATACAAATATAAGTATCCTCCCCATCAGAGTCACTGCTTTTATTTGTAGGGCCGAAGAGAAACCAACTATTAATTTTATTTGTCAAAAAGTTAGGTTGACAAGATAGTAAAATTAATGGGTAAAACCTCCTCTTACAAATGTAGAATTCGTATACGTCCACACTATCGTGGCATACGATATTCTCGGTGTTTTGAGGTGTTGGTTGATTTTAACATTTTATTGTTTGAGGAATCAATAATTTTTTGAAATATAAAGTAATGATCTATGTGATTCTTAGGATTTTCATAAATGACTTTCAGTCCACTTGTTGTGATACTAAAGGAAAATAAGTTTACTGTACCCAAATAATGTTCATTGGAAAAAAATCTAGATATTGTCTTAACTACTAAGGAGTACAAGTATGTACTCTTCGAAGAGTGTCCTCCTAAGCCTGCGAATGAGCTGGAAGTCATTGGAGTTGAAATCGATGGGGAAATCCAGGTCGATATTATTCTTCAGTCGACAGAAAGGCTTGCTCAGGCTAAGGCCATGGTTGTTCAGAAGGTTTCTACTTCTAAGCCGAAAGGCAAGAAGAAGAAGAAACAAGGTGGAGAAAAGGTGATGGGAGGATCTCAGGGAGGAGTGAAGAGGCCGAAAGGCAAGTACTTCACTTGCAAGCAGGATGGACATTGGAACAAAGACTGTCCCAATCCAAAGCAGAACAAAAAAATATCCTTTGGTCTTGTCGTTGAAACATGGTTAGCGGTATTATCTACCGGCACCTGGTGTGTAGATACGGGAGCCTCTGATCATGTCTGTAATACTTTGCATGGGTTCCAGGAAACCCGACGACGAGCTGAGGGAGAGATTATTGTTTACTTGGGCAAATGCCATAAAGGTGGCGGCTATTGCAGTGGGAGTTATTTTATGTTGGTGCAATCGGCCCAGCAGTACCTTGATGGTATTTTGATGATAGACAAAACTCATGACATGGGATTGTCATGGGAAAGTCCAACATGGGTTGGCATGGAAAATCCAAGCATGGAGCTTGGTGTGGAAGTCCAAGGGGGAAGCCTTGGCATGGGAAAGTCCAAAGCATTGCGAAGCCGTGCGCTTGGTGCTTGGCATGGGAAATCCAAAGCATTGCGAAGCCGTGCGCTTGGTGCTTGGTGAGAAATGCATTGCGAAGCCGTGCGCTTGGTGCATTTGGGAAGTCTTGAGGACTTGGTAAGTTCACTAGGCTCGGGGTCCTTGAGTCGGTGAAGGATGGCATTGCGAAGCCATGCACTTGGTGCATCCGAGGGACCGCCGGACGGGGAGCGAATGGAGTGAGCCCAAAGGGAAGCATACTTCTAGGGCATGAGACGCGAAGGATGGCATTGCGAAGCCGTGCGCTTAGCGCATCCGAGGGACGTAGGCCGAGGGAAGAGAGCTTTGGTGGGGAACTCCATTAGGGATAAGGTGAACTTGGCCAAGTGGCTAAGACTGAGTGTCGGAGGCTCAAACCAAACGCCGTTATGTTTGAGGTTTTGCCGACATCGTCGGTAGCATAGGTGCGGTTCGGCTGATCCAGTCGACTGGTTCGGTGTGTAAGGCCTAGGGTTTTGTGCTTGATCGATCATGGCCCCATGGGCGCGATCGGAGACGGATCGGCTGATCGAGGGATGCGATCGGTCGATATGTGTATGCGACACGAGAATGCTCGTAGCCTAGGCGATCGACTCTTGGGTCATCGGATCGGTGATGGGTGCCATCGGTCGGTATGGGTGATCCGTTGGAACTTGTCGATGTGGATCTCGGCCGTTGTGAGACAAGCGGCTACGAGGGATCTTGATAGTCCGATCATTGCACTTGATGCGAGGTTATAAATGGAGCACGAGTTGGAGGATTTTGCCAAGGCTTTTGTATATTGGAGGAATTCTGCTGCATTCCAGACCTTCAAGAGCCATCTAAAGCAAGCAACAAGCAAAGGATTCAAAGCAAGCGTTGTAAAGTGTTCTTTACGTGTATTTCGTATTTGTCTTTGTATTGCTTGTATTTCATTACTTAGTGTAATTGCTTGTGAGAGGTTTCTCCACCTCCGACGTGTAGTCGAAAAGGAGTGTTATAGTTAGTGTCGTGTGCATAACTAGAGCTCGAGGAGCTCGCCCGTGGAGTAGGAATCATTCGGTTCCGAACCACGTATATCGTGTGTGTTTGCTTGTGCTTATTTGTTGTTAGTATTATTATTGTATTATTGTTTCCGCTGAGCTAACGACAATCGTAGACAAGCAACGCAACGAGAACGAACGAATTACGACATCCAACGAACGAGGGTTATTCACCCCCCTCTAGTCGACCGTACTGATCCCCTACAAGTGGTATCAGAGCCGAGGTCGCTCTTCAAGGACTAACTGCCGTGAGAGCACTACAAATGGCCGGCTTCATCCATCCACCGAAATTCGATGGAGATTTTGCTTGGTGGAAAAAATGGATGGAGGTATATCTTGAAACCGATTTTGATTCTATGTTAATTATAGAAAATGGTTTTGAGATGCCTAGGGACAAATACAACAAGCCCATTGAGAAGTCTAGGTGGACCCAAGACCAAGTCAAGGATTTCAAGACAAATCTTGAGGTAATCAAGTTGATTAGTGATTTGTTACCTAACACTATTTGGGCTAGATTGGGTGATTATAGGGATGCAAGGGAATTATGGAATAAGGTAATGAAATTCCAAGAAAATTCCCAATCGGCACAAGTAGAGGAAGATGCCGTGGAAGAACCCACAACATTTGAAGATGTTGATGATTTGGTGGAGACCTCCACCTCTAGCATTGAGGGGGAGGAAAGACAATCTTCCATCCCGGAGCAAGAACAAGAAGCATCCACATCCGGGAGAAGTGATCATGAAGAGGTCTCCACCACCTCCCTAGGTAACTCAAGCGTTATTGTTTTAAATAAAAATCACATAATATGCTTTGAGTGTAGGGAGAAAGGGCATTATAAGAGCAAATGCCCTAAATTGGCTAAGGAAAAGGCATCAAGACTGAAAGTCAACCTAAAGTCAAAGGATGCTGGTGTTCCCAAAATCAAGAGCAAAGAGCACATTGTGTGCTTCAAATGCAATCAAAAGGGACACTACCGAAGCCAATGCCCTAGGGGGAGGAAGAAAGGGCAAGAAAGTGCAACTCATATAGGGGGAGCTCCTAAAGCTAACCCTAAGGTACATTTAGTTAATGCACCTTTAATTCCTAGAGTTAAAAAGAATGCTAAGAATCATTTTAGCTCTCTTGCCATTATTAATGAAAAGCATGCTAGGAGAAACAATAAGGTTTATTGCTTAGGTGCCAAGCATGTTCATATGACTAAAGACAAACCTAGGACTCATAATTCTAGAAATATCTTGCCTAGGAAGTCAATTAGGAGAGTAGAAGAAAATTTGGGTATTAATCCCAAAAAGTCTAGGCACATGCCTAAGAAGAAGAGTTTTCCCCAAAAACCTAATGAAAATTCAAAAATGGGAAAATTAGAGCTAGAGAACCAAGTCTTGAGGTCAAGACTTGAGAGAATGGAGAAAGCCCTTAGAATCATATAAAATTCAATTCTAGGGTCAAATGCCCAAAAGTCAAGACCTAAGGTTCAAAAACGGTCTAAGGGCAAGGAAGGTTTGGGTGACAAACCTAAGCCCAAGAAGACTTATCATAATGTTCCATTTAATTATGGAACTATTTCTAGGTCTAGGAAAACCAAGGCTAATAGGGAAGCCATCCCTAAGTCTAGCCATGGTATGTGTTTAGTGGCTAACACCTCAAAGAAATCAAATGTAGCCACTAAGAAGGTCAATGGAGGAGTCACCTCTAGAGTTGACTTAGGAAAGACCCAAAAGACTATGACTTCAAAGCCTAAAAGGGTCATTAGGAAGGTATCTAGGGAAGTTATCCCTAGGGAATACCTTGTTAACCCAAGGAGCTCCAAGAGATATTGGGTTCCTAAAAGCGTGATCGATTCACGCTAAATGGGTTAGGGTGTGTCAACCCTAAGTGGATGGGTGGTTAACCTAGCCATTGTGAGTTGACACATTAGGGTGTGCCAATATGGTTTGAGAAGTTAAAAATGATTTAAATTGGCACAATTAGGTCTTAGAGGTATTGGTGTGCCATTTTGGGTTTTTGGCACACTAGGGAAATGAATGGCATTAAGGCAAAATGAATTTAATTCCTAGAAATGGCAACTTAATTTTTAATACTTAGGTATTCTATACCTTAGTATATTTTACTTGCCATGCTTTATTTGCCTTGCCATGTCATGACATCATCTTCATTTTTATCTATAAAATGTCATGATCATGTTTAGATTTATGTTTAGATGTCATGTATGCTTAAGTTTCATTCACATGCCATGACATCATGATATTGGCATATGTTTTTATCTATATCATATCTATGCCATAATCATATCATGCATGAATTAAAATGGAGTTAAGGACTATGGCATAATTTGAAAGGAATCAAATAATGTTGCCTAGAAATATGCATGAAAACATAAACAAAACAAAACCCACATCTCACACAAAAATTTGACTTGTATGTGTTTTGCACATCTAGATATTGGTGAGATGTTTAGGAAAAAGAAAATAAAGTTTTTGAAAACTTTTTGAAAACATTTTGAAAAACCTTGGTGAAGCCTATCTTTTGATAGCTATCACCATTGAATGGGATGATACAAAGAGGGCTCTTTATTGAAGCTTTTCTAAACTTTTGAACTTTGTATCAATCTCCTAATTTAGTGGGTAAAATAATTTTCCAATATTTTTCACCCATAGTGTTTAGGATAAGTATTATAATGATGCATTTTCAAGATTTTAAAATTACGATATTTACTTATGGATTTCAAAATCCAAATGAATGTCAAAATCAAGAATGAAGATCAATGATCCGCCATGGATGGCAATGATCGATGGGGTGGCAAAATGACTAATTTCTGATTTCACGACCGCTAAGCCGATTTCGCAAATCTTGTTGGTTAGGCTCATGTTCAGCTAGGTTAAGGTCCCCTAACCACTCCTAACCCTAGGATATGCTTGGGAGAGCATTAGAGAGGGTGGAAATCCATTGGATATGGATTAGGAGTTGGGTTGAGGGTGAGTATCAATTTTAAGGTGGAAAAGAGTTCATTGTTGAACTTTGCCTTAATTTTGATTTGGTTAATGTTCCTATTGGCTTAGGGACTCTCCAAGGACATTGTTGGTGCAATGGTCAAGGGGGAGCAAGCCTCTAGGGGGAGGTATCCATCATGGGAAGATGGATGTGTATTTCCTCATGGGAGGAAAATTGGGTTGCCTCTCTTTAAGTGATATGGGATCACTAGAAAGATGGTAGGCATGTGTTCCTCCAAGGAAGAGATTGTAAGATCTCATTGGGATATGAGACATTCATACCCTTGGGGAGGACCTTTTTGATGTAATGTCAAAAAGGGGGAGAAGTTACCAAGTTACCAATTAAGGTTCGTTGGAATTCTCATTGGGATATGAGAATTGCCAATATGGGAGAATTGGTAGACTTGAGATGGTAGTTTTGTCAATCATCAAAAAGGGGGAGATTGTTGGTGCAATCGGCCCAGCAGTACCTTGATGGTATTTTGATGATAGACAAAACTCATGACATGGGATTGTCATGGGAAAGTCCAACATGGGTTGGCATGGAAAATCCAAGCATGGAGCTTGGTGTGGAAGTCCAAGGGGGAAGCCTTGGCATGGGAAAGTCCAAAGCATTGCGAAGCCGTGCGCTTGGTGCTTGGCATGGGAAATCCAAAGCATTGCGAAGCCGTGCGCTTGGTGCTTGGTGAGAAATGCATTGCGAAGCTGTGCGCTTGGTGCATTTGGGAAGTCTTGAGGACTTGGTAAGTTCACTAGGCTCGGGGTCCTTGAGTCGGTGAAGGATGGCATTGCGAAGCCGTGCGCTTGGTGCATCCGAGGGACCGCCGGACAGGGAGCGAATGGAGTGAGCCCAAAGGGAAGCATACTTCTAGGGCATGAGACGCGAAGGATGGTGGTGCGATGCCGGGCGCTTGGCGCATCCGAGGGACGTAGGCCGAGGGAAGAGAGCTTTGGTGGGGAACTCCATTAGGGATAAGGTGAACTTGGCCAAGTGGCTAAGACTGAGTGTCGGAGGCTCAAATATCGTTATGTTTGAGGTTTTGCCCGACATCAGTCGACTGGCATAGGTGCCGGTTCGACTGATCCAAGTCGACTAGAGTTCGACTGGTGTAAGGCTAGGGTTTTGTGCTTGGCAACGACCGCCATGGATCGGCAATGACGCCGAGGGATGGCAATGATTGATGGGAGTGTCGCGAGCATTGAGATCGCTCCGTGAGCCGATCGGGCGATATTGAGTCACCAATGATGATGGGCATCATCCGACGGGTAGGTGATCCGCTGGAACTTGTCCGATGTGGATGCCGCTAGAGACAACGACTTATAGGGCCGGGGGCCTTTGGCAATGATCGTTAGGCGAAAAAACAGCTTGATGCAGGTTATAAATGGAGCACGAGTTGGAGGATTTCGCCAAGACTTTTGTGAAGCTATTGGAGGGGAATTGCTGCTGCATTCCAGACCTTCAAGAGTCATCTAAAGCAAGCAACAAGCAAAGGATTCAAAGCAAGCGTTGTAAAGTGTTCTTTACGTGTATTTCGTATTTGTCTTTGTATTGCTTGTATTTCATTACTTAGTGTAATTGCTTGTGAGAGGTTTCTCCACCTCCGACGTGTAGTCAAAAAGGAGTGTTATAGTTAGTGTCGTGTGCATAACTAGAGCTCGAGGAGCTCGCCCGTGGAGTAGGAACCATTCGGTTCCGAACCACATATATCGTGTGTGTTTGCTTGTGCTTATTTGTTGTTAGTATTATTATTGTTTCCACTGCGCTAACGACAATCGTAGACAAGCAATGCAACGAGAACGAATGAATTACGACATCCAACGAACGAGGGCTATTCACCCCCTCTAGCCGGTCGTACCGATCCCCTACATTTTATTTATCTTTTGAAAAAAAAATAAAGTTTTGGTTCTTAAGAATTGCCTTTATGTACCTTTATTTAGAAAGAATTTAATTTCGGTTTCTAAATTGATTATGGATGGATATTCTATTCCTTTTAATGACAGAGTTGTTATAAAAAGGAATAGGGAGAATATCTGTTCTGGTACATTGATAGGAAATTTGTATACACTCGAACCAAAAGCTCCCATGATGCAAATAAAAGTTAATAACTCATCTTCTAATTCCAATGAGAAAAAAAAAGAACCTTCGAAAATGAATCAAACATATCTTTGACATCTTAGGCTTAGTCATATTAACCTAAGAAGAATTCAAAGGTTGATAGCTGAAGGACCTCTGGGTTCATTAGTGGTGGAACATTTCCCAACCTGCGAATCTTGCTTGGAGGATAAAATGACCAAGAGGCATTTTAAGGCAAAGGGATATAGAGCCAAAGATGTGTTAGAATTGGTTCATTCTGATTTGTGTGGTCCTATGACTATTCAGGCTAGAGGTGGTTTTGAGTATTTCGTCTCTTTTATAGACAATTACTCAAGATATTGATACATTTACCTGATGCGCCGCAAGTCTTAATGCTTTGACATGTTCAAAGAATTCAAGGCTGATGTGGAGAAACGTCAAGGTAAAAGTATTAAGACACTACGATCTGATCGTGGTGGTGAGTACCTCTTGGGAGAGTTTAGGAACTACTTATCAGAGGCTGGGATTCAATCCCAATTGTCTGCACCTGGCACACCCCAGCATAATGGTGTAGCAGAGCGAAGGAATAAGACTCTTATGGAGATGGTTAGATCGATGATGAGTTATTTTGAGTTGCCAAATTCGTTCTGGGGATATGCTCTAGATACGACGGTGTACATTCTGAACTTGGTTGCATCTAAATCAGTGCCTTTTACTCCCACAGAATTGTGGACGAGGCGAAAGCCTAGTCTAAGACATATTCGGATATGGGAGAGTCCAAGACATGTGCTGAAGGCAGATGCTGGTAAGTTGGAACCTCGTAAAAAAGTACGCATGTTCGTTGGCTATCCTAGAGGAACGAAGGGTGGTTTGTTTTATAGTCCTAGAGATCAGAGGATGATCGTTAGCACGAATGCCAAATTTTTAGAGGAAGACTATGTGATGAGCCACAAGCCCAAGAGTAAAATTGTTCTGGAGGAATTAAAAGGAGAAGTCACTTCTTTAGTACCACCGGTACAAGAGGATATACCACATGTCACTGCACCGCATGTCACATAGGATACACAGGTGATACCTCATCATAGTGGGAGGGTTGTGAGACAGCCTGATAGATTCATGTTCTTGGGAGAATCTTCTGATTTGGTCCCTGGCGAACATGAACCTGATCCCTGGACATATGACGAGGCAATCCAAGATAAAGATGCAGTATCTTGGCAAAGTGCAATGAATTCTGAGATTGAATCTATGGATTCAAATCAGGTCTGGGAGCTAGTAGACCCACCCGATGGTGTAAAACCCATTGGATGCAAGTGGATCTACAAAAGAAAGAGAGGAATAGATGGGAAGGTTGAGACCTTCAAAGCAAGGCTTGTTGCGAAGGGGTATACTCAGAAAGAGGGTATCGATTATGAGGAGACCTTTTCGCCGGTAGCCATGCTTAAGTCTATCTGGATTCTCTTATGCATAGTAACTCATATGAATTATGAGGTGTGGAAGATGGATGTCAAGACAGCTTTCCTTAATGAAAGTCTTGAGGAAAACATCTATATGAAGCAACCAGAGGGATTCATTGATAAAGGCAAAGAGCATCTTGTGTGTAAGCTTAATCGGTCCATTTATGGATTGATGCAAGCTTCGAGGTCTTGGAACATCCGCTTTGATGAGGTAATTCAGTCTTATGGATTTATTCAAAGTCTGAATGAGTCTTGTGTATACAAGAGATGTGACAGAAACGTAGTGGTATTTCTTGTACTATACGTAGATGACATTTTGTTGATTAGCAACAATATCAAGGTGTTATCGGACGTAAGGGTATGGTTGTCCAAACAGTTTGATATGAAGGACTTGGGAGAGGTGGGACACATCCTTGGGATCAAGGTTATAAGAGATCGCAGGAAAAGGATGTTGTGCTTATCCCAAGCTTCATACATAGACACGATTATGGATCATTTTAGCATGCAGAACTCCAAGAAGAGTTTTCTACCTTTCAGGCATGGAGTTCCTTTATCTAAGGAGATGTGTCCTAGATCATCTGAGCAGATAGAGGAAATGAAGGTGGTTCCTTATGCTTCGACGGTAGGAAGCCTCATGTATGTTATGCTATGTACGAGACCAGATATCAACTTTGCCGTGGGCATGGTCAGCATATATCAGAGTAATCCAGGACAGGGACATTGAACTGCGGTAAAACATATATTTTAGTACCTGAGAAGGACTTGGGATTATATGCTAGTTTACCGGGAAGACCAATTACTCCCTGTGGGTTACACGGATTCCGACTTCCAATCAGATAGGGATAACAGTAAGTCTACCTCAGGTTTTGTGTTTACTTTGGGAGGTGGAGCCATTGTATGGAGGAGTGTCAAGCATAAATGCGTGGCGGACTCCACCATGGATGCTGGGTATGTGGCAGCCTCTGAGGCGGCCAAAGAAGTTGTATGGCTCAGGAACTTTCTGATGGACTTGGATGTGATTCCTGGTTTGCCCAGAACAATCACAATTTATTGTGATAATAGTGGTGCAATTGCAAACTCGAAGGAACCACGAGCTCATAAGGCTAGTAAACACATATAGCGTAAGTACCACCTGATACGAGAAATCGTAAAGAGAGGAGAAGTTGCTGTCGCCTAGATTGCATCAGAGGAAGACCTGGTAGACCCTTTTCACTAAGGCCCTTCTAGCAAGAGCTTTGATAGGCATGTGGAGGGAAGGGGAATTTGATGTATGGCAGTATGAGGACGGCATAGTCTTTTAGTATAAGTGGGAGATTGTAGGGATGTATACTGAAAAGTCTATCTTTTGTATGAACATCTTTATTTTGAAATAAGAATCACATGATCATTGTTTGCATTTTTATGGTTATGCAATATTGTCTAATACATTACATTGTAGATAACATGGTGTGTGGTGTCACATGGGAGATCATGTTGTCGGCTCCTTGTAAAGTATAAGTAAAGGCTCACAACTGAGATGACTTTGGACAAACCATCGGTATGGTTGTAGTGTGATTTGGTATTGGTTTGTCTTGACCATAGAATTACACTAGTGCACTTTGTGTGTATTGAGCAGGACCGACTTAGAGGTGATTCAATTTATTGCTGACTACATAATCGAATCGGACCTCAGATATTATTTTGTACATGCTCTTAATCCCGATATAATAACGGGCACATATACTTAGTATTCATCTCTTTGATTTACCAATGGGCGAGATTTATAGATTAAATTGATAGGCTCGGTAAGTTGGGAGATGATATTATTTATATGGTCTGTCATTGATTATAGGAGGAAATCGTGTTCTATATATTAGGATGATGATGTCCCCTTGAGGAGCTCATAAGGTTCATCATGTAAACCCTGCAGGTGGACTTGGTCCGGCATGATGAAAAGGTTGAGTGGTACTACTCATGGAGTTAGATGTTGATTAATTAATGGTCAATAAATTAATTAATCGATGGACATTCGAGATCTTAAACACGGAGAGAAAATATACAAATAATATATGGAGCCCATATTATCTTATGGGGGTTGGTGAGGTAGATCAATGATAATCCTTTAGTGGATTGGATTATCATTAGTGTATCGGACTTTATGTGGGCTTGATCCATGGGTGGCCAAGATCCAACTCCTCCTCACGGTCCCTAATGTATCCTATTAACACCTCATGAAGCTTAGATTCAATGGATAGAAACAAAACTCTGGATCCAAAGGTAGAGATTAAATCTTTAGATCTGACAGGTGAGATTAAATCTCTAGATCCGACGGTTGATATTAAATCCCTAGAAACTATGGTGGAGATTAAATCATGGCTTATCCCTAACACTATAAATGGATGTGATAGGGGTGGGCAGAAACAAAAAATGATGGCTTAGGGGATTAGGGTTTTCTTCCTTTGGAGGCTAGGAATCCTAGTTTGTTTAGGATTAGGTTTGGGCGCCTAGGGCTTGGGAGATAGGGGTGGGCGGCAACATAAGGAAGAGCTCTTTTCTTCTTCTTCCCAAGTTGTTAACGGCACATATACTTCTCCCATCTACCTTGGCCGGTGCTCATCCTATTCTTCTTCCCCTCTTCCATGACCGGCCATTAGGAGAGATAGGATTAGGGTTTGGAGGCTTAGGGTTTTGGAGGCTTGGGTGGCACCAAATAAGGAAGTATTTTCCTTTCTTCTTTCTCTCTTTTGGTGTCCGACGCCCACAACCTTCTTTCCAGCCATTGGCCGGTGGCCAAAGACCCTCTTCTCCTTCTCCTTAGGTGGTGGAAATAAGATATAGGGCTTTCTCTTGGTGTCTTGGCTGATTTCCACCATAATCTCCTTCTCCTTGTTGGCCGGCGGCAAGCATTCTCCTTGTTGCTTGTTGATTGGCTATAGGAAGGAGAAGAGCCTTGTTTCTATTCTTCCTCTTGCTTTGGAAGAGCAAGGAAGAAAGATTTGCGATCTAGGAGCTTCAACTTTTGGTAGATCGTCGCCCACACGACGTCTGAAAGGAGGAAGGTCATACATTAGAAGATCGAGAGGTATATCTATTCTCTATTCTCTTTTGTTACTTGCTTGTATTTGTTTTTCCAATTATGAGCATGATATATTCTGTTTGTGGCTAAATAATACTTGGATCCTGAACATAAACACAAAAACCAGCGATCCGGACATCGTCTATTCCGCGGCTACTCATAGAATAGAGGATGGTCGCTTGAACAACGAGTTTGTTCAAGTGACCTCTCTAAACGAATAGCGCGACAATGACTTGATTGTTTGGGCAATCCCTTTTGTGTAGGATTAAATTTTTAAATCTGGGGACATCGATGGGATCGCCATGAACAAACAACCAAGGTGAAGTGGGAAGCGAAGTTTCCCCTCACGGACTCGATAAGCAAAACCCTTCATAAGGCACCTAACCTACCCTAGGATAGTTCTAGAATTTTTGAGTTCATTAGAGGCAGAAATTTTAACGGGTAGAGAGAGCGAGGAGGGTAGGATAACTTTTAGGCTTTTTATCATTGAGCATGAGTGGACCCTTCACCAATGGAACTCATGCTTTGGCTTGCCGAGTGGGGGAGAGAGAAGAACCCCAATTGGGTTCAACTATCGGGAATGTTGGACCGAGTTGACGGAGGAACACGCTTATGACCCATCTAAGGCCAAAGCGTTGCACCTCCAAAACCCCATCTTTTGATACCTCCACCGCATCATGGCCTGTACTATATTTGGTCGTGGGGAGAGTGATGGTGTAGTTAGAGCTAGCGAGCTTCTTTGCCTATGGGATATGCTACAAGAAAGGAGTAGCATCGATGTAGGGTCCCACTTCATCAGACACTTAGTGAAGATGGGCAAAGCAGCACGAGGAGAGATTAATGTGGGAGGCCTACTTACCCACATTTTCCATAGGATGGGGTACGATTACACTACATTAGAGAGTATAGAGGGGAGTCCTAGGATCGACCTAGGAGTGTGCATGGCCATGAAGATGATTGTAAGAGAAGGAGACTCCTTATGCTTTGTAAGGAAAAATCTGACGGCCCTTAGGCTCCCTGACCCGGATCGTACCACCATTGCTATACGCGCCAATTGGTGCTTGGACCTGATAGTGGAGTCCCCTCCACATGAGGGACCATCCACATCGGCACCCATCTCTCCACCTTTATATCACTCTCCCTCCAGTCCACATGTGCATAGGAGCCCACCTAGTCCACGCCGACATGAGTCTGCACCTGCACTACCACCTTTTTCTACCTTTGAGCAGGATGCAGGTGCGTCGGCTTATGATGTATCAGAGTTCCGATTGCACCTTGACGACATTTACACTGAGCAGCAGATGCAGAGGCAGCGATGGGAGGAGGAGAGTGCCTACCAGCAGGCGGAGCTCCAGGGATTCCGAGAGCATTTCCAGCGGGCTGAGGAGTTCTAAAACGAGGCCCGCATATACTTTCAGGAGGAGACTATTCTTTGTCAGGATGAAGCCGCCTACCGCAGGGAGATTCGGCAACACATGCATTCCCAGCAGGCACAGTGGGCTAGGGAGGAGGAGCACCGAGCAGCCGCTACATCAACCAGCTCCCAGATCGACCACATGTATATGTGGCATCAGCGGCTCAATAGTAGGTTCTCCTAGGATCCAGAGATGCCCAAGCTCCCAGATTTTCCACCTCGTCCACCATACTAGAGGTATATTTTCATTTAAGTCTGGGGGGGGGGGGAAGACTCCAAAGTTTATTTTGTTTTGTTTCCTAGCAGTAGTTTCTTTTATAGTATTTTCATTCATTTATTCATGCATGGATTGTTGAACTTCATTTAGTACTTAGTTTTTGTTATATGTAAAGCTGCCTCAGTAGTATTTATAAAAAAAAAAAGGGTTGTTTACATGAGTTGTTCCCATAGGTAGCTTAACTTAATTTATCTCGTGGTATTTTATTTTATTTTCTTTAATGAATGTTCTAGACTTACACTGGTTAGCTTTATTTTTTTACACTTACACATGTTGAACATTCTGAAAGAAATAATCTAGTACATACCTAGATATGATTCATCTCGGTAGTCTAGTACTTTGGAATCCATAGGTGACTCTAGGTTTAGCATTTTAGTTATTGGAGATGCTCGGATTGTGTAAGCCCATTTGAAAAAATCAAAATCCCAGTGAGAAGAAAGAGAAAAGAAAAAAAAAGAAAAAAAAAGAAAAGAGAGAGAAAAGATTATGAGGGATAAAAAAATAGTTGTCGTGGGTAGAAATGGCTAGGTGCCCCTTTGAGACCGAGTTAGGTTACTGGGGAAACACCTACCAATTTCTCTCAATATCGAGCACGCCTTTGAGACTTTGTGCTAGACCTAGGGAATGACCCTTGCTTTGGGCAGGTAAGTACCTAAGAGCCGGAAACCTTAGGAAAGCTATGGGATGACAACTTAACTCACTATGGAACGAGCATCCCCTAAGAAGATTCGCTTAGCACGAGCACAATGAGCTAACTTAGTGAATTTCTAGAACATATTTATTTTGCTTTGATTTCAAATACCACTTGATAAATTTAGTTAACATGCTAAGTATGGAACAATGTCTTTTAAATTTCATGGTACTGAGGTTTTCTTGAGGACAAGCAAAGATTTAAGTCTGGGGAAGTGATGTGAGCAAAACGTATAGGGTTTTATAAGTAATTTTTGCTCACATCTTGTTACATTTCATGTTAGTTTCATGCATATGTTACTCTATTTTGCAAACATTTCCTATTTTTTAGTTCGGAGGTATGCTCGTTGGATTTTTATGTGCAGGTTAGCATTTTGGGTTAAAAAGATGCATTTTCGGAGCAAAACAAAGACATTTTACAGCTAGACACAGAGTGGGACACGACCAGGGCGTGTGGATTCACACGGCTGTGTCCAATGGGTGAGATCATCACCCCAGGGCCACACACGACCTGACTGTGCGAAAACACACGGCCGTATGCAACCCGCCAGATTTGCGCGACTAGAGCTTTTTCCGGATTTTGCAGCGGTCCGAGGCAAAGTCTATATAAGGATGGCTCCGGCCAAACCCTAGGGGGGAGGCACGATGGCTAGGACGGCATGCCGAAGATTTAAAAAGCTTCGATAACTCGCAACGAGGAGGAGGAATGTCGCCGGAGGTCCACGCCTTGCACTTCAACGCCGGAGAGAAGACCATGAAAGCATTGTAATTCTTTGTTCCTGTGTTTTATTCCTTATGTATTCGAACATAGACAAGCTTTGTGATTCTTCCTTCATATATATGGAGTAGTACTTTCGATTCTAGGATTATGGAGTAGCTTGTGTACACATACAATGTTGGTTCATGTTAAATTCTGCCTTTGAGTTTGATTTGACAATTGGTAGTTGTTTTTACTATATCTATGCATGTTTGGTTTTCTATCTGCTGTACTTAAGCGATACGAGGGGTGACAACCCTCCTATCTAAGATTTAGGGATTTTTATATAAGGAACCTAGGGGTAAACCTGATCTCCTGTAACTGTGGGTAGAAGGGTGCGGTGAAATCAGAAATGGTTCACCGTAGAGATTGATTTGGCATCCTCGTACCGTCTATCTCATCCTTTTAGGTAGAGGTAGCTCCTGGTAGATGCGGCAGCTCTGCGGGAGAGTGTATGATATCCCTTCCACAAAACCATAGCTAAACGTCTAGACAATGCCAATTGACAACATTATTTTGTGATACACAAGCGAAATCAAAGACCTAGAATCTCCTTTGAAGACCTCGGCACACTCTTTTCCTCCTCCGTGTGACACCGTATAGAGTAAAGTCCACCGACAACCCTCACCAATCGAAACCTCTTAGAGTTACATCCGAACAATTACAACCACTGAAAATATTTGGTATTCGAATCCCAGTCTCTGTGGGATCGATAATCTTTATTACTTGACGACATCCGTGCACTTGCGGGCATTGAGCCCGAGTGCACACTTTGAGTCTTCGACGGTCTCCATCACGAGATTTGAGGTCGCATTCGTGCGCATCACTACTCTACACTCATCCAATCTGAGCATATATCCACAATATACAACATGAAGAGTAATACTAACTCTGTAATCAACAACTGCCTTACTAACATTCTATAACAAATACAAACAATAAATGGTCTAACTCATACTACATCATGATCCTGGTCAATGGTATCCAATAGTCTGACCAACTCATACATAGGTATCCCACATACAACCAAATAGAAAATGCAAGTAGCATGTATGATGATGTACAAACAAATGCAGCAAGCATAATGCAAACAAATGCAACATCACAACAAGCATATATATAGACTGCATATATATATATACTAATCACAACCATCCATATATATATATGAATGGTTGTGATTAGTATATATAAAGATGCAGTCTATATGCTTGTTGTGATGTTGCATTTGTTTGCATTATGCTTGCTGTATTTGTTTGTACATCATCATACATCCTACTTGCATTTTCTATATGGTTGTGTGTGGGATACCTGTGTATGAGTTGGTCGGACTATTGGATACCTTTGACCAGTGTGGCCTAGGTGGCTCGACATGACAACTGTCCCAACTCAACACCAACCACTACTCTCAAGTGGGCGAGTTATATATATGTCAATATGCAAAACGGCATGACAACACGGTAATGTAGAATGCATGGTCATGCTTGCTCACTCCACTTGCTACCATGACCCCAGTGTGGCCTAGGTGGCTCGACATGACAACTGTCCCAACTCAACACCAACCACTACTCTCAAGTGGGCGAGTGGGCAGTATGAAAAGTAGCATATAAGCGTAAAGAACTAGCTATACAATGGGGGTCCCTACTGTTGGCCACTCCAATAGTCACTACCCATGAGTAGTTGAGTGCTACACACGTAGGATATCTGCACGCAACTCAAACTACCACCGTCCATAGTGGTTGAGTGCGGCATAACAAATGCTCTGCCCTAACACCAGCTACTACTACCACAAGTAACCGTGGAGGCAGGATGACTGATGACTCTCTCTCGACCACAAGGGAGGCCAAGTCGCCAGCATACATATAAATGGTATGAATGCACAGTCACACATACATACATCCACCACATACTCTCTATCCTATAGAGAGTCATACTCAATCAATTAACACACTCTCTATCCTACAGAGAGTCATACTCAACTAATCACAACCAGGCTAGGACCACCAGTCTTCATTCATACTCCACTATGTATACATAACTGAACAACTATAGCCTTACATACATCACATTTGTAACTCATAATCATGATGAATGAAAATGTGATAACAACAATAGAGTATTTAAAGGGCAAAGACTAAGTATCAAGCAATAGCATAATAGGAGTGGAGTCAAGATAATATGATCATAAATTTAAATCCTCATGCATCAAGATTTACATCTGCCTGACCTGGGTAGGAAATTACTCACCTGATAAGAAGCTCATGATAATAATCCTCATGAGCGTGGACCTACCTCGTATCCAGCTCCTGCATACAACATAAACTATCATTAAGTTCTACAATATGATCCTTTGTCAAATTGAATCCTAAGCAGATCTCATACCTAATTCAATTAATCAAATGCTAAATAAAATCTCGATCACGTATCTTGCATGATCCCACCTTTAACATCATGAATACACCCACAAATTCCAATTAGCAAATACACCAATCTACTACGATCATCTACTACTCAACCTGCTCATATATTCATTCGCAACATAAATAAAGCATTACACCTACCCACTTTGTTACCATTAATTCATACAGATATAAAGATCTGACAACTCTAAATGAAGCCCACAACTCCATCACTCCTTCTTAACTCACTCACAACTTCAACCACATCAATTCACAACCCAGAACTGAGCATGACCTAGCTCGTTCCACAACCCATATTTTACACGAATTCAAGGGCCTAACTAACCCTATTTGAACACCTCAGCTTAACCCATCGCTTCGATCACACTGCCCCTGCCCTTGAACTCAAAATCAGCATCAACGTCCACACGATAACACCAATACATAGAAGCACACTAGACAGAAAAGAAATAAAAGGGAAAAATGAGATATATACTTGAATTTCAACTTCATCGATGTCACTCCCTCAAATTACCCTGTTCATCGAAAAACTGTCGCTGCCCTAACCTACAAGTTTATGAGCTGCAAGAGAAAATAGAATTCGATCGAAGATGGAACTCATCCAAGATTGGGGAAGATGAACAACAGCTCACCTTGCTCCGGCAGAAATCACGAAGAGCAACTCCCGATCAGGACACGGTGAAGTTACCGCCGACATAGACACCCAGCCGTGTGCACCCTCATCGTCGGTGCATCCATGGGCACCGTCGAGGGTGGTTGGCCGCCGCTTGCAGAAGGGAGGGAGAAGAGCGACGAGAAGCAGAGGTGCAAAAGGAGAGGATCGCGAAGAAAAGTTGGGTGGCGAGGAGAAGAAAATAAAGAGAGAAAACAAAGAACGTGGCTGAAAAAAATGCTCGGGGATAAACCCTCAGGAAGGAAATGCAGAAATGGTTGGCATTAAGAAATGGAATGGGTCAGGTTTGAAGGAAAACGAGTCGGGCTTACCCTATAAGACTAAACCTAGGTTCAATTATACTCATAAGCATTATACCTAGGTTAAGCCTAATTAATCCCTAACCATCCCTCAATAATTTTAATTAACCCACTAATAAGTTCTCTAATTAGAGAATAATAGAGATATTAAACTGTTGCCAATTTTATTTGTGGTATTTTACAATATATCTCCACAATGACATGATATTGTCCACTTTGGGCATAAGCCCTCATGGTTTTGTTTTTGGGTTTTACCCAAAAGGTCTCATGGCAATGGTGATATCTTTTTATCTTATAAGCATATGATCTTTTGCATATCTTACTAATGTGAGACTTTGATTGTATTCCCTATACTCCCAACACTACATGCTTGAACTTATGCTGCCAAGAACTTCCCTTGGACTTCCCTTGCCAAGATCACACTTGGACTTTCCTTTATCAAGTTTTCACACTTGGATTTTCTTGTCACTTAACACATTCACGGTTAGATCACAAATATTGCCTAACTATAAATCATTATCCAAACATCAAAATACATAAATGCTTGAGGCATTGTTGCACTAACAATCTTCCCCTTTTTGATGTTTGGCAATCATTTAAGTTAGGTCTTGAAATATGCACATAATAAAAACATCATATGTCCCAATATGAATTATAACTTAAAGTCCCCTTCTCCCCCTTTGACACACATCAAAAAGAGAAGGACTCATACAAGATAAGTTCATGAAAGAATTAAATTGGTTATGGCTTGAACTAAAGTATAAGATAGATATAGGGCTCCCCCTTAATCCAAGACCTAGTTCATGATGTCTAAAGAACATGTTGAGAAAAACATGAAACAATAGATAAGAAATGTATCCTTACTTTGTACCAACAATAAACAAAATATAGATTTTGGAGATGAAGAAGATTGCATAATAAAACTCCCCCTAAATCATGCATCAGTTAGTCCTACTCCCCCTTATTTGTTGTGCTTAACATACCATAGGGTTAGGACACCTAACATTGGACTCAAGACAAGAGTCAAGGCTGATTTTGTAGAAAAATCAGTGTGACAGTCGGCTGAATACTGAGGCAGCCGACTGCCAACCCTGAAACATCAAGTTTAGGTTTTTAACCTAACTTCAGAAATGCATTAAAAATTTAAAAAACATCAAAAAATTATAAAATCTTGTGTACCCATTTCTAAAGTCATTCTCTATCAAGGAAAAATAATTTGAAAAACATATCCTTTCTAGATTTCGAAATTGACAAAGATATGAAAACTAGCAAAAGCTTTAAGGTATTTCAAAACTTTGTGCTACTTTTGCTTACCAAGTGAAAATTGTTTTTCAAAATATGATAAACATAGTTTAAAATATATTTTGTTTGACATTTCCAATCATGTTCTTAGAGATATATGCACATCAATTGTACACAAGCCTTCTCAATGATTGGTCCAATGAAGGATCAATGTCTTTAGATAACACTTTGGTTCATAGTAATGCATCATAACAAGCATGATGAACCAAGTGCATCTTCCTAACATCTCATATGATGTCTAAGTGGATCAATACAAAAATCATGGATTCTTAGATGTTTTGTGAGATGCTTAGAGGTATAGTCCTAGATTTTCTATAGGATCATGCAAACCTAAACCTCTACTCTACTAAGCACATTCCAAGTTCTCTCCTAAGTGATGAAAAATCTACTTCGGGGAGAGCCTTGGTGAAAATGTAGGTAAGGTTGGACTTAGATTCTATGTAGTTGAGTTCAATGTCCCCCTTTGCCACATGATCTCTAATGAAGTGATGCTTCACTTCAATATGCTTGGTCCTAGAGTGATATACTAGATTTTTGGTCAAATTAATGGTACTCTCATTATCACAATAATTTTTAATGTTGGAGTATTATAGCTAATAGTCCTCTAGAGTGTGTCTCATCTAAAGCAATTGAGCTACACAACCACCCATACCCACATACTCGGCTTCAGTGGTGGAAAAAGTAGCACAAGGTTGCTTCCTATTACTCCAACTAACTAGGGAGGACCCAAGAAATTGGCATCCACCACTAGTACTCTTCCGATCCAACTTGCAACCCGCATAGTCAGAATCGGTATATCCAACTAAATCAAAAGACTTTGTTCTAGGGTACCAAAGTCCTACATTTAGTGTGCCTTGATATATCTTAAGATTCTCTTAACAGCCACTAAGTGAGACTCTTTGGCACAAGATTAGTATTTTGCACACATGCCTACCGCAAATAATATATCGGGTCTACTAGCGGTTAGGTATAGTAGGCTACCAATCATACTCTTATAAAGTTTTAGGTCAATTAATTTACCTTCATGATCATTATCTATTTTAGTGTTAGTTGCAATTGGAGTTGATACTACCTTAGCATTTTCCAAATCAAATTTCTTGATCATGTCTTTGACATATTTGATTTGGTATATGTGGATTCTCTCATTGGTTTGTTGAACTTGTAAACCTAAAAAGAAATTTAACTCCCCAACTAGACTCATTTCAAACTCATTTTCCATATTTTTGATGAAGTCTCGAAGGAGTTCATCATTTGTTGATCCAAAAATGATGTCATCAACATACACTTGGGCCACAAAAATATCCTTTGACTTTGACTTAATGAAAAGAGTTTGATCTACTTGACCCCTTCTAAAATCCTTAGAAATTAAGAAGGATGATAATCTTTCATACCAAGCTTGGGGAGCTTGTTTTAACCCATATAAAGCTTTTCTAAGCTTATATACGTGGTTTGAATAGTCTACACCCTCAAACCCGGGAGGTTTTTCTACATACACTTCTTCTTTAATAAATCCATTTAAGAATGTCAATTTTACATCCATTTTGATAAAGTTTAAACCCCATGTAAGCGGCATATCCTAATATGATTTAATTGACTCTAACCTAGCAACCGGGGCATAAGTTTCATCATAGTGAAATCCCTCAACTTGATTGAAACCCCTTGAACTAACCTAGTTTTGTTTCTAGTTATGTTTCCTTGATCATCTAGCTTATTCCTAAAGACCCATTGATAGACAGATTTTTAATTGTTGCAATATCGTTCCCAAATTATTTATCGAACCCCCTAACTACACTAATCCAGTATAGGATTGACTCGGATTGTCTCCCAACGAATCTAATGGCTGGACGTTTGTTTTTAAATAGAAGTAAACACTGGGGTTTTTTACAATTATCAAAACAATTATTCAAAGCTAACCTAATGCAAGAATGATTCAACCTTGCACCACATTGTCACTATACGATGCAATGGTCAAACAATTCTGGTAAACAGACGTGGAAATTAAATCTGCAGGAAGTAAATCTAACTACCAAATAACAATTAACAAGTAACTATCCTAATGCGCAAAAGTAAGTAATCACGCACCGCACTGTCACTATATGGTACAATGATCACGAAATAAAGGTGAACAATTCAACCAAGCACCAAGATCATTACTATACAAGATGTTGATCAAACAGCGAAACCGCAATAAACGAAAGCAATTCAACCAAGCACCGCACTGTCACTATATGGTGCACTGGGCAAATGTAAATAAAATCTAAACTAATAACGAAAGCAATTCAATCAGACACTGCACTGTCACTATACGGCACACTGGTCGAATGTAAATGAAAACTAACCTAAACATGATCAAACATAATAAACAAAACTAAACATGACAAACATAGCCTAACAAATTAACCGTAACAAAATAAACATAACAAAGTAAGTTATCCAATTAAATGGACTGAAATCAAATATAAGCAATCGATAACCCCACGATGGCCACAATAACCCGAAACTTCGCGCGAAGGCAGGATGACGGCATACGGCGAACGCAAATACTGTTCCGGCGATCTGAATTCACCGGACAGTGAATGTAATCTTCACCGGTTGGAGATGGAACTACCCTAATCCGGCATAGCTGGTGGGCACTCCGGCGATGTGGAAAGGCCTATCCCAGTAGTCGGAATGGAGTGGAACGCCGATGAAGGTGAATCACCGGAATCCTGCCTCACCTCGCTTCGGATCAGCTACCGCAATCAGCGCATCTGGATCTGCCGTCGAGGATCGGTTGGGATTGCCGCCGGATCTCGGAAGGGAGGTCGCCGAAAGAAGCTGTCGGACTGTCGCAGCCACTCGTGGGGAAGAAGACTCTGCCACGCATGAACAGGGGAAAAAACACCTCGGCTCGAGTTCCGACTGCCTATTTTGAGGATCTTCAGGCGCGCGCCGCCACTTCGCGGCGATCCTCGCCTTAGTGCTCGTAAATGTAAGTCGCCGTGTCGCTTGCGAGGAAGAAGACCCGATGCTCGTGAAGTTTCTGCCACTTTCTCTTCTGCCGATTCTCTGTCTTCTGGGATTTGCTACGCCGCCTTTGAAGGTAAAGGTAAGTTGATTAAAGGAATTTTGTGAACCGTCCGATCATTTCGCCCACGATCTCAGCCGTCCAAATAGAGCTAGGTTGAGTCCAATTAATCTCCTAAGAAGGCTGTTATTCAACGGTTGTGATCAATCTGATTTCAAATGGACGAATCTGATCCGTCTGAAGGTATAATCATGATCCAACGGTCCGGATGAACGGCCAAGACGTGTAGATCTTTATGTACGGGCCGAATCGCTCCAGATCCAGATGGATGGCTCAGAATCAATCACTTTCCTCGGACGGTCCATAATGCTCAGATCTGAACCCTTGATTTTATTTGCCTTCTGATCTGGATGAAGGGCTCAGATTAAATCATCTTGAAATGTCCATTATGACCCCAGATGTAGCCATATTTGATCCAACTTGAGTCTAGTCCAGTGGCTCATCTCGATCTCCTACAAAGGCCTAAAATATATCCAACTCATAAAACATAATAATAATCAATAATAAATCACTCGAGAGGATAAAAATAATAATATTAAGGACCAAAATAATACAACAAAATGATAGTTATCAATTCCCCCACACTTATTTTTGCGCGTCCCGAGCAATAATGAAAATAAAGAAACACTGACTCACTCACTCATTCCCCAAACAATACCCAGATCAATAATTCAGAGATAAGAAAAATAAGTTACTTAGGATCACCAAATAGGTCTGAATCTTAGGTAGTCAAAAATATCTGACTCCAACAATAGTCAACATGTATGATGATTTACAGTTAAATCAAATAGACTAAGCCTGATACAAAACCTCCTAAAATGGATAAATGCACTAATGCTCACATAATAACGTATGAGTGGGGCGCCCTCAAAACAACATGCAATTTTGTACTACCATATGCTTGCTTATCATCTACTTCTCTACTGCTATTAATACATCTCATACATGAATCAAAAGGATTTATCATGAATCAGAATAAGATCAAAAGTAGATTACAGATAAAGTATGCAAAGAGAAGTACAAGACAAAGGTACAAATGAATAGGGAACAAGAGAAGAATTGGAGAAATAAACCTGATGAGTTGCTCTGTGAAATGCTCAGTAACCATCAATATGGGAAGAGACTAGGACAATTAGAAACTTTAGAATTGAATTCAGGATCAAATGGCTCTATCCAACACATTACAATCCCATTTGCCTGCATTACAATTGCACTTTTTTTTTTAACAAAAGAAACATCAATGGCGCCATTTTTTTTCCCTTTTTTTTTTGTGTGTGTGAAGAAACTCAAGTACTAATTGTTGGGAATTCTTTATGCCAAATGGCATATGCGCAACGGAAAAATTAGGATCCCTTCCTAGTGATTCTTGCGAAAGCAAACTCGTACAAAATAAGTTTCTCTAAAAGCAAACCTATCTTATAGGAGAGGATTACCTTTGTTGCGTGCCCTTGTTAATCCCGCTTTTCCTTTTTGGTTGTTTGGATCTTTAGCACGTTCAAATGTCCGTGCCTCTATATGTATCCACACGAGCAAGCTCTTGTCTCACAAAAGGAAAACTAGAAGAGCTCTCCTTTACTTCTTGCTAGAGAAGTCCCTAAAGGAGAGGAAGAGAGGGAAAAGGAGAAAGGAAGAAGAAGACTCCTCTTCTTGCTAGCCTACACTCACAAACCCACACAACCAAAGCTTCCACCAAGCTCTCTCACAACCACAACAACACAACCAAAGCTTCCACCAACAACAAAGCCAATTCTATCTTTTGGCCGGCCACTTGAGGTGTCTTTTATAGGGTTGGAAAAACCCTTTCACCTCCACACATTCAATGCAATCCATTGCATTGAGACATATCCTTGTTTGGCCGGCCACTTAAGGAGACAAAACCATTTTGTTTCCTTCCACCTTAACTAGCTTAGGTGGATGCTTAGGTGGCATGCTTATGTGGCATTCTTATGTGGCATTCATGCATGTTGAATTAATCTTATTAATTCAATTAAGCTTATGTTATCATATTGAATTAATCTTATTAATTCAATTAAGCTTATGTTATCATATTGAATTAATCTTATTAAATCAATAAGGTAACATATTGAATTAATCTCATTAAATCAATTAGCTAAAATTCTCATTAAGCTTAAAGTCCAAAAACTATTTTGTACTTAAGCTTATTCCCATATTATTCTAGTCAAACTAGAATACTCTAATTCCTCTAATTATCATGCTCTTTGTGTGTGACCCTATAGGCTCTCATAACGCGTTGGCGGTGGACCTAAACTCTTTTAGATACACAAG
The DNA here is from genome assembly GCA_025175895.1 of Wurfbainia villosa. Classification (NCBI taxonomy): domain Eukaryota; kingdom Viridiplantae; phylum Streptophyta; class Magnoliopsida; order Zingiberales; family Zingiberaceae; genus Wurfbainia; species Wurfbainia villosa. Next base: position 16,515,507 of record CM046000.1, on the reverse strand, counting down.
CAATGAGCATCTAGCAATACATCATTGCTACCCAAGTTATGAGATAAGTCAAGATCCGACTAACCTTTCCGTGACTACTATAATGTATGACCGTGTCCTTCTATCCTTGATATCAGATTGATCAATGAGGCATAGACCGTGTCATCCTCGATCAATCTATGTGTTTCTTGATCCCTGAGTAAACTAACTCAAACAAATGAGCTCAATATCTCATATTGACTCATTCGAGCATGGCCATGCGTTTTAGTAGTTCTACTCAATCAAGGGGCCCACCGATATCACTCTCGTCATATGAGAGGGATAGATCCCATCTACATCACTCACATCCCTCCGCATAATTTGTTATATACCCAGTAATCGCCTTTATGGTCCACCCTTTTACGGGTGACGTTTGACGATACCAAAGTACATAACTCCTTATGTAGGGAACCGTAGTGGCTTCAGGTCTGAGGACTATTCATACCAATAGTCACATGAGAAAGTTTATGACACTCATATAACGATCCATGAAACTTTCTCATGGTGGGTTCGATATATTCTCTAATATATACCCATGTGTCAACTTGATATCATATATCCATGACTTGTGAGATCAAGTCATCAATTGACCTACATGCTAGTCTTTATGTATTAATATTGCCCTTGCATATTAATACTTGACTAGGAACATTTAGAAAGTGTTCTCTACAGCCTCTCATAATCAATTCTGCCAATTGATGTGCAGTAGATAAGAACCTACTTTTCTAGGGCATTATTATATTTAATTTAGCTGGCACAAGCAAGATGTAAATATAATAACCAATCCTTTGCCTTTATAGAATATGATACAAAATGTTCCCTATTCAACCATCACATGATTGGTTCTTAGGGCTATAACTAACAATCTCCCACTAGCACTAGTACCAATCACTATGATATCTAATACCTAGTGACCTAGTGTGACCATCATGCTTCCTTTGTGCCAAAGCCTTGGTCAATGGATCTGCGATGTTAGCTCACGGTACTGTGCATATCCTCACATCTCCTCTATCGATGATCTCTCGAATGAGATGGAAGCGCCGCAGATGTGTTTGGTCGTGATGTGATCGAGGTTCCTTAGCTGTCTAATAGCCCCATTGTTGTCACAATAGAGGTCTATTGGATCTGCAATGCTAGGAACTACCCCAAGTTCAGCTGATGAACTTACAGCCAAACAACCTCCTTTCTGCATCGGATCTTGCAATATACCCATTGTAGAATCAAAGCGTGTCCCGCTTTGAACTCTTCCACTCACGGCTCCACCATTCGAGCAAAACACGTACCCGATTGCGATCTATAGTCATCCTTGTCTGTTTGGAAGCTTGCATCACTGTAACCCTTTACAGTTAGCTCCTCATTGCCTCCAAATATCAGGAAATATTCTTTCGTTCTTCGTAAGTATTTAAGAATATTTTTGACTGCTATCCAGTGACTTTCACCTGGATCTGACTGGTATCTACTCGTCATACTCAAAGCATACGAGATGTCAGGACGAGTACAAAGCATGGCGTACATGATAGACCCTATAGCAGATGCATAAGGGATCTTATCCATGCGGTCTCTCTCCTCCTTAGAAGAGGGACATTGAGTCTTCGAAAGACTTACACCATGTGATAAAGGCAGAAACCCTTTCTTGGAATTTTGCATAGCAAAATGATCTAGCACTTTATCAATGTATGTACTCTGACTTAGGCCAAGTAATCTTTTAGATCTATCTCTATAGATCTTGATGCCTAGAATATAGGCAGCTTCACCTAAGTCTTTCATCGAGAAACAATTTCCTAACCATATCTTCACAGACTGGAGTGAGGGAATATCATTTCCGATGAGAAGTATGTCATCTACATACAAGACAAGAAATACAACTGCTCTCCCACTATTTCTCTTGTAGACACAAGGCTCATCTTCATTCTTGATGAAACCAAACTCTTTGATTGCATCATCGAATCGAAGATTCCAGCTTCGAGAGGCTTGCTTTAGTCCATAAATGGACCTTTGCAGTTTGCATACCTTTCCAGGATGCTTTGGATCTCCAAAACCCTCAGGTTGTGTCATGTACACATCCTCGAGTAGCTTTCCATTCAGAAAAGCGGTTTTGACATCCATCTGCCAGATCTCATAATCATGGTAGGCTGCAATAGCAAGTATGATCCGAATGGATTTAAGCATCGCAACTGGTGAAAAGGTTTCTTCATAGTCAATACCATGAATTTGTTTGAATCCTTTAGCCACCAATCTACCTTTATAGGTATGCTTATTACCATCCATGTCAGTCTTTACTTTAAAGACCCACTTACACCCAATGGGTTTTACCCCTTCAGGTGGATCAACCAAAGTCCATACTTGGTTAGTGTACATGGATTCCATTTCGGATCTCATGGCCTCTAGCCATTTCTCAGAATCTGGGCTCATCATAGCTTCTTGATAGGATGTAGGCTCGTCAAGATCGACAAGCAATACTTCACCGTTGTCAGTCAAGAGAAAAGAATATCTCTCGGGTTGACGACGGATCCTATTAGATCTACGAAGAGGTTGGTCTACTTGAACAGGTGTTTGCTCCACAACTCTTTGAGCAACAAATTCCTCATCCACAACATTTTGTGGTGCCTGTTCATTTTCCATCGAAGCCTTAGTGTTATCATCATCTTGAACTTCTTCAAGATGAATTTTACTCCCACTAGTATTTCTAGAAATAAATTCTCTTTCTAGAAAGACAGCATTTCTGGCAACAAACACCTTGCCAATTGTGGGATTGTAAAAGTAATATCCCTTAGTTTCCTTGGGATATCCTACAAAATAACACTTATCTGATTTGGGTCCTAGTTTATCTGAGACTTGATGTCTAACGTAAGCTTCACAACCCCAAATCTTTATAAAAGACATTTTGGGACTCTTCGGTCCATATATCGTATATGGTGTCTTTTCTACGGCTTTTGATGGAACGCGATTAAGTGAAAGCTATGTCTCTAGAGCTAAACCCCAAAAGGAAGTAGGTAGATCAGTCTGGCTCATCATTGATCGTACCATATCTAATAGAGTACGATTTCTCCTCTAAGATACACCATTCCATTGTGGTGTTCCAGGTGGAGTGAGTTGGGATATTATCCCACACTTAGCCAGGTGATCACGAAACTCTTGACTAAGGTATTCACCACCTCGATCTGATCGAAGTAGCTTAATACGCTTACCAAGTTGGTTTTGTACTTCATTCTTGAATTCTTTGAACTTTTCAAAGGATTCGACTTATGTCTCATCAAATATAAGTAGCCAAATCTACTCATATCATCGCTGAAAGTAATAAAGTACTTATAGCCTCCTCCGCCCGACATTGAAAGGGCCACATACATCAAGATGTATGAGTCCTAACAAGTCCGTCGCTCTCTCGCCATGTCCACTAAATGGAGTTTTAGTCATCTTTCCTAAAGACAAGACTCGCATACCTCATATGATTCAAAATCAAATGAGTCCAATAATCCATCTTTATGGAGTTGGGATATGCGTTTTCATTTATGTGACCTGGCGACGATGCGAGATATGTTTGGTTCAAATCATTCGATTTGAACCGTTGTATTTACGTTATAAATTGGGTTTTCTAAATCTAGAACATAGAGACCATTCATAAGTGGTGCATTACAATAGAACATTTCATTTAAATAAATGGAACAACATTTGTCCTTTATTATAAAAGAAAAGTTTTTCTTGTCTAAACAAGATACAGAAATTATGTTCTTTGTCAATGCAGGTACATATAAGCACTCCTCTAGTTCTAAGATAAGCCCAGTGGGCAAAGACAAAGAATATGTTCCTACAGCTACAAGAAGAACTTTTGCGCCATTGCCTACTCAGAGGTCAACTTCGCCTTTTGCCATTTGTCTACTATTTCACCCCTGCACATTATTACAAATGTGAGATGCACATCCGGTATCTAATACCCATGTAGAAGAAATAGATAGATTAACTTCTATAACGTGTATACCTGAGGCAGAAGTCCCACTTCTTTTATTCTTTACTTCCTCAAGGTAGACTTTGCAGTTCCGCTTCCAGTGTCTAGTCTTACCGCAATGGAAGCAGTCCCCTTCCTTAGGTACTTTACCTTTACCCTTTGAAGTGGATGAATTGGCCTTGCTTTTGGCTTGGGTCTTACCCTTGCCTTTGCGCTTACCTTTGTCTTTCTTGACCATTAGTACATTACTAACTTTCTTCTTGAGATTTGGTTCAGCAGTTCTTAACATGCTGAGAATCTCAGGCAAAGGTTTATCAATTTCATTCATGTTATAATTCATGATGAATTGATTGTATGCTTCCGGCAACGATTGTAGGATAACATCGGTTGCCAATTCTTGGCTCAGTGGAAAACCTAGTCTTTCAAGGTTCTCAACGTACCCAATCATTTTGAGTACGTGAGTTCCTACAGGTGTTCCTTCTTGCATCTTGCATGCAAAAAGAGCCTTAGACACTTCAAAACGCTCGTGCCTAGCTTGTCCTTGATATAGTTGTTTCAAGTGCTCAACCATATCATAGGCATCCATGTTCTCATGTTTATACGAGCTCAGAGTTCATGGTGGCAAGCATAAGACATGATCTAATCGTCATCTTGATGCTTCTTATAAGCATCCTTTTCAAGACGAGTGGCCGCGAGGCGGTATTTGGGTAGATCTGCTCTAGGACATACAGTTTGCATTCTTGCTTAAGGATAATCCTCAAGTTCCTATACCAGTCAAGAAAGTTCGCTCCATTAAGCTTGTCCTTCTCAAGGACAGATCGCAAGTTGAGGGGGTGTGTCGTGTTAGATGTCATGGTGATCTACAACATTAAAATGCAAAGTTAAGTATCATACCTAAATCATTTAATTAGGCCTTTAATTAAATGAGGCTCCCACTAAATTCTCATAGCTACTATTTAGCTATAAATTTATATGGGATAAAGATCCACATCATAATTCGTCTTGAGTTAGCTTTGGCTAATCGCCCAAGACGTAGTATAATTAGGTAGGCAATCTTTTGCCAATTACATCTGATGTAACTCTTTAATAGCTTTGGTTTAAGTTTTAGATTAGTTTAGTGTTTATTCCTAAACCAGCTTCCAGGCTGTGGCGAGGCACAGGGGCCTTCTTGGATATCGGAACAACGACCACTTCTAAGACAAAGCTGATGTTCGGAAATCACATAAAACTAATTTTAAAACTTATGTTCAAAGCTAATATATGCCTCTACTTTCTTAACTAATTAAGAAAACTTAATTAAGTCTTAACCAAGATCGATAGCGGGACATCACGATTGTCCACTCGCACCCCTCCAAGATAAAATGCATTGCTTTGCTTTGGCAAACCCAATAACAAATGATCGAGGAAGTAGTGAGTACCAACTTTGGTAGGCATATCGTTTTTGACTTATTAAGAAATAAACATGTATCATATACATATTAGCATACATCACATATAAGCTAAACTAATCATGCATCACATACAAGCTAAACTAATATGCATCACATACATATTAAACTAACGTGTCATGGTTATGACCCTTATTCTACAATCTTCTCAAGCCAATGAAAAGATTGATTGGTCAACCTAGGGATAGCATCTTCTCCTAAGTGCTTCCTTTTGGTTGTCTTGTGTGTTGACTTCCTCCTTGTAACCTCATCTTCCAATGGACCCTCCATCTTTGTTTTGTACATTACAAAAGGAGAAGTACTCGAGTTACATTCGAGTCTAAAACTAATTTTACAACAAGAATTATTAGGAGAAAGGCACGACACGCAGGCCGTATTAAAAATTACAACACACACACATTCACAAATCTTTTGGGACTAGGCCATAACCATGCACCATGTCATTTTAACTTTTAAAAAGACATTGGATATTTTATTATGTTTGACAATTGCTAATACAATTATCAACTCATAATAAAATTTATCCTACTTCTATATCACATATAAAATAGAGAAAACTTATTTTATACGATCTTTCGCAAGTGGCTCTGATACCACTGTTGGGAATTCTTTATGCCAAATGGCATATGCGCAACGGAAAAATTAGGATCCCTTCCTAGTGATCCTTGCGAAAGCAAACTCGTACAAAATAAGTTTCTCTAAAAGCAAACCTATCTTATAGGAGAGGATTACCTTTGTTGCGTGCCCTTGTTAATCCCGCTTTTCCTTTTTGGTTGTTTGGATCTTTAGCACGTTCAAATGTCCGTGCCTCTATATGTATCCACACGAGCAAGCTCTTGTCTCACAAAAGGAAAACTAGAAGAGCTCTCCTTTACTTCTTGCTAGAGAAGTCCCTAAAGGAGAGGAAGAGAGGGAAAAGGAGAAAGGAAGAAGAAGACTCCTCTTCTTGCTAGCCTACACTCACAAACCCACACAACCAAAGCTTCCACCAAGCTCTCTCACAACCACAACAACACAACCAAAGCTTCCACCAACAACAAAGCCAATTCTATCTTTTGGCCGGCCACTTGAGGTGTCTTTTATAGGGTTGGAAAAACCCTTTCACCTCCACACATTCAATGCAATCCATTGCATTGAGACATATCCTTGTTTGGCCGGCCACTTAAGGAGACAAAACCATTTTGTTTCCTTCCACCTTAACTAGCTTAGGTGGATGCTTAGGTGGCATGCTTATGTGGCATGCTTATGTGGCATTCTTATGTGGCATTCATGCATGTTAAATTAATCTTATTAATTCAATTAAGCTTATGTTATCATATTGAATTAATCTTATTAATTCAATTAAGCTTATGTTATCATATTGAATTAATCTTATTAAATCAATAAGGTAACATATTGAATTAATCTCATTAAATCAATTAGCTAAAATTCTCATTAAGCTTAAAGTCCAAAAACCATTTTGTACTTAAGCTTATTCCCATATTATTCTAGTCAAACTAGAATACTCTAATTCCTCTAATTATCATGCTCTTTGTGTGTGACCCTATAGGCTCTCATAACGTTGGCAGTGGACCTAAACTCTTTTAGATACACAAGCAATGAGCGGCATCTAGCAATACATCATTGCTACCCAAGTTACGAGATAAGTCAAGATCCGACTAACCTTTCCGTGACTACTATAATGTATGACCGTGTCCTTCTATCCTTGATATCAGATTGATCAATGAGGCATAGACCGTGTCATCCTCGATCAATCTATGTGTTTCTTGATCCCTGAGTAAACTAACTCAAACAAATGAGCTCAATATCTCATATTGACTCATTCGAGCATGGCCATGCGTTTTAGTAGTTCTACTCAATCAAGGGGCCCACCGATATCACTCTCGTCATATGAGAGGGATAGATCCCATCTACATCACTCACATCCCTCCGCATAATTTGTTATATACCCAGTAATCGCCTTTATGGTCCACCCTGTTACGGGTGACGTTTGACGTTACCAAAGTACATAACTCCTTATGTAGGGAACCGTAGTGACTTCAGGTCTGAGGACTATTCATACCAATAGTCACATGAGAAAGTTTATAACACTCATATAACGATCCATGAAACTTTCTCATGGCGGGTCAGTTCAGTATATATTCTCTAATATATACCCATGTGTCAACTTGATATCATATATCCATGACTTGTGAGATCAAGTCATCAATTGACCTACATGCTAGTCTTTATGTATTAATATTGCCCTTGCATATTAATACTTGACTAGGAACATTTAGAAAGTGTTCTCTACAGCCTCTCATAATCAATTCTGCCAATTGATGTGCTGTAGATAAGAACCTACTTTTCTAGGGCATTACTATATTTAATTTAGCTGGCACAAGCAAGACTTAAATATAATAACCAATCCTTTGCCTTTATAGAATATGATACAAAATGTTCCCTATTCAACCATCACATGATTGGTTCTTAGGGCTATAACTAACACTAATCAAAGACAAATACATCTCAGGACCAATGACCTCTGAAAATTATGCCTTCCATATCATGTTTCCAACAAAAATAATATAGCTTCTCCCCCACACTTAAAAATTTTGTCCGTCTCGGACAATACAACCCATCAAACTATTCCTCCAACATGGAAAACAATAGATATGAAAAAGATAATCCACAAAGATACAAAGACAATGGATAGCAAATGATGAGATATGACAAGTAAGACATGGAATAAGTAAGTATCACGTGGATTAGACAAGCAAACCAAGTAAAAAAAAAAGTCAAGAATGAAATCCTTCATCATATTCATGCAAGTAAATGTTACTGCAGTTTTGAAAAGACTCAAAGCAAGTTCTAGAGTAACAAGAATCACATGTGTTATCACACAAAAGTGGGTAGATTATAAAAATGGCTTGTAACCTCACTAGGTGAATAAACATCAAGCTTAGACTATCAATAAAAAGTTCACCATCATAACAAGTGACTGCATGCAAGTGAAGTCTCCTATCATACACAAAAATCCATAATTTGATGATTAAACTTAACTAATTTTTACCACCTCTGAAATGATACTATGCATAGAGAATATTATTTGACTCAACGAAAACAACTAAACAACCGAGGTAAACAGGCAGATAAACAAACAACTAACACAGATTATTCCAAACATGAAAGGAAAGAAACAAACACAGTAAATAAAAGAACACACTCCCCTTTCAAGTCAGAGAAGAAGCATCATCATTTATGGCCCCACCATATTCTCCAGAATAGACTTGATCTCTTTGCTTAAAATGACCTGCGTCTATTACGAAAGTGAGACCCTTGATCACTAATGATTGCCCTGGGTACTCCAAATCTGTAAAATATATGAGACCTAACAAAATCCACAACAACTAGAGAATCATCAGTTCTGGTGGGGATGCCCTCCACCCATTTAGAAACATAATCATATGCCAAAAGAATATATGAAAATACAAAAGATACAGGAAATGAACCCATAAAATCAATACCCCAAACATCGAAAATCTCATAGAATAACAAGGATTGTTGAGGCATTTCATTTCTACATCCTATAATCCCTGTTCGTTGACATCGCTCACAAGACTTGTAGAATTCAGAGGCATCATGAAATAAGGTGGGCCAATACAAATCAGACTCTAAAACTTTCCTAGCAGTTCTTTGGGGTCCAAAATACTCCTCACAAGCCAGAGAATAACAAAAAGTAAGTATGTATGGAATGAAACTCATAATCAAGTGCACATCATCTAATAATCTGATCACTACAAAATTTTCAATGATAAAGATCATCCCATACATAATACTTAGCATCACTTTTCAATTTCTGGACTTGTACATGAGTAAAATGTGAAGGTACAACACGACAACTAAAAAAATAGCAAGATCTGCATACCATGGTGTCTTACCCTACAGGTGAAAAAGTTTCTCATCTGGAAAAGAATCTGCTATGGGGGTGGGCTCGATCTCCATCACAATCCTGGTCAAACTGAAATACCCCCTCCTTCTGCAACAAGTTGGTCAAGGGTAGGGCAAACTAAAGTCTCTGATAAAATGTCTGTAGAAACCTGCATAACCCAGAAAAGCATGAACTTCCCGCACATAAGTGAGGTAAGATAAAGAAGATATAACATGAATTTTAGCAGGATCTACTTCAATACCATACACAAAAGATAATATAACCTAAGACTATCCCATGCTCGACCATGAAATGACATTTCTCACAAACATCTGATGGAAGTGATCCTTGGGGCGTCGCCTGAAGAGCGCTAGTCCCTACACAATCCATATCTCTGTATACATAAAAAGAGCCCACAGATAGGTCCTAATGACAAATTATTATCAACATCAGAATCATCAGAATCAATAAAATCACAACAAAATATAGAAGGTGCAGAGATATCCAAATGAAAAACAGACTAAGAAATAAAGTTCATGCAGTCCAACTCATCAGCTATAACCACGCTAAGAATAGAATGATTCTCCATTGAGTACCTCATAGCGTCCAAAATACTGAACCGAACTACAGTATCTCCATCCTTCATATCAAGAGTAAAACTTCTTGTGAACACACAAATCTTTACAAAACTTGGCATACTTGGGAATCTGCTAGCTCCTAGAATTCCTTAGTCTTTTCTTCAACAACCCTCTTCCTAGGCTGGGCCTCTGAGGGAAGGGAAAAATTGCTACATAAAACTCAAGTAGATTATCGCCTGAAGACCTAGTCATCCACACAAACAAATACAATGAGAAACAAATATAGATAATAAGAAAGACAATATAACAAAAGAAAAAGAAAACAAACAAACAAACTACAGTTTAAAGATAAACGAACCCATTAAATCTCCCCGGCAACGGTGCCAAAATTTTAATCGAACGATTTTTATTTGTTGCAATATCGTTCCCAAATTATTTACCGAACCCCCTAACTACACTAATGCAATATAGGATTGACTCGGATTGTCTCCCAACGAACTTAATGGATGGATGTTTGTTTTTAAACAGAAGTAAAAACTGGGGTTTTTTACAATTATCAAAACAATTATTCAAAGCTAACCTAATGCAAGAACGATTCAACCTTGCACCGCACTGTCACTATACGATGCAATGGTCAAACAATTCTAGTAAACAGACATGGAAATTAAATCTGCAAGAAGTAAATCTAACTACCAAATAATAATTAACAAGTAACTATCCTAATGCGCAAAAGTAAGTAATCACGCACCGCACTGTCACTATACGGTAGAATGATCACGAAATAAAAGTGAACAATTCAACCAAGCACTTCACTGTCACTATACGGTATAGTGATCAAACAGTCACTGAAAACTGCAATAAACGAAATGCAATAAACGAAAGCAATTCAACCAAGTACCGCACTGTCACTATACGGCACACTGGCCAAATGTAAATAAAATCTAAACTAATAACGAAAGCAATTCAATCAGGCACCGCACTGTCACTATACGGCACACTGGTCGAATGTAAATGAAAACTAACCTAAACATGATCAAACATAATAAACAAAACTTAACATGACAAACATAGCCTAACAAATTAACCGTAACAAAATAAACATAACAAAGTAAGTTATCGAATTAAATGGATTGAATTCAAATATAAGCAATCGGTAACCCCACGATGGCCACAATAACCCGAACAACCATTCTAGCGGTGAATGCGAAGCTTCCCCGATCGGCGCAGTAGGGAGGACGGACATACGGAGGAACGCGAACACTGTTCCAGCGATCTGAATTCATCGGACAGTGAATGGAATCTTCACCGGTTGGAGATGGAACTGCCCTAATCCGGCACAGCTAGTGGGTGACTCCGGCGATGTGGAAAGGCCTATCCCAGTCGCCGGAATGGAGTGGAATGCCGGTGAAGGTGAATCATCGGAATCCTGCCTCACCCCGCTTCGGATCAGCTGCCGCAATCAGCGCATCTGGATCTGCCGTCGAGGATTGGTTGGGATTGTCGCCAAATCTCGGAAGGGAGGTCGCCGGAAGAAGCTGTCGGACTGTCGCCACCGCTCGTGGGGAAGAAGACTCTGTCGTGCATGAACAGGGGAAAAATGCCTTGGCTCGAGTTCCGACTGCCTGTTTTGAGGATCTTCTTCTGTGCGTCGCCGCCGACTTCCTGTGCGATCCCGCTTCCGTGCTCGAAAATAGAAGAAGCCGTCGCGTCGCTCGCGAGGAAGAAGACCCGATGCTCGTTAAGTTTCTGCTGCTTTCTCTTCTGCCGATTCTTTGTCTTCTGCGATTTGCTGTGCCACCTTTGAAGGTAAAGGTAAGTTGATTAAAGGAATTTTGTGAACCATCCGATCATTTCGCCCACGATCTCAGCCGTCCAAATAGAGCTAGGTTGAGTCCAATTAATCTCTTAAGAAGGCTGTGATCCAACGACTGTGATCAATCTGATTTCAAATGGACGGATCTGATCCGTCTGAAGGTATAATCGTGATCCAACAGTCCGGATGAACGGCCAAGACGTGTAGATCTTTATGTACGGGCCGGATCGCTCCAGATATAGATGGATGGCTCAGAATCAATCACTTTCCTCGGATGGTCCATAATGCTCAGATCTGAACCCTTGATTTCATTTGCCTTCTGATCTGGATGAAGGGCTCAAATTAAATCATCTTGAAATGTCCATTATGACCCCAGATGAAGCCATATTTGATCCAACTTGAGTCTAGTCCAGTGGCTCATCTCGATCTCCTACAAACAAAGATAAAATTTGTATATAAGTCCAAAAATTAGGAGAATTTACAATAAGGTCTAAAAATATATCCAACTCATAAAACGTGATAATAATCAATAATAAATCACTCAAGAGGATAAAAACAGTAATATTAAGGACCAAAATAATACAACAAAATGACAGTTATCACCCATCTTATGGTAACAATGGTGCTATCATTGGGTCTAGGGGCAAGCTCCTATACTTGACTCCTCTCAAATTGAGCCAATTCTTCTTGCATTGCTAAAATCCAATCCGGATCAAATAATGCATCATTGATTGATTTGGGCTCAATTTGTGAGATGAGAGCTACTTGACTAGTAGAAACCCTATGGAAGGACCTAGTTCTAACTCCTTGAGATAGTTCTCCTACAACTTGATATAGGGGATGATTTTGATGAATCCTTATTGTTCTAGGAGGTGTATCAAATTGATTTAGATCATGATTATCCTCTTTCCTCCCTTCATCATCAGAATCTCCTCTTCCTCCCCCTTGATTACTACTTCCTAATCCTCCCTCTTGATCATTACCCCTAAGGTCAAGGTTTGAAGCTTTTGGGTAATGTCTTGATTTTTATTATTGATATCTTCATCAATGGAGGATTTCCTAGGGTAAGTGTTAGAGGTCTCATCAAATTGAACATTAGAGGATTCTTCAACCTTTTGGGTCCTCTTGTTGTAGATTCTATATCCTCTACTAGTGGATTAGTATCCAACTAGGATTCCCTCATCTGCTTTGGACTCAAATTTTCCTAGGTTGTCTTTGGTGTTTAAAATATAGACTTTGCATCCAAAGACTTTAAAGTAACGAATTGTAGGAATTGTATCATTCCATAATTCAAATGGTGTTTTTCCTAAAAACCTATGGATTAGGACTCGATTTTTGATATAGCAAGCGATATTAACTGCTTCCGCCCACAAGTAGTTAGGTAGAGAATATGCATTAAGCATAGTCCTAGCCGCCTCTTGTAGGGCACGATTTCTCCTTTCCACCACCCCATTTTATTGGGGTGTTGTAGGAAAAGAGAACTCATGATTGTACCCTTGTTCTAAGTAAAATTTTGAGAAGTTAGAATTCTCAAATTCTCCACCATGATTACTACGGATCCGGTTGATTTTGAGGTTTCTTTCATTCTATACTCTTTTGCTAAAACCTATGATTATTTCTAAGGTAACATCCTTATGTTTCATAAAGTAAACCCATGTATACCTAGAAAAATCATCAACTATGACTAAACAATATTTACTACCATTCAAAGAGGGAGTACTATGGAAATCAAATAAATCCAAATGTAAAAGCTCTAAAGGTAATGAAGTGATAGTTAGGGTTTTACCTTTGTGTGATGATTTTGATTGTTTTCCTTCTTGGCATGCATCACACATCTTGTCTTTAATGTACTTGATCTTTGGTAACCCCTTCACTAACTCCATTTTAGCTACCTTGGCTATGTTCTTCATATTGATATACCCTAACCTTCTATGCCGTAGCCACCCTTCCTCTTCTTTTGCTATAAGACACTTAGTGGAAATGTTAGAAGCATAGGATAAATCAACATAATAAATATTGGATTTTCTATATCCAACTAACATGCAATCATTCAATTTCTTGTGTCTAATAAAACACTTTGTGGAATTAAATTCAATATTAAAATCGGCATCACAAAGTTGACTAACACTAAGTAAATTGAATTTCATGTTCTTAACTAAAAAGACTTTATGAATAATAAGTTTTGGGGATACCTCAATTGTACCTTTACCTAGAATTTTGAGTTTACCACTATTCCCAAAAAGACACGGTTCCCTTGCTAAGGTAGTTGATTGTGGAAAACTTGCTCACATCTCCGGTCATGTGTCTTGAGCAACTGCTATCAACAATCCACATACTTGGTCCACCTACCTAAACAACATGAAAAACAAATTCCTTAGGTACCCAAATTTTTGGACCGGTAGCATCAATAAAAAATCTTTTGGGAACCCATGCCTTCTTGACCTTACCCTTAGTTGTTGCCTTTCTACTAATAAGGGAGGTATATGCTACTTCCTTGTCCTTAGGTATATATCCTATGTCGACCTTGTTATAAATGGCCTTTTGGTCCCTAAGTATCATATCAAGGTATTTAGACCCACTTCATGTTGGGTTTCCGGCACCGCGGCGTGTGTGTGTTCGATCATGTTTCGTAAACATGAGCACAGCAGAAGCAATTAAAAATAATAAATCTATATTTATTACAACACATGCATGCTATTACAACAAGTGTAGACATAACCGTAAATTAAAATTTGCAATAAAAGAAATTATCTACGTTATACCTTTCGTATGACGTGTAGCGGGAACGGCATCAACCGAAACGATCCTCGTAAGAATCGTCTCTATCCGTATCCACGCCGAGCTCCTCGGGATGACTTCGCTAAGTCACGAGCTTCATCTTCGTACGGGTTACTAGCCTCGTGTTGAAGACGACGTGATCGAGAGATGATCACGATCCGAATCCAAATTCGGATCCTAAAACGAGTTCTCAAAACTCGCTTCTCCGGAGAGGTATTCGTCAACCAATTGACGAATCCTTCGTCCCCCACCTCAGAGGATTACCGGAGATCAAATCCCCGGTAAGTTAGCCGCTGTCGGAGCACTAACCGTCGTCCAAATGACGCTCCGACGAGAGGAGGAGAAGCTGTCCAGAAAACTGGACAGCTTGGTGGAGGATATAGGCGCCGGCCAACCAAGGAAAGAAAAGGCTCACCTTGATGCCAAACCTATAGGGGATCACCGGAGGATCGCCGGAGGGTTCACCGGCTATAGCTTGGTCGCCGGCAAGGACTTGGACGGCGGCACAAAAGCTGGGCGGCGGCAATGAAGGTGTTGGCGCCGAATAGGAGAAGGAGGGGGTTTGGGCGGCCAAAACTTGATGAGCTTTAGGGTTAGGGTTTAAGCCCTATTTTATAGAGAACTAATTCTCTTAATGGTTAATGGATCATATCCATAAAGCCCGTTAACCCGCTCCATTAAGATAAGTTAAAATAAACCAAACCATGATGGTTTATTTTAAGTTAAAACGAACCGAACCAACTTTTGGTTCATTCGCTTAAAATAAACCAAACCCTTTGGTTTATTCTCATCCATTGGATTAGAACCAAACCATTTTGGTCCATCCATTATGTCTTCATAAGACACGGCCCATCCACGCTTCCATTGCGACTGAAACAATTTCATGCTCGTTTATGTTTGGTCCAACCAAACATAGTTTCTCTCGGTCTGAGAATCCCATTCTCAAGCTTGTTTTAAATCCTTTGGATTACACTCGTTGTGCGTGTGACCAAATAGGTTCTCGGTTTATGTTGGTCGTCTATAATTAACCATTAATTATAGAACGATCATGAGTGGCACCTAGTAGTACATCATGATCCCCAATTAACCGAAAAGATCAACGGTTGATCCAGAACTATTTCTGAAACCCTTCAGTAGCTCGAATGAATCGTGCCCCATTCCCTTCACTCATCTTATACCCACTTGGTTCAGGACATGGTCTATAGTGTCAGTCCCCACTAGGCTGACTACGTCACACCTAGCCCAAGTATCATTTCCTCGTCCTACAGATTCTAGTTACTCCACATGTATCGAAGAGTACCTTACTCTAAACATGTAATGCTTTGGCCAAAGACTTTAGTAACAATCCGACGAGAGGCCATGGGTATACATCTCCTCGCAAGGAGTGGTGAATTTTTTATAGGCTATTCAAACACCTTCGATCACTTCGACTTATACCCAATCATCCCGGGTGCACATCTCCTCGGAGATGTTTGCTTAAGATGTCAAAGCATAAGTCTCCATGATCAAGATGACTTGAATACCGCAAGTCAAAGGAACATCGCACTTAAGCCACAGTAAGAACTTCATTGACATATCTATATATGCAGAGAACCATATGAAGTCTTACTGGTCACTCCAATGAACTAGTTACCATAACTAGCATCCACGATTAACTCCGACATCACTATGTCTCTCGGCCCGGTGAGAATCACCGCTTGGATACACCAAGGAGTATACCTCGTGCTAGTCTCGGCAATTGATGGTGTCCAAATCCATCAATTCATCGACTAGGATTATTCCGATACATCACAATTACACATGTAGAGATACTCACTAGTTGTGATCCAATCACAAATTCTCTCATCTTTGTGAATCGATCGTGGACATTCAAGAAATGAGTTTAAGATCCAATCAAATACATAAAACATGTATACTCAAATAGTGAATCTTCATTTATCATATAAATGGTTCATACATAAGGCGATTGCCTTAGGACATCTCTCATATATTACTAACACTTCATGCAATCATTACATGAAAGTTCTACATTTTTAATTGCCCTAATTTCTACCTTCTAGTCCTTAATCCTAGATTTTGATTTATCTAAAGCATTTTTAAGATATGCAATGGTTTTATATAATAATTCTACTCTAGGGGAGTCCTTTACCTCATCGTCACTATATGACGATTCGTCGCTTGAGGAAGACTCTTCTTGGCTTGATGCTTCAGTGTCATCTTCCAAGGCCATGAGTGACATGTTGTGTGTGACGTGGCATAACTGCTCCTCATCGGATGAGTCTTCAACGCTTTGCGTCTCCCATGTTTGTGCTACCATGGCTTCCTTCTTTTTATTCTCCTTCTTGTCCTTCTTCTTCTTTTCTTTTTCTTCCTTCTTCTTTAGTTCTAGGCAATTTGGCTTGATATACCTCTTTTAATTGCAACCATAACAAGTGACATTAGTGGTAGAAATTGAACTACTAGATGATTTACCTTTTGAGGATTGGAACATCCTCCTAACATCCTTCTTGGTGAGCCTTCTTGATTTCCCACCAAACCTCTTGACGTAGTGTGCCATTTCACTTACTGACAACTCCTCATCAATACTAGAAGACTCATCTTTCAACTTGGATGATGAAGAGACCTCCTTCTTCTCCTTCTTCTTCTTCTCCTTCTTACCTACAACAAGAGCTATACCTTTTTCTTTTGATAAAGTGTTAGTTTTTTCATGCAATTCAAACTCATAAAACAATTCATCTAATTTGACTAAAGAAAGGTCCCTAGAAACTTTATAAGCATCTACCATTGATGCCCATAGAGTTGTTTTAGGAGAGGCTTGAATAATGTACCTTACCAAATCATGATCGTCCACCTTCTCACCTATAACATGTAGCCCATTGACGACCTCCTTGAATCTACCCTGCATTTTGCTCACGGTCTCATTGGTCTTTATACTAAAGCTTTGGAGTTGACCTATCAATAGGTCCATCTTGACTCTCTGTGTCTCCTAGAATCCTTCATTAAGTTCAATGAGCTTCTCCCAAAGCTCTTTTGCAGAGATGAAGGGTCCTACTTTGCTCAATTGCTCTTTAGACAAACCACATTGGAGTGTGGTTATTGCTTTGGCATTGGCTTGAGCCTTCTTCGCCATCTCCCTTGTCCAATCTTTAGTTGGTAATGGTCCTCCAAATTCGTCCACTACCTTAAACCAATTTTTGATGTCATTCATAAGATAATATTCCATCCTACCTTTCCAATAGGTGAAGTCATTGCCGTCGAAGAAAGTTGGTCACACCGTGTTATAGCCCTCTTGAAACTCCATTTCTTCGGTTGATGGTTAGATCCTCCGATGCGATCCGGGCTCAGATACCATTTGTTGGAGATCCTTGGATGGCTAGAGGGGGTGAATAGCCTCTCTTGAATTACAATTAGGTTAGTGGAAGCAAAAGCAAATATGAAAGAAATCAAGAGACAAAAATACAATCGTTAACAAGGAAGTTTAATGTGGTTCGGAGATTATGCTCCTACTCCATGGCGATCTGTAAGGTGGATCAACCTTAGCAGATCTTCCACTAAAAGCCTTCTTTTAATGATCACACCAAGGTGGAGAAGTCTTCTTTACAATGCACTCTTCTTCTTACAAATGATGAAAATTAAGAATAGAGAAGAAGAGATTTGAAAGCACTAAAAGAGTTAGAGAAAAACTTGGTGAGCTGAGAGCAGAGTTTGGAATGAGAGCACTAGCCCTCTCAAGCTCCCCAAGGCCTCTTTTTATAGAGAAGAGGTTGATTTTCCCATTGGGGCTACAACAGTCTACTAATCGAGCCATCAGTCGACTGTTGTTGTAGTTGACGTCATCCAACGACTTTTGACAAAGCCTGATCTACGGTCGTCACACCTCAACGAAATCTTGATTAGTCGACTGATCACACTAGCAGTCAACTGATCGAGCCATCAGTCAATTGCTTCAAGAAATCAGTCGACTCAAAATGTTTCTGTGCTTGTGTCTACTTATAATAGCCGACTGCTAGGGTATAGCAGTCGACTGATGGTGGACCAGTCGACTGCTAAACCCTAGCAATCGACCGTTGGACCATAGAATTCAGTCATCTTTAGTTGACTGATTGATCAGTCGACTAGGACAAAGCACCAGTCGACTACACACTTTAAGTATGATCAAATCATACTTGAAATTGATTCCCTAGTCCTAAACTCAACCTTCTAGCTCTTCCTTCAGCCTTACGCCTCCAGGATCCTTCCGAGTCCGCGACTCCTTCATCCTTGTGCTTGCTTCCAAGAGCTTCCCTCAGTTTCGTCATGTCTCGGGTTTCTCTTTTGCCAAAGTCTGCTAGGGCTTTATGCCGCCAAGACTACATGCTTAAACTTACGCTGCCAAGACCTTGCCTTTTGACTTCCTTGCTAAGGGCCGCTTGGACTTTACGCCGCCAAGACTACATGCTTGGACTTATACTGCCAAAACCTTCCCTTGGACTTCCCTTGCCATGATCACACTTGGACTTTCCTTTACCAAGTCTTCACACTTGGATTTTCCTGTCACTTAACATATTCACGGTTAGATCATAAATATTTCCTAACTATAAATGATTATCCAAACATCACAATACATAAATGCTTGGGGCATTGTTGCACCAACATTGTGTTTTTCGATTCAATTCTATAGTACATTTTGATCGCTTGCATGCTTGTTGGCCACTTATTCGCATGCTTTTAGGGGTTTAAAGGGAGACTAAACGAGAGGTGATTCTCAATCCCAGATCCCCAGAATTGAACTCAAAGATTTAATTATGAGTAAATATTGAAGTCTAGATAGATTCGTGAGGTTCTCGTGACAGATTCCTGATGAGGATAAAAGATCATCTACATAATGATATCTCATCATAATTAAGACCTCTTGTGGACCTTTCAAAGACTATCATAGAGTTTAAAGGGTTTACTTCGATCCATTTCTATAAGTAACCAGTAGTAATTCTAGGATTCGATCTGCAAGGTGCTAGTGCCAGGTTCCCAATCATGTCAAGGTCGCCTACGAATCAATACTGTGAAAATAGGACGGTCGATTACTTTGGGATAAGTCTTCTTCAGGAATGCATGCCAATAGGAAAGAGTTGCGTCCATACATTTATAATGGTATTTTCTATTCAACAAGAACTTCTTTAGATTCTACTACAAGTGGAGCTTTGATGAACAAAATGCTAGATGAAGCATTCAATATAATTGAGAACGTAATGCTCAATCATCATCAATGGGGAGAAGAGAGAGGAAATCCCACTCGCACACAAGGTAAGTATGAGGTAAGCACTATAGCTCTCATTTCTAAATTGGATGCACTATCTCATAAATTCGAACACTTTAATATAAATGCTATTAATTCCAGTAATATTTCTTGTGAGATTTGTGGCACTCCAAGGCATGTTGCCCAAAATTATCAGATAGGACTCTCAGCATCCGTTGAGCAGGTAGATGCCATCAAGAATTATAACCAATGCCCCCATGAACAATCCCTACTCAGACATATATAATCCACGATGGAGGAACCATCCAAATCTATCATACTGGAACAATCAAAGTCAATTCAATCAGAACAATCTGGAACAATCATCAGGATACTAGCAGGGGCAGAAATCAAACTTAGAGAAAATGATGGAAAATTTCACTCAAGTTCAAACAATCCAGAACAACAAATTCTGCCAACACATGATCGAATCCAATCAAAAGCATAGGGAAGTGGCGGAAGTAATCAAAGAATTGACATGCAAGATCGATAACTTAACTAGCCATACTAAAATGCTAGAAATGCAGATAGCACAGATAGCAAATTCATTTACACAAGTACTAGAAAGATTTCTAGGAAAATCCAAGGCCAATCACATAGGGAAATGCAATGATTGAACTGATGAAAAGAAGATAAAAGATTTTGCAACCATCACATTGACATGAGAAAGTAATATGATACTTCAAAATAAATCCATGCTTAAACTTGAAGACCAGGTTATTTTTTTTATCCCATGCATGATTTTTGAAACTAGTTTTGATAAAGCCTTTTGTGATCTAGGGTATGTTGTAAATCTCCTACCATTTACATTCTATGAAATAATGAGGTCAAGCAATCTAAAACCAACTAACACTTCTTTATGATTAGTTGATGATACAACAAGAATACCCTTAGGTATATTAGAAGATGTCCCTGTAGTAATAGAAAATTTTTTAATACCTATTGATTTTTATGTCCTAGATATGGGGAAAAACCCTTACACCCCTATCATCTTAGGTAGGCCTTTCTTAGCTGTTGGGTTTCCGACACCGCAACGAGTGTGTGTTCGAACATGTTTCGTAAACATGTGCACAGCGGAAGAATTAAAAAGCAATAAATCTAATTTATTACAATACACACATCACACGCATGCAAAGTACAACATGTGTAGACATTATCCTAGTTTCAAATTTTGCAATAAAAAGAAATTACTCTAGTTATACCTGACGTATCACGTGTAGCGGGAATGACATCAACCAGAGCGACTCTCTCTAGAATCACCTCTATCTATATCCACGCCGAGTATCGTCAGGATGGCTTCACAAAGCCATGAGCCTCATCTTCGTAGGAGTCACTAGCCTCGTGTCGAAGACGATGCGATCGAGAGAAGATCACAATCCGAATCAAAATTCGGATTCGAAAATGAGTCTCCAAAACTCATTTCTTTGGAGAGGTATTCGTCAACCGATTAACGAATCCTTGGTCCTCCACCTATGAGGATTACTGGAGATCGAAACCCCGACAAGGTAGCTACTGTCGGAGCTCCAAACATCGTCCAAACAATGCTCTGACACGCAAGGAAACAAACTGTCCAGAAAACTGGACAGCTTGGTCGAGGAGTTCTGTCGGCCAAAGAGGATGGCTCGCCAACCCTTGGTCGCCGGAACCAAGGTGAGTCGCCGGAGGAAGGTCGATAGCAACTTGGATGCCGGTAGCAGGGTGGACGATGACACAAGGGGCTGGCGGCGTGGACTGCTTGGGCGGCGGCAAGGAGAAGAGAGGGAGAGGAGAGGAAAAGTCTATTTCCCAAAATAAAACTTAGGGCTCTCCAAAAACCTAACCGTGCTTTTATAGAGCCCGTGTTTCTTAACCATTAAGAAAACTTCTCCTTAGAGTTATTGGTTCATAACCAAAACCCGTTAACCTGCTCCAATTGTTGGTGCAATCGGACCAAGTTGACTCGAGTTTGACTCGAGCAGTACCTTGATAGTATTTTGATGATAGAAAAAACTCATGACATGGGATTGTCATGGGAAAGTCCAACATGGGGTTGGCATGGAAAAACCAAGCATGGAGCATGGTGTGAAAGTCCAAGGGGGAAGCCTTGGCATGGGAAAGTCCAAAGCATTGCGAAGTCGTGCGCTTGGTGCTTGGCATGGGAAATCCAAAGCATTACGAAGTCGTGCGCTTGGTGCATTTGGGAAGTCTTGAGAACTTGGCAAGTTCACTAGGCTCGGGTCCTTGAGTCGGTGAAAGATGGCATTGCGAAGCCGTGCGCTTGGTGCATCCGAGGGACCGTCGGACGGGGAGAAAATGGAGTGAGCCCAAAGGGAAGCATACTTCTAGGGCATGAGACGCGAAGGATGGCGTTGCGAAGCTGTGCGCTTGGCGCATCCGAGGGACGTAGGCCGAGGGAAGAGAGCTTCGGTGGGGAACTCCATGAGGGATAAGGTGGACTTGGCCAAGTGGCTAAGACTGAGTGTCGGACGCTCAAACAACTTTATGTTTGAGGTTTTAGCCGACATCAGTCGACTGGCATAGGTGTCAGTCGAATGCTCTAGGTCGTATGGGTTTGACCAGTGTTTGACTGAACCAAGTCTGGCTGATTAGTCAACTGCCGAGGGAGGGCAGTTGACTGTTGGGAGAATCAGTCGACTGTCGAGCGATGGCAGTCGACTGATGACACTATGCACGGGCACAGAATGGAGTCGAGCTCGCCAGCACTCGACTGATGGATGATCAGTCGACTGATGGGTGTCATCAGTCGACTGATGTGTGATCCGTTGGAACTTAATCAACGTGGATCTGGCCATTGTGAGACAACGGCTACGGGACCAGTCGACTGATGGTCACGATCAGTCGACTGATGTGCGCGAAAATAGCTTGATGCAGGTTATAAATGGAGCTCGAGTTGGAGGATTTCGCCAAGGGCTTTTGAGGTGACTTTGGAGGGGAATTGCTGTTGCATTCCAGACCTTCAAGAGCAAGCAAAAGCAAGCAACAAGAAAGCGATCAAAACAATTGTGTAAAAGTTCTCTTTTGTATTGTCTTTGTATTTCTTGTTGTATTTCATATTACTTGTTGTAATAGCTTGTGAGAGGTTTCTCCACCTCCGACGTGTAGTCGATAAGGAGTGTTGTTAGTGTCGTGCGCATAACACGAGCTCGTTGAGCTCACCCCGTGGAGTAGGAACCATTCGGTTCTGAACCACATATATGCTCGTGTATTGATTGCGCTTGTATTGTTGTTATTTCTATTGTTATTCCGCTGCGTATATTAATGACAATTGTAGACAAGCACACGAGAATGAACGAATTACGACATCCAATGAACGAGGGCTATTCACCCCCCTCTAGCCGGCCGTTTCGATCCCCCAACAAGTGGTATCAGAGCCGAGGTCGCTCTTCAAGAAGTAACCACTGTGAGAGCACTACAAGATGGCCGGCTACAACCTCCAACCACCAAAATTCGAAGGAGATTTACTATGGTGGAGAAGAAAAATGGAGGTATACCTAGAAATCGATTTTGATTTTATGCTAATCTTAGAAAACAGTTTCGAATTGCCTAGGGATGAAAGAAATATGCAAATTTAGAAGTCAAGGTGGACCCAAGACCAAATCAAAGACTTTGAGACAAATCACAAGGTAATCGAATTGCTTAGTGATTTGATTCCTAACAACATTTGGTCTAGGTTGGGAAATTTTAGGGATGCAAAAGAATTATGGGATAAAGTAATGAAATTCCAAGAAAATTTCCAATCGGCACAAGTAGAGGAAGATGCCGTGGAAGAAAGACCATCTACTTTCGAAGATGTGGATGACTTGGTGGAGACCTCCACCTCTAGCATTGAGGGGGAGGAGAGGCAATCTTCCATCCCGGAGCAAGAACAACAAGCATCCGCATCCGGGAGAAGTGAAGATCAAGAAGAGGCCTCCACCACCTCCCTAGGTAACTCAAGTGTTATTATTTTAAATAAAAACCACATAATATGCTTTGAGTGTAGGGAGAAAGGGCATTACAAGAGCAAATGCCCTAAATTGGCTAAGAAGAAGGCATCGTCACCAAAAGTCAACCCAAAGTCAAACGATGCCGGTGGTCCCTCAATTAAGAGCAAAGAGCACATTGTGTGCTTCAAGTGCAACCAACGGGGACACTATCGAAGCCAATGCCCTAGGGGGAGGAAGAAAGGGCAAGAAGGTGCAACTCATGTAGGGGGAGCTCCTAAAGCTAACCCTAAGGTACATTTAGTTAATGCACCTTTAATTCCTAAAGTAAAAAAAGCATGCTAAGAATTATTTTAGTTCTCTTGCCATTATTAATGAAAAGCATGCTAGGAGAAACAATAAGGTTTATTGCTTAGGTGCTAAGCATGTTAGTTTCTCTAAGGACAAACCTAGGACTCAAAATTCTAGACCTATTTTACCTAAAGAGTCCATTAGGAGAGTTGAAAACCATCTAGGCATTAACCCTAAGAAGGGTAGACACATGCCTAAGAAGAAGAACATTTCCCCTAAACCTAATGAAAATTCAAAATTGAGGAAATTATAAGTGGAGAACCAAGCCTTGAGGTCAAGGCTAGAAAAATTGGAGAAGACCCTAGCAATAATATCAAATTCAATTTTAGGGTCAAATGCCCAAAAGTCAAGACCTAAGGTTCAAAAACGGTCTAAGGGCAAGGAAGGTTTGGGTCAAAAACCTAAGCCCAAGAAGACTTATCATAATGTTCCATTTAATTATGGAACTATTTCTAGGTCTAGGAAAACCAAGGCTAATAGGGAAGTCATCCCTAAGTCTAGCCATGGTATGTGTTTAGTGGCTAACACCTCAAAGAAATCAAATGTAGCCACTAAGAAGGTCAATGGAGGAGTCACCTCTAGAGTTGACCCAAGTAAGACCCATTTGACTAAGGCTTCAAAGCCAAAAAGGGTCATTAGGAAGGTATCTAGGGAAGTTATCCCTAGGGAATACCTTGTTAACCCAAGGAGCTCCAATAGGTATTGGGTTCCTAGGAGCGTGATAGATTCACGCTAAATGGGTTAGGGTGTGTCAACCCTAAGTGGATGGGTGGTTAACCTAGCCATTGTGAGTTGACACATTAGGGTGTGCCAATATGGTTTGAGAAGTTAAAAATGATTTAAATTGGCACAATTAGGTCATAGAGGTCGTGGTGTGCTATTTTGGGTTTTTGGCACACTAAGGAAATAATGGCATTAAGGCAAAATGTATTTAATCCCTAAAAATGGCAAATTGATTTTCACACTTAGGTATTCTATACCTTAGTATATTTTACTTTCCATGATTTTTTTGCCTTACCATGTCATGACATCATTTTCATTTTTATCTATAAAAATGTCATGATCATGTTTAGATTTATGTTTAGATGTCATGAATGCCTAGATCTCATTTACATGCCATGACATCATGATATTGGCATATGTTTTTATCTAAATCATATTTATGCCATAATCATATCATGCATAGTTTAAAATGGAGTTAAGGACTATGGAACAACTTGAAGGGAATCAAATTAATGTTGCCTAGAAATATGCATGAGAACATAAACTAAACAAAACCCACATCTCACAAAAATTTGACTTGTATACACATCTAGATATTGGTGAGATATTTAGGAAAAAGAAAATAAAGGTTTGAAAAACATTTTGAAAACTTTTTGAAAAACCTTGGTGAAGCCTATCTTTTGATAGCTATCACCATTGAATGGGATGATACAAAGAAGGCTCTTTATTGAAGCTTTTCTTAAATTTTGAACTTTGTATCAATCTCCTAATTTAATGGGTAAAATAAATTTCCAATATTTTTCACCCATAATGTTTAGGATAAGTATTATACGTATGCATTTTCAAGATTTTTAAAATTACGTATATTTACTTATGGATTTCGAAAATCCATTTCTGAAATTGAAAAACTGCAGATCGTAAGATCGATCGCACTGTAATGGCGATCGATGATGGTAAGTCCAATGATCGTATCGACGGTATCGTGAGTCAGCACAGGCTGATTTTGGGTAAACTTGATAGTTAGGCCCATGTTTAGCCATGTTTTGGTCCCCTAACCACTCCTAACCCTAGGATATGCTTGAGATAGCATTAGAAAGGGTGGAAATCCATTGGACATGGATTAGGAGTTGGGTTGAGGGTGAGTATCAATTTTAAGGTGGATGAGAGTTCATTGTTGAACTTTGCCTTAATTTTGTTTGGTTTAATGTTCCTATTGGCTTAGGGACTCTCCAAGGACATTGTTGGTGCAATGGTCAAGGGGAAGCAAGCCTCTAGGGGGAGGTATCCATCTTGGGAAGATGGATGTGTATTTCCTCATGGGAGGAAAATTGGGTTGTCTCTCTTTAAGTGATATGGGATCACTAGAAAGATTGTAGGCATGTGTTCCTCCAAGGGAGAGATTGTAAGATCTCATTGGGATATGAGACATTCATACCCTTGGGGAGGACCTTTTTGATGTAATGTCAAAAGGGGGAGAAGTTACTAATTAGGTTCGTTGGAATTCTCATTGGGATATGAGAATTGCCAATATGGGAGAATTGGTAGACTTGAGATGGTAGTTTTGTCAATCATCAAAAAGGGGGAGATTGTTGGTGCAATCGGCCCAGGTTGACTCGAGTTTGACTCGAGCAGTACCTTGATAGTATTTTGATGATAGACAAAACTCATGACATGGGATTGTCATGGGAAAGTCCAACATGGGGTTGGCATGGAAAAACCAAGCATGGAGCTTGGTGTGGAAGTCCAAGGGGGAAGCCTTGGCATGGGAAAGTCCAAAGCATTGCGAAGCCGTGCGCTTGGTGCTTGGCATGGGAAATCCAAAGCATTGCGAAGCCATGCACTTGGTGCATTTGGGAAGTCTTGAGAACTTGGCAAATTCACTAGGCTCGGGTCCTTGAGTCGGTGAAGGATGGCATTGCGAAGCCGTGCGCTTGGTGCATCCGAGGGACCGTCGAACGGGGAGCGGATGGAGTGAGCCCAAAGGGAAGCATACTTCTAGGGCATGAGACACGAAAGATGGCATTGCGAAGTCATGCGCTTGGCGTATCCGAGGGACGTAGGCCGAGGGAAGAGGGCTTCGGTGGGGAACTCCATGAAGGATAAGGTGGACTTGGCTAAGTGGCTAAGACTGAGTGTCGGACGCTCAAAATACTTTATGTTTGAGGTTTTAGCCGACATCAGTCGACTGGCATAGGTGTCAGTCGACTACTCTAGGTCGTATGGGTTCGACCAGTGTTCGAACCAAGTTCGGTGATCGATCATTGTCGAGGAGGGCAATGATCGTTGGGAGAATCGATCGTCGAGGGATGGCGATCGATGATGACACTGCGCAGCACGCAGAATGGAGTCGAGCTCACCAGCACTCAACTGATGGATGATCAGTTGACTGATGGGTGCCATCAGTCGACCGATGTGTGATCCGTTGGAACCTAACCAACGTGGATCTGGCAGTTGTGAGACAACGACTACGGGACCAGTCGACTGATGTGCGCGAAAATAGCTTGATGTAGGTTATAAA
Source organism: Wurfbainia villosa (assembly GCA_025175895.1). Taxonomy (NCBI): domain Eukaryota; kingdom Viridiplantae; phylum Streptophyta; class Magnoliopsida; order Zingiberales; family Zingiberaceae; genus Wurfbainia; species Wurfbainia villosa. Next base: position 16,488,232 of record CM046000.1, on the reverse strand, counting down.
TGGAGCTCGAGTTGGAGGATTTTGCCAAGGGCTTTTGAGGTGACTTTGGAGGGGAATTGCTGTTGCATTCCAGACCTTCAATAGCAAGTAAAAGCAAGCAACAAGAAAGCGATCAAAACAATTGTGTAAAAGTTCTCTTTTGTATTGTCTTTGTATTTCTTGTTGTATTTCATATTACTTGTTGTAATAGCTTGTGAGAGGTTTCTCCACCTCCGACGTGTAGTCGATAAGGAGTGTTGTTAGTGTCGTGCGCATAACACGAGCTCGTTGAGCTCACCCCGTGGAGTAGGAACCATTCGGTTCCGAACCACGTATATGCTTGTGTATTGATTGTGCTTGTATTGTTGTTATTTCTATTGTTATTCCACTGCGTATATTAACGACAATTGTAGACAAGCACACGAGAACGAACGAATTACAACATCTAACGAATGAGGGCTATTCACCCCTCTCTAGCCGGCCGTTTCGATCCCCCAACACCAATAACATAAGTTAAAATAAATCGAACCAAGTTGGTCTATTTTAAGTTAAAATGAATCGAACCAACTTTGGTTCATTTGTTTAAAACAAACCAAACCTTTTTGGTTTATTCTCCACCATTGGATTAGAACCAAACCAATTTGGTTCATCCATCATGTCTTCATAAGACTTAGCCCATCCATTCTTCCATTGCGACTGAAACAATTTCATGCTCACTCCTTGTTTGGTCCAACCAAACCTAGTTTCTCTCGATCTGAGAATCTCATTCTCAAACTCGTTTTAAATCCTTCGGATTATGCTTGTTGTGCATGTGACCAAATAGGTTCTCGCCTTATGTTGGTCGTCTATAATTAACCATTAATTATAGAACGATCATGAGTGGCACCTAGTAGTACATCATGATCCCCAATTAACCGAAAAATCAATGGTTGATTCCAGAACCATTTTTGAAACCCTTCAGCAGCAACAATGAATCGGGCCCCGTTCCCTTCACGCATCTTATATGTTGGTGCAATCGGCCCGGGTTGACTCGAGTTTGACTCGAGCATTATTTTGATGATAGACAAAACTTATGACATGGGATTGTCATAGGAAAGTCCAACATGGAGTTGGCATGGAAAATCCAATCATGGGGCTTGGTGTGGGAAAGTCCAAAGTATTGCGAAGCCGTGCGCTTGGTGCTTGGTGAGAAATGCATTATGAAGTCGTGTGTTTAGTGCATTTGGGAAGTTTTGAGGACTTGGCAAGTTCACTAGGCTCGGGGTCCTTGAGTCGGTGAAAGATTGCATTGTGAAGCCGTGCGCTTGGTGCATTCGAGGGACCTCCGGACGGGGAGCAAATGGAGTGAGACCCAAGGGAAGCATACTTCGAGGGCAAGAGACACGAAGGATGGTGTTGCGAAGGTGTGCGCTTGGCGCATCCGAGGGACGTAGGCCGAGAGAAGAGAGGTTCGGTGGGGAACTCCATGAGGGATGAGGTGGAGTTGGCCAAGTGGCTAAGACTGAGTGTCGGATGCTCAAACAACTTGGTGTTTGAGGTTTTACCCGACATCAGTCGACTAGCATAGGTACCAGTCGACTGCTCCAAGTCGACTAGGGTTCGACTAGTGTTTGACTGACCAGGGTTTAGCTGATCGACGATTGAGGATGACGATTGTCGATAACACCATCGATCGGTGATGAGGAAAACGATTGATCGACGGTGTTTTCAGCCACAGAATGGTTTCCAGTCAAGTGCTCGCGCCAACACTTGACTGATGGGATCATCATTCGACTTATGGGCATGATCAGTCGACTGATGATGGATCCATTGGAGTTTTGCCAACGTGGATCTAGTCGTTGTGAGACAACGATTACATGACCAGTCGACTGATGGGTGTGAAATTAGCTTGATGTAAGTTATAAATGGAGCTCAAGATGTAGGATTTCTCCAAGACTTTAAGGGTGACTTTGGAGGGGAATTGCTGTTGCATTCTAGACCTTCAAGAGCCAACCAAAGCAAGCAACAAACAAGTGATGAAAAGCAATCGGTGAATAGTGTTCTTTTGAATTGTATTTGTATTCTTGTTTTTATTTCTATATTACTATTGTAATTGCTTGTACGAGGTTTCTCCACCTCCGACGTGTTGTCGAGAAGGAGTTTAGTTAGTGCCTTGTGCATAACTAGAGCTCGGTGAGCTCGCCCGTGGAGTAGGAACCATTTGGTTCCGAACCATGTATATCTTGTGCATTGCGTGTGGTTGTATTATTGTTAGTATTTCAATTTGTTTCTATTGTTTCTGTTGTGCTAATGAGAATTGTAGACAAGCAACGCACGACGAACGATTGTATTCCACCGTACGACGATTGAGGGCTATTCACCCCCCTCTAGCCGGCCACCAATGCTCCAACAGATGGTATCAGAGCCAAGTCGCTTGTAGAGGACTAACCGCCAACACAAGCACTACAAGATGGCCGGCTACAACATCCATCCACCGAAATTCGATGGAGACTTTTCTTGGTGGAAGAAAAGGATGGAGGTATATTTCAAAATCGATTTTGATATTATGCTTATTATAGAAAATGGTTTCGAATTGCCTAGGGATGAAAGTAATAGGCAAATTGAGAAGTCAAGGTGGACCCAAGACCAAATCAAGGACTTTAAGACAAATATCAAGATAATCAAATTACTTAGTGATTTGATTCCTAATAACATTTTGTCTAGTCTAGGTAATTTTAGGGATGCTAAGGACCTATCGGACAAGGTGATAAGATTTCATGAAGAGCCCACATTGGTCTATGAAGAGGAAGAATGCCCATCAACATCCGGATCCGAGGATGTTGAAGAATTGCCCACCACATTTGAAGATGTTGATGATTTGGTGGAGACCTCCACCTCTAGCGTTGAGGGGGAGGAGAGGCCTTCTATTCCGGAACAAGTTCAAGAAGAAGCTTCAACATCCGGGAGAAGCGAAAATTCCCTAGGTAACTCAAGTGTTGTTATTATAAATAAAAATCATATAACATGCTTTGAGTGTAGGGAACAAGGACACTATAAAAGTAAGTGTCTTAAGAAGGTGAAGAAGGTTCAACCGACACCAAAAGTCAAAAATACCGGAGTCCCCACAATTAAGAGCAAAGAGCACATTGTGTACTTCAAATGCAACCAACGGGGACACTATCGAAGCCAATGCCCTAGGGGGAAGAAGGGGCAAGAAGGGGCATCTCATGTAGGGGGAGCTTCTAAAGCTAACCCTAAGGTAAATTTAATTAATGCACCTTCAATTTCTAGGGTCAACAAGCATGCTAGGAATTATTTTAGCTCTCTTGCAATTAGTAATGAAAAGCATGCTAGTAGGAAGAAATATGTTTGTCTAGGTGCCAAGCATGTTAGTTTATCTAAGGACAAACCTAGACACCATAATTCTAGACCTATCTTGCCTAGGGAATCAATTAAGAGAATGGAAGAAAATTTGGGTATTAATCCCAAAAAGTCTAGGCACATGCCTAAGAAAAAGAGGCCTTCCCAAAAACCTTATAAACAATCAAAATTGGGAAAATTAGAATTAGAAAACCAAGTCTTGAGGTCAAGACTTAAGAGAATGGAAAAGACCCTTAGGATTATAGAAAATTCTATTCAAGGGTCAAATGCCCAAAAGTCAAGACCTAGGGTTCAAGAACGGTCTAAGGGCAAGGAAGGTTTGGGTCACAAACCTAAGCCCAAGAAGACTTATCATAATGTTCCATTTGATAATGGAACAACATCTAGGTCTAGGAAAACCAAGGCTAATAGGAAAGTTATCCCTAAGACTAGCCATGGTGTTTGCTTAGTGGCTAAGGACTTAAGAAAAACCAAGAAAACCACTAAGAAGGTCAAAGGGGGAGTTACCCCTAGGTTTGACTTAGGAATGACCCAAAAGACTATGGCTTCAAAGCCTAAAAGGGTCATTAGGAAGGTATCTAGGGAAGTTATCCCTAGTGAATACCTTGTTAATCCAAGGAGCTCCAATAGGTATTGGGTTCCTAAGAGCGTGATCGATTCACGCTAGATGTGTTAGGGTGTGTCAACCCTAAGTGGATGGGTAGTTAACCTAGCCATGGTGAGTTGATACATTAGGATATGCCAATGTGCTTGAGAAGTTGAAAAATGATTAAATTGGCACAATTAGGTCTTAGAGGTATGGGTGTGCCATTTTGGGTTTATGGCACACTTGGGAGATAATGGTATTAAGGAAAAATGGAATTAATTCCTAGAAATGACAATTTGGATTTAACATTTAGGTATTTTATACCTTAGTATATTTTACTTGCCATGATTTATTTGTTTTACCATGACATGACATCATTTTCATTTGTATCTCTAAAAATGACATGATCATGTTTAGACTTATTTTTATATGCCATGTATGCTAAAATTTCATTCACATCCATGACATCATTGTAGGTGATCAGATGGCCAGCTAGAGGGGGGTGAATAGCCCTCGTATGTTGGTCGTCGTAAATTGCTCGTCTACAAAACTAATTAGCGCAAGCGGAATATACAAATACAAAGCAAAAGACAAACAATAAAACAAACGCTAACACGATGGTATAACGTGGTTCACGGCTACGCCGCTAATCCACGGTCCCCGATTCGTCCTCGGTGAATCACTCCGTTAAACCAATCCACTAAATGGTCTCTCCTTTGCACCAAGCTAGGTGGAGGTAACCTTTACAACCAAGATCACTCTTCTTACAATAGAATGGAGTAAAAGAGAGTAAGAAGAGTTTAGAGCTTGTGGGGCACTAGGAAGATCACTTGGAGTATAAGCATTAGCCTCTCAAAGGCTTACACCCTCCCTTTTTATAGAGAGGGCTGTTTTCTTCCCGTTGGCCGCCATCGATCATTGCCGCCCTTGGCGATCGATCATTACTACAACGGCCTCCGAACACGTCGGATCCCGACCGTTGTAGTCCAACGGAACTCTTGGCAGTCGACTGATGGACCTCATCGATCGGATGTCCTCCGTAGTCTCGCCCGATCGGCTACGACGCTTGCGGGCGAAACCCTATTGATCGGATCAGCGCCAGCCGATCGATGGTCTTGGCGATTGACTACCCACGATGGCGATCACCGCTGGCCACAATCGATCGATCGTATACCGGTCGAACTAACTCGATTTCGGAAGCGATCGCCGCCATGACATGGCGATCGGCGATCGGTGTCGAAAAACCCATCCGACACTTGGCCAAATGGCCAAGTTTCACCTAAGAGCTACCCTTCCCCGGGTTACAATCGCTTACTCTCATTTCCGAGTCCTCGCCTTGAAGTTCTCGCCGTTCGGCCACGCCCCTCGACAAAGATCAGGCGCACGGCTCTGCAATGCTCCTTCGCGTCTCTTGCCTCGAAGTCTACTTCCTCCGGCTTCACTCCAAGCTTCTCGTCCGGCGGTCCCTCGGATGCTCCAAGCGCACGGCTTCCTCAAAGCTATCCTTCACCGACTCAAGGCACGAGTCATGAGATGTGAAACTCGCCACGGCTCCATGTGCGAATTACTAAGTCCTGCACGACTTCAACGCACATATCACATCAACATATCAAACTAACTTAAACCCTTTGCCACACCATCAAAACCATATTACGGCAAGAGATTGCCCTAACAATCTCCCCCTTTTTGATGTGTGGCAATCCGTTTAAGTTAGGTAAAAACATTTGATATAAATTCTAAGGTAAGAAAGCAAGTAAAGATAAACATGATATAACAACATGCAACTCCCCCTTAATCCATGAAACTCTCTATGCAAATTTTCTCCCCCTATCATAAATTTCTCCCCCTAAAATATATTTCTCCCCCTAAAACCTAAAATAATTAACTTAAACATAATTATTTCTCCCCCTTTGACACCATCAAAAAGATTAACACTAAGTTATAAGCTCATGGCATCAAGTATAATGGAGGGAAAATATGACAAGTTGATTTAAAATTGGGTACCACTTGTTGATGGCATCAAGTATATTTCTACCACTTGTTGTAGGTTTACAAACTGAATTCGGCCTTCAATGTTCTGATTTACAGGCCACCAGTCGACTGCTATCAGTATGGCAGTCGACTGGCACAAAGGAATCCGAATTTTTGATTTTCTGGACGAATTTCAAAAATGCATTATAAATTCCAGAAAATTTGAAAAATCATGAAATTTGGGGAACATATTTATTTTAAGTATATCTATCAATGAAAAATAGTTTTTCATGAAAAATCATTATATTTCCACATATTTGCCAAAAATCCAAAAGCTTTAAAAACTACTAGGTTTTTGATCATAAGAGTATCCATTTTAACACCTAGTCTTGCATCCAATTGTTTCAAAACATGAATACATGTATTTTAAAATAAGAAATTGTTTTGAAAACTTATGAAATATCCAATCATGATCTTTGGGGAATATGTCTATGAATTAAACATAAGCTTTCCCCATGATTGGTCTATTATTGCTATGTTGATACTTTAAATGACCATCTAAATGCCATAGGCATTAGTGGACATTTGTATCATCCTAACATCTCACCCATGCTAAGTTTGCAATCAAGTTAGCCTATAGTGAGTGTGAGATGCATCCTAGGGGGTATTTGTATATACTTAACCAATATATTCATGTAATTCTATCATGGTTAAGTATCATCCTAACAATTAACATGATCATAATGACATATATGAATGAATTCACATTATGATCATGAAACTCATGTATCCATCAAATAATAGTCATGCATTAGGTATTATACGATGATAATAAACAAATTACCACCTAAAGCATGATTTAAACCTATTTCTTATGATAACGTGCCAAATTTCAAAAACATAAATCATGATTGTAAATACACATAGGAATTACATCAATCATCATGATTTAAGCATTATTACCTATTTATGGGTACGTTATCATCACCCAACACTATCTAAAAAATGTTGTCCCGTCATCCTAAGTCAACCAAGATATGATATAGGTTAGGACCATGTGGTTGACTACCCTAGGGGTTTTCTAACCCTTAAGGATGGATTTTGGAACCCAAAATAGATTCTTTCCTATTGGGTTCACTAAATACTCCTTGGGGATCCATTTCCTAGCAATTACTTTCTTTTTATCTTGTCCCCTAGCTATTAGGCATTTATAGGCCTTTTCATTTTTCTTTTCTTTGTATCCTAGGCCTTTCTTGTTGAAACTAGCTCTTTGGCTCCCTAAGATCATGTTCAATGTGTTGGAGCCAATTGTGAATTTCTCTAGGGCTTTGGTTAAATAATCTACCTTTTCCCTTAATGCCCTATTTTCCTCTATGCATGCATCATTAACATCTAAAGGCATATAATCATGTGAGCATGCATCATTTAAGCTAGAAGAAATATTATCATTTAAGCATGCATTTTCTAGTTTATTTTCTAGGTCCTTAATTTGATCTAGCATGCTTTTGTTTTTCTTCTTAGCTCTAAATAAATCTCTAGTTAAGCTAGAAACCATGGAAACTATTTTCTTAGGGGTTAGATTTGTTACCATAGTTTCCATGTCCTCTTCTTCTTCGGATGAGGAGGATGTAGAAGCTCCCCCTTCATTTGAGCTCTCCCCATTTGAGCTTGATCCTTCATTTTCGGATGAAGAGCAATCCAAGTCATCAAAGGCCATCAAGGCCAAATTGGTGACAAAGGCATTCTCCTCATCCGATGATGAGGAGGAGGATGAGGATGGATCATCCCATGTCTTGGCCTTGAATGATTTGGCCTTCCCCTTTTCTTTTGCCTTCTTTTCTTCTTCCTTTCTCTTGCTCCCCTTCTTCTTCTTCTTTTCTTCTTTCTTCTTCCTCTCTTCCTTGCTCTTGTTTAAGAGAGGACAATTGTCCCTTATGTGCCCTTCTCCTTGGCAATTATAGCATATGACCTTCCCCCTTGGTCTTCTATTCCTATCATTAGATTTATCAAATCTAAAATTCTTAAATGCACGTCTTACCCTCCTTACCATATAGGCTTCTTCGGTGCTATCCATGGAGGAGGAGGAAGATGCTTCGTCATCGGAGGAGGAGGGGATTTCTATCTTCTTCTTCCCCTTATTTGCCAACAAGGCTACTCCCCTTGAAGGTTGAATTCTAGGCTCCTCTAGTATTCCTTCAAGCCTAGTTTTGTAGAGCTCCATTGTTGAGAAAAATTCCTCCAAGGTACTTACTTCCAAGTTCTTGGAGATGTAGAACGAATCCACCATGGAGCTCCACTTTGAGGACCGGGGAAAGGCATCTATGGCATTCATTACCATATCCCGGTTTGATAGCTTCTCACCTACACTTGTTAGTCCATTTAAAATTTCTTTGAATCTAGAATGCAAAGAAATTACCTTTTCTCCCTTTTCTAGTTTTATATTGGATAGTTGGGAGCGGAGGAGGTCTCTCCTTGCTAGCTTGGCCTCGGATGTGCCTTCATGGAGTTCTATAAGCTTCTCCCACATCTCTTTGGCGCTAGCACATTCTCCGATCCGATTGATTTCTTGTTGGGGGAGCACATTGAAGAGATGATGCTTGGCTTTTGAATTTGCAAGGTGCTCTTCCCTTTGCCTTTTGGTCCACCTAGATTTCTCTATTGCCTTCCCCTCTTCATCCCTAGGCAAAACGAAACCGGATTCCATTGTAATCATAATGTCAAAATCCGTTTCAAAAAATACCTCCATTCGCTTCTTCCACCAAGCGAATTCTCCTTCAAACTTTGGAGGATGGATGTTGGAGCCGGCCATTTTGAAAGTTGCTTGTTGCGGCGGTTAGTCCTCGACAAGCTTTCCTCGGCTCTGATACCACTTGTAGGGGATCGGATGGCCAGCTAGAGGGGGGTGAATAGCCCTCGTATGTTGGTCGTCGTAAATTGCTCGTCTACAAAACTAATTAGCGCAAGCAGAATATACAAATACAAAGCAAAAGACAAACAATAAAACAAACGCTAACACGATGGTATAACGTGGTTCACGGCTACGCCGCTAATCCACGGTCCCCGATTCGTCCTCGGTGAATCACTCCGTTAAACCAATCCACTAAATGGTCTCTCCTTTGCACCAAGCTAGGTGGAGGTAACCTTTACAACCAAGATCACTCTTCTTACAATAGAATGGAGTAAAAGCGAGTAAGAAGAGTTTAGAGCTTGTGGGGCACTAGGAAGATCACTTGGAGTATAAGCATTAGCCTCTCAAAGGCTTACACCCTCCCTTTTTATAGAGAGGGCTGTTTTCTTCCGTTAGCGCCATCGATCATTGCCGCCCTTGGCGATCATTGCCGTCATCTAGCGGCCTCGAACACGTCGGATCCCGACCGCTTGTAGTCCAACGGAACTCTTGCGGTCGATGATGGACCTCATCGATCGGTCGATGCCTCCGTGGTCATCGCCCGATCGGCTACGAACGGTTCTAATGGCGAAACCCTATTGATCGATCATTGCGCCTTCCGATCGATCGATGGTCTTGGCCGATCGCCCATCGTGTCGACCGCTGGCCACAATCCGGTCGATCGTATACGGTCGAACTCACTCGACTCGGGAAGCGATCGCCATGACATGGCAGTCGACTGGTGTCGGGAAAACCTATCCGACACTTGGCCAAATGGCCAAGTTTCACCTAAGAGCTACCCTTCCCCGGGTTACAATCGCTCACTCTCATTTCTCGGAGTCCCTCGCCTTCGAAGTTCTCTTCGTTCTCGGCCACGTCCCTCGGCAGCATCAGGCGCACGACTCTGCAATGCTCCTTCACGTCTCTTGCCTCGAAGTCTACTTCCTCCGGCTTCACTCCAAGCTTCTCGTCCGGCAGTCCCTCAGATGCTCCAAGCGCACGGCTTCCGCAAAGCTATCCTTCACCGACTCAAGGCACGAGTCATGAGATGTGAAACTCGCCATGGCTCCATGTGCGAATTACTAAGTCCTGCACGACTTCAACGCACATATCACATCAACATATCAAACTAACTTAAACCCTTTGCCACACCATCAAAACCATATTACGGCAAGAGATTGCCCTAACAATCATGGTTTTTGGCACATGCTTAGTTATATCATATATATGCCATAATCATATCATGCATAAAATAAAATTGATTTAAGAACCATTGGCATGACATGAAGTCCCATGCATAAGGGAATCAAGTAGAGTTGCCTTATAATATGCATGAGACCATTAAAGAACAAAAACCCACATCTCACTAGAATATTTGACTTGTATGTATTTTACACATCTAGATACAAGTTAGATGTTTAGGAAAAAGGAATTAAAGGTTTTAAAAATATTTTGAAAAACCTCGGTGAAGTCTATCTTTTGATAGCTATCACCATTGAATGGGATGATACAAAGAGGGCTCAATATTGAAGCTTTTCTAAACTTTTGAACTTTGTGTCAATCTCACTAATTTGTGGGTAAAATAATTTTTCAATATTTTTCACCCATTATGATTGTAATAAGTAATATACATACAAAATTTCAAGATTTTTCAACTTATGTATTTACTTACGAATTTCAAAAATTCATTTCTGAAAATCAGAAAACTGCAAATGCAGTTATCAGTCGACTGCCAGGGAGGCTAGTCGACTGATGTGGGAAGGAGTCGATTGATATCTGATTCAGTCGACTGCTACTGCTAATTATGAGTAAACCTTGGTGGTTAGGCCCATGTTCAGCTAGGTTTTGGTCCCCTAACAACTCCTAACCCTAGGACATGCTTGGGAGAGCATTAGAAATGGTGAAAATCCATTGGATATGGATTAGGAGAAGTGTTTAGGGTGAGTATCAATTTTAAGGAGGATGAGAGTTCATTGTTGAACTTTGCCTTAATTTTGATTGTTTTAATGTTCCTATTGGATTAGAGACTCTCCAAGGACATTGTTGGTGCAATGGTCAAGGGAGAGCAAGCCTCTAGGGAGAGGTATCCATCATGGGAAGATGGATGTGTACTTTTCCTCATGGGAGGAAAATTGGGTTGCCTCTCTTTAAGTGATATGGGACTTATCACTAGAAAGATTGTAGGTGTGTGTTCCTCCAAGGGAGAGATTGTAAAATCTCATTGGAATATGAGACATTCATACCCTTGGGGAGGACCTTTTTAATGTATGTCAAAAAGGGGAAGAAGTTACCAAGTTACCAATTGGGTTTGAAATTCTCATTGGGATGTGAGAATTGCCAATTAGGGATAATTGGTAGACTTGAGGGATAGTTTTGTCAATCATCAAAAAGGGGCAGATTGTTGGTGCAATCGACCCGGATTGACTCGAGTTTGACTCAAGCAGTATTTTGATGATAGACAAAACTTATGACATGGGATTGTCATAGGAAAGTCCAACATGGAGTTGACATGGAAAATCCAAGCATGGGGCTTGGTGTGAGAAAGTCCAAAGCATTGTGAAGCCGTGCGCTTGGTGCATTTGGGAAGTCTTAAGGACTTGGCAAGTTCACTAGGCTCGGGGTCCTTGAGTCAATGAAGGATGACATTGCGAAGCCGTGCGCTTGGTGCATCCGAGAGATCATCGTATGGGGAGCAAATGGAGTGAGGCCCAAGGGAAGCATACTTCGAGTGCAAGAGACAGGAAGGATGGCGTTGCGAAGCCATGCGCTTGGCGCATCCGAGGGACGTAGGCCGAGAGAAGAGAGCTTCGGTGGGGAACTCCATGAGGGATGAGGTGGACTTGGACAAGTGGCTAAGAATGAGTGTTGGATGCTCAAACAACTTGGTGTTTGAGATTTTACCCAACATCAGTCGACTGACATAGGCACCAGTTGACTGCTCCAAGTCGACTAGGGTTCGACTGGTGTTCGACTGAGATGACAGTCGACTGATAACACCATCAGTCGACTGATGAGGGAGATTAGTCGATTGATCGGCATGTTTTCAGCCATAGAATGGTTTCCAGTCAAGTGCTCACGCCATCACTCGACTGATGGAATCATCAGTCGACTGATGGGCATGATCAGTCGACTGATGATGGATCTGTTGGAGTTTTTCCAACGTGGATCAAGTCGTTGTGAGACAACGACTACAGGACCAGTCGACTGATGGTCATGATTAGTCTACTGATGGGCACGAAATCAGCTTGATGCAGGTATAAATGGAGCTCAAGATGGAGGATTTTTCTAAGACTTTAAGGGTGACTTTGGAGGGGAATTTCTATTGCATTCCAGACCTTCAAGAGCCAACCAAAGCAAGCAACAAATAAGTGATCAAAAGCAATCAGTGAAAAGTGTTATTTTGATTGCATTTGTATTCTTGTTTGTATTTCTATAATACTGTTGTAATTGCTTATACGAGATTTTTCCACCTCCGACGTGTTGTTGAGAAGGAGTTTAGTTAGTGTCGTGCGCATAACTAGAGCTCGGTGAGCTCGCCCGTGGAGTAGGAACCATTCGGTTCCGAAGTACGTATATCTTGTGTATTGCGTGTGATTGTATTGTTGTTAGTATTTCTATTTGTTTCTATTCTTTCCGCTGCGCTAACCACAATTGTAGACAAGCAACGCACGACGAATGATCGTATTCCACCTTACGACAATTGAGGGCTATTCATCCCCCTCTAGCCGGCCACCAACGCTCCAACATTATACCCACTTGGTTCAGGACATGGTCTATAGTGTCAGTCCCCACTAGGTCGACTACGTCACACCTAGTCCAAGTATCATTTCCTCATCCTACAGATTCTAGTTACTGCACATGTATCCAAGAGTACCTTACTCTAAACATGTAATGCTTTGGCCAATGACTTTAGTAACAATCCAACGATAGGCCATGGATATACATCTCCTCGCAAGAAGTGGTGAATCCTTTATAGGCTATTCAAACACTTTCGGTCACTTCGACTTATACCCAATCATCCCGGGTCCACATCTTCTCAAAGATGCTTGCTTAAGATGTCAAAGCATAAGTCTTCATGACCAAGATGACTTGAATACCGCAAGTCAAAGGAACATTGCACTTAAGCTGCAGTAAGAATATCATTGACATATCTATATATGCAGAGAACCATATGAAGTCTTACAATTGGTCACTCTAATGAACTAGTTACCATAACTAGCATCCACGATTACCTCTGGACATCACAATGTCTCCATCCAGTGAGAGTCAGTTGCTTGGATATATCAAGGAGTATACCTCGTGCTAGTCTCGACAGAATTGATGGTGTCCAAATCCATCAATTCATCAACTAGGGATAATTCCAATACATCATAATTACACATGTAGAGATACTCACTAGTTGTGATCCAATCACAAATTCTCTCATGCTATGAATCGTATTGTGAACATTCAGTAAATGAGTTTAAGATCCAATCAAATACATGAAAACATGTATACTCAAATAGTGAATCTTCATTTATCAAATAAATGGTACAACCATAAGGCGATTGCCTTAAGACACCTCTCATATATTACTAACATTAGCCACTGCAAGAGCCATCATAGATGTCTGGAACAAAATAATAACCCTAGAATTTGAAAATGAAAGGATTCAATTTAATTTCTTTAACCATAATTCATCAAATATCAGAGACACTACTTGCAGGATGGCTCATGTATTACAAGAGAAGAAACACAAGTACTTAATAAGAGAACTCCTCGAGATACAAAGTCTTGCTTAACCACATACGACGTATGTACCTCTTTGAGATGAGCAAGGAACATGAACTTTGAGCCCAGTTAGGGTTACCTACAGTGGTCAAGCTTATGACCTAAACTAAGTGCTTCTTGGGAAGTAACCCAAGTTTTTGTTTTTCATACTTTTAAATTTCTTTTCCACAATTTCCATTCATTATGCTCACTTTTGTATTTTTGTTTCAAGAAACATTGAGAATAAAGTTAGAAATCCAAAACACATGTGAATCGACTCAAACGATGCAAATTTACGAAGAACATAGAACCTGGAATGGTCTAGGCATGCAAATTGGAACACCCATGCCAAAATATGCCACGCGCAGCAGCACAACCGTGTTGTGCCAGAAATTCAAGTGCACACATTTTGACATAGTATGAGCATGCCAATTGGCACGCCCGTGTTAAAACTTATCTGAAAAAGGGGAGAAAAATGTTGCAAACAAAACCTAGCACGGTTTGCCTGTGTCAATCGGCATGGGAGTGCCGCGCTACCGATAGCGTCTTCTTAAAGGTTTGGCACAATCATACCAAGCCTTTTTCACCAAGATTTTGATCGAGTTTTCCAAGATTCGCCACCAACAACCTTCTTCCTCTAATTTTTGGCCAAGAACAGAGCTTCTGAATCTTTTCCAACCCAAGAGGATCTCCTTTCGGTGCTCCTTCAGCCTCACCCAAGTCATGGAACCAATCGCTGACAGCAAACCCTAGATCTATCTCCATCTTTGATGATCCACTTCCTCTGAAATCATAGAGCCTTGCTAACCCTCTTATGGTTGGTAATTAATAGAAAGATTGAAGCTTGGGATGTTTTCTTGAAGCTCCTACCTTTTCTAGAATTTTCTAGCAACTTTGAAGATTTTTCGGTGAACTGACAGACTAAAATTCCATACATCTCCGATGACCATTCTTGAGATTCAACCTTCTGGGACATTCCTTAATGACAAATCTTTCATTATGGCCTAGCATCATGTTGATCCGACTCTCGACAAAGGTTTTCAACAAACTTGGCATAGTAATTTCGACGATCCAAGCATTTAGAAATTCATCTCCAAATCCACATCCACAATGTTGAAAAGATCAAAGAAGAGTGATGTCGCTGCCACTACCACTTCCAAGAGCAAGCATAGGACACGCGACGAGGGTTACAAAAATTCTCTTGGTATTATATTTCATGATGATAATCAAAAGGCTAGGTTCGAAATTTTGTCCAAACGAAAAATAATCGACACTAGGTATATTGATGAATACACTATTGATGCATTAGGAATTAGGGACGATATTACTTGGATGCTTAATAGAGTAGGATGGACTAGATTTATCAATATTAATTACCCTACTTACCCAAGAAAAAACCCTAGAATTCCTAAGTTCAGTAGAAGCTGAGACCCTAGAATGTTTAATAATGAATATTCTTGGACACTTGAAGAATTTAACTCTATTTATAATTTATCATGTGGAGGAGAAAGAAGAATACATAGGGGATTTTAAGATTTTGTATTTTGGGAAGAAATTGCTAGAAGTACAGAAAAATATGACCCCTATAAATCTAAATCTTCAAACATCCCTAATCCATTTTTTAGATATCTTCAAAGGGTAATGGCCAATACAATCATTGGTAGGTGAGATAGAGATGGAGTGGTATGCCAAAATGAATTAATTATCTTATGATCAATGATTAATGATATAAATATCAATATGAGATCACACTTCATTAGGCACTTAGTTAAAATAGGTAAAAGAAATGCGGGATCTATTTTGATTGGATGACTGGTAACAAGGATAGACATAGCACTGGGATGTAATCTTGATGGTTTAGAAATAATTAAAAGCAACCCTAGGATTGATCTTGTGGCATGCATGTGTTGGATTACAGCCGACGCGTAGATCTTCTTTTGTCATTTCACAAATGAACGCAGCGGAAAAAAAATGTTATAATTTCCTAAATTATTACAACACTCACACCCACACATGCAGTATTATAACACTTGTGGACATATCCGCCAAAAAATTTTTACATACAACTAGAATAAAATAAATTTTACTCTCGGTATACCTTTCGGATGATAGCGAGCTAGAAGGGCATCAACCGTACGACGCTCGTAGAGCTTCGTCTCTACTCGTATCTATGTCGAATCTTCGGAGGGATGACTTCTTAAATCCACTAGTTTGACCTTCTCTTTGCTACTAGATGAAGTAAGAAATTTGGGTGATCGAAGAGCAATTGCCGACTCATTTTGTGACATAAACAAGTCCTCGAATAACCTTCATAAGGTTGTCGATTCGTGTCGAAATTAGCCCCTATTTTTGAAGCTTCAATAAGAGACAATAACAACCCTAAAACCTAGAGTGGCCGACCTCTAAAGAGGTGGAAACAACCCTTGTTTCCTTGATGGCTGGCGAAACACCAAAACCTAATTCTCCTAGGTTCAGCTATGTTGAGGAAGAGGGCCTTAAGGACTTCTATTTCATTAGGTTTAGCCTTTATAACTCTTTATATAGGTACTAATAATAATGGATTATAGGTTAGTGGATCAAATCCCTAAGCCCATAACCATTAAGGCTTAACCTCATCCATTAAATTCTAATTGGGCCATTAACCAAAAGAGGGCCCTTTTAATTAAAATCAAATGGGTTTAGTTTATAATTAAACATTTTAAGTCCCAACCCGTCTTCTTAAGACGTGCTCCTTTCATGTTTCCGACTTGACAAATATTTCTATATTTGTCATGTGTTTGGTTTAACCAAACTTGAACTCTCTCGATCTTGAGAATCCAATTCTCAAACTCATTTTAAGTCTCTTCGAAGGATTCCCAGTGTGTGTGACCTAATAAGTTCTCGGTTTATATTGGCCATCCATAATTAACCATTAATTATGAAACAATTATGAGTGGAACCTAGTAGTACATCATGATCCCCAATTAATCAAACAATCAACGATTGATCTCGAAACCATTTTCGAACCCTTCAGCAACTATAGTGAATCGTTCCTCACTCCTTTCACTCATCTTATAACCACTTGGTTCAGGACATGGTCTATGTGTCAGCCCCCACTAGGCTGACTATGTCACTCCTAACCCAAGTCTTACTTCCTCGTCCATTGGATTCTAATTACTTCGACATGTATCCAAGAGTACCATATGTTGGTGCAGTAGGCACCTAAGTCGAACCTGAGTTTTGATTATAGAAAACGATACAAAGTTAAGATCATATCGTTTTCTCACGAGCTGAATCGAGTGTGCAAAAGATTGCTATAGCTGGAGCTGAAGGCTAGCGACACCCGGAGGAAGCCGCGGTGGTCGGGCGACACTCGAGTGACTTCGGAGAGAGCCGAAGGAGTTGAGTGGAAGGCCGGAAGCAAAAGCAACACGTAAGTATCAAGGTAAGCTTGTGTGTGCGAGCGTAAGTGAGGTCGTATCCTCTTTATGGGGAGAGACTTAAGCGTAGATCCGACCCAAGACATCTCATAGGTGGTCTAGGTCGAGATCGGATGGTCGACGACCATCGAAATTATGTTTTTGTTGAGCTAATTTTGACCTGCAGCAAGCATCAGTCGACTGCCAGCTTGGAGGACTCGACTGCCGTCAATCACCGATCGGCTAGAAGGTCGACGATTGATCGCCATCGATCGTGATGATGGCCATCAGTCGACTGATGGTCAAAGGATCAACCTCGAGGAGTCAAGGTTTATCACCAAATTTAAAGGGGAGTGGTGCTCATTTGTGATTGGCTAGGGTTCCTCTCGAAAAGGGGCTCAAAGGCTATAAAAGGAGGGCTTGTCCTAGGGTTTTTTCATCAATCAAACAGCTTCCAAGTGCTTCCGATACGCTCCGACTCTCCGACATCCCTACGACGAAGCGCTGCCGAGACGACGACTAGAGCTTCAACCTCCAACCTTTGAAGTCGTCGGTAACGAAAAGTTTGAATTGTAATTCAGTTTATAAGTTGTTCTTCTTTTCAAGCTTTAAATCATATCAAGGAGAGGGGAAGTGTCCCTCTACCTTGAGCTTTTTCATTTTGTGTATCCGTCTAACTCCTACCTCCAACGAGGAGGAGTTTTTTAGTAGATTGCCCTCCGTACGTGGTCAAGGACCACTAGGGCCTTGGAGTAGTAGCCTTCGGCTACGAACCAAGTAAAACCTTTATGTCTATTGTCTTTTATTTTTGTTTATTTTTCCGCTGCGTATATTTGTCTTGAAACGAATTCGAAAAGAAAATTTTCTATCGCTATTCACCCCCCCTCTAGCGATCCGATCGATCCAACAATTGGTATCAGAGCCGGGGGTTGCTAAGATTTGGTGAAACCACCAATCTAGCCTTTTTTACAGATTTATTTTTTCTTTTAATTCTATTTTTTTATTTTATTTCGCTTTGTTAAGTTTCTCTCCCGCACTACTAATCCAAGACGTGAGTCTTGGTACTTGCTTTCGTGTTTTTGTCATTGCTAGTTTCTTCGTCTTCGTCTCCTTTGGTCTTTTATTCTAATGGCCCATCTCGAGGGTTTTAGAACCGTCCGACCTCCATTTTACAACGGAGATGACTTCCGTTATTGGAAGGGTCGGATGGAATGCTTTCTCAAAACCCAAATCGAGATGTGGATCATAATCCAAATGGGCTTCACACTTCCGAATAATGAAGTGGGTGACTCCTTGGATTATGATCAATGAACCATTGCAACAAAACGACAAGTCGAAGCCGATGCCAAGGCAACACAAATCCTCCAATGCGGCCTATCCAAGGAGGAGCTAAATCGCGTCGGCCCCTTCATAAGCGCAAAGGATCTTTGGACGAAACTAATCGAGTTACACGAAGGATTGGATCAAGCTAAGGTTTGCAAACGTGATTTGTTGTTCAATAAATTGTACACACTAAAAATGCAGGAACACGAGTCCGCGACGCAACTCCACGCCCGTGTCCAAGATATAGTCAACAACCTACACGCAATCGGGCAAAAGGTCGAAAACCGCGACCTTATAAGGTATGTTCTAAACTCGTTTCTGAGGACTACCTTGTGGGCATCCATGGTCGATGCCTACAAGGTCTCCAAGGATCTTTCTAAAATTAGGTTAGATGAACTCTTTTCCGATTTCGAATTACATGAGCAGTCCAACTCGGAACCCGAGAGGGGTATAGCCTTGTTTGCAGGTTCAAAGAAGAAGAAAATCGCAAGCAAGCCACCACCAACCGAGGAGGAAGACGAGTCCGAAGAAGAAGTTGACCCGGAATTGACTGCCGAACTAATGAACCTAGCTCGAAGGATAGCCAAGGGACGAAAGCGAACCACGACTCGACCCAACCAAGGTAAGCCTAAAAGTTCTAATATTAGGTGTTATGAGTGTAATAGGTTTGGACATATCATGTCCGAGTGCCCCAAGCTCAACCACCGAGCACCTAAGCACAAGAAGGCCCTCAATGCGACATGGGAAGAAGCGTCATCCGAAGAAGACGAAGACCACGTCTTCATGGCAAGATCGATTGAGTCAGACACGGAGACCGAACCTGAACTTGAGTCGGAACCTGAGGATGACTCGGACTACGAAGCTACCTTCAAGTCAAGCCACGGATACGCATCCGGTTCAAAAGATACCCTTAAAGTAAGTCGGACTTTATTTAATACTTTACATAATACAGTTAGGTTTTTGTCTAGGAAGTTAGCTAAGTCCGAGTCCAAGGTCGAGACCCTGGTTGAGGAGGTCAAACTCCTCAAACACAAGGTCTCCCTAACCTCTTCGACTAGTCGAGTTCAAGAGAAGGACTCAACTCGGGTTGAAAAACTCGAAGTTGAGAACTCACTCTTGAAAAGTCAAGTCGAAGATCTTAGGAACACGTTGGAAAGGATCACTTCAGGATCCAAAGGACTTGACCTCCTACTTGGATCTCAAAGGGCCGTGTACAACAAGGCTGGACTAGGGTTTAACTCAAACACGACTAATAGGTCATATATGTCGATTGTAAGTCGACATAGGAAACATGTCCAAGCATGGGTCCCTAAGAACCTTTTGATTTCAACTCTAGGATCCAACCCGTACTGGATTCCCAAGGACCAAATCCACTATGTGGATAGACCGAACCGATTCAACGGTCTAGGGGGAGCCAGTACAAAACATGTTTGTGCTTTAACTTAGAAATTGCATGTTTTAACTTAGAAAGTTTGTGCTTTAACTTAGAAATTGCATGTTTTAACTTAGAAAGTTTGTGCTTTAACTTAGAAATTGCATGCTTTAACTTAGAAAGTTTGTGCTTTAAAACTTGTGAACTCACTTAGAACACGAACATAACCAACTAAAATTCTTCGAAAAGATTGAGCCTCGGGGAGCCTCTTTTCAAAAACATAACCAACTAAAATTCTTCGAAAAGATTGAGCCTCGGGGAGCCTCTTTTCAAAAATAACCAGTTAGACTAGGAATAGTCTTAGGTGAGTCAAGTCATCTTTTTCTTGAAAATGACTTTGTCTAAGGAAGTGGTCGATGATCCGATAAAAGAAGGCCCCTGTGCCTCGCCACGACCTGGAAGCAATGATCTTGAAAAGGTAAACTTGACAAGCCTAGAGTTAAATCCAAATCTAACATAAAATTACTTGAACCTAAATCCACTTAATCAACTTAATTGGAAGTCATCTCACAAAAAACACATAAGTATAACATGCTTGATCATATAGACACAGCTGAAATGACCTAGGTTTAACAACTTACAACCAATTTTTTTTTTTTAAAAAAAATCTAACATCCAATCCAACCACCTTGTGTGTAGTATCAATGGATGTTGGACAGCGGTTGCTCCCGACACATGACCGGGGATCAACTCAAATTCACAAAGCTTCGATTCAAACGACAAGGATCGGTAGCCTTTGGGAATAACGGCAAGCTCAAAATCATCGAATCTGGTGATATCGAGCTTAACTCGAATTTTGTTATTAAAAATGTATTACTTGTAGAGAATTTTGAATATAACCTGCTTAGCGTAAGCCAATTATGTGACAATAACTATAAGGTCGTATTTTTAGATAATGAATGTGTAATTAAAACAAATAAAATAGCTAAAACAATACTCAAAGGAACTAGGACAAATAACATTTATACAATTAACTTAATCAAATCCTCAGCCAAATGTCTTATGACACAGGAAGAGGAATCATGGTTGTGGCACCGACGACTCGGTCACTCGCACCCAAGACTCGTCCACAAAATGAGTCAGAGTGGCTTAGTCAGAGGTTTATCCAACCTCAACAACTTGGTTAATAAAATTTGTAATGCTTGTCAACAAGGAAAACAACCTAGGACACAACACAAGTTAACTAACCAAGAACGAACTTCAAGTGTACTTGAGCTCCTGCATATGGATCTATTCGATTCACATGGAGCCAAGTCACTCAATAGAAGTCAATATTGCTTAGTCATAATTGACGACTACTCTAGGTTTACCTGGGTTAGGTTCATCAAACATAAAAATGATACCCTAGATCAATTAATCAATCTATTCAAATTAATCGAGAATCAAAAAGACCTTAAGGTTAAAAGACTTAGAAGCGATCATGGTGGTGAATTTGAAAATCAAAGGTTCACCGACTTCTGTAACTTAAACGGATACCACCATGAATTCTCTTGCCCTAAGACCCCTCAGCAAAATGGCCTAGTGGAGCGAAAAAACCAAACTCTACAAGAAGCCGCTAGAACCATGTTGAACGAATACGACCTACCCGATAGATTTTGGGCAGAAGCCGTGAGTACGGCATGCTATGTCCAAAATAGGATCCTTATGGTAAAAAGACACCTTAAGACCTCATACGAGATTTATCACGATAAAATACCTAACATCAAGTACTTTAGGGTATTTGGGTGTAAGGTACATATCCTAAACACTAAGGATTACCTAGGGAAATTTACATCCAAAACCACGACCGGAATCTTTCTAGGATACTCGACTACAAGTCGAGCTTATAGAGTATATAACCACGACACCCTTAGAGTCGAGGAGACTATCAATGTAGTATTTGATGAAGTACCCGAACCTACAAAACCCTTAATGACCCCAAGTGTTGAGCCCACTGATACCAAACTCGTCTCCGACCCTGAGATCGAGTCTAATCCACATCTGTTAGGACCCTTGGAACGGCTAGAGGGGGGGGTGATTAGCGTTTCTTCGATTCTAACAAGTTAGCGGAAGCAATACAAAAATGAATATGAATAAGAAATACGAAACCAATGCTAACACCCGATGTTACGTGGTTCGGAGATGGCGCTCCTACTCCACGGCAATCCGTAAGGTGGATTAGTCCCAGCCAAGCTTCACTATCTTCTCCTTTGGATGAACCAAGGTGGAGAAACCTTTCTTACAATGATCTCCTCTTCTTTACAATGATGGATGATCAAGAACAAGAGAAGAGGAGGTTTTGAATCACTAAAAACACTTAGGAAGCTTGGTGAGCACGAGGATGTAGTTAGGATTAAGAGCACTAGCCTCACCAAGCTTCCCATGGCCCCTTTTTATAGAAGAGGGGCTATTTTTCCCGTTGGGCGTCGATCAGTCGACTGATGCATGCCATCAGTCGACTGCCGCCGAAGCCAACGGCTTCTGAAACGCGATCTCCGCGGAGATTCGTAGCCGTAATTTCCAACGGCCAGGTGATCAGTCGACTGATCCCTCCATCAGTCGACTGATGGGGTGATCAGTCGAGTGATCAAGCGGCGATGAGTGAGGCGCGTGCGTGCGATATTTCCCTTGATTAGTCGGTGATTTCCTTGGCGGTCGGTGATCCCGATATCGATCGTGATATGCCCAAAGCGATCGGTGATAGTTAGGTATCACCGGATCGATCGATCGCTGACCGATCGGTGATACATCGTATCGATCGGTGATACTCATCAAGTATGAGTAATTCATACTTGATTTTATACCCTAGACCTAGACTTAACCTTCTAGCTCCTTAATAAGCCTTGCGCCTTCGGGATCCCTCCGAGTCCGCGACTTGTTCATCCTTTGCGCTTTGCTTCCAAGTGCTTCCTTCGGTTTCGTCATGTCTTGGGTTGCCAAATGCTTGGACTTTACGCCGCCAAGACTACAAGCTTGGACTTATGCTGCCAAGACTTTACTTTGGACTTCCTTTGCCAAGGTTCACTTTGGACTTTATGCTGCCAAGACTACAAGCTTGGTCTTATGCCGCCAAGTCCATCCCTTGGACTTCCTTTGCCAAGATCATACTTGGACTTCCTTTTACCAAGTACTTCATCCTTGGATTTCCCTGTCACTTAAACACATTCGTAATTAGATCACAAGATATTGCCTAACTTAGATGATTAGCCAAACATCAAAACATATAAATGCTTGGAGCATTGTTGCACCAACAATCTCCCCCTTTTTGATGTTTGATAATCATTTAAGTTAGGTCTTTAAAGATACACACATAATCATCTAACTTAAGCATTCCTTCTCCCCCTTTGACATACATCAAAAAGAGAAGGATGAAAGAATTAAGAATGTTGGATCTTGGACTAAGGTATTAGATTGAAATTAAGCTCCCCCTTAATCCAAGATAGGATGTAAATTACATTTGAAGCAAAGCATAGTCTAAAATTCAAAAGTTAAATCCTAACTTTGCACCAACAATGGTTTTGGGGATAAAAGGATAGAATTTATTGAAAACTCCCCCTAAACCACTATATTGAGCAGTCCTAAAACTCGTTTATACGTAATATTATCATACTAGAGTGTTAGGACATCAAAAATACACCAAATATCAGAAAATGGAGCTTATTATCAGAAAACCTACTGATCACTACTGAAATCGAAATTTCAAACTTTTCAAATTCCCATTTTCGTAAATGCGTAAAATTCCAGAAATCTCAAAAAATCACGAAATTTTGCGTACACATTTCCGAAATCATACTTTATTAAGGAAAAATAATTTGAAAAATATATGTTTTTCAGATTCCAAGATTGATACAAATTTGGAAACTTACAAAAGTTCTAAAGAATTTTCAACCTTTGTATCACTTTTATGATTCACTTGAAAACTGTTTTCCAAAATATAATGAACATAGTTTAAAATATATATGATTTGGAATTTCCAACCATGTTCTTAGAGCTATGTACTCATTACTTGAATACAAGCCTTCCCAATGGTTGGTCCATAAGGTATTTATGTCTCTAGGTGTGTCATTGACTCATAGTAATGCATCATAACAAGCATGATGAGCCAACTACACCTTCCCTATCATCTCACATGGTTCTAAGTGTCTCAATACAAAAATTAAGGTTTCTTAAGGCTTTTTGTGAGATGTATCAAGGTATAAAGATAACATATAAACATGGGATCATGCAAACCTAGAATTTTACTCTACAAGGCACATACCAAGCTCTCTCCTTAAAGATGAAAATTCATTTTCGGGAAGAGCTTTGGTGAAGATATCGGCAAGATTGGACTTAGATTCTACATAATTAAGTTCAATGTCCCTCTTGCCACATGATCTCTTATGAAGTGATGTTTCACTTCAATGTGCTTGGTCCTAGAGTGATGTACCGGATTTTTGGTCAAGTTGATGGTACTCACATTATCACAATAAACTTTAATGTTAGAGTAGTGTAGCTCATAGTCCACAAGAGTATGCCTCATCCAAAGTAATTGAGCTACACAACCACCCATAGCCACATATTCCGGTGGTTGATAAAGCAACACAATGTTGCTTCCTACTACTCCAACTAACTAGGAGGACCCAAGAAATTGGCATCCACCACTAGTACTTTTCCTATCCAATTTGCACCGGCATAATCGAATCGGTATAACCAAGTAATTCAAATGACCTAGTCCTAGGATACCAAAGTCCTACATTTAGGTGCCTTTAATATACCTTAATATTCTTTTGACGGCTACCAAATGTGATTCTTTGGCACAAGATTGGTATCTTGCACACATACCTACCGCAAATAAAATGTCGGGTCTACTAGCGGTTAGGTATAGTAAGCTACCAATCATACTCCTATAAAGTTTAAGATCAATTGATTTACCTTCATGATCACTATCAATCCTAGTGCTAGTGGCCATAGGAGTGGTTACAATTTTGGCATTTTCCAAACCAAATTTCTTGATCATTTCATTTGCATATTTGGTTTGATAAATATGAATACCCTCATTGGTTTGTTTGACTTGTAAACCTAGGAAAAAAGTAAGCTCTCCAACCAAACTCATTTCAAATTCATTTTCCATATTTTTTATAAAGTCTTGAAGAAGATCATCATTTGTTGACCCAAAGATGATATCATCAACATATACTTGAGCTATGAATATATCTTTTAACGTTGACTTTATAAACAAGGTTTGATCTACTTGGCCTCTTCTAAAATCCTTAGAAATTAAGAAGGATGACAATCTTTCATACCATGCCCGGGGAGCTTGTTTTAACCCATATAATGCTTTCCTAAGCTTACATACATGATTTGGATAATCTATGTTCTCAAATCCGGGTGGTTGCTCTACATATACTTCCTCCTTAATAAAACCATTTAAGAATACCGATTTAACATCCATTTGGTAAAGTTTAAATCCCATGAAGGAAGCATACCCTAAGAGTATCCTAATAGATTCTAACCTTGCAACCGGGGCATAAGTTTCATCATAGTCAAGCCCCTCAACTTGATTGAATCCCCTAGCAACCAACCTAGCCTTATTTCTAGTGATATTTTCTTGATCATCTAGCTTATTCCTAAAGACCCATCTTGTAGTAATTATGGTGCTATCATTGGGTCTAGGCACTAATTCACATACTTGACTTCTCTCAAATTGAGCCAATTCATCTTGCATTGCCAAAATCCAATCCGGATCATGTAATGCATCATTGATCGATTTGGGCTCAATTTGTGAGATAAGAGCAACTTGACTAGTAGGAGGTCTATGAAATGACCTAGTTCTTACTCCTTGAGATAGATCTCCTACTACTTGGTCAAGTGGATGATCTTGATGAATTCTTAGGTTTCTAGAAGGGGTTTCAATTTGATCATTGTTATCTTCCACCCTTCTCTCATCATCGGAGTCTCCTCTTCCTCCCCCTTGATCATTACCCCTAATGGTCAAATTTTGAAGTTTTTGGGTAATGTCTTGATTATTGTCATTAATATCCTTATCAATGGAGGACTTTCTAGGGTAGGTACTAGTGGTTTCATCGAATTTCACATTTGAGGACTCCTCAATCCCTTGGGTTCTCTTATTATAGACTCTATACCCTCTACTTGTGGATGAGTATCCAACTAGGATTCCCTCATCCGCTTTAGATTCAAATTTCCCTAAGTTATCTTTGGTATTTAAGATATAAACTTTACACCCAAAGACTTTGAAATAGTGAATTGTGGGAATAGTTCCATTCCATAGTTCAAAAGGTGTTTTTCCTAAAAACCTATGGATTTGAACCCTATTTTGGATATAGCAAGCGGTATTCACCGCTTCCGCCCACAAGTAGCTAGGAAGTGAATATGCATTAAGCATGGTCCTAGCGGCCTCTTGTAGGGCACGATTTCTCCTTTCCACCACCCCATTTTGTTGGGGTGTTCTTGGACAAGAGAACTCATGCTTGTACCCTTGTTCTAAACAAAATTATGAAAATTTTGAGTTCTCAAATTCACCACCATGATCACTACGGATCCGGTTGATTTTGAGACTCTTTTCATTTTCAACCCTTTTACTAAATCCTATGATTATTTCTAAGGTATCATCCTTATGTTTCATAAAATAGACCAAAATCATCTACTATAACCAAGCAATATTTATTACCATTTAAAGATGGAGTACTATGACAATCAAATAAGTCAAGATGCAATAACTCTAATGGTAAAGATGTGTTAGTTAGAGTTTTACCTTTGTGTGATGCCTTTGTTTGTTTTCCTTCTTGGCATGCATCACACAATTTGTTCTTGACATACTTGATCTTTGGTAGCCCTTTGATCAACTCCATCTTGGCTACCTTGGCTATGTTTTTCATGTTGATGTGCCCCAATCTTCTATGCCATAGCCAACATTCCTTTTCTTTTGCAACAAAACACTTAGTAGAAATGTTAGAAGCATATGAAAGATCAACATAATAGATATTTGACTTCCTATATCCAACTAACATGCAATCATTTAATTCCTTGTGTCTAATCATGCATTTAGAGGATTCAAAGGAAACATGATAGTTTTCATCACAAAGTTGACTAACACTCAATAGATTAAACTTCATATTTTCAACTAGCAAGACTTTGTGAATAATAATTTTGGGGGATACCTCAATTGTACCTCTACCTAATATCTTGAGTTTTCCACTATTCCCAAAAGACACCGCTCCCTTCTTCACATATTTAATTGTGGAGAACTTGCTCACATCCCCGGTCATATGTGTTGAGCAACCGCTATCCACAATCCACATACCTCGCCTCCTACCTAAATCACATGAAAAACACAAGCTTTTGGTACCCAAACATTTGGACCGTAACATTAAGTAAAAACTTCTTAGGTACCCAAGCTTTCTTAACCTTACCTTTAATAGTTGCTTTCCTATTTATTAATGAAATGTAAGCAACTTCTTTTTCTTTTGGCTTATACCCTAAACCGGCCTTGTTATAAACCGCTCTTTGTCTACTAAGAATCATATCAAGACACTTTGAGCCATTTGAAAATTTTTCTAAACATGCTTTTAATTCACTAACCTCATCCTTAAGTTTATCATTTTCTTCTTTAAGCATGCAAGAGTCAATATGTGAGGGTTTTTCATTTCTAATGGCTTTTAGTTCTACCTTCATGCTTTTAACCTTAGATTTTGACTTATCTAGAGCTTCTTTAAGATAGGCAATTGATTTATAAAGGAGCTTAACCTTAGGAGAGTTCATTACCTCATCGTCACTAGATGACGATTCATCGCTTGAGGAATCTTCTTGGCTTGAGGTGCTCGAATCATCTCCTAGGGCCATGAGTGCCACATGGCGTGTGATGTGGCAAAGCTCATCATCGGAGGAAGAATCTTCAATGCTTGGTGTGTCCCATGTGGTTTGAGCCACCATGGCCTCCTTCTTCTTCTTTTCCTGTTTGTCCTTCTTTTTCTTCTCTTGTTCCTCCTTCTTTTAGCTCCGCAATTCGGCTTTATGTGCCCCTTCTTGTTGCAAGCATGGCAAATCACATTATTATTAAAACTTGAATTACCATTAAATTTACCTTTTGAGGAATGAGACCCCTTCCTTGCTTCTCTATTCTTGAACTCTCTTGACTTCCTATAAAGCTTCTTGACGAAATTTGCCATTTCACTAGATGAGTCTCCATCACTACTTGACTCATCCTCCGACTCGGATGATGATGATGCTTCTTTTCTTTCCTTCTTCTTCTTTTCTTTCTTGTCCTTCTTTTCAGAATAATAGAGCTAAACCCTTTTCCTTAGAGGACATGTTAGTTTGCTCATGTAATTCAAACTCACAAAACAATTCATCAATTTTAATTTGAGATAAATCTCTAGTTACCTTAATTGCATCAACTATAGAGGTCCATAAAGAATTTCTAGGAAATGCTTGTAAAATATACCTTACCAAATCCCGATTGTCAACTCGCTCACCTATGATATGGAGTCCGTTAACAATTTCTTTGAACCTTCCATGCATTTGACTTACGGTTTCATGCATCTTCATTTGGAAGGCTTGAAGTTGTCCAATCAATAGGTCCTTCTTGGCCCTCTTTGATTCCTTGGAACCTTCATTTAGCTCAATGAGCTTTTCCCATAATTCCTTGGCGGATTCGAAAGGTCCCACCTTGTTAAGTTGCTCCATGGTAATCCCACATTGAATGGTGAGTACTGCTTTTGCATTTGACTCGAAACACCTATTCATTTCTCTTGTCCAATCCTTGCTCGGAATAGGGTTTCCACGTTCATCCACCGGTTCCTTGAAGCCATCTACAACACTATGCCAAATTTCAATATTACTCATTAAATAGTATTTCATCCTACCTTTCCAATATGCGAAGTGACTCCCATCGAAGAGTGGTGGCTTGGCGATGCTATATCCCTCTTGAAGAGCCATTGATGCCTTGGTTGATGGTGAGATCTTCCAAGCAATCCGGGCTCTGATACCACTTGTTAGGACCCTTGGAACGGCTAGAGGGGGGGGTGATTAGCGTTTCTTCGATTCTAACAAGTTAGCGGAAGCAATACAAAAATGAATACGAATAAGAAATACGAAACCAATGCTAACACCCGATGTTACGTGGTTCGGAGATGGCGCTCCTACTCCACGGCAATCCGTAAGGTGGATTAGTCCCAGCCAAGCTTCACTATCTTCTCCTTTGGATGAACCAAGGTGGAGAAACCTTTCTTACAATGATCTCCTCTTCTTTACAATGATGGATGATCAAGAACAAGAGAAGAGGAGGTTTTGAATCACTAAAAACACTTAGGAAGCTTGGTGAGCATGAGGATGTAGTTAGGATTAAGAGCACTAGCCTCACCAAGCTTCCCAGGGCCCCTTTTTATAGAAGAGGGGTTGTTTTTCCCGTTGGGCATCGATCAGTCGACTGATGCATGCCATCGATCGGCCACCACCCGGCCAAACGCGATCTCCGCGGAGATTCATAGCCGCAATCTCCAACGGCGGGTGATCACCGATCGATCCTCCATCGATCCGATCGATGGGGTGATCGATCGATCAAAGCGCGCCGAGTGAGACCGCATTCGTGGGCGATATTTCCTTGATCGGTCGATCGATTTCGGCGCGATCGATCACGATCACCCGATCGATATGCCCAAAGCAATGACCGATAGTTAGGGTATCACCATCGATCGACCGATTGACGGGCCGATCGATACATCATCGATCGACGATCGATACTCATCAAGTATGAGTAATTCATACTTGATTTTATACCCTAGACCTAGACTTAACCTTCTAGCTCCTTAATAAGCCTTGCGCCTTCAGGATCCCTCCGAGTCCGCGACTTGTTCATCCTTTGCGCTTTGCTTCCAAGAGCTTCCTTCGGTTTCGTCATGTCTTGGGTTGCCAAATGCTTGGACTTTACGTCGCCAAGACTACAAGCTTGGACTTATGCTGCCAAGACTTTACTTTGGACTTCCTTTGCCAAGGTTCACTTTGGACTTTATGCTTCCAAGACTACAAGCTTGGTCTTATGCCGCCAAGTCCATCCCTTGGACTTCCTTTGCCAAGATCATACTTGGACTTCCTTTTACCAAGTACTTCATCCTTGGATTTCCCTGTCACTTAAACACATTCGTAATTAGATCACAAGATATTGCCTAACTTAGATGATTAGCCAAACATCAAAACATATAAATGCTTGGAGCATTGTTGCACCAACAACATCAACCAACTTCTCTTGTCGACCAAGTGACAAGTGATCCAAGTCAAACTAGTGTTCAACCAAGTCACCCCATTGATCAAGCATTAGGTAACACAAACCCAACCCAATCTAGGATTCAGACTAACCACCCTATCGATCAAGTGATAGGAGATCCTAACCTAGGAGTTTGAACCAGAGCATCCTATAGGAACCTTAGTCAAATTTCCTTAATTTCAAAGATAGAACCCAAATCAATTGAACAAGCTCTTCTTGATCCCGATTGGATTATTGCAATGCAAGAAGAGCTAGCTCAATTTACTAGGAATGAAGTGTGGGAATTAGTACCACCACCTAAAGACAAAATGATAATTGGAACAAGGTGGGTGTTTCGAAATAAGCTTGATGATAAAGGTGAAGTAGTTAGAAACAAGGCTAGGTTAGTCGCCAAAGGGTTTAGTCAAGTCGAAGGCTTAAATTACGATGAAACTTATGCCCCAGTAGCTAGACTCGAATCCATTCGAATGTTGCTAGCTTATGCCGCACATCGAGGATTTAAGCTGTTTCAAATGGATGTTAAGTCGGCATTCCTAAATGGATACATTAAAGAAGAAGTTTATGTTAGCCAACCCCCCGGATTCGAAAATCTAGATAAACCCGACCATGTTCTAAAACTTAAAAAAGCTCTCTATGGACTTAAACAAGCTCCTCGAGCTTGGTACGAGAGACTTTCAATCCATCTTAAGTCAAAAGGGTTTAACCAAGGCTTAGTTGGCCCAACTCTCTTCGTAAAAACCTTAGGTAAAGAAATATTCATAGCTCAAATTTACGTAGACGATATAATTTTTGGAACCTCTAACTCAGCCTTACTAAACGAGTTCGTTTCACTCATGGAAAGTGAGTTCGAAATGAACTTGGTAGGCGAGTTAAGTTTCTTTTTAGGTCTACAAATTAAACAAACTAAGGATGGTATATACCTATATCAACAAAAATACACTAAGGAGTTGATTAAAAGATTTGGAATGCAAGACGCTAAGATAATAAACACCCCAATGGCGATTAATGTTAACATAGGAGAAGACCTAGAAAGTAAGTCCATTGACTTAAAATACTATAGGAGCGTAATAGGGAGTCTCCTTTACTTAACTGCAAGCCGACCTGATATCTTATTTGTAGTAAGTATGTGCGCCAGGTTTCAAACCTGTGCCAAGGAGTCTCACCTAACCCTAGTAAAGCGTATCCTTAGATATCTAAAGGGTACACTTAATGTCGGTATTTGGTATCCTAGATCTATCGAGTTTGAACTAATCGGCTACTCCGATTCGAATTATGCCGGTAGTAAACTCAACAGAAAGAGCACGAGTGGTTGTTGTCAACTACTCGGCTCGAGTCTTGTAATGCCCGTAAAATTCCTAGCAATTTTACAAGAATTTTTGGCTTGATGATCATGGGTTTTATGTGGGTTTTTTTCCAAAAATAAAAGAAATAAGCCAAAAAGGGGTGCAAGGCCTAGAAATTGAACCCCAAACCTCTAGAGATAGCCAAACCCTATAGATGCACCCACTAACTAGAAGCCCAATAGGACTACATCATTAGATGAAGGGGGGGGATTATAGATAAGTGAGATAAAGGTAAATGAAGAGGCATGGAAGAAGAGAAGAGAAACTTCTCTTCCTCCCTTTATAAAGAAGAGGGAAGGTTCTAATTTGCCACTTCCTCTCTTCTTCTTCTTCTTCTCACCGAATTCTAGCTCCCTCTCCACCTTTGGCCGAACCCTATCCAAGCAAGAGAAGGCTAGGTTTTGATCTCCTTAGGTCATCTTCCCCACCCAAAGCAAAGCGAAGGATGTAAGTATCCCTCACCTGCATACGAGTAGCTTCGTTTGATGTTTTATAAAAGAAATCTATATGTTATATTCGGCCAAGCTATGATTTTAGGTTTCCATGAAGTTATATGCTATGTTTTAGTAACTAGATGATGATGTAGGATGGAAAAAGGGTTTAGGTTAAAAGCTAACCCTAATGGCCACCAAGACCCATTCGGCCAAGCCATGCTTTTAGGGTTTCAATGAAGTTTCATGCTATGTTTTGGTAACTATATGATGATGTTAGGAGTTAAAATGAATTAGGACAAAAGCTAACCCTAATGGCCACCAAGACCCATTCGGCCAAGCCATGCTTTTAGGGTTTCAATGAAGTTTCATGCTATGTTTTGGTAACTATATGATGATGTTAGGAGTTGAAATGAATTAGGTTAAAAGATAACCCTAGAAAACCCTATGGACCATTCGGCCAACCTAGGCTTTTGGGTGACTAAATGAAGTTTTAATCCATGTTCTTTATGCAAATGAAGTTGTTGTTATGCTAAATGAATTAGGTTAAAAGATAACCCTAGAAAACCCTATGGACCATTCGGCCAACCTAGGCTTTTGGGTGACTAAATGAAGTTTTAATCCATGTTCTTTATGCAAATGAAGTTGTTGTTATGCTAAATGAATTAGGTTAAAAGATAACCCTAGAAAACCCTATGGACCATTCGGCCACCATGAACCTTGGATGATTAAATGAAGTCTAATCCAAGTTTTATGTTCATATGAAGTTGTTGTTAAGTTAAATGAATAGGTCAACATGTGTTTTAAGTTGGGTGAATTCATGCTGACTTGTGATATTGAATAATGCTAGATGAAGATAACATGCCTTAGGTTAGTGTTACTTACTTTGATGCCATGCCTTATGCCATGTCTATGTGTATGCGATATTTGAAATATGTTATGAAATGAAGTATGCTATGCTATGTTAATGCAATGAAGCATGATGTGTTATGAAATGAAGTATGCCATGCTATGTTAATGAAATGAAGCATGATGTGTTATGAAATGAAGTATGCTATGCTATGTTAATGAAATGAAGCATGATGTGTTATGAAGTGAAGTATGCTATGCTATGTTAATGAAATGAAGCATGATGTGTTATGAAATGAAGTATGCCATGCTATGTTAATGAAATAAGCTATGTTGTACAAATAAGCATATAAGTATTTTACCTTCTGCATGGATTGTACCAAGACCTTAACAAGGTCCAAGAAGGGATGGGCTCCTAAGATGCCCTAGGTCGATGGAATAAGACTCGGGCCTAGGATGAGCTTCTATGTTTGATTGCCCCTAGGTCGATGGAATAAGATTCGGGCCTAGTACGGGATGGGCTCCAAGATGCCTTAGGTCGATGGAGTAAGACTCGGGCCTAGGATGGGCTTCTACGCTATGACGATTGCCCCTAGGTCGATGGAATAAGACTCAGGCCTAGAAACCTATTAGGTTCGAGACTTGCTACCTCGGGCCTATTTAGGGATGCGCGCTATGATAATGAAGAAGTGGTACAATGCCGGGCCCAAATATGTTGAGATTTATGTTTACGTACCTAAAATATATGTTTTCAAAACATCCTGCATATGTTTACTTGCTGATTGTTATGTTTACATGCTTATGTTAGATACGTTACATGTTATGTTTGATGATATGATATGATGTCTATGTTTACATGTTATGCTTGATGATATGATATGATGTCTATGTTTACATGCTTATGTTATATATGTTTACATGTTATGTTTGATGATATATTAGGAATGTTTACATGCTTATGTTATATACGATACCTGCTATGTTTGAGGATATGCTATGATGTTTGTGTTACTAAGTTACATACGATGCATGTTATGTTGGTTAAGCATATATTCATGTTATGCCGCTAAGTTATGGATGATACATGTTATATTTACTTATGTTACTTATGCTACATGTTAAGTTGATGATGCCATGTATGTTACATATTATATTGCTTATATGTTATGAATGCTACATGCCATGATTAATGTCGATGTATGGTTTTTGTGAGTAGGACAGGATCTTACTAAGCCTATGTGCTTATAGTTTATCTTTCCCTCGTACTGCAGATAAGGGTAAGGGATGGATAAACTAATGGGAGCAGCAGGAGGGGCGAAGTGTGTGTGGTAGTGGCATGGTGGAGAAAATCTGTTAGGTCTACATATGTATGTGTTTACCTATGATGATGATGTCTATGGATGTCCTTATTATGCCTGCTTATGATGGTGTCGTTTAAGAACTTGAACTAAGCACTAAGTACCTATCTATGTTATGATGCATGTTCTATGCTAATAAGAAGAAGTAAAGAAGAAGTAAGAAGAAGTATCTATATATGCTATGATGCATGCTCTATGTGAAGAAGAAGAAGTATATATATATATATATATGTCAATGCATGTTTATGTTTTAAAAAGAAAAAAAAAATGTCTAAAGTCTTCCGCTGTAAGAATTAAGAAGTATGCATAAAGTCTTCCACTGTATGTAATGTAAGTATGTACGGTCGCGTCACGCGCCGCCCCTCCGGACATTCAGGGTCTGGAAAAGGGCGGGCATTACAGGTGGTATCAGAGCGGATCTGCCTTACCACTACACACACATCAAGCTCCAAAATCCTGCCGCTCCAAGTAAGAATTCTATGTCTACTCTAACTTGGTTAAGTTTATTCATGTATGATATGAAATGCCTTTAGCTTATTTTGTTCATGTATGATATGAAATGCCTTTAGCTTATTTTGTTCATGTATGACATAAAATGCCTTTAGCTTATTTTGTTCGTATATGATGTTAAATGCCTTAAGATTAAATATGCATGAATTCATGTAGGATAAACTTATGCTAGCCTTATTATAATATATGAAGATAAGTGTATGATAAAGAATGTGTCTAGCTAAATATGCATGAAACTATGTAAATGACTTTATGCTAGCTTTAGTCTAATTATGCGTAGGTCAACGAACGAAAACTTATACTAGCCTTACCTTAATATGTGAAGATAAACATGTCTGGAAGACGCAGTAGTAGAGCTGATGAGCTAGCACCCCCGCATGACCTTACACACGTAGTCACAGAACTCCAACGACAAGTCACAGAACAACAACAAGTGATAAATACCCTAATGAATCAGCGAGGAAACCCTACTGCCCCACCAATGGGCCCCGGCCCGATGGTTCGACAGGAAGCTTACCTGATCCAGTGGCAGAGACTAAAGCCGGAAAATTTCTCTGGTACTGGTGAGCCATGGGATGCCCAGGCCTGGTTCAAGATGGTGGAAAGCATCGTGGAGCTACTGGACTGGCCCGAATGCGAGAAGATTAAGTGTGCATCATTCTGCCTTTCGGGAGATGCTCGGATGTGGTGGGAAAGGGTTAAAGCAAAGAGACAAGTAAATCAGATGAGATGGACAGATTTCGAGTACGAGTTCTTCGAAGAATTCTTCCACATGAGGGTGACCAACAAAGCATTACGACGAGTTCACTGGGTTCCGACAAGGTGACCTATCGATCGGTGACGGCTGAAGAGATTCAACCGACTGCACGCGCGTCTGGCCCGAGTTGAGTCGGTCAAAGACGGAAAGAGAAAGGGTTAGACTCATTCTGAAGATGCTCCGACCGGAAATAGCTCTTAATGTGGCCGTGGAGTTCATAGACCGCATCCGCAGAGGAGCTTCAAGAGTGCCTTAATTAATGAGCATTACACGAACAACATTAATCAAAAAGAAAGCACCGAGTGAAGGCAGGGGCCCTCGGAGGTCGAGGAACCAGGTGCTTGGAAAGGAACCCCACCGCAAGAGAAGACAATGGGAGAATCCTAAAGGAGGTCCAGCGAGCAAGCAGCCCAGGATCCCTCTGTGTGCTACCTGCGGGAAGATACATCCTGGAGTATGCTACCAAGGCACAAATCGATGTTACAACTGTGGACGGACAGGGCATAGAATCAAGGACTGTCCTATCCAGGTTTAGGCACCTCCTCAGCCGTATGCCCAACCCAGGAGTGCTCCTCCACAGTTACATCAAATGCAGGCCGCAATCGAAGGAACCCCAATCCACCAAGGGAGACTAGAAGCCCCACGAACTATGACAGATGCTAGGGTATTCTCTCTCACCCAAGAAGTGGCAAACGCCTCTACAGTTGTCACAGGTCAGATATTTATTTTCTGTCAGCATGCTACTGCATTATTTGATACTGGGGCAACACATTCGTTTGTTTCTACACACTTCACTGGAAAGATAGACATACCACCACAAGCTCTAGACCACAAGTTCGAGAAGTAATGCCCTCCACTCATATGTCGCGAAATGCACTCCATCGTAATTGCAGACAGAGAACTCTCATCGCGATCCGATAGTGCTCGACATGTAGGATTATGACATTATATTGGGCATGGATTTCTTAAGCAAGTACTGCTTCGATCGAGTGCCAAAAAGGAAAGTGGTATTCCAAATGAGGCGGAGCCTAGGTTCGAATTTATTGGAGAACCAAGGAGAAGAGTCAATAAGATTTTATCAGCCCTACAGGCACGTAAGAGGTTAGACAGTGGGTGCACTGGGTTTCTGGCACACGTAGTTGATATAAGTCAAGATGAGGATCAGAAGCTAGAGAATGTCAGAGTTGTATGCAACTACCCAGAGGTATTCCCAGATGAACTACCAGGGTTAGCCCCAGATAGAGAAGTTGAATTTGAGATCGAGTTGATTCCTGGTACTAAACCAATCTCTAAAGCACCTTACCACGGGCGCTACCGAATTAAAGGAACTTCAGGGACAGCTACAGGAGTTACTCGACAAGGGACTTATTCGCCCAAGTCGCTCTCCATGGGGGGCTCCAGTGTTGTTGGTGAAGAAAAAAGATGGGTCTATGCGAATGTGCATAGACTACCGAGCGCTGAACAATGTGACGATCAAGAACCGATATCCTTTACCGTGGATTGATGACCTGTTCGACCAACTAAAAGGTGCCGGTGTCTTCTCCAAGATTGACCTGAGGTCCGGCTATCATCAAGTAAAAGTAAAACTAGATGATATCCCAAAGATGGCCTTCCGTACAAGGTATGGACATTACGAGTTCGTAGTTATGCCCTTGAGTGAATGCACTGCCTGTTCATGGATTTGATGAATCGGGTATTCTCGGCATTCTCGACAAGTTTATGATCGTCTTCATCGGCGACATACTAATATATTCGAGAACCCCGAGAGCACGCAGAACACTTGAATGTGGTATTGCAGATTCTTGAAAAGCGGCTATTCGCAAAGTTCTCCAAATGCGAGTTCGCGAACAAGTATCATTTTTGGGTCACGTGATATCCAAGCACGAGTGATGGTAGACCCAATAAAGATTGAAGCCGTGAGTAATCGAGCCGACCAAAGAATGCCAAATCGAAGCTTTCTTGGGCTAGCAAGCTACTACCAGGAAGTTTGTAGAGAACTTCTCGGGATTGCCCTATGACAGTCCTCACCAGGAAGAACAAGAAATATGAGTGGACGGACGCCTGCGAGAGGAGTTTCACAGAATTAAAAAGGAGACTGACCAGCGCTCCAATCCTTACTCTTCCGGACAGTAATGAAGGCTTCGACATCATGTACGCTGACGCCTGCTGGGACTCGAGTCAGCACTTTATGCAGACGGCAAGGTCATTGCTCACGCCTAGGCAACTCAAGGAACACGAAAGGAATTATCCCACCCACGATTTAGAGCTAGCGGCCGTGGTCTTTGCTCTCTCAAAACATGGAGGCATTATCTCTATGGAGCTCGCAGTAGGATCTATACGCACCACCGTAGTCAAATATTTCTTCACACGTATGACTCGAACATGAGACAGCGCAGATGGCTCGAGCTCGTCAAGGATTATGACTGCGAGATTCTCTACCACCTGGGAAAAGCTAACAAGGTGGCTGATGCACTCAGCAGGAAGTCCTGCGCCACCTTGATGTCTCTATCAGGGTTATCTCGGCCCTTAGAAAAAGAGATTATGCGTTACGGGGTTGAAATCATCTCCGACACTGACTCGACGATATAACACCGACACTGTTCGATGATATACCAGAAAAGCAAGCCCGTGACCCAAGCCTTCAGAGGATCAAGCAAGAGGTCTTAGAAGGAAAGGACGACGGGTTTCGGATCTCTGATAGTGGAGTACTCTACCTCAGGGATCACCTATGCATTCTCGACGATCCAGAATTACGGAAGGAGATACTTGAGGAAGCTCACGGAACTCCTTATACGATGCATCCTGGAACCACCAAGATGTACCAAGACCTGAAACGAAAGTTCCGTGGTCCGGAATGAAAAGAGATGTGGCAAGACTACCGACCGCCAGAGGGTTAAGGCGTAACACCGAGACCGAGGGACACCGCAATGATCCAGATTCCGTAATGGAAATGGGAGGACATTTCTATGGATTTCATCTCAGATTGCCCAAGACGACAAACTGCTATGATGCTATATGGGTAATCAGGATGATTGACGAGGTCCGCCATTTCTTAGCAATCAAGATGACCTATATTCGACGGAGCAATTGGCTCCGCTTATATGCTAGGAAATTATTAGACTACATGGAATTCCTAAGACCATCATTTCACAGAGATGGTCGCTTATTTCCCATTTCGGGAATGTGTTCGAAAGGCCCTAGGCACGGTTATTGTTCAAGATCGCTCCATCCCTGCATCGACGGATTGCACTAAAGAGTGAAATCAAGCATCGAGGATATGTTACGAGCCCGCGCTCGATTTCAAAGGTAGCCGGTGCCGATACTTATGTTTGGCAGACCACTACAATAATAGCTACTAAGCTACTATTGAATGGCACCCTACGAGGCTCTATACGGAGGAAATGTAGATCTCCCATATGCCGTACGAGGGTGGTGAAAAGAAGAGGATGGGACTCAGACGGACTTTCATCGACAACACCACCCGAGCTATACGTGAACATCCGCCGTAGAATTGAAACCGCCAGAGCCGACAAAAGAGCTATGCGGATATGCAGCGTAGACCGTTAGAATTCGAAGTTGGGGACCTAGTATTCCTCAAAGTGGCTCCTATGAAAGGAGTGATGAGATTCGGAAGGAAGGGTAAACTGAGTCCACGCTACGTGGGACCGTATCCGATATTGTAGAGGATTGGCAAGGTAGCTTACAAGCTAGAGCTGCCTCAAGAGATGTCGGCTATTCACAACGTGTTCTATGTCTCTGTACTCAAGAAATGCATTTCCAAAGCGGACCAAGTGATCGAGCCACAAACAGTACAAGTTCAAGAGGACCTGAGTATTGAAAGTCGGCCAATCCAAATATTAGACCGAGGAGTCAAGAGACTAAGGAACAAAGAGGTGCCCTTCGTAAAGGTCCTGTGGCAGAATCAACGGTACGAGGAAGCTACCTGGGAACGTGAAGAGGACATGAAGCAGAAGTACCCAGAATTGTTCTAAAGTTTCAAGGATGAAACTTTTAAAAGGAATGAAGGATTGTAACGCCCGTAAAATTCCTAGCAATTTTACAAGAATTTTTGGCTTGATGATCATGGGTTTTATGTGGGTTTTTTTCCAAAAATAAAAGAAATAAGCCAAAAAGGGGTGCAAGGCCTAGGAATTGAACCCCAAACCTCTAGAGATAGCCAAACCCTATAGATGCACCCACTAACCAGAAGCCCAATAGGACTACATCATTAGATGAAGGGGGGGGGATTATAGATAAGTGAGATAAAGGTAAATGAAGAGGCATGGAAGAAGAGAAGAGAAACTTCTCTTCCTCCCTTTATAAAGAAGAGGGAAGGTTCTAATTTGCCACTTCCTCTCTTCTTCTTCTTCTTCTCACCGAATTCTAGCTCCCTCTCCACCTTTGGCCGAACCCTATCCAAGCAAGAGAAGGCTAGGTTTTGATCTCCTTAGGTCATCTTCCCCACCCAAAGCAAAGCGAAGGATGTAAGTATCCCTCACCTGCATACGAGTAGCTTCGTTTGATGTTTTATAAAAGAAATCTATATGTTATATTCGGCCAAGCTATGATTTTAGGTTTCCATGAAGTTATATGCTATGTTTTAGTAACTAGATGATGATGTAGGATGGAAAAAGGGTTTAGGTTAAAAGCTAACCCTAATGGCCACCAAGACCCATTCGGCCAAGCCATGCTTTTAGGGTTTCAATGAAGTTTCATGCTATGTTTTGGTAACTATATGATGATGTTAGGAGTTAAAATGAATTAGGACAAAAGCTAACCCTAATGGCCACCAAGACCCATTCGGCCAAGCCATGCTTTTAGGGTTTCAATGAAGTTTCATGCTATGTTTTGGTAACTATATGATGATGTTAGGAGTTAAAATGAATTAGGAAAAAAGCTAACCCTAATGGCCACCAAGACCCATTCGGCCAAGCCATGCTTTTAGGGTTTCAATGAAGTTTCATGCTATGTTTTGGTAACTATATGATGATGTTAGGAGTTGAAATGAATTAGGTTAAAAGATAACCCTAGAAAACCCTATGGACCATTCGGCCAACCTAGGCTTTTGGGTGACTAAATGAAGTTTTAATCCATGTTCTTTATGCAAATGAAGTTGTTGTTATGCTAAATGAATTAGGTTAAAAGATAACCCTAGAAAACCCTATGGACCATTCGGCCAACCTAGGATTTTGGGTGACTAAATGAAGTTTTAATCCATGTTCTTTATGCAAATGAAGTTGTTGTTATGCTAAATGAATTAGGTTAAAAGATAACCCTAGAAAACCCTATGGACCATTCAGCCACCATGAACCTTGGATGATTAAATGAAGTCTAATCCAAGTTTTATGTGCATATTGTTGGAGATTTGACGCCGCTAGAGGGGGGGTGAATAGCGTTGACCCCGTACGGTGATGGAAATTGATCGCGTTCGTGTCTACAATTCGTGTTAGTACGCAGCGGAATAGAAATAATAACAAGAATGAAATACAAACACAATAACACAAACACAACACACACGATATAACGTGGTTCGGAACCGTAACGGTTCCTACTCCACGGATTGAGCTCTAAAGAGCTCTAGCGATGCCAATGCAATCACTAACCACAAATACTCCTTCTCGACACAAGTCGGAGGTGGAGAAACCTCTTACAAACTATTCTTACAACAATAAGAAATAGATACAAGCAATTACAACAATGAAATATAATGCAAGTAAAGAAAACTTTACAACACTTTGTTTTTGATTGCTTGAATGCTTGGTTGCTTGACTTGCACTTGGAGACCCTGATTTGCACCAACAAATCGCTCCAAAAGCCCTCAAGAACCGATACCAAAATCCTTCCCGTCGAGCTCCTTTTATCCTTACGCGCGACCTGGATTTCCGCCTATCAGTCGACTTCCATAAGCCACCACGATCGATGCCATCGCTTGTCGTGGAGACACCGGCTCGATCCACGCGGGAAAAACTCTACCGGATCTCTTGGCGATCGCCAACATTGGCGGCCGATCGACAACGCCTATAGTCGATCGACTACGGCTACGGAGCGCTCGGCGACACTGACCGGCAATGATCGCCATCCTCGGCCGATCGCTGAGCCACCCGATCGTCGAATGAGCAATGATCGCCAGTGGCATTTTCACTTGTCGGGCAAATCGAACTCGTCGACTCACGGCAATGAACCGCCATAATGCTACCGACCGCCAACCTCAAGAATGAGGTTTTAACCCAAGTATGGTGCCCCATACTTGCTAGACCACCCTTAGCCTAGACCTAAGCCTTCTAGCCACCTCCATCACCTCACGCCTCAGATCCTCCAAGTCATCCATGACTTGTTCATCCATCGCGCTAGCTTCTGTGTGCTTCCATCGGCTATGTCATGCTAACGGTGTCTACACCGCCAAGGCACATTGGACTTACACTGCCAAGACTCCGCTTGGACTTTACGCCTCCAATATCAATCCCCTTGGACTTCTCAAATGCCAAGACTCAAGCTTGGACTTTCCCTTGCCAACCCATGTTGGACTTTCCATGCCAAGACCCATGACTTGGACTTTCCATTTGCCAAGACCCATGCTTGGACTTCTCATGACAAGTGCTCAAGACTTAGACATTCCCAAAAGCCAAGTGTCCCACTTGGACTTTCCATGCCAAGTACCCATGACTTGGACTTTACCTTGCCAAGACCCATGCTTGGACTTTCCCATAATCACATGGTCAACCCTGGTCAACCATCAAGTCAATTATAACCTAGGTCGATTGTGTAAACAATCTCCCCAACATATTAACCGACATTAATGTCAAACATCAATGCCAAAACACTTTGTTCAAATCCCTTTGTCAAACATCAAAACATCACTCGAGTCAAACTCGAGTCCTGGTCAATCGTGACCTGGGCCGATTGCACCAATAATCTCCCCCTTTTTGATGTTTGACAAAAACCAAACAAATCATTTGAGTTAGACCACTAACTCAAATCCCTTACCAATTATCCCAAATCGGTAAAAAACTCACCAAATGTTCTCTCCCAAACATTTCCAAAACATTCTCCCAAACATTCTCCCCCTTTTTGACAAATAGCAAAAAGGTTATCTCTCCAAGGAGGTCAATGTCTCATGTCCCAATGAGATCTTACAATCTCCCCCTTGATCCAAAAATTACTTAGGATGCCTACAATCTTCCTAGTGATAAGTCCCATATCACTCAAGAGAGGCAATCCTATCTCATTCTCCCAATTTCCAAATTGGGTATCAAAAACTCATCAATTTCCCAATTGATGATACATTCCCATAACTTCTCCTTTTCAAGGAGAAAAACACATCCATCATCCCAAGATGGATACCTCCCCCTAAAGGCTTGCTCCCCCTTGACCATTGCACCAACAATGTCCTTGGGGAGTCCCTAAGCCAATAGGAACTCTAAACAATCAAAATTAAGGTTAGAAATTCAACATTGAACTTTCCAACACCTTAACATTGATACAAACCCTAAACAATTCTCCTAATCCATATCCAATGGATTTTCACCCTTTATAATGCTTCCCAAAGCATATCCTAGGGTTAGGAGTGATTAGGGACTTTAACCATAGCTGAAATCGGGTTAAACAAACCTTACATCAGTTAATGATGATCACATTCATCGATCGCCACCAAGTGGCGATCGGTAAATAAATTCCCAATTTCACTTATCGATCAATTTCGTAAATTCATAAATAATTATGCGTATATCGAAAAATCATGAAAATTCATACGTATAATACTTATGACCAATACAATGGGTGAAAAATGTTTTAAAAATATTTTACCCATAAAATAGTGAGTTTGATACAAAACTCAAAACCATTGAAGTTTTCAATGTTTTGGCCCTATTTTGTATCAACTTCATCAATGGTGATTGCTATCAAAAGATAGACTTCACCAAGGTTTTTCAAAAAGATTTTAAAATGTTTTCAAAACCTTATTTTGGATCATATTCCTTGGGCTTTATGTACATGACTTGTACACAAGCTTTCCCAATGATCCACCATTAAAATTAGATGAGTTTTAGTTCATCTAGATGCAAAAACTATGCATCTTGAACTTAACTCATATCCTAGCATTTCACATATATCTAAGGTGTATAAATACACATACATGTCAATTGAATGTGAGATGTGGGTTTTGTTCACCCTAAACTAAAGTTTCATGCATTTTCCTAAGGCAACTCTACTTGATTCCCTCATAAATGGGACTCCAAGGCATGCCATAGTCCTTAAATCAATTTTAATCAAATTTTCTTAAATGCATGAATGATTATGGCATTAACGATGATATAAATAAGCATATGCTCATAATCATGATGTCATGGCATAATATGAGATCTAAAAACACATGACATTTAATCCTTAAACCTAAGCATACTCATGACATATAAAATCATAGAAATAGGCATGATGTCATGACATGGCATATGGCAAACAAAGCATGGCATATAAAATGTATAGGTATAATAATACCTAAATTTTAATATTAATTGCCATTTGTTGGGATTTAAACATATTTTGCCATATTAACCTAATCTCCCTAGTGTGCCAAAAACCCAAAATGGCACACTAACCTCTAGACCTCAATTGTGCCAAAATGATCATCTTATCAAGCTTCATAATTACTATTGGCACATCCTAAACTCTTTTAGGATATTAATTCAAATCTATTTCCAAGGTAACCATAACCTTGTAAATAACCTAAAATGTCACCTTTATCATGGTTGAGTTAACTACCCATCCAATTAAGGTTGACACACCCTACACCCACTTAGCGTGAATCAATCACGCTCTTGGGAACCCAAAATCGATTTGAGCTCCTAGGGTTAATTAGGTATACCTTAGGGATATCCTCCCTAGATACCTTCCTAATGACCCTCCTAGGCTTGTTAGCCTTGGTCATTTGGGTCTTACCTAGGTTGACTCTAGGGGTAACTCCCCTTCCAACCTTCTTAGTGGCCACCCTAGGTTTCCTAGAAACCCTAGCCACTAGGCATATCCTTTGGTCAACTCTAGGGATGACTTCCCTATTGACCTTGGTCTTCCTAGACCTAGTTTGTGTTCCATAATCAAATGGAACACTATGATAAGCCACCTTAGGCTTAGGTTTGTGACCCAAACCTTGCTTGCCCTTGGATGACTTTTGACTCTTAGGTCTTAAGTGTTGACTTTGACTTTTTGACCTAGGAGTTTGACCATTAGACCCTTGAACTTGATTTTGTATATTTCTAAGGGTCTTCTAATTTCTCAAGCCTTGACCTCAAGGCTTGGTTCTCTAATTCTAATTGCCCAATTTTCAATTTTGATTTAAATCATGGGCATGGGACTTTCTAGGCATATGCCTAGTCCACTTGGGATTGAAACCTAGGTGCTCTTGCACCTTTCTAATGGTTTCCCTAGGTAAAATTTTTCTAGAGTTATTTGACCTAGGTTTATCCTTAGATAAATTGTTTTTAGGGACATTAGTCCCAAATTTCTTCCCATTATCTAAGTGAATACTTTTAGCTCCTAGGCAAAAATATTTATTCCTATTAGCATGCTTTTCATAAATTGCAAGAGAATTTAGATTTCTAGCATGCTTTTTAACATTTAAATTAGAAGATGCATTTCTAAAATATACCTTAGGGTTAGCCTTAGCTCCCTACTTGTGAAGCTCC
This sequence comes from Wurfbainia villosa, assembly GCA_025175895.1. Taxonomy (NCBI): domain Eukaryota; kingdom Viridiplantae; phylum Streptophyta; class Magnoliopsida; order Zingiberales; family Zingiberaceae; genus Wurfbainia; species Wurfbainia villosa. The sequence goes on along the minus strand of CM046000.1, from coordinate 16,443,385 downwards.
ATTTTGCTTCTTCTTCTCCCCTTTGGGCATTGACTCCTATAGTGCCCTTTGATGGCACTTGAAGCAAATTACTTGTTCTTTGCTTCTTTGACTGGGCACCGACTTCCTTGATTCTGGCACGGGTGGAGTCTTCTTAACCCGTTTAGGACACTTACTCTTGTAGTGTCCTTGCTCCCTACACTCAAAGCATATAATATGTATTTTATTTTTAATTGACATGCTTGAGTTACCTAGGGTGATGGAGACCGGAATTGAATTTTGGGCTTCTTCATCTTGTCCGGATGTCGAAGCTTCTTGGTATTGCTCTGGTGTTGAGGATGGTCTCTCCTCCTCAATAATGGAAGTGGATGCTTCTTCCACTTCCTCCACCAATCCGGAAGTTGATTCCCTATCAACTTCGGACTCCTCAAGCTCTTTTGATGGAGATGTGCTTGCTTGAGCTTGAGAGGGTGTGCACTCCTCTTCTTCTTCTTCTTCTTGTTGAATTGATGATGAGTTTTCATGGAGCTTTGCCACTTGGCTCCATAGCTCCTTGGCATCTATATAATTCCCTAACATACACAAGATATTGTTAGGTATTAACTCAACCAAAAACTTTATTACCTTGGTGTTTTTCTCGAAGGCTTGGACTTGCTCTTCGGTCCATCTCTTCTTTTTGAGGAAACCACCTTTTGGTCCTCTTGGCAATTCAAATCCTTCCATTAAGATAGCCCATTCCTCAATGTCCCTCATCATTAGGAAGTCTTCAATTCTTGACTTCCATTGACTAAATCCTTCTTGTCCATAGAAGGAATAGGGGACCGGTGTGTTGATGTCCCATCCGAGCTTGTCTTGGTGTTCCATCTTCCCTCTAGCGTATTGCTCCCGGTTGTTAATCCGTTGAAGAGCCACCAGGCTCTGATACCACTTGTTGGAGATTTGACGCCGCTAGAGGGGGGGTGAATAGCGTTGACCCCGTACGGTGATGGAAATCGATCGCGTTCGTGTCTACAATTCGTGTTAGTACGCAGCGGAATAGAAATAATAACAAGAATGAAATACAAACACAATAACACAAACACAACACACACGATATAACGTGGTTCGGAACCGTAACGGTTCCTACTCCACGGATTGAGCTCTAAAGAGCTCTAGCGATGCCAATGCAATCACTAACCACAAATACTCCTTCTCGACACAAGTCGGAGGTGGAGAAACCTCTTACAAACTATTCTTACAACAATAAGAAATAGATACAAGCAATTACAACAATGAAATATAATGCAAGTAAAGAAAACTTTACAACACTTTGCTTTTGATTGCTTGAATGCTTGGTTGCTTGACTTGCACTTGGAGACCCTGATTTGCACCAACAAATCGCTCCAAAAGCCCTCAAGAACCGATACCAAAATCCTTCCCGTCGAGCTCCTTTTATCCTTACACGACCGGATTTCCGCCGCCATCACGACTTCCATAAGCCACCGACGTCGATGCCATGTTGTCGTGAGACAACGGCTCGATCCACGCCGAAAACTCCAACGGATCTCTTGGCCGATCGCCAACATTGGCGATCGATCGACAACGCCCATAGTTGATCGACTACCGGCTACGGAGCGCTGTGCTCGACACTGACCGGGCAATGATCACATCCTTGGCGCGATCGCCAGAGCCACCATGATCGGCTTAATGAGTCCGATCGCTGTGGCATTTTCACTGTGGCAAATGAACTCAAGTCGACTCACGGCGGTGAACCGCCATAATGCGCCGACGCCAACCTCAAGAATGAGGTTTTAACCCAAGTATGGTGCCCCATACTTGCTAGACCACCCTTAGCCTAGACCTAAGCCTTCTAGCCACCTCCATCACCTCACGCCTCAGATCCCTCCAAGTCATCCATGACTTGTTCATCCATCGCGCTTAGCTTCCGTGTGCTTCCATCGGCTATGTCATGCTAATCTGGTGTCTACACCGCCAAGGCACATTGGACTTACGCCGCCAAGACTCGCTTGGACTTTACGCCGCCAATATCAATCCCCTTGGACTTCTCAAATGCCAAGACTCAAGCTTGGACTTTCCCTTGCCAACCCATGTTGGACTTTCCATGCCAAGACCCATGACTTGGACTTTCCATTTGCCAAGACCCATGCTTGGACTTCTCATGCCAAGTGCTCAAGACTTGGACTTTCCCAATTGCCAAGTGTCCCACTTGGACTTTCCATGCCAAGTACCCATGACTTGGACTTTACCTTGCCAAGACCCATGCTTGGACTTTCCCTTAATCACATGGTCAACCCTGGTCAACCATCAAGTCAATTATAACCTAGGTCGATTGTGTAAACAATCTCCCCAACATATTAACCGACATTAATGTCAAACATCAATGCCAAAACACTTTGTTCAAATCCCTTTGTCAAACATCAAAACATCACTCGAGTCAAACTCGAGTCCTGGTCAATCGTGACCTGGGCCGATTGCACCAACACATATGAAGTTGTTGTTAAGTTAAATGAATAGGTCAACATGTGTTTTAAGTTGGGTGAATTCATGATGACTTGTGATATTGAATAATGCTAGATGAAGATAACATGCCTTAGGTTAGTGTTACTTACTTTGATGCCATGCCTTATGCCATGTCTATGTGTATGCGATATTTGAAATATGTTATGAAATGAAGTATGCTATGCTATGTTAATGCAATGAAGCATGATGTGTTATGAAATGAAGTATACTATGCTATGTTAATGCAATGAAGCATGATGTGTTATGAAATGAAGTATACTATTCTATGTTAATGCAATGAAGCATGATGTGTTATGAAATGAAGTATGCCATGCTATGTTAATGAAATGAAGCATGATGTGTTATGAAATGAAGTATGCTATGCTATGTTAATGAAATGAAGCATGATGTGTTATGAAGTGAAGTATGCTATGCTATGTTAATGAAATGAAGCATGATGTGTTATGAAATGAAGTATGCCATGCTATGTTAATGAAATAAGCTATGTTGTACAAATAAGCATATAAGTATTTTACCTTGATGGTTTGTACCAAGACCTTAACAAGGTCCAAGAAGGATGGGCTCCTAAGATGCCCTAGGTCGATGGAATAAGACTCGGGCCTAGGATGGGCTTCTATGTATGATTGCCCCTAGGTCGATGGAATAAGATTCGGGCCTAGTACGGGATGGGCTCCAAGATGCCTTAGGTCGATGGAGTAAGACTCGGGCCTAGGATGGGCTTCTATGCTATGACGATTGCCCCTAGGTCGATGGAATAAGACTCGGGCCTAGAAACCTATTAGGTTCGAGACTTGCTACCTCGGGCCTATTTAGGGATGCGCGCTATGATAATGAAGAAGTGGTACAATGCCGGGCCCAAATATGTTGAAATTTATGTTTACGTACCTAAAATATATGTTTTCAAAACATCCTGCATATGTTTACTCACGATTGTTATGTTTACATGCTTATGTTAGATAATGCTACATGTTATGTTTGATGATATGATATGATGTCTATGTTTACATGTTATGCTTGATGATATGATATGATGTCTATGTTTACATGCTTATGTTATATATGTTTACATGTTATGTTTGATGATATGTTAGGAATGTTTACATGCTTATGTTATATACGATACCTGCTATGTTTGAGGATATGCTATGATGTTTGTGTTACTAAGTTACATACGATGCATGTTATGTTGGTTAAGCATATATTCATGTTATGCCGCTAAGTTATGGATGATACATGTTATATTTACTTATGTTACTTATGCTAAATGTTAAGTTGATGATGCCATGTATGTTACATATTATATTGCTTATATGTTATGAATGCTAAATGCCATGATTAATGTCGATGTATGGTTTTTGTGAGTAGGACAGGATCTTACTAAGCCTATGTTCTTATAGTTTATCTTTCCCTCGTACTGCAGATAAGGGTAAGGGATGGATAAACTAATGGGAGCAGCAGGAGGGGCAAAGTGTGTGTGGTAGTGGCATGGTGGAGAAGATCCGTTAGGTCTACATATGTATGTGTTTACCTATGATGATGATGTCTATGGATGTCCTTATTATGCCTGCTTATGACGGTGTCGTTTAAGAACTTGAACTAAGCACTAAGTACCTATCTATGTTATGATGCATGTTCTATGCTAATAAGAAGAAGTAAAGAAGAAGTAAGAAGAAGTATCTATATTGTTAGTGCTTATAAGCTCCACATATCTCCACAATGACATGATATTGTCCACTTTGGGCCTAAGCCCTCATGGTTTTATTTTTGGGCTTTACCCAAAAGGCCTCATACCAATGGAGATATCTTTTTTCTTATAAGCACATGATCTTTTCCATGTCTTACCAATGTGGGACTTTGATTGTATTCCCCATACTCCCAACAATCCCCCCCTCAAACGAAGGACCACATTGGGCCCCCCCCTCAAGCCTATCCCTCCTCGAAGGATTTTCTCTGCTTGATATCCGATCTTCAACCCACCAGGACTTTCTTCCTGATGTCTGGTTCTCTTGATCCGGACGTGGGAACTCAACTTTCTTCGTTCGAGGTTCATGGCTTGACATGGACCATGGCTCTGATACCAATTGTTAGTGCTTATAAGCTCCACATATCTCCACAATGACATGATATTGTCCACTTTGGGCCTAAGCCCTCATGGTTTTATTTTTGGGCTTTACCCAAAAGGCCTCATACCAATGGAGATATCTTTTTTCTTATAAGCACATGATCTTTTCCATGTCTTACCAATGTGGGACTTTGATTGTATTCCCCATACTCCCAACATAAGGTGGTTGGATGAAACACCTCATCCTTGAGTTGGGATAAGAACCTCACCTTGGACACTACCTATGTCTAAATTCATAGATCAATATCCATAAATAGACATGTTCACTCCAAGCAAAGACAAGAAATCAAGAGCTCTCAACACGCCGTCGTAACGCCGCTACTACTACTCACATTTGCTACGACGAAGTGCCGCCGACAACGAAAGCTACATCTTCTACTTATAAGAGTTGTCGATATATTTATTTAAGTTCTACTTCTTTAAATTGTCTTTGTGCTTTAATCGTAACAAGGAAAGGGGGAGTGTCCCTTTGCCTTGATTTCTTTTTGTAATCGTTGCTCCTACCTCCAACGAGGAGGAGTGGTTTTAGTGAATTGCCCTCCGTACGTGATCAAGGATCACTAGGGCCGTGGATTAGCAATCGAAAGATTGTGAACCACGTAAAAATATCTTGTCTACTTTATATTTCCGCTTTGCATTCTCTACTTGCTTTTTACTTATTGCAAAAGTTTTTAACGACACCAGATCGCTTATTCACTCTAGCTTACACTTTCGATCCAACAATTGGTATCGAGTCGGGCGCTAAGATTCGTGAAACCACCAATCTAGCTTTGTTTTTCTTTTGACAGATTTTTTATTTATTTATTTCTGTTTTCATATAATTATTTCACTTGCTTATCTTCTCCTACATATAGAATTGCATTAGAGGCTTTAGGATCCGGATAAGGTTGTCCTTCGGGTTAGATCCCGAGTAAGGTTGTCCTCCGGAACTTCAACGACATTCGCATTTGATTGTTTATTTCTTTTGCAAGTTACATTTTATATATCTTTTTACTTCTCAAGACTACTAATCCAAGACGAAAGTCTTGGAATATTCTTTCCGTGTGTTTTGCAAGATTCTTTTCGTTTCTTCTTCTTGTTTTTAAATGGCCCATCTCGAAGGGTTTAGCACGCCTCGACCCCGCTTTACATCGGTAATGACTTTCGTTATTGGAAGGGTCGGATGGAATGCTTTCTTAAATCCCAAATCGAGATGTGGATCGTAATCCAAACCGGTTTCACACTTCCTATTAATGAAGATGGTGAATCTTTGGGTTACGATCAATGGTCAAATTCCATAAAAAACAAGTAGAAGCCGATGCCAAGGCAACTCAAATCTTGCAATGTGGGTTGTCCAAGGAAGAGCTCAACCGCGCGCCCCTTCATTAGTGCAAAGGACTTATGGACCAAGCTAGTGGAACTACACGAAGGCACCGATTTACACGAAGGTATGTAAAAGAGATTTACTTTTAAATAAATTGTATAACTTGAAAATGCAGGAAAACGAGACCGCAACTCAACTACATGCTCAGATCCAAAACATCGCCAACCAACTCCATGCCATCGGACAAAAGGTCGAGAATCGCGACCTTATCGTATTCTCTTAACTCGCTTTCCTAGGACCACCTTGTGGGCATCCATGGTCGATGCCTACAAGGTCTCCAAGGACCTTTCTAAAATTAGGTTAGACGAATTGTTTTTTCGAACTTGAATTACATGAGCAAACTAACGTGGTCCAGCCGAAGAGTATATGCGTTAGTGCAGTTCCAAGAAGAAGAAGCCCGCAAGCAAGCCACCCCAAGGAAGAAAGTCCGAATCGGAAGTAGACTGAATAGAATCCGAACTAGTCAATCTAGTTCTAAGATGATCAAGAGACGAAAATGACCAACAACTCAAGGTAAGCCTAAACCTAATTCAAATACTTCTAATTTTAGATGCTATGAGGTAATGTGTTCGGCCACATCAAGTCCGAGTGCCCAAAGCTAAAGAATAACGCATCAAAGACCAAGAAAGCGCTAAACGCTACTTGGGAGGAGTTGTCGGAGGAAGAAGACGATATCCAAGCTCTAATGGCCAAGCCGACCGAGCACGACTCAAACCAAGAAGAGTCCGAGTCCGAATCCGGATGATGAGCTTCCATTCAAGACAAGCCACGGATCCGTGATCCGGTTCAAAAGAATCATTAAGGGTAAGTCGGTCGTTACTTAATACTTTGTATGGTGCAATTAAATTTTTAAATAAGAAACTAGCTAAGTCCGAGTCCAAGGTCGAGACCCTAATTGAGGAGGTTAACCTTCTCAAACATGAGGTCTCCTAACCTCTTCGACTACTCAGATTCAAGAGGAGGACTCAACCTGCTGAAAAGCTTGAAGTTGAGAACTCGCTTTTGAAAACACAAGTCGAAGACCTTAGGAACACGTTGGAAAGGTTCACTTTGGGATCCAAGGGACTTGACCTCTTACTTGATCACAAAGGGCCGTGTACAACAAGGCCTGGACTCGGGTTTAACTCAAATACAACCAATAAGTCATATATGTCTATAGTAAACCAACATAAGAAAAATGTCCAAGCATGGGTCCCTAAGACCACTTTGATTTCAACTTTAGGATCTAACATGTATTGGGTTCCCAAGGACCAAATTCACTATGTGAATAGACCCACTCGATTCAATGGTCCAGGGGAGCCAATACAAAATGTATTTTTGTTAAGTCTTAGAAATTGCATGCTTAGTCTTTCCTTTATTTTTAGAATGGTTAGATAGGACTCATAACCAACTAAAATCCTCAAAAAGATTGAGCCTCTGGGAGCCTCTTTTCAAAAATAAACCAACTAAAATCCCATTTAAAAGATTGAGCCTCGGGAGCCTCTTTTCAAAAATAACTAGTTAGACCAAGACGTAGTCTCAAGTAAGTCGAGTTATCAATTTCTTGAAATTAGCTTTGTCTAAGGAAGTGGTCGTTGTTCCGATCAAAGAAGGCCTCTGTGCCTCGCCACGACCTGGAAGCTAATCTCTTGAAAAGATTACTTGATGAGCTTAGACTAAATCCGAATCTAACCTAATGTTGGTTAATTTAAATTCATTAAAATTAATCAAGTAAAATTGAAAGTCATCTCACAATAACACATAGGAATAACATGTTTTGATCATGTAGATATTGGTGAGATGATTTAGGTTTAAAACTTACAAACAACCCTTTAGTAATTCCAATATCCGATCCAACTACCTTATGTGTAGGATCAATGGATGGTTGCTCCCGACACATGACCGGGATCAACTCAAATTTTCGGTTACGATTCAAACGACAAGGATCGGTAGCCTTCTGAATAACGCAAGCTCAAAATCATCGGATCGTGATATTGAGCTCAACTCTAACTTTACAATTCAAAATGTCTTATTAGTAGAAAACTTTCAATATAATTTACTTAGTGTAAGCCAATTGTGTGATAACAATTATAAGGTCATATTTCTAGAAAATGAATGCGTAATCAAAATAAATGCAACATCTAAAATAATACTTAAAGGAACTAGGAGTAGCAACATCTACACAATAAATTTACCTAACTCCTCAACCAAGTGTCTTATGACACAAAGAAGAGGAATCTTGGTTATGGCAATCAAGACTTGACACTGCACCCAAGACTCGGCCCACAAGATGAGTCGAGTGGCTTGGTTATAGGTTTGCCTAAACTAAACAACTTGGATAATAAAATATGTAATGCTTGTCAACAAGGTAAACAATCTAGGACACAACATCAATTAACTAATCAAGAACGAACCAAAAGTGTTCTTGAGCTCCTACACATGGATCTATTTGATTCACATGGAGCTAAGTCACTCAATGGTAGTCAATTTTGCTTAGTCATAATTGACGACTATTCTAGATTTACTTGGGTTAGGTTTATCAAACATAAAAATGATACCCTAGACCAACTAATCAATCTTTGTAGGTTAATCGAAAATCAAAAGAACCTTAAGATTAAAAGACTTAGAAGCGATCATGGTGGTGAATTCGAAAACCACAGGTTTACAGATTTCTGTAACCTAAACGGATACCACCATGAGTTTTCATGTCCTAGAACCCCACAACAAAATGGGTTAGTCGAACGGAAAAATAGAACCCTACAAGAAGCCGCTAGGACAATGTTAAACTAGTATAACCTACCCGATAGATTTTGGGCAGAGGCCGTAGTACGGCTTGCTATGTCCAAAATAGGATCCTTATGGTAAAGAGGCACCAAAAGACCTCAGAGAGATTTATCACGATAAAATACCGAACATCAAGTACTTTAGGGTATTTGGATGCAATTTATATATCTTAAACACTAAGGATTACCTAGTGAAATTCAAATCCAAAACCTCTAGTGGAACGTTTCTAGGATACTCAACCACCAGTTGAGCTTTTTGGTTATACAATCACGACACTCTTAGAGTCGAAGAAACCATTAATATAGTTTTCGACGAAGGACACGAACCCGCTCAATCCTTAACAAAACCAACTAGCAAATCAACTTATAGCGAACCCGACTGATCTTGAACTTGAATCTCGTCCTAACCCAAGTCATCCTATCGACCAAGTGATAGATGACTCTAACCCAAGTCAAACTAGAACTCACCCAAGTCATCCTATCGACCAAGTGATAGATGACCCTAACCCGAGTCACACTAAGACTCAAACAAATCATCCTATCAATCAAGTTATAGGTGATCCAAATTTAGGGTTCGAACTAGAGCTTCATATCGAAACCTTAGTCAAATCTCGTTAATTTCCAAAATCGAACCCAAAACTATTGAACAAGCACTTCTTGATCCCGACTGGATTATTGCTATGCAAGAAGAGCTAGCTCAATTCACTAGAACTGAAGTCTGGGAATTAGTACCACCACCTAAAGAAAAATCAATTATTGGAACAAGGTGGGTATTTCGAAATAAACTTGATGATAAAGGTGAAGTAGTTAGAAATAAAGCTAGGTTAGTCACAAAAGGGTTTAGTCAAGTCGAAGGTTTAGATTACGATGAGACCTACGCCTCAGAGCTTACTAGAGTCCATCCGAATGTTGTTAGCATATCGCACATCGAGGTTTTAAATTGTTTCAAATGGATGTCAAGTCAGCATTTTTGAATGGATACATTAAGGAAGAAGTTTACGTCAGTCAACCTCCCGGATTCGAAAATCTAGATAAACCTGACCATGTCCTTAGACTTAAGAAAGCCCTATATGGACTCAAACAAGCCCCAAGAGCTTGGTACGAAAGGCTTTCGATCTATCTTAAGTCCAAAGGATTCAACCAAGGTTTAGTCGACCCAACCTTATTCAGAAAACCGTAGGAAAAGAAATCTTTATAGCCCAAATCTATGTAGATGATATAATTTTTGGAACTACCAACTCGATCCTGCTAAACGAATTCATCTCACTTATGGAAAGTGAATTTGAAATGAATTTAGTAGGAGAGTTAAGTTTCTTCTTAGGTTTACAAATTAAACAAACTAAAGATGGAATATATTTACATCAACAAAAATATACTAAGGACTTAATAAATCGATTTGGAATGCAAGATGCTAAAATAATCAATACACCTATGGCAACTAATGTTAATATAAACGAAGATGTAGAAGGAAAACCCGCTGACCTAAAAATACTATAGAAGCGCAATAGAAGTCTCCTATACTTAACCGCGAGCCAATTCGACATTTTATTCGCGGTAAGTATGTGCGCAAGGTTACAAACCTGTGCCAAGGAGTCTCACCTAACCCTAGTCAAGCGTATCCTTAGATATCTAAAGGGCACGCTAAACGTAGGTATTTGGTACCCTAGATCTACCGAGTTTAATCTAATCGCTACTCCGACTCGACTATGCCGATAGTAAACTCGATAGAAAGAGCACGAGTGGTTGTTGTCAAATCCTACCGAGTCTAGTAAGTTGGTGCAAGAGGAAGCGATTGCGTTGCCTTATCTACCACCGGGAATACGCTATGCGATGGGTGAGTGTGTCTCTCTCCCGTGGATGAAGCACACTCTCCAAGACTTTAGCTTAATCTTTAACAACATTAAAACCTACATAGATAACATTAGTTCAATTAACTTAACTAAAAATCCAATATGTCATTCTAGGACAAAACATATAGAAGTTAAACACCACTTCATTAGGGAACATGTAACTAATGGAACTATACAACTAGAGTATGTTTAGTCCAAATCAAACCTAGCGGACATCTTCACCAAACCACTAAACGAAGCCGAATTTAGTTTATTAAGACGAAAGTTAGGTATGTGCGTAATAGAGTAGGATTTAAATTTTCTATATATGTACTCTACTTTTGCTTCTTTTTATGAAATTAGCCTAAGTCTTACCTTAGAAATCATATACCTATAGATTTAAGGAGCAACACATCTCACAACACATAGGACTAATGTGTTTGTGTATATACGTAGCCAAGGCGTGAGATGTTAGGACCTTACTCCTGGTTCCAGATGTAGATTCAGTGCATCGACATGAACCATGGAGTATAATTATTTAAAATTAATCAACTCCTTCAAGACTTATTGATCATTCTATATCAATCAAGTCCAACCGGAGTTGTACATTTTAGATGAACATATTTTCAAGCTTATTATTATTTTAAAAATATATATATATATATATATATATATATATATATATATATTTATATTGGGAACTTGCTTGGACTTACAAACCCTAAAATATATTTACAAACTTTTTGAGTTAAGGCAAAAGGGGGAGAAAGTCACAAAAGTAAGGAAGAAAGTAAACAAAATTATTACCTTTTATATTAAGTAATTCCGTTTACTTAAGCAACTATTAAGGGAGTAAAAATTATTTTTCAAGAACTCACCTTCTCAAGGGAGGTTACCTCAAAGGAGAACTTGAAACAATAATTTTTCTCACTCATATTTAATCTTTATGCTAGCTCATTCATGCTTAATCATTATGCTAGCTCATTCATATTTAATCTTTATGCTAGCTCATTCATGCTTAATCATTATGCTAGCCATCGTTATGCTTAATTTTTCCTTAACTTTTGTGTCGGTTTGCCATGAATCAAAGGGGAGATTGTTGGTGCAAAGGCACCAAAGTCGAACCGTATTTTGATTATGGCAAAAGGCTCAATAGTTAAGGGTATATTTGTTATCTTACGAGCTCAATTAAGTGTGCGTAAATGCTAAAGTTGAAGCGGAAGGTTCATACACCGGTGGGAACCGAGGTGGTCGCAACGCCGGAGGGACTTCGGAGGAAGCCGAGGTACTCGGGTGAAGACCTAAGCGAGGCTACAAGGTAAGCTCGTGTGAAAGCGGGCAAGGTCGTTAAGCGTAGATCCACCCAATACCTCCAATGGAAGGTCTAGGTCGAGATCGGATGGTTAGAACCATCGTACTTTATATTTTAAGCTAACTTGTATCAAGTCCAAAACCCTTGGACTACAGTCAACTTCTAGTCAAGTTCCAGCCTCGAGAAGAGCTCGAATTTCAAGGGGGTGAATTTGGACTTGACTCGTGTTTTGGTACAAAGGGTGATGTGGCATCAAGGTGGACATCCAAACCATCACCAAGCTTCCTTGTGGTGGACGCCCAAAATAAGGTGAGTTGGCACAAGATGGTTGGCTCCCATGATGTGGCACAAGTTGAATGGCTCCAACAAGTTGGCGCCCAAGGAGGTTGGAGGTGGCACAAGGTGGTTGGATGAAACACCTCATCCTTGAGTTGGCGCACAAGAAGGTTGGAGGTGGCACAAGGTGGTTGGATGAAACACCTCATCCTCAAGTTGGCGCCCAAGGAGGTTGGAGGTGGCACAAGGTGGTTGGATGAAACACCTCATCCTTGAGTTGGCGCACAAGAAGGTTGGAGGTGGCACAAGGTGGTTGGATGAAACACCTCATCCTTGAGTTGGGATAAGAACCTCACCTTGGACACTACCTATGTCTAAATTCATAGATCAATATCCATAAATAGACATGTTCACTCCAAGCAAAGACAAGAAATCAAGAGCTCTCAACACGCCGTCGTAACGCCGCTACTACTACTCACATTTGCTACGACGAAGTGCCGCCGACAACGAAAGCTACATCTTCTACTTATAAGAGTTGTCGGTATATTTATTTAAGTTCTACTTCTTTAAATTGTCTTTGTGCTTTAATCGTAACAAGGAAAGGGGGAGTGTCCCTTTGCCTTGATTTCTTTTTGTAATCATTGCTCCTACCTCCAACGAGGAGGAGTGGTTTTAGTGAATTGCCCTCCGTACGTGATCAAGGATCACTAGGGCCGTGGATTAGCAATCGAAAGATTGTGAACCACGTAAAAATATCTTGTCTACTTTATATTTCCGCTGTGCATTCTCTACTTGCTTTTTACTTATTGCAAAAGTTTTTAACGACACCGTATCGCTATTCACCCCCCCCCCTCTAGCGACACTTTCGATCCAACATATATATGCTATGATGCATGCTCTATGTGAAGAAGAAGAAGTATATATATATATATATATGTCAATGCATGTTTATGTTTTAAAAAGAAAAAAAAATGTCTAAAGTCTTCCGCTGTAAGAATTAAGAAGAATGCATAAAGTCTTCCGCTGTATGTAATGTAAGTATGTACGGTCGCATCACGCGCTGCCCCTCCGGACATTCAGGGTCTGGAAAAGGGCGGGCGTTACAAGTCTAGTGAGTTGGTGCAGTAGGAAGCAACATTGTGTTGCCTTATCTACCACCGAAGCCGAATACATCGTGATGGGTGAGTGTGTCACTCAGCTTCTTTGGATGAAGCACACCCTCCGCGACTTTAAGTTAGACTTTACGAATACTAAACTTCACGTAGATAACATTAGTTCAATTAATCTTACAAAGAATCCAATATGTCACTCTAGGACCAAACATATAGAAGTCAAACACCATTTCATTCGAGAACATGTGGCCAACGGAGCCATACAACTCGAGTACGTCGAATCGAAGTCTAACCTAGCATACCTATTTACTAAACCCCTACCCGAAGCCGAATTTAGTCTATTAAGACGAAAATTGGGCATGTGCGTAATAGAATAGGAACTTGCAAACTATATTTTCTTACTACTATTTCTTAATTTTCATTTTGATGGAACTAGCATAGGACATACCTTAGATATCATGCACCTATAGATTTAAGGATCCAGTACATCTCACAACACATAGGACTAATGTGTTTGTGTACTTAGCCACGTAGATGGGCGTGAGATGTTAGGACCCTACTCCTGGTTCCAGATGTAGAGCTAGTGCATCGCTATGAACCATGGAGTATAATCATACATACTAACCGACTCTGACCAGGACTGGTTGATCTTTCATATCAATCAAGCCAAATATGAGTCGAACATTTTATAGATGAACTTATTTTCAGTATATTATTTTCAAAATAATGTGGAACATGCTTGGACTTTAAAATTAATACTTTTTTTTACACACCCCTCACTCTTTTCGATATACGGCAAAAGGGGGAGAAAAAGGCCAAAGTTAAGGGGTCAATTTAAACACTTTAAGTTAACTTGTTAACAAAACGGAAGTAAAGGCCAAGGTTAAGAAATCAATCCTTTGATTTCTTAACTTAAAACTTATTTTAAATACTATGGCCAATATTAAGTAATTCGGGTTACTTTATTTTTTTTAGTAGCAAAATATCAAGGGGGAGAGTTAAAACTCTTTCTCAAGTACTCACCCTCGGTCAAGGGGGAGGATTCCTCAAGGGGGAGCACTTGAAAAAGAGTTTTTATACTCCTGCTCATTCATATCTCTTGTTCATTTTTCTCAATGCGCTTAATTTTCTTAACTTTGTATGTGGGTTTGCCATAAATCAAAAAGGGGGAGATTGTTGGTGCAGTAGGCACCTAAGTCGAACCTGAGTTTTGATTATAGCAAACGATACAAAGTTAAGATCATATCGTTTTCTCACGAAATAATCGAGTGCGTAAGATTGCTATAGCCGAGTCAAGGCTAGCGACACCGGAGGAAGCCGCTGGTAGCAACACTGAGTGACTTCGAGAGAGCCAAGGAGTCGTGGAAGGCCTAAGCAAAAGCAACACGTAAGTATCAAGGTAAGCTTGTGTGTGCGAGCGTAAGTGAGGTCGTATCCTCTTTACGAGGAGAGACTTAAGCGTAGATCCTACCCAAGACATCTCATAGGTGGTCTAGGTCGAGATCGGATGGTCGACGACCATCGAAATTATGTTTTTGTTGAGCTAATTTTGACCTGCAGCAAGCATCAGTCGACTGCCAGCTTGGAGGACTCATTGCCAATCAATCGATCGTCGGATCGAAGGTCGACGATCAGCCATCGATCCTCGAGGAGTCAAGGTTTATCACCAAATTTAAAGGGGAGTGGTGCTCATTTGTGATTGGCTAGGGTTCCTCTCGAAAAGGGGCTCAAAGGCTATAAAAGGAGGGCTTGTCCTAGGGTTTTTTCATCAATCAAACAGCTTCCAAGTGCTTCCGATACGCTCCGACTCTCCGACATTCCTACGACGAAGCGCTGCCGAGACAACGACTAGACCTTCAACCTCCAACCTTTGAAGTCGTCGGTAATGAAAAGTTTGAATTGTAATTCAGTTTATAAGTTGTTCTTCTTTTCAAGCTTTAAATCATATCAAGGAGAGGGGAAGTGTCCCTCTACCTTGAGCTTTTTCATTTTTGTATCCGTCTAACTCCTACCTCCAACGAGGAGGAATTTTTTAGTAGATTGCCCTCCGTACGTGGTCAAGGACCACTAGGGCCTTAGAGTAGTAGCCTTCGGCTACGAACCAAGTAAAACCTTTGTGTCTATTGTCTTTTATTTTTGTTTATTTTTCTGCTGCGTATATTTGTCTTGAAACGAATTCGAAAAGAAAATTTTCTATCGCTATTCACCCCCCCCCTCTAGCGATCCGATCGATCCAACACCATACTCTTGACATGCAATGCTTTGGCCAAAGACTTTAAGTAACAATCCTAACGAGTGGCCATAGGGTATACATCTCCTCACAAGGAGTAGTGAATCCTTTGTTGGATATTCAATCACCTTCGGGGACTTTGACTTATACCCAATCATCTAGTACCCACACCTTCATAGAAATGTATCGACTAAGATGTCAAAGTATAACTCTCCATGACCAAGATGACTTGAATACCTTAAGTTGAAGGAAACTTGCACTTGAGCTACAGTAAGAGCTTCACTGACATATCTTATATGTAGAGAATCATGTGAAGTCTTACAGTAGGTCAATTAAATAGTAAATGAGTTTAAGATCCAATCAAACACATATGACATGTGCACTCAAATAGTGAATCTTTATTTATTAATTAAATAGTACAACCATAAGGTGATTGACTTAGGACACCTCTCAAACATAATAGACTCCCACTTGACCTAAAGCCAATCGCCATGGTATCCAATACCATAGTCCTTGACGTGACTCTCAAAATTACTTTGTGATAGAGCCTTTGTCAAAGGATCTGCTAGGTTCCTTTCTGTGAGAATTTTCTTGATTTGTATTTCTTTCCTACTGATGATTTCTCTAATTATATGATATTGTCGAAGTACGTGTTTGGATCATTGATGAGACCAGGGTTCTTTTGCCTGTGTGATAGCTCCAGTGTTGTCGTAGTAAACTGGTAATGCTTCAACAATGAACGAAACCACCCCAAATTTGGAGATGAACTTCTTGATCTAAACTGCCTCCTTTGCAGCTTCAAAAGTTGTAATGTATTTTGCCTCCATGGTAGAATCAACAACTGTGACTTGTTTAGAAGTTTTCCAACTCACTGCACCACCATTCAGTTTGAATATATACCCAGACTGTGACTTGGAGTCATCCTTCTCAGTCTGGAAGTTGACATCCAAATATCCGTGTGTAACCATATCACCTTCTCCATATACCAAGAATATATCCTTAGTTCTTCTCAAGTACTTAAGAATTGCCTTGACAACCACCCAATGATCATTCCTGGGTCAGACTAGTATCTGCTCATGACACTCAAAGCATATGATACGTCGGGCCATGTACATAACATAGCATACATAATATATCCTATTGCAGAAGCATAAGGAATCTTATTCATGCAAATCCTCTCGTCTTCTGTGCGAGGACACATAGACTTTGAAAAGTGAATCCGACGTCGCATGGGTATAAAACCTTTCTTGGATTCAGACATGCCAAACCGCTTTATCACTTTGTCTATATATGTAGACTGTGAAAAATTAAGCAACCTTTTCGATCTATCTCTATAGATCTTAATCCCGAAGATGTAGGTTGCTTCTCTCATGTCTTTCATGGAGAACATTTTGGATGACCAACCTTTGATTGACTATAAGACATGTATATCGTTTTCTATGAGTAATATGTCATTGACATATAGTACTAGGAATACGATTGCACTCCCACTAACCCTCTTGTACACAAAAGGTTCGTCAGGATTTTGTGAGAAATCAAACTCTTTGATTGCCAGATCAAAATGGATATTCCAACTTATGGATGCTTGCTTCAGTCCATAAATGGACCTTTGAAGCTTGCATACTTTGGTTTTGTCAACTGATATGAAACCCTCGGGTTGTATCATATACACATCCTCATGTAGGTTTCCATTAAGGAAAGTTGATTTCACATCCATCTGTCATATCTCATAATCATAATGAGCTATTATGGCCAGGAGAATCCGAATGGATTTAAGCATGACAACTGGTGAAAAGGTCTTGTCATAGTCAACACCTTGCTTTTGACGATAACCTTTTACCACTAATCTAGCTTTATAGATAATCACATTACCATCCATGTCAGTTTTCTTCTTTAAAACCCACTTGCACCCAATAGGCGTGATGCCTTCAGGTGGATCCACCAAGTTCCAAACTTGGTTTTCATACATGGAATCCATTTCCTACTTCATGGATACTAGCCATTTATCCCTTTCTAAACTTTTCAAAACTTCTTCGTAACTAGTAGGTTCCTCATCCTCAATGAATAACACATCATTATATTTACTTACAAGAAATCCATCTCTCTCAAGAATCTTATGTGACCTACCAGATCTACGAAGAGGTGGAGTAATGATAAGTTCAGTCATTATCTCATTATCATGAATAATCGACTATGGTTCCGGTATAGATGTCTCTTTAGTGTCTATTGGAGTTTCTTGAACTTCCTCAAGTTCAACTTGACTCCCACTGTTTTCTTGCAAGAGAAACTCTTTCTCTAGAAATACAATATTTCTTAAAATAACTACCTTTTGTTCCAAGGGATAATAGAATTAGTAACCCCTCATTTCCTTGGGGTATCCAATAAATCGATACTTATCAGACTTAGCATCCAGCTTTTCTGATGTAGTCCTCTTCATGTAAGTAGGATATCCCCATGTCTTCAAATAAGACAACTGGAGTTTCTTACGAGTCCATATCCGATATGGAGTAGCAGAGACTGCCTTGGTTGGGAATCTATTCAGCAAGTGAATAATTGTCTCGAGTGCATAGCCCCAAAAAGGATTTGGGAAGGCTTGCATGATTCATCATCGATCTCACCATGTCCAACAAGGTTCGATTTCTCCTTTCAGATACACCATTATGTTACGATGTATAAGGCGGAGTCCATTGAGACAATATACCATTGTCTCTTAGATAATCTTAAAACTCCTGGCCTAAGTATTCACTACCTCGATCGAATCGAAGTATCTTAATATTTTTACCAAGTTATTTCTCTACTTCATTTCTGAATTCTTTAAACTTTTCAAAGGCTTCATATTTATATCTCATAAGATATATATACCCAAATCGTGAGTGATAATTGACAAAGGTAATGAAGTAGTTGTAACCTCCTTGAGCATGAATTGACATTGGTCCACATACATCAGTATGTATGAAACCAAGTAACTCTTCCATTGGCTTACCCTTTCCAGAAAAGGGCATGATTCACATGTATCAAATGAATCCAATTCAAATGATTCTAGAATTCCACTCTTGTATAACTCTGACATGAGCTTCTTGCTTATATGGGCAAGGCGACAATGCCATGTGTAGGAGGTTAACTGATCATTCTTTCGAGCATGCTTGTTGCTTGCTTCAATATTGAATGCATCACTGGATGTATCTAACACGTAGATGTCATTGCATAAAGTTTCGGTGCCATAAAGAACGCCATTCACGGTTATATAACAATAATTGTTACTAAATGTCAAATGGAAACCCTTTCTATTTGAACAAGAAATAGAAACAATGTTCTTTATTAATGCAAGAACAAAATAACAATTGTCCAGTTTTAAGACAAGTCCACTAGGAAGCTTCAACGTATATATTTTGATGATGACAGCTGCAACCTTTGCTCCATTGCCGACTCGCAGATTCGCTTCTCCCTCGATAAGTCTTTTGCTATCCCTTACCCCCTGTATTTCATTACATATATGTTAGCCACACTCGGTATCCAATATCCAAGCGCCAAAGGAAATAGCATGACAGTCAATAATGAAGATACCTGAAGAGGATGAGGCATCAGATGTCGACTTCTTCTTCATGGACTCAAGATAGATCTTGCAGTTCCTTCACCAATGGCCTATCTTGCCACAGTGATGGCATGTGCCCTTTGGAGCTGACTCTCCAGTCTTAGCCTTCTTCTTCCCTTTTGGTTGTTGCTTTGACTTCCTCTTAGAACCTTTCTTCGAGGAGTCAACCAACATCACCGTCTTCTGTTCTTTAGGTACAGAAGGTTCTACAGTCTTGAGCATATTGATCAGCTCGGGAATGGTGGATTCAATATTGTTCATCCGATAGTTCATTATAAATTATGAGTAACTCTTGGATAAACTATGCAGAATTAAGTCAATACTTAATTCATGATCCATCACAAACCTTAGTGATCCTAACCGCTTGATGTACCCACTCATCTTCAGCACAAACTGTATTGCAGATGAACCCTCCTCCATCTTCGAGCTAAAGAGAAGCTTACTGACCTCGAACCTTTCGGATCTCGACTGCTCATCGAAGAGTTCACGAAGATAGTAAATGATAGTGTAAGCATCCATATGCTCGTGCTACTTTTGCAGCTCAAGAGTCATCGTCACTTGCACGATGCAACTGGCAAGCTCAGAATCAGTCGTATGCTTCTGATGGGCCAACATTTGGTCAGGAGTTGCATCATGGTGAAGACTAGTGGGAAGAGGCTCTTTAAGGATATAAGCATGCTTCTCAGCCTTGAGAACCATTCTCAAGTTTCGAAGCCAGTCCAAGAAGTTAGACCTAGTCAGTTTGTTCGATTCCAAAATCAAATTCATATTAACAGACGACATTATCAAATGATTAACCTAGAAATACAAAATCGAGAATGTGAGAGAGATGATTTGATATGTAAACAATTTACATATTAGGATCCCACTCACTTTTCGAATTCAAGAGCCCTTACTTTGAATTCGAGAGATCGTAGGTTTTTCTCCGAGTGGGTTGATAACCACTATAGATAAGAACAACCTTAACGTTAGGCCAACAAGCCATTCTTAGCTATAGTGGTAGGTATCAAGTATACCGATTACATATCGTGTATATATAACTATCACATTTGGCTATCAACTATTTGAATGCTCACATAAACATCAGGTTGTTAACAAATTAACAAGTATACATCAAATGTATATCACCTAACTTCACCTCTATCCACATTTACCTTGGCGTTAGGTCAACAAGTCAATGCTTCAAGTTAAAGCCAACCTATTAATCATGAGATCGTATCTCTATGGTGTTGGGAGTATGAGGAATACAATCAAAGTCCCACATTGGTAAGACATGGAAAAGATCATGTGCTTATAAGATAAAAAGATATCTCCATTGGCATGAGGCCTTTTGGGTAGAACCCAAAAATAAAACCATGAGGGCTTAGGCCCAAAGTAGATAATATCATGCCATTGTGGAGATATATGAATCTTATAGTCACTAACAATTGGTATCAGAGTCATGGTCCATGTCAAGCCATGAACCTCGAATGAAAGAAGTTGAGCTCCCATGTCCGGATCAAGAGAACCAGATACCAGGCAGGAAGTCCAATTGGGTCGGAAGGACCGAACAATTGGTAGGAAGTCCAGTTGGGCCAGAAGGGTTGGACAACTGGCATGAAGTCCAGCTGGGTCAGTAGGACTAGACAGTTGGTATGAAGTCCTGGTGGATTGAGGATCGGACATCAAGTAGAGGAAGTCCTTTGAGGAAGGATAAGTTTGAGGGGGATCAATGTGGTCCTTTGTTTGAGGGGGGGGGGGGATTGTTGGGAGTATGAGGAATACAATAAAAGTCCCACATTGGTAAGACATGGAAAAGATCATGTGCTTATAAGATAAAAAGATATCTCCATTGGCATGAGACCCTTTGGGTAGAGCCCAAAAATAAAACCATGAGGGCTTAGGTCCAAAGTGGATAATATCATGTCATTGTGGAGATATATGAATCTTATAGGCACTAACATATGGTTCGAACATATCTAATTTTAAGTTGAGCTTGACTTGGGCCAACAACTCAAACAAGGAATTAGGCTCTGGTTCTTACCATATTAACGGTAGGTGTAAGCTTTAAAATTTGTATAAGGGTTTTAGGTCTCATCCTCATGCATATGTTCTACCTATGTGACATCACACGCATAACATATATGATGACATGTCACAACACACGCATGACAAAAATGCATCTAATCATTGCATATGATATGACATGATTATGTGATAGTTGTCATTATATTATTTTGGAATTAAAATATATTTAGGAATTTGATTTCTATAAATCAACATTCCTTTGATTAAATTAGGAAACAATTTCTAAATTTAATCTCATATTTTGTTTGGGAAACATATAAAAGATAAAAATATATTTTAGAATCTAGATTTCATAAATCATGATTCTTTAATTAAATAAGGATTTAAATCCGAATTTAATATTATATTTTATCTAGGAAATATATTAGAAATAAAATATGATTTAGAATCTTGATTTTCATAAATCATGATCTTCTAATTAAATAATTAATTAATTTCGAATTTAATTTCATATTTTATTTAGTAAATATTTTTCAGAAATAAAATGTGTTATAGAATATTGATTTCCATAAATCAAAATTTCATAATTAAATTATGAAACAATTTTCAATTTAATCACATATTTTATTTAAGGAAATAAATACTTATAAAAAAAATCCAATTAATTAGGAATATTTTTCATATTAATATCTCTTGATCAAATATTTCCAGAAATATAATTTTCTAAATTATTTCTAAATTTTCCAAATCTAGATTTTTTCTAACAAATTAGAAAACTTTCCAAAAATGGAAAATTTTCCAAAATAGGAAAATTTTCAAATAATTCTACGACCAACTATGACTTCGTAAAATCTATTTTACAAATATGTCAAAGCACAGTTAGGCTCTGATACCACTATTGGGTTACGACTGATACATAGATGTGCTTTTGCCATTTCACAAACGAACCCAGCAGAAGAAAAACGTAATAATTTCCTAAATTATTACAATACTCACACCCATGAATGTAGGATTACAATACGTGCAGACATATCCACCAAATAAAATTTTACATACAACAAGAATAAAATAAATTTTACTCTAGGTATACCTTTTGGATGATGGCGAGCTGGAAAGGCATCAACTGTATGACGCTCGCGAAGCTTCGTCTCTACTCGTATCCAAGCCAAATCTTTGGATGGATAACTTCTCAAAGCCATGAGTTTGACTTACTCTTCGCTACTAGACGAAGCAAGAAGGTTGAGTGAGCGGAGAGCAATCACAGACTCATTTTGCAACACAAACGAGTCCTCAAACAACCTTCATAAGGTTGTCAATTCATGTAAGAATTAGTTTCTATTTTTGAATCTTTAATAAGTGACAATAACAACCCTAAAACCTAGAGTGGTCGATCTCTAAAGAGGTGGAAACAACCCTTGTTTCCTTGATGGCCGACGGAACACCAAAACCTAATTCTCCTAGGTTCGTCTAGGTTGAGGAAGAGGGCCTTAAGGACTTCTATTTCTTAGGTTTAGCCTTTATAACCCTTTATATAGGCCCTAATCCTAATGGGTAATAGGTTAGTGGATCAAATCCCTAAGCTCATAACCATTAAGGCTTAATCTCATCCATTAATTGAGCCAGTAACCAAGAGAGGGTCTTTTTAATTAAAACCAAATGGGTTTGGTTTATAATTAAACCTTTTAAGGCCCAACACGTCTTCTTAAGACATGCTCCTTTCGCATTTTCGAGTTAACAAATATTTCCATATTTGTCATGTGTTTGGACAAACCAAACTTGATCTCTCTCGATCTTGAGAATCTAATTCTCAAACTCGTTTTAAGTCTCTTCGAAGGATTCATAGTGCGTGTGATCTAATAGGTTCTCGGTTTGTTTTGGCCATCCATAATTAACCATTAATTATGGAATGATCATGAGTGGCACCTAGTAGTACATCATGATCCCCAATTAATTAAAAAATCAACGGTTGATCTTGGAACCATTTACGAACCCTTCAGCAACTACAGTGAATCATGCCTTGTTCCTTTCACTCATCTTATATCCACTTGGTTCAGGACATGGTCTATGTGTCAGTCCCCACTAGGCTGACTACGTCACACCTAGCCCAAGTATTACTTCCTTATCCATTGGATTCTAATTAATTCGACATGTATCCAAAAGTATCATACTCTTGACATGCAATACTTTAGCCAAAGACTTTGAGTAACAATCTTGATGAGTCGCCATAGGGGATATATCTCCTCACAAGGAGTGGTGAACCCTTAATTGGATATTCAATCACCTTCGGCTATTTCGACTTATACCCAATCATCTAGTACCCACACCTCCATAGAAATGTATCGACTAAGATGTCAAAGTATAAGTTTCCATGACCAAGATGACTTGAATACCTCAAGTCGAAGGAAACTCGCACTTGAGCTGCAGTAAGAGCTTCACTGACATATCTTATATGCAGAAAACTATGTGAAGTCTTACAGCAGGTCACTCCAATGAACTAGTTACCATAACTAGCATCCACGTTTAACTCTCGACATCTTAATGTCTCCAGACAGTGAGGAGCAACTGCTTTGATAAAGCAAGGAGTATAACCCGTGCTAGTCTCCCAAAATCGATGATGTTTGAACTCATCAATTCATTGACTTGAGATTATTACAATACATTCATAATTACACATGTAGAGATACTTACTAATTGTAATCCAATTACAAGTTCTCTCATGGTATGAATAGTATCGCGGACATTCAGTAAATGAGTTTAAGATCCAATCAAACACATATAATATGTACACTCAAATAGTGAATCTTTATTTATCAATTAAATAGTACAACCATAAGGTGATTTCCTTAGGACACTTCTCAAACATAATAGCATGGTTATGAAAATAATCACGGAGAAGTGGGTTGGTATTATCTCTTTTTAAAGAACCAACTCCCACTCCCTCTTCCAAACCCAAAACAAAACACCATCCATAATAAAGTCAATTGGCTAATAACTGATCTTTCATCACCTCCTGAACATCCAAACCTCCCTGAGCCATTTCCCCTAGGATCGACCCTCCACGACATTCTTTTTCTTTTGACATTTCTTCTGTAGGTGCTAGCACTTCGATGACCCATATGCTCGAATTCATATATCCTTGGATTCAATTGAGACCGAGCTTAGCAAGCAAAGGCAGATGCTCGATGCTATGTACCATTGGCACATCAGTCAAGGTCATTTCTTTCCACCTCCTGAGTAGTTATTTTTTACCATTACCCTTCCATACATTGAGGACAATGCATGATTTAAGTTTGGAGGGGGGGGGGGGGGACGGGATAACTACTTTTCATGTTTTTTTCCTATTTAGCATAATTTGCTCACATATCTTTAGCATAATTTCCTATGCATATTTCCTCACATATCATACTCAACAACCTCTATCGTGTGATGTAAAACTTTTAGCTTGTTGTATCTTCATCAAGAGTAATATAACTGAATTTGGTTAGATTGGTAAAGATATTTTTGACCTATTTAATAAGAACCTTGTTTCACCTTTTAGACAACCCTAGGGTAGAGAACCAAAAGGAGTCTAGATCCCTATACCGGACCAGTACTCAATTTTCTATAGGGGACTCTCATGAACATTATGGTTATTAGAGAAGCACTTATCCTGGGAGTTTATTGATTAAAAAAAATATAAGAAGAGAAAATAAAAAAGGGAAGAATAAATTACTTTAGTGCACCCCTTTGAGACCAAGTGGTTACTGGGAAATACCTATAGAGGTACCCGTTTGAGACTAACTAGTTATTGGGGAAATACTCACTGTTAACTCCTTACCTCTCTTTTTCCTTGGAAGGCGCTAAGGTGTCGTGGTGAGATAATGAACCAAGTGTTAGGCAGGTAAGTGCCTCTACACCAAAAAAGTGAGGACCATGGTAGAAGAAACATTTGACTTGGATTAGATTCCAAAACCTTAGGGTCAAAACTCACATGCATTTCACAAAGATCTTTCAAGTTAAGCCACTGCAAACAAATTGATAAGACTACAAAATTTATACCTTAAGATCAGTCTCTAACAAGTTATCATGATTCTCACTTATAGCTTTATTTTTTTTCTTTGCTTGAAGACAAGAAGAAGTTTAAGTTTGGGGATGTGATGAGTGTGAATCATACATACTTTTTGTTGGTGCAGTGGCACTAGATAATCGAATATGAGTTTTGATAATGGCAAAGGTTTAAAGTTAAGTCATATTATAGTCTTATATTCTATGTCAAGCTTGCAAGACATAGTAATTTTGTAGGATCTAATTATACAAAGGAAGTCTTAGCTAAGATCAAAGTCACTCGGTGAAGAGTTCAGGATGGGTCAGTAGAGTCTGCACATCAGAAAGAAGCTATGGTGGTCGAAGACACTAGGTGAAGGAGTCATGGTGGGTCAGCGGGGGCTGGACATTAGAAAGAAGTCATGATGGTCGAAGACACCAAGTGAAGGATTCATGATGGGTCAGTATGGTATGAACATCAGAATGAAGCCATGGTGATCAAAGGATTGATGCTAAGAAACAAAGTCCAAACAGGGTTTGGAAAAGGTAAGCAAGGTAAGAACTTTATGTGTGGAGTGGTAAGGTCACGTTCTTGGTATAGGGACAACCTGAGGGAATGGCAAAGTTGAGAGCGGACAGTTGGAGACTATCATTACTACTCATTGAACATTATGCATTCTGTGCTAACTTTGTGATGCAGAAAAATAGTACCAGGAATAGTTTAGGCTAACTCCAATCGACCAAAAGGGATTCTAATCGAATGGACCATGGTCTAGTGAATTGGAACAGGTGAGATAAAATGTGATGATGTCTGATCTAGATCTACGAAGTTGGAGTCACCTGGACCATGTCCAGGCGACTGGGAAATATTTATAAAAGTATCTTCAGACAAAAATCCTAGGAGGAAATTTGTAAGTTGATGTGCTCTCATCTCGTGCATCCAATGCTGCTGTGATACTACTACTCTGACTGCGCATGTACTCTAACTTCATTATCTTAAGTCAGTATCTTGTTATATTGTCATTTCTTTTTTCTATGCTTAAATATAAAGGTTTGATAAGGTTATTACCGATTACTATCATCTGTAAAAGAAACACATCCCTTACTTCCAATGAGGAGGAGGCTTCTAGTGGATTTCCCATCGATAGCGATTAAGGATCCCAGGCCTTGGACTAGCAGTCATTTGGCTGTGAACCAAGTAAAAAATATTGTGTTTGTTGTTTTGTCTTTTATATTTTCCGTTGTGATTAACTTGTACTATGAGTTTTATGAATGAAAAATAAAAGTTTTTAAAATACTATTCACCCCCCTTCTAGTGTTTTTTTCGGTCCAACACTTTTTAGGGTTTATTTAGCATGTATTTCTTAGGTTTTATTTAAATATCATGGTAAAAACATAGCATTTCCATTCATTTACTCTTTTTAGTTCAGATAACTTTGGTTTTCATGTTTTTCTACTCAGGAGGGCATAAATCAAGACAAAAGAGGCAAAACATCTTCATGAAGGAAAGCTACATGGATTCATGATCAAACAGGGAGAAGGTAGGGGTTGGCACGACCTTGCCATGACAATTGCCATGACCGTGCTAAGCCCCAACACACCGACACGCTCGAGCTCAAGTTTTCAGTGCCTGACATGGCCAGGCAGTGGCAATTGGTATGACTATGTCAGGTCACTTCCAGATTCTATTATGACATTTACTCAACACGCCCCGAGTGTACCAATTAGCACAACCGTGGTGTGCCAATTCTAGCCGCTTATTCCATAACTAACTTGAGATTTCTTCTCCAATGAATCGACTTATTCTCTTCTATAGCCTATAAAAAGGACCCCAAGCATTCAGCAAGATGGATCAAAGAGGGAAGGAGTAGGAGGACAAGGAGGAGCTACTAAGGAAGGATCTCCGAGTTGGAGGAGGCCATCGCAAGCATCGACACACTAACTTTTATCTTTTCCATTTCTTCTATTTTTTTGTTGAATGTCTTCTAAACTTTATTATTGTCTAAACCTCTGAGTTATGGAGTAATTTCTTGTGATCTTAGTGAGGAAGTAACTCTATATCGATTTATTTGGATTGCTACAACCTTTCTTATCTATTGTGTTTTCCGATTCAATTCTATCATACATTTTGATCGCTTGCATGTTTGTTGGCCACTTATTGGCATGCTTTTAGGGGTTTAAAGGGAGACTAAACGAGAGATGATTCTCAATCCCAAATCTCTAGAATTGAACTCAAGGATTTAATTATGAGTAAAGATTGAAGTCTAGAAAGATTCGCAGGGTTCTCATGACAGGTTCTTGATGCGCGCAAACACGACCTCAAGTCCCTGGCTAAGATGCTAAAAACTTGATGCACACACTTGCTTTCAACTACTACAAGTGTAGGGTTATCGTCAAGTAATAAAATATCAATCCCACAAGGACTTATACTCGAGTACTGGTTTACTAAGTGAATTAAGATTGTTTAGACCAAATCGATTGGCAAAGGGGTTGAAATCGATAAAGACGGAGAGCGAGAGGACTGAAAGATCACTTTTACAGGGACACCACTGTCACTGGGTCCCTGTTATGACTGACAAGAATGATTCTAAGATTTCGATTTCACTAATATGATATTGAACATATCATCTGCTTATGTTCCTATGTTCTCTAAGATTTGTTTTGTGGGAGGATCATCAAGTTTAATCCTGGTGAACTTTTGATTCTATATGGGAATTATCTAATCTTCTAAAGCATCCCTTTCGGATTCACAGAGCACAGGAGGTTGTTGTCACTAGGATGCCCCTATCACGGATCCACAGAGCACAGGAGGTTGTTGTCACTAGGATGCCCCTATCAAGGATCCCACAACCACTGAGTTGATTTCTCCTACTTCATGGCCTCTAGATAGACTAGGTTCATGGAGTTCTAAGATGTCCTATATTATTCCCATGAATAGGTGGATCTTATTTCATGCCCTACTCTTTCACATCTTAGGATCTACGGTTTTGGATGGGAGAACAATCGTTTGGTTCCTCATTGATTCTCCTAAGTTTAGATGTGAATGCTTAGGGCACCCACGTCGACTAAGCATAGTAGAATAAGAGGAAACACAAACTTCTTCATCAAACTAGAAATCATAAGTTGCAAATAAATATAAGATAAACTCATAATTCATTGCAAGACAAAGTTCAACATGCATAGGTTACTTTCTAATCCTAGAATCACAAAATCCACTCCATAATTAGAAATACAACCGTAGGATGTCTACAAAATAAGAATAAAACCAAATGAATTTCAGAAAAGGAAAAGATAAGGGCTTAGTCTTGATCGAGATTGTCTTCGACTTTAGCTTGTACCCAGATTTAGAGTAGTGGAGTCAAGATCTCCTCCTTTGACAGTTAGAGGGCCCTTGGATAACCCCCTTTGGGGATTGGGACCCCTAAGGTGGCTCCCTTCTTGATCCCCAGCCTCTTGGACAAGTTTCCTATATATAGAGATGACTCTGACTTTCCATAAATTCTTAAAAATACCTTATTCATTGAAATCGCAGTGCCGACACATGACCTTGTGTGGTACACATGGCCGTTCGTGTGCAAGGTTAGAAATTACTGAAATTTAGGCTGAAAATCAATCTGGAAAAAACATGATATTGCAAAATTCACATGGACAACTATGTGTCACTCTGGGGATTCCATTTTGATTCGTTTCGCTTGAATAACATGCCTGTGTCTTGGGGCACGACCAGAGCATGCTCCCTAAAATCCGTGCTCCATATAAATGCTTCATTTTGCCCCAAATCTTTGCCCTATGAATAAGAAAAAGACAAGAGCAGATATTCAAAAGAAGATAATAGAAAAGTGGAGTAAACAAACATAATATGCAATGAATATCATGAAAATGAGGTAATATGTGCGTCAAAATGATAACTAAAATCCTATATAAAATGCTCACATCAAAATCCCCCAGACTTAAAACTTTGTTTGTCCTAAAGCAAACTTCCGTGATCAGCTCAATGCATTTAAATGAATAGCTTCATTATCTAGTATGTTCATCTAATCCTATCAAGTGGTGTTGTTGTTAAATGAAATAAATAAGTTTACCAAGTCTAAAAAGGAATTTTTTTGTGCAAGTGTAAAATTTTATCCTAGAGTTTTCATATTCCATGTTAAGTCAAGTCATCATCTCATTGTGTTCCTAAGGTTTCTAGCTTTGGGAACTTACTTTCCCTAAACGAGGATCATCCTCCCAAACTAACACAAAGTCTCAAAGGCCTGCTCGATATTGAGAGACATTGGTAGGTGTTTTCCTAGTAACCTAACTCAATCTCCAAGGGGCACCAAATCATTTTCACCCATAATAACTATTTTTAAACTCTCTCTCTCTCTCTCTCTCTCTCTCTCTCTCTCTCTTAAATTATATATTTTTTCAAGGAACTTTGTTCCTCTTTGGCTCACTGGAATTTTGATTTTTCCAAATGGGATTACACAATTCGAGCATCTTCAGTAACTAAAATGCTAATTTGAAAATTACTTATGGATTCCAAAGTACTAGTCCAACGAGATGAATCATAAATATTATGTACTAAATCAACTCTTCGGAATTTAAGTTAAGTGTATGTGAAAAATAAAAACTAACTAGTAGAACTTGGTAAACACTCATATAAATTTTATAAAATTTGCACCATAAGATAGAAGAATATGAATTACTAAAAATAATGAAGCATATCAACAAGAGACCATCAAAATAGTACACGTTGAAACTTACTAAAAAGGACAAGTAGACGCATGAACTAAGAATGAAAATGACTATGCATGAATATGATAAGAAAACAAGTAACCATAATGCATGCCAAAGCAACAATAAAAGTAATGCTAAAAATTATGAAAGCAAACTACTAGACTACTCATGTAAAAAAAAAACTAAATGAGCACACGTTCAATTAAATCAAAATGATACTCCTTTCCCTCCCAAACTTACATTAGAAGCATAGTTCTACATGTGAAGCAATTGAAAAGGTCATGGAGGAAAATAAGGTAGTTAAAGCAGTTATATATTTGTGTGCTCCATTAGTCCTATGAAAAAGCAATAAAAAATTAGTAAAAATAAAAAAGGAAATTGCAATAATATATGAAATAATCAAATGCAATGAAAAACTGAAGATAAAGTGATCTAATCAAATCAATTCACTTTTCAACCAATATCAATTAAATCAATCCCTAGCAATGACACCAAAAACATGATGTATGCAAATGTGACCTCACGTCCCAGGCTAAAATGCCAAAAACTTGATGCACATGCTTGCGCTCAACTACCATAAGTGCATGGTTATCGTCAAGTAATAAAATATCGATCCAATAGGGACTGATAATCGAGTACTAGTTTACTGAGTGAATTAAGATTGTTTAAACCAAATCGATTGGCAAGGGGGTTGAAAGTGAGAAAGATAGAGAGCGAGAGAGCGAGAGAGCTGAGAGATCACTTTTATAGGGACACCATTGTCACTGGGTCACTGTTATAATTGACGGGAATGATTCTAAGATTTTGGTTTCACCTATATGATGTTGAACATGTTGTCTAATTATGTTCATAAGTTCTCTAAGATTTGTT
The DNA here is from genome assembly GCA_025175895.1 of Wurfbainia villosa. Lineage (NCBI taxonomy): Eukaryota > Viridiplantae > Streptophyta > Magnoliopsida > Zingiberales > Zingiberaceae > Wurfbainia > Wurfbainia villosa. The sequence continues at coordinate 16,412,669 of CM046000.1, read as the reverse complement.
TTGCGGGAGGATCATCAAATTTAATCTTGGTGAACTTTTGATTCTACATGGGAATTACCTAATCTTCTAGAGCATCCCTTTCAGATCCATAGAGCTCAAGAGGTTATTGTCACTGGGATGCCTCTGTCATGGATCCCACAACCACTAAGTTGGTTTCTCCTATTTCATGGCCTCTAGATAGACTAGGTTTATAGAGTTCTAAGATGTCCTATGTTATCCCCATGAATAGGTGGACCTTATTTCATGCCCTACTCTTTCACATCTTAGGGTATATGGTTTTGGAAGGGAGGACAACCGTTCAGTTCCTCCTTGATTCTCCTAAGTTTCGATGTGAATGCTTAGGGCACCCACATTGACTAAGCATAGTAGAATAAGAGAAAATACAAACTTCATCAAACAAGAAATCATAAGTTGCAAATAAATATAAGATAAACTCATAATTCATTGCAAAGACAAAGTTCAACATACAAAGGTTACTTCCTAATCCTAGAATCACAGAATCCACTCCATAATTAGAAATACAATTGCAGAACATCGACAAAACAAGAATAAACCCAAATGAATTTCAGAAAAGTAAAAGAGAAGGGCTTAGTCTTGATCGGGTTTGTCTTCGGCTTTAGCTTATACCCAGGTTTAGAGTAGCAGCGTCGAGATCTCCTCCTCTGACAGTTAGGGGGCCCTTGGACACCCCCCTTTTAGGGCTTGGAAGCCCTAGGGCAGCTCTCTTCACGATCCCTAGCCTCTTGGATGAGTTGCCTATATATAGAGGTGGCTCTGACTTTCCATAAATGCTTAAAAATACCTAATTCGTTGAAATCGCAGCGCTGCCACATAGTCGCCCGTGTGCAAAGCTAGAAACTACTGAAATTTAGGCTGAATATTTATTTAAAAAAAACACACAGTCTTGTGAAATTTGCATGACTAACCGTGTGTCACTCTGAAGCCTCCGTTTTGATCTGTTTCACTTGAGGAACATGCTCATGCCTTGGGACACGACTATAGCGTGTTCATTAAAATTCGTGCCCCATATAAATGCATAATTTTACCCCAAATCTTCACCCTTTCAATGAGAAAACAACAAGAGTAGATATCCGAACAAAGATAATAGAAAAGTGGAGTAAATAAAGATAATGTGCAATGAATATCCTAAAAATGAGGAAAGATGTGCGCCAAAATGATAACTAAAACCCTATATAAAATGCGCACATCAGTTCCTGATACGATTAAAAGATCATCTATGTACTGATATATCATCATAATTAAGACCTCTTATGGATCCTTTAAAGACTATCATAGAACATAAAGGGTTTACTTCGATCCATTTAAATAAGTAACCGATAGTAAATCTAGGATTTGATCTGCGGGGTGCTAGTGATAGGTTTCTAATGTAGTAAAGGTCATCTATGCATGAATACCGTGAAAGTAGGAATAGGGTCTAGGTAAATACTGATGTAATCGAGAGGTGTTCTAAGGCAATAGCCTTAGAAGTTATTAATAAAATTCACTATTTGAGTATACATTATCTATGTATTTGATTGGATCTTAAACTCATGTACTGAAGTCCACAATACGATGCATAGCTTGAGAGAAATTATGATTGGATCACAATTAGTGGGTATCTCATCATGTGTAAATATATAAGTATTGAAACTATCCTTAGTCGATGAATTGATGATATTGGACATCATCAGTTCTGTGAGACTAACACACGTTATGCTCCTTGGTTTATCCAAGCATTCGTACTCACTGAATGGAAGCATAGGGATGCTAAGAGTGAACATGTGGACGCTAGTTATAGTAACTAGTTTATTAAAGTGACCTGCAATGAGACTTCATATGGTTTTACATGTCGTTGAAGATCTCATTGCAGCTTGAATGCGAGCTTCCTTAGACTTGAGGTATTCAAGTCACCTTGATCATGGTGCCTTGTACTTTGACTTCTTTGCAACCAACTACATAGTAGGTGTAACTCCGGGATGATTGGGTATAAGTCAAAGTGATCAAAGGTGTTTGAATAGTCCACAGAGGATTCACCAGTCCTGATAAAGGAGATGTATGCCCTAGGCTTCTTGTCAGGATTGCTACTCATAAGTCTCTGACTAGAGAAAACATGTTAAGAAGATGGTCTTCTTGGAAACATGTAGGAGTAACTTGAATCCATAGGACAGGGAAACTAACTTGAGCTAGGTGCGATGTAGTCAACCTAATGGGGACAAACACATAGATCATATCCTGAACCAAGTGGGTATAGGATGAGTGAAAGGAATAAGGCATGAATAACTGAAGTTCCTAAAGGGTTCAGAAAATGTTCTGGAGTCGATTTAGATTTTTCGGTCAATTGGAGGTCATGATGTACTGGTAGGTGCCACTCATGATCTATTCATAATTAAGGGGTTAATTATGAATGACCAACATAACTGGGAACATATTGGGTCACACGCACTACAGGTGATCGTGAGATGTAAAATAAGTCTGAGAATAAGATTCTCGATGAGAGAGGATATGTCTGGTTGGACTAGACCAAAGGGGGGTGCGAAACGGAGGCTATGGAACCTCCTATGGCCTTGTTGGACTTAGCACGACCATATCACACCTAAACGAAGTCAAACGGACCATATAGAGCCTCACATTGTCTTGCCTAACTTGGTACGGGTCTTGCCTAGTTATGGCAGAAAAATGGCTAATACTGGGTTGTGCCCAGAAGGACACTCGACCGACCGTGTGTCCTGGCACGACCGACCATGTGTAAGACACATAGACGTGTCACACTTCCGCTGATTTTGGAGATTTCTCTCTTGGAAATTTTCTAGGTTGTTCTTACCTTAATTATGGGATAATTATGGTAAGATATGTTCCATTTAAGCCTCCTAAGATGACCTAATCAAGAGATCTATAAATAGATCCCTTGATAATCTTTGGAGGGGTGGTGGTTTTAGGTTTTCTCCCTTGGTAGTCGTCATTCCTCTCTCCTCTTCTCTTGTCTCCGCCAGTTGGCTAGCACCAATCGGAGACAAAGGCTTGCTACTCTAGGAGTCGTCTCAGGTGATCCCCACATGGATACTGATAGAGGCAAGGCTCGTTGGTCTTGCTTGTGATTTCGACGAATTCAAAAGAATCTCGAAGGTATAACTTCTCCTTCTCCTTGTGTGTGTTTTCATGTGATTATGCCAAAGCAATTTTTCCTGGCCCCAGCGGATGTCTAGGATGTAATAAAATTGTTTTATTCACTTTATTCTGCTGCGCATGAACCTTTAGTCACCAACAAGTGGTATCAAAGCCACCTTATTTGTTTGGCATAGATTGTATGTTGTAGGAGAATATTTAAAGCATTTTTGATGTTTTAATATACCTGTGCCATGTTTATATGTATGATAGATTAGAGTATGCTTGATTTTACATATAGGATATGTTTGTAACCTAAAAGGGAATACTGAGGATGCGCCTAGAAACACCGAAGGTGTTGGTCTCATCGTTAGATCCTAAACATAGACTCACGTTCATATATGGAAATTTATTTTCTAATGTAACCTTGGTTTTTCCATATTTAGGTTTATTTTCTTTTATAGACGAGACCTATAATAACCTAAAATCCCTCATGCAAATATTAGGGCTAACACCTTCCATTAATATGGTTGAACCAGAGTTCTTTTTCATGTTTGGGTTGTTGGACTCTCTCCAAGCCTGACATGACATTGAGCATGTTCAATTCATAAGAGATTCGATGTTTATTTTAAATGGTATGGACCGGAGGTCAATTTCAAGTTTGAGTTGTTGGACTCTCTGAAAGTCTGGCTTGTAAATTGGATGTGTTCAAATCATTTAAATTCTATCTCACAATTAATGGGTCGACCCTAATTGAAAGCATTTATTTGTTAGACTCTCTCCAAGATCAATGTGGACAGAGGTGCAATTAGGTGATATGATTTGGATGTATATATGTTAATGAGTTAACAACCTAATGTATATGTGAACATTCGATTAGTTGATAGCATAAAATAATAGTTATATATTTGATATATAATGGGTAATGTTGATACCTAACATTATGACTATGAATGGCTTGTTGGATTCTCTCCAAGGTTGTTCTTAGCCATAATGGATATCAACCCACCAGGAGATCACCTACCATCTCTCGAATTCAAAGTGAGGGCTATTGAATTTGATGAAAATAGTGGGAGTTTCTTGTTAATGTAAATTGTTTACATTACTATAAATTCATCTCTCGTATACACCTCTTTTTGTATGTCTAGGTACTAATTAGAACAACATGTCAACCTCCATAAATTTACATTCAATTTTAGACAACAACAAATTGACTGGGCCAAACTTCTTGGACTAGATTTGCAACCTGAGAATTGTTCTCAAGGATGAAAAGCTAGCTTATGTCCTTGAAGAGGTTCTTTCCCAACCTCCTGCAGACAATGCATCTGGTGACCAAAAGTTGGCTTACCAGAAACATGTTGTTGACTCTGAGATGGCGAGTGGCATTATGCTAGCGTCGATGTCTCCTGAGTTACAAAAGCAACATGAGCATATGAATGCAAATACAATTGTCTTTCATCTTCGAGAGTTGTTCGATGAGAAGGCACGATCTGAAAGGTTCGAGGTCACCCAGCTCCTCTTTCACTCGAAGATGCAAGAGGGTTCATCTACAGTGCAGTTTGCACTAAAAATGAATAGCTATATTGAGCGATTGGGATCATTAGGGCTTTTCATGGACCATGAATTAAGTATTGACTAAATTCTTCACAATCTGACTGAGCTATTCACAATTTGTGATGAACTCTTGGATGAATAAGATTGAGTCCCCGATTCTTGAATTGATCAATATGCTCAAAATAGTGGAGTCATCTGTTGCTAAAGAACAGAAAGCGGTGATGTTGGTTGACTCCTCAAAGAAAGGTTCTAAGAGAAAGCCAAAAACCAAAGCTAAAGGGAAGAAAAAGGCAAAGAAGGAAGAAATAACTCCCAAGGGCACCTGTCATCATTATGGCAAGGATGGGCATTGGAAGAGAAATTGCAAGCAGTATTTGGAGTCATTGAAGCAGAAAAAGGCATCTGATGCTCAATCTAATTCAAGTATATTTGTTATTGAATATCATACTGTCACGCCCGCCCTTTTTAAAGGCAGCGCGACGTGATCATACATACATACATCTACAGCGGAAGACTACATGCATTTACAGTGGAAGACTTTAGACTTTTTTTTTTCTTTTTAAAACATAAGGCATGAAACATGGAGCATGCATAATCATCTCATAAGTACTTAGTTCAAGTTCATGATAATCATCTTAAAGGACACCAAGTAGCAACCATTCATCATCAAGTAGAATTTGACTCTTAACAACTAACATGCAAAACTTAAAGGGAAATATGCATAAGTCTTTGAACATAAACTAAAAGGGGAAAACATGCATAAGTCTTGGAATGTAAATAGATCTCTTCCACCATGCCACTACCACACACACTTTGCCCCTCCTATTGCTCTCATTAGTTTAGCCATTCTTTACACTTATCTGCAGTACAAGGGAACATGAAACTATAAGCACATAGGCTTAGTAAGATCCTTTCCTACTCACAAAAGCCATACATCAAAAATTAGACATAGAGTAGTGACATGATCATTCAAGAACATATAAGCATAACATACATATAAGAGTAATGACATGAACATTCAAGAACATATAAGCATAGCATTCATATAAACATTCAAGAACATATAAGCATAGCATACATATAAGAGTAATGACATGATCATTCAAGAACATATAAGCATAACATACATATAAGAGTAATGACATGAACATTCAAGAACATATAAGCATAGCATTCATATAAACATTCAAGAACAAATAAGCATAGCATACATATAAGAGTAATGACATGATCATTCAAGAACATATAAGCATAACATACATATAAGAGTAATGACATGATCATTCAAGAACATATAAGCATAACATACATATAAATATCATAATCACATAGACATAAAAAGGGTATATGCAAGATGCTCTTTGAAATCATATATTATTATAGGTACTTAAAGATAATCTCAACATATTGGGCCCGGCATTGTACCACATACATCATCATCATTGCACACATCCCTAAATAGACCCGAGGTAGCTAATCCCGAACCTACTAGGGTACTAGGTCCATACTATATCTATCGACCTAGGGGCAACATAACATAAAAGCCCATCCTAGGCCCGTACTTATGACCGTCGGCCTAGGACAACTTAGGAGCTCATTTCGCACTAGGTCCGTACTATGACCGTCGACCTAGGGGTATGAAGGAGCCCATCCCTTGGACCTTGCTAGGGTCCGCTACAAGCCATGAAGAAAGTAAAATAGCATATCATGTTCCTTATCATAACATATCATATTTCTTTTCATAACATATCATGTTCCTTATCATAGCATATCATGTTCCTTTTTCATAACATATCATGTTCCTTCTCATATCATAAAAAGTGCTCTTAGTCCACATTCATAGGGAAGCATCTCTTAGGAATTTCATCATACATACTTGTTCATCATGATGTGTTAGGGCAATCTCTTGCCATGATTAGGTTTTGATGTGTGTGGCAAAGGGTTTAAGTTAGTTTGTTATGTTGATTTGATATGTGCGTTGAAGTCGTGCAGGACTTAGTAATTCGCACATGGAGTCATGGCGAGTTTCACATCTCATGACTCAATCCTTGAGTCGGTGAAGGATAGCTTTGCGGAAGTCGTGTGCTTGGAGCATCCGAGGGACCGCCGGACGAGAAGCTTGGAGTGAAGCCGGAGGAAGTAGACTTCAAGGCAAGAGACGCGAAGGAGCATTGCAGAGCCGTGCGCCTGATGCTGCCGAGGGGCGTGGCCGCGAACGAAGAGAACTTCGAAGGCGAGGGACTCCGAGAGATGAGAGTGAGCGAATGTAACCCGGGAAGGGGTAGCTCTTAGGTGAAACTTGGCCATTTGGCTAAGTGTCGGATGGGATTTCCCGACACTAGTCGATTGCCAGAGTTTTTGAGCCACATTGCCATATGTGGCGATCGCGCTAATATCGGTCATTCGCGAAAGCGGCCGATCGGTAGTCGAAAGGGTTTGGCCACAGAACCGCTCGTAACCGACTACGGAGGCAGCAGTCGACTGATGAGGTCCATCAGTCGATTGCCAAGTGTTCCGTTGAACTACAACGGTCGGGATCCGACATGTTCAGAGACCATTGTAGTGGTGGCAGTCGACTGCCAAGGGAAGCAGTCGACTGGTGGCGGCCAACGAGAAGAAAAGCCTCCTCTCTATAAAAAGAGAGGGTGTGGAGCTTTGGGGGGCTAATGCTCTTACTCCAAATGACCATCCAAGTGCCCCACAAGCTCTAAACTCTTCTTACTTGCTTTTACTCCATTCTTATTGTAAGAAGAGTGATCTTGTTTGTAAAGGTTACCTCCACCTAGCTTGGTGCAAAGGAGAGACCAATAGTGATTGGCTTTGGAGGAGTGATTCACCTTGGACGAATCGGACTGTGGATTAACGGCATAGCCATGAACCACGTTATACCATCGTGTTAGCATTTGTTTTATTGTTTATCTTTTTCTTTGTCTATTTGTATTTGTATATTCCGCTTGCGCTAATCTTTTGTAGACGAGCAATTTACGAAATCCATCGTAAGAGGGTTATTCACCCCCTTCTAGACGGCCGTTTCGATCCCAACAAGTGGTATCAGAGCCAGGTTAAGCTTGTGGAGGACTAACCGCCACAAAAAGCAACATTCAAAATGGCCGGCTCCAACATCCACCCACCGAAGTTCGACGGCGAATTCTCTTGGTGGAGGAAGCGAATGGAGGTATTCTTCGAAACCGACTTTGAAATCCTTTTAATAATGGAAAACGATTTCGAGTTGCCTAGGAACGAAAATGGGGAGCCATTGGAGAAATCAAGGTGGAGCAAGAGGCAAAGAGAAGAATACTTGGCAAATTCAAAGGCCAAGCACCACCTATACAATGTCCTCCCTCAACAAGAAGTCAATAGGATAGGAGAGTGTGCTAGAGCCAAGGAAATGTGGGAGAAGCTAATTAAGCTTCATGAAGGCACATCCGAGGCGAAGCTAGCAAGGAGAGATCTCCTCCGCTCCCAACTCAACAACATTAAACTAGAAAAGGGAGAAAAGGTAATTTCCTTACATTCTAGTTTCAAGGAAATTATAACCGGTTTGTCAAGTGTAGGTGAGAAGCTATCAAACCGGGATATGGTTATGAAGGCTATAGATGTCTTTCCGCGATCCTCAAAATGGAGCTCCATGGTGGACTCATTTTATATCTCCAAGAACTTAGAAGTAAGCACCTTGGAGGAATTCTTCTCAACAATGGAGCTCCACGAAACGAGGCTTGAAGGAATACAAGAAGAGCCAAAAATCCAACCTTCAAGAGGAGTAGCTTTGATGGCAAACAAGGGGAAGAAGAAGATAGAGATCCCCTCCTCCTCCGATGATGAAGCCTCTTCCTCCTCCTCCATGGATAGCATGGAAGAAGCGTATATGGTAAGGAGGGTAAGGCGTGCTTTAAAGGGTTTTCATTTTAATAAATCTAATGATAGGAATAGAAGACCAAGGGGGGAAATCATTTGCTACAATTGCCAAGGAGAGGGACAAATAAGGGATAATTGTCCCCTCTTGAACAAAAGCAAGGAGGAGAAGAGAAAGAAAGAAGAAAAAAAGAAGAAAAAGGGGAGCAAGAAGAAAAAGGAAGAGGAGAAGAAGGCAAAGGAAAAGAGGAAGGCCAAGGCATTTAAAGCAAAGACATGGGATGACCCTTCCTCTTCCTCTTCATCATCATCGGAAGAGGAGAACGCTCTTGTCACCAACCTTGCTCTAATGGCATTTGATGACTCGGATTGCTCCTCCACCGAAAATGAAGAATCAAGCTCAAGTGGAGGGAGCTCTAGTGAAGGGGGAGCCTCTACATCCTCATCCGAAGAAGAAGAAGAGGACATGGAAACTATGGTAACTAATCTTTCACCTAGTAAAATAGTTTCTATGATTTCTAGCCTCACTAAGGATTTATTTAGAGCAAAGAAGAAAAATAAGAGCATGTTAGATCAAATTAAGGATTTAGAAAATAAGCTAGAAAAAGCATGCTTAAATGATAATATTTCTTCTAGCGTAAATGATGCATGCTCACATGATAACTATATGCCTTTTGATGTTAATGATGCATGCATAGAGGAAAATAGGGCTTTAAGAGAGAAAGTAGATTATTTAACCAAAGCCCTAGAAAAGTTTACAATTGGCTCAAACACCTTGAACATGATTATAGGGAGTCAAAGAGCTAGCTTCAATAAGAAAGGCCTAGGATACAAAGAAAAGAAAAATGAAAAGGCCTATAAATGCCTAATTGCTAGGGGACAAGATAAGAAGGTAATTGTTAGGAAATGGATCCCCAAGGAGTATCTAGTGAACCCCATAGGCAAGAACTTATTTTGGGTTCCAAAATCCATCCTTAAGGGTTAGGATAACCCTAGGGTAGTCAACTATATGCAATTGACCTATATCATATCTTTGGTTGACTTAGGATAGCGGGACAACATTTTTGGAATAGTGTTAGGTGATGATAACGTGCCTATAAATAGATAATAATGCTTAAATCATGATAATTGATGTAATTATTACACATGTTTGCAATCATGATTTATGATTTTGAAATTTGGCACATCATCATGAGAAATAGGATTTAAATGATGCCTTAGGTGATAATTGCTAATTATCATCATGTAATACCTAATGCATGATTATTATTTGATGAATACATGAGTTTTATGATCATAATGTGAAATTAAGCCATATATATCTTTATGATCATGTTGAGTGTTAGGATGATACTTAACCTTGATAGAATTGTATAAATATAATGGTTAAGTATATACAAATACCCTCTAGGATGCATCTCACACTGACCATAGGCTACTTTGATTGAAAACTTAGCATGGGTGAGATGTTAGGATGATACGAATGTCCACTAATGCCTATGGCATTTAGATGGTCATTTAAGGTATCAAAATAGCAATAATAGACCAATCATGGGGAAGGCTTATGTTTAATTCATAGACATATTGCCCAAAGATCATGGTTGGATATTTCATATGTTTTCAAAACAATTTCTTACTTTAAAATCTATGTATTCATGTTTTGAAACAATTGGATGCAAAACTAGGTGTTAAACTTGATACTAGAATGATCAAAAACCTAGTGGTTTTTAAAGCTTTTGGATTTTTGGCAAATCTCAGAAAATATAATGATTTTTCATTAAAAAAACTATTTTTCATTGATAGATATACTCAAAAGAAATATTTTCGCCAAATTTCATGATTTTTCAAATTTTCTGTAATTTTTAATGCATTTCTGAATTTCGCCCCGAAAAATTAGAATTTCTGAAAACAGTGTGCCAGTCGACTGGTAGTCTGAACCAGTCGACTGGTGGCCTGATATTCCGAACAGTAAAGGCTGATTTCAGTTATTAAACCAATTTTTGGTATTTTCCTTCTATTAGACTTGATGTCATGTGTTTATAACTTAGTATTAATCTTTTTGATGGTGTCAAAGGGGGAGAAAATATTATGTTTAAGTTAATTATGATAGGGGGAGAAATATGTATGGGGAGTTTCATGGATTAAGGGGGAGTTGCATGTTGCTATATCATGTTTATGTTTACATGCTTTCTTACCTTAGAAATTTTTATCAAATGTTTTTACCTAACTTAAACGGATTGCCACACATCAAAAAGGGGGAGATTGTTAGGGCAATCTCTTGCCATGATTAGGTTTTGATGTGTGTGGCAAAGGGTTTAAGTTAGTTTATTATGTTGATTTGATATGTGCGTTGAAGTCGTGCAGGACTTAGTAATTCGCACATGGAGCCGTGGCGAGTTTCACATCTCATGACTCGGTCCTTGAGTCGGTGAAGGATAGCTTTGCGGAAGCCGTGCGCTTGGAGCATCCGAGGGACCACCGGACGAGAAGCTTGGAGTGAAGATAGAGGAAGTAGACTTCGAGGAAAGAGATGCGAAGGAGCATTGCAGAGCCGTGCGCCTGATGCTGCCGAGGGACGTGGCCGCGAACGAAGAGAACTTCGAAGGCGAGGGACTCCGAGAGATGAGAGTGAGCGAATGTAACCCGGGAAGGGGTAGCTCTTAGGTGAAACTTGGTCATTTGGCTAAGTGTCGGATGGGATTTCCCGACACCAGTCGACTGCCATGGAATGGCAGTCGACTGCTCTGAGTCGAACGTGGTTCGACTGGTATTCGACTGAGTGTTTTGAGGCCAGCAGTCGACTGCCATATGTGGCGATCGCCGCTATCATCATCGATCGGCTGCAATGATCGGTAGTCGAAAGGGTTTGCCAGACGCTCGTGAGCCGGGCAATCGACTACGGAGGCAGCAGTCAACTGATGAGGTCCATCAGTCGACTGCCAAGTGTTCCGTTGGACTACAACGGTCGGGATCCGACGTGTTCGGAGACCGTTGTAGTGGCGGCAGTCGACTGCCAAGGGCAGCAGTCGACTGGTGGCGGCCAACGGGAAGAAAAGCCTCCTCTCTATAAAAAGAGAGGGTGTGGAGCTTTGGGGGGCTAATGCTCTTACTCCAAACGACCATCCAAGTGCCCCATAAGCTCTAAACTCTTCTTACTTGCTTTTACTCCATTCTTATTGTAAGAAGAGTGATATTGTTTGTAAAAGTTACCTCCACCTAGCTTGGTGCAAAGGAGAGACCAATAGTGATTGGCTTTGGAGGAGTGATTCACCTTGGACGAATCGGACCGTGGATTAGCGGCGTAGCCGTGAACCACGTTATACCATCGTGTTAGCGTTTGTTTTATTGTTTATCTTTTGCTTTGTCTATTTGTATTTGTATATTCCGCTTGCGCTAATCTTTTGTAGACGAGCAATTTATGAAATCCATCGTAAGAGGGCTATTCACCCCCCTCTAGCCGGCCGTTTCGATCCCAACATGATGCAATGAGCATAATCATACATTCATACAATCAAGATGAACATAAGGTAGTGGCATAAACAAATCATGCTATCATAAAGTCTAACTAACATCATATTAACATCTTATATACATGTAGCATGGCATGGAGGATTATTAGAAGGCATGAACATGGGTTGGCCGAAACCCTAAGGGAGGGTTCTTAAGATTCCAAACACTAGAACATCTTGTACAAGGTCTACCTAACATCATAATAACATCATATACATATAGAGTATGGTATGAAATATCATGATCTAGCATAACATGGTGTGGCCGAAACTTCATGGAGGTTCTAACAAAACTTAAACCCTAAACAACTTGTACAAGCTCTAACTAACCACTTGTTAACATCCATTACATATAGATCATGGCATGAAAGACCATTAGGATCACAACTAGGACTTGGCCGAATGTTCAAGGGAGATTTGGGATCAAACACTCAAATCAAACCTATCTTTCAACATGTTATCTTTATCTACATATAAAACATGGCATGGAAACATATAGATCATAGCATGGAAGACCATTAGGAGCATGAATAGGGCTTGGCCGAAAGTTTCAAGGAGAGCTTTGGAATCAAACACTCAATCAAGCCTATCTATCCACATGTTATCTTCATATACATACAAAACATGGCATGGAAACATATAGATCATAGAATGGTAGACCATTAAGAGCATAAATAGGGCTTGGCCGAAAGTTTCAAGGATGCTTTGAAATCAAACACTCAAATCAAACCTATCTTTCAACATGTTATCTTCATCTACATACAAAACATGGCATGGAACATATAGATCATAGCATGGAAGACCATTAGGAGCACAACTAGGACTTGGCCGAATGTTTCAAGGGGCCTTTGAGATCAAACACTCAAATCAAACCTATCTTTCAACATGTTATCTTCATCTACATACAAAACATGGCATAGAAACATATAGATCATAGCATGGTAGACCATTAAGAGCATAAATAGGGCTTGGCCGAAAGTTTCAAGAAGAGCTTTGGAATCAAACCCTCAATCAAGCCTATCTATCTACATATTATCATCATATTCATTCAAAACATGGCATGGAAAAATCATTGGAAGCATGAAGGGGTCTTGGCTGAGAGTTTCAAAAGAGGTTTTTAAACAACTATCAACCGAAACAACTTGTAATGCAGGTGAGGGGATACTTACATCCTTTCGCTTGTTTAGTAGTAGAATATACCCTATGTGATGCCAAGACTAGAGCTTCCTTCTTTCTTAGTTGGTTTTCGGAAATGGGAGAAGGGGGAGCTAGGGTTTCAGTGGGGAAGAAGAAGAGGAGAGGAGAATGACAAGTTGTGATTCTCTTGTCTCCTCATACTCCTATTTATTCACTTGAAGGTGTCCCTTAGCCTCCCTTACCCTTATATATCATTTCCCATATCCTTCTAATAGCACAACCCTGTTGGCCTTCTAGTTATTGGATGCATCCTAAGGTTTAGTTATCTACTTGGAGGTTTAAGGTTCAAACCCTGGGCCATGCATCCTTTTTGTCTCTATTTTATTTTATTTTTGAAAGAGCCCACATAAAAGCCCATATGATCATGCAAAAATTCTTATAAAAATTTCTAGAAATTTTATGGGTGTTACACATACTGCTTCTTCTAGCACTTGGGTATTGGATATCAGGTGTGGCTCACATATATGTAATGACATACAAGGGCTTAAGAATAGAAGAAGATTGGTTAAGAGAGAAACAGATCTAAAGGTCGGCAATGGAGCAAAAGTTGCTGCTATAGCCAAGGGTACTTATATGTTGTGACTGTCGGGATGTATACTGAAAAGTCTATCTTTTGTATGAACATCTTTATTTTTGAAATAAGAATCACGTAATCATTGTTTGCATATTTATGGTTATGCATATTGTGATACCTTACATTGTAGATAACATGGTGTGTAGTGTCACACAGGAGATCATGTTATCAGTTCCTTGTAGAATATAAGTAAAGGCTCACAACCAAGATGATTTTGGACAAACCATTGGTATGGTTGTAGTATAATTTGGTATTGGTTTGTCTTGACCATAGAATTACACTAGTATACTTTGTGTGTATTGAGCAGGATCGACTTAGAGGTGATTCAATTTATTACTGACTACATAATTGAATCGGACCTCGGATATTATGGTGTACATGCTCTTAATCCCGATATAATAATGGACACATGTACTTAGTATTTATTTCTTTGATTTACCAATGGGCGAGATTTATAGAGTAAATCGATAGGCTCGGTAAGTTGGGAAATGATATTATTTACATGGTGTGTCGTTGATTATAGGAGGAAACCGTGTCCTATATATTAGGATGATGATGTCACCTTGAGGAGCTCATAAGGTTCATCATGTAAACCTTGCAGGTGGACTTGGTCCGACATAATGATAAGGTTGAGTGGTACTACTCATGGAGTTAGATGTTGATTAATTAATTGACATTAAATTGATTAATTGATGGACATTCGAGATCTTAAACACGGGGAGATATTTTTACAATTAATATATGGAGCCCATATTTATTTATGGGGGTTGGTGAGGTAGATCAATGATAATCCTCTAGTGGAATGGATTATCATTAATGGATCGGACTTTATGTGGGCTAGATCCATTGGGTGGCCAAGATCCAACTCCTCCTCATGGTCCCTATTGTAGCCTATTAAAAACCTCATGAAGCCTAGATCCGATGGTGGAGATTAAATCTCTAGATCCGACGGTGGAGATTAAATCTCTAGATCCGATGGTGGAGATTGAATCTCTAGATCCAACGGTGGAGCTTAAATCTCTAGATCCGATGGTGGAGATTAAATCCCTATATCCGATGGTTGAGATTAAATCTCTAGATCCAATGGTGGAGATTAAATGGAAGCTTAAGCCTAGCTCTATAAAAGGAGGGCTAAGGCTTGGGCGGCACATATCTTTTGGGAGATTAGGGTTTTGCTTCCCTTGGCTTGGGCGACAAGAGTTCTTTTGGAGAGCTAGGGTTTGGAGTTTCATGGGTGGGGCGGCAACTTGTTTGGCTTCTCCCTTAGGGTCGGCGGCAACACAAGAAAAGGATAAGGGTTTCCTCTTCTCCTTTGATCTTGGTCGACTTCTCCTTTCCTAGGGTAGCTCCTTCTTCTTCCATTGGAGCTCTTGGTCGGTGCCCACTCCATCTCCTTCTTCCTCTCCTTGGTCGGCGGCAACAACCAAGTTGGTGGCTTGGTGGTCGATTCTAGATAGGAGAAGAAGTTTTGTTTTATTTTTCCCTTTGTTCGGAGCGAGCAAGGAAGGGAAGAACGTGATCTAGGAAGCTTCAACTCTTGGAGGATCGTTGCCCACACAACATCCAAGGAGAGGATAGGACATACAATAGAAGACCTTGAGGTAAACAAGAGGTATAATTCTTGTTTATGTATTGATGTGAGCAAAATGTATAGGGTTTTAGGAGTAGTTTTTTCTCACATCTTGTTACATTTCATGTTAGTTTCATGCATATGTTACTCTATTTTGCACACATTTCCTATTTTCTGGTTCGGAGGTTTGCTCGTTGGATTTTTGTGTGCAGGTTAGCATTTCAGGTTAAAAAGATGCGCTTTCGGAGCAAAAGAAGGACATTTCACAGCTAGACGCAGAGTGGGACATGGCCAGGGTGTGTGGATTCACACGGTCATGTCCAATGGGCGAGATCAACACCCCAGGGTCGCACACGGCTTGGCCGTGTGGAAACACATGGTTGTGTGGCGGCCCGCCAGATTTGCGCGACTAGGGCTTTTTCCGAATTTTGTAGCGGTCCAAGGCAAAGACTATATATGTAGGGTTTTGCCCCAGAAGCTCTCATACCAATTTAATGGTTTTGCTTATCGAGTCCGTGAGGGGAAACTTCGCTTCTCACTTCACCTCGGTAGCTTGTTCATGGCGATCCCATTGATGTCCCCGGATTAAAAAATTTAATCCTAGACAAAAGGGATTGCCCAAACAACCAAGTCATCGTCGTGCTATTCGTTTAGAGAGGTCATTTGAACAAACTCGTTGTTCAAGCGACCATCCTCTATTCTACGAGTAGCCACGGAATAGACGATGTCCGGATCGCCGGTTTTTGTGTTTATGCTCGGGATCCAAGTATTATTTAGCCATATACATATTTATATCATGCTCATAGTTGAAAAACAAATACAAGCAAGTAACCATCCACACAATACATGCATATAATCGAAAAGCAATTATAAACATAATACAAAAGAACACTAATCAAAATAAATAAGATTATACCTCTTGATCTTCTATTGTATGTCCTTCCTCCTTTCGAACGTCGTGTGGGTGACGATCTACCAAAAGTTGAAGCCTCCTAGATCACCAATCTTCCTTTCCTTGTTCACTCTGAACAAAGGAAGATTCTTAAACAAAACTCATCTTCCTATCTAGAACCAGCCACCGAGTCAATAAACTCGATGTTGCCATCGGCCAAGGAAGAGAACATGGAGTATAGAAACCAACCAAAGGAGAAATAACAAGGGCATGGGCGCCGACCAACACTTGGAGAAGAGAATGGAAAACACTCCTTCTCCTTGTTGCCGCCCAAACCCTAAACTAAGCTCTCCTAATTTCCGGCCAAGGATGAAGGGGAGAAGAATAGATTGAGCTTTGGTCAAGGTAGAGGGAAGAAGGAAGAGGGGCCGGCCAACCTTAGGAAGAAGAAGAAAGGATCTCTCCTCCCCTTGTTGCCGCCCAACACCAACACCCAAACCCTAACCCTAGCCCCACTCCTATTCCTATCCCAACTAGGATTGGTTGCCGCCCATGGGAAGCAACCCTAAACTCATCCATCATAAGCCATAGAGCAAGGGAAGAAGCTTGGGCACCAGCCAAACTAAGGAGAGAAGAAGGAGCAAGGGTTTCGGCCCCAAAGGAAGAAGAAAGAAACTTTCCTTAATTGTGGCCACCCAAAACCCTATCCTCCTTTGCTCTTGCCACCCAAACCCTAGCCCCTTTTCCTCTCCATTATCTTACCGCCCACCCCTAGTCCACCCTTTTATAGAGTTAGGGATAAGCCTTGGTTTTATCTCCACCATTGGTTCTAGGAATTTAATCTCAACCGTCGGATCTAGAGATTTAATCTCAACTGTCGGATCTTAGAGATTTAATCTCTACCTTTGGATCTAGAGATTTGTTTCTATCCATTGGATCTAAGCTTCATGAGGTGTTAATAGGCTACAATAGGGACCATGAAGAGGAGTTGGATCTTGGCCACCCATGGATCAAGCCCACATAAAGTCCGATCCACTAATGATAAATCCAATCCACTAAAGGATCATCATCGATCTACCTCACCAACCCCCATATGATAATATGGGCTCCATATATTATTTGTACATTTTCACCTCATGTTTAAGATCTCGAATATCCGTCGATTAATTAATTTACTGACCATTAATTAATCAACATCTAACTCCATGAGTAGTACCACTCAACCTTTTCATTATGCCGGACCAAGTCCACCTGCAGGGTTTACATGATGAACTTTATGAGCTCCTCAAGGGGACATCATCATCTTAATATATAGGACACGGTTTCCTCCTATAATCAACTGCACACCATATAAATAATATCATCTCCCAACTTACCGAGCATATCGATTTAATCTATAAATCTCGCCCATTGGTAAATCAAAGAGATGAATACTAAGTATATGTGCCCGTTATTATATCGGGATTAAGAGCATGTACTAAATGATATCTGAGGTCCGATTCAATTATGTAGTCAGCAATAAATTGAATCACCTCTAAGTCGGTCCTGCTCAATACACACAAAGTGCACTAGTGTGATTCTATGGTCAAGACAAACCAATACCAAATCACACTACAACCATTCTGATGGTTTGTCCAAAGCCATCTCGGTTGTGAGCCTTTACTTATACTTTATAAGGAGCCGATAACATGATCTCCTGTGTGACACCACACACCATGTTATCTACAATGTAATGTATTAGACAATATTGCATAACTATGCAAACAATGATCATGTGATTCTTATTTCAAAATAAAGATGTTCATACAAAAGATAGACTTTTCAGTATACATCCCTACAATATAAGGATGGCTCTGCCCAAACTCTAGAGGGGGCACGACGGCTAGGGCGGCATGCCAAAGCCCTAAAATGCTTCGGTAACTCACAACGGGGAGGAGGAATGCCACCGGAGGTCCACCCCTTGCACTTTAACGTCGGAGAGAAGACCACGAAAGTATTGTAATTCTTTGTTCCTGCATTTTATTCCTTATGTATTCGAACATAGACAAGCTTTGTTATTCTTCCTTCATATACATGGAGTAGTACTTTCAATTCTAGGATTAGGGAGTAGCTTGTGTACACATACAATGTTAGTTCATGTTAAATTCTGCTTTTGAGTTTGATTTGACAATTGGTAGTTGTTTTTACTATATCTATGTGTGTTTGGTTTTCTATCTGCTGTGCTTAGGCGATACGAGGGGTGACAACCCTCGTCTCTAAGATTTACGGGATTTTATATAAGGAACCTAGGGGTAAACCTGATCTCCTATAACTGTGGGTAGAAGGGTGCGGTGAAATCGGAAACGGTTCACCGTAGGGATTGATTTGGCATCCTCGTACCATCTATCCCATCCTTTTAAGCGGAGGTAGCTCCCGGTAGATGCGGCGGCTCTGCGGGAGAGTGTATGATGTCCCTTCCACAAAACCATAGCTAAACATTTAGACAACGCTAATTGACAACATTATTTTGTGATACATAAGCGAAACCGAAGTCCTAGAATCTCCTTTGAAGACCTCGGCACACTCTTTTCCTCCTCCGTGTGACACCGTATAGAGTAAAGTCCACCAACAACCCTCACCAATCGAAACCTCTTAGAGTTACGTTCGAACAATTACAACCACTAAAAATATTTGGTATTCGAATCCCAGTCCCTGTGGGATCGATAATCTTTATTACTTGACGACATCCGTGCACTTGTGGGCGTTGAGCGCGAGCGTGCACTTTGAGTCTTCGACGATCTCCATTGCGAGATTTGAGGTCGCGTTCGTGCGCATCAAGTTTTTGGCATCGTTGTCGAGGACTAACCGATTCGATATCAAATCGAACGGTGGTAAATTGGATCAGACTTAGGATTAGATTTATTTTCTTTCTTTATTTTCCTTCTAGTTTACTATATTTTCTTTAATCTTATATCTTTCATATTTAGCTTTAGTTTTTAATTTTCTGTTATTTTTATTTTATTTAGTTTTAGCAGTAGTTTCCTATTTACTTATTGCATCTTAGATTTTAATTTTCTAGATTGTTTTATTTTCTGCTCTTAGAATTAGATTAGCACTCCTAACTTTTCTCCTTAACTAAATCTTTGGTTTTACCCTCCAAGCCATCTATTGCATATGATCTATTAAGCATCTCTCATCGAAGGGTGTTGAAATGTTAATATAGCCCGCTCGACCCTTGAAAGATTACGTAGCTCCTAAACGAAAAGCTTGGAACTCCTGCATTGTTGTTCCCCAAATTCAGGCCACAAGCTGGGAAATAAACCCTGCATTAATTGCTCTCATTCAAGGAAAGCAGTTTGGAGGGACTCAGATTGAGGAACCCTATCTACACCTTGAAGAATTCCTTGCATACTGTAGCACGGTGCAATATGAAGGAGTCCCAGCAGATGCCATTAAGCTCATTATGTTCCCATTTTCACTGAAAGGAGGGGCTAAGCAATGGATACGCGCACTACCATAGAGAAGTATAACGACATGGGAACAAATGGAAGACACTTTCCTAAGTAAATTCTCCACCCCCCCCCCCCCCCCCCACAAAACAACCTACCTTAGGGATGAAATCTTTCATTTGAGCAAGGGCGATAAGAGACTCTGGTCGATGCATGGAAGAGGCTACAGGGGCTAGTGATTCGCTGCCCGCACCATGGATTACAAGATTGGTTACTCCTCCATGTTTTTTATTCCGGGATAACTAACACGTTAAAAGAACTCTTGGACACAGCCGCGGGGGGCGTGTTGATGAAAAAGAGCATAGAAAATGCATATAGCATTATAGAGACAATGGTGGGGACTCTCAAAATATGAGCTAATAGCGAGCAACACTTTCAAGAGACTTTTCCGATCAAGGGGATAGATAGCACGGAAGTAGTCTGCCAGGTACAGGGAGAGGATAAGGAGAAAGAGTACTTGACGGAAGAAGACTCCTTTGTAGGGATGTATACTGAAAAGTCTATCTTTTGTATGAACATCTTTATTTTGGAATAAGAATCACATGATCATTGTTTGCATATTTTTATGGTTATGCAATATTGTCTAATACTTTACATTGTAGATAACATGGTATGTGGTGT
The DNA here is from genome assembly GCA_025175895.1 of Wurfbainia villosa. Lineage (NCBI taxonomy): Eukaryota > Viridiplantae > Streptophyta > Magnoliopsida > Zingiberales > Zingiberaceae > Wurfbainia > Wurfbainia villosa. The sequence continues at coordinate 16,392,310 of CM046000.1, read as the reverse complement.
TACACAGGAGATCATGTTATCGGCCCCTTGAAAAGTATAAGTAAAGGCTCACAACCAAGATGGCTTTGGACAAACCATCAGAATGGTTGTAGTGTGATTTGGTATTGGTTTGTCTTGACCATAGAATCACACTAGTGCACTTTGTGTGCATTGAGCAGGACCGACTTAGAGGTGATTCGATTTATTGTTGACTACATAATCGAATCAGACCTCAGATATTATTTAGTACATGCTCTTAATCCCGATATAATAACGGGCACATATACTTAGTACTCATTGTTAGGGCAATCTCTTGCCGTAATATGGTTTTGATGGTGCGGCAAAGGGTTTAAGTTAGCTTGATATGTTGATTTGATATGTGCGTTGAAGTCGTGCAGGACTTAGTAATTCGCACATGGAGCCGTGGCGAGTTTCACATCTCATGACTCGTGCCTTGAGTCGGTGAAGGATAGCTTTACGGAAGCCGTGCGCTTGGAGCATCCGAGGGACCGCCGGACGAGAAGCTTGGAGTGAAGCCGGAGGAAGTAGACTTCGAGGCAAGAGACGCGAAGGAGCATTGCAGAGTCGTGCGCCTGATGCTGCTGAGGGACGTGGCCGAGAACGAAGAGAACTTCGAAGGCGAGGGACTCCGAGAGATGAGAGTGAGCGAATGTAACCCGAGAAGGGGTATCTCTTAGGTGAAACTTGGCCATTTGGCCAAGTGTCGGATGGGTTTTCCCGACACCAGTCGACTGCCATGTCATGGCAGTCGCTCAGTCGAATGAAGTTCGGCCGGTATCTGGCCCGATCGAGTGTGCGTGATCGGCTATACATTGGCGATCGACGCAGCCAATGATCGGCTGAGCGGCCGATCGGGTCAATAGGGTTTTGCCACAGGCTCGCTCGTAGCCGGGCAAGCGATCGACTGAGGTAGCGATCGTGATGAGGTCCATCAGTCGACTGCCAAGAGTTCCGTTGGACTACAACGGTCGGGATCCGACGTGTTCGGAGGCCATTGTAGTGACGGCAGTCGACTGCCAAGGGCGGCAGTCGACTGGTGGCGGCCAACGGGAAGAAATCAGCCCTCTCTATAAAAAGAGAGGGTGTGAGCCTTTGAGAGGCTAATGCTCATGCTCTAAGTGATCTTCCTAGTGCCCCACAAGCTCTAAACTCTTCTTACTTGTTTTTACTTCATTCTATTTGTAAGAAGAGTGATCTTGATTGTAAAGGTTACCTCCACCTAGCTTGGTGCAAAGGAGAGACCAATAGTGATTGGCTTTGGAGGAGTGATTCACCTCGGACGAATCGGGATCGTGGATTAGCGGCGTAGCCGTGAACCACGTTACATTCTTTGTTAGCGTTTGTATTTTCATTTATTGCTTTGTCTTTATTGTTTATGCTTCCGCTTGCGCTAACGATTGTGTAGACGAGCAAACGAACGAACGAATTACGACATCCATTGGAAGAGGGTTATTCACCCCCCTCTAGCCGGCCATACCGATCCCCTACAAGTGGTATCAGAGCCGAGGAAAGCTTGTCGAGGACTAACCGCCGCAACGAGCAACTTTCAAAATGGCTGGCTCCAACATCCATCCTCTGAAGTTTGAAGGAGAATTCGCTTGGTAGAAGAAGCGAATGGAGGTATTTTTCGAAACGGATTTTGACATTATGATTACAATGGAATCCGGTTTCGTTTTGCCTAGGGATGAAGAGGGGAAGCCAATAGAGAAATCTAGGTGGACCAAAAGGCAAAGGGAAGAGCACCTTGCAAATTCAAAAGCCAAGCATCATCTCTTCAATGTGCTCCCCCAACAAGAAATCAACCGAATAGGAGAATGCCTAAGCGCCAACGAGATGTGGGAGAAGCTAATTGAGCTTCATGAAGGCACATCCGAGGCGAAGCTAGCAAGGAGAGACGTATTGCTATATACCCACTTGGCCTCTTGTGAATTGATAATGAGCTTCCTCCTTCGGGTATTATCTAGATTCAAAGAAATTTTAAATGGACTAACAAGTGTAGGAGAAAGGCTCTCCAATTGCGATATGATAATGAAGGCCATAGATGCTTTCCCCCGATCATCCAAGTGGAGTTCAATGGTGGACTCATTTTACATTTCAAAGAATCTAGAGGTAAGTACTCTAGATGAATTTTTCTCCACTATGTAATTACATGAATCTAGGCTTGAAGGAATACAAGAAGAGCCAAAAATACAACCTTCAAGGGGATTAGCATTGTTGGCAAATAAGGGGAAGAAGAAGATAGAGATATCCTCCTCCTCCGATGACGAAGCATCTTCCTCCTCCTCCATGGATAGCACCGAAGAAGCCTATATGGTAAGGAGGGTAAGACGTGCTTTAAAAGGTTTTCATTTTCATAAATCAAATGATAGGAATAGGAGACCAAGGGGGAAGGTCATATGCTACAATTGCCAAGGAGAGGGGCACATAAGGGATAATTGTCCTCTCCTAAACAAGAGCAAGGAAGAGAGGAAAAAGAAAGAAGAAAAGAAGAAGAAAAAGGGGAGCAAGAAAAAGAAGGAAGAGGAGAAGAAGACAAGAGAAAAGGGGAAGACCAAAGCTCTAAAGGCAAGGACTTGGGATGACCCATCCTCATCCTCCTCATCATCATCAGATGAGGAGAATGCCTTTGTCACCAATTTGGCCTTGATGGCCTTTGATGACTTGGATTGCTCTTCATCTGAAAATGAAGAATCAAGCTCAAGAGGAGAGAGCTCAAGTGAAGGGGGAGCTTCTACATCCTCATCATCCGAAGAAGAAGAGGACATGGAAACTATGGTAACGAAAGCCTCTCCTAAGAAAATAGTTTCCATAATTTCTAGTTTAACTAAGGATTTTTTTGGAATTAAAAAGAAAAATAAAAGCATGCTTAATCAAATTAAGGCATTGGAAAATAAGCTAGAAAATGCATGCTTAAATGATAATATTTCTTCTAGCTTAAATGATGCATGCTCACATGACCTTTATGTGCCATTAGATGTTAGTGATGCATGTATAAGTGAAAATAGGGCCTTAAGGGAAAAGGTAGATTATTTAACAAAAGCCCTAGAAAAATTCACAATTGGCTCTAACACATTGAACATGATCTTAGGGAGCCAAAGAGCTAGCTTCAACAAAAAGGGCCTAGGCTATAAGGAAAAGAAAAATGAAAAGGCCTACAAATGCCTAATAGCTAGGGGACAAGATAATAAGAAAGTAATAGCTAGGAAATGGATCCCCAAGGAATACTTAGTGAACCCAATAGGAAAGAACTTATTTTGGGTTCCAAAATCCATCCTTAAGGGTTAGGAAAACCCTAGGGTAGTCAACCATATGGAATTAACCTACATCATATTTTGGTTGACTTAGGATGGCGGGACAACATTTTTAGAATAGTGTTGGGTGATGATAACGTGCCCATAAATAGATAATAATGCTTAAATCATGATGATTAATGTAATTGCTATGTATGTTTGCAATCATGATTTATGATATTGTGATTTGGCACATAATCATAAGAAATAGGGTTTGAATCATGCTTTAGGTGATACTTTGCTTATTATCATGATATAATACCTAATGCATGAGAACAATTCAATGAATACATGAGTTTCATGATCATAATGTAGAATTCACTCATATATGCCTTTATGATCATGAGGATTATTAGGTTGATACTTAACCTTGATAGAATTGCATGAATATATTGGTTAAGTATACACAAATACCCCCTAGGATGCATCTCACACTCACTATAGGCTAACTTGATTGCAAACTTAGCATGGGTGAGATGTTAGGATGATACAAATGTCCACTAATGCCTATGGCATTTAGATGGTCATTTAAAGTATCAACATAGCAATAATAGACCAATCATGGGGAAGGCTTATGTTTAATTCATAGACATATTGCCCAAAGATCATGGTTGGATATTTCATATGTTTTCAAAACAATTTCTTACTTTAAAATACATGTATTCATTGTAGGGGATCGGATGGCCGGCTAGAGGGGGGTGAATAGCCCTCGTACGTTGGACGTCGTAAATTGCTCTTGTCTACAAAAGATTAGCGCAAGCGGAATATACAAATACAAAGCAAAAGACAAACAATAAAACAAACGCTAACACGATGGTATAACGTGGTTCACGGCTACGCCGCTAATCCACGGTCCCCGATTCGTCCTCGGTGAATCACTCCGTTAAACCAATCCACTAAATGGTCTCTCCTTTGCACCAAGCTAGGTAGAGGTAACCTTTACAACCAAGATCACTCTTCTTACAAATAGAATGGAGTAAAAATGGGTAAGAAGAGTTTAGAGCTTGTGGGGCACTAGGAAGATCGTTTGGAGTATGAGCATTAGCCTCTCAAAGGCTTACACCCTCTCTTTTTATAGAGAGGGTTGTTTTCTTCCCGTTGGCCGCCATCACCGATCACGCTTGGCGGCGCCGTCGTTACTACAACGGCCTCCGAACACGTCGGATCCGGCGTGTAGTCCAACGGAACTCTTGGCAATCGGTCGATGGTCCTCATCTCGATCGGTGCCTCCGTAGTCGATCGCGGCTACGAATGGTTCTGCTGGCGAAACCCTATTGATCACCGATCGGCGCCTTCAAGATCGATGGTCTTGGCAACGATCGTGCACGTATGGCGATTGGCTGCCACAATCCAGTCGATCGTATACCACCGAACTAACTCGACTGGGCGATCGCCACGACATGGCAATGGCGGGTCGAAAACCATCCGTCACTTGGCCAAATGCCCAGTTTCACCTAAGAGCAACCCCACCCCGGGTTACAATCGCTCACTCTCATTTCTTGGAGTCCCTCGCCTTCGAAGTTCTCTTCGTTCTCGGCCACGTCCCTCGGCAGCATCAGGCGCACGGCTCTACAATGCTCCTTCGCGTCTCTTGCCTCGAAGTCTACTTCCTCCGGCTTCACTCCAAGCTTCTCGTCCGGCGGTCCCTCGGATGCTCCAAGCGCACGGCCATAAAGCTATCCTTCACCGACTCAAGGCACGAGTCATGAGATGTGAAACTCGCCACGGCTCCATGTGCGAATTACTAAGTCCTGCACGACTTCAACGCACATATCACATCAACATATCAAACTAACTTAAACCCTTTGCCACACCATCAAAACCATATTACGGCAAGAGATTGCCTTAACAATCTCCCCCTTTTTGATGTGTGGCAATCCGTTTAAGTTAGGTAAAAACATTTGATATAAATTCTAAGGTAAGAAAGCATGTAAAGATAAACATGATATAACAACATGCAACTCCCCCTTAATCCATGAAACTCTCTATGCAAATTTTCTCCCCCTATCATATATTTCTCCCCTTAAAATAATTAACTTAAACATAATTATTTCTCCCCCTTTGACACCATCAAAAAGATTAACACTAAGTTATAAGCTCATGGCATCAAGTATAATGGAGGGAAAATATGACAAGTTGATTTAAAATTGGGTACCACTTGTTGATGGCATCAAGTATATTTCTACCACTTGTTGTAGGTTTACAAACTGAATTCGGCCTTCAATGTTCTGATTTAGAGCCACCGATCATTGCTATCAAGATGGCGATGACCGCACAAAGGAATCCGAATTTTTGATTTTCTGGACGAATTTCAAAAATGCATTATAAATTCTAGAAAATTCGAAAAATCATGAAATTTTGGGGAACATATTTCTTTTAAGTATATCTATCAATGAAAAATAGTTTTTCATGAAAACTCATTATATTTTCTTGTTTTTGCCAAAAATCTAAAAGTTCTAAAAACCACTAGGTTTTTGATCATTCTAGTATCAAGTTAGCTACCTAAATTTGCATCCAATTGTTTCAAAGCATGAATACATGTATTTTAAGGTAAGAAATTGTTTTGAAAACATATGAAATATCCAACCATGATCTTTGGGCAATATTTCTATGAATTAAACATAAGCTTTCCCCATGATTGGTCTATTATTGCTATTTTGATGCTTTAAATGACCATCTAAATGCCATAGGCATTAGTGGACATTTGTATCATCCTAATATCTCACCCATGCTAAGTTTTCAATCAAGTTAGCCTATAGTGAGTGTGAGATGCATCCTAGGGGGTATTTGTATATACTTAACCAATATATTCATGCAATTCTATCATGGTTAAGTATCAACCTAACAACCTACATGATCATAATGACATATATGATTTAATTTCTCATTATGATCATGAAACTCATGTATCCATCAAATTATAATCATGCATTAGGTATTTTATGATGATAATAAACAAAGTATCACCTAAAGCATGATTCAACCTATTTCTTATGATAACGTGCCAAATTTCAAAAACATAAATCATGATTGTAAATATACATAGGAATTACATCAATCATCATGATTTAAGCATTATTACCTATTTATGGGTGTTATCATCACCCAACACTATCTAAAAAATGTTGTCCCGTCATCCTAAGTCAACCAAAATATGATATAGGTTAGGACCATGTGGTTGACTACCCTAGGGGTTTTCTAACCCTTAAGGATGGATTTTGGAACCCAAAATAAATTCTTTCCTATTGGGTTCACTAAATACTCCTTGGGGATCCATTTCCTAGCAATTACCTTCTTCTTATCTTGTCCCCTAGCTATAAGGCATTTGTAGGCTTTTTCATTTTCTTTCCTTGTAGCCTAGGCCCTTTTTGTTGAAGCTAGCTCTTTGGCTCCCTAAGATCATTTTTAGGGTGTTGGAGCCAATTGTGAATTTCTCTAGGGCTTTGGTTAGATAATCTACCTTTTCCCTTAATGCCCTATTTTCCTCTATGCATGCATCATTTACATCTAAAGGCATATAAAGGTCATGTGAGCATGCTTCATTTAAGCTAGAAGAAATATTATCATTTAAGCATGCATTTTCTAGTTTATTTTCTAGGTCCTTAATTTGATCTAGCATGCTTTTGTTTTTCTTTTTAGCTCTAAATAAATCTCTAGTTAAGCTAGAAACCATGGAAACTATTTTCTTAGGGGTTAGATTTGTTACCATAGTTTCCATGTCCTCTTCTTCTTCGGATGAGGAGGATGTAGAAGCTCCCCCTTCATTTGAGCTCTCTCCATTTGAGCTTGATCCTTCATTTTCGGATGAAGAGCAATCCAAGTCATCAAAGGCCATCAAGGCCAAATTGGTGACAAAGGCATTCTCCTCATCCGATGATGAGGAGGAGGATGAGGATGGATCATCCCATGTTTTTGCCTTGAGAGCCTTAGCCTTTCCCTTCTCCTTTGTCTTCTTCTCCTCTTCCTTCTTTTTCTTGCTCCCCTTTTTCTTCTTCTTTTCTTCTTTCTTTTTCCTTTCTTCCTTGCTCTTGTTTAGGAGAGGACAATTGTCCCTTATGTGCCCTTCTCCTTGGCAATTGTAGCATATGACCTTCCCCCTTGGTCTTCTATTCCTATCATTAGATTTATCAAATCTAAAATTCTTAAATGCACGTCTTACCCTCCTTACCATATAGGCTTCTTCGGTGCTATCCATGGAGGAGGAGGAAGATGCTTCATCATCAGAGGAGGAGGTGATTTCCATCTTCTTCTTCCCCTTATTTGCCAATAATGCTACTCCTCTTGAGGGTTGAATTTTAGGCTCTTCTTGTATTCCCTCAAGCCTAGTTTCGTGGAGTTCCATTGTTGAGAAGAACTCCTCCAAGGTGCTCACTTCTAAATTCTTTGAGATATAGAATGAGTCCACCATGGAGCTCCACTTTGAGGACCGGGGAAAGGCATCTATGGCCTTCATTACCATATCCCGGTTTGATAGCTTCTCACCTACACTTGTTAGTCCATTTAAAATTTCTTTGAATCTAGAATGCAAAGAAATTACCTTTTCTCCCTTTTCTAATTTGATGTTGGATAGTTGGGAGCGGAGGAGATCTCTCCTTGCTAGCTTTGCCTCGGATGTGCCTTCATGAAGCTCAATTAGCTTCTCCCACATCTCCTTGGCGCTTAGGCATTCTCCTATTCGGTTGATTTCTTGTTGGGGGAGCACATTGAAGAGATGATGTTTGGCTTTTGAATTTGCAAGGTGCTCTTCCCTTTGCCTTTTGGTCCACCTAGATTTCTCGATTGGTTTCCCTTCTTCATCCCTAGGCAAAACGAAACCGGATTCCATTGTAATCATTATATCAAAATCCATTTCGAAAAATATCTCCATTCGCTTCTTCCACCAAGCGAATTCTCCTTCAAACTTTGGAGGATGGATGTTGGAGCCGGCCATTTTAAAAGTTGCTTGTTGTGGCGGTTAGTCCTCGACAAGCTTTCCTTGGCTCTGATACCACTTGTAGGGGATCGGATGGCCGGCTAGAGGGGGGTGAATAGCCCTCGTACGTTGGACGTCGTAAATTGCTCTTGTCTACAAAAGATTAGCGCAAGCGGAATATACAAATACAAAGCAAAAGACAAACAATAAAACAAACGCTAACACGATGGTATAACGTGGTTCACGGCTACGCCGCTAATCCACGGTCCCCGATTCGTCCTCGGTGAATCACTCCGTTAAACCAATCCACTAAATGGTCTCTCCTTTGCACCAAGCAAGGTGGAGGTAACCTTTACAACCAAGATCACTCTTCTTACAAATAGAATGGAGTAAAAACGGGTAAGAAGAGTTTAGAGCTTGTGGGGCACTAGGAAGATCGTTTGGAGTATGAGCATTAGCCTCTCAAAGGCTTACACCTCTCTTTATGTAGAGGGCTGTTTTCTTCCGTTCGCATCATCGATCACCGCCGCCAGCGATCGCTACTACAACGGCCTCCGAACACATCGGATCCCGACCGTTGTAGTCCAACGGAACTTTGGCCGATCGATGGTCCTCATCACGATCGCGCCTCCGTAGTCGATCGCCTACCGGCTACGAATGGTTCTCGAAACCCTATTGGTCACCGATCCGCGCTTTCAAGAATGATCGATGGTCTTGGTAGTCGATCGCACACGATGGCGCCGATCACGCCACAATCCATCGATCGTATACCACGAACTAACTCGACTAGAGCGATCGCCACGACATGGCAATGATCGTGTCGGAAAACCCATCCGACACTTGGCCAAATGGCCAAGTTTCACCTAAGAGCTACCCTTCCCGGTTACAATCGCCACTCATTTCTGAGTCTCTCGCCTTGAAGTTCTCTTCGTTCTAGCCACGCCCCTGCAAAGATCAGCGCACGGCTCGCAATGCTCCTTCGCGCCTCTTGCCTCAAGTCTACTTCCTCCGGCCACTCCAAGCTTCGTCCGGCGGTCCCTCGGATGCTCCAAGCGCACGGCTTCCGCAAAGCTATCCTTCACCGACTCAAGGCACGAGTCATGAGATGTGAAACTCGCCACGGCTCCATGTGCGAATTACTAAGTCCTGCACGACTTCAACGCACATATCACATCAACATATCAAACTAACTTAAACCCTTTGCCACACCATCAAAACCATATTACGGCAAGATATTGCCTTAACATTCATGTTTTGAAACAATTGGATGCAAGACTAGGTGTTAAAATGGATACTCTTATGATAAAAAAACCTAGTAGTTTTTAAAGCTTTTGGATTTTTGGCAAATATGTGGAAATATAATTATTTTTCATGAAAACATATTTTTCACTGATAGATATACTTAAAAGAAATATGTTCCCCAAATTTCATGATTTTTCGAATTTTCTGGAATTAATAATGCATTTCTGAAATTCATCCAGAAAATCAAAAATTCGGATTCCTTTGTGCCAGTCGACTGCCATACTGATAGCAGTCGACTGATGGACTGTGAACAAGAACAGTAACTTGATTTTATCAGGTTTTGACTGATTTTAATGTATGTTTCTCTTTATACTTGATGTCATGTGCCTTTAACTTAGTGTTAATCTTTTTGATGGTGTCAAAGGGGGAGAAATAATTATGTTTAAGTTAATTATTTTAGGGGGAGAAATATATGATAGGGGGAGAAAATTTGTATAGAGAGTTTCATGGATTAAGGGGGAGTTGCATGTTGTTATATCATGTTTATCTTTACATGCTTTCTTACCTTAGAATTTATATCAAATGTTTTTACCTAACTTAAATGGATTGCCACACATCAAAAAGGGGGAGATTGTTAGGGCAATCTCTTGTCGTAATATGGTTTTGATGGTGTGGCAAAGGGTTAAAGTTAGTTTGATATGTTGATTTGATATGTGCGTTGAAGTCGTGCAGGACTTAGTAATTCGCACATGGAGCCGTGGCGAGTTTCACATCTCATGACTCGTGCCTTGAGTCGGTGAAGGATAGCTTTACGGAAGCCGTGCGCTTGGAGCATCCGAGGGACCGTTAGACGAGAAGCTTGGAGTGAAGCCGGAGGAAGTAGACTTCGAGGCAAGAGACGCGAAGGAGCATTGTAGAGCCGTGCGCTTGATGCTGCCGAGGGACGTGGCCGAGAACGAAGAGAACTTCGAAGGCGAGGGACTCCGAGAGATGAGAGTGAGCGAATGTAACCCGGGAAGGGGTAGCTCTTAGGTGAAACTTGGCCATTTGGCCAAGTGTCGGATGGGTTTTCCCAACACCAGTCGACTACCATGTCATGCGGCAATGCTGCGAGTAGAATGAAGTTCGACCGTATACGATCGATCGGAGTGTGGCAGCCGATCGCTATACGCTGGCATCGACCGTAAGACAAAGAGTCGATCGCCAAGGCGCAATGACTCGTCCAATAGGATTTTGGCTATAGAATCGTTCGTAGCCGATCGGGCCGATTATGAGGCGAATGATCGATGAGGTCCATCACGATCGCCAAGAGTTCCGCTGACTACAACGCCGGATCCGACGGTTCGGAGGCCATTAGTGACGCATGATCGCCAAGGGCGGCAATGATCGTGGGCGCCAACGAGAAGAAATCAGCCCTCTCTATAAAAAGAGAGGGTGTGAGCCTTTGAGAGGCTAATGCTCATGCTCTAAGTGATCTTCCTAGTGCCCCACAAGCTCTAAACTCTTCTTACTTGTTTTTACTTCATTCTATTTGTAAGAAGAGTGATCTTGATTGTAAAGGTTACCTCCACCTAGCTTGGTGCAAAGGAGAGACCAATAGTGATTGGCTTTGGAGGAGTGATTCACCTCGGACGAATCGGGATCGTGGATTAGCGGCGTAGCCGTGAACCACGTTACATTCTTTGTTAGCGTTTGTATTTTCATTAATTGCTTTGTCTTTATTGTTTATGCTTCCGCTTGCGCTAACGATTGTGTAGACGAGCAAACGAATGAACGAATTACGACATCCATTGGAAGAGGGATATTCACCCCCCTCTAGCCGGCCGTACCGATCCCCTACACTCATCTCTTTCATTTACCAATGGCCGAGATTTATAGATTAAATCGATAGGCTAGGTATGTTGGGAGATGATATTATTTATATGGTGTGTCGTTGATTATAGGAGGAAACTGTGTCCTATATATTAGGATGATGATGTCCCCTTGAGGAGCTCATAAGGTTCATCATGTAAACCCTGCAGGTGGACTTAGTCCGGCATGATGAAAAGGTTGAGTGGTACTACTTAAGGGGTTAGATGTTGATTAATTAATGGTCAGTAAATTAATTAATCAACGGATATTCGAGATCTTAAACATGGGGAGAAATGTACAAATAATATATGGAGCCCATATTATCATATGGGGGTTGGTGAGGTAGATCAATGATGAACCTTTAGTGGATTGGATCATCATTAGTGGATCGGACTTTATGTGGGCTTGATCCATGGGTGGCCAAGACCTAACTCCTCCTCATGGTCCCTAATGTAGCCTATTAACACCTCATGATGCTTAGATCCAATGGGTAGAAACAAAAGTCTAAGATCCATTGGTAGAGATTAAATCTCTAAGATCCGACGGTTGAGATTAAATCTCTAGATCCGACGGTTGAGATTAAATCCCTAGAACCAATGGAGGAGATTAATTCATGACTTATCCCTAACTCTATAAAAGGATGTCAAGGGGGTTGGCATGAACTACATTGAAGAGAGCAAGGCTTGGGCGGCAAGAGAAGGGAATCCTAGTTGAGATAGGATTAGGATTAGGGTTAGGGTTTGGAGGCTAGGGCGGCACCAAATAAGGCAAGGTTTCCTTTCTTCTTCCTTGTCTTGTGGCCGGCGTCCAGCAAGTTTCTAGGCCCTTCCCAGCCCTTGGCCGGCACCCAAAAGGTCCCTTCTCCCTCTCCTTAGGTGGTGGAAACAAGATATAGGGCTTCCCTTGGTGTGTTGGTTGTTTTCCACCATCTTCTCCTTCATCTAGTTGGCCGGCGGCAAGGATAGTTTAAGTTCCTTGTTGGTTGTTTCTAGTGAGGAGAAAAACCTTGTTTCTATTCTTCCTCTTTCTTTGGAAGAGCAAGGAAGGAAGATTTGCGATCTAGGAGCTTCGACTTTTGGTGGATCGTCGCCCACACGACGTCCAAAAGGAGGAAGGTCATACATTAGAAGATCGAGAGGTATACCTATTCTACTTTCTTCTTTTGTTTGTTGCTTGTTTTTGTTTTTCAATTATAAGCATGTTATAAATCTGTAAATGGCTAAATAATACTTGGATCCCGAGCATAAAAACAAAAACTGGCGATCCGGACATCGTCTATTCCGCGGCTACTCGTAGAATAGAGGATGGTCGCTTGAACAACTAGTTTGTTCAAGTGACCTCTCTAAACGAATAGCACGATGATGACTTGGCGGTTTGGGCAATCCCTTTTGTCTAGGATTAAATTTTTTTAATCCGGGGACATCGAAGGGATCACCATGGACTCAAAGTGGGAAGCGAAGTTTCCCCTCACGGACTCGATAAGCAAAACCCTTCATCCTTATCCTCCGGATCAGAAGAAGAGGAAGAATCGGGGTAGGTGGCAGAAGAAAAATACACAGGGCTTGAGATGATTCCACTTCCCCCGGTCTAAAGTACAAATTTTTAGGCCCACTTGCAACCCATCCGATAATTATAAACGCCAATTTAAGTAAGGAAGAGATAAGGAAATTGCTAGAGGTGCTCAGGACATATAAAAAAGTGTTGGGTTATACCATCGATGACATAAAAGGGGTGAGCCCATCTCTGTGCATGTATAGAATAATACTTGAGGATGGGTGTAAGTCAACCGTGGAGCGCCAAAGGCGACTTAACCCTCATTTGCAAGAGGTAGTGAAAAAGGAAGTGCTTAAACTCTTGGATGCTGGAATAATATACCCAATTTCGGATAGTGAGTGAGTGAGTCCAGTACACATAGTCCCAAAGAAAGGCGACACTACGGTAGTCAAAAATGAGGAGAATGAGTTGATCCCTATTCGAACGGTAATGGGGTGCAGAATGTGCATAGATTATCGTAAATTAAACAAAGCAACAAAAAAGGATCATTTTCCAATTCCATTTATCGACCAGATGCTGGAACGCATGGCTAAACATTCATATTTTTGCTACCTTGACGGGTACTCAGGATTTTTCCATATCTCAATCCACCCTAAAGACCAAGAGAAGACCACCTTCACCTACCCATACGGAACTTTCGCATAAAGACGAATGCCCTTTGGCCTATGTAATGCCCCAGCCACCTTCCAACATTGCTATCTTTTCAGATATGATCGAACAAATTATGGAGGTATTTATGCATGATTTTTTAGTCTATGGAACAAGTTTCGATGCATGTCTAAAGAACTTAGAAAGGGTTTTGCAAAGGTGTGAGGAGAATAGCTTGATTCTAAATTGGGAAAAATGCCACTTCATGGTGACTGAAGGGATAGTTCTAGAGCATAAGATATCAAGGAATGGTATCGAAGTAGACAAGGTGAAGGTCGAAGTAATAGAGAAATTGCCGCCACCCAGGGATGTAAAGGGGGTTCGGAGTTTTCTTGGGCATGTGGGTTTCTATCTAAGGTTTATAAAGAATTTTTCCCAGATAACTAGACAAGTGACAAATCTACTATCTAAAGACATGAACTTTATTTTTGATCAAAAATGTTTAGTGGCATTTGAGGAAATAAAGAGAGCCTTAGTGACATCCCCGATAATTCAGCCGCTTGACTGGAGCCTACCATTCGAGGTCATGTGTGATGCTAGTGATTATGCAATGGGGGCAGTCTTAGGGCAACGGAAGGAGAAAAGATTACATGTCATTCACTACGCCAGTAAGACACTGAATGGGGCACAAATTAATTATGCCACGACTGAGAAGGAATTACTAGCAGTTGTGTTCGCATTCGACAAGTTCAGACAATACTTGGTAGGTTCGAAGGTAGTGGTATACACCGACCATACTATAGTTCGTTACTTGCTAAGTAAGAAGGATGCAAAACCCCGCCTTATTCACTGGATTTTATTACTTCAAGAATTTGATATAGAAATCAGGGATAAAAAGGGGACGGACAATGTCGTCGTAGACCACTTATCGCACATGCCCATTGATCGTAGGATAGAGGAAGAAGATAGTGCCCAAATAGACGATGCTCTGCGGGATGATACCCTCATGGATATTAAGGTCACCACCCCCTGGTATGCAGATTTGGTGAATTTTCTTGCGGGAAGAGTGATAACACCAGAATTCATGACTCAACAAAGGAAAAGATTCTTTTCGGAGGTTCGACAATATGTATGAGATGACCCCTTCCTATTCAGGAAGTGTATAGACAGTGTATATCGAAGGTGCATGCCAGAAGATGAAGTGGAGAGCATCCTCTTTCACTGTCATTCTTCCGCATATGGGGGTCATGCCGGGATTGCAAAAAAGGCAGTGAAAGTGCTTCAGTCAAAATTCTACTGGCCTAGTCTGTTTAGGGACACACGCAACTATGTAGTTTTCTGCGATTGGTGTCAGAGAATAGGAAATATAAAAAGGAGACATGAGATGCCGGCAAGCACCATATTAGAGGTAGAGCTCTTCGACGTATGGGGAGTGGATTTCATGGGGCCCTTTCCCGTTTTCGACGGAAACAGATACATCTTGGTCGCTGTAGACTACATCTCCAAATGGGTGGAGGTCGTGGCATCACCCCATTGCGATGCTAGGACCATAATAAAAATGTTTAAAAGAAACAAATTCCCTAGATTCATTGTTCCTCAAGTAGTAATCAGTGATGGAGGATCCCACTTCATTGAAAAACAGTTCGAAAAATTGCTACATAAGTATGGAGTGATCCACATAGTCTCAACAGCGTACCATCCACAAACTAGCGGACAGGTGGAAATTTCAAATGGGAAATCAAAAGTATCCTAGAAAAATTGGTAGTGGCATCACGGAAATATTGGACACCGAAACTGGATGATGCTCTTTGGGCTTACCGCACAACTTATAAGACCCCGATAGGCATGACCCCATTCCGTTTAGTCTACGGGAAGCCTTGCCATCTCCCCGTTGAATTAGAACATAAGGCTTTTTGGGCCATCAAGAAGCTCAACTTGGACTACTGTGCGGCAGGAGAGAAAAGGAAACTGCAGTTAAGCGAGTTGGACAAAATTCAAAGAGATGCATACGAGCATGCTAAGGCATATAAGGAAAGAACCAAGAAATGGCATGACCAACACATCTTGAGAAGGAAGTTTGAGGAAGGAGACTTAGTTCTCCTGTATAACTCTAGGTTGAAACTTTTTCCAGGAAAACTAAAATCAAGGTGGTCAGGACCGTTACGGGTAAAAAGGGTATACCCATATGGGGAAGTGGACATATGGAGTAGAAAATCGAGGGAGATCAAGGTATTTGGACAACGATTGAAGAAGTATCTAGGGGAGTCCCTAGATCCCGAGACAGATGAATGGAGGTTCACTGAACCTCCAAAGCCAAGTTGGTAGTGGAGTGTGGTCGAGCTAAAAGACCTTAAACAAAGTGCTTCTTGGGAGGCAACCCAAGTTTAGTTTTAGGTTTCCCATTTTGATTGCATTGCATGCATTTGTTGGATTTTAGTTTTGATTTTCATCCCATTTAGAGTTAGGACTAGAAAAGAACTTTGCTAGGCAAAAATGAGATCAATATTAGCCTATATGGTGAAGTGTATGAGAAAATTCGAACCGTGGTGCATAAATGGGCGAAAAATGGGGACACACGGCCTGGCCGTGTGTTTTCCCACGGTCGTGCCCGATCGACCCGAGGCTCACACGGCCTGGCCATGTGCTTTTACACAGTCGTGTCGTGCGAGGTTAAAAGGGGCGAGCCATGTGTTTTCACCCCATTTGCGCCGTTTGCTTTGAAAGATCATGCCCTAGCCGTGTGATTTCATCTTCCCCACCATCTAGAAGCACTTTTAACCTCTAAGGAAGCTAAAAGGAGCAAGGATGAGGAGGACCAAGCAAGTAGCACCCTGATCCGGCATTTCGGAGCGACGACCAAGGAGAGCCGACGCCCCTCAAGATCTGGAGGAAGGTAATACCCTACCCACTCTTCTTTTTCGCAATAATGAACATAGTGATAGATATAATATGCTCTCTACTCATAAACTCACTGCTACTAGGTACTTAGATGAAGATTTGCTAGAGTCATTAGGGTTATTGGGTGATATTCAAGCCCTATTTACAAAAATGGGGTGGGAAGAGATAATGGGAATAAGGAACCTAACCTACCCTAGGATAGTTCTAGAATTTTTGAGTTCATTAGAGGCGGAAATTTTAACGGGTAGAGAGAGCGAGGAGGGTAGAATAACTTTTAGGCTTTTTAACATTGAGCATGAGTGGACCCTTCACCAATGGAACTCATGCTTTAGCTTGCCGAGTGGGGGAGAGAGAAGAAGCCCTATTGGGTTCAACTCTCGGGAATGTTGGACCGAGTTGATGGGGGAGCACGCTTATGACCCATCTAGGGCCAAAGCGTCGCACCTCCAAAACCCCGTCTTTCGATACCTCCACCGCATCATGGCCAGTACTATATTTGGTCATGGGGAGAGTGACAGTGTAATTAGAGCTAGTGAGCTGCTTTGCCTATGGGATATGCTACAAAAAAGGAGTAGCATCGATGTAGGGTCCCACTTCATCAGACACTTAGTGAAGATGGGCAAAGAAGCACGAGGAGATATTAATGTGGAAGGCCTACTTACCTACATTTGTCATAGGATGGGATACGATTACACTACATTAGAGAGTATAGAGGGGAGCCCTAGGATCGATCTAGGAGTGTGCATGGCCATGAAGATGATTGTAAGAGAAGGAGACTCCTTATGCTTTGTAAAGAAAAATCTGATGTCCCTTAGGCTCCCCGGCCTGGATCGTACCACCGTCGCTATAAGCGCCAACTAGCGCTTGGACCTGATAGTGGAGTCCCCTCCACATGAGGGACCATCCACATTGGCACCCATCTCTCCACCTTTATATCACTCTCCCTCCAGTCCACATGTGCATAGGAGCCCACCTAGTCCACGCCGACATGAGTCTGCACCTGCACCACCACCTTTTTCTACCTTTGAGCAGGATGCATGTACGTCGTCTTATGATTTATCGGAGTTTCGATCGCACCTCGATGACATTTACACTGAGCACCAGAAGTAGAGGCAGCGATAGGAGGAGCAGAGCGCCTACCAGCAGGCAGAGTTCCAGGGATTTTGGGAGCATTTCTAGTGGGCTGAGGAGTTCTACGACGAGGCCTGCATATACTTCCAGGAGGAGGTTGTTCATCGCCAGGATGAAGCCGCCTACCGCACGGAGATGCGACAACACATGCATGCCCAGTAGGCGCAGTGGGCTAGGGAGGAGGAGCACCGAGCAGCCGCTGCATCCACCAGCTCCTAGATCGACCACATGTACATGTGGCATCAGCGGCTCAGCAGTAGGTTCTCCCAGGATCCAGAGATGGCCAAGCTCCTAGATTTTCCACCTCGTCCACCATACTAGAGGTATATTTTCATTTAAGTCTAGGGGGGGGAGACCCCAAAGTTTATTTTGTTTTGTTTCCTAGTAGTAGTTTCTTTTCTAGTATTTTCATTCATTTATTCATGCATGGGTTGTTGAACTTCTTTCAATACTTAGTTTTTGTTATATGTAAAGCTGCCTCAGTATTATTTATAAAAAAAAAAGGTTGCTTACATGAGTTGTTCCAATAGGTAGCTTAACTTCATTTATCTCATGGTATTTTATTTTATTTACTTTAATGAATGTTCTAGACTTACACTGGTTAGCTTTATTTCTTTACACTTACACATGTTGAACATTCTGAAAGGGATAATCTAGTACATACCTAGTTATGATTTATTTCAGTAGTCTAGTACTTTGGAATCCATAGGTGACTCTAGGTTTAGCATTTTAGTTACTGGAGATGCTCAGATTGTGTAAGTTCATTTGAAAAAATCAAAATCCCAGTGACAAGAAAGAGAAAAGAAAAAAAAAGAAAAGAGAGAGAAAAGATTATGAGGGTTAAAAAAATAGTTGTCGTGGGTGGAAATGGTTAGGTGCCCCTTTGAGACCGAGTTAGGTTACTGGGAAAATACCTACCAATTTCTCTCAATATCGAGTACGCCTTTGAGACTTTGTGCTAGACCTAGGGAACGACCCTCACTTTGGGCAGGTAAGTGCCTAAGAGCCAAAGACAATAGGAAAGCTATGGGATGACGACTTAATTCACTATGGAACGGGCATCCCCTAAGAAGATTCGCTTAGCACGAGCACGAGAAGCTAACTTAGTGAATTTCTAGAACATATTTATTTTGCTTTGATTGCAAATACCACTTGATAAATTTAGTTAAGATGTTAAGTATGGAACAATGTCTTTTAAATTTCATGGTACTGAGGTTTGCTTGAGGACAAGCAAAGATTTAAGTCTGGGGTAAGTGATGTGAGCAAAATGTATAGGGTTTTATAAGTAGTTTTTGCTCACATCTTGTTATATTTCATGTTAGTTTCATGCATATGTTACTCTATTTTGCACACATTTCCTATTTTTTGGTTTGGAGGTTTGTTCATTGGACTTTTGTGTGCAGGTTAGCATTTCGAGTTAAAAAGACGCGCTTTTGGAGCAAAAGAAGGACATTTTGCAGCTAGACGCAGAGTGGGACACGGCCAGGGCATGTGGATTCACACGACTGTGTCCAATGGGGGAGATTAGCACCCCCAAGGCCGCACACGGCCTGGTCGTGTGGAAACACACGGTCGTGTGGCGGCCCACCAGATTTGCGCGACTAGGGCTTTTCCGAATTTTACAGTGGTCCGAGGCAAAGTCTATATAAGGATGGCTCTGCCCAAACCCTAGGGGGGGCACGACGGCTAGGACAGCACGTCGAAGCCCTAAAAACCTTTGGTAACTCGCAATGGGGAGGAGGAACGCCGTCGGAGGTCCATGAAAGCATTGTAATTCTTTGTTCCTGCATTTTATTGCTTATGTATTCGAACATAGACATGCTTTGTGATTCTTCCTTCATATACATGGAGTAGTACTTTCGATTCTAGGATTAGGGAGTAGTTTGTGTACACATACAATGTTGGTTCATGTTAAATTCTACCTTTGAGTTTGATTTGACAATTGGAAGTTGTTTTTACTATATCTATGCGTGTTTGGTTTTCTATCTACTGTGCTTAGGCGATACGAGGGGTCACAACCCTCGTATCTAAGATTTAGGGGATTTTATATGAGGAACATAGGGGTAAACCTGATCTTCTATAACTGTGGGCAGAAGGGTGCGATGAAATCGAAAACAGTTCACCGTAGGGATTGATTTGGCATCCTCGTACCGTCTATCCCATCCTTTTAAGCGGAGGTAGCTCCCGGTAGATGCGGCGACTCTGCGAGAGAGTATATGATGTCCCTTCCACAAAACCATAGCTAAACGTCTAGACAACGCCAATTGACTGTAGGATCCTTGAACGATTAGAGGGGGGGTGAATAGCCTCTTTCCATTTTCTACAAAAGATTAGTGGAAACACAACAAATACAATAATAGTATAAACGAAAATACAATGCTAATGCGGAAGCTTTTACGTGGTTCGGAGATAACGCTCCTACTCCACGGCGATCCTTAAGGTGGATCAACCCAAATCAATCTTCACTAATAAGCTTTCTCTTTACATAGACCTCCTCTTCTTACAAAAGATGACAATGAAGATTTGAGAAAAGGAAAGAAATTAAAACACTTAAAAAGCTTGGAAAACTTATGGGAGCTTAGGAGAATGATCAGAATATATGCATTAGCCTCTTCTTGCTCCCCTTGGCCTCTTTTTATAGGAAAGAGCCTCTTTTTCCCGTTGGAGGTCTATCTGTCGACTGTCGCCGATTCTAACGGCTTCTAAATAGCCAGATTTGCAAGATTCGCCGTCGTCATCGCCAACGGGAAGACTATCAATCGACTGCCAATAGTGATAGCGATTCGGTAATCTTGCCCGTAGCCGGACCGCCGGCACGGCCCCTTTGTTCATGGCGATCGCCAATAATGGCGATCGACTACCGGCTTGTATCGCGATCGAGTCTTAGTCGACTCTCAATTGATCGAGATAACCCCGATCGCCAACAACCCTCCAACCTCTAATGCTGCATTTTAAAGGCCAGTTTGACTGACACCATGTTCCAGTCGACTGGCACACCCCAAGTATGACTAATTCATACTTGAAAACATACCCTAAGCCTAGACTTAACCTTCTAGCTTCTCCATCAGCCTTGCGCCTCCAGGATTTCTCTGAGTCCACGACTCCATCCATGCGCTTGCCTTCAAAAGCTTCCTTCGATTTCGTCATGCTTTGGGTTTCTTCTTTGCCAAAGTACGCTTGGACTTTTCTTGCCAAGATGACATGCTTGGACTTATATAGACACCTTTGGTCTTTCTTTGCCAGAGCTTGGACTTTACATGAACTACATGCTTGGACTTACTTAAGACCTTTCCTTTGACTTCTTTTTGCCAAGATCACACTTGGACTTGTCTTTTACCAAGTCTTCATACTTGGATTTTCCTGTCACTTAAACATGTTCACAATTAGATCACAAAACATTGCCTAACTTAGATGATTATCCAAACATCAAAATATATAAATGCTTGGGGCTTTGTTGCACCAACAATCTCCCCCTTTTTGATGTTTGGCAATCATTTAAGTTAGGTCTTTAACTCATGCATATAAACATATTTCAATATGAATTCTAACATAAATATCCCTTCTCCCCCTTTGACATACAACAAAAAGAGAAGAGTTTATCCAATAAGTGCAGGAAAGAATTATAATTGACACATCTTGAACAAAGGTATAAAATTGATATGAAGCTCCCCCTTAATCCAAGACATGATTCATGATTTGGAAATAACATGTGAAGCAAAGCATAAACAATAGAATAGCCAAATATGTCCTAGCTTTGCACCAACAATTATAGAATTAAGGGATGTAGCTCCCCCTAAACAGTGCATCAAGAAGATCCTTCTTTCTATACAAGTTATCATGTATATACTGTGGGAATCATATAACGTCCAAAATTGGACCTTTTAACCGATAAAAAACCATTTTCTATTCCAAAACAGTGTCACCGGTTCAACTGGAATTGTCATTAGTCAACTGCCGGCCTTGGCAGTCGACTGCCAATAACGACAGTCGACTGATATCAGACAAATCTGAAATCCGAATTTTTTAGTCAAGGTTTAAAAATGCGTAGAAAATTTCGTGGATCTCCAAAAATCACGAAACTCGTCATTCACATTTTATTTGACTAATATAACATATGAAAAATATCAGACGAAAAATATGCTCATCAGAATAACGGATTGATACGATATTCAAAATGATAAAAATATAAAGCAAAAGTGGAATTGTATCATATCAATATTCATAACTTAGTACTATGTGCTCAATTTCTAAACTTGAAAATAACAAATTATAGTAATGTAGGCACTGATAGAAATGAACTAAACAAAACACAACTTCATTTCATTAATCAAAAATCATTACACAAGTTGGAGTTTGTGTCGTACATATGGCTAAAAAGAAAATAACAAAAACAATCTAGCTAAAGATCGTCGTCATCAGCATCCATCGGTGTAGATGACGAACCATCGTGAGGAGGTGGGTGTCTGGGTGCAGGAGGGCGGAGAATCGCCAAAATGTCCTGCTGCTGCCGATGCATCCCACTCACGAGGGAGAGGAGCTCCTGATGCTCCCGGCGAAGCTCGTGTTGCCCCAAGCGAAGCTCCTCAAGACATGTATCTACCCACTCTGCAAAAGCATCGAAGCGGGCAATGAAGGATGAGTCTGGCAGAACAGCATCGCCTGCAACAGTCCCCTTCGCATCGGCTCTCTCATCAGCATCACCCTCAGCATCACCCTCAGCATCTCCTGCAGTAGCGGCATCCTCTGGTGTCGGAGCGCCACCTGCTGGTCGTCGTGCAGGGTCTCAGAAAATGGACCCCTCGCTAGCCTTCAAGCCCGCCAAGGAGAAGCTCCAACGAGTCATCTGGTCATATTTTTTATTCATGATTTTAATGACCCCTATGTTGACATCAATGCCTATGGAGCTAAGCCACTGAGTAAGGACATTTCCAAATGGCATATGAACCTTCCCATTGTTTGGCTTTATAAAATGAGTAATGCAGTGGAAGGTGTTCAGACCAATGTCGATGTCTAAGTATTGATGAAGGATATGCATGAGAAGGAAGTGTGTAGGTCGAACTAAGGCCAACCCGCGCGTAACAATAGGAAGAATACAATGAGCAATGACCTTATAAAGGACATTGTCAGAAGCAGAAAGCTCTTGGGATTGAAAGAGATTGATGTTTAAAGGACGAGGGGAATTATAGAAAGTAGTATGAAGTGAGTCTAGAGAAATCTCCTCAAAGGGAGGTGGAAGTGGATCACTCCAAGACAGATACAAAATGAAATCATTCTCGGAAGAGAGACATCCGAGAAAATCGGTCCAGATTTGGGGGCTGAAATCCAGATCGCACTGAGCAACGCGAGTCCGGTATCTCAAGCCATCTCCAACCGGTCACAAATTATTGAAGAATTCAGAAAGAAGGGTGATATTGACATGATGTTCACAAAAGACTAATGATTCAAGTTTGTAGAATTGGATGATTTGAACAATATCAAAGCAGTAGTCATTAAGAAAATTTGGGTCCATTGATCGAGGTGGAATGAGTTGAAATTTATTTTTATTGAAGCCATTTTCAAGTGCGGAGTTTGGAAACCTAGGATCGACAATGGGTGGAGGGTTTGACGGGCCCTCGTTGGTCGGCATGATGCATAATGCTTAAGTCTAAATGTGTGAAAAGAGTAATGTAGGTTAAGGATGATGAATGCATACACAAAGACAACAAAACAAACACCGGTTAGTGAAACAAAACTATAGGAATGATCAAACTGTGAGCAGGGATGAGGGATTACCTAGGCGGCATGGTGAAAGATCAAAGACAGGTGTCGGAAGGTAGTTTCCATGAAACCCTAGCCGAGCGAGTGGTCTGCGGTGAAGACTAGGGCGGCAACCGCATGAGAAGAGGTGGTCCTCGAGTCGGAGGACACTCAAATGGGAGCACCGGTCGGTGAAGTCGCCGGAAAATGAGGGAGAACGGCTAAAAAGTGCGGTGGAAATTCGTCGAAAGAGGAAGAAGAAAGAAGGTCGGGAAGTTTTGGTGAGTCGAACCGGTGGGAAAACCCTAAAAACCGTGGATGATCAGTCGTTAGTCGTGATCATCGATGGAGATCGATCGAACGACGTCGCATACGAGTGTACATGCGCGGCGCGTGACTGCCATAAATGGCAGTCGAACTGCTAGCGAACCGGGTAAGCCCGGTTCGATATCGTCGTATCAGTCGAACTGGCGATAAGCGCCAGTCGACTGATATCAGTCTGATAGCCTTTTTGGCCAGATTAAAAAATTCATAATTAATTCAATAAAGATCAAAAAATTATGAAATTTTGTGGTTAATGTTGTTAGATCATTTCCTATCAAGGAGAAATTATTTTAAAAATATATCACCTCTAGATTTTGATATTGACACAAACTTGAGATTTTGCAAAAGTTATGATATTTTTGCAACTTTGTATCACTTTGGCTTATCAATTGAAAATTGTTTCTCAAAGTTTGATAGACATAGTTTAAATTTTGTTTTATTTGACATTTCCAATCATATTCTTGGAGCTATATGCACATTAATTGTACATAAGCCTTCCCAATGATTGGTCCAATGAAGGATTAATGTCTCTAGATGGCACTTTGGTTCATTGTAATGCATCATAACAAGCATGATGAACCAAGTGCATCTTCCTAACATCTCACATGATTTCTAAGTGGCTAAATACACAAATCATGGTTTCTTAGGTCTATTGTGAGATGGTTAGAGGTATAAAACCTAGATTTTTATGGGATCATGCAAACCTACACTTCTATTCTACAAAGCACATTCCAAGTTCTCTCCTAAGTGATGAAAATTCTATTTCAGGGAGAGGCTTGGTAAAGATGTCGGCTAGGTTGGACTTAGATTCAATGTAATTAAGCTCAATGTCCCCCTTAGCCACATGATCTCTAATGAAGTGATGTTTCACTTCAATATACTTAGTCCTAGAGTGATGCACCGGATTTTTAGTCAAATTTATGGTGCTCACATTATCACAAAATACTTTTATGTTGGAGTAAGATAGCTCATAGTCCTTTAAAGTATGTTTAATCCATAGAAGTTGAGCTACACAACCACCCATAGCCACATATTCGACTTCGGTGGTGGATAGGGCAACACAAGGTTGCTTCCTACTACTCCAACTAACTAGGGAGGACCTAAGGAATTGGCATCCACCACTAGTACTCTTCCGATCCAATTTGCAACCGGCATAATCGGAATCGGTGTACCCAACCAAATCAAAAGACCTAGTCCTAGGATACCATAGTCCTACATTTAGTGTGCCTTTAATATATCTTAAGATTCTCTTAACGGCAACTAAATGAGATTCTTTTGCACATGATTGGTACCTAGCACACATACCAACTGTAAATAATATATCGGGTCTACTAGCAGTTAGGTACAAAAGGCTACCAATCATGCTCCTATAGAGTGTAAGATCAATTTGTTTTCCTTCATTATCACTATCTATTTTTGTATTGGTTGCCATTGGAGTTGAAACTACCTTAGCATTTTCTAAACCAAATTTCTTAATCATTTCCTTAGCATATTTGGTTTGGTAAATATAAATTCTTTCACTTGTTTGTTTGACTTGCAATTCTAGGAAGAAATTTAATTCCCCAACTAGACTCATTTCAAACTCTTTTTCCATATTCTTAATAAAGTCTTGGAGAAGTTCATCATTTGTTGACCCAAAGATAATGTCATCAACATATACTTGGGCTACAAAGATGTCCGTTGATGTTGATTTTATAAATAGAGTTTGATCTATACTACCCCTCTTAAAGTCCTTAGAGATTAAGAAAGATGATAATCTTTCATACCAAGCCCGGGGAGCTTGTTTCAAACCATACAAAGCTTTCCTAAGCTTGTATACATGGTTTGGATAGTCCATATTCTCAAACCCTGGAGGTTGTTCTACATATACCTCTTCCTTAATAAACCCATTTAGGAATGCCGATTTAACATCCATTTGATGGAGTTTGAAACCCATATAGGAGGCATACCCTAATAGTATTCTAATAGACTCTAACCTAGCAACCGAGGCATATGTTTCATCATAGTCAAGTCCTTCAACTTGATTAAAGCCCCTTGCAACTAATC
Source organism: Wurfbainia villosa (assembly GCA_025175895.1). Classification (NCBI taxonomy): domain Eukaryota; kingdom Viridiplantae; phylum Streptophyta; class Magnoliopsida; order Zingiberales; family Zingiberaceae; genus Wurfbainia; species Wurfbainia villosa. Next base: position 16,366,738 of record CM046000.1, on the reverse strand, counting down.
TTGCCTTATTCCTAGTAATATTCCCTTGGTCATCTAGTTTGTTCCTAAAGACCCATCTTGTAGTAATGATGGTGTTTTCATTAGGTCTAGGAACTAACTACCATACTTGACTCCTTTCAAATTGAGCCAATTCATCTTGCATTGCTAAGATCCAATCCGGATCAAGTAATGCATCTTTGATGGTTTTGGGCTCAATTTGAGAAATTAGAGCTATATGACTAGTGGGATCCCTATGAAATGACCTAGTCCTAACACCTTGGGATAATTCACCCACAGTTTGATCTAAGGGGTGATTTTAATTAGCTCTTATGGTTCTAGGAGGTGTATTAATTTGAGTTTGATCATAATTAATCTCAATCCTTTGCTCATCATCGGAATCACCTCTTACTCCCCCTTGATTCAATCCTCCTCCTTGATCATTACCCCCTAAGGTTAAATCTTGAAATTGTTGGGTAATTTCTTGATTTTCATTATTAATATCATCATCAATAGGGGATTTTCTAGGGTATGTATTGGAAGTTTCATCAAATTGGACATTTGAAGATTCTTCAATCTTATGAGTCCTTTTATTGTAAACTCTATACCCTACACTATTGGATGAGTATCCAACTAGGATTTCCTCATCCGCTTTGGACTCAAACTTACCTAGGTTGTCTTTGGTATTTAAAATATAGACTTTACATCCAAAGACCTTAAAATAATGAATTGTTGGAATTGTACCATTCCACAATTCAAATGGAGTTTTTCCTAAAAACCAATGAATTAATACCCTATTTTAGATATAGCAAGAGGTGTTAACCGCTTCCGCCCACAAGTAGCTAGGTAAGGAGTATGCAATAAGCATTGTCTTAGCCGCTTCTTGTAGGGCACAATTTTTCCTTTCCATAACCCCATTTTGTTGGGGGTGTTCTAGGACAAGAAAACTCATGCTTGTACCCTTGTTCTAAGTAAAAAGTTGAGAAATTAAAATTCTCAAATTCTCCACCATGATCACTACGGATCCGGTTGATTTTGAGTTTTCTTTTATTTTCTACTCTTTTGCTAAATCCTATGATTATTCCTAGAGTTTCATCTTTATTTTTCAAGAAAAATACCCAAGTAAACCTAGATAAATTATCTACTATTACTAGGCAATATTTACTACCAATCATAGAAGGGGTACTATGACAATCAAATAAGTCCATAGGCAAAAGTTCTAAAGGTAAAGCAGTACTAAGTAAATTTTTACCTTTGTGTGATGTTTTTGATTGTTTCCCTTCTTGGCATGCATCACACATTTTGTCCTTGAGAAATTTGACTTTGGGCAACCCTTTGACTAACTTCATTTTTGCTATTTTGGCTATGTTCTTCATGTTTATGTGTCCTAGCCTCCTATGTCAAAGACAACTTTCTTCCTTTTTTGCAATAAGACACTTAGTAGAAGCATTAGTAGCATAGGATAAATCAACATAATATATATTTGATTTCCTAAAACCTACTAACATGCAATCATTTAGAGTTTTGTGTCTTATAAAACATTTTGAGGAATCAAATTTAACATCAAAGTTTGCATCACATAGTTGGTTTACACTAAGTAAATTAAATTTCATATTTTTAACTAATAATACTTTATGAATGGCAAGGTTGGGGGATACCTCAATTGTGCCCTTTCCTAGAATCTTAAGTTTGCTGCTATTACCAAATGATACTTTTCCTTTGCTAGTGTGGTTGATAGTGGAGAATTTTCTCTCATCACCGGTCATGTGCTTTGAGCACCCACTATCAACTATCCACAAGCTTGGTTCTTCTACCTATATCACATGAAAAACACAATCCTTAGGTACCCAAATCTTAGGACCACTAGCATCAATTAGAAATTTCTTAGGAACCCAAGCCTTTCTACCCTTGCTTTTAATAATGGTTTTTCTACTAACAAGGGATGTAAATGCTACCTCCTTTTCCTTAGGTCTATATCCTATTCCGGCCTTGTTATAAATAGCCCTTTGATCCTTAATTATCATGTCTAGGTATTTAGAACCATTAGTGAATTTTTCTAAGCATGCTCTTAAGTTACCTATTTCTTTTCTTAATTCATCATTTTCATCCCTAAGGGTACATGCATCATCATCACAAGATAATTTACTACAAGAAGGTTCTACACTCTTAAGTGATTTTATCTCTACTTTTAAATTCTTAATCCTAGTTTTCGATCTATTCAATGCATTTTGGAGGCATGCAATTGTCTTGTAAAGTAAATCTACCCTAGGGGAGTTGTTTACCTCATCATCATCACTTGATGATGATTCGTCGCTTGATGAAGAGGATGAAGACTCCTCACTTGAGCTCCCGGCTTCTTCCTCTAAAGCCATCAGGGCTAGATTTCGGGTGGCATGGCATACTTCTTCATCATCGGAGGTGTCTTCCATGCTTAGGGTGTCCCATGTTTGATCCACCATTACTTCTTTCTTCTTCTTTTCCTTCTTTTCCTTCTTCTCCTTATGCTTCTTTTCTTTCTCCTCCTTGTTCTTTAGTTTCAGGCAATTTGGCTTGATGTGCCCTTTCTTATTGCAACCATAACAAGTTACATTAGATGAAGAATTTGAACTATTTGAAGGCTTACCTCTTGAGGATTGGAACTGTTAGTAATATATGAAAGATGTCCTGAGGCAATCACCTTATGTATGAACCATTTATATGATAAATGAAGATTCACTATTTGAGTATACATGTTTAATGTATTTGATTGGATCTTAAACTCATTTACTGAATATCCACGATACGATTCACAGCATGAGAGAATTTGTGATTGGATCACAACTAGTGAGTATCTCTACATGTGTAATTGTGATGTATCGGAATTATCCCTAGTCGATGAATTGATGGATTTGGACACCATCAATTCTGTCGAGACTAGCACGAGGTATACTCCTTGGTGTATCCAAGCAGCTGATTCTCACTGGCTGGAGACATAGTGATGTCCGGAGTTGATCGTGGATGCTAGTTATGGTAACTAGTTCATTGGAGTGACCAGCCGTAAGACTTCATATGGTTCTCTGCATATATAGATATGTCAATGAAGTTCTTACCATGGCTTAAGTGCGATGTTCCTTTGACTTACGGTATTCAAGTCATCTTGATCATGGAGACTTATGCTTTGACATCTTAAGCAAACATCTCCGAGGAGATGTGGACCCGGGATGATTGGGTATAAGTCGAAATGATCGAAGGTGTTTGAATAGCCTATAAAGGATTCACCACTCCTTGCGAGGAGATGTATACCCATGGCCTCTCGTCGGATTGTTACTAAAGTCTTTGGCCAAAGCATTACATGTTTAGAGCAAGATACTCTTCGATACATGTGGAGTAACTAGAATCCGTAGGACGAGGAAATGATACTTGGGCTAGGTGTGACATAGTCAGCCTAGTGGGGACTGACACAATAGACCATGTCCTGAACCAAGTGGGTATAAGATGAGTGAAGGGAATGGGGCACGATTAATTCGAGCTACTGAAGGGTTTCAGAAATAGTTCTGGATTAACCGTTGATCTTTTCGGTTAATTGGGGATCATGATGTACTACTAGGTGCCACTCATGATCGTTCTATAATTAATGGTTAATTATAGACGGCCAACATAAACCGAGAACCTATTTGGTCACACGCACAACGAGTGTAATCCAAAGGATTTAAAACGAGCTTGAGAATGGGATTCTCAGACCGAGAGAAACTATGTTTGGTTGGACCAAACATAAAGCGAGCATGAAATTGTTTCAGTCGCAATGGAAGCGTGGATGGGCCATGTCTTATGAAGACATAATGGATGGACCAAAATGGTTTGGTTCTAATCCAATGGATGAGAATAAACCAAAGGGTTTGGTTTATATTAAACGAATGAACCAAAGGTTGGTTCGGTTCGTTTTAACTTAAAATAAACCATCATGGTTTGGTTTATTTTAACTTATCTTAATGGAGCGGGTTAACGGGCTTTATGGATATGATCCATTAACCATTAAGAGAATTAGTTCTCTATAAAATAGGGCTTAAACCCTAATCCAAGCACCCTAATTAGAGTTGCCGCCCAACCTAATTGTGTCGCCCCCTCCATCTTCTCTCCTAGTCGGCGCCAACCCTAGGTGTGCCGCCGCCCAACCCCTTGTGCCGCCGTCCAACTTGTTGCCGGCGTCCAAGCTTCAGCCGGCTATCCTCCGGCGACCCTCCGGTGATCTCCTATAGGTTTGGCATCAAGGTGAGCCTTTTCTTTCCTTGGTTGGCCGGTGCCTATATCCTCCACCAAGCTGTCCAATTTTCTGGACAGCTTCTCCTCCTCTCGTCGGAGCGTCGTATGGACGACGGTTAGTGCTCCGACAGTGGCTAACTTACCGGGGATTTGATCTCCGGTAATCCTCTGAGGTGGGGGACGAAGGATTCGTCAAACGGTTGACGAATACCTCTCTGGAGAATCGAGTTTTGAAGACTCCGTTTTTTATCCGAATTTGGATTCGGATCGTGATCATCTCTCGATCACGTCGTCTTCAACACGAGGCTAGTAACCCGTACGAAGACGAAGCTCGTGACTTAGCGAAGTCATCCCGAGGAGCTCAGCGTGGATACGGATAGAGACGATTCTTACGAGGATCGTTCCGGTTGATGCCGTTCCCGCTACACGTCATACGAAAGGTATAACGTAGATAATTTCTTTTATTGCAAATTTTAATTTACGGTTATGTCTACACTTGTTGTAATAGAATGCGTGTGTTGTGTGTGTTGTAATAAATATAGATTTATTATTTTTAATTGCTTCCGCTGTGCTCATGTTTACGAAACATGATCGAACACACACACGCCGCGGTGCCGGAAACCCAACAGTGGTATCAGAGCCCAGGTTGTGTTTCGACATAATCGTAAAATGGTTTTGCGATAGTCATAATGTATTTCTGGAAATTTTCTAATTTTGGAAATTTAGAAGTATTTATGGAAATTTTTCAATTTTGGAAAGTCTAGAAGTATTTATGGAAATCTTCCACTTTTGGAAAGTTGGAAGTATTTATGGAAATTGATATTTTCATAAATAAAATATTTGATTAGATTCTGGAAATTTGTTTCCTAATTTAATCATGATTTGATTTGGGAAATCAAATCTTAAAATATTTTATTTCCATAAGTAGTTTTAATGATTTAGGAAATTGGTTTACTAAATAGATTTTCCTTAATCAAATAATTCCATGAATAAAATATGTGATTAGATTTGGAAATTTGTTTCCTAATTTAATTATGATTTGATTTGGAGAATCAAATCTTAAACATATTTTATTTCCATAAATAGTTATGACATATAAGGAAATTATATACATGACATAATTGTATGCCATGTAATTGCATTAGATGCATAACATTATGCCATGCGTGTCGTGACATGTAGATGTATGACATGTATGCCATGCCATGTAGATAATAGTTATTTGCATGCAAAGAGGATGAGACATAAAACCCTTAATCAATATTAAAGCCTACACCTTCCATTAATATGGTTAGAACCAGAGTTCTGTTTCTTGTTTGGGTTGTTGGACTCTCTCCAAGCCCGGCTCGAACCTGAATATGTTCAAACCATGGAATAGTTTAATACTAATATGGTAAGAGTCAGGGGTCAATCATTAGCTTTGGTTGTTGGACTCTTTCCAAGCTGGGCTAATTGGTTGAATGCGCTCTAACCATGTTAAAACTATGTCCTGATTAATGGGTTGGCTTTAACCTGGAGCATCGGCTTGTTGGACTCTCTCCAAGGTCGATGTAAAGGGAGGTGAAGTTGGGTGCTATGCATATGATGCATACTTGTTAATGTGTTAACAACCCGATGTATATGTGAACATTCAATTAGTTGATAGCACATTGTGATAGTTGCATATACGGGATATGCAATCGGTATAGATGATACCTACCGTCGTAGTTATGAATGGCTTGTTGGACTCTCTCCAAGGTTGTTCATAACTATGATGGATATCAGCCCATTCGGAGATGGACCTACAATCTCTCGAAGTGATTTTGGGGTTTTTGAAATTTGAAAAATGAATGGGATTTATAAATGTATATTGATGCATTTTTAAAATCATCTTTCTCATATATGCTCGTTTTGTATTTCTAAGTTAATATATTGATCATGATGTGTTTGAATTTGCGTTCCATTTTGGATTCGAATAAATTGACTGGGCCGAACTTCTTGGACTGGCTTAGAAACTTGAGAATTGTTCTCAAGGTGGAAAAGCTTGCGAATGTCCTCGAAGCGCCTCTTCCCGCCCGTCCTAGTGATGATGCAACTCTGGACCAATTGTTGGCCTATCAGAAACATGTGAGTGATTCTGAACAAATGAGTTGCATCATGCTAGCAACGATGGAACCCAAGCTACGAAAGCAGCATGAGCATATGGATGCTCATATCATAGTCCTTCATCTTTGTGAGTTGGTTGATGAGCAAGTGAGATTCGAAAGGTTCGAAGTCTCAAATCTCCTCTTCACCTCTGAGATGCTAGGAGGTTCATCTGTGGTACTGCTCAATATGTTGAAGACTGTGGAGTCTTCTGAGAAGCATGAGCAGGGGACAGTGCTGTTAGTTGATTCCTCGAAGAAAGTTTCTAAGAGGAGGTCAAAAGAACAGCAGAAGAGAAAGAAGAGAAGGGCTAAGAAGGTAGAACTAGCACAAAAGGAAACTTGCCATCATTATGGCAAGGAGAGCCATTTGCGAAGAAAGTGCAAGATTTATCTTGAGTCCGTGAAGAAGAATAAGGCATCGGATGCCCCATCTTCTTCAGATATCTTCGTTATTGATTGTCATTCTATTTCCTCAAACACTTGGGTATTGGATACTGGGTGTGGCTCACATATATGTAATGACATACATGGGCTAAGGAATAGAAGAAGACTCGTCAAGGGAGAGTCAAATTTGCGTGTTGGGAATGAAGCAAAGGTTGCTGCACTCGCCATCGGAACGTTTTTGTTGAAACTCCCTGCAGGACTTGTCTTAGAACTGGACAATTGCTTTTATATTCCTTCGTTGATAAAGAACATCATTTCTATTTCTTGTTTAAATAGAAATGGTTTCCATTTGACGTTTAGTAACAATTGTTGTTACATAACTTTGAATGGGGTTCTTTATGGGACTGGAACTTTAAGCAATGGTGTTTATACGTTGGACGTATCCAATGACATTTGCAATATCGAAGCGAGCAACAAGCGTGCTCGAAAGGATAATCAAATAGACTCCTACATGTGGCATTGTCATCTTGGCCATGTAAGCAAGAAACGCATGTCCGAATTACACCGATGTAGAATTCTGGAATCGTTTGAATTGGATTAATACGATACATGCGAATCATGCTTAAAAGGCAAGATGACTAAGTTACCTTTTACGGGAAAAGGCGAACGAGTGGGAGAGTTGCTAGGCCTAATACATAGTGATGTATATGGACCTATGTCAACTCAATCTTTAGGAGGCTATAGCTACTTCATTACCTTCACCGATGATCACTCACGGTTTGGGTATGTGTTCTTGATGAAACACAAGTCTGAAGCCTTTGAAAGGTTCAAAGAATTCAGAAATGAAGTAGAGAAACAACATGACAAAAGTATTAAAATACTTCGATCGGATCGAGGTGGTGAATACTTAAGTAAAGAGTTTCTTGATTATCTAAGAGACAATGGCATATTGTCTCAATGGACTCCGCCATATACACCACAGCATAATGGTGTATCTGAGAGGCATAATCGGACCTTGTTGGACATGGTCAGATCAATGATGAATCATGCGACTCTTCCCAAGTCCTTTTGGGGCTATGCACTTCAGACAGCTGTTTACTTGTTAAACAGAATGCCTACCAAGGCAGTCTCAACTACTCCATATGAGATATGGAATAGTAAGAAACCTCATGTATCTTACTTGAAGATATGGGGTTGTCCTGCTTATGTGAAGCGGACAGTGTCAGACAAATTGGATGCTAAGTCTGATAAATGTCTATTTATTGGATACCCTAAGGAAACAAGGGGTTACCAATTCTATCATCCTGTGGAACAAAAGGTGTTTGTTTCAAGGCATGCTGTGTTTCTAGAGAAAGAGTTTCTCTTGCAAGAAAACAAGGGAGTGTCGTCGAGCTTGAGGAGGCTCGAGAGACTCAAATAGACATTGATGAGATACCTGGTGAAGCACAACAGCCGACAACTCATAGTGATGAGCAATCGGCTGGACCTATTGTAACACCACATCTTCGTAGATCTGGTAGAACACGCAATATTCCTGAGAGAGATGGATTTCTCGTAAGCGAATCGAATGACGTGTTACTCATTGATGATGAGGAGCCTACCAGTTATGAAGAAGTGCTGACAAGTTCAGAAAGGGATAAGTGGCTTGGTGCCATGAAGTCGGAAATGGATTCCATGTATGAAAGCCAAGTTTGGAACTTGGTTGACCCACCTGAAGGGATAAAGCCTATAGGGTGCAAGTGGGTTTTCAAGAAGAAAACCGACATGGATGGTAATGTGATTACCTATAAGCCTAGATTGGTGGCGAAAGGATATCGTCAAAAACAAGGTGTTGATTATGACGAAACCTATTCGCCTGTAGCTATGCTTAAATTCATTCGAATGCTCCTGGCCATAGCGGCTCATTATGATTATGAGATATGGCAGATGGATGTGAAAACAGTTTTCCTTAATGGAAACATGCTCGAGGACGTGTATATGATACAGCCTGAGGGTTTCACATCGGTTGATAAAACCAAGGTATGCAAATTGCGACGGTCCATTTATGGATTGAAGCAAGTATCCAGGAGCTGGAATATCCGTTTTGATGAGACAATCAAAAGGTTTGATTTCTCACAAAAATCCAGATAAACCTTGTGTGTACAAGAAGGTTAGTGGGAGTGCAGTCGTATTCCTAGTATTGTATGTCGATGACATACCACTTATAGGAAACGATGTTTCAATCTTACAGTCAGTGAAGGTTTGGTTATCCAAGACATTCTCCATGAAAGACCTGGGAGAAGCAACCTACATCCTCGGGATTAAGATCTATAGAGATAGATCGAAACGGTTGCTTGGTCTTTCGCAGTCTACATATATATACCGAGTGCTAAAGAGGTTTAGCATGTTGGAATCCAAGAAAGGTTTCCTACCCATCAGGCATGAGGTACACCTTTCAAAGTCTATGTGTCCGCGCACAGAAGACGAGAGGATTTGCATGAGTAAGATTCCCTATGCATCCGCAATAGGATCTATCATGTATGCTATGTTATGTACGAGGCCCGATGTATCATATGCTCTGAGTGTCACGAGCAGATACCAGTCTGATCCAGGAATGGATCATTGGGTGACTGTTAAGACGATCCTTAAGTACTTAAGAAGAACTAAGGATGCGTTCCTAATATATGGAGAAGGGTACATGGTGATACGTGGGTATACGGATGCCAGATCTAGACAGACAAGGATGATTCCATGTCTTAGTCTGGGTATGTATTCACCTAGAATGGAGGCACAATAAGTTGGAAAGGTTCCAAGCTTGACACTATAGCGGATTCTACCACTAAGGCAGAATACATTGCAGCTTTGGAAGCAGCAAAGGAAGCAGTTTGGATCAAGAAGTTCATCTCTGAACTTGATGTGGTCTCATCAATGATCCAAACATGTGCTTCGCCGCTATCATCTTATCAGAGAGATCATCAGTAGGAAAGAAATACAAATCGAGAAAATTCCCACTGAAAGGAACTTAGCGGATCCTTTGACTAAAGCATTACCTCAAAGTAAGTTTGAGGGTCATGTTAGTGCTTATGGTATAGGATACTATAGCGATTGGCATTAGGCCAAGTGGGAGTCTATTAGTAATATATAAGAGATGTCCTAAGGCAATCACCTTATGTATGAACCATTTATATGATAAATGAAGATTCACTATTTGAGTATACATGTTTAATGTATTTGATTGGATCTTAAACTCATTTACTGAATGTCCACGATACGATTCACATCATGAGAGAATTTGTGATTGGATCACAACTAGTGAGTATCTCTACATGTGTAATTGTGATGTATCGGAATTATCCCTAGTCGATGAATTGATGGATTTGGACACCATCAATTCTGTCGAGACTAGCACGAGGTATACTCCTTGGTGTATCCAAGCAGCTGATTCTCACTGGCTGGAGACATAGTGATGTCTGGAGTTGATCGTGGATGCTAGTTATGGTAACTAGTTCATTGGAGTGACCAGCCGTAAGACTTCATATGGTTCTCTGCATATATAGATATGTCAATGAAGTTCTTACCGTGGCTTAAGTGCGATGTTCCTTTGACTTGCGGTATTCAAGTCATCTTGATCATGGAGACTTATGCTTTGACATCTTAAGCAAACATCTCCGAGGAGATGTGGACCCGGGATGATTGGGTATAAGTCGAAATGATCGAAGGTGTTTGAATAGCCTATAAAGGATTCACCACTCCTTGCGAGGAGATGTATACCCATGGCCTCTCGTCGGATTGTTACTAAAGTCTTTGGCCAAAGCATTAGATGTTTAGAGTAAGGTACTCTTCGATACATGTGGAGTAACTAGAATCCGTAGGACGAGGAAATGATACTTGGGCTAGGTGTGACGTAGTCAGCCTAGTGGGGACTGACACAATAGACCATGTCCTGAACCAAGTGGGTATAAGATGAGTGAAGGGAATGGGGCACGATTAATTCGAGCTACTGAAGGGTTTCAGAAATAGTTCTGGATCAACCGTTGATCTTTTCGGTTAATTGGGGATCATGATGTACTACTAGGTGCCACTCATGATCGTTCTATAATTAATGGTTAATTATAGACGGCCAACATAAACCGAGAACCTATTTGGTCACACGACAACGAGTGTAATCCAAAGGATTTAAACGAGCTTGAGAATGGGATTCTCGAGAGAAACTATGTTTGGTTGGACCAAACATAAGCATGAAATTGTTTGACCGCAATGGAAGCGTGGATGGGCCGTGTCTTATGAAGACATAATGGATGGACCAAAATGGTTTGGTTCTAATCCAATGGATGAGAATAAACCAAAGGGTTTGGTTTATATTAAACGAATGAACCAAAGGTTGGTTCGGTTCGTTTTAACTTTAAATAAACCATCATGGTTTGGTTTAGTTTAACTTATCTTAATGGAGCGGGTTAACGGGCTTTATGGATATGATCCATTAACCATTAAGAGAATTAGTTCTCTATAAAATAGGGCTTAAACCCTAATCCAAGCACCCTAATTAGAGTTGCCGCCCAACCTAATTGTGCCGCCCCCTCCATCTTCTCTCCTAGTCGGCGCCAACCCTAGGTGTGCCGCCGCCCAACCCCTTGTGCCACCGTCCAACTTGTTGCCGGCGTCCAAGCTTCAGCCGGCTATCCTCCGGCGACCCTCCGGTGATCTCCTATAGGTTTGGCATCAAGGTGAGCCTTTTCTTTCCTTGGTTGGCCGGCGCCTATATCCTCCACCAAGCTGTCCAGTTTTCTGGACAGCTTCTCCTCCTCTCGTCGGAGCGTCGTATGGACGACGGTTAGTGCTCCGACAGCGGCTAACTTACCGGGGATTTGATCTCTGGTAATCCTCTGAGGTGGGGGACGAAGGATTCATCAAACGGTTGACGAATACCTCTCCGGAGAATCGAGTTTTGAAGACTCGGTTTTTGATCCGAATTTGGATTCGGATCGTGATCATCTCTCGATCACGTCGTCTTCAACACGAGGCTAGTAACCCGTACGAAGACGAAGCTCGTGACTTAGCGAAGTCATCCCGAGGAGCTCGGCGTGGATACGGATAGAGATGATTCTTACGAGGATCGTTCCGGTTGATTCCGTTCCCGCTACACGTCATACGAAAGGTATAACGTAGATAATTTCTTTTATTGCAAATTTTAATTTACGGTTATGTCTACACTTGTTGTAATAGCATGCGTGTGTTGTGTGTGTTGTAATAAATATAGATTTATTATTTTTAATTGCTTCCGCTGTGCTCATGTTTACGAAACATGATCGAACACACACACGTCGCGGTGCCGGAAACCCAACGGGAACATCCTCCTCACATCTTTCTTGTTGAGTTTCCTTGATCTGCCACCAAACTTCTTGACGTAATGAGCCACCTCGCTTGCCGATAGCTCATCTTCACTACTAGATGAATCTTCCTCGGATTCGAATGAGGAGGACACTTCTTTCTTCTCCTTCTTCTTTTTGTCCTTCTTGCCTACAAAAAGAGCTATACCTTCTCTTTGGATGAAGTGTTAGCTTGTTCATGCAATTGAAATTCACAAAATAACTCATCCAACTTAACCAAAGAGAGATCCCTAGAGACCTTATAGGCATCTACCATTGAAACCCATAAGGTTGTTCTAGGGAAGGCTTGGAGTACATACCTTACAAGGTCTCGGTTGTCGACCTTCTCACCTATTACATGTAGTCCGTTGACTACTTCCTTGAAGCGACCATGCATTTGGCTCACGGTCTCGTTGGTCTTCATGGTGAAGCTTTGGAGTTGACCTATCAATAGGTCTCTTTTGGCTCTTCTAGTCTCCTTTGAACCTTCATTCAATTCGATGAGCTTCTCCCAAAGCTCTTTTGCGGAGTTGAAAGGCCCGACTTTGGAAAGTTGCTCCTTGGATAGACCACATTGAAGTGTGGTCGTTGCTTTTGCATTAGCTTATGCTTTCTTTGCCATCTCTCTTGTCCAATCTTTCGTCGGAAGTGGTGTTCCAAATTCGTCGACCGACTTTTCGAATCCATCTACAATACTAAACCAATTTTCAATGTCATTCATGAGGTAGTATTCCATCCTACCTTTCCAATAGCCGAAATCATTGCCGTCGAAGAATGGAGGCCTCGCCGTACTATATCCCTCTTGAAATTCCATGCTTCGGTTGATGGTTAGATCTTCCGATGCGATCTGGGCTCTGATATCACATGTAGGATCCTTGAACAGCTAGAAGGGGGGTGAATAGCCTCTTTTCATTTTCTACAAAAGATTAGTGGAAACACAACAAATACAATAATAGTAGAAACGAAAATGCAATGCTAACGCGGAAGCTTTTACGTGGTTCGGAGATAACGCTCCTACTCCACGGCAATCCTTAAGGTGGATCAACCCAAATCAATCTTCACTAATAAGCTTTCTCTTTACAAAGACCTCCTCTTCTTACAAAAGATGACAATGAAGATTTGAGAGGAGGAAAGAAATTAACACACTTAGAAAGCTTGGAAAACTTGTGGGAGCTTAGGAGAATGATCAGAATATATGCATTAGTCTCTTCTTGCTCCCCTTGCCCTCTTTTTATAGGAAAGAGCCTCTTTTTCTCGTTGGAGGTCTATCAGTCGACTGATGACTTTCATTAGTCGACTGCCGCCGATTCTAACGGCTTATGAACAGCCGAATTTGCGGGATTTGCTGTCGTCATCGCCAACGGGAAGACTATCGATCCGACCGCCAGCGATGGCGATTCGAAATCGCCCGTAGCCGAGCGATCGGCTACGGCCTGCTTGTGGCACCGATCGCCAATAATGGAAGTCGATTGCCAGCTTGTATGCGGCGGCGGCGAGTCGACTCTCGAGAGGATAACCCCCGATCCGACCGGGCAACCCTCCAACCTCTATTGCTGCATTTTAAAGGCCAGTTCAACTGACACCATGTTCCAGTCGACTGGCACACCCCAAGTATGACTAATTCATACTTGAAAATATACCCTAAGCCTAGACTTAACCTTCTAGCTTCTTCATCAGCCTTGCCCCTCCAGGATTTCTCTGAGTCCATGACTCCATCCATGCGCTTGCCTTCAAAAGCTTCCTTCGATTTCGTCATGCTTTGGGTTTCTTCTTTGCCAAAGTACGCTTGGACTTTACGCTGCCAAGACTACATGCTTGGACTTATGCCGCCAAGACTTGCCTTTGGTCTTTCTTTGCCAAGGACTGCTTGGACTTTACGCCGCCAAGACTACATGCTTGGACTTACACCGCCAAGACCTTTCCTTTGACTTCTCTTTGCCAAGATCACACTTGGACTTGTCTTTTACCAAGTCTTCATACTTGGATTTTCCTGTCACTTAAACATGTTCACAATTATATCACAAAACATTGCCTAACTTAGATGATTATCCAAACATCAAAATATATAAATGCTTGGGGCATTGTTGCACCAACATTGACAACATTGTTTTGTGATACACAAGCGAAACCAAAGTCCTAGAATCTCCTTTGAAAACCTCGGCACACTCTTTTCCTCCTCCGTGTGACACAGTATAGAGTAAAGTCCACCGACAGCCCTCACCAATCGAAACCTCTAAGAGTTACGTCCGAACAATTACAACCACTGAAAATATTTGGTATTCGAATCCCAGTCCCTGTGGGATCGATAATCTTTATTACTTGATGACATCCGTGCACTTGCAGGCATTGAGCGTGAGCGCGCACTTTGAGTTTTCGACGGTCTTTGTCATGAGATTTGAGGTCGCGTTCGTGCGCATCATGTATGTTTTCTTATTCTATGCAGTTTGTATGTATTGTATGTGGCTAATTTACTTGGACCCCGAATACAAACACAAAAATTGACGATCAATACATCATCTATTCCGCGGCTAATCGAAGAAAAGAGGTAGGTTGCTTGAACAACAAGTTTGTTCTAGTGACTACTCTAATCGAATAGCACGATGATGGATCAGTTACTTGGGTAATCTCTCTTAGTCAAGGATTAATTTTTTTAATCCGGAGACATAGATGGGATCGCCATGCACAAGTGATCGAGGTGGGAAGCGAAGCTTCGGATCCACACCCTTCAAGTGGTATCAAAGCCACGGTTTCCGGTTTTGTGTGTTTAGGATTCGGTTAATTTTATGCACTTATCATATATTGTATGTGTCAGATGATAGTAGGATGTGCGTAGGCTAACTTTTTGGTTGCAGGCATAAGATCCAACTATTATAGCCATATATGTGTGTATGTGATTATATGTGTGTAATATTATTTGAATCCTCAGGGTTAACGAGGCTACTATTTAATTTTTGTAATTAAGTACAACATTGTTTAGCCACTCTTTTATTTTAGTTTACTTTCGATCTAGATTTCATGTACACTCCTTCATGGAGTATAGGATCGATGAATGTAAATTAAAATAATTATTCTCGGCTCGGATCTCCGGATGGCTTGTACATGATGTAGGGAGGAGCAGACGAGATGGCGATACGACAGAAGGCATATTAGAGAACAAAAGCCATAATAGTTGGAAAATATTTTTTTCATATTTATTGCTTCTTGTTTGATATGCATGTCGTGTGCTAGGAAAATTCCTCGACTTTAAATTTCTAAGTGGGAGAGGGATATTTTTTATAAATTCCCATGGCCTCCATTACGATTTGACATGTGATGCAAACAAACTTGCGCGTCGGCTCTGAGTGCCTTCCTCCTCATCAGATGAGTTTGTTTTGCGGATCATAGGGTCGAATATGGTTATAGGAAATTATTTATGAGTGTGCGTACTTCCCCATCGGAAGGTACATAACCCAAGATAATTGCCTTGGTACCAAGTAATGGTGCACACTTTGATGCAAATAGGAGTATCCTCCCCATCGGAGTCATTGCTTTTATTTGTAGGGCCGAAGAGGAACCAACTATTAATTTTATTTGTCAAAAAGTTAGGTTGACAAGATAGTAAAATTAATGGGTAAAACCTCCTCTTACAAATGTAGAATTCGTATACGTCCACACGATCGTGGCATATGATATTCTCGGTGTTTTGAGGTGTTGGTTGATTTTAAAATTTTATTGTTTGAGGAATCAATAATATTTTAAAATCTAATGTTTTGATCTATGTGATTCTTAGGTTTATCAAAAATGACTTTCAACCCGCTTGCTCTGATACTAAAAGAGAATAAACTTACTGGACCCAATTATGTTGATTGGAAAAGGAATCTTGATATTGTCTTGACTGCTGATGAGTACAAGTATGTACTCTTCGAAGAGTGTCCTCCTAAGCCTGCAGATGATTCTGGGGAAAAGGAGAAGGAGAGTTATAAGAAGTGGATAAAGGCTGATGAGATGGTACGGTGTTACATTTTGGCTTCTATGTCAAATGTATTGCAACATCAGCATCAAGCCATGCCGACTGCTTATGATATGATGCTCAATCTCAAAGACCTTTTCAGACACCAGAATCGGGCTGCTAGGTAGGAAGCCATGAGGAACTTGATGACGACCACCATGATCGAGGGAACACCCGTGAGGGATCATGTTCTCAAGATGATGGCTCATTTGAATGAGCTGGAAGTCCTTGGAGTTGAGATCGATGGGGAAACCCAGGTCGATATCATTCTCTAGTCTCTACCTAGGAGTTTTGAGCAGTTTCACCTGAACTACAACACAAATAAAAGGTTGTATTTATTGGCGGAGCTTTTGATAGAACTCCAGGCGACAGAGGGGCTTTTTCGTCAGAGTGCTCAGGCTCAGAACATGATTGCCCAAAAGGTTTCTACTTCTAAGCCGAAAGGCAAGAAGAAGAAGAAACAAGGTGGGGGCAAAGGTGGCTGGAGGATCTTAGGGGGGAGTCAAGAAGCCAAAAGGCAAGTGCTTCACTTGCAAACAGACTAGACATTGGAAGATGGACTGCCCCAACCGGAAGCAGAGCAAAGGTATATCTTTTGGTCTAGTCGTTGAAACATGTTTAGCGGTGTTATCTACCGGCACCTGGTGTGTAGATACGGGAGCCATTGATCATTTCTGCAATACTTTTCAGGGGTTCCAGGAAACCAGATGACTGGTTGAGGGGGAGATTATCGTTTACTTGGGCGATGCTACGAAGGTGGCGGCTGTTGTAGTGGGAGATGTTTATTTGTCTTTTGATAGAAAATAAAACTTTGGTTCTGAGAAATTGCCTTTATATACCTTTATTTAGAAAGAATTTGATTTCGGTTTCTAAATTGTTTTCGGATGGATATTCTATTTCTTTTAATGACAGAGTTGTTATAAAAAGGAATAGGGAGATTATCTGTTCTGGTGCATTGATAGGAAATCTATATACCCTTGAACCAAAAGCTCCCACGATGCAAATAGAAGTAAATAACTCATCTTCTAATTCTAATAAGAGAAAAGAACCTTCAAAAATGAACCAAATATATCTTTGGCATCTAAGGTTAGGTCATATTAACCTAAGTAGAATTCAAAGGTTGATAGCTGATGGACCTTTGGGTTCATTAGTGGTGGAAGATTTCCCAACCTGTGAATCTTGCTTGGAAGGTAAAATGACCAAGAGCCTTTTAAGGCCAAGGGGTATAGAGCCAAAGATATGTTGGAATTGGTTCATTCTGATTTGTGTGGTCCTATGTCTAACTAGTTTAGAGGTGGTTTTGAATATTTCATCTCTTTTATAGACGATTATTTAAGATATGGATACATTTACTTGATGCACCGCAAGTCTGAATTCTTTAACAAGTTCAAAGAATTCAAGGCTGATGTGGAGAAACGTCAAGGTAAAAGTATCAAGATATTACGATTTGATCATGGTGGTGAGTACCTCTTGAAAGAGTTTAGGAATTACTTATCAGAGGTTGAGATTCAATCCTAATTGTCTGCACCTGGCACACCCCAGCAGAATGGTGTAGCGGAGCGAAGGAATAGGACTCTTATTGAGATGGTTAGATCGATGATGAGTTATTCTGAGTTGCCAGATTTGTTCTAGGGGTATGCCCTGGATATGACATTATATATTCTGAACTTGGTACCATCTAAATCAGTGCCTTCTACTCCCACAGAATTGTGGAGTGGGCGAAAGCCTAGTCTGAGACATATTCAGATTTGGGAGAGTCTAGCACATGTGCTGAAGGTAGATGCTGGTAAGTTGGAACCTCATACAGAAGTGCACATGTTCGTTGGCTATCCTAGAGGAACAAAAGGTGGTTTGTTTTATAGTCCTAGAGATCAGAGGGTGATCGTTAGCACGAACGCCAGATTTCTAGAGGAAGACTATGTGATGAACCACAAGCCCATGAGTAAGATTGTTCTAGAGGAATTGAGAGGGGAAGTCACTACTTCAGTACCACCGGTACAAGAAGATATACCACAAGTGACTGCACCGCGTGTCACAGAGGATACATAGGTGATACCTCATCGTAGTGGGAGGGTTGTCAGACAACCTGATAGATTTATGTTCTTGGGAAAATCTTCTAATTTGGTCCCTGGTGAACATGAACCTGATCCCTGGACATATGATGAGGCAATCAAAGATAAAGATGCGGTATCTTGGCAAAGTGTGATGAATTCTGAGATAGAATCCATGGATTCAAATCAGGTCTGGGCGCTAGTAGAACCACCTAATGGTGTAAAAACCATTGGATGTAAGTGGATCTATAAAAGAAAGAGAGGAATAGATGGGAAGGTTGAGACCTTCAAAGCAAGGCTTGTTGCGAAAGGGTATACTCAGAAAGAGGGTATCGATTATAAGGATACATTTTCGTCGATAGCCATGCTTAAGTCTATCCGGATTCTCTTATGTATTGCTGTTCATAAGGATTATGAGGTGTGGAAGATGGATGTCAAGACAGCTTTCCTTAATGGAAGTCTTGAGGAAAACATCTATATGAAGCAACCAGAGGGATTCATTGTAAAGGGCAAAGAGCATCTTGTGTGCAAGCTTAATCGGTCCATTTATGGATTGAAGCAAGCTTCAAGATCCTAGAACATCCGCTTTGATGAGGTAATCCAGTCTTATGGATTTATTCAAAGTCCGGATGTATCTTGTGTATACAAGAGATGTGACGGAAACATAGTGATATTTCTTGTACTATACGTAGATGATATTTTGTTAATTGGCAACAATGTCAAGGTGTTATCAGACATAAGGGTATGGTTGTCCAAACAGTTTGATATGAAGGACTTGGGAGAAGTGGGATACATCCTTGGGATCAAGGTTATAAGGGATCGCAGGAAAAGGATGTTGTGCTTATCTCAAGCTTCATACATAGACACCATTTTGGCTCGTTTTAGCATGCAGAAATCCAAGAAAGGTTTTCTGCCTTTTAGGCATGGAGTACCTTAATCTAAAGAGATGTGTTCTAGAACATCAAAGGAGATAGAGGAGATGAAGGCAGTTCCTTATGCTTCGGCAGTAGGAAGCCTCATGTATAGTATGTTATGTACGAGGCCGGATATCTATTTTATCGTGGGCATGGTTAGCAGATATCAGAGTAATCTAGGACAGAGACATTGGACTGCGGTAAATCATATATTGAAGTACCTGAGAAGGACTAGGGATTATATGCTGGTATACCAGGCAGATCAATTACTCCCTGTGGGTTACACAGATTCTAACTTCCAATCAGATAGGGATAACAGTAAGTCTACCTTAGGTTTTGTGTTTACTTTGGGAGGTGGAGCCATTGTATGGAGGAGTGTCAAGCAGAAATGCGTGGCGGACTCTACCATGGAAGTTGAGTATGTGACAGCCTCTTAGGCAGCCAAAGAAGTTGTATGGCTCAGGAACTTCTTGATGGACTTGGATATGATTTTTGGTTTGCCTAGAACTATCATAATTTATTGTGATAACAGTGGTGCAGTTGCAAACTTGAAGGAACCACGAGCCCATAAGGCAAGTAAACACATAGAGCGCAAGTACCACCTGATACGAGAAATCGTAAAGCGAGGAGAAGTTGTTGTAGCCAAGATTGTATCAGAGGATAACCTGGCAGATCCTTTCACTAAGGCCCTTCCAGTGAGAGCTTTTGATAGGCATGTGGAGGGAATGGGAATCAGATGTATGGCAGTATGAGGACAACATAGTCTTTTAGTATAAGTGAGAGATTTTTGGGATGTATACTGAAAAGTCTATCTTTTGTATGAACATCTTTATTTTTGAAATAAGAATCACATGATCATTGTTTGCATATTTATAGTTATGCATATTGTCTGATACCTTACATTATAGATAACATGGTATGTAGTGTTACATGGGAGATTATGTTATCAGTTCCTTGTAGAGTATAAGTAAAGGCTCACAACCGAGATGGTTTTGGACAAACCATTGGTATGGTTGTAGTGTAATTTGGTATTGGTTTGTCTTGACCATAGAATTACACTAGTACACTTTGTGTGTATTGAGCAGGACCGACTTAGAGGTGATTAAATTTATTGCTGACTACATAATTGAATCAAACCTCGGATATTATGGTGTACATGCTCTTAATCCTGATATAATAACGGACACATGTACTTAGTATTTATTTCTTTGACTTACCAATGGGCGAGATTTATAGAGTAAATTGATAGGCTCGGTAAGTTGGGAAATAATATTTTTTATATGGTGTACCGTTGATTATAGGAGGAAACCGTGTCCTATATATTAGGATGATAATGTCCCCTTGAGGAGCTCATAAGGTTCATCATGTAAACCCTACAGGTGGACTTGGTCCGGCATGATGATAAGGTTGAGTGGTACTACTCATGGAGTTAGATGTTGATTAATTAATTATCAGTTAATTAATTAATTGACGGACATTCGAGATCTTAAACACGGAGAGATATTTGTACAATTAATATATGGATCCCATATTTATTTATGGCGGTTGGTGAGGTAGATCAATGATAATCCTCTAGTGGAACGGATTATCATTAATGGATCGGACTTTATGTGAGCTAGATCCATTGGGTGGCCAAGATCCAACTCCTCCTTGTGGTTACTAATGTAGCCTATTAAAAACCTCATGAAGCCTAGATCCGATGGTAGAGATTAAATCTCTAGATCCGATGGTGGAGATTAAATTTCTAAATCCAATGGTGGAGATTGAATCTCTAGATCCGACGGTGGAGATTAAATCTCTAGATCCGACGGTGGAGATTAAATCCCTATATCCGACGATTGAGATTAAATCTCTAGATCCGACGGTGGAGATTAAATGGAGGCTTAAGCCTAGCTCTATAAAAGGAGGGCTAAGGCTTGGGCGACACATATCTTTTGGGAGATTAGGGTTTTGCTTCCCTTGGCATGGGCAGCAAAAGTTCTTTTGGAGAGCTAGGGTTTGGAGTTTCAAGGGTGGGGCGGCAACTTGTTTGGCTTCTCCCTTAGGGCCAATGGAAACACAAGAAAAGGATAAGGATTTCCTCTTCTCCTTTGATCTTGGCTGGCTTCTCCTTTCCTAGGGCAGCTCCTTCTTCTTCCATTGGAGCTCTTGGTCGGCGCCCACTCCATCTCCTTCTTCCTCTCCTTAGCCGGCGGCAACAACCAAGTTGGTGGCTTGGTGGTCGGTTCTAGATAGGAGAAGAACTTTTGTTTTATTCTTCCCTTTGTTCGGAGTGAGCAAGGAATGGAAGAACGTGATCTAGGAAGCTTCAACTCTTGGAGGATCGTTGCCCACACAACGTCTAAGAGGAGGATAGGACATACAATAGATGACCTTGAGGTAAACAAGAGGTATAATTCTTGTTTATGTTCGTTTTCTTATTCTATGGAATTTGTATGTATTGTATGTGGCTAATTTACTTGGACCCCGAAGACAAACACAAAAACCGGCGATCCGTACATCGTCTATTACACGGCTAATCGAAGAAAAGAGGTAGGTTGCTTGAACAACAAGTTTGTTCAAGTGACCACTCTAATCGAATAGCACGACGATGGATTGGTTGCTTGGGTAATCCCTCTTCGTCAAGGATTAATTTTTTTAATCCAGAGACGTAGATGGGATTGCCATGCATAAGCGACCGAGGTGGGAAGCGAAGCTTCGGATCCACACCCTTCAGTGACTTCCTACGGGACTAGGTTTAGATTTGAATGATTGTTTTTATATTCCTGCATTAATAAAGAACATTGTTTCTATTTCATGTTTGAATAAGAAAGGTTATCATTTGACGTTTAATAATAATTGTTGTTACATTATGTTAAATGGTGTTCTTTATGCTACTGAGATGTTAAATAATATAATCTACACGTTAGATACATCCAACGAAATATTCAATATCGAATCAAATAGCAAACACGCTAAGTTAGATAATCAATTAACCTTACAATTATGGCATTGTCGTCTTGTCCATATAAGCAATGAACGCATTTCCAAACTACATAAGCTTGGCATTTTGGAGTCTTATAAATCAGATTCATGAGACACATGTTTCATTTTTAAAAGGAAAGATGACTAAACTACCTTTCAGAGGAAAAGGTGAATGAGCAGTTGAGGTATTGGGCCTTATACATACCGATGTATACGGACCAATGTCAACTCATGTCATAGGAGGTTTTAGCTACTTCTTTACCTTTATCGATGATTATTCATGATATGGGTATTTGTATCTATTAAGATACAAATCTGAAGTCTTTGAAAGGTTTAAAGATTTTAGAAAGAAAGTAGAGAAACAACTTGGCAAAAGTATTAAAGTACTTCGATCGGATCGAGGTGGTGAATACTTTAGCTAAGAGTTTCAAGATTATCTAAGGGACAATGACATCTTGTCCCAAAGGACTCCACCTTACACGCCACAATATAATGGTGTGGCTGAAAGGCGAAACCGGATCTTGTTGGACATGGTTAGGTCAATGATGCAACTTGCAAATCTTCCAAAAACCTTTTGGGGTTACGCACTCGAGACCGTTGTTTACTTGATAAATAGAGTCTCGACTAAGGCAATCTCTACTACTCCATTTGAGATGTGAAATAGTAGAAAACCTCATTTATCTTATTTGAAGATATGAGATTGTCCTGCTTATGTGAAGAGGACATTATCAGACAAGTTGGAGGCTAAGTTTGATAAGTGTCTATTTATTGGTTACCCTAAGGAAATAAGGGGTTACCAATTCTATCATCCCTTGGAACAAAAGGTGTTTTTTTCAAGTCATGCTGTATTCCTAGAAAAGGAGTTTTCTCTTAGAGGAAAACAGTGGGAGTGAGGTTGAACTAAGTGTAGTTCAAGAGGCTCCGGTAGACACAGAAGAGATGTCTAGTTAAGAACCACAGTTGATTGATGCACGTGAATGTGACCACAAATCTCGCGACCGAGGCCGTCGAGGACTCGAAGCGCGCGCTCACACTCAATGCCCGCAAGTGCACGGATGTCATCAAGTAATAAAAGATTATCGATCCCATAGGGACTAGGATTCGAATATCGATATGTTCAATGGTTGAAATTGTTCGGAAGTAAACTCTACGAGGATTCGATTTGTGAGGGCTAGTGGTGGAATATACTCTATACGGTGTCACATAGAGGAAGAAGGGAGCGTGCCGAGGTCTTCAAAGGTGATTCTAGGACTTTGGTTTCGCTTGTGTGTCGCAAAACAATGCTGTCAACTAGCGTTATCTAGATGTTTAGCGATGGTTTTGTTAAAGGGACATCATACACTCTTCTGATGAGTCACTGCATCTACCGGGAGCTATCTCCACCTTAAAAATATGGGATAGACAGTACGAGGATGCCGAATCAATCCCTACGATGAACTATTTCTGGTTCCATCGCATCCTTCTACCCACGGTTACAGGAGATCAGGTTTACCCCTAGGTTCCTTGTATAAAATCCCCTAAATCTTAGATACGAGGGCTGTCACCCCTTGTATCACCTAAGCACAACAGGTAGAAAACCAAACACGCATAGATATAGTATAAACAACTTCCAATTGCCAAATTAAACTCAAAGACAGAATTTAACGTGAACCAACATGTAATGTGCACACAAGATACTCCCTAATCCTAGAATCGAAGGAACTACTCCATGTATGTAAGGGAGGAATAACAAGGCATGTACATGTTTGAATACATTAGAAATAAAGCGCAGGAACAAGGGATTACAAAGCTTTCGTGGTCTTCTCTCCGGCGTTGAAGTGCAAGAGTGGACCTCTGGCAGCGTTCTTCCTCCCCGTTGCGAGTTCCCGAAGCTTTTTAGAGCTTCAGTGTGCCATCCTAGCCATCGTGCCTCCTCCTAGGGTTTGGGCGAAGCCATCCTTATATAGACATCACCTCGGACCGCTGCAAAATCTGAAAAAAGCCCTAGTCGCACAAATTTGGCGAGCCACCACACGGCTGTGTGTTTCCACACGGCCAGGCCGTGTGCGACCCTGGGGTGGCTGATCTCGCCCATTGGACATGGTCGTGTGTAGCCACACGCCCTGGCCGTGTCCCACTCTGCATCTAGCTACAGAATGTCCTTTTGCTCCGAAAGTGCACCTTTTTCCTTCGAAATGCTGTCCTACACGCAAAAGTACAAAGAGCAGACCTCCGAACCAGAAAATAAGGAATGCGTGTAAAACAGAGTAACATATGCATGAAACTAACAGAAAATGTAATGAGATGTGAGCAAAAACTACTCCTAAAACCCTATATGTTTCGCTCACATCACTTCCCCCAGACTTAAATCTTTGCTTGTCCTCAAGCAAACCTCAGTGCCATGAAATTTAAAAAAACATTGTTCCATACTTAGCATGTTAAGTAAATTTATAAAGTGGTATTTACACTTAAAGAAAAATAAATATGTTCTAGAAATTCATTAAGTTAGCTCCTCGTGATCGTGCTAAGCGAATCATTCTTAGGGGATGGTCGTTCCATGGTGAGTTAAGTTGTCATCCCATAGCTTTCCTAAGGTCTCCGGCTCTTAGGCACTTACCTGCCCAAAGCGAGGGTCGTTCCCTAGATCTAGCATAAAGTCTCAAAGGCATACTCAGTATTGAGAGAAATTAGTAGGTGTTCCCCAGTAACCTAACTCGATCTCAAAGGAGCACCTAGTCATTTCCACCCACGACAACTATTTTTTATCCCTCATAATCTTCTCTCTCTCTCTCTCTCTCTTTCTTTTTTTCTTTGTTTTCTTTGTTTTCTTTTTCATCTTTTTCTCTTTCTCTTTTATTTCTCTTCTCTTTTTTTTTCTTCTCACTGGGATTTTGATTTTTCCAAATGGGCTTACACGATCCGAGCATATCCAGTAACTAAAATGCTAAACCTAGAGTCACCTATGGATTCCAAAGTACTAGACTACTGAGATGAATCATAACTAGGTATGTACTAGATTCTCCATTTCAGAATGTTTGACATATGTAGGTGTAAAAATAAAAGCTAACCAGTGTAAGTCTAGAACATTCATTAGTGCGAATAAAATAAAATACCACGAGATAAATGAAGTTAAGCTACCTATGGGAAGAACTCGTGTAAGTAACTCTTTTTAAAAATATATATATAACTGAGGCAGCTTTACAGATAACAAAAATTAAGTGCTAAAAGAAACTCAACAACCCATGCATGAATAAATGAATGAAAATACCAGAAAATAAACTACTTCTATAAAACAAACAAAATAAACTTTGGGGTCCCCCCAGACTTAAACGAAAATATATCTCTAGTATGGTGGACGAGGTGTAAAGTCTGGGAGTCTCGGCATCTCGGGATCCTGGGAGAACCTGCTGCTGAGCAGCTGATGCCACATGTACATGTGGTCGATCTGGGAGCTAGTGGATGCAGCAACTGTTAGGAATCATTGGAATGGCTAGAGGGGGGTGAATAGAGAAGATGTAATTCGATTGCGTTTGTGTCTACAATTTCGTTAGTGCACAGCGGAAATAGAAATAATAAAAGCGATAACGAAATAGACAACAAGCTAACACAATGATATAACGTGGTTCGGAACCGCACAGTTCCTACTCCACGGATCGAGCTCTAAAGAGCCCTAGTGATGCACACGCACTCACTAATGATAAACACTCCTTCTCGACACAAGTCGGAGGCGGAGAAACCCCTTACAATAAATCTTACAACAGTAAGAATGAAATACAAGCAATATACAATGTAAATATAAAATACAAGTAAAGAAAAGACTTTACAACACTTGTTTTGATTGCTTGAATGCTTGGTTGCTTGCTTGCACTTCGAGACCTGATTTGCACCAACAAATCGCCCCAATAGCCCTCAAGAACCGGTTTCTTTTTCCTCCATCACGAGCTCCATATATAGCTTCAACCTATGCTGGAAAAAGTCTATCAGTCGACTGATTGAGACCATCAGTCGACTGATGCCACTGTTGTCGTGAGACAACGGCTAGTTCCACATTGGATAAGTCCAACGGAACTACCATCAGTCGACTGATTATGACCATCAGTCGACTGATGGAGTCCTCACTCGACGGTCAGTCTCGACTCCGATCGTGGCGAATTCTCGAGCACCGGTCGGTGATCATACTATCGATCATTTGCTCGAGCCATCACCGATCGCGACCTATGGCAATCGACTGCTAGGCCATAACCCGCAGTCAAACCCTAGTTGACTCGGTCCAGTCGACTGCCACATGGCACCAGTCGACTGGCACACCTCAAACATGAGGTTTTAACTCAAGTATGGTTCCCCCATACTTGCTAGACCACCCTTAGCCTAGACCTAAGCCTTCTAGTCACCTCCATCAGCCTCATGCCTCTCGGATCCCTCCAAGTCATCCATGACTTATTCATCCATCGCGCTAGCCTTCAGGTGCTTCCGTCGGCTATGTCATGCTAACGGTGTCTACACCGCCAAGGCATATTGGACTTACGCCGCCAAGACTCCGCTTGGACTTTACGCCGCCAACCATTGGACTTATGCTGCCAAGACTCCCGCTTGGACTTTACGCCGCCAATATCAAACCCTTGGACTTCTCAAATGCCAAGACTCAAGCTTGGACTTTCCCTTGCCAACCCATGTTGGACTTTCCATGCCAAGACCATGCTTGGACTTTCCTTGCCAACCCATGTTGGACTTTACATTGCCAAGTGTCCGACTTGGACTTTCCATGACAATTATATTATCATATGTTTTTGTCGAAACATCAAAACACATCAAAACATCACTCGAGCCCAACTCGAGTCCTGGTCAATCGTGACCTGGGCCGATTGCACCAACAATCTCCCCCTTTTTGATGTTTGACAAAAACTAACAAATAATTGAGTTAGAATACTAACTCAAATCCTTTACCAATTATCCCAAATGTTCTCCCCCAAACATTCTCCCCCTTTTTGACTAACATCAAAAAGGTTTTCTCTCCAAGGAGGTCAATGTCTCATGTCCCAATGAGATCTTACAATCTCCCCCTTGATCCAAAAATACCTAGGATGCCTACCATCTTCCTAGTGATAAGTCCCATATCACTCAAGAGAGGCAATCCTATTCACTCTCCCAATTTCCAAATTGGGTTTCTAAAAATCCATAAATTTCCCAAATTGATAACATTCTCCCCTTCAAGGAGAAAAACACATCCATCATCCCAAGATGGATATCTCCCCCTAAAGGCTTGCTCCCCCTTTACCATTGCACCAACAATGTCCTTGGGAAGTCCCTAAGCCAATAGAAACTTTAAACCGTCAAAACTAAGGTTAGAAATTCAACATTTAACTTTCCACACCTTAGAATTGATACAAACCCTAAACAACTCTCCTAATCCATATCCAATAGCTTTTCACCCTTTATAATGCTTCCCAAAGCATATCCTAGGGTTAGGAGTGGTTAGGGACCTTTGCCATGGCTGAACACGGACTAACCAAACTTAGTTTTCCCGAAATCAGCCTTGGCAGTCGACTCTGTCAGCTACCAGTCGACTGCCACACTCATCAGTCGACTGCCACTCAGGGCAGTCGACTGATAACTGAAATTTCCGAATTTCAGTTATCAGAATCGAGTTTCAGAAAATCATAAATAATTATACGTATATCGAAAAATCACGAAACTTGATACGTATAATACCTATGACACATACAATGGGGAAAAATGTTTGAAAAATATTTTACCCATAAAATAGTGAATTTGATACAAAACTCAAAACCATTGAAATTTTCAATGTTTTGGCCCTATTTTGTATCAACTTCATCAATGGTGATTGCTATCAAAAGATAGACTTCACCAAGGTTTTCTAAAATGATTTTAAAATGTTTTCAAAACCTTATCTTGGATCATATTCCTTGGGCTCTATGTGTGTGACTTGTACACGAGCTCTCCTAATGATCCACAACTAAAATTAGATGAGTTTTAGTTCATCTAGATGCAAAAACTATGCACCTTGAACTTAGCTCATATCCTAGCATCTCACATGTATCTATGGTGTATAAATACACATACATGTCAATTTGATGTGAGATGTGGGTTTTGTTCTCCCTAAACTAGGGTTTCATGCATTTTCTAAAGCAACTCTACTTGATTCCTTTATAAATGGGACTCCAAGTCATGTCACAGTCCTTAAATCAATTTTAATTAAATGCATGAATGATTATGGCATTTGAGATGAAATAAATAAGCATATGCTCATAATCATGATGTCATGGCATAATATGAAATCTAAGAACACATGACATGGTATATGATAGCAATACAATTATATAAATATTCATTCATACACACAAAATTTTTCAGAAACAAAGATTTCATTTAACTTAAAATTTGTCTTTTACATTCAAAATGGAGATTGGCTATGCTCAATCTCACTACAAAAATGACAACCACAAAAAAAATCTAATATCCTTTAATCGTCGCCGGGAGGTGGCGTGGAGGAGGCTGACTCGAGTCGAGCCCGCATCATCTCTAGCATATCGAGCTGATGCTGCTCTATGCGGCCCTGGGTCTCCTCCATCCTATCGAGACGAGCGTCGAAGGTAACCTGGCTGTCGGTAGCTCGGCGACCTAGCGTCGACGATTCGATACTCTGAAGTCTGGACTCCCGGTAGGCCACGACATTCGGACCCGGATTGTGTGTCTGGGCATCTGGTCATCCTCATCGGTGGTCTCTGTATCCTCGTGGTCCTCTCGCCTCTCGGGCGGTGGAGGACTGTGCCACTGGGTGGTCGGCGCCAACTCCATCCGGCGCCCATCCAGTAAGCCGCTAAGGAGAATTCTGGCCGATATCTGATCATACACTTAGATGGCGAGAGAGCCCCTATGGATGTTGATGCCTCAGTCGAGCCATCTTTGTGATGATATGTCCAAAAGGCATATGCACTTTCCCTTATGCGAAGTGAAGTGCACAATCTGATGGAAAATGTTCAATGCAAAGTTTATGTCTAATCGATGACGCATGGCATATAGAAGAAAGAGATGGGAGGCGAATCTTGGCGGACCCAGTGACAATGGCGAAAACACCCAACAATGACCTTGTAAAGGACATTGTCAGGTGCAGATAACTCGGTGATAGGAAATAAATTCTGGGCCAGTGGACGAGGATAACCAAAAATATGCTCATGCATGGACTCCATAGAGTTGTGGGCAAAAGGCTCAGGTAGAGGAAATTCCATGGTAGGGTAAAAGATGAAGGTGTCATCTGAAGGCCTACACTCGAAACTCTGCGATATCGCAGGAGTGAACTCTAAGTCGCGTTTTGCAACGCGAGTAGTGTATGTAGGGCCGTCATCTACCTTTTTAAGGTTTTGGTAGAATTCCTTAATAAGGTCATCATTGATTGGATGCGTGCACAAGACAATCTTCATCAAATTGTAGTATGCAATTAGTTCCATGATGTCACTACAATGCCTATTGAAAAAATTCCTATCGATGTACCTAACCAACATAGGTTGGTACAACCGAGAGTCACTCTCGGATGGATCATTCCTACGGGCTCTCCTATTATGAATGTAATGTGATGATATGCAATGCAATGGCAACCACACGCGATTAGATAAACCTCCATTGTAATGGAAATGAAAATTAGGGCTCGGAAAGAAAAGTCGTTACTTAGGCGCCATGTGTGTGCCGAAGGGAAGACTCAAAAGTTGCTGAGGATCGCCGGAAAAGTCACCGGAAAGCTTCAGCCGCCGGAACCCTAAACGGAACAAGAGCAATAAACCCTAAATCGCGTGAACTAGGGTTCCAAGATAGGTCAAAAATGGAAGAGGAGAGACATGCTTATCAAACCTAGGACTTTGGAAGGTTGGCACGCCGGAAGAGCTGGTCGGAGAGGGAGACGGTGATCGGAGACCGAAGGAGGAAGAAGGCTTTCGTCGCGTGAAATGCCGAACCCTAGCGGTTCGCATTTTAAAAACACGATTCAGTCGACTGATGTGGAGCATCAATCGACTGATGGCGGTTTATTACCGGTTTTACCGAGCCGGTAGTTGACTGATCCGGCTCGACAATCGACTGCCGAACATTCTGTAACGCGGTTACGAGTATCGGGCCGATCGATGTGCACATCACTCGACCGCTCGTCGAGCACTCGGATCGATGGCCTTCGGCCTCGGTGAAACGATCATCGATCGACCGATGGACCTCATCGATCGATGTTCGATCACGATCGAGTCATGGAGCTAGCACTCGATCGATGGCCGTATCGTGATCGCTACGGTGTTATCACGATCGATAATCGTATGTCGATCGATGTCCGATTTCGATTCAAAATCTGAAAATCTCGATTTTATCATCTTAATTATTCCATTTTATCACGTTAGATCTTGTATTTCGAATGTATTGACGTTATACTTTTATTTATGTATTTGTTAATGTATTTTAATGTTTTATTTCATTTTTGCAAACATTAACATTCAATGATTTCCAAACCCTAACATCTCACCCTTTCTAAGTGTTGAAATACACAATCAAGGTAAAAGACTTGTTTTGTGAGATGTAATCTATCCTAGACATTCATTCCATTCAAACATATGGTAAAACATATGAAGCATGGTGAATACAAGACATCAAGTTGTGTGGCACTTGAGTATCACTCTAGATGTTATTTTTACATCTTAACCACACATTTCTTGATACATGACCTTCCAAAGTGTGCCAATAATCAAAGGTACACACTATGACCTCTAAAACTAGATCGTGTCAATTTTATTGATTTTCATGTTTTCAAGATATATATTGACACAACCTAAAATTCTTTGAGATTAAGACTCAAGGATATTTCCAAAGTAACAATAACCTTGAAAGTAACCTTAAGGTGCCACCTTTATTATGGTTGAGTTAACTACCCATCCAATCAAGGTTGGCACACCCTAAACCCATCTTAGCATGAATCAATCACGCTCTTAGGAACCTAAAATCGATTTGAGCTCCTAGGGTTAAATAGATATTCCTTAGGGATAACCTCCCTAGATACCTTCCTCATGACCCTCCTAGGCTTATTAGCCTTGGTCATTTTGGTCTTGCCTAGGTTAACCTTAGGGATTGCCTCCCTAACAACCTTCTCAATGGCCATCCTAGGTTTCTTCGAAACCATGGCCAATAGGCACAAACCTTGGTCAACTCTAGGAATGACTTTCCCATTGACCTTGGTCTTCCTAGACCTAGTTAGTGTCCCATAGTCAAACGGAACACTATGGTAAGTCACCTTGGACTTAGGTTTGTGACCCAAACCATTCTTGCCCTTGGTTGACTTTTGACTCTTAGGTCTTAGAAGTTGATTTTGACTTCTTGACCTACGAGTTTGACAATTTGACCCTTGAGATTGATTTTGTATTTTGTTTAGGGTCTTTTCCAATTTCTCAAGCCTTGACCTCAAGGCTTGGTTTTCTAATTCTAATTGCCCAATTTTAGAATTTTTATTTAACTCTTGGGCATTGGACTTTCTTGGCGAATGCCTAGTCCATTTTGGATTAAAACCTAGATGTTCTTGGATTTTCTTAATAGATTTCTTAGGTATTGTTTTTCTAAGGACATTAGTCCCAAATTTCTCCTTATTCTTAAGATGAACATTCTTAACTCCTAAACACATATGCTTGTTATTTCTAGCATGCTCTTTATGATACATACCACAATTGCTAAAATTAGTTCTAGCATGCTTTAAATTAGACGGAGCATTATTTAAATATACCTTAGGGTTTGCCTTAGTGGCTCCCCCTACTTGTGATGCTCCCCTTTGCCCCTTCTTCTTCTTCTTTGGGCATTGACTCCGGTAATGGCCCGGTAGTCGTCAGTTGAAGCAAATGACATGCTCCTTGCTCTTTTGTCTTGGAGAACCGGCGTCCGTTGACTTTTGTTGACTTTTAGGCGCCGAAGGAGTTTTCTTGATCTTCTTTGGACATTTGCTCTTGTAATGCCCATACTCCCTACACTCAAAGCACATAATATGATTTTTGTTTGAAAATAAAGTGTTTGAGTTACCTAGGGTGGTGGTAGGTGCCGGAGTTGAATTTTGAGCTTCCTCATCTTGATCGGATGTTGAGAGCTCTTCTTGAGGTTGCTCCGGTGTAGAGGATGGTCTATCCTCCTCAATCCTAGAAGTAGATGCTTCTTCCACCTCTTCTACTTCTTCTTTCTCCGATTCGGAAGTTGAATCCATCTCAACTTCCGATTCCTCACTTTCACTTGAGGATGAACTCTCCTCATGGTATCTTGCCAATTTTCTCCATAGCTCCTTGGCATACATGTAATCCCCTAACTTGCACAAAACATCATTAGGGATTAAATCTTCCAAAAGTTTCGTTACCTTAACTTCGGTCTTGAGCTTTTGGCGTTGCTCTTGGGTCCACTTTTTCAATTTTAGGACATTCCCCTTCTTATCCCTAGGGGGTTCAAGACCTTCAAAGAGGATGAACCAATCCTCTATGTTCATCATCAAGAATGTTTCCATTCTTGCTCTCCATGCCGGAAAATCTTCTGGATCATATGGAGGTGGAGTGTTGATTTCCCATCCAAGCTTGTCTTGGAATTCCATCTTCACCCTCTAGCCTTTCACCTTAGCTCCCGGTTGTTAATCCGTAGAAGAGCCCCGGGCTCTGATACCACTTGTTAGGAATCGTTGGAATGGCTAGAGGGGGGGTGAATAGCGAAGATGTAATTCGATTGCGTTTGTGTCTACAATTTCGTTAGTGCGCAGCGGAAATAGAAATAATAAAAGCGATAACGAAATAGACAACAAGCTAACACAATGATATAACGTGGTTCGGAACCGCACAGTTCCTACTCCACGGATCGAGCTCTAAAGAGCCCTAGTGATGCACACGCACTCACTAATGATAAACACTCCTTCTCGACACAAGTCGGAGGCGGAGAAACCCCTTACAATAAATCTTACAACAGTAAGAATGAAATACAAGCAATATACAATGTAAATATGAAATACAAGTAAAGAAAAGACTTTACAACACTTGTTTTGATTGCTTGAATGCTTGGTTGCTTGCTTGCACTTGGAGACCTGATTTGCACCAACAAATCGCCCCAATAGCCCTCAAGAACCGGTTTCTTTTTCCTCCATCACGAGCTCCATATATAGCTTCAACCTATGCTGAAAAAAGTCTATCAGTCGACTGATGCCACTATTGTCGTGAGACAACGGCTAGTTCCACGTTGGATAAGTCCAACGGAACTACCATCAGTCGACTGATTGTGACCATCAGTCGACTGATGGAGTCCTCACTCGACCAGTCGAGTCTCGACTCCATTCTGTGGCCGAATTCTCGAGCACCAGTCGACTGATCATACTATCAGTCGACTGCTCGAGCCATCAGTCGACTGCCAACCTATGGCAGTCGACTGCTAGGCCATAACCCACAGTCAAACCCTAGTTGACTCGGTCCAGTCGACTGCCACATGGCACCAGTCGACTGGCACACCTCAAACATGAGGTTTTAACTCAAGTATGGTTCCCCCATACTTGCTAGACCACCCTTAGCCTAGACCTAAGCCTTCTAGTCACCTCCATCAGCCTCACGCCTCTCGGATCCCTCCAAGTCATCCATGACTTGTTCATCCATCGCGCTAGCCTTCAGGTGCTTCCGTTGGCTATGTCATGCTAACGGTGTCTACACCGCCAAGGCATATTGGACTTACGCCGCCAAGACTCTGCTTGGATTTTACGCCGCCAACCATTGGACTTATGCTGCCAAGACTCCCGCTTGGACTTTACGCCGCCAATATCAAACCCTTGGACTTCTCAAATGCCAAGACTCAAGCTTGGACTTTCCCTTGCCAACCCATGTTGGACTTTCCATGCCAAGACCATGTTTGGACTTTCCTTGCCAACCCATGTTGGACTTTACATTGCCAAGTGTCCGACTTGGACTTTCCATGACAATTATATTGTCATATGTTTTTGTCGAAACATCAAAACACATCAAAACATCACTCGAGCCCAACTCGAGTCCTGGTCAATCGTGACCTGGGCCGATTGCACCAACAACAACTGCTCAGTGCTCCTCCTCCCTGGCCCACTGTGTCTGCTAGGCATGCATGTGCCACAGCATCTCTTGGCGATAAGCGGCCTCATCCTGGAAATGAGCAGCCTCCTCCTGGAAGTATATGCAGGCCTCATCATAGAACTCCTTAGCCCGCTAGAAGTGTTCCCGGAAGCCCTGGAACTCCGCCTGCGTGTAGGCGTTTTGCTCCTCCCATCGCTGCCTCTGTGTCTGCTGCTCGGTTTATATGTCGTCGAGTTGCGATCGGAACTCTGAGAAATCATATGTCGATGTACCTGCATCTTGCTCGAAAGTGGAAAAAGGTGGTGGTGCAGGTGCAGGCTCATGTCGATGTGGACTAGGTGGGCTCCTATGCATGTGTGGACTGGAGGGAGAGTGATGTACAGGGGCGAAATGCACGGTTCAGTGCCCTTTATCCCTTGCACAACATGATCGTGTGAAAACACACGGCCAGGCCGTGTGTGCTGTTGGAATGTGGGGCACGATCATGTGAAAACACACGGCTGGTGTTGGGTTTCTGGCACCGCGGCGTGTGTGTGTTCGATCATGTTTCGTAAACATGAACACAGCGGAAGCAATAAAATAATAAATACTCCTATTTATTACAACACACACAACACACGCATGCATATTACAACAAGTGTAGACATAACCGTAAATTTAAATTTGCAATAAAAGGAAATTTATCTACGTTATACCTTTCGTATGACGTGTAGCGGGAACGGCATCAACCGGAACGATTCTCGCTAGAATCGTCTCTATCCGTATCCACGCCGAGTTCCTCAGGATGACATCGCTAAGCCACGAGCTTCGTCTTCGTACGGGTTACTAGCCTCGTGTTGAAGACGACGTGATCGAGAGATGATCACGATCCGAATCCAAATTCGGATCCAAAATGAGTCCTCAAAACTCGCTTCTCCAGAGAGGTATTCGTCAACCGATTGACGAATCCTTCGTCCTCCACCTCAGAGGATTACCGGAGATCGAATCCCCGGTAACTTATCCGCTGTCGGAGCTATAACTGTCGTCCAAACGACGCTCCGAAGAGAGGAGAAGAAGCTGTCCAGAAAACTGGACAGCTTGGTGGAGGAGTAGGCGCCGGCCAAAACAAGGAAGCCAAGTGCTCACCTTTTCACCGAGGCCTAGGAAGATCACCGGAGGGTCACCGGAGGGTTCACCGGCTGAAGCTTGGACACCGACAAGGAGATGACGGCTGCACAACAAGCTGGACGGCAGCCTAGGGTTGGCGCCGAGCAACTCCAAGGGTGGGCGGCAACTCAAAGGCTAGGGGTTTTGGATTAGGGCTTAATTATCCATTAAGCCCTCTTTTATAGAGAACTAATTCTCTTAATGGTTATTGGATCATAACCATTAGGCCTGTTAACCCGCTCCATTAAGATAAGTTAAAATAAACCAACCATGATGGTTTATTTTAAGTTAAAACGAACCGAACCAACTTTTGGTTCATTCGTTTAAAATAAACCCAACCCTTTGGTTTATTCTCATCCATTGGATTAGAACCAAACCATTTTGGTTCATCCATTACGTCTTCATAAGACGCGGCCCATCCACGCTTCCATTGCGACTGAAATGATTTCATGCTCGCTTTATGTTTGGTCCAACCAAACCTAGTTTCTCTCGGTCTGAGAATCCCATTCTCAAGCTCGTTTTAAATCCTTTGGATTACGCTCGTTGTGCGTGTGACCAAATAGGTTCTCGGTTTATGTTGGTCGTCTATAATTAACCATTAATTATAGAACGATCATGAGTGGCACCTAGTAGTACATCATGATCCCCAATTAACCGAAAAGATCAACGGTTGATCCAGAACTATTTCTGAAACCCTTCGGTAGCTCGAATGATTCGTGCCCCATTCCCTTCACTCATCTTATACCCACTTGGTTGGGACATGGTCTATAGTGTCATCCCGAGTAGGCTAACTCGTCACACCTAGCCCAAGTATCATTTCCTCGTCCTACGGATTCTAGTTACTCCACATGTATCGAAGAGTACCTTACTCTAAACATGTAATGCTTTGGCCAAAGACTTTAGTAACAATCCGACGAGAGGCCATGGGTATACATCTCCTCACAAGGAGTGGTGAATCCTTTATAGGCTATTCAAACACTTTCGATCACTTCGACTTATACCCAATCATCCCGGGTCCACATCTCCTTAGAGATGTTTGCTTAAGATGTCAAAGCATAAGTCTCCATGATCAAGATGACTTGAATACCGCAAGTCAAAGGAACCTCGCACTTAAGCCACAGTAAGAACTTCATTGACATATCTATATATGCAGAGAACCATATGAAGTCTTACGGCTGGTCACTCCAATGAACTAGTTACCATAACTAGCATCCACGATTAACTCCGGACATCACTATGTCTCGGCCCGGTGAGAATCGGTGCTTGGATACACCAAGGAGTATACCTCGTGCTAGTCTCGTGAATTGATGGTGTCCAAATCCATCAATTCATCGACTAGGATAATTCCGATACATCACAATTACACATGTAGAGATACTCACTAGTTGTGATCCAATCACAAATTCTCTCATGCCGTGAATCGTATCGTGGACATTCAAGATAAATGAGTTTAAGATCCAATCAAATACATAAAACATGTATACTCAAATAGTGAATCTTCATTTATCATATAAATGGTTCATACATAAGGCGATTGCCTTAGGACATCTCTCATATATTACTAACAGACTCCCACTTAGCCTAATGCCAATCTCTACGGTATCCAATACCATAAGCTCGAACATGACCCTCAAACTTATTTTGAGGTAATGCCTTAGTCAAGGGATCCGCTAAGTTCCTTTCAGTGGGAATTTTCTCGATTTGTATTTCGTTCCCTCTTGATGATCTCTCGATAAGATGATAGCGTGGCACATGTTTGGATCGTGATGAGACCTTGGCTCTTTCGCTGTGCAATTGCTCCATTGTTGTCGCAGATGATCGGATTGCTTCAATGGCGGAATCACACCAAGTTCATGAATGAACTTTTTGATCCAAACCGCTTCCTTTGCTGCTTCCGAAGCTGCAATGTATTCTGCCTCAGTGGTAGAATCCGCTACAGTCTCTTGTTTGGAACTTTTCCAACTCACTGCGCCCCCATTCAAGGTGAACACGTATCCAGACTGAGACCTGGAATCATCCTTGTCTGTCTGGAAGCTGGCATTCGTATATCCGCGTGTCACCATGTCCCCTTCTCCATATATTAGGAACGTATCCTTAGTTCTTCTCAAGTACTTAAGGATCGTCTTAACAGCCACCCAATGATCCATTCCTGGATCGGACTGGTATCTGCTCGTGACACTCAGAGCATACGATACATCGGGCCTCATACATAACATAGCATACATGATAGATCCTATTGCGGATGCATAGGGAATCTTACTCATGCAAATCCTCTCGTCTTCTGTGCGCGGACACATAGACTTCGAAAGGTGTACCCCATGCCTGATGGGTAGGAAACCTTTCTTGGATTCTGACATGCTAAACCTCTTTAGCACTCGGTCTATATATGTAGACTGCGAAAGACCAAGCAACTGTTTCGATCTATCTCTATAGATCTTAATCCCGAGGATGTAGGTTGCTTCTCCCAGGTCTTTCATGGAGAATGTCTTGGATAACCAAACCTTCACTGACTGTAAGATTGAAACATCGTTTCCTATAAGTAGTATGTCATCGACATACAATACTAGGAATACGACTGCACTCCCACTAACCTTCTTGTACACACAAGGTTCGTCTGGATTTTGTGAGAAATCAAACTTTTTGATTGTCTCATCAAAACGGATATTCCAGCTCCTGGATGCTTGCTTCAATCCATAAATGGACCGTCGCAATTTGCATACCTTGGTTTTATCAACCGATGTGAAACCGTCAGGCTGTATCATATACACGTCCTCGAGCAGGTTTCCATTAAGGAAAGCTGTTTTCACATCCATCTGCCATATCTCATAATCATAATGAGCCGCTATGGCCAGGAGCATCCGAATGGATTTAAGCATAGCTACAAAGTAATAGGTTTCGGCCATAATCAACACCTTGTTTTTGACGATATCCTTTCTCCACCAATCTAGCCTTATAGGTAATCACATTACCATCCATGTCGGTTTTCTTCTTGAAAACCCACTTGCACCCTATAGGCTTTATCCTTTCAGGTGGGTCAACCAAGTTCCAAACTTGATTTTCATACATGGAATCCATTTCCAACTTCATGGCACCAAGCCACTTATCCCTTTCTGAACTTGTCAGCACTTCTTCATAACTGGTAGGCTCCTCATCATCAATGAGTAACACATCGTTCGATTCACTTACGAGAAATCCATATCTCTCAGGAATATTGCGTGTTCTACCAGATCTACGAAGATGTGGTGTTACAATAGGTCCAGCCGATTGCTCATCACTATGAGTTGTCGGCTGTTGTGCTTCACCAGGTATCTCATTAATGTCTATTTGAGTCTCTCGAGCCTCCTCAAGCTCGACGACACTCCCAATCGCTTTTCTTGCAAGAGAAACTCTTTCTCTAGAAACACAAAGATGCCTCAAACAAACACCTTTTGTTCCACAGGATGA
Source organism: Wurfbainia villosa (assembly GCA_025175895.1). Classification (NCBI taxonomy): domain Eukaryota; kingdom Viridiplantae; phylum Streptophyta; class Magnoliopsida; order Zingiberales; family Zingiberaceae; genus Wurfbainia; species Wurfbainia villosa. The sequence goes on along the minus strand of CM046000.1, from coordinate 16,328,093 downwards.
TAGAATTGGTAACCCCTTGTTTTCTTAGGGTATCCAACAAATAGATATTTATCAGACTTAGCATCCAATTTGTCTGATACAGTCCGCTTCACATAAGCAAGACAACCCCATATCTTCAAGTAAGATACATGAGGTTTCTTACCATTCCATATCTCATATGGAGTAGTTGAGACTACCTTGGTAGGCATTCTGTTTAACAAGTAAACAGCTGTCTGAAGTGCATAGCCCCAAAAGGACTTGGGAAGAGTTGCATGATTCATCATTGACCTGACCATATCCAACAAGGTCCGGTTACGCCTCTCAGATACACCATTATGCTGTGGTGTATAGGGCGGAGTCCATTGAGACAATATGCCATTGTCTCTTAGATAATCAAGAAACTCTTGACTTAAGTATTCACCACCTCGATCCGATCGAAGTATTTTAATACTCTTGTCATGTTGTTTCTCTACTTCATTTCTGAATTCTTTGAACCTTTCAAAGGCTTCAGACTTGTGTTTCATCAAGAACACATACCCAAACTATGAGTGATCATCGGTGAAGGTAATGAAGTAGCTATAGCCTCCTAATGCTTGAGTTGACATAGGTCCACATACATCAGTATGTATTAGACCTAGTAACTCTCCCACTCATTCACCTTTTCCAGTAAAAGGTAACTTAGTCATCTTGCCTTTTAAGCATGATTCGCATGTATCGTATGAATCCAATTCAAACGATTCCAGAATTCCACATCGGTGTAATTCGGACATGCGTTTCTTGCTTATATGGCCAAGACGATAATGCCACATATAGGAGTCTATTTGATTATCCTTTCGAGCACGCGTGTTGCTCGCTTCGATATTGAAAATGTCACTGGATACGTCCAACGTATAAATGCCATTACTCAAGGTTCCAGTTCCATAAAGTACGCCATTTAAAGTTATATAACAACAATTGTTACTAAACGTCAAATGGAAACCATTTCTATTTAAACAGAAAATAGAAACAATGTTCTTTATTAGAGAAGGAACATAATAGCAATTGTCCAGTTCTAAGACTAGTCCACTAGGGAGCTTCAGCAAATAAGTTCCGATGGCGACCGCAGCAACCTTTGCTCCATTGCCAACTCGCAAATTTGACTCCCCTCTGACAAGTCTTCTTCTATTCCTTAGCCCCTGTATGTCATTACATATATGTGAGCTACACCCAGTATCCAATACCCAAGTGTCCAAGGAAATAGAATGACAATCAATAACGAAGATACTTGAAGAGGATGGGGCATCGGATGCCTTCTTCTTCTTCATGGACTCAAGATAAATCTTGCAGCTTTCTTCGCCAAGGGCCTTCCTTGCCATGATGGCAAGTGCCCTTTGGTTCCGCCTTCTTTGCCTTTTGTTCTTTCCTTTCTTCTCGCTTCTTTTGCCTTCCTCTTAGAACCTTTCTTTGAGGAATCAACTAATGAACCGCCTTCTCCTCATGCTTCACGTAAGGCTCCAGCCTTTCAAAGATATTGAGGAGCTCGAATGGTGAATTCCAATTTGTTCATCCGATAGTTCATCACAAATTGCGAAACTCTTGGGCAAACAATACAATTAAGTCAATACTTAACTCATGATCCATCACAAAACCGAGGTAGCTAGCGCTGATGTACCCGTTCATCTTTAGCACAAACTGCACTACAGACGAACCTTCTTGCATCTTCGTGGTGAAGAGGAGCCTAGAGACCTCGAACCTTTCGGATCTCGCTTGCTCATCGAACAACTCATGAAGATGGACGACTATAGTATTAGCATCCATATGCTCATGCCGCTTTGCACTGTACCATCGCCGCTAGCATGATGCAACTCGCCACCGTAACCGCCACATGCTTCGATAGACCAACATTTGGTCCGGAGTTGCATCGCCCTTAGACGGCCAGAAGAGGCTCTTCAAGGACATATGCAAGCTTTTCCGCCTTGAGAACAATTCTCGTGTTTCTAAGCCACCCGAAGTTAGGCCCAGTCAATTTGTTCGAATCCAAAATAATGCGCAAATTCAAAGACGTCATGATCAATTTATTGACCTAGAAATACAAAACGAGCATATATGAGAAAGATGATTTTAAAATGCATCAATATACATTTATAAATCCCATTCATTTTTCGAATTTCAAAAACCCCAAAATCACTTCGGGAGATCGTAGGTCCATCTCCGAATGGGCTGATATCCATCATAGTTCTGAACAACCTTGGAGAGAGTCCAACAAGCCATTCATAACTACGACGGTAGGTATCAACTATACCGATTGCATATCACGTATATGCAACTATCACAATGTGCTATCAACTAATTGAATGTTCACACATACATCGGGTTGTTAACACATTAACAAGTATGCATCATATGCATAGCACCCAACTTCACCTCCCTTTACATCGACCTTAGAGAGAGTCCAACAAGCCGATGCTCCAGGTTAAAGCCAACCCATTAATCAGGACATAGTTTTAATATGGTTAGAGCGCATTCAACCAATTAGCCCAGCTTGGAGAGAGTCCAACAACCAAAGCTAACGATTGACCTCTGACTCTTACCATATTAGTATTAAACTATTCCATGGTTTGAACATATTCGGGTTCGAGCCGGGCTTGGAGAGAGTCCAACAACCCAAACAAGAAACGGAACTCTGGTTCTAACCATATTAATGGAAGGTGTAGGCCTTAATATTGTTTAAGGGTTTTTATGTCTCATCCTCTTTGCATGCAAATAACTATTATCTACATGGCATGGCATACATGGCATACATCTACATGTCACGACACGTATGGCATAATGTTATGCATCTAATGCAATTACATGACATACAATTATGTCATGTATATATTTCCTTATATGTCATAACTATTTATGGAAATAAAATATGTTTAAGATTTGATTCTCCAAATCAAATCATAATTAAATTAGGAAACAAATTTCCAAATCTAATCACATATTTTATTCATGGAATTATTTGATTAAGGAAAATCTATTTAGGAAACCAATTTCCTAAATCATTAAAACTACTTATGGAAATAAAATATTTTAAGATTTGATTTCCCAAATAAAATCATGATTAAATTAGGAAACAAATTTCCAAATCTAATCAAATATTTTATTTATGGAAAATATCGATTTCCATAAATACTTCCAACTTTCCAAAAGTGGAAGATTTCCATAAATACTTCTAGACTTTCCAAAATTGAAAATTTTCCATAAATACTTCTAAATTTCCAAAATTAGAAAATTTTCAGAAATACATTATAAATATCGCAAAACCATTTTTACGATTATGTCGAAACACAACCTGGGCTATGATACCACTGTTGGGTTTCCGGCACCGCGGCGTGTGTGTGTTCGATCATGTTTCGTAAACATGAACACAGCGGAAGCAATAAAATAATAAATACTCCTATTTATTACAACACACACAACACACACATGCATAATACAACAAATGTAGACATAACCGTAAATTTAAATTTGCAATAAAAGGAAATTTATCTACGTTATACCTTTCGTATGACGTGTAGCGGGAACGGCATCAACCGGAACGATTCTCGCTAGAATCGTCTCTATCCGTATCCACGCCGAATTCCTCGGGATGACTTCGCTAAGCCATGAGCTTCATCTTCGTACGGGTTACTAGCCTCGTGTTGAAGACGACGTGATCGAGAGATGATCACGATCCGAATCCAAATTCGGATCCAAAATGAGTCCTCAAAACTCGCTTCTCCGGAGAGGTATTCGTCAACCGATTGACGAATCCTTCGTCCTCCACCTCAGAGGATTACCGGAGATCGAATCCCCGGTAACTTATCCGCTGTCGGAGCTCTAACCGTCGTCCAAACGACGCTCCGACGAGAGGAGAAGAAGCTGTCCAGAAAACTGGACAGCTTGGTGGAGGAGTAGGCGCCGGCCAAAACAAGGAAGCCAAGTGCTCACCTTTTCACCGAGGCCTAGGAAGATCACCGAAGGGTCGCCGGAGGGTTCACCGGCTGAAGCTTGGATGCCGACAAGGAGATGATGGCTGGACAACAAGCTGGGCGGCAGCCTAGGGTTGGCGCCGAGCAACTCCAAGGGTGGGCGGCAACTCAAAGGCTAGGGGTTTTGGATTAGGGCTTAATTATCCATTAAGCCCTCTTTTATAGAGAACTAATTCTCTTAATGGTTATTAGATCATAACCATTAGACCCGTTAACCCGCTCCATTAAGATAAGTTAAAATAAACCAACCATGATGGTTTATTTTAAGTTAAACCGAACCGAACCAACTTTTGGTTCATTCGTTTAAAATAAACCAAACCCCTTTGGTTTATTCTCATCCATTGGATTAGAACCAAACCATTTTGGTTCATCCATTACGTCTTCATAATACGCGGCCCATCCACGCTTCCATTGCGACTGAAACGATTTCATGCTCGCTTTATGTTTGGTCCAACCAAACCTAGTTTCTCTCGGTCTGAGAATCCCATTCTCAAGCTCGTTTTAAATCCTTTGGATTACTCTCATTGTGCGTGTGACCAAATAGGTTCTCGGTTTATGTTGGCCGTCTATAATTAACCATTAATTATAGAACGATCATGAGTGGCACCTAGTAGTACATCATGATCCCCAATTAACCGAAAAGATCAACGGTTGATCCAGAACTATTTCTGAAACCCTTCAGTAGCTCGAATGATTCGTGCCCCATTCCCTTCACTCATCTTATACCCACTTGGTTCAGGACATGGTCTATAGTGTCAGTCCCCACTAGGCTGACTACGTCACACCTAGCCCAAGTATCATTTCCTCGTCCTACGGATTTTAGTTACTCCACATGTATCGAAGAGTACCTTACTCTAAACATGTAATGCTTTGGCCAAAGACTTTAGTAACAATCCGACGAGAGGCCATGGGTATACATCTCCTCGCAAGGAGTGGTGAATCATTTATAGGCTATTCAAACACCTTCGATCACTTCGACTTATACCCAATCATCCCGGGTCCACATCTCCTTAGAGATGTTTGCTTAAGATGTCAAAGCATAAGTCTCCATGATCAAGATGACTTGAATACCGCAAGTCAAAGGAACATCGCACTTAAGCCACAAGAAGAACTTCATTGACATATCTATATATGCAGAGAACCATATGAAGTCTTACGGCTGGTCACTCCAATGAACTAGTTACCATAACTAGCATCCACGATTAACTCCGGACATCACTATGTCTCCAGCCAGTGAGAATCAGCTGCTTGGATACACCAAGGAGTATACCTCGTGCTAGTCTTGACAGAATTGATGGTGTCCAAATCCATCAATTCATCGACTAGGGATAATTCCGATACATCACAATTACACATGTAGAGATACTCACTAGTTGTGATCCAATCACAAATTCTCTCATGCTGTGAATCCTATCGTGGACATTCAGTAAATGAGTTTAAGATCCAATCAAATACATAAAACATGTATACTCAAATAGTGAATCTTCATTTATCATATAAATGGTTCATACATAAGGCGATTGCCTTAGGACATCTCTCATATATTACTAACAGCTGGGCCATGTGAAAACACACTACTAGGTCGTGTGCCCCCCCCCCGTTTCTCTCTCATGGTGCACAACGGTCCGAATTCTCCTTACATGCTCAGTCGCGCAGGTGCAAAATGATTTTTGTTTCTACCTAACAAGTCCTTTCTAGTCCTAATTCAAATGTAACATGCTAAATGAATATAAATCAAAGTCCAAAACAAACGAATGCAACAAACTAATAAGAAATAAATACAAAATCTAAACTTAGGTTGCCTCCTAAGAAGCGCTTTGTTTAAGGTCTTTTAGCTCGACCTTATTCCTACGTTTCATTTGAGGCATTTGAATCTTGCTCGTCGGGGAACAAGATATTTGCTCACCTTAATCCTCTTGCCTAGTGGTCCTCCATTGCTATATCCCTTAAATCTTGCTCGTGGAGGGGCCAGATACTTTCTCACCTTTCGCTTCCTGCCTTTTGGTCCTCCATTACTATATCTTTTTAATCTTCCTCGTGGAGGGGCAAGATACTTGTGCGCTGCTTTCCTTGACTCGAGGTTGAACATGCTTAGTCTCAACGAATCATCAATAGTTTGATCATTATATTCTAAATGTCGTAAATAATTTAACTCACCATAGACATCCTCACCAAAAGATTGATTAGTAGATTCTATTTTGTCGAATGAAATTTTATCATTATCAATTACCAAAAGGGGTTTGTTACTAGTAACTAAAGTTTCAGTGAGGGTTAAGGTAGGCTCTTCTAGATCCTTGAGGTTAGGTGGTGTTTTAATTGAAGCAATGCAATCCTCGATTAAAGTATTAATTAAATAATCCTCAAGTTCTTTTTCAAGTGGTGATTGAATGGATTGTCCTTCTTTACTTACGATGTCATCTACGTCCTCCTCATCCATTCGCTCAAAGTGAGTCTCTGCCATATTAGGTGTAGTCCAGTCATCAAAGCCACCTTCTAGTCGTTTGGTTTCTTCATCTATTAGATTTTGTCGCATAAACTCCGTGAATTGTTGACTATGCTCCTTGCATGCCCTAGTAACTTTATCTTACAAGGCTTCTGGGTGGAGACTTGGTTCTGGATAAAATTCACATGGCGATTCATAGTACTCGTTCTCGCTTGGGACACAATATTGAGTCTTTGTTTGCGAATGCTGCCGTCGGAATTCATCATTTTCCACTTGTTCTGTTCGAATGAAATCTTCCATCATCTGCTCAAGTCGGGATTTAGGAAGACAATATTGAGGGTTTAAGTACTCAAGGTCATAACTATATGAATAAGAATCATCTTGTGGCCACTGGTTGTAATTGTAGGTGACATCTTCTTGTTCAAATTATGAAGGTTCGAATATATCCGGACAATCGTTAATGTTATGCCATGTTTCACCACAATGTTCACAATAAATGTTACCAAAACTTATAGCATTCAACTGAGTATAATCATGAGTAAAAGCATGCATAGTTATACACAGGAAATTATAGGTAAGGAAAGGAATGGCAGTGGGTCGACAAGAGTCTCCTTTTTTTTTATTATTAAACTAGAGCACTACTAAAAACTGAAAGAAAGAAAGATGTAATTAATCTAAACTGCAAATTGAATGGAAAAGATCTAAAATGAAATAAAACTGAAATAATATAAAATAAAACAAGAAAATAAATCTAGCCTAAGTCCTATCCAATTATCCACTTCTCGATTCGATATCGAATCAATAAGTCCCCAGCAACGGCGCCAGAAACTTGATGCACGCGAACGCGACCTCAAATCTTGCGACAGAGACTATCAAGGACTCGAAGCGCGTGCTCGCGCTCAATGCCCACAAGTGCACGAATGTCATCAAGTAATAAAAGATTATCGATCCCACAGGGATTGGGATTCGAATATCGATATGTTCAATGGTTGAAATTTTTTGGAAGTAAACTTTAAGAGGTTTCAATTTGTGAGGGCTAGTGGTAGACTATACTCTATACGGTGTCACACGAAGGAAGAAGGGAGTGTGCCGTGGTCTTCAAAGGTGATTCTAGGACTTTGGTTTCGCTTGTGTGTCGCAAAATAATGCTATCAACTGGCATTGTCTAGACGTTTAGCTATGGTTTTGTGGAATGGACATCATACACTCTCCCGATGAGCCACCGCATCTACCGGGAGCTATCTCCACCTTAAAAGGATGGGATAGACTATACGAGGATGCCGAATCAATCCGTACGATGAACCGTTTCAGGTTCCATCGCATCCTTCTACCCATGGTTACAGGAGATCAGGTTTACCCCTAGGTTCCTTGTATAAAATCCCCTAAATCTTAGATACGAGGGTTGTCACCCCTCGTATCGCCTAAGCACAGCAGGTATAAAACCAAACACACATAGATATAGTATAAATAACTTCCAATTGCCAAATTAAACTCAAAGATAGAATTTAACGTGAACCAACATGTAATGTGCACACAAGCTACTCCCTAATCCTAGAATCGAAGGAACTACTCCATGTATATAAGGGAGGAATCACAGGGCATGTACATGTTCGAATACATCAGAAATAAAGCATAGGAACAAGGGATTACAATGCCTTCGTGGTCTTCTCTCCGGCGTTGAAGTGCATGTGTGGACCTCTGGCGGCGTTCTTCCTCCCCATTGCGAGTTCTAGAAGCTTTTTAGGGCTTCGGTGTGTCGTCGTGCCTCCTCCTAGGGTTTGGGAAGAGTCATCCTTATATAGACATCACCTCAGACTATTGTAAAATCCAGAAATAGCCCTAGTCACGCAAATATGGCGAGCCGCCACACGACCATGTGTTTCCACACGGCCAGGCCGTGTGCGGCCTTGGGGTGGCTGATCTCGCCCATTGGACACGGTCGTGTGTAGCCACACGCCCTAACCGTGTCCCACTCTGTGTCTAGCTACAGAATGCCCTTCTTTTTCTCCAAAAGTGCACCTTTTCCCCCGAAATGTTGTCCTGTATGCAAAAGTACAAAGAGCAGACCTCTAAACCAGAAAATAGAAAATGCTTGTAAAACAGAGTAACATATGCATGAAACTAACATAAAATTTAATGAAATGTGAGCGAAAACTACTCCTAAAACCCTATATGTTTCCCTCACATCATTGATTACTCATTCAGATAAGGTAATAGCTAAACATGATAATACACCACCTCCTCGTAGGTCTAGTAGGACACGTAGGATTCTTGAGAGATATGGATTTCTCATAAGTGAATCTAATGACATGTTGCTCATAGATGATGAGGAACCTACTAGTTACGAAGAGGCACTAAATTGTTTAGACAGGGATAGATGGCTAATAGCCATGAAATCAGAAATGAATTCCATGTATAAAAATCAAGTTTGGAACTTAGTAGACCCACCCGAAGGCATAACACCTATAGGGTGCAAGTGGGTTATCAAGAAGAAAACCGACATGAATGGTAATATTATTACCTATAAAGCTAGATTATTGGTAAAAGGCTATCGTCAAAGACAAGGTGTTGACTATGATGAAACCTTTTCACTAGTAGATATGCTTAAATCCATTCGAATACTTCTAGCCATGCTGGCTCATTTTGATTATGAGATATGACTGATGGATGTGAAAACAGCTTTCCTTAACGGAAACCTATTTGAGGATGTATATATGATACAACCTGAGGGTTTCACATCCGTTGATAAGAACAAAGTATGCAAGCTTCAACGTTCCATTTATGGATTGAAGCAAGCATCCAAGAGTTGGAATATCCGTTTTGATGAGGCAATCAAACAGTTTAATTTCTCATAAAATCCTGAGGAGCTCTGTGTGTATAAGAAGATTAGTGGGAGTGCAGTCATGTTCCTAGTATTGTATGTCGATGACATATTAATTATAGAAAATAATATTCCTATTTTGCAAACAATCAAGGTTTGGTTATCCAGAATGTTCTCCATGAAAGACATGGGAGAAGCAACCTATATTTTGGGGATTAAGATCTATAGAGATAGATCGAATTGGTTGCTTGGTCTTTCATAGTCTACATACATAGACAAAGTGCTAAAATGGTTTAGCATGGAAGAATCCAAGAAAGGTTTTATTCCCATAAGGCATGGGATTCAGCTTTCAAAGTCTATGTGCCCGTGCACTGAAGACGAGAGGATTCGCATGAGTCAGATCCCATATGTGTCAACTATATGATCGATCATGTATGCTATGTTATATATGAGGCCTGATGTATTGTACGCTTTGAGTATTATGAGTAAATACCAGTCGGATCCTGATATGGATCATTAGGTGGCTGTCAAGATAATTCTTAAGTACTTGAGAAGGACTAAGGATTTGTTCGTGGTATATGGAGGGGGTGATATGGTAGTAAGTGGGTATACTGATGCCAGCTTCCAGACAGATAAGGATGATTCCGAATCTCAGTCTGGATACAAATTCATCTTGAATGGAGGTGCAGTGAGTTGGAAAAGTATCAAGCAAGACACCGTTGCTGATTCTATTATAGAGGCAGAGTATATTGTAGCTTCTGAAGCAGCAAAGGATGCAGTCTGATCAAGAAGTTCATTACTGAACTTGGAGTAGTTTCGAGCATTGTTGAAGCATTACCAGTTTACTGTGACAACAATGGTACCATTCACAGGCAAAGGAACCATGGTCTCATCAGCGATCCAAGCACGTACTATGCCATTACCATCTGATCAGAGAGATCATTGGTAGAAAAGACGTAAAAAAAGAGAAAGTTCCCACTGATAGAAATCTAGTAGATTCCTTGACAAAGCCTCTTCCCCAAGAAAAGTTCGAGAGGCATATAGAGGCCTATGGTATTAGATATCAAGGTGATTGACTGTACGCCAAGTGGGAGTTTGATGCAATTGAGAGGTGTCCTAAGGAAATCATCTTAGAAGTTATTAATAAAATTCACTATTTGAGTATACATTATCTATGTATTTGATTAGACATTAAACTTATGTACTGAAGTCCACAATACAATGCATAGCATGAGAGAAATTATGATTGGATCATAATTAGTGGGTATCTCATCATGTATAAATATGCAAGTATCGAAACTATCCCTAGTTGATGAATTGATGAGATTGGACATCATCAGTTCTGTGAGACTAGCACATGTTATGCTCCATGGTTTATCCAAGCATTCAGTACTCACTGAACGGAAGCATAGGGATGATGAGAGTGAACATGTGAATGCTAGTTATGATAACTAGTTATTAGAGTGACCTACCATGAGACTTCATATGGCTCTACATGTCGTTGAAGATCTCATTGCAGCTTGAATGTGAGCTTCCTTAGACTTGAGGTATTCAAGTCACCTTGATCATGGTGCCTTGTACTTTGACTTATTCATAGCCATCTACATAGTAGGTATAACTCTGGAATGATTGGGTATAAGCCAAAGTGATCAAAGGTGTTTGAATATCCCACAGAGGATTCATCACTTCTAATAAAGGAGATGTATACCCTAGGCCTCTTGTCAGGATTGTCACTCAAAAGTCTATGGCCAAAGAAAACATGTTAAGAAGATGGTCTTCTTGGGAACATGTAGGAGTAACTTGAATCGACAGAACAAGGAAACTAACTTGGGCTAGGTGTGACGTAGTCAACCTAGTGTGGACGAACACATAGACCATGTCCTGAACCAAGTGGGTATAGGATGAGTGAAAGGAACAAGGCATGAATAACTGAAGCTGCTAAAGGGTTCAAAAAATGTTCTGGAGTCGATTTAGACTTTCCGTTCAATTGGGGGTCATGATGTACTGCTCAGTGTCAATCATGATCTATTCATAATTAAGGGGTTAATTATGTTAGTGGATCGATGGCCAGCTAGAGGGGGTGAATAGCCTTCTTCATAGATGGTATCGTTCGATCGCATCTTAATTGTCTACGATTAGGGTTAGCAGAGTGGAATAATAAAACCAAAGACAATTAAGCAAATGCATGAAGTAAAGGATACAAACGCTAACACAAATGAGTAATGTGGTTCACGACTCTTGCCGCTAGTCCACAACACGATTCGTTCCAAGGTGAATCACTCCTTAACCAATCCACTAATCTCTCCTTTGCACTAAACTAGGTGGAGGTAACCTTTCTTACAAGAATCTCCCTCTTTACAATATGATTGAAATAATAGCAAGAAATATTGGACTTTTCGAGCTGCAAAAACCGCTTTTTACGTTGCGAAAATCTCGGAAGCCCGGCCACAGATCGGTGTGAAGATATAAAAATAAAACATGTATGTGTTTAAGGAAACCTAGATCTATCTTAGATCTACAAGATGGGAGCGTTACCCTCGTAGCGACACCCTTCGCTTATCCCGCTCGTCCAAATGTTTTGTCGAAACTCAAGAGTGTCAAGTGTACACTCCTCTACAAGTATCCACACGGACAAATGGTGGAGAAAAATAACCTAGAGTGTGCTAGCACTCCTTGGAAGTTTTGGCCAAAAGAGGATGAGGAAGAGAGCTTGAGGAAGAGCAAGGAAGAAGAAGATGGAGTTACTTACCAAATCAATTCTAACCATTAAGAAAAGTAGTCGGCCACTTATTTGGGTGGGGGTTACATGCATGCATGTAACTCCAAGAGCCAATGGCTCTTGGTCTCCCTCATGAGGTGGCACCCCATGATAAGTCCATGATGATGTGTAACACCATCATTGGGCGGCCCCCATGCCATGTCACCATGACATGGCAATTGGTCAAGTCAAAATTGACCATTCATCTTCCCTCTCAAGTCAAGTCAAACTTGACCTCTTATCTCCCATGGTTGATCAAATCTAACCACTTGATTCAAGTCAATTTGATTTAATGAATCTCTATTCATTAATTTAAATTGACTCAATGAATCAAATCTAAATTAGACTCATTCAATACTTGAATCAAATTGAATCTAACTCAATTAGTCAAATTTTGATTACTCTTAATCCAATTTGGTTCATCCCATGAACCTAATCTTCATGGTTCATCATATGAACCTAATCTCCATCTAATTGCCCTTTATGTGTGACCCTATAGGTTCTTGTAACGTTGGCAATGCTCCTAAACTGATTTAGGAACATAAGCAATGAGTGGTATCTAGCAACACATCATTGCTACCCAAGTTACAAGAATGTTGAGCTCCAACATCACCTTTGTGACTACTAATTGTGACTCTCACAATATGTGACAATGTCCCTCTATTTTTGACATCTAGATTGACCAATTGAGGCATAGACCATGTCATCCTCGATACAATCTATATCTTGAACTCTAAGTAGACTCACTCTAATCAAATGAGCTCAATATCTCATATTGACTCATTTGGTCATGGCCATGCACTTCGTGGTCTCACTCTATCAAGAATAACGATGTCACTCCCGTCATATAGGAGGGATAGATCCCATCTACATCACTCACATCCCTCCGCATAATTTGTTACATACCCAGTAATCGCCTTTATAGTCCACCCATTTACGGGTGACGTTTGACGAAGCCAAAGTATGCAACTCCTTATGTAGGGAACCATGGTGACTTCAGGTCCAAGGACTTATAGTCATACTAATAGTCACATGAGAAAGTATATGACACTCATATAACGATCCATGATACTTTCTCATGGCGGGTCATTCAGTTTACATTCTCTAATGCATACCCATGTGTCAACATGATATCTCATATCCATGACTTGTGAGATCAAGCCATCGAGTTAACCTACATGCTAGTCTCTACGCATTAACATTGTCCTTGAATGTTAATACTTGACTAGGAATGATTAAGAGTAGTGTTCTCTATATCATCTCATTATCGATTCAACCAATCGATTGATATAGATATGAACCTTCTACTCAAGGACGTTATTATACTTAGTTTATTTGGCACCAATACAAGTAAATATAATAACCATGCCTTTATAAATAGGAATATGATATAATAAAGTCCATACAATAATCTGTTGGTGCAATCGGCCCAGGTCACGATTGACCAGACTCGAGTTTGACTCGAGTGATGTTTTGATTTTTGACAAAGTGGTTTGACAAAGTGAGTTGACATTGATGTTTGACATTGATGTCGGTTAATATTTTGGGGAGATTGTTTATACAATCGACTCAGGTTATAATTGACCAGAATCGAGTTTGACTCGAGGGAGACTTTGATGGTTGACTAGGGTTGACCATGTGATTATAGGGAAGTCCAAGCATGGGTCTTGGCAAGGTAAAGTCCAAGTCATGGGTACTTGGCATGTAAAGTTCAAGTAGGACACTTGGCATTAGGGAAAGTCCAAGTCTTGAGTACTTGGCACAAGGGAAGTCCAAGCATGGGTCTTGGCATGGAAAGTCCAACATGGGTTGGCAAGGGAAAGTCCAAGCTTGAGTCTTGGCATTTGAGAAGTCCAAGGGGTTTGATATTGGAGGCGTAAAGTCCAAGGGTGGTGTCTTGGCAGCATAAGTCCAATGGTTGGCGGCGTAAAGTCCAAGCGGAGTCTTGGAAGCGTAAGTCCAATGTGCCTTGGCGGTGTAGACACCGTTAGCATGACATAGATGATGGAAGCACCTGAAGGCTAGTGCGATGGATGAACAAGGCATGGATGACTTAGAGGGATCCGAGAGGCGTGAGGCTGATAGAGGTGGCTAGAAGGTTTAGGTCTAGGCTAAGGGTGGTCTAGCAAGTATGGGGGCACCATACTTGGGTTAAAACCTCTTCTTTGAGGTTGGCAGTCGACTGGCTTTATGGCCAGTTCGACTGTCGTGAGTTGACTAGAGCTCGACTGTCATTTAGGGCTAAAATTGCCTTGGCAATGATCGCTCATTGAGGCGATCGCCGATTGAGTCGCGAGCAGACAGCCCGTGACGCGATCGGCTATGGCGTTAGCTGATCGCCAATGTTGGCAATGATCGGTGAGAGTCCTGGAACTTTTCAACGTGGATTGAGCCGTTGTCTCACGGCAGAAGGTTGCGATGACTACCGGAAATCCGCCGATGGAGGATAAAAGCAGTTGTTCGTGGAAGGCTCAAAACAAGGTTTTTCTTGGGCGATTTGAAGGGGAATAATTGGTGCTTTTCCAGTCCTTCAAGGCTAGTTCAAGGCAACCAAAAGCAAGCAAATCAAAAGCTCTTGTAAAGTAGTTTTCTTTACTTACATTGTATTTCTCTCTTGTATTTTGCTTGTATTCATTTCTTATTGTTGTAAGAACGTTTGTACGAGGTTTCTCTGCCTCCGATTTGTGTCGAGAAGGAGTATTTGTGATTAGTGATTGCATTGGCATCGCTAGAGCTCTTTAGAGCTCGATCAGTAGAGTAGGGACTGTTTGGTTTCGAACCACGTTATATCCGTGTGTTCGTGTGCTTGTGTTTTCATTATTGCTTTATTATCTTTGTTTCCGCTGCGCTAACGAAAATTGTAGACGCAATCACGATCGAATTCCATCATCGGTACTAGCACGCGCTATTCACCCCCCCCCCTCTAGCGGTCAACGATCTCCAACAAGTGGTATCAGAGCGAGGCCGCTCTTGAAGTTTAACAACTAAGGGAGCACGCTAGAGGGTGAAGATGGAAGTCCAAGAACAATTAGGTTGGGACATCAACACACTAGTGCCCTACACCCTATACGGACAAGAAGGCTTCAATTCTTGGAAGAGAAGAATTGAAGATTTTATTATGATGAGATATTTTGAGGAATGGTCCATTTTGATGGATGGATTTGAATATCCAAGAGGACCAAGAGGTGGTTTCCTCAAAAAGAAGAGATGGACCGAAGAGCAAGTCCAAGCATCCGAGAAAAATGATAAGGTGATAAAAAATTTTAATTGATTTAATGTCTAATAATATCTTGTGTATGTTAGGTAATTATGTAGATGCCAAGGAGCTATGGAGCCAAGTGGCAAAGCTCCATGAAAATTTATCATCGGTCCAAGAAGAAGAAGAAGAGGAGTGCTCACCCTCTCAAGCTCAAGCAAGCACATCGCCATCTAAAGAGCTTGAGGAGTCGGAAGTTGATAGGGAGTCAACTTCCGGATCGGTGGAGGAAGTGGAAGAAGCATCCACCTCAAGGATTGAGGGAGAGGAGAGAACTTCTACACCGGAACATCAAGAAGAAGCTTCGACATCCGGTCAAGATGAAGAAGCTCAAAATCCGATTTCGGCACCTACAACCACCCTAGGTAACTCAAGCATGTCAATTAATAATAAAATTCATATAATATGCTTTGAGTGTAGGGAATCCGGACACTACAAGAGTAAGTGTCCAAAAAGGGTCAAGAAGGCTCAACCGACTCCAAAAGTCAAGGATGTCAGTGCCTCAAGTTAAAAGAGCAAGGAGCATATCATATGCTTCAAGTGCAACTCAAAGGGGCATTACCAGAGTCAATGCCCTAGGGGGAAGAAGAAGGGGCAAGAAGGAGCATTACAAGTAGGGGGAGCTTCTATAGCTAACCCTAAGGTATATTTAAACAATGCTTGTTCTTTAAATTCTAATCAAAAGCATGCTAGGAATAATTTTAATAGTCTTGCTATTTATCATAAAGAGCATGCTAGAAATAGAGAATTTTATTTAGGAGCCAAAAATGTCTACCTTTCAAAGAAGGAGAAATTTGGGACTAATGTCCCTAGAAACGTTCTTCCTAGGAAGTCTATTAGGAAAATAGGAGAACACTTAGACCTTAATCCTAAATGGACTAGACACATGCCTAGAAAGTCCCATGCCCAAAGACCAAATCAAAATTCTAAAATTGGGAAATTAGAATTAGAGAACCAAGCCTTGAGATCAAGGCTTGAGAAATTAGAAAAGACCCTCAAAATTATGCAAAATCAAATGCAAGGGTCTAATGGTCAAAGTCAAGGGTCAAAACCTCAAAGTCAACATCTAGGACCCAAGAAACAAAAGTCAACCAAGGGCAAGAATGGTTTGGGTCACAAACCTAAGTCTAAGGTGACTTATAATAGTGTTCCATTCGATTATGGAACACAAATTAGGTCTAGGAAGACCAAGGTCAATAGGGAAGTCATTTCTAAGGTTGACCAAGGTTTGTGCCTAGTGGCTAGGGTTTCTAGGAAACCTAGGGTGGCCACTAAGAAGGTTGCAAGGGGAGTTACCCCTAGAATCAACCTAAGTAAGATCACAATGACCAAGGCTAACAAGCTCAGTTGCGTATTGCTGGAGTTATCCTAAGGAATACCTAGTAAACCCTAGGAGCTCAAATAGGTTTTGGGTTCCTAAGAGCGTGATCGATTCACGCTAAATGAGTTTAGGGTGTGCCAACTTTAAATGGAAGGGTAGTTAACCTAACCATGGTAAAGGTGGCACCTTAGGTAATTTTCAAGGTTGTGGATGCCTTGGAAATAGTTTTGAATTATGATCCTAAAAGATTTTAGGATGTGCCAATATTATTTGAGAAGTTTGATAAAATGATCAAATTGGCACAATTTTAGTTTAGAGGTCATAGTGTGCCATTTTGGGTTTTTGGCACACTAGGGAGAAAAGTGAATATATAGAAAAATATATTTAATTATGTCAAATGGCAATTAATATTAAAATTTAGGTATTCTTATACCTATACTTTTTATTTGCCATGATTTGTTTGCCATATGCCATGACATGACATCATGTTTATTTTCATCACTTATATGTCATGATCATATTTAGAAATTAGGATTAAATGTCATGTGCTTTAGTTTTATATCATATGTCATGACATCATGATCATTGGCCATGATTTATTTTGCTATCATTATGCCATGATCATTTCATGCATCTAAATTGATTAAAATTGAGTTAAGGACAATGGCATGACTTGAAGTCCCATTTATAAGGGAATCAAGTAGGGTTGCCTTAGAAAATGCATGAAACCCTAGATTAAATAAACAAAAACTCACATCTCACATCTAACTTGACATGTATGTGTATTTATACACCCTAGATATATGTGAGATGCTAGGATATTAGTTAAGTTCAAGGTGCATAGTTTTTGCATCTAGATGAACTAAAACTCATCTAAAATCATATGTGGATCATTGGGAAAGCTTGTGTACAAGTCATGTACATAGAGCCCAAGGAATATGATCCAAAATAGGTTTTCAAAAATATTTTGAAATCAATTTAGAAAACCTTGGTGAAGCCTATCTTTTGATAGCAATCACCAATGATGAAGTTGATACAAAGTGAGTCAAAACTTAGAAGTTTTTCTTCACTTTTGAATTTTGTATCAATCTCACTATTTTATGGGTAAAATATTTTTCAAATATTTTTTCAACCATTGTATTACTTATAAGTAATGTACGTATAAATTTTCATGAATTTTCAAAATACGTAGAATTACTTATGACTTTTCAAAATTCGATTCTGATAGTTGAAATTTGAGAATTTCAGTTATCAGTTGACTAGCGTCTGATGGCAGTCGACTGATGAAGGGCAATTCGACTGATTACTGTCAGGTCTGATTTCGGGTTAACAAGGTTTGTTTAGCCTGATTTCAGCTATGGTAAGATTTCCTAACCACTCCTAACCCTAGGATATGCTTTGGGAAGCATTATAAAAGGTGAAAATCCATTGGATATGGATTAGGATAGTTTTTAGGGTTTGTATCAATCTTAAGGTGAGTGAAAGTTTTATGTTAAACTTTGAACCTTATTTTTGATGGTTTAGAGTTCCTATTGGCTTAGGGACTTCCTGAGGACATTGTTGGTGCAATGGTCAAGGGGGAGCATGCCTTTAGGGGGAGGTATCTATCATGGGATGATGGATGTATTTTTCTTCTTGAAGGGGGAGAACATATTGGGAGAGTGTCACCAATTGGGAAAATTGATGGATTTTTTATACCCAATTTGGAAATTGGGAGAGTAAATAGGATTGTCTCTCTTGAGTGATATGGGACTTATCACTAGGAAGATGGTAGGCATCCTAGGTATTTTTGGACCAAGGGGGAGATTGTAAGATCTCATTAGGACATGAGACATTGACCTCCTTGGAGGGAAGACCTTTTTGATGTATGTCAAAAAGGGGGAGAACTTAAGATTACCAATTTGGAAAATTGGTAAGGGAATTTGAGTTAGGGGCCTAACTCAAGGTTTGTTTTGTCAAACATCAAAAAGGGAGAGATTGTTGGTGCAATCGGCCCAGGTCATGATTGACCAGACTCGAGTTTGACTCGAGTGATGTTTTGATGTTTGACAAAGTGAGTTGACATTGATGTTTGACATTAATGTCAGTTAATATTTTGGGGAGATTGTTTATACAATCGACTCAGGTTATAATTGACTAGACTCGAGTTTGACTTGAGGGAGACTTTGATGGTTGACTAGGGTTGACCATGTGATTATAGGAAAGTCTAAGCATGAGTCTTGGCAAGGTAAAGTCCAAGTCATGGGTACTTGGCATGGAAAGTCTAAGTAGGACACTTGGCATTTGGGAAAGTCCAAGTCTTGAGTACTTGGCACAAGGGAAGTCCAAGCATGGGTCTTGGCATGGAAAGTCCAACATGGGTTGGCAAGGGAAAGTCTAAGCTTGAGTCTTGGCATTTGAGAAGTCCAAGGGGTTTGATATTGTCGATGTAAAGTCCAAGGGTGGAGTCTTGGCAGCATAAGTCCAATGGTTGGCAGCATAAAGTCCAAGCGGAGTCTTGGCAGCGTAAGTCCAATGTGCCTTGACGGTGTAGACACCGTTAGCATGACATAGCTGATGGAAGCACCTGAAGGCTAGCGTGATGGATGAACAAGTCATGGATGATTTGGAGGGATCTGAGAGGCATGAGGCTGATGGAGGTGGCTAGAAGGCTTAGGTCTAGGCTAAGGGTGGTCTAGCAAGTATGGGGGCACCATACTTGGGTTAAAACCTCATCTTTGAGGTTGGCAGTCGACTGGAATTATGTCTGGTTCGACTACCGTGAGTTGACTAGAGCTCGACTGCCATTTAGGGCTGAAATTGCCTTGGCAGTCGACTGCTCATTGGAGCAATAGACTGCTATGGATGGTAGTCGACTGCTATGGATGGTAGTCGACTGCTAGTTGAGTCGCGAAAGAGAATGCTCGTGGCCGACGATCGACCTACGGGCGTGATCGACGCCAATGTTGGCGATCGGTGGTGAGAGTCCCGTTAGAACTTTTCCAACGTGGATTGAGCCGTTGTCTCACAGCTACAGTATTAGCAGTCGACTGGGGTCTTATGGCAGTCGACTGCCAGGCAAAAATCCAAGCCGATGGAGGATAAAAGTAGTTATTCGTGGAAGGCTCAAAACAAGGTTTTTCTTGGGCGATTTGAAGGGGAATAGTTGGTGATTTTCCAGTCCTTCAAGGCTAGTTCAAGGCAACCAAAAGCAAGCAAATCAAAAGCTCTTGTAAAGTAGTTTTCTTTACTTACATTGTATTTCTCTCTTGTATTTTTCTTGTATTCATTTCTTATTGTTGTAAGAATATTTGTACGAGGTTTCTCTGCCTCCAACTTGTGTCGAGAAGGAGTATTTGTGATTAGTGATTGCATTGGCATCGCTAGAGCTCTTTAGAGCTCGATCCGTGGAGTAGGAACCGTTCGGTTTCGAACCACGTTATATCAGACCTATGAAGAGGTAGGTTTACTAGAACAGGTGGTTGTTCCACAACTCTTTGTGCAACAAACTCATCACCCACAACACTTTGTGGTTCCTATTCAACCTCCATCAAGGCCTCAGTGCTATGGTCCTTATCTTGAATTTTTTCAAGATCGAACGTACTCCCACTAGTTTTTCTAGAAATAAAATCCCTTTCTAGAAAAACCCCAGTCTTTGCCACAAACACTTTGTGCTGACTGAGAATGTAGAAGTAATATCCCTTAGTCTCCTTGGGATATCCAACAAAATAGCACTTATCGGATTTGGTTCCCAGTTTGTCTGACACTTGACGTCGAATGTAAGCCTCATAGCCCCAAATCCTCATGAAATACATCTTGGGATTTCTCCCTGTCCATAACGTATATGGTGTCTTTATCACACCCTTGGATGGTACACGGTTAAGTGTGAAGGATACTATGTCTAGAGCATATCCCCAAAAGGATATAGGAAGATCTGTGTGACTCATCATAGATCGTACCATATCTAATAGGGTACGATTCCTCCTTTCGGATACACCATTCCACTGTGGTGTTCCAGGAGGAGTGAGTTGGGATAGAATCTCACACTCAGCTAGATAGTCACGAAACTCTTGGCTAAGGTATTCACCACCTCGATCTGATTGAAGTATCTTAATACTCTTGCCAAGTTGGTTTTGTACTTCATTCTTGAATTCTTTGAACTTTTCAAAGGATTCTGATTTATGTGTCATGAGATACACATAACCATATCTACTGAAGTCATCAGTAAATGTAATTAAGTACCAGTAACCACCTCAAGCAGCAACATTGAAAGAACCGCATACATCACTATGTATAAGTCCTAACAAGTCTATTGCTCTTTCGTTGTGTCCACTAAAGGGAGTCTTGGTAATCTTGCCTAAAAGGAAAGACTCGCATGTCTCATATGATTCAAAATCAAATGAGTCTAGCAGTCCATCCTTACGGAGCTGAGATAAGCGACTCTCATTTATGTGACCTAAGCGACAATGCCAGAGATAGGTTTGGTTCAACTCATTTGACTTGAACCTTTTGGTACTTATGTTATAGATGGGGCTCTCTAAGTCTAGAAAGTAGAGTCTGTTTATTAGAGGTGCACTAAAATAGAACATATCATTTAAATAAACTGAGCAACATTTGTTCTTTATTATAAATGTAAATCCTTTCTTGTCCAAACAAGAAACCAAAATTATGTTCTTAGTTAAAGCGGGCACATAACGACATTCATCTAGTTCTAGTACAAGCCCAGTGGGCAGAGATAGATCATAAGTTTCTACAGCAACAGTAGCAACTCTTGCTACATTGCCTACTCGTAGGTCCACCTCGCCCTTTGTCAATGCCCTGCTATTTCTTAGTGAAGGGGATCGATGTGGTTGGCCATCTAGAGGTGGGTGAATAGCCCTCTTCGTACGATGATGGAATTTGCTCGTTCTTGTGTGCTTGTCTTCAATTGTCGTTAATATACGCAGCGGAATAACAATAGAAATAACAACAATAAACAATCACACACAAGACACGGCAATATACGTGGTTCGGAACCGAATGGTTCCTACTCCACGGGCAAGCTCACCGAGCTCTAGTTATATGCACGACACTAACTAAACCACTCCTTCTTGACAACAAGTCGGAGGTGGAGAAACCTCTCACAAGCAATTACACTAAATAATGAAATACACGCAATACAAAGATAAATACGAAATACACGTAAAGAACACTTTACAACGCTTACTTTGAACCCTTTGCTTATAGCTTGCTTTGGATGGCTCTTGAAGTACTGGAATGTAGCAGCAATTCCGTTCCAATAGCTTCCTTAAAGTCTCGGCGAAATCCTCCCACTTGAGCTCCATTTATAACCTGCATCAGGCAGTTTTCGCACCCAGCAGTTGACTGCCAAAATGCCCCAGTCGACTGCCCCTGTAGTCGTTGTCCCACAACGGCTAGATCCACATTGGATAAGTTCCAACGGATCACCTACCAGTCGACTGGTGACCTAGTAGTCGATTGACCAGTCGGCTACGGAGCATTCTATGCTCGCGACATTCCCATCAGTCGACTGTTATCCCTCGGCAGTCGACTGCTGTCGACATCAGTCGACTGCCAAGCACAAAACTACAGTCTAACACTAGTCGAACCCTAGTTGACTTGGATCAGTCGAACCGGCACCTGTGCCAGTCGACTGCTGTTGGGAAAAACCTCAAACACCAAGTAGTTTGAACATCCGACCATCGGGTAAACCCTCAAACATCAAGTTTGAGCCTCCGACACTCAGTCTTAGCCACTTGGGCAAGTCCACCTTATCCCTCATGGAGTTCCCCACTAAAGCTCTCTTCCCTCGGCCTATGTCCCTCGGATGCGCCAAGCACACGGCTTCGCAACGCCATCCTTCACATCTCATGCCCTCAAAGTATGCTTCCCTTTGGCTTCACTCCATTCGCTCCCCGTCCGGCGGTCCCTCGGATGTACCAAGCGCACGGCTTCGTAATGTATTCCTTCACCGACTCAAGGACCCCGAGCCTAGTCAACTTTCCAAGTCCTCAAGACTTCCCACATGCACCAAGCGCATGGCTTCGCAATGCATTTCTCACCAAGCACCAAGCGCACAGCTTCGCAATGCTTTGGACTTTTCCCACACCAAGCTCCATGCTTGGATTTTCCATGTCAACTCCATGTTGAACTTTCCCATGACAATCCCATGTCATGAGTTTTGTCTTTCATCAAAATACTATCAAAATACTGCTCGAGTCAAACTCAAGTCAACCTGGGCCGATTGCACCAATAATCTCCCCCTTTTTGATGATTGACAAAACTACCATCTCAAGTCTACCAATTCTCCCATCTGGCAATTCTCATGTCCCAATGAGAATTCCAACGAACCCTAATTGGTAACTTGGTAACTTCTCCCCCTTTTTGACATTACATCAAAAAGATCCTCAAGGGTTTCAATGTCTCATATCCCAATGAGATCTTACAATCTTCCCCTTGGTATACCCTCAATCTTTCTAGTGATCCCATATCACTTAAAAGAGACAACCCAATTTTCCTTCCATGAGGAAATACTCATCCATCTTCCCATGATGGATACCTCCCCTTAGAGGCTTGCTCCCCCTTGACCATTGCACCAATAATATCCTTGGAGAGTCCCTAAGCCAATAGGAACATTTGACCAATAAAAATTAAGGAAAAGTTCAACAATGAACTCTCATCCACCTTAAAATTGATACTCTCCCTAAACACTTATCCTAATCCATATCCAATGGATTTCCACCCTTTCTTATGCTCCCCAAGTATGTCCTAGGGTTAGGAGTGGTTAGGAGACCTTAACCTAGCTGAACATGGGCCTAACCAACAAGGTTTACCCGAAATCAGCTTAGGCAGTCGACTGAATTTAGAAACTAGTCGGCTACCACCCCCATCAGTCGACTGGCCACCATGGCAGTCGACTGATAACTGCATTTGTAGTTTTCTGAATTTCAGAAATGACTTTTCAAAATTCATAAGTAAATATACATAAGTTGATAAATCTTGAAATTTGATATGTATATTACTTATCACAATCATTATGAGTAAAAAATATTTGAAAATTATTTTACCCACTAAATTAAGAGATTGATACAAAGTCCAAAAGTTAAGAAAAGCTTCAATATTGAGCCCTCTTTGTATCATCTCATTCAATGGTGATGGTTATCAAAAGATAGACTTCACCAAGGTTTTTCAAAATATTTTCAAAATGTTATTAAAACCTTTAATTTCTTTTTCCTAAACATCTTACTTATATCTAGATGTGTAAAACACATACAAGTCAAGTTTTTAGTGAGATGTGAGTTTTTGTTCTTTTAATGGTTTCATGCATATTTCTAGGCAATATTATTTGATTCCCATCAAATCATGTCATAGTCCTTAATTTCATTTTAGTTATATGCATGATGATGATTATGGCATAAATATGATTTAACTAAGCATGTGCCAAAATCATGATGTCATGGCATGTGAATGACATTTTAGCATACATGACATATAAAGAAGAAGTCTAAACATGATCATGACATTTTTAGAGATAAAAATGAAAATGATGTAATGACATGGCAAGGCAAATAAATCATGGCAAGTAAAATATACTAAGGTATAAAATACCTAAGTGTTAAATCCAAATTGCGATTTCTAGGAATTAATTCTATTTTGCCTTAATGTCATTTATCCCCCTAGTGTGCCATAAACCCAAAATGGCACACCAATACCTTTATGACCTATTTGTGCCAATTTAAATCATTTTTAACTTCTCAAGCACATTGACACATCCTAATGTGTCAACTCTACTATGGTTAGGTTAACTACTCATCCACTTAGGGTTGACACACCCTAATCCATCTAGCGTGAATCGATCACGCTTCTAGGAACCCAATACCTATTGGAGCTCCTTGGGTTAACAAGGTATTCACTAGGGATAACTTCCCTAGATACCTTTCTAATGACCCTTTTAGGCTTTAAAGTCATAGTCTTTTGGGTCTTTCCTAGGTCAACTCTAGAGGTAACTCCCCTAATGACCTTCCTAGTGGCTTTCTTAGATTTTCTTAAGTCCTTAGCCACTAAGCAAACACCATGGCTAGACTTAGGGATAACTTTCCTATTGGCCTTGGTTTTTCTAGACCTAGAAATTGTTCCATAATCAAATGGAACATTATAATAAGTCTTCTTGGGCTTAGGTTTGTGACCCAAACCTTTCTTGCCCTTAGACCATTTTTGAACCCTAGGTCTTGACTTTTGGGCATTTGACCCTAGAATTGAATTTTCTATGATTCTAAGGGTCTTTTCCATTCTCTCAAGTCTTGACCTCAAGACTTGGTTTTCTAGTTCTAATTTTCCCAATTTTGAGTTTTCATTTATCTTTTGGGAAATATTCTTCTTCTTAGGCATGTGTCTACCCTTCTTAGGGTTAATGCGTAGATGGTTTTCAACTCTTCTAATGGACTCTTTAGGTAAAATGGGTCTAGTGTTTTGAGTCCTAGGTTTGTCCTTAGAGAAACTAACATGCTTAGCACCTAAACACACATATTTATTCCTACTAGCATGCTTTTCATTAATGATTTCAAGAGAGCTAAAATAATTCTTAGCATGATTTTTAGCTTTAGGAATTAAAGGTGCATAATTTAAATTTATCTTAGGGTTAGCTTTAGGAGCTCCCCCTACATAAGATACACCTTCTTGCCCTTTCTTCCTCCTCCTAGGGCATTGGCTTCGGTAGTGCCCCTTTTGATTGCATTTAAAACATACAATGTGCTCTTTGCTTCTAGTTGTGGGGACTCTGATATCCTTTGACTTTGGGTTGACTTTTGGTGCCGGTGTCTTCTTCTTAGCCAATTTTGGATATTTGCTCTTGTAATGCCCTTTCTCCCTACACTCAAAACAAATTATATGATCTTTATTTAAAATTATAATACTTGAGTTACCTAGGGAGGTGGTGGAGGCCTCTTCACTTCTTCCGGAGGTAGAAGCTTCATTTTGATCTTGCTGCGGAATGGAAATCCTTTCCTCACCCTCAATGCTAGAGGTGGAGGTCTCCACCAAATCATCAACATCTTCAAATGTGGTGAGTGCTTCTTCCTCGGCATTCTCCTCTACTTGTGCCGGTTGGGAATTTTCTTGGAATTTTATTATCTTATTCCATAGCTCCCTTGCATCCCTATAGTCACCCAATCTAGACCAAATAGTGTTAGGTAACAAATCACTAAGTAATTTTATTACCTCAAGATTTATCTTGAAGTCCTTGATTTGGTCTGGGGTCCACCTTGACTTCTCAATGGGCTTGCTTTCTCTATCCCTAGGCATTTCAAAAACATTTTCTATAATTAACATGAAATCGAAATTGGTTTCGAAATATACCTCCATCCTTTTCTTCCACCAAGAAAAGTTTCCATCATATTTCAGTGGATGGATGTTGCCTGCCATTTTGTAGTGCTTGTGTTGACGGTTAGTCCTCAACAAGCGCCTTAGCTCTGATACCACTTGAAGGGGATCGATGTGGTTGGCCGGCTAGAGGGGGTGAATAGCCCTCTTCGTATGATGATGGAATTTGCTTGTTCTTGCGTGTTTGTCTACAATTGTCGTTAATATACGCAGCGGAATAATAATAGAAATAACAACAATAAACAATCACACACAAGACACGGCAATATACGTGGTTCGGAACCGAATGGTTCCTACTCCATGGGCGAGCTCACCGAGCTCTAGTTATGCGCATGACACTAACTAAACCACTCCTTCTCGACAACACGTCGGAGGTGGAGAAACCTCTCACAAGCAATTACACTAAGTAATGAAATACAAGCAATACAAAAAAAAATACGAAATACACGTAAAGAATACTTTACAACGCTTGCTTTGAACTCTTTGCTTGTAGCTTGCTTTGGATGGCTCTTGAAGGACTGGAATGCAGCAGCAATTCCCCTCCAATAGGTTCCTTAAAGTCTTGGCGAAATCCTCCCACTTGAGCTCCATTTATAACCTGCATCAAGCTATTTTCTCGCCCAGTAGTCGACTGCCAAAAGGCCCCAGTCGACTGCCCCTGTAGCCATTGTCTCACAACGGCCAAATCCACGTTGGATAAGTTCCAACGGATCGATCATGTACATCACCGATCTGACCTAGTAGTCGACGCTCAATGGATATGGAGCGCCTGCGGCTCGCGATATTCCCATCACGATCATTATCCTCTAGCCGATCCGCTGGATATTAGTCGATCGCACCCATGGCAATGATCGCTAAGCATAAAATTACAGTCTAACACTAGTCGAATCCTAGTCGACTTGGATCAGTCGAATCGGTACCTGTGCCAGTCGACTGCTGTCGAGCAAAACCTCAAACACCAAGTTGTTTGAGCATCTGACCGTCGGGTAAACCCTCAAACATCAAGTTTGAGCCTCCGACACTCAGTCATAGCCACTTGGCCAAGTCCACCTTATCCCTTATGGAGTTCCCCACTGAAGCTCTCTTCCCTCGGCCTACGTCTCTCGGATGCGCTAAGCGCACGACTTCGTAATGTCATCCTTTACATCTCATGCCCTCGAAGTATGCTTCCCTTTGGCCTCACTCCATTTGCTCCCTGTCTGGCGGTCCCTCGGATACACCAAGCGCACGACTTCACAATGCCATCCTTCACTGACTCAAGGACCCCGAGCCTAGTGAACTTGCCAAGTCCTCAAGACTTCCCACATGCACCAAGTGCACGGCTTCGCAATGCATTTCTCACCAAGCACCAAGTGCACGGCTTTGCAATGCTTTGGACTTTTCCCACACCAAGCTCCATGCTTGGATTTTCCATGCCAACTCCATGTTGGACTTTCCCATGACAATCCCATGTCATGAGTTTTGTCTATCATCAAAATACTATCAAAATACTGCTCGAGTCAAACTCGAGTCAACCTGGGCCGATTGCACCAACACTTAGCGCCTGCACATTGGTACAAATGTGAGATGCACATCCAATATCTAATACCCATGATGAAGAAATAGATAGATTGAATTCTATAACATTTATACCTAAAGTAGAAGTCTCACTTCTCTTCTTCTTAAGATCTTCTAGGTAAACTTTTCAGTTACGCTTCCAGTGTCCAGCTTCCTTGCAGTGGAAGAAAGCCCCTTCTTTGGCCACCCCTCCTTTGGGTTTCAGTTCTTTGCCTTTGCCTTTGCCTTTGCCCTTGGCTTGGGACTTTCCCTTACCTTTAGGCTTGCCCTTGCCTTTCTTCTTTTGCACCATCAAAATGGAGTCATATTTTCCCTTCTTAAGGTTGAGCTCAGCAGTTCTCAACATGCTGAGCATCTCAGGCAGTGGCTTATCAATTTCATTCATGTTGTAATTCATGACAAATTGATTGTAGCTTTGTGGCAAAGACTGTAAGATCAAGTTAGTGGCCAGCTCTTAGCCAAGTGGGAATCCCAATCTCTGAAGGTTTTCTACGTACCCAATCATCTTGAGTACATATGGACCTACGGGAGTCCCATATTGCATCTTGGACTGAAACAATGCCTTAGAGACTTCATATCTCTCGTGCCTTGCTTGTCCTTGATATAGTTGGTGAAGATGTTCAACTATATCATAAGCATTCATGAACTCGTGTTGCTTCTGAAGCTCAGAGTTCATGGTCGCGAGCATGAGACATGACACATCTAATGCATCATCTTGATGCTTCTTGTAAGCATCTTTGTCAATTCGCGAGGCAGTGGCAGGAGGTGCCTCCGGAATGGGCTACTTAGGACGTACAGTTTCCTTTCTTAGGTGAGAACGATTCTCAGGTTCCTGTACTAGTCCAGGAAATTTGCTCCATTGAGCTTGTCCTTCTCAAGGACAGAACGTAGGGAGAGAATATTTGTATTTGTCGACATAGTAATCTACAACATACACAATGCAGAAAATTAATATCATATTCCTTTTTATCATTTAATTAGGTCTTTAATCAAATGATGCTCCCACTGAATTATAGGACTTTTGTAGAATCGAGTTATGGATGTGGTCAAACCACATTACTAGATTCATACAAACATGCTATAATTCCTACAGGACAAGATCCACATCATACTAAGTCTTGAGTTAGCTTTGGCTAAATCGCCCAAGACTTAGTATGATCGGTAGGTAACACATTACCGATTACATCTCTATGCATCTCTTGTTTATAGGATCAAGACCCACATTTACAAAAGACCTTGAGTTAGCTTTGGCTAAATCGCCCAAGATTTAGTGTAAATGCGATCTTATCCTATCTTTCCAACGGTTGGAATATGCCTATAGTTCTACTCGATCCAATTGAGTTAACTAGTTTTACTCAATCTAATTGAGCTTACTCTAACCCAAGCCGTGATAGGCAGGACCAAGATTGTCCCTCCCCACCCTACCAAGATAATAAGTGTTTCTCTGCTTTGGTAGATTCAACAACTACAAATGATCGAGGTAGTGATGGGTATCAAGACTTGGTAGGCATTTTTCGAGTTGATCCGATTATGATCTAATCTAATTGTGAATGTGTATCATATACGCATCAAGGGCTTTATTATCCTATACTAGCATGCATCACATACATACAAGCATTATACTAGCATGCATCATATACATACAAGTAAAATATCCTAGCATGCATCATATACATACAAACAAAATTTACTAGCATGCATCACATACATACAAGAAAAACAAATATATATATATATATATATATATATATATATATATATATATATATATATATATATATATATATATATATAAATTAATTGTGATTAGGTCATGGCCCTACTACGATATTCTCAAGCCAATGAGAAGATCGGACGGTCAACCTAGGGTTAACGGCTTCTCCAAGCGCCTCCTTTGACCGCCATATGTTGTCGGCTCCCTCCTCGTAACTCCGTTTACAAGTGGACCTTCCACCGCTCCATTTTGTACATTAAAAATATGAAACTCGAGTTACATTCGAGTCTAAAACTATTTACAACTAGAATTTTAAAAGAAGAGACATGACACGCAGGTCGCATACCCTATACAACATGCACAACCACAAAAATGGCACGCAGGTCGTATTATGAATTACAACACATTATCATCCAATCATATTGGGGTTCTTGGGTCATGACCATCATAGAATTATACATAATTCTAAATTATGTATTTTATAGAAAATTTCTATAATTTTTCCTATTTTTTTTCAATTTTATGAGTCACCTCTTCGTAACGGTCCCGCTAAGCGGTTTCCGGGCACGATCGTGGGACAAGGCCCCTTTCGGGGATAGGGGAAGTGCTCCTACTCGCAAAAATAAACATTGTGAGTGTCCCTACTAGATCTTACAGTGCCTTAAGTCACTATCTCAAAAATCTAAAGCAAGAACTCACCGTTTCGGAGAGTTTTTCTCGGCGGTTGAAGCCTACAATGTCCCAACACTTGTTGCTTCGACTCTTCGAGAAAAATACCTAAAAATTCTATAAAAATAGGAAATTTATAGAAACTTAAAAATCTGTAATTTTTATATCTAATACAAAAACTACAAATTTAAAACACATACATGCTTCGCACGTGGCTAAATATAATAATAGTTGAAAATAAAGAATGTATAATAGTTTCATCGAACGTGTAATTCATCTTTGAATATATTAGAGTTGTCAACATCATTTTTATCGTCGCTAGCAGACTTGCGATCACGATCGAATCACGACCGTGCACCATCGATCGAGCCAGATTTCAATTGAATCACGATTGAAATCATACCGCTCGATGGTGTTGCATGTTCAAACGGAGTTACTGCACGTTCTTCATTATTGTACTCGCTCGTGTACGGACGTACAAATATTCATCGCGCAGGATATCAATTTTGTTCTTGTGAATATTAAAAATAAATTTATATGGTCATTTTGACTTGTGAAAAAATATTAGGGAATTTTAAAATTATTCTAGAAATATTAAGACGCTTAAAATTATTGATATATGAGATTCCAACTTACAAGAGAAATGTTATTAATTAATTAAAGTGAAATAAATCAAAATATAAATTAATAATTCTAAGCAGAATTAATATAAGTGAACATTGTGATCGACTTTAAAGTGTAAAATGAGTTTTTCTCTTAACATTTGCACTATATATTCAAATAATCAAAACGTTTCGAATAAACTTAACACTTGCTTATTCATCAAACATGCTACTTAGAATCAGAATAACAAACAAACGACACTTGGAACATGTTAAAAAAGACAAACTCATTGTTCATGTTAATAATCAAAATGATAGATCGGTTTTTAACCACAACATTGCAATGCTAATGTTATGCCCTTGCCACGCGAGAGAATTAATGGACTTTTAAAGTATTAAAAGGTAAACAAGTGCAACTGAAGAGAGTTCATCAGCACAAGTGTGTGATGTTGTAACTTTTGTGGAGACTTAAGACTAAGCAAGTCTAAGTGTCATTTGGCAGCTAATCTATCACCTATTCAGAGTTCAAATCTTCCAAGTCACTCAACTGATCTGCTACTTAACAGCGTTAGTTTCTGCATATTTTGAGGAAAAAGTATAATAATTTTTGCAAGTTGAGATCCAAACAGAGATTGTTTATTTGAAGATTAGTCATTGGTTTGCATTCTCTAGCAAAGAACAGCTCCAACAGGGTTGGTTATGACTTCTTTCCCCAAAAGATAGAGAATACACTATTAATACATCAAAATTAAGGTATTGTCTTAATGTATCTGAACGAAGAACATAATATATGGTCAACCATTATAATGACTAAATAAAAGAAGCTATCAGTGGTTAAAAAAAGAAGAAGATGATGAAGAAAAGAAGAACTTTCTGCAGTATTTCAGCTTTTTGCTATCCATATTCAACCAATCCACTAATCTCTCCTTTGCACTAAGCTAGGTAGAGGTAACATTTCTTACAAGAATCTCCCTCTTTACAATATGATTGAAATAATAGCAAGAACGAGAGAAGAAAATGTTTAGAGCACTTGGATGTATGGTTGGAGTTTAAGCATTAACCATCCCAAGTGACCCAAGGCCCCTTCTTATAGGGAAGAAGTCATTCTTTCCGTTGAGCATCGAGCAGTCGACTGATGTAGCCATTAGTCGACTGTTGTTGTAGTTGTTGGCTCGCAATGGCTTCATCCACATTAGATTCCAACCAATGGCTCCCACATCAATTGACTGATCTTCCCATCAGTCGATTGATGGAGCCAACATCCATTGCGCTAGCCTTCAGGTGCTTCCATCAGCTATGTCATGCTAACGGTGTCTACACCGCCAAGGCACATTGGACTTACGCCGCCAAAACTCCGCTTGGACTTTACGCCACTAACCATTGGACTTATGTTGTCAAGACTCCACTCTTGGACTTTACGCCGCCAATATCAAACTTCTTGAACTTCTCAAATGTCAAGACTCAAGCTTGGACTTTCCCTTGCCAACCTATGTTGGACTTTCCATGCCAAGACCCATGCTTGGACTTCCCTTGTGTCATGTACTCAAGACTTGGACTTTCCCAAATGCCAAGTGTCCCACTTGGACTTTCCATGTCAAGTACCCATAACTTGGACTTTACCTTGCCAAGACCCATGCTTGGACTTTCCCATAATCACATGGTCAATCCTAGTCAACCATCAAAGTCTCCCTCGAGTCAAACTCGAGTCTGGTCAATTATAACCTGGGTCGATTGTATAAACAATCTCCCCAAAACATTAACCGACATCAATGTCAAACATCAATGTCAAACATACTATGTCAAACATCAAAACATCACTCGAGTCAAACTCGAGTCTGGTCAATCGTGACCTGGGCCGATTGCACTAACAATCTCCCCCTTTTTTATGTTTGACAAAACAAACCTTGAGTTAGGCCCCTAACTCAAATTCCCTTACCAATTTCTTAAATTGGTAATTTTACTCTCCCCCTTTTTGACATACATCAAAAAGGTTCTCTCCAAGGAGATCAATGTCTCATGTTCCAATGAGATCTTACAATCTCCCCCTTGGACCAAGAATACCTAGGATGTCTACCATCTTCCTAGTGATAAGTCTCATATCACTCAAGAGAGACAATCCTATTCACTCTCCCAATTTCCAAATTGTATATCAAAAATACATCAATTTTCCCAATTGATGACACTCTCCCCATAACTTCTCCCCTTCAAGAAGAGAAAAAAAAATACATCCATCATCCCATGATGGATACCTCCCCCTAAAGGCTTGCTCCCCCTTGACCATTGCACCAACAATGTCCTTGGAAAGTTTCTAAGCCAATAGAAACTCTAAACCATCAAAAATAAGGTTAAAAGTTCAAACAAGAACTCTCCCACCCTTAAATTTGATACTTTGACCTAACACCTCTCCAAATCCATATCCAATAGATTTTCACCCTTTCTAATGTTTCCCAAAGCATATCCTAGGATTAGAAGTGGTTAGGGACCTTTACCATAGCTGAAATCAGGCTAAACAAACCTTGTTAATCTGAAATTAG
The DNA here is from genome assembly GCA_025175895.1 of Wurfbainia villosa. Classification (NCBI taxonomy): domain Eukaryota; kingdom Viridiplantae; phylum Streptophyta; class Magnoliopsida; order Zingiberales; family Zingiberaceae; genus Wurfbainia; species Wurfbainia villosa. Next base: position 16,295,084 of record CM046000.1, on the reverse strand, counting down.
ACTCGACAATGACTTCCGATAAACAATGAATCGCTTGCAGATCGCTCGATCAGCCATCGGTATGATTGATAACTGAAATTCTCGAATTTCAACTATCAGAATCGAATTTCGAAAAGTCATAAGTAATTCTATGTATTTTGAAAAATCGTGAAAATTCATACGTATATTACTTATAGTCAATACAATGGGTGAAAAAGTTTGAAAAATATTTTACCCATAAAATATCGAAATTGATACAAAATTCAAAAGTGAAGAAAAACTTCAATGTTTTAGCTCACTTTGTATCAACTTCATCAATGGTGATTGCTATTAAAAGATAGACTTCACCAAGGTTTTTTAAATTGATTTTAAAACGATTTCAAAACCTTATTTTGGATCATATCCCTTGGGCTCTATGTACATGACTTGTACACAAGCTTTCCCAAAGATCCACAATTGAAATTAGATGAGTTTTTAGTTTATCTAGATGCAAAAACTATGCACCTTGAACATAACTCATATCCTAACATCTCACATGTATCTAGAGTGTATAAATACACATACATGTCAATGTGATGTGAGATGTGGGTTTTGTTCATCCTAATCTAGGGTTTCATGCATTCTCTAAGGTAACACTACTTGATTCCCTTATAAATGGGACTCCAAGTCATGACATTGTCCTTAAATCAATTTCAATCAAAATTTTCTTAAATGCATGAATGATTATGGCATTAGAGATGATATAAATAAACACATGCTCATAATTATGATGTCATAGCATAAGATATAATTTAAAAATACATGTCATTTAAAACCTTAATCCTAAACATGATCATGACATATAAATGATAAAAAAAATAAACATGATGTCATGGCTTGTTATATGACAAACAAAGCATGGCATATAAAAAGTATAGGTATGATAATACCTAAATTTTAATATTAATTGTCATTTGATATAATTAAATATATTTTGCCATATTATCACTTTTCTTTTTAGTGTGCCAAAAATCCAAAATGGCACACTAACTTCTAAACCTAAATTGTGGCAATTTGATTGATTTTTCATAAACTTCAAAATATATTGGCACATCCTAAAATCTTTTAGGATATAAGATCAATCCTATTTCCAAGGTATCCATAATCTTGAAAATGACCTAAAATGCCATTAATCACGCTCTTAGGAACCCAAAACATATTTGAGCTCCTAGGGTTAATTAGGTATTCCTTAGGGATAACCTCCCTAGATACCTTCCTAATGACCCTCCTAGGCTTGGTAGCCTTGGTCATTGTGGTCTTACCTAGGTTGACTCTAGGGGTAACTCCCCTTGCAACCTTCTTAGTGGCCACCCTAGGTTTCCTTGAAACCCTAGCCACTAGGTACAAACCTTGGTTACTCTTAGGGATAACTTCCCTAGTAACCTTGGTCTTCCTAAACCTAGTTTTGTGTTCCATAGTCAAATGGAACACTATGATAAGTCACCTTAGGCTTAGGTTTGTGACCCAAACCTTGCTTGCCCTTGGTTGACTTTTGACTCTTAGGTCCTAGGTGTTGACTTTGACTTTTGTACCTAGACTTTTGATCATTTGACACTTTAAATTGACTTTGCATAATTTTAAGGGTCTTCTCAAGTTTTTTAAGGCTTGGTTCTCTAATTCTAATTGCCCAATTTTAGAATTTTGATTTAATCCTTGGGCATGGTTCTTTCTAGGCATATGCCTAGTCCATTTGGGGTTAAAACCTAGATGCTCTTGTATTTTCCTAATAGATTCCCTAGGTATGACATTTTTAGGGACTTTAGTCCCAAATTTTTCTTTCTTTGAAAAGTAGACATTCTTATCTCCTAGACACAATTCCTTATTTCTAGCATGCTCTTTATGATAGATAGCAAGATTGCTAAAATTATTTCTAGCATGCTTTTTGACATTATTTGAATAAGGAGCTTTATTTAAAAATACCTTAGGGTTAGCTTTGGAAGCCCCCCCTACTTGTGTAGCTCCTTCTTTCCCCTTCTTCTTCCCTCTTGGGCATTGACTCCAGTAATGTCCCGGTAGCCGACATTTGAAGCAAATCACTTGCTCCTTGCTCTTTTGTATTGAGGGACCGACATCTTTGACTTTTAGCGTCAGTGGAGCTTTTCTTATTCTCTTTGGGCATTTGCTCTTATAGTGCCCAAATTCCCTACACTCAAAACACATAATGTTATTTTTATTTTGAATTACGGTGTTTGAGTTACCTATGGTGGTGGTAGGTGCCGGAATTGAAGCTTCTTCATCTTGATCGGATGTGGAAGCTTCTTCTTGTTGCTCCGGAGGGGAAATTCTTTCCTCCCCCTAAATCCTAGAGGTGAAGGTTTCTTCTACTTCTTCCACCTCCTCTTCCACCGATCCAGAAGTTGACTCCTCTTCAACTTCCGACTCCTCAAGATCTTTAGATGATGATGTATTTGCTTGAGCTTGAGAGGGTGAGCACTCTTCTTCTTCTTCTTCTTGGTTTGATGATGGATTTTCATGGAGCTTTGCCACTTGGCTCCACAACTCCTTAGCATCCATATAGTCCCCTACCATACACACAATATCATTAGGGACCAAATCAAAAATAAATTTTACTACCTTCATGTTTTTCTCGAAGGCTTGAATTTGATCTTCACTCCATCTCTTCTTTTTGAGGAATCCACCTTTTGGTCCTCTTGGATACTCAAATCCTTCCATTAATAGGGACCATTCCTCAAGGTCTCTCATCATCAAAAAATCTTCAATTCTTTTCTTCCAAGAATTGAAGCATTCTCGTCCGTATAGGGTGTAGGGCACCGGTGTGTTGATGTCTCAACCTAGTCGTTCTTCCAACTCCATCTTCACCCTCTAGCGTGCTCCCTTAGTTGTTAAACTTCAAGAGTGGCCTCGCTCTGATACCACTTGTAGGGGATCGATTGGACGCTAGAGGGGGGGTGAATAGCGCGTGTTAGTTCTTGATGGAAATTGTTTGCGTGCTTGTCTATAATTTTCGTTAGCATAGCGGAAACAAAGATAATAAAGCAATAACGAAAACACAAACACACAAATGTAAGGATATAACGTGGTTCAGAATCGAATGATTCCTACTCCATGGTTGAGCTCAACGAGCTCTAGTGATGCACACGCAACCACTAATCACTAATAACTCCTTCTCGGAACAATCCGGAGGTGGAGAAACCTCGTACAATGATTACAAAAGCAATACATGAAAATACAAGCAAAATACAAAGAAATGTAAAGAACACTTTACAAAACTAGGGTTTGAGCGCTTTGCTTGTTGGTTGCTTGGATGAGGTTGAAGGGCCTTGAAATGCACCTGCAAATCGCCTTCAAATCACCCCAAGAAAGCTCCCAAAGAACCAATGCCAAAATCCACCTCGAGCTCCTCTTTTAACAGACGGATCGATTTAATGATCGCCATAAGTCACCAAATAATCGATGCCATCAAGTCGGAGACAACGGCCAATCCATGCCGGACAAGTTCCAACGGACTTCACTCCGATCGCAAATATAGTCGATCGATTCACGGCTCACGAGCATTCGTCTCGCGACTAAACAAGAATGATCGCGCCATACATGGCGATCGCCATCACCGATCGCTTCCAATGAGCGCTTGATCGCCAGAGCCTTTTCAAATTTCTAACCGGCAGTCGAACTCAAGTCGACTCACGGCAGTCGAACCGGCCATAATGTCAATCGACTGCCAACCTCAAACATGAGGTTTTAACCTAAGTATGGTGCCCCCATACTTGCTAGATCACCCTTAGCCTAGACCTAAGCCTTCTAGCCACCTCCATCCGCCTCGCGCCTCTCGGATCCCTCCAAGTCATCCATGACTTGTTCATCCATTGCACTAGCCTTCTGGTGCTTCCATCGGATATGTCATGCTAACGGTGTCTACTCCGCCAAGGCACATTGGACTTACGTCTCCAAGACTCCGCTTGGACTTTACGCCGCCAACCATTGGACTTATGCTGCCAAGACTCTGTTAGGGCAATCTCTTGCCATGATAAGGTTTTGATGTATGTGAAAAAGGATTTAAATTAGATTGTTATTATGATTTGATATGTGCGTTGGAGTCTTACAAGGCTTAGTAATTCGCACATGGAGCCTTGGCGAGTTTCACCTCTCATGACTCGGTCCTTGAGTCGGTTAAGGATAGCTTTGCGAAAGTCGTGCGCTTGGAGCATCCGAGGGACCGCCGGACAAGGAGCTTGGAGTGAAGTCGGAGGAAGTAGACTTCAGGGCGAGACGCGAAGGATGGTGCTGCAGAGCCGTGCGCTTGGCGCATCAGAGGGACGTGGCCAGACGAAGATAACTTCAAAGGCGAGAGACTCCGAGGGATGAGAGTGAGCGAATGTAACCCGGGAAGGGGTAGTAGCTCTTAGGTAGAACTTGGCCATTTGACTAAGTGTCGAATGGGATTTCTCGACATCAGTTGACTACCATGTTATGGAAGTCGACTACTCTAAGTCGACGGTGACTCGACTAGTGTTCGAGTCCGGTTCAAGTGCTGTCACCAACCGTCATGGAATGGCAATGATCAGAGATGACCACCGATCGTGATGAAGGCATCAGTCGACTGGTCGCAAGTGTTTCGGGCACAGAATGGAGTCGAGCTTGCAGAGCACTCGACTGATCGAGCATCAGTCGACTGATGGCAATATCAGTCGACTGATGCCAGTGTCATTGGATGAAATCTAATGTGGAAAGCAGCCGTTATTAGGCAACGGCTATAAGACCAGTCGACTGATAGGGACATCAGTCGACTGCTCCTGTGTCAACGGGAAGAAACCCTCTTCTTCTATAAAGAGGAAGGGTGTGAGGCTTTGGGAACCTAATGCTTCAACTCATAACATCTCCCAAAGTGCTCTAAGGGTTTTTCCACTCTTCTTCTTGTGTTAATTCTCATTCAATTGTAAGAAGAGGGATTGTAAAGAGGTTACCTCCAACTAGCTTGGTGAAAAGGAGAGACTTAGTGGATTTGGCAAAGGAGTGATTCACCTTGGACGAATCGGGATCGTGGATTAGCGGCGTAGTCGTGAACCACGTTACGACTTTGTGTTAGCATTGTTTGTTTCCTTTGCTTTGTCTTTCTTTGCTTGATTTGCTTGTCTTGTTGTTTCCGTTGCGCTAATCTTGTTTGTAGACGAGCAAATTCCGTTATCCAACGAAAGAGGGCTATTCACCCCCCCTCTAGCCGGCCGATCGATCCCCTACAAGTGGTATCAGAGCCAAGGAAAGCTTGTCGAGGACTAATCACCACAACAAGCACATTCAAGAATGGTCGGCTCTATTATTTATCCGCCAAAGTTCGAGGGGAAATTCTCTTGGTGGAAAAAGAGAATGGAGGTATTTTTTGAGACCGATTTCGAAATTCTCTTAATTATGGAAAACGGTTTCGAATTGCCTAGGAATGAAGATGGGGAACCATTGGAGAAAGCAAGGTGGAGCAAGAGGCAAAGGGAAGAATACTTGGCAAATTCAAAGGCCAAGCACCACCTCTACAATGTACTCCCCCAACAAGAGGTGAATAGGATAAGGGAATGCTCTAGTGCAAAGGAGATGTGGGAGAAGCTAGTAGAGCTTCATGAAGTTACCTCGAAGGCCAAACTTGCAAGAAGAGACCTCCTCCACTCCCAACTATCAAACATAAAATTAGAAAAGGGAGAAAAGGTAACATCATTGCATTCTAGGTTTAAAGAGATTTTAATTGGGCTAACAAGTGTAGGAGAAAAACTTTCCAACCGGGACATGCTCATGAAAGCAATTGATGCTTTTCCCCGGTCATCGAAATGGAGCTCAATGGTGGACTCCTTCTACATGTCCAAGAATTTAGAAGTGAGCACCTTGGAGGAGTTCTTCTCAACCATGGAGCTCCATGAAACAAGACTTGAAGGAATAATAGAAGAGCCAAAGTTTCAACCTTCAAGAGGAGTAGCACTTTTGGCCAATAAGGGGAAGAAGAAGATGGAGATCCCCTCCTTTTCCAATGAAGCCTCCTCCTCCTCCTCCATGGATAGCACGAAAGAAGCCTATATGGTAAGGAGGGTAAGGCGTGCATTAAAAGGTTTTCAATTTAATAAATCTAATGATAGGAGGAGAAGACCAAGGGGGAAGGTTATTTGCTACAATTGCCAAGGGGAAGGACACATAAGGGACAATTGTCCCCTCTTGAATAAAAGCAAGGAGGAGAAGAGAAAGAAGGAAGAAAAGAAGAAGAAGGGGAGCAAGAAGAAAAATGAAGAAGAAAAGAAGGCCAAAGAAAAAGGGAAGGTCAAGGCACTAAAAGCAAGGACATGGGATGACCCCTCTTCATCATCTTCATCATCATCGGAAGAGGAGAATGCCTTTGTCACCAACTTAGCATTGATGGCCTTTGACGACCTAGATTGCTCCTCCTCCGAAAATGAAGAAGCAAGCTCAAGTGAGGAGAGCTCAAGTGAAGGGGGAGCCTCCTCTACATCCTCATCATCGGAAGAGGATTTGGTAAGTGAGGTAACGAATCTACCCCCTAAGCAAATAATGTCCATGATTTCTAGCCTCACTAAGGATTTATTTAGAGCAAAGAAAAAGAATAAATGCATGCTAGATCAAATTAAGGACTTAGAAGAAAAATTAGAAAAAGTATGTTTAAATATTAATGAAAATATTTCTTCTAGTCATGATGATGCATGCTCACATGAATATATGCCTTTTAATGTTAATGATGCATGCATAGAAGAAAATAGGGTTCTAAGGGAAAAGGTAGATTATTTGACAAAGGCCCTAGAAAAGTTCACTATTGGCTCAAATACATTGAACATGATAATTGGGAGCCAAAGGGCAAGCTTCAACAAGAAAGGCCTAGGTTATAAGGAAAAGAAAAATGAAAAGGCCTATAAATGTCTAATTGCTAGGGGTCAAGATAAAAAGAAGGTAATATCTAGAAAATGGATCCCTAAGGAATTTCTAGTGAACCCCATAGGCAAGAATTTATATTGGGTTCCCAAATCCATCCTAAAGGGTTAGAAAAATCCTAGGATAGTCGACCATATGGACTTTACCTATATCATATTTTTGGTTGACTTAGGATGACGGGACAACATTTTTGAAATAGTGTTAGGTGATGATAATACACCTATAAGTAGATAAATCATGCTTTAGGTGATATTTGCTTTATTATCATAATGTAATACCTAATGCATGATCACAATTTGATGAATGATCATAATGTGAAATTAATTCATATACATCTTTATAATCATGTGGAATGATAGGATGATACTTAACCTTGATAGAATTGCATGAAAATAATGGTTAAGTATATACAAATACCTTTAGGATACATCTCACACTCACCATAGGCTACTTTGATTGAAAACTTAGCATGAGTGAGATATTAGGATGATACAAATGTCCACTAGTGCCTATGACATTTAGATGGTCATTTAAAGTATTAAAATAGCAATAATAAACCAATCATGGGAAAGGCTTATGTTTAATTCATAGACATATTGCCCAACGATCATGGTTGGATATTTCATATGTTTTCAAAACAATTTCTTACTTTAAAATCTGTGTGTTCATGTTTTGAAACAATTGAAAGCAAAACTAGGTGTTAAAATGGATACAAACATGATCAAAAACCTAGTGGTTTTTAAAGCTTTTGGATTTTTGGCAAATACTTGAAAATATAATGATTTTTCGTGAACAACTATTTTTCATGGATAAATATACATACAAGAAATATGCCCCCAAATTTCGTGATTTTTCAAATTTTATAGAATTTTTTTTATGCATTTCTGAAATTCACCCCGAAAAATCAGAAATCCTGAAATCCATGTGCCAGTCGACTGGTAATCTAATAACATGCCTAGTAATTTCTTTTATCCAATTTTAAGGCATGTTTTGGTTTTTGTTTCTATCTAGATTTGATGTCATGCTATATAAACTTTGTTAATTATTTTTTATGGTGTCAAAGGGGGATAAATATATATGTTTAAGTAAGGGGGAATATATTTAGGGGGAGTTTCATGTATTAAGGGGGAGAGTTGCTAATCATGTTATTCACATGCTTTCTTTCCTTAATAGTTTGTCAAATGTTTTACCAAACTTAAACGGATTGCCACACATCAAAAAGGGGGAGATTGTTAGGGCAATCTCTTGCCATGATAAGGTTTTGATGTGTGTGGCAAAGGGTTTAAGTTAGATTGTTATTATGATTTGATATGTGCATTGGAGTCTTGCAGGGCTTAGTAATTCGCACATGGAGCCTTGGCGAGTTTCGCCTCTCATGACTCGGTCCTTGAGTCGGTGAAGGATGGCTTTGCAGAAGCCGTGCGCTTGGAGCATCCGAGGGACCGCCGAACGAGGAGCTTGGAGTGAAGCCGGAGGAAGTAAACTTCAAGGCGAGACGCGAAAGATGGCACTGCAGAGCTGTGCTCTTGGCGCATCCGAGGGACGTGGTCGGACGAAGATAACTTCAAAGGCGAGAGACTCTGAGGGATGAGAGTGAGCGAATGTAACCCGGGAAGGGGTAGTAGCTATTAGGTGGAACTTGGCCATTTGGCTAAGTGTCGGATGGGATTTCCCGACATCAGTTGACTACCATGTTATGGTAGTCGACTACTCTAAGTCGACGGTGACTCGACTAGTGTTCGAGTCCGGTTCAAGTGCCAACAGTCGACTGTCGTGGAATGGCAGTCGACTGCGAGACCACAAGTCGACTGATGAAGGCATCAGTCGACTGATCGCAAGTGTTTTGAGCACAAAATGGAGTCGAGCTCATGGAGCACTCGACTGATCGAGCATCAGTCGACTGATGGCAATATCAGTCGACTGATGCCAATGCCGTTGGATGAAATCCAACGTGGAAAGCAGCCGTTATTGGGCAACGACTACAGGACCAGTCGACTGATAGGGACATCAATCGACTGCTCCTGTGTCAACGGGAAGAAACCCTCTTCCTCTATAAAGAGGAAGGGTGTGAGGCTTTGGGAACCTAATGCTTCAACTCATAACATCTCCCAAAGTGCTCTAAGGGTTTTTCCACTCTTCTTCTTGTGCTAATTCTCATCCAATTGTAAGAAGAGGGATTGTAAAGAGGTTACCTCCACCTAGCTTGGTGCAAAGGAGAGACTTAGTGGATTTGGCAAAGGAGTGATTCACCTTGGATGAATCGGGATCGTGGATTAGCGGCGTAGCCGTGAACAACGTTACAACTTTGTGTTAGCATTGTTTCTTTCCTTTGCTTTGTCTTTCTTTGCTTGATTTTCTTGTCTTGTTGTTTCCGTTGCGCTAATCTTGTTTGTAGATGAGCAAATTCCATTATCCAACGAAAGAGGGCTATTCACCCCCTCTAGCCGGCCGATCGATCCCCTACAGACTCCACCCTTGGACTTTACGCCGCCAATATCAAATCCCTTGGACTTCTCAAATGTCAAGACTCAAGCTTGGACTTTCCCTTGCCAACCTATGTTGGACTTTCCATGCCAAGACCCATGCTTGGACTTCCCTTGTGTCAAGTACTCAAGACTTGGACTTTCCCAAATGTCAAGTGTCCCACTTGGCCTTTCCATGCCAAGTACTCATGACTTGGACTTTACCTTGCCAAGACCCATGCTTGGACTTTTCCATAATCACATGGTCAACCCTAGTCAACCATCAAAGTCTCCCTCGAGTCAAACTCGAGTCTGGTTAATTATAACCTGGGTCGATTGTATAAACAATCTCCCCAAAACATTAACTGACATCAATGTCAAACATACTATGTCAAACATCAAAACATCACTCGAGTCAAACTCGAGTCTGGTCAATCGTGACCTGGGTCGATTGCACCAACACATCTATGCTGGAAAAATCCAACGAATACACTATTAGTCAATTGACCAAACCCATCAGTCGACTGATGTCTCAGCCAGTTGAGTGACCGGGTCGATCACTCGACTGGAGAACATTCTGTGCCCAAAATTTCAGCCATCATTCGACTGCTCAGGCTAGCAGTCGACTCCCCACCTCTAGCAGTCGACTGCTAGGACACTTCCCGCAGTCAAACCCTAGTTGACTCACACCAGTCGACTGCCACATGATACCAGTCGACTGATACACCTCAAACATAAGGTTTTAACCTCAAACATGAGGTTTGACCCATGTATGGTGCCCCCATACTTGCTAGACCACCCGTAGCCTAGACCTAAGCCTTCTAGCCACCTCCGTCAGCCTCGTGCCTATCGGATCCCTCTAAGTCATCCATGACTTGTTCATCCATACGCTAGCCTTCAGGTGCTTCCATAGGCTATGTCATGCTAACGGTGTCTACACTGCCAAAGCACATTGGACTTACGTTGCCTAGACACCGCTTGGACTTTACGCCGCCAACTAATGGACTTATGCTGCCAAGACTTCACCCTTAGACTTTACGCCACAAATATCAAACCCCTTGGACTTTCCAAATGCCAAGACTCAAGCTTGGACTTTCCCTTGCCAACCCATGTTGGACTTTCCATGTCAAGACCCATGCTTGGACTTTACATGTCAAGTACTCAAGACTTAGACTTTCCATGACATGGTCAACTCCAGTTAACCATCAAAATCCCCCTCGAGTCAAACTCAAATCCGATCAGTCATGACCTGGGTTGATTGCACCAACAATCTCCCCAAAACATTATCAGACAATGTCAAACATCAATGTCAAACCTTCATGTCAAATATCAAAACATCGCACGAGTCAAACTCGAGTCTGGTCAATCGTGACCTGAGCCGATTGCACCAACAGAGTGTTGTTGATCCCTAACATTATGACTATGAATGGCTTGTTGGACTCTCCCTAAGATTGTTCTTAGTCATAATGGATATCAACCCACTAGGAGATAGCCTACCATCTCTCGAATTCAAAGTGAGGGCTATTGAATTTGATAAAAATAGTGGGAGTTTCTTGTTAATGTAAATTGTTTGCATTACTATAAAATTCATCTCTCTTATACACCTTTTTTTATATGTCTTGGTACTAATTAGAACAGCTTGTTGACCTCTATTAATTTACGTTCTATTTTGCACAACAACAAATTGACTGGGCCAAACTGTTGGGTTTCCGGCACCGCGGCAAGTGTGTGTTCAAATATGTTTCGTAAACATGTGTTGGTGCAGGGGCACCAGATGATTGAACCTTTGTTTTGATTATGGTAAAGATGCAAAGTTAAGATTACATCGTTATCTCACGGGCTTAATCGAGTGTGCAGAAAAGTGTCAAAGCTGGAGCTGAAGACTAGCGACACCCGGAGGAAGCCATGGTGGTCAGGCGACACTCGAGTGATTTCGGAGAAAGCCGAAGGAATCGAGTGGAAGGCCGGAAGTGAAAGTGACACAGTAAGTATCGAGGTAAAGCTCGTGTGTGAGAGAGTAAGAGAGGTCGTATCCTCCTTACGGGGATGATCTTAAGCGTAGATCCGACCAAAGACATCCTATAGATGGTCTAGGTCGAGATCGGACAGTCAGCGACCGTCGAAATAATATTTTTGTTAAGCTAACTTTGCCTTGCAGCTAGCATCAGTCGACTGCCAGCTTGGAGGACTTGATGCCGCCCATCAAGATCGTATCTCGATCAAGATTCGATCGATGTTGCCATCGATCGTGATGATGGCCATCACCGATCGTGATGGTCAAGGATCAGCTTCGAGGAGTCAAGCCTTATCACCTCATTCCAAGGAGTTTTGTGCCCATTTGTGATTGGTTGAAGACCCATTCGATGAGGGGCTCAAAGGCTATAAAAGGAGGGCTTGTCCTAGGGTTTTTCATCAATTCAAAAGCTTCCAAGTGCTTCCAATACGCTACGAGTCTCTGACATCCCTACGACAAAGCGCTGCCGAGATGACGACTGAAGCTCCAAGATTCAAGTCTTCAAAAGTCGTCGGTATAAGCTTTAATTTGTATAAGTTGTTCTTTTTCTTTCGAGCTTTAAATCGTATCAAGGAGAGGGAGAGTGTCCCTCTACCTTGAGTCTTTCTTGAGTTTTGTATTCGTTTAACTCCTTCCTCCAACGAGGAGGAGTTCGTTTAGTGTTTTGCCCTCCGTGCGTGGTCAAGGACCACTAGGGCCTTGGAGTAGTAACCGAAGGCTACGAACCAAGTAAAAAATACTATTGTGTCTTTGTTTTTATATTGTGTTTTTTCGCTGCATTTACTCGTGCCTCAACGAACGATTTCGAACGAAAAGTTTCTATCGCTATTCACCCTCCCCTCTAGCGATCCGCTCGATCCAACAATATGTGCACAACGAAATAAATAAAAAGCAGTAAATCTAATTTATTACATCACACACACCACACGCATGCATAGTACAACATTTGTAGACATAACTGTAGTTTCAAATTTTGCAATAAAAGGAAATTATTCTACGTATACCTGACGTATCACGTGTAGCGGAAAAGGCATCAACCGGAGCAACCCTCGCTAGAATCGCCTCTATCTGTATCCACGCCGAGTATCTTCGGGATGACTTCACAAAGTCACGAGCCTCGTCTTCGTACGAGTCACTAGCCTCGTGTCGAAGACGATGCGATTGAGAGAAGATCACAATCCAAATCAAAATTCGGATTCAAAACCAAGTCCCCAAAACTCGCTTCTCCGAAGAGGTATTCGTCAACCGTTTGACAAATCCTTCGTCCTCCACCTATGAGAATTACCGAAGATCGAATCTCCGGCAAGGTAGCCGCTGTCGGAGCTCCAAATGTCGTCTAAACGACTCTCCGACAAGAAGAAAACAAGCTGTCCAGAAAACTGGACAGCTTTGGTAGAGAACTTGCACCGGGCAAATAAGGAAAGCTAGATGCTCACCTTGTCGCTGGAGCCAAGGAAGATCACCGAAGGGTCGCCGACAGGAGTTTGGACACCGGCGACATCACAATTACACATGTAGATATGCTCACTAGTTGTGATCCAATCACAAATTCTCTCATGCTGTGAATCGTATCATGGACATTCAGTAAATGAGTTTAAGATCTAATCAAATACATGAAAACATGTATACTCAAATAGTAAATCTTCATTTATCATATAAATGATTCAAACATAAGGCGATTGCCTTAGGACATCTCTCATATATTACTAACAAACTCCCACTTGGCCTAATGCCAATCGCTACGGTATCCAATACCATAAGCTCTAACATGACCCTCAAACTTACTTTGAGGTAATGCCTTAGTCAAAGGATCCGCTAAGTTCCTTTCAGTGGGGATTTTCTCGATTTGTATTTCCTTCCTGCTAATGATCTCTCTAATCAAATGATAGCGGCGAAGCACATGTTTGGATCATCGATAAGACCTTGGCTCTTTAGCCTATGCAATTGCTCCATTGTTGTCGCAGTAGACCGGTATTGCTTCAACAATGGCTAGAACTACACCAAGTTCATAAATGAACTTCTTGATCCAAACTGCTTCCTTTGCTGCTTCCAAAGCTGCAATGTTTTCTGCCTCAGTGGTAGAATCCGCTACAGTGTCTTGTTTGGAACTTTTCCAACTCACTGCGCCCTCAATCAAGGTGAACACGTACCCAGACTAAAACCTGGAATCATCCTTGTCTGTCTAGAAGCTGGAATCCGTATACCCACGTATCACCATGTCCCCTTCTCCATATATTAGGAACACATCCTTAGTTCTTCTTAAGTACTTAAAGATTATCTTAACAGTCACCCAATGATCCATTCCTGGATCAGACTGGTATCTACTCGTGACACTCAGAGCATACGATACATCGGGCCTCGTACATAACATAACATACATGATAGATCCTATTGCGGATGTATAGGGAATCTTACTCATGCAAATCCTCTCGTCTTCTGTGCGTGGACACATAGACTTTGAAAGGTGTATCCCATGCCTGATGGGTAGGAAACCTTTCTTGGATTCCGACATGCTAAACCTCTTTAGCACTCGGTCTATATATGTAGACTGCGAAAGACCAAGCAACTGTTTCGATCTATCTCTATAGATCTTAATCCCAAGGATGTAGGTTGCTTCTCCCAGGTCTTTCATGGAGAATGTCTTGGACAACCAAATCTTAACTGACTATAAGACTTAAACATCATTTCCTATAAGTAATATGTCATCGACATACAATACTAGGAACATGACTGCACTCCCACTAACCTTCTTGTACATACAAGGTTCGTCTGGATTTTGTGAGAAATCAAACTTTTTGATTGTCTCATCAAAACGGATATTCCAGTTCCTGGATGCTTGCTTTAATCCATATATAGACCATCGCAATTTGCATACCTTGGTTTTATCAATCGATGTAAAACCCTCAGGCTGTATCATATACACGTCCTCGAGCAGGTTTCCATTAAGGAAAGTTGTTTTCACATTCATCTGTCATATCTCATAATCATAATGAGTCACTATGGCCAGGAGCATCCGAATGGATTTAAGCATAGCAACAGGTGAATAAGTTTCGTCATAATCAACACCTTGCTATTGATGATATCCTTTCACCACCAATCTAGCCTTATAGGTAATCACATTACCATCCATGTCGGTTTTCTTCTTGAAAACCCACTTGCACCCTATAGGCTTTATGCCTTCAAGTGGGTCAACCAAGTTCCAAACTTGGTTTTCATACATGGAATCCATTTCCAACTTCATGGCTTCAAGCCAATTATCCCTTTCAGAACTTGTCAGAACTTCTTCATAACTGGTAGGCTCCTCATCATCAATGAGTAACACGTCGTTCGATTCACTTATGAAAAATCCATATCTCTCAGGAATATTGTGTGTTCTACCATATCTACGAAGATGTGGTGTCTCAATAGGTCCAGTTCATTGCTCATCACTATGAGTTATTGGTTGTTGTGCTTCACCAGGTATCTCATCAATGTCTATTTGAGTCTCTCGAGCCTCCTCAAGCTCGACAACACTCCCACTGTTTTCTTGCAAGAGAAACTCTTTATCTAGAAACATAGCATGCCTTGAAACAAACACCTTTTGTTCCACAGGATGATAGAATTGGTAACCCCTTGTTTCCTTAGGGTATCCAATAAATAGACATTTATCAGACTTAGCATCCAATTTGTCTGATACAGTCTGCTTCACATAAGCAGGCCAACCTCATATCTTCAAGTAAGATACATGGGGTTTCTTACTAGTTCATATCTCATATAGAGTAGTAGAGACTACCTTAGTTGACATTCTATTTAATAAGTAAACAACTGTCTGAAGTGCATAGCCCCAAAAGGACTTGGAAAGATTCGCATGATTCATCATTGACCTAATCATGTCCAACAAGGTTCGGTTATGCCTCTCAGATACACCATTATGTTGTGGTGTATATGGCAGAGTCCATTGAGATAATATACCATTGTCTCTTATATAATCTAGAAACTCTTGACTTAAGTATTCACCACCTCGATCAGATCGAAGTATTTTAATACTCTTGTCATGTTGTTTCTCTACTTCATTTCTGAATTCTTTGAACCTTTCAAAGGCTTCAGACTTGTGTTTCATCAAGAACACATACCCAAACTGTGAGTGATCATCGGTGAAGGTAATGAAGTAGCTATAGCCTCCCAAAGCTTGAGTTGACATAGGTCCACATACATTAGTATATATTAGACCTAGCAACTCTCCCACTCGTTCACCTTTTCCTGTAAAAGGTAACTTAGTCATCTTGCCTTTTAAGCATGATTCGCATGTATCATATGAATCCAATTCAAACAATTCTAGAATTCCACATCAGTGTAATTCGGACATGCGTTTCTTGCTTGCATGGCCAAGATGACAATGCCACATGTAGGAGTCTAATTGATTATCCTTTCAAGCATGCTTGTTGCTCGCTTCGATATTGAAAATGTCATTAGATACATCCAATGTATAAATACCATTGCTCAAGGATCCAGTCCCATAAAGTACGTTATTTAAAGTTATATAACAACAATTGTTACTAAATGTTAAATGGTAACCATTTCTATTTAAGCAAGAAATAAAAACAATGTTTATTATTAGAGAAGGAACACAATAGCAATTGTCCAGTTCTAAGACTAGTCCACTAGGGAGCTTCAGCAAATAAGTTCCGAAGGAGACCGCAACAACCTTTGCTCCATTGCCAACTCACAAATTTGACTCCCCTCTGACGATTCTTCTTCTATTCCTTAGCCCCTGTATGTCATTACATATATATGAGCCACACCCAGTATCCAATACCCAAGTGTCTAAGGAAATAGAATGACAATCAATAACGAAGATACCTGAAGAGGATGGGGCATCGGATGCCTTCTTCTTCTTCACGGACTCAAGATAAATCTTGCAGTTTCTTCGCCAATGGCCTTCCTTGCCACAATGATGACAAGTGCCCTTTTGTGCTTGTTCTGCCTTCTTAGCCTTCTTATTCTTCCCTTTCTTCTATTCCTTTGCCTTCCTCTTAGAACCTTTATTCGAGGAATCAATTAATAGAACCGCCTTCTCCTCATGCTTCACAGAAGGCTCAACAGTCTTCAGCATATTGAGGAGCTCAGGAATAGTGGATTCTAATTTATTCATCCAATAGTTCATCACAAATTGTGAGAAACTCTTGGGCAAACAATGCAGAATTAAGTCAATACTTAATTCATAATCCATCACAAACCCGAGGGTGGCTAGCCGCTCGATGTACCCATTCATCTTTAGCACAAACTGCACTACAGACGAACCTTCTTGCATCTTAGAGGTGAAGAGGAGCCTGGAGACTTCGAACCATTCGGATCTCGCTTGCTCATCAAACAACTCATGAAGATGGAAGACTATGGTATTGGCATCCATATGCTCATGCTGCTTTTGCAGCTCGGGTACCATCGCGGCTAGCATGATGCAACTCGCCAGTTCAGAATCTGCCACATGTTTCTGATAGGCCAACAATTGGTCTGGAGTTGCATCGTCCCTAGGACGGTTGGGAAGAGGCTCTACAAGGACATACGTGAGCTTTTCTGCCTTGAGAACAATTCTCAAGTTTCTAAGCCAGTTCAAGAAGTTAGGCCCAGTCAATTTGTTTGAATCCAAAATAGTGCACAAATTCAAAGATGTCATGATCAATCGATTAACCTAGAAATACAAAATGAGCATATATGAGAAAGATGATTTGAAATGCATCAATATACATTCATAAATCCCATTCATTTTTCGAATTTCTAAAACCCCAAAATCACTTCAGAAGATCATAGGTCCATCTCCGAATGGGCTGATATCCAACAAAGATATTAGCAACCTTGGAGAGAGTCCAACAAGCCATTCATAGCTACGATGGTAGGTATCAAATATACCGATTGCATATCACATATATGCAACTATCACAATGTGCTATCAACTAATTGAATATTTACACATACATCGGGTTGTTAACTCATTAACAAGTATGCATCATATGCATAGCACCCAACTTCATCTCCCTTCACATCGACCTTGGAGAGAGACCAACAAGTCGATGCTCCAGGTTAAAGCCAACCCATTAATCGAGAAATAGTTTTAATATGGTTAGAGTGCATTCAACAAATTAGCCCGGCTTGGAGAGAGTCCAACAACCAAAGCTAACAATTGACCTCTGACTCTTACCATATTAGTATTAAACTATTCTATGGTTTGAACATGTTCGGGTTCAAGCCGGGCTTGTAGAGAGTCCAACAACCCAAACAAGAAACAAAACTCTAGTTCTAACCATATCAATGGAAGGTGTAGGCTTTAATATTGAGTAAGAGTTTTTATGTCTCATCCTCTTTGCATGCAAATAACTATTATCTACATGGCATGGCATACATCTACATGTCACGACACGCATGACATTATGATATGCATCTAATGCAATTACATGACATACAATTATGACATGTACAAAATTTTCTTATATGTCATAACTATTTATGAAAATAAAATATGTTTGAGATTTGATTCTTCAAATCAAATCATGATTAAATTAGGAAACAAATTTTCAAATCTAATCACATATTTTATTTGTGGAAAGTGTTGATTAAGGAAAGTCAAATTTAATTTAGGAAATAAATTTCCTAAATTGTCAAAACTATTTATGGAAATAAAATATATTTAAAATTTGATTCCCAAATCAAATCATGATTAAATTAGGAAACAAATTTTCAAATCTAATCAAATATTTTATTTGTGGAAAATGTTAATTTCTATAAATACTTCTAACTTTCCAAAAGTAGAAGATTTCCATAAATACTTCTAGACTTTCCAAAATTAAAAATTTCTATAAATACTTCTAACTTTCCAAAAGTAGAAAATTTCCATAAATACAATTATGACTATCGCAAAATAATTTTACAATTATGTCGAAACATAACCTGGCTCTGATACCACTGTTGGGTTTCCGGCACCGCGACGAGTGTGTGTTCGAACATGTTTCGTAAACATGTGCATAGCGGAATAAATAAAAAATAATAAATCTAATTTATTATGTCACACACACCACACGCATGCATAGTACAACATGTGTAGACATAACCATAGTTTCAAATTTTGCAATAAAAGGAAATTATTCTATGTATACCTGACGTATCACGTGTAGCGGGAAAGACATCAACCGGAGCGACCCTCGCTAGAATCACCTCTATCCGTATCCACGCCGAGTATCTTCGGGATGACTTCACAAAGTCACGAGCCTCGTCTTCGTATGAGTCACTAGCCTCGTGTCGAAGACGATGTGATCGAGAGAAGATCACAATCCGAATCAAAATTTGGATTCAAAATTGAGTCCCTAAAACTCGCTTCTCCGGAGAGGTATTCGTCAACCGTTTGACGAATCCTTCGTCCTACACCTATGAGGATTACCGGAGATCGAATACCCAGCAAGGTAGCCGCTGTCAGAGCTCCAAACATCATTCAAACGATGCTCTGACAAGAAGGAAACAAGCTGTCCAGAAAACTGGACAGCTTTGGTGGAGAACTTGCACCGGCCAAATAAGGAAAGCTAGATGCTCACCTTGTCCTCGGAGCCAAGGAAGATCACTGGAGGGTCGCCGGAGGATCGCCGGCAAGAGCTTGGATGCTGACAACAACTTGAACGGCGGCACAAGGGCTAGGCGACGACAAGGGGTTGGGCGCCGACTACACAAGGAGAAGAGGGAGAGGGAGCAGAAAGATTATGGTTGGGGCTTTCTCAAAACTCTTAAGCCCTATTTTATAGAGAACAAATTCTCCTAATGGTTATTGGTTCATAACCAAATACCCATTAACCTGCTCCATTAATTTAAGTTAAAATAAACCAAACCAATTTGGCCTATTTTAAGTTAAAACGAACCGAACCAACTTTGGTTCATTTGTTTAAAACAAACCAAACCCTTTTGGTTTATTCTTCACCATTGGATTAGAACCAAACCAATTTGATTCATCCATTATGTCTTCGTAAGACACGGCCTATCCATGCTTCCATTGCGACTGAAACGATTTCATGCTCGCTCCTTGTTTGGTCCAACCAAATCTAATTTCTCTCGGTCTGAGAATCTTATTCTCAAGCTCGTTTTAAATCCTTCGGATTATGCTCATTATGCGTGTGACCAAATAGGTTCTTGATTTATGTTGGTCATCTATAATTAACCATTAATTATAGAATGATCATGAGTGGCACCTAGTAGTACATCATGATCCCCAATTAACCAAAAAGATCAATGGTTGATCCAGAACTATTTCTGAAACCCTTCAGCAGCTACAATGAATCGTGCCCCATTCCTTTCACTCATCTTATATCCACTTGGTTTAGGACATGGTCTATAGTGTCAGCCCCCACTAGGTTGACAACGTCACACCTAGCCCAAATATCATTTCCTCGTCCTAGGATTCTAGTTACTGCACATGTATCGAAGAGTACCTTACTCTAAACATGTAATGCTTTGGCCAAAGACTTTAGTAACAATCCGACGAGAGGCCATGGGTATACATCTCCTCGCAAGGAGTGGTGAATCCTTTATAGGTTATTCAAACACCTTCGATCACTTCAACTTATACCTAATCATCCCAGGTCCACATCTCCTCAGAGATGCTTGCTTAAGATGTCAAAGCATAAGTCTTTATGATCAAGATGACTTGAATACCGCAAGTCAAAGGAACATCGCACTTAAGGTGTAGTAAGAACTTCATTGACATAACTATATATGCAAAGAACCATATGAAGTCTTACGGTTGGTCACTCCAATGAACTAATTACCATAACTAGCATCCACGATTAACTTCGGACATCACAATGTCTCCAGCCAGTGAGAATCAGCTGCTTGGATACACCAAGGAGTATACCTCGTGCTAGTCTTGACAGAATTGATGGTGTCCAAATCCATCAATTTATTGACTAGGGATAATTCCGATACATCACAATTACACATGTAGAGATACTCACTAGTTGTGATCCAATCACAAATTCTCTCATGCTGTAAATCGTATCGTGGACATTCTGTAAATGTGTTTAAGATCTAATCAAATACATGAAAACATGTATACTCAAATAGTGAATCTTCATTTATCATATAAATGGTTCAAACATAAGGCAATTGCCTTAGAACATCTCTCATATATTACTAACACAAACTTCTTGGATTGGCTTCGCAACCTAAGAATTGTTCTCAAGACTGATAAGCTAGCTTATGTCCTTGAAGAGGTTCTTTCCCAACCTCCTACAGACAATGCATCTAATGACCAAAAGTTGGCTTACCAAAAACATGTTGCTGACTTTTAGATGGTGAGTTGCATTATGCTAGCGTCAATGTCTCTTGAGTTGCAGAAGCAACATGAGCATATGGATGCTAATACAATTGTCTTTCATCTTCGAGAAATCTGAAAGGTTCGAGGTCACCAAGATCATCATTCACTCGAAGATGTAAGAGGGTTCATCTGTAGTGCAGTTTGCACTAAGGATGAATAACTATATTGAGCGATTGAGATCATTAGGGTTTTTCATGAACCATGAATTAAGTATTGACTTAATTCTTCACAATCTGACTGGTAGCTATTCACAATTTGTGATAAACTATCGGATGAATAAGATTGAGTCCACAATTCCTAAATTGATCAATATGCTCAAAACAGTGGAGTCATCTATTGCTAAAGAACAGAAGGCGGTGAGGCTGGTTGACTCCTCAAAGAAAGGTTCTAAGAGGAAGTCAAAAACTAAAGCTAAAGAGAAGAAAAAGACAAAGAAGGAAGAATTGACTCTCAAGGGCACCTTCCATCATTATGGTAAGGATGGGCATTGGAAGATAAGCTGCAAGAAGTATCTAGAGTCTAGTAATCGATTTGTATTTCCTTCCTACTAATGATCTCTCTGATCAGATGATAATGGTGAAGCACATGTTTGGATCGTTGATGAGACCACACCAAGTTCAGAGACGAACTTCTTGATCCAAATCAATTCCTTTACTGCTTCCGAAGCTACAATGTATTATGCCTCAATGGCAGAATTCGCTATAGTGTCTTGCTTGGAACCTTTCCAACTTATTACGCCTCCATTTAAGGTGAATATGTACCCAGACTGAGACTTGGAATCATCCTTGTCTGTCTGGAAGCTAGCATCTGTATACCCCATTATTACCATATCACCTTCTCCATATATTAGAAACACATCCTTAGTTCTTCTCAAGTACTTAAGGATTGTCTTAACAGTCGCCCAATGATCCATTCCTAGATCAGACTAGTATCTTCTCGTGACACTTAGAGTATATGATACATCGGGCCTCATACATGTCATTGCGTACATGATAGATCCTATTGCGGATGCATAGGGGATCTTACTCATGCAAATTCTCTCGTCTTCTATGCACGGACACATAGACTTTGAAAGGTGTATCCCATGCCTAATGGGAATGAAACCTTTCTTGAATTCCGACATGCTAAACCTCTTTAGCACTCGATCTATATATGTAGACTGTGTAAGATGAAGTAACCATTCTATCTCTATAGATCTTATTCCTGAGGATATAGGTCACTTCTCCCAGGTCTTTCATGGATAATGTTTTGGATAACCAAATTTTGATCGACTGTAAGACAGATATATCGTTTCTTATAAGAAATATGTCATCGACATACAACACTAGGAACATGACTGCACTCCCACTAACCTTCTTGCACACAAAGGGTTTGTCTGGATTTTGTGAGAAATCAAACCTTTTGATTGTCTCATCAAAATGGATATTCCAGCTCCTAGATGCTTGCTTCAGTGCATATATGGACCGTCGAAGTTTGCATACCTTAGTTTTATCAACCGATGTGAAACCCTCAGGTTGTATCATATACACGTCCTCAAGTAAGTTTCCATTAAGGAAAGTCATTTTCACATCCATTTGTCATATCTCATAGTCATAATGAGCAGCTATGACCAGGAGCATCCGAATGGATTTAAGCATAGCTACTGGTGAATAGGTCTCATCATAATCAACATCTTATTTTTGACGATAGTCTTTCACCACTAATCTAGCCTTATAGGTAATCACATTACCATCCATGTCAGTTTTCTTCTTGAAAATCCACTTGCACCCTATAGGTTTAATGATTTTAGGTGGATCCACCAAGTTCCCAACTTGATTTTCATACATTGAATCCATTTCCGACTTCATGGCTTCAAGACATTTGTCCCTTTCTGAACATTTTGTTGGTGCAATTGGCTCAGGTCATGATTGACCGAACTCCAGTTTAACTCGAGCAATATTTTGATGTTAGACAAAACATATAACATGTGATTGTTAAGGGAAGTCCAAGTGTGTAGCCTTGGCCATGTAAGTCCAAGTGTGTAGCCTTGGCAGTGAAAGTCCAAGCATGGGGCTTGGCATTGGAAGTCCAACATGGAGTTGGCAAGGGAAGACCGAGTGTGTAGTCTTGGCCACGTAAGTCCAAGTGTGCAGCCTTTGCAGTGAAAGTTCAACATGGAGTTGGCAAGGGAAGACCAAGTGTATAGCCTTGGCCACGTAAGTCCAAGTTTGTAGCCTTGGCGGTGAAAGTCCAAGTCATAGGGACTTGGCATTTGAGAAGTCCAAGGGTTGGTATTGGCGGCGTAAGGCCAAGCGATAGTCTTGGGAGCATAAGTCCATATGTACCTTGGCAGTGTAGACACCGATAACATGACAATAGCCGATGGAAGCACCTGGAGGCTAGCATATGGATGAACAAGTCATGGATGACTTGAAGGGATCTGCGCATGGAAGAACAAGTCATGGATGACTTGGAGGGATCCTATAGGCGCGAGGCTAGTAGAGGTGGCTAAAAGGTTTAGGTCTAGACTAATGGTGTCTAGCAAGTATGAGGGCATCATACTTGGGTTAAACCTTATGTTTGAGGTTTACCAGTCGACTAGGGTGATGTACCAGTTGACTCATGGGAGGCGACTGGCATTCAACTGCGTCGTGATACTTGGCAGTCGACTGCTAGCCTTGAGCAGTCGACTAGCCTGGGGCAATCGACTGCTGTGGAGGGCAGTCGACTGCTAGTGTTCATCACGATCATAGAACGCTCGATAATCGACTAATCAATCAGCTACGAGGTTGGCAGTCGACTGATGGTAATGGGTAGTCGACTGCCAATGTATCTATTGGCTAGATACCAACGTGGATTAGGTCGTTGTCTCACAACGGCTACAGGAGCAGTCGACTGGGGCCTTATGGCAGTCGACTTCTAGGTGTGGAATCAGCCCGAGACAAACATAAAAGGAGGAGCTTAGGGAGGATTTCCACTGCAATATTTGGGGAGATTTTGGAGGCGAATTGTTGTTGTATTTCAGACCTTCAAGAGCAAACCAAAGCAAGCAATAAGCAAGAGTTCAAAGTCATTTGTTGTAAAGTTTTTTTTATGTATTTCACTTTGTCTTTGTATTTGCTTGTACGTTTTTATATTACTTTGTAATTGCTTGTATGAGGTTTCTCCACCTCCGACTTGTTGTCGAGAAGGAGTTTGGGTAGTGGTGTGTTCATCACTCGAGCTCGTTAAGTTCACCCCATGGAGTAGAAACCCTAAGGTTTCGAACCACGTATATCGCGTGTCTATTGTGTGTGTTTGTGTATTCGTTTTTGTATTTGCATTTGTGTATTGTATTTCTTCTACACTAACGAATATTGTAGATGAATGAATGAATTTCAACGAACAACGTACATGGGCTATTCAACTCCCTTTCTAGTCGGGCCACAATCCTCCAACACTTTTCAGAACTTCTTCATAACTAGTAGGCTCCTCATCATCAATGAGTAACACATCATTCGATTCACTTACGATAAATCCATATCTCTCATGAATGTTGCGTGTTCTACCAGATCTACGAAGATGTGGTGTTACAACAGGTTCAGCCGATAGCTCATCACTATGAGTTATCGGTTGTGGTGCTTGACCGAGTATCTCTTCAATGTCTATTGGAGTCTTTTGAACCTCTTCAAGTTAAACACCACTCCCACTGTTTTCTTGCAAGAGAAACTCTTTCTCTAGAAACACAGCATGCCTTGAAACAAACACCTTTTGTTCCACAGGATGATAGAATTAGTAACCCCTCATTTCCTTAGGGTATCCAATAAATAGATATTTATCAGACTTAGCATCTAATTTGTCTGATACAGTCCGCTTCACATAAGTAGGAAAATCCCATATTTTTAAATAAGATAAATGAGATTTCTTACTATTCCATATCTCATATAGAGTAGTAGAGACTACCTTGGTCGGGACTCTATTTAGCAAGTAAATAGCTGTCTGAAGTGCATAGCCCCAAAAGGACTTGGGAAGATTCACATGATTCATCATCGACCTAACCATGTCCAACAAGGTTCGGTTTCTCCTCTCAGATACACCATTATGTTGCAGTGTATACGGCGGAGTCCATTGAGACAATATACCATTATCCCTTAGATAATCCAAAAACTCTTGACTCAAGTATTCACCACCTCGATCAGATCGAAGTATTTTAATACTTTTTCTAAGTTGTTTCTCTACTTCATTTCTGAATTCTTCGAACCTTACAAAGGCTTCAGACTTGTGTTTCATCAAGAACAGTTCATCACAAACTGTGAGTAACTCTTGAGCAAACAATGTAGAATTAAGTCAATACTTAATTCATGATCCATCACAAACCCGAGTGTAGCTAATCGCTCGATGTACCCATTCATCTTTAGCACAAATTGTACCACAGATGAACCTTCTTGCATCTTAGAGGTGAAGAGGAGCTTGGAGACTTCGAATCTTTCTGATCTCGCTTGCTCATCAAACAACTCATGAAGATGAAAGACTATGGTATTAGTATTCATATGCTCATGTTACTTCTGAAGCTCGGGTACCATCGCGGCTAGCATGATGCAACTCGTCAGTTCAGAATTAGTCACATGTTTCTAAAAGGCCAACAATTGGTTCGGAGTTGCATCATCCTTAGGACGGTTGGGAAGAGGCTCTTCGAGGACATACACAAGCTTTTCCTCCTTGAGAACAATTCTCAAGTTTCTAAGCCAATCCAAGAAATTCGACCCAGTCAACTTATTTGAATCCAAAATAGAGCATAGATTTAAAGACATCATGATCAATTGATTAGCCTAGAAATACAAATCGAGCATATGTGAGAAAAATGATTTAAAATGCATCAACATACATTTATAAATCTCATTCATTTTTCGAATTCAAAAACCCTTAAAATCAATTTTGGAGATCGTAGGTCCATCTCTGAATGGGTTGATATCCAACATAGATAAGAACAACCATGGAGAGAGTCTAACAAGTCATTCATAGCTACGATGGTAGGTATCAAATATATCAATTACATATCACGTATATGTAACTATCACATTGTGCTATCAACTAATTGAATGTTCGCACAAATATTAGGTTGTTAACACATTAACAAGCATGCATCATATGCATATCACCCAACTTCACCTCCTTTCACATAGATCTTGGAGAGAATCCAACAAGCTTATGCTCCAAGTTAAGCCGACCCATTACTCGAGAAATAGTTTTAATATGGTTAGAGCGTATTCAATCGTTTAGTCAGGCTTGGAGAGAGTCCAACAACCCAAACTAAAGATTGACCTCTAACTCATACCATATTAGTATTAAATTATTTCAATGGTTTGAACATGTTTAGATTCGAGCTGGGCTTGGAGAGAGTCCAACAACCCAAACAAGAAACGGAACTCTGATTCTAACCATATTAATGGAAGGTGTAGACTTTAATATTGTGTAAGGGTTTTGACGTCTCATCCTCCTTTTCATGTAAATAACTATTATCTACATGGCATGACACGCATTGCATACATATGTGCAACTAATGCATCTACATGTCACGACACGCATGGCATAATGATATACATCTAATGCAATTACATGACATACAATTATGACATATTTAAATAATTTCCAAATTATAATAATTAATTTTAGAAATAAAATATATTTGTGATTTGATTTCTCAAATCAAATCTCATTGATTAAATTAGGAAACAAATTTCTAAATTTAATCACATAATTTATTTATGTAAAATATTAATTAAGAAAATTCAAATTTAATTTAGGAAACAAATATCCTAAATTCTAATTTCCTAATCACATCAAGAAATTCATAATTTGAATTTCTTAACTAATTTAAATTTCCATAATTTTTCTAAACATTCCAAAAGTAGAAAAATTTTAAAATTACAATTATGGCAAAACTGATGGGAGGGGAAACTTCGCTTCCCCTTTCAATTAGGTCGCTTGTTCATGGCGATCCCATCCACACCCCCGGATTAAAAAAATTTAATCATAGACAAAAGGGATTGCCCAAGCAACCTTGTCATCGTCGTGCTATTCGATTAGAGTAGTCACTTGAACAAACTTGTTGTTCAAGCGACCAACCTCTATTCTACGAATAGCCACGGAATAGACGATGTACGGATCGCCGACTTTTATGTTTATATTCAGGGTCCAAGTTATATTAGCCACATACAACATGCACATAATTGAAAAACAATTATAGACATAATACAAAAGAACACTAATCAAAATAAACAAGATTATACCTCTTGTTATATCTCTTGATCTTCTATTGTATGTCCTTCCTCCTTTTGGACGTCGTGTGGGCGACGATCTTCCAAAAGTCGAAGCCTTCTAGATCACCAATCTTCCTTTCCTTGTTCACTCCGAACAAAGGAAGATCATAAAACAAAACTCTTCTTCCTATCTAGAACCGACCACCAAGTCAATAGACTCGATGTTGCAACCGGCCAAGGAAAAGAACACGGAGTATGGGAATCGGCCAAAGGGGAATCAATAAGAGCATGGGCGCCCGCCTACACTTGGAGAAGAGAAAGGAAACCAACCCTTCTCCTTGTAGCCGCCCAAAAACCCTAAACCTAGCTCTCCTAATTTTCGGCCAAGGAAGAGGGGAAGAAGGATAGGTTGAGCACCGGCCAAAGTATAGGGAAGAAGGATAGGTGCCGGCCAAACCTTAGGAAGAAGAAGAAGAATCCTCCTCCACTTGTTACCGCCCACCCCAACACCAAAACCCTAGCCACCCACTCCTAATCATAACCCTAATGGGATTGCTTGCCTCCCAAGGGAAGCCAACCCTAATCCTCATCCATCAAGTTGCCGCCCACCCCTATCCTCTCCTTTTATAGAGTTAGGGATAAGCCTTGTTTTAATCTCCACCATTGGTTCTAGGGATTTAATCTCAACCGTCGGATCTAGAGATTTAATCTCTACTTTTGGATATAGAGTTTTGTTTTCATCCATTGGATCTAAGCTTCATGAGGTTTTAATAGGCTATAATAGGGACCATGAGGAGGAGTTGGATCTTGGCCACCCAATGGATCAAGCCCACATAAAGTCCGATCCATTAATGATTATCCATTCCACTAGAGGATTATCATTGATCTACCTCACCAACCCCCATAAGTTAATATGGGCTCCATATATTATTTGTACATTTTCTCCCCGTGTTTAAGATCTCGAATGTCCGTCGATTAATTAATTTACTAACCATTAATTAATCAACATCTAACTCCATGAGTAGTACCACTCAACCTTATCATCATGCTGGACCAAGTCAACCTGCAGGATTTACATGATGAACCTTATGAACTCCTCAAGGGGACATCATCATCCTAATATATAGGACACGGTTTCCTCTTATAATCAACGACACACCATATAAATAATATGATTTCCCAACTTACCGAGCCTATCGATTTAATCTATAAATCTCGCCCATTGGTAAATCAAAGAAATGAATACTAAGTATATGTGCCTGTTATTATATCGGGATTAAGAGCTTGTACAAAATAATATCTGAGGTCCGATTCGATTATGTAGTCAGTAATAAATCGAATCACCTCTAAGTCTGTCCTGCTCAATATACACAGTGCACTAGTGTGATTCTATGGTCAAGACAAACCAATACCAAATCACACTACAACCATACCAATGGTTTGTCCAAAGTCATCTAGGTTGTGAGCCTTTACTTATACTTTACAAGGAGCCGATAACATGATCTCCCGTGTGACACCACACACTATGTTATCTACAATGTAATGTATTAGACAATATTCATAGCCATAAATATGCAAATAATGATCATGTGATTCTTATTTCAAAAATAAAGATGTTTATACAAAAAATAGACTTTTCAGTATACATCCAAACAATCTCCCACTTATACTAAAAGACTATGTTGTCTTCATACTGTTATACATCTGATTCCCATTCCTTCCACATGTCTATCAAAAGCTCTCTCCAGAAAGGCCTTCGTGAAAGGATCTACTATGGTATCCTCTGATGCAATCTAGGCGACAACACCTTCTATCTCCTTTACGATTTCTCGTATCATGTGGTACTTGCGCTCTATGTGTTTACATGCCTTATAGGCTCGTGGTTCCTTCGAGTTTGCAACTGCACCACTATTATCACAATAAATTGTGATAGTTCTGGGCAAACCAGGAATCACATCTAAGTCCATCAGGAAGTTCCTGAGCCACACAGCTTCTTTGGCCGCCTCAGAGGCTACCACATACTCAGCTTCCATGGTAGAGTCTGCCACGCATTTCTGCTTGACACTCCTCCATACAATGGCTCCACCTCCCAAAGTAAACACAAAACCTAAGGTAGACTTACTGTTATCCCTATCTGATTGGAAGTCGAAATCCGTATAACCCACAGGGAGTAATTGGTCTGCCTGGTAAACTAGCATATAATCCCCAGTCCTTCTCAGGTACTTCAATATATGCTTTACCGCAGTCCAATGTCCCTGTCCTGGATTATTCTGATATCTACTGACCATGCCCACGACAAAGCAGATATCTGGTCTCGTACATAGCATCGCATACATGAGGCTTCCTACTGCCGAAGCATAAGGAACCGCCTTCATCTCCTCTATCTCCTCAGATGTTCTAGGACACATCTCCTTAGATAAAAGAACTCCATGCCTGAAAGGTAGAAAACCTTTCTTGGAGTTTTGCATGCTAAAACGATCCATAATCGTGTCTATGTATGAAGCTTGGGATAAGCACAACATCCTTTTCCTACGATCCCTTATAACCTTGATCCCAAGGATGTGTCCCACTTCTCCCAAGTCCTTCATATCAAACTGTTTGGACAACCATACCCTTACGTCCGATAACACCTTGATATTATTGGCAATCAACAAAATGTCATCTATGTATAGTACAAGAAATATCACTACATTTCCGTCACATCTCTTGTATACACAAGACTCATCCAGACTTTGAATAAATCCATAAGACTGGATTACCTCATCAAATCGAATGTTCTAAGACCTCGAAGCTTGCTTCAATCCATAAATGGACCGATTAAGCTTACATACAAGATGCTCTTTGCCTTTTGCAATGAATCCCTCTTGTTGCTTCATATAGATGTTTTCCTCAAGACTTCCATTAAGGAAAGCTGTCTTGACATCCATCTGCCATACCTCATAATCCATATGAGCTGTAATGCATAAAAGAATCCGGATAGACTTAAGCATGGCTACCGGCGAAAAGGTTTCCTCATAATCGATACCCTCTTTCTGAGTATACCCCTTTGCAACAAGCCTCGCTTTGAAGGTCTCAACCTTCCCATCTATTCCTCTCTTTCTTTTGTAGATCCACTTGCATCTAATGGTTTTTACACCATCGGGTGGTTCTACTAGCTCCCAGACCTGATTTGAATCCATAGATTCAATCTCAGTATTCATTGCACTTTGCCAAGATGCTGCATCTTTATCTTGGATTGCCTCATCATATGTCCAGGGATCAGGTTCATGTTCGCCAAGGACAAAATCAGAAGATTCTCCCAAGAACATGAATCTATCAGGCTTGTAGGATCGTTGACGTCGCTAGAAAGGGGGGGAATGAATAGCTACGCTCGTCTTTTCGATTCGTTGTACCCTTCTACAATGATTAGTACGCAGCGGGAACAAGAAAACGAATACAGAAAGAATGACAAATGCAAACACACCAATTTTACGTGGTTCGGAACACAAGTCCCTACTCCACGGTTGACCCTCGTCGGCTCTAGTGATGCACACCACCACTATAAACTTCTCCTTCTCGGTGATACACCGAAGGTGGAGCAACCCTTTTGCACAGTTTATCAGAAAATTTACAAGAAAGCTTACAGTAGACAATGAAGAAGCAGTAAAACAAATACAGATTTCAGAGAGAATGAGAATGCTTCTTGCTTGCTGAATCGTTGACACTCCTGTTGGATGATCAAGGTTTTTTGAATGAAGAAGCTTTTTCACCCGTGTCATTCTTCAGAAAATGTCGTAAGTAATTTTCTTTTTCTTATCCTTCCCTTGAATAACAGCTCAGAATAGTTTATAACTCGAGCCTGATTAGGGCTTTTCTGCCCGCTCAGTCGAGTTGCCTCGACTGGCGCCTTGACTAGAGCATTAATTGGCATTTATTAACGGCTTCAACGGTAAGATTTGGACCATAATTAGTTTTATTTCCGTTGAAACATAGGTCCAGTCGAGGCGATGATCCGACGCCTCGACTGGCAGGCTTTGGTTCCAACCGAACAGAGCAACAGTCGAGCTCCCAGTCGACAGTCCCTTGTGTCTATTCTGTTGGATCAAAGCTCCAGTCGAGTCGCTGCCTCGACTGCTGTCGGTTTTTCCTACGAACATACAAGCCCCAGTCAAGACATCAACCGACTGTGGCTTGCCTCTGCTCGTAAGAAATAACCTCAGTCGAGGCACCGCCTCGACTGATACAGTCAGAAACTGCTGCTTGTCCAGAGCAGTCGAGCTCTCAGTCGACACCCACTTGCGTCTGCTTAGTTGAACCGAGCATCAGTCGAGGCGTCGCCTCGACTGCCACCTTTACCTGATGCCTATGAATTACTGTTCATAGGTCTTCCATGCCAGTAATCATCTCCGGGACTTCGTGCCAAGACTCCCTGTCCGGGTCTTCACTGCCAAGAGGCCACGCCTCCGGGACTTCACTGCCAAGACTTCTCGTTCGGGTCTTCACTTGCCAGGACTCCACTTCCGGGTCTTCATCAATCTTGCATCCAGTCCTCGACCTACAAGAGATTTCCTGAAAATACATCTCATCCAACCGTATGAGATAACACATAATTATCACCTTGACTTAAACCCTTGTCAATCACCAAAAACATCATTTGGGTCTGATTGCATCAACAATCTCCCCCTTTTTTGATGTTTGACAATACGGTTTAAGTTTAGGTGATGAAATTATAGCACAATATAACATATTCGAAATTGAATATGCAAAAAGAAGAGATATAGTTGTGTAGTTTAAAAAGTTTTAATTTCAGGTTAAATTAAACTTAAAGCCCATCTTCTCCCCCTTTGGCAAACACCCAAAAAGAAGAGTTGCTTATAGACGCACTCCCCCTGAATTCATTACCCTTAGTTTATCAAATGCACTAACAATATATTTTAGCAAGATAAATGTCAGTCGTGCATTTCTAAAGAAAGATATAAACCACCGGAAAAAAATTTGACATAATTTTCCTTAATATTTGTTGTAATATCCTGTCATGACTCGATCTAAAAACAAACCTACATACACAGAGATATTAAAAAATATACAAGCATACACCCAAAAAGTCACCCAAAACATCCTGATATATATATTTTTCTTGAATTCAAACTGTTCATACAGGTAAAAAGAAAAAAAAAACTAAACTACTGAAGATGATGGTCCTGATGAATTTGACATCATGGCACGAAGGAGAGTTAGAATTTCATGTCACGAAGGAGAGTTAGAATTTCCTGCTGCTGGGCAGAGGCTTCGGAAAACTGAGCATCTAGCTTGGAGTGAAGCTCTTCGAATTTGGTGTCGATTGACGTACTAAGGTCCATGAATTTAGTATCAACTGAGTGTATGAACTCAGCATGATCTTTTCACAGATTCTCCAGCTGTTCAGACATGGTGGAAGATGGTTCATCAACTAGAACTGGACGTTCTTGTTCACCTTCTTCCTCCATATCCCACCTTTCACCAGCTTGATGTCCATCCGCCCACTCAACTGTTAGTAATATATGAGAGATGTCCTAAGGCAATCGCCTTATGTATGAACCATTTATATGATAAATGAAGATTCACTATTTGAGTATACATGTTTAATGTATTTGATTGGATCTTAAACTCATTTACTGAATGTCCACGATACGATTCACGGCATGAGAGAATTTGTGATTGGATCACAACTAGTGAGTATCTCTACATGTGTAATTGTGATGTATCGGAATTATCCCTAGTCGATGAATTGATGGATTTGGACACCATCAATTCTGTCGAGACTAGCACGAGGTATACTCCTTGGTGTATCCAAGCAGCCGATTCTCACTGGCTGGAGACATTGTGATGTCCGGAGTTAATCGTGGATGCTAGTTATGGTAACTAGTTCATTGGAGTGACCAGCCGTAAGACTTCATATGGTTCTCTGCATATATATAGATATGTCAATGAAGTTCTTACCGTGGCTTAAGCGCGATGTTCCTTTGACTTGCGGTATTCAAGTCATCTTGATCAGGGAGACTTATGCTTTGACATCTTAAGCAAACATCTCCGAGGAGATGTGGACCCGGGATGATTGGGTATAAGTCGAAGTGATCGAAGGTGTTTGAATAGCCTATAAAGGATTCACCACTCCTTGCGAGGAGATGTATACCCATGGCTCTCGTCGGATTGTTACTAAAGTCTTTGGCCAAAGCATTACATGTTTAGAGTAAGGTACTCTTCGATACATGTGGAGTAACTAGAATCCGTAGGACGAGGAAATGATACTTGGGCTAGGCGTGGCGTAGTCGACCTAGTGGGGCGACACAATAGACCATGTCTCGAACCAAGTGGGTATAAGATGAGTGAAGGAATGGGGCACGATTCATTCGAGCCTCTTGAAGGGTTTGAGAAATAGTTACGGATCAAGTTGATCTTTTGGTTAATTGGGGATCATGATGTACTACTAGGTGCCACTCATGATCGTTCTATAATTAATGGTTAATTATAGGCGGCCAACATAAACCGAGAACCTATTTGGTCACACGCACGCGAGTGTAATCCAAAGGATTTAAAAGCGAGCTTGAGAATGGGATTCTCGAGAGAAACTATGTTTGGTTGGACCAAACATAAAGCGAGCATGAAATTGTTTGATCGCAATGGAAGCGTGGATGGGCGTGTCTTATGAAGACATAATGGATGGACCAAAATGGTTTGGTTCTAATCCAATGGATAAGAATAAACCAAAGGGTTTGGTTTATTTTAAGCGAATGAACAAAAAGTTGGTTGGTTCGTTTTAACTTAAAATAAACCATCATGGTTTGGTTTATTTTAACTTATCTTAATGGAGCGGGTTAACGGGCTTTATGGATATGATCCATTAACCATTAAGAGAATTAGTTCTCTATAAAAGTGGGCTTAAGGGATTGTTAAACCCTAATCCAAAATCAAAACCCTAGCCTCCAAGGAGTTGCCGCCCAACCTGGTTGTGCCGCCCAACCTCCTTGCCGCCCAGCTTGATTGTGGTGCCGTCTAGCTCCTTGCCGGCGACCAAGCTTCAGCCGGCGAACCTCCGGCGACCCTCCGGTGATCTCCTATAGGTTTGGCATCAAGGTGAGGCTTTTCTCTCCTTGTTTTGGCCGGCGCCTACTCCTCCACCAAGCTGTCCAGTTTTCTGGACAGCTTCTCCTCCTCTCGTCGGAGCGTCGTTTGGACGATGGTTAGTGCTCCGACAGCAGCTAACATACCGGGGATTTGATCTCCGGTAATCCTCTGAGGTGGAGGACGAAGGATTCGTCAAACGGTTGACGAATACCTCTCCGGAGAAGCGAGTTTTGAGAACTCGTTTTGGATCCGAATTTGGATTCGGATCGTGATCATCTCTCGATCACGTCGTCTTCAACACGAGGCTAGTAACCCATACGAAGACGAAGCTCGTGACTTAGCGAAGTCATCCCGAGGAGCTCGGCGTGGATACGGATAGAGACGATTCTTACGAGGATCGTTCCGGTTGATGCCGTTCCCGCTACACGTCATACGGAAGGTATAACGTAGTTTAATTTCCTTTTATTGCAATTTTAATTTACGGTTATGTCTACACTTGTTGTAATAGCATGCGTGTGTTGTGTGTGTTGTAATAAATAGGAGTATTTATTATTTTTATTGCCTCCGCTGTGCTCATGTTTACGAAACATGATCGAACACACACACGCCGCGGTGCCGGAAACCCAACAGTGGTATCAGAGCCCAGGTTGTGTTTCGACATAATCGTAAAATGGTTTTGCGATAGTCATAATGTATTTCTGGAAATTTTCTAATTTTGGAAATTTAGAAGTATTTATGGAAATTTTTCAATTTTGGAAAGTCTAGAAGTATTTATGGAAATCTTCCACTTTTGGAAAGTTGAAAGTATTTATGGAAATTGATATTTTCCATAAATAAAATATTTGATTAGATTCTGAAAATTTGTTTCCTAATTTAATCATGATTTGATTTGGGAAATCAAATCTTAAAATATTTTATTTCCATAAGTAGTTTTAATGATTTAGGAAATTGGTTTCCTAAATAGATTTTCCTTAATCAAATAATTCCATGAATAAAATATGTGATTAGATTTGGAAATTTGTTTCCTAATTTAATTATGATTTGATTTGGAGAATTAAATCTTAAACATATTTTATTTCCATAAATAGTTATGACATATAAGGAAATTATATACATGACATAATTGTATGCCATGTAATTGCATTAGATGCATAACATTATGCCATGCGTGTCGTGACATGTAGATGTATGCCATGTATGTCATGCCATGTAGATAATAGTTATTTGCATGCAAAGAGGATGAGACATAAAAACCCTTAATCAATATTAAAGCCTACACCTTCCATTAATATGGTTAGAACCAGAGTTCTGTTTCTTGTTTGGGTTGTTGGACTCTCTCCAAGCCCGGCTCGAACCTGAATATGTTCATACCATGGAATAGTTTAATACTAATATGGTAAGAGTCAGAGGTCAATCGTTAGCTTTGGTTGTTGGACTCTCTCCAAGCTGGGCTAATTGGTTGAATGCGCTCTAACCATATTAAAACTATGTCCTGATTAATGGGTTGGCTTTAACCTGGAGCATCGGCTTGTTGGACTCTCTCCAAGGTCGATGTAAAGGGAGGTGAAGTTGGGTGCTATGCATATGATGCATACTTGTTAATGTGTTAACAACCCGATGTATGTGTGAACATTTAATTAGTTGATAGCACATTGTGATAGTTGCATATACGTGATATGCAATCGGTATAGTTGATACCTACCGTCGTAGTTATGAATGGCTTGTTGGACTCTCTCCAAGGTTGTTCATAACTATGATGGATATCAGCCCATTCGGAGATGGACCTACGATCTCCCGAAGTGATTTTGGGGTTTTTGAAATTCGAAAAATGAATGGGATTTATAAATGTATATTGATGCATTTTAAAATCATTTTCTCATATATGCTCGTTTTGTATTTCTCAGTTAATATATTGATCATGATGTGTTTGAATTTGTGTTCCATTTTGGATTCAAATAAATTGACTGGGCCGAACTTCTTGGACTGGCTTAAAAACTTGAGAATTGTTCTCAAGGTGAAAAGCTTGTGTATGTCCTCGAAGCGCCTCTTCCCGCCCGTCCTAGTGACGATGCAACTTGGACCAATTGTTGGTCTATCAGAAACATGTGAGTGATTCTGAACAAATGAGTTGCATCATGCTAGCCACGATGGAACCCAAGCTCTGGCGGCATGAGATGGATGCTCATATCGTAGTCCTTCATCTTTGTGAGTTGGTTGATGAGCAAGTGAGATTCGAAAGGTTCGAAGTCTCAAAGCTCCTCTTCACCTCTGAGATGCTAGGAGGTTCATCTGTGGTACTGCTCAATATGCTGAAGACTGTGGAGTCTTCTGAGAAGCATGAGCAGGGGACAATGCTGTTAGTTGATTCCTCGAAGAAAGGTTCTAAGAGGAAGTCAAAGGAACAGCAGAAGGGAAAGAAGAGAAAGGCTAAGAAGGTAGAACTAGCACAAAAGGAAACTTGCCATCATTATGGCAAGGAGAGACATTTGCGAAGAAAGTGCAAGATTTATCTTGAGTCCATGAAGAAGGATAAGGCATCGGATGCCCCATCTTCTTGAAATCTTCTTTATTGATTGTCATTCTATTTCCTCAGACACTTGGGTATTTGATACTGGGTGTGGCTCACATATATGTAATGACATACATGGGCTAAGGAATAGAAGAAGACTCGTCAAGGAAGAGTCAAATTTACGTGTTGGGAATGGAGCAACGGTTGCTGCACTCGCCATCGGAACGTATTTGTTGGAACTCCCTGTAGGACTTGTCTTAGAACTGGACAATTGCTTTTATGTTCCTTCGTTGATAAAGAACATCATTTCTATTTCTTGTCTAAATAGAAATGGGTTCCATTTGACTTTTAGTAACAATTGTTGTTACATAACTTTGAATGGAGTTCTTTATGGGATTGGAACTTTAAGCAATGGTGTTTATACGTTGGACGTATCCAGTGACATTTTCAATATCGAAGCGAGCAACACGCGTGCTCGAAAGGATAATCAAATAGACTCCTATATGTGGCATTGTCGTCTTGGCCATATAAGCAAGAAACGCATGTCCGAATTACACCGATGTGGAATTCTGGAATCGTTTGAATTGGATTCATACGATACATGCGAATCATGCTTAAAAGGCAAGATGACTAAGTTACCTTTTACTGGAAAAGGTGAACGAGTGGGAGAGTTACTAGGTTTAGTACATACTGATGTATGTGGACCTATGTCAACTCAAGCATTAGGAGGCCATAGCTACTTCATTACCTTCACCGATGATCACTCACGGTTTGGGTATGTGTTCTTGATGAAACACAAGTCTGAAGCCTTTGAAAGGTTCAAAGAATTCAGAAATGAAGTAGAGAAACAACATGACAAGAGTATTAAAATACTTCGATCGGATCGAGGTGGTGAATACTTAAGTCAAGAGTTTCTTGATTATCTAAGAGACAATGGCATATTGTCTCAATGGACTCCGCCCTATACACCACAGCATAATGGTGTATCTGAGAGGCGTAACCAGACCTTGTTGGACATGGTCAGGTCAATGATGAATCATGCAACTCTTCCCAAGTCCTTTTGGGGTTATGCACTTCAGACAGCTGTTTACTTGTTAAACAGAATGCCTACCAAGGTAGTCTCAACTACTCCATATGAGATATGGAATGGTAAGAAACCTCATGTATCTTACTTGAAGATATGGGGTTGTCCTGCTTATGTGAAGCGGACTGTATCAGACAAACTGGATGCTAAGTCTGATAAATGTCTATTTATTGGATACCCTAAGGAAACAAGGGGTTACCAATTCTATCATCCTGTGGAACAAAAGGTGTTTGTTTCAAGGCATGCTGTGTTTCTAGAGAAAGAGTTTCTCTTGCAAGAAAATAGTGGGAGTGTCGTCGAGCTTGAGGAGGCTCGAGAGACTCAAATAGACATTGATGAGATACCTGGTTAAGCACAACAGTCGACAACTCATAGTGATGAGCAATCGGCTGGACCTATTGTAACACCACATCTTCGTAGATCTGGTAGAACACGCAATATTCCTGAGAGATATGGATTTCTCGTAAGTGAATCGAACGATGTGTTACTCATTGATGATGAGGAGCCTACCAGTTATGAAGAAGTGCTGACAAGTTCAGAAAGGGATAAGTGGCTTGGTGCCATGAAGTCGGAAATGGATTCCATGTATGAAAACCAAGTTTGGAACTTGGTTGACCCACTGAAGGCATAAAGCCTATAGGGTGCAAGTGGGTTTTCAAGAAGAAAACCGACATGGATGGTAATGTGATTACCTATAAGGCTAGATTGGTGGCGAAAGGATATCGTCAAAAGCAAGGTGTTGATTATGACGAAACCTATTCGCCTGTAGCTATGCTTAAATCCATTCGGATGCTCCTGGCCATAGCAGCTCATTATTATTATGAGATATGGCAGATGGATGTGAAAACAGCTTTCCTTAATGGAAACTTGCTCGAGGACGTGTATATGATACATCCTGAGGGTTTCACGTCGATTGATAAAACCAAGGTATGCAAGTTGCGACGATCCATTTATGGATTGAAGCAAGCATCCAGGAGCTGGAATATCCGTTTTGATGAGACGATCAAAAAGTTTGATTTCTCACAAAATCCAGACGAACCTTGTGTGTACAAGAAGGTTAGTGGGAGTGCAATCGTGTTCTTAGTATTGTATGTCGATGACATATTACTTATAGGAAACGATGTGTCAATCTTACAGTCAGTTAAGGTTTGGTTGTCCAAGACATTCTCCATGAAAGACCTGGGAGAAGCAACCTACATCCTTGGGATTAAGATCTATAGAGATAGATCGAAACGGTTGCTTGGTCTTTCGCAGTCTACATATATAGACCGAGTGCTAAAGAGGTTTAGCATGTCGGAATCCAAGAAAGGTTATCTGCCCATCAGGCATGGGGTACACCTTTCGAAGTCTATGTGTCCGCGCACAGAAGACGAGAGGATTTGCATGAGTAAGATTCCCTATGCATCCGCAATAGGATCTATCATGTATGCTATGTTATGTACGAGGCCCGATGTATCGTATGCTCTGAGTGTCATGAGCAGATACCAGTCCGATCCAGGAATGGATCATTGAGCGGCTGTTAAGACGATCCTTAAGTACTTGAGAAGAACTAAGGATGTGTTCCTAATATATGGAGAAGGGTACATGGTGATACGTGGGTATACGGATGTCAGCTCCAGACAGACAAGGATGATTCCATGTCTTAGTCTGGGTATGTATTCACCTAGAATGGAGGCGCAATAAGTTGGAAAGGTTTCAAGCTTGACACTATAGCGGATTCTGCCACTAAGGCAGAATACGTTGCGACTTTAGGCAAAGAAGCGGTTTGGATCAATAAGTTCATCTATGAACTTGATGTGGTCTCATCAATGATCCAAACATGTGCTTCGCCGCTATCATCTTATCAAAGAGATCATCAGTAGGAACGAAATACAAATCGAGAAAATTCCCACTGAAAGGAACTTAGCGGATCCTTTGACTAAAGCATTACCTCAAAGTAAGTTTGAGGGTCATGTTAGAGCTTATGGTATTGGATACCATAGCGATTGGCATTAAGCCAAGTGGGAGTCTGTTAGTAATATATGAGAGATGTCCTAAGGCAATCGCCTTATGTATGAACCATTTATATGATAAATGAAGATTCACTATTTGAGTATACATATTTTATGTATTTGATTGGATCTTAAACTCATTTACTGAATGTCCACGATACGATTCACAGCATGAGAGAATTTGTGATTGGATCACAACTAGTGAGTATCTCTACATGTGTAATTATGATGTATCGGAATTATCCCTAGTCGATGAATTGATGGATTTGGACACCATCAATTCTGTCGAGACTAGCACGAGGTATACTCCTTGGTGTATCAAGCGTGATTCACCGGGAGACATTGTGATGTCCGGAGTTAATCGTGGATGCTAGTTATGGTAACTAGTTCATTGGAGTGACCAGCCGTAAGACTTCATATGGTTCTCTGCATATATATAGATATGTCAATGAAGTTCTTACCATGGCTTAAGTACGATGTTCCTTTGACTTGCGGTATTCAAGTCATCTTGATCAGGGAGACTTATGCTTTGACATCTTAAGCAAACATCTCCGAGGAGATGTGGACCCGGGATGATTGGGTATAAGTCGAAGTGATCGAAGGTGTTTGAATAGCCTATAAAGGATTCACCACTCCTTGCGAGGAGATGTATACCCATGGCCTCTCGTCGGATTGTTACTAAAGTCTTTGGCCAAAGCATTACATGTTTAGAGTAAGGTACTCTTCGATACATGTGGAGTAACTAGAATTCGTAGGATGAGGAAATGATACTTGGACTAGGCGTGGCGTGAGTCGACCTAGTGAGGGACCACAATAGACCATGTCCTAACCAAGTGGGTATAAGATGAGTGAAGGGAATGGGGCACGATTCATTCGAGCTCAAGGGTTTGAGAAATAGTTCGGATCAACCGTTGATCTTTTCGGTTAATTGGGGATCATGATGTACTACTAGGTGCCACTCATGATCGTTCTATAATTAATGGTTAATTATAGGCGGCCAACATAAACCGAGAACCTATTTGGTCACACGCGACAACGAGTGTAATCCAAAGGATTTAAAGCGAGCTTGAGAATGGGATTCTCGGAGAGAAACTATGTTTGGTTGGACCAAACATAAAGCGAGCATGAAATTGTTTGATGCAATGGAAGCGTGGATGGGCGTGTCTTATGAAGACATAATGGATGGACCAAAATGGTTTGGTTCTAATCCAATGGATAAGAATAAACCAAAGGGTTTGGTTTATTTTAAAGCGAATGAACAAAAGTTGGTTGGTTCGTTTTAACTTAAAATAAACCATCATGGTTTGGTTTATTTTAACTTATCTTAATGGAGCGGGTTAACGGGCTTTATGGATATGATCCATTAACCATTAAGAGAATTAGTTCTCTATAAAAGTGGGCTTAAGGGATTGTTAAACCCTAATCCAAAATCAAAACCCTAGCCTCCAAGGAGTTGCCGCCCAACCTGGTTGTGCCGCCCAACCTCCTTGCCGCCCAGCTTGATTGTGCTACCGTCTAGCTCCTTGCCGGCGACCAAGCTTCAGCCGGCGAACCTCCGGCGACCCTCCGGTGATCTCCTATAGGTTTGGCATCAAGGTGAGGCTTTTCTCTCCTTGTTTTGGCCGGCGCCTACTCCTCCACCAAGCTGTCCAGTTTTCTGGACAGCTTCTCCTCCTCTCGTCGGAGCGTCATTTGGATGACGGTTAGTGCTCCGACAGCGGCTAACATACCGGGGATTTGATCTCCGGTAATCCTCTGAGGTGGAGGACGAAGGATTCGTCAAACGGTTGACGAATACCTCTCCGGAGAAGCGAGTTTTGAGAACTCGTTTTGGATCCGAATTTGGATTCGGATCGTGATCATCTCTCGATCACGTCGTCTTCAACACGAGGCTAGTAACCCGTACGAAGACGAAGCTCGTGACTTAGCGAAGTCATCCCGAGGAGCTCGGCGTGGATACGGATAGAGACGATTCTTACGAGGATCGTTCCGGTTGATGCCGTTCCCGCTACACGTCATACGGAAGGTATAACGTAGTTTAATTTCCTTTTATTGCAATTTTTAATTTACGGTTATGTCTACACTTGTTGTAATAGCATGCGTGTGTTGTGTGTGTTGTAACAAATAGGAGTATTTATTATTTTTATTGCTTCCGCTGTGCTCATGTTTACGAAACATGATCGAACACACACACGCCGCGGTGCCGGAAACCCAACAGATTCTCCAGCTGTTCAGACATGGTGGAAGATTCTCCAGCTGTTCAGACATGGTGGAAGATGGTTCATCAACTAGAACTGGACGTTCTTGTTCACCTTCTTCCTCCATATCCCACCTTTCACCAGCTTGATGTCCATCCGCCCACTCAACGGTTCTACCAACTTTTGACATGCCGGCCAAAGAAAAGTTTCTCCACTTTATGAAATCAAAGTCTGTCATCTGCCTAATTTTCCCCCTGCTTGTGTTGATGCCTATGGATTCTAGCCAAAATGTGATGATATGACCAAAAGGCATGTAAATTTTCTTTTGGACAGTAGTTGAGAAGTGGACTATGCAGAGAAAGATGTTTAAAGCAACATTAAAGTTTAAACGTTGCTTTAAGAGATGTAGAGCTAGTAAATGATGTGGTCTTATCTTAGCTTTCCCCCTAGTAACAATTGGAATGATGCAACCTACAATGACCTTATATAGGACATTATCGGGGGCAGCTAATGCCATGGCCGGAAATAGAGTAAGACCAGGTTGTCTGGGTTTTTTAAAGAAGTACTCATGAATTGCATTTATGGAGTATCCCTCAACAGGTTCTTGAATGCTTGGATAGCATTCAAGGGTTGAGTTTGACTCTCGACACTCTAGAAATGCTCTGAGGATATCAGGAGTGAAAGATATGTCCTTTCTGGCTACCCTACTCTTAAGGATGAGTTTATCACCTGTAGGCTATAGATTGTTGTAGAATTCACTAACTAAGTCTATATTGATGTCATGATCACAATAGACTAGTTTATTGAGCCCAAAGTAGTTAATCATTTGTATAACATGTTGGGCATGATTTTCAAAAAATTCTTTATCTAATGATCTAGTATGCATCAACTGAAATTTGTGGGCAGTAAAGGTATGTTGATGATGTGTGGAGGGAAACCGGGGATCCGTAGATGGATTATCCCGAGGTGTTTCACTTGACTCGCCTATCCTACGTTTTTGTCTAATGAATGCCAAAATGATGTTCCAAAAAAAAAAAAATCAATATGATGGTATGATGAGTGGCAATAACCAACACCCAATTAGTTTACCCAATATTACTAAGTCGTGTAATTAAATAGATGAGTTTAGAAATTTACTTAGGTGCCATTTTTCCTATTGTTGACTGGTCTTGAGGGATCAAGAAGATGACTTCTGTGAAATCACCTTCTCCAGCTAGAGAAAAAAAAAACTGGCGAACCCTAGAAAATCTGGCAAAATCTAGGGTTTGAGAAAATCGTCGTCTAGGGTTAGGGATTGACCAAAAGAAGGAATGAAGGGCTAAAGAACTTACTTGAAGTTAGTTTAGGAGCGAGTGAGGTAATCTAGGGTTTTGTCGGTGTTAAACTTGGCCGGAGACTTGAACAGCGACAGCCAGGAGACATAAGAGAAAAAAAAACGCGGCGAGAGGAGTCGAGGCGAGTCGCGAGTTTGGGAGAGGCGGTAAGTGAAATTCCTTATATATTTCTTAGTTACGCAGTCGAGGCAGTAAGTTGAACGCCTCATCATTATATCGATCAGGCGCCTCAGTGCGCCGCTTACATTTGCTCACACCTATCGAAATATCAAATTTTACTTGGTTGGAATGTCCAATTATGTTTATAAACCAAATACACACGAATTATGTATTGGTCTTCCCCATAATTGGTCAACTTAATGATTCATACAGTTTTCAACCACATTACTCAAGTTATGCATCATAACAAGCAATTTGAGTAAATTGGTTGCTCCTAACATCTCACCCCTATCTAGTAATACACAAGCAGAGTTAATCCTATGATTTGTGTGAGATGTTTCCCAAAAGTATCCCAAACATTATTTTCCCATTTCTTTTGAACTTATGAATTAGTCCTTATGATCACGGAGAGTTTTTACTCAGCTGCACACATTCCCAACTCTCTTCTTAAATGACTAAATTCATTTTCTGGAAGAGGTTTTGTGAAAATATAAGCAAGATTCGCCTTAGACTCAACATAATTGAGTATAATATCTCCTCTTGCTACATGATCCCTAATGAAGTGATGTCTCACTTCAATGTGTTTTTTTCTAAAATGATGGACTGGGTTTTTCGTTAAGTTGATCGTGCTAATATTATCACATAGCACTTGCACGTTCTTATATGAAAAACCATAATCCTCCAATGTGTGAGTCGTCCATAACAATTGTGACACACTCTCTCCCATGGCTATGTACTCAACCTCAGTGGTGGAGAGAGCAACACAATGTTGCTTTCGACTTGACCAACCAACTAAAGCTGAACCTAGGAATTGACAGCCCCCGCTAGTACTTTTTCTATCTAGTTTGTATCCTGCATAATCTGAATCTGTATAGCCTACTAAATCAAAAGACTCAGTTTGGGGATACCACAGTCCAACTGATATTGTTGCTTTAAGATATCTCATAATTCTTTTAACAGCAACCCAATGAGACTCTTTAGCACACGATTGATATCATGCACACATGCCCACAGCAAATACTATATCAGGTCTACTTGCTGTAAGATATAAAAGACTACCTATGGCACTCCTATAACGCTTTAGATCGACAGGTTTACCATCTACATCACTATCTAGATGAGTCTTTTGTGCCATTGGAGTGGCAACCTCCTTAACATTTTCCATGTTGAATCTTTTTAGCAACTCCATGGCATATTTTGATTGACAAACATGAATTCCTTCTTTGGTTTGTTTGATTTGAAGTCCAAGGAAAAATGTCAACTCCCCTACTAGACTCATCTCAAACTCACTCTCCATGTGTTCTATGAATTCATTGAGATAATCCCTATTGTTTGAACGACAGATTATGTCATCGACATAAATCTGAGCTACAAATATGTCTTCACCGTTTCTTTTCAGAAAAAGTGTGGGATCAATTTGACCTCTTCTAAAACCCCTCTCAACTAGAAAAATTGAAAA
The DNA here is from genome assembly GCA_025175895.1 of Wurfbainia villosa. NCBI lineage: Eukaryota > Viridiplantae > Streptophyta > Magnoliopsida > Zingiberales > Zingiberaceae > Wurfbainia > Wurfbainia villosa. The sequence goes on along the minus strand of CM046000.1, from coordinate 16,250,351 downwards.
CCTTTCGTACCAAGCACGAGGTGCTTGTTTCAGCCCATAAAGAGCCTTCTTGAGCTTATACACGTGATTTGGAAATTCAGAATTTTCAAATCCCGGTGGTTGTTCAACATAGACCTCTTCCTTTATAAACCCGTTCAAAAATGCTGACTTCACATCCATTTGATATAATTTGAATCCTCTATATGCTGCAAATGCTAGCATTAATCGAATGGATTCTAACCTAGCCACGGGTGCATAAGTTTCACCATAATCAAGTCCCTCAATTTGATTGTATCCTTTAGCAACTAACCTAGCTTTATTTCTCACTATTTCTCCTTTATCATTCAATTTATTCTTGAATACCCATTTGGTTCCTATTATGGTAGCTTGATCAGGTCTTGGAACTAAATCCCAAACTTGACTTCTCTCAAATTGTCCCAATTCATCTTGCATTGCTATAACGATGGATCAAGCAAAGCTTCATCAATTACTTTTGGTTCAATTTCAGAGATTAATGCTTCTTGATTCACTTCATTTCTAAAGAATGATCTTGTCCTCACCCCATGATGGATGTCTCCAACAACTTGGTCTAGGGAATGACTAGTGACCATTCTAGTGGATCTTGGTACTTGAGATGTTTCTTGACCCTCATTGTTAGATACAATCTCAAGCAATGACCCTTCTGATCTAGATTTTTCATTTTCGGAGTCAGATTTGACTCCCCCTACACTTGTGTCCTCCTTCAAACTCAATCTTTTGAGTTCGACCTTTGCTGCATCACTATTATCCTTAGAGTCAATTTGGTCTTTACATTCCTCAAAAACCACATTTGACGATTCCTCAACCAAATTTGTTCATTTGTTGTAAACTCGATAAGCCTTACTAGTGAGGGAATATCCTAATAGGACACCTTCATCCTGCGATGAATTTTCCTAGATGATCCTTAGTGTTTAAAATGAAAACCTTGCAACCAAAAACCCTAAGATGTTTGACTGTTGGTGGTTTTCCAGACCATAGTTCATGAGGTGTTTTTCCTAAGAATCTATGTATCAAAACTCTGTTTTGAACATAGCATGCAGTGTTAATTGCCTCAGCCCACAAGTAACTAGGAAGAGTATACTCATTTAGCATACTCCTCGCAGCTTCTTGCAAAGCTCTATTCTTCCTCTCTACCACACCATTTTGTTGTGGTGTCCTAGGAGTGGAAAATTCATGTTTATAGCCTTTTTCTAAACAGAATTCCTTAAACCTCATATTTTCAAATTCTCCTCCATGATCACTCCTAATTGTTTTAATTGTTAAGTTTTTCTCATTCTCAATTCTTCTACAAAAAGGAATAAAAATTTCTAATGTTTGATCCTTATGTTTGAGAAAGAAGGTCCATGTATATCTAGTATAATCATCTACTACTACCAAGCAATATCTACTTCCATTCAAGGTTTTTGTGGAGCTACTATCAAACAAATCTAAATGCAATAAATCTAAAGCATTTAAAGTACTTACAGTGTTCTTGTTTTTTGTGTGATGCTCTTATTTGTTTACCTTTTTGACATGCATCACATAGCTTGTCCTTTTCGTACTTGAGCAATGGTAGACCTCGCACAAGCTCTTCCTTGGCCAACCTCTTGATATTTTTCATGTTGACGTGTGCTAGTCTCCGATGTCATAGCCATGATTCATCTTCTTTGGACAAAAAACACTTCACACACAGGTTAGTAGCACTACTAAATTGAACTTGATAGATATTCTCCTTCCTCGTCCCTACTAGCATGATAGTATCGGTTTCATTATGTTTAATTAAGCATTTAGTTGAATAAAATTCTACTCTATATCCTTCATCACATAATTGACTGACACTTAACAAATTAAAAACCATTCCTCTAACTAGCAGAACATTCTTAATCCTAAATTATTCAGATATTACTATGTCTCCTACTCCTATGACTTTTAGTTTGCCACTATTACCAAAAGAAATAATACCTTTACTCCTGTTTTTAAATGTAGCAAACTTCGTGGAGTCCCCGGTCATGTGCTTGGAGCATCCTCTATCTACAACCCACATCATTGGATACTCCCCCTCGATCGGTACCTAATCAAATACGAAAAACAAGATCTTTTGGAACCTAGATTTTGGGTCCATTAGCATTTACAACATATTGTTTAGGAATCCAAGCCTTAGTTGTGTTTGCTTTACCAACATGAGTTCTATTTACTAATGACATGAAACTGAATTCCTTTTTTGTTGGTTTGTAGCCTATTCCTGCTCTGTTGTAAACTGCCCTTTGGGCATCTAAAATCATGTTAAGAGTTTGAGAGCTTGTTGTGAATCTCTCAAGTGTGCACTTGAGATCATCAACTTGTGCTCTCAAGAAATTATTTTCTTCCCTAAGTTTTTCGATTTCATAAGTATCAATCCTAATTTCTGTAGGAACAGAATCCTAAGTTTTAAGCTCCTCTAATTCTGATTTTAACATCTTAACTTTATTTTTTGATCTACTCAAGGCATTAGTTAAGCATGCTACTATTTCATACAATTTATCTAGTTCAGGAGATGTTACCTCATCATCATCAGATGATGATGATGTGTCCTTCCGTGAAGACTCATCTGAATCTGTGTGATTAAACACCATTAGTGCCATATGCTTGGCTCCTTTTGCCCTGTCTTCATCTTCTGAGGAACTGGAAGAAGAGTCATCCCATGTTGCCCTCAACGCCTTCTTCTTCCTGGACTTGTCCTCTTTCTTGTTGATATCAGGACATTCACTCTTGATGTGCCCTTTCCTGTTACACTCAAAACAAACCACATCAGATTTACCTCTAAATTTATGTGATGACTTACCTTTCCTCTTGTCTGCGAAGATTTTCTTTACATCCTTCTTATTGTACTTTCTACTTCTCCTCATCATCCTCCTCACAAAATTGGCTACCTCACTGGATGAGGACTCGTCGTCACTGTCACTACTTGTCTCAGATGAGGATGAAGATGACTCCTTCTTCTTCTCCTTTTTCTTGTTCTCCTTGTATTGCTCACCTGCAACAAAAGCAATACCTTTCTCTTTTGGACCCTTGTTAGCTTGCTCATGTAATTCCATTTCACAAAATAATTCATCCAACTTTATAGTAGACAGATCCCTTGATACTTTGTAGGCATCTACCATAGATGACCACAAAGCATTTCGGGGAAAAGACTTTAGGACGTACCTGATAATGTCTCTGTTCTCCAAATTTTCTCCGACTGAATGCAGCCCATTCAATACTTCCTTGAACCTTCCATGCAACTCACCAACAGTCTCGCCATCTTTCATAGCGAGATTTTGCAGCTGGTTCATGTAGAGATCTCGCTTTGCTATCCTCGAGTCTCTTGTCCCTTCGTTCAGTTCTATCAGTTTATTCCAGAGATCTTGCGCGCTGCTGAACGGACCCACTTTGTTGAGTTGATCCTTCGCTAGACCACATTGCAGAGTCACGGTGGCCTTAGCATTTGCTTGCGCCTTGCATTTTTGTTCTACAGTCCACCTTCCAGACTCAAGTACTTTGCCTTCTGCATCCATCGGTGTCGTGAAGCCTTCGGTTACCGAAAACCACATATCTATCTCAGTCATGAGATAGTACTCCATCCGGCTTCGCCAATACTGGAAGTTCGTTCCGTCAAAGAATGGAGGCCTGTTTGTGCTATAATCTTCTTGCATCGCCATTTGAACTTGCTCTTGCGGTTGTGAATTCGAAGAAGAGCACCAGGCTCTGATACCAATTGTAGGATCATTGGCGTCGCTAGAAAGGGGGGGGAATGAATAGCTACGCTCGTCTTTTTGATTCGTTGTACCCTTCTACAATGATTAGTACGCAGCAGGAACAAGAAAACGAATACAGAAAGAATGACAAACGCAAACACACCAATTTTACGTGGTTCGGAACACAAGTCCCTACTCCACGGTTGAGCCCTCGTCGGCTTTAGTGATGCACACCACCACTATAAACTTCTCCTTCTCGGTGATACACCGAAGGTGGAGCAACCCTTTTGCACAGTTTATCAGAAATTTACAAGAAAGCTTACAATAGACAATGAAGAAGCAGTAAAACGAATACAGATTTCAGAGAGAATGAGAATGCTTCTTGCTTGCTGAATCGTTGACACTTCTGTTGGATGATCAAGGTTTTTTGAATGAAGAAGCTTTTTCACCCGTGTCTTTCTTCAGAAAATGTCGTAAGTAATTTTCTTTTTCTTATCCTTCCCTTGAATAACAGCTCAGAATAGTTTATAACTCGAGCCTGATTAGGGTTTTTCTGCCCGCTCAGTTGAGTCTCCTCGACTGGCGCCTCGACTAGAGCATTAATTGGAATTTATTAACGACTTCAACGGTAAGATTTGGACCATAATTAGTTTTATTTCCATTGAAACATAGGTCCAATCGAGGCGATGATCCGACGCCTCGACTGGCAGGCTTTGGTTCCAACCGAACAGAGCAACAGTCGAGCTCCCAATCGCGATCCTTGCGTCGTACTTGGATCAAAGCTCGATCAGTCTTGCCTTGACTGCTATCGGTTTTTCCTACGAACATACAGGCCCCAGTCGAGACATCAACCGACTGTGGCTTGCCTCTGCTCGTAAGAAATAACCACAGTCGAGGCGGCGCCTCGACTGATACAGTCAGAAACTGCTGCTTGTCCAGAGCAGTTGAGCTCTCAGTCGACACCCACTTACATCTGCTTAGTTCAACCGGGCATCAGTCGAGGCGTCGCCTCGACTGCCACCTTTACCTGATGCCTATGAATTACTGTTCATAGGTCTTCCATGCCAGGAATCATCTCCGGGACTTCGTGCCAAGACTCCCTGTCCGGGTCTTCACTGCCAAGAGGCCACGCCTCCGGGACTTCACTGCCAAGACTCCTCGTCCGGGTCTTCACTTGCCAGGACTCCACTTCCGGGTCTTCATCAATCTTGCATCCAATCCTCGACCTACAAGAGATTTCCTGAAAATACATCTCAACCAACCGTATGAGATAACACATAATTATCACCTTGACTTAAACCCTTGTCAATCACCAAAAACATCATTTGGGCCTGATTGCACCAACAAGGCTGTCTCACAACCCTCCCACTACGACGAGGTATCACCTGTGTATCCTCTGTGACACGCGGTGCAATGACTTGTGGTATATCCTCTTATACTGGTGGTACTGAAGAAGTGACTTCTCCTTTTAATTCCTCCAGAACAATTTTACTCTTGGGCTTGTGGCTCATCACATAGTCTTCCTCTAGAAATCTGGCGTTCGTGCTAATGATCACCCTCTGATCTCTAGGACTATAAAACAAACCACCCTTCATTCCTTTAGGATAGCCAACGAACATGCGTACTTCTATACGAGGTTCCAACTTTCCAGCATCTGCCTTCAGCACATGTGTTGGACTCCCCAAATCCGAATATGTTTTAGACTAGGCTTTCGCCCAGTCCACAATTATGTGGGAGTAGAAGGCACTGATTTAGATGGAACCAAGTTCAGAATGTACACCATCGTATCTAGAGCATATCCCCAGAACGAATCTGACAACTCAGAATAGCTCATCATCGGTCTAACCATCTCCATAAGAGTCCTATTCCTTCGCTGTACTACACCATTCTGCTGGGGTGTGCCAGGTGCAGACAATTGGGATTGAATCTCAGCCTCTGATAAGTAATTCATAAACTCTCCCAAGAGGTACTCACCACCACGAGTAGATCGTAGTGTCATCCATATCTTGAATAATCGTCTATGAAAAAGATGAAATATTCAAAACCACCTCTAGCCTAGATAGACATAGGACCACACAAATTAGAATGAACCAATTCTAACACATCTTTGGCTCTATACCCCTTGGCCTTAAAAGGCCTCTTGGTCATTTTACCCTCCAAGCAAGATTCGCAGGTTGGGAAATCTTCCACCACTAATGAACCCAGAGGTCCATCAGCTATCAACCTTTGAATTCTGCTTAGGTTAATATGACCAAGCCTAAGATGCCAAAGATATGTTTGGTTCATCTTCGAAGGTTCTTTTCTCTTATTGGAATTAGAAGATGAGTTATTAACTTCTATTTGCATCGTGGGAGCTTTTGGTTCGAGTGTATATAAATTTCCTATCTATGTACCTGAACAGATATTCTCCCTATTCCTTTTTATAATAAGTCTGTCATTAAAAGAAATAGAATATCTATCCATAAATAATTTATAAACTGAAATTAAATTCTTCCTAAATAAAGGTACATAAAGGGAATTTTCCAGAACCAAAGTTTTATTTTTCTCAAAAGATAAATAAAACGTCTCCCACTGCAATAGCCGCCACCTTCATGGCATTGCCCAAGTAAACGGTAATCTCTCCCTCAGCTCGTCATCGGGTTTCTTGGAACCCCTGCAAAGTATTGCAGATATGATCAAAGGCTCCCGTATCCACACACCAGGTGTCGGTAGATAACACCGCTAACCATGTTTCAACGACTAGACCAAAGGATATATCTTTGTTCTGCTTCGAATTGGGAGAATCCTTCTTCCAGTGTCCATCCTGCTTGCAAGTGAAGTACTTGCCTTTCGGCTTCTTCACTCCTCCCTGAGATCCTCCCACCACCTTTGCTCCACCTTATTTCTTCTTCTTCTTACCTTTCGGCTTAGAAGTAGAAACCTTCTGAGCAACCATGGCCTGAGCCTGAGCAAGCCTTTCTGTCGACTGGAGAATGATATCAACCTGGGTTTCCCCATCGATCTCAGCTCCAAGGACTTCCAGCTCATTCGCAGGCTTAGGAGGACACTCTTCGAAGAGTACATACTTGTACTCCTCGACAGTTAAGATAATATCTAGATTCCTTTTTCCAATCAACATAATTATGTACAGTAAGTTTATTTTCCTTTAGTATTATAGCAAGTGTACTGAAAGTCATTTTTGAAAATCCTAAGAATCACATAGATCATTACTTTAGATTTCAAAAAATTATTGATTCCTCAAACAATAAAATTTTAAAATCAACCAACACCTCAAAACACCGAGAATATCGTATGTCACGATCGTGTGGACGTATACGAATTCTACATTTGTAAGAGGAGGTTTTACCCATTAATTTTACTATCTTGTCAACCTAACTTTTTGACAAATAAAATTAATAGTTGGTTTCTCTTCGGCCCTACAAATAAAAGCAGTGACTCCGATGGGGAGGATACTCCTATTTGCATCTAAGTGTTCACCATTACTCGATACCAAGTAAATTATCTCGGGTTATGTGCCTTCCGATGGGGAAGTACACACGCTCCTAAATAATTTCCTATAACCATATCCGACCTTGTGATCCGTAAACAAACTCATCCGATGGGGAGGAAGGCACTCAGAGTCGACGCGCAAGTTTGCTTGCATCACATGTCAAATCGTAATGGAGGTCGTGGGAATTTATAAAAATATCCCTCTCCCACTTAGTAATTTGAAATTGAGGAATTTTCTAGCCTACGACATGCATATCAAACAATAAGCAATAAATATGAAAAATAAATTATTTTCCAACTATTATGGCTTTTGTCTTCAATATGTCTCCCGTCGCACCGCCATCTCGTCCGCTCCTCCTACGCCATGTACGAGTCATCCGGAGATCCGAGTCGAGACTAAAAACTATTTTAATTTACATCCATCGATCCTATACTCCACGAGGGAGTGTACATGAAATCTAGATCGAAAGTAAACTAAAACAGAAAGAGTGGCTAAACAATGTCGTATCTAATTTACAAAAAATTAAATACTAGCCTCGTCAACCCCGAGGATTCAACAAAATATACTATTACACACATACAATCACATACACACATATGGCCATAATAGTTGGATCTTATGCGTGCAACCAAAGAGTTAACCTACGCATACTACTATTATCCGGCACATATAATATATGAAAAATGCATAAGAGTAACCGAATCCTAAACACACAAAATCGGAAACCGTGGCTCTGATACCACTTGATGGAAGGGGAAACTTCGCTTCCCCTTTCAACTAGGTCGCTTGTTCATGGCGATCCCATCCACGTCCCCGGATTAAAAAAATTTAATCCTAGACAAAAGGGATTGCCCAAGCAACCTTGTCATCGTCGTGCTATTCGATTAGAGTAGTCACTTGAATAAACTTGTTGTTCAAGCGATCAACCTCTATTCTACAAATAGCTGCGGAATAGACGATGTACGGATCGCCGGCTTTTGTGTTTATGTTCGGGGTCCAAGTTATATTAGTCACATACAACATGCACATAATTGAAAAACAATTGTAGACATAATACAAAAGAACACTAATCAAAATAAACAAGATTATACCTCTTGTTATACCTTTTGATCTTCTATTGTATGTCCTTCCTCCTTTTGGACGTCGTGTGGGCGACGATCTTCCAAAAGTCGAAGCCTCCAAGATCACCAATCTTCCTTTCCTTGTTTACTCCAAACAAAGGAAGATCATAAAACAAAACTCTTCTTCCTATCTAGAACCGGCCACCAAGTCAATAGACTCGATGTTGCCGCCGGCCAAGGAAAAGAACACAGAGTATGGGAACCGGCCAAAGGGGAATCAATAAGAGCATGGGCGTCGGCCTACACTTGGAGAAGAGAAAGGAAACCAACCCTTCTTCTTGTAGCCGCCCAAAAACCCTAAACCTAGCTCTCCTAATTTCCGGCCAAGGAAGAGGGGAAGAAGGATAGGTTGAGCACCAGCCAAAGTATAGGGAAGAAGGATAGGTGTCGGCCAAACCTTAGGAAGAAGAAGAAGAGTCCTCCTCCACTTGTTGCCGCCCACCCCAACACCAAAACCCTAGCCGCCCACTCCTAATCCTAACCCTAATGGGATTGCTTGCCGCCCAAGGGAACCAAACCCTTATCCTCATCCATCATGTTGCCGCCCACCCCTATCCTCTCCTTTTATAGAGTTAGGGATAAGCCTTGTTTTAATCTCCACCATTGGTTCTAAAGATTTAATTTCAACCGTCGGATCTAGAGATTTAATCTCAACCATTGGATCTAGAGATTTAATCTCTACCTTTGGATCTAGAGTTTTGTTTTCATCCATTGGATCTAAGCTTCATGAGGTTTTAATAGGCTACAATAGGGACCATGAAGAGGTGTTGGATCTTAGCCACCCAATGGATCAAGCCCACATAAAGTCCGATCCATTAATGATTATCCATTCCACTAGAGGTTTATCATTGATCTACCTCACCAACCCCCATAAGTTAATATGGGCTCCATATATTATTTATACATTTTCTCCCCGTGTTTAAGATCTCGAATATTCATCGATTAATTAATTTACTGACCATTAATTAATCAACATCTAACTCCATGAGTAGTACCACTCAACCTTATCATCATACCGGACCAAGTCCAACTGCAGGGTTTACATGATGAACCTTATGAGCTCCTCAAGGGAACATCATCATCCTAATATATAGGACACAGTTTCTTCCTATAATCAACGGCACACCATATAAATAATATCATTTCTCAACTTACCGAGCCTATTGATTTAATCTATAAATTTCGCCCATTGGTAAATCAAAGAAATGAATACTAAGTATATGTGCCCGTTATTATATCGGGATTAAGAGCATGTACAAAATAATATCTGAGGTCCGATTCGATTATGTAGTCAACAATAAATCGAATCATCTCTAAGTCGGTCCTGCTCAATACACACAAAGTGCACTAGTGTGATTCTATGGTCAAGATAAACCAATACCAAATCACACTACAACCATACCAATGGTTTGTCCAAAGCCATCTAGGTTGTGAGCCTTTACTTATACTTTACAAGGAGCCGATAACATGATCTCCCGTGTGACACCACACACCATGTTATCTACAATATAATGTATTAGACAATATGCATAGCCATAAATATGCAAATAATGATCATATGATTCTTATTTCAAAAATAAAGATGTTCATACAAAAGATAAACTTTTCAGTATACATCCCAACAAAAACATTCATCACAAAAACAATTTTATGATTATGTCAGAACATAGCCTGGCTCTGATACCACTATTGGGTTTCTGGGGCACCGACGTGGGTGTGTGTTTGAATATGTTTCGTAAATATGCATAGTGGAAGCAAATAAAATGGTAATAAACTAATTTTATTACAATACACACACCACACGCATGGTATACCTAGTATAAATTTTGCAATAAAGGAAATTTATACTAGGTATACCTGACGAATTATGTGTAGCGGAAATGGCATCAACCTTAGCGACCCTCGCAAGTTTTGCCTCTATCTGAGTCCACGCCGAGTATCATCGGGATAGCTTCACTAAGCTACGAGCCCTATCTTCATGAGAGATACTAGTCCCGCATCGAAGACGCTGTGATCTGAGAGACGATCACAAAATAAGTTCCACGAACTTGTTTCATCGGAAGTGTCGACCAAACAAATTTAGCCGACTGTAGCAAGGTGGTCGGCGGTGGTGCTGCTGACTGATGGTGGTGGCTGGCCGACGACTAGAGGAGAAGGTGGCCAAGGCTTGGGTAGCGATAGCAAAAGGGTTGGCGCACAAGATAGGAAGAGAGGAAGAGAAAGGTGGCTAGGGTTTCACAAACTCTAACTCATCCATGAAATTTGTCTCAACCCTTTCATTTATAGAGAACGTGTTTCTTGACCATCAAGAAACCCTCTCTCAATGATTATTGGTTCACAACCAAAACCCGTTAACCCTCTCCATTAATTTAAGTTAAAATAAACCAAACCGCGTTAGTCTATTTTAAGTTAAAATAAACAAAACCAATTTTGGTTCATTCGTTTAAAATAAACCAACCCCCTTTGGATTATTTTCCACCTTTGGATTAGAATTAAACCAATTTGGTTCATTCATCATGTATTCAAAAGACTCAGCCCATCCATGCTTCCGATGCAACTGAAACAATTTCAAGTTCGCTCCATGTTTGGTCCAACCAAACCAAGTCTCTCTCGATATAAGAATCTCATTCTCAAACTCATTTTAAATCCTTCGGATAATACTCGCAGTGCGTGTGACCAAATAGGTTCCCGATTTATGTTGGTTTTCTATAATTAACCATTAATTATAGAACGATCATGAGTGACACCTAGTAGTACATCATGATCCCCAATTAATCAAAAAATCAATGATTGACCCCAGAATAACTTATGAAACCTTTCAGCAGCTATAGTGAATCGTGCCCCGTTCCCTTCACTCATCTTATACCCACTTGGTTCAGGACATGGTCTATTGTGTTAGTCCCTACTAGGCTAACTACGTCACACCTAGCCCAAGTATCATTTCTTCGTCCTGCAGATTCTAGTTACTACACATGTATCCAAGAGTATCATACTCTAAACATGTAATGCTTTGGCAAAAAACTTTAGTAACAATCCGACGAGAGACCACAGGGTATATATCTCCTCGCAAGGAGTGGTGAATCCTCTGTAGGCTATTCAAACACCTTCAGCCATTTCGACTTATACCTAATCATCATGGGTCCACATCTCCTCGGATATGCTTGTTTAATATGTCAAAGCATAAGTCTCCATGACCAAGATGACTTGAATACCACAAGTCGAAGGAACATCGCACTTAAGCTGCAGTAAGGACTTCATTGACATATCTGTATATGCAGAGAACCATATAAAGTCTTACAACTGGTCACTCCAATGAACTAGTTATCATAACTAGCATCCACGGTTAACTCCGAACATTCCAATGTCTCCAACTAGTGAGAAATAGATGCTTGGATAAACCAAAGAGTATAACTCATGCTAGTCTCAACAGAATTGATGGTGTCTGAATGCATCAATTCATCGACTAGGGATAATACCAATACATTACAATTACACATGTAGAGATACTCACTAGTTGTGATCAAATCACAAATTCTCTCATGTTGTGAATCGTATTATGGATATTCAGTAAATGATTTTAAGATCCAATCGCATATATGAAAATATGTTCACTCAAATAGTGAATCTTCATTTATCAATTAAATGGTACAACCATAAAGCGATTTCCTTAGGACACATCTCATATATACCTAACAGTTTGAATAGCCCATAGAGGATTCACCACTCCTAATAAAGGAGATGTATACCCTAGGCCTCTTATCAGGATTGTTACTCAGAAGTCTCTGGCCAGAGCAAGCATGTTGAGAAGATGGTTTTCTTAGGAACATGAAGGAGTAACTTGAATTCACAGGACAAGAAAACTAACTTGGGCTAGGTGTGACATAGTCAGCCTAGTGGGGACGAACACATAGATCATGTCCTGAACCAAGTGGGTATAGGATGAGTGAAAGGAACAAGACACGAACTGTAGCTTCTGAAGGGTTCAAAAATATTCTTGAGTCGATTTTAACTTTTTGATCAATTGGAGGTCATGATGTACTGCTAGGTGCCACTCATGATCTATTCATAATTAATGGGTTAATTATGAATGGCCAACATAACCGGGAACCTATTAGGTCACATGCACTACGATGATCTTGAGATGTAAACTAAGTCTGAGAATGAGATTCTCGATGAGAGAGGATATATCTTATTTGCCAAACCAACGGGGTGCGAAACGGAGGCTATGGAACCTCCTATGGCTTTGTCGGATTTAGCATGATCATATCGCACATAAACAAAGTCAAACGGACCATACAAAGTCTCACATGGTCGTACCTAACCAGGCACGGGCTGTGCTTGGATCTGGACAAAAAATGGCCAAAGATTGACTTGTACCCAGAAGGACACACGGATGGTTGTGTGTCCTAGCATGGTTGTACCCTTCTTGCACGGTTGGCCGTGTGTAAGGCACACAACCATGTCACCCCTCCGTTGTTTTTGGAGATTTCTCTTATGGAAATTTTCTAGGTTATTCTTACCTTAATTATGGATAATTATGGTAAGATAGGTTCTGTTTAAGGCTCCTACGATTCCCTAATCAAGAGATCTGTAAATAGATCCCTTGATAAACTTTGGAGATGAGTTTTTCTTGGGTTTTCTTCTTTGGTAGCCGTTTTCCTCTCTCTTCTGCTCTTGTCTGTTAGTAATATATGAGAGATGTCCTAAGGCAATCGCCTTATGTATGAACCATTTATATGATAAATGAAGATTCACTATTTGAGTATACATATTTTATGTATTTGATTGGATCTTAAACTCATTTACTGAATGTCCACGATACGATTCACAGCATGAGAGAATTTGTGATTGGATCACAACTAGTGAGTATCTCTACATGTGTAATTGTGATGTATCGGAATTATCCCTAGTCGATGAATTGATGGATTTGGACACCATCAATTCTGTCGAGACTTAACGTATATCCTTGGTGTATCAAGCGGTGATTCTCTCCTTTGGTGGAGACATAGTGATGTCGGAGTTAATCGTGGATGCTAGTTATGGTAACTAGTTCATTGGAGTGACCAGTAGTAAGACTTCATATGGTTCTCTGCATATATAGATATGTCAATGAAGTTCTTCTTGTGGCTTAAGTGCGATGTTCCTTTGACTTGCGGTATTCAAGTCATCTTGATCATGGAGACTTATGCTTTGACATCTTAAGCAAACATCTCTAAGGAGATGTGGACCGGGATGATTGGGTATAAGTCGAAGTGATCGAAGGTGTTTGAATAGCCTATAAAGATTCACCACTCCTTGCGAGGAGATGTATACCCATGGCCTCTCGGATTGTTACTAAAGTCTTTGGCCAAAGCATTACATGTTTAGAGTAAGGTACTCTTGATACATGTGGAGTAACTAGAATCCGTGGGGCGAGAAATGATACTTGGGCTAGGTGTGGCGTAGTCGACCTAGTGAGGTGACACAATAGACCATGTCTGAACCAAGTGGGTATAAGATGAGTGAAGGAATGGGGCGATTCATTCGAGCTCTTGAAGGGTTTGAAATAGTTACGGATCAAGTTGATCTTTTGGTTAATTGGGGATCATGATGTACTACTAGGTGCCACTCATGATCGTTCTATAATTAATGGTTAATTATAGGCCAACATAAACCGAGAACCTATTTGGTCACACTGCGAGTGTAATCCAAAGGATTTAAAGCGAGCTTGAGAATGGGATTCTCGGAGGCCAAGGAGAAACTATGTTTGGTTGGACCAAACATAAGCGAGCATGAAATTGTTTGATCGCAATGGGCGTGGATGGGCGTGTCTTATGAAGACATAATGGATGGACCAAAATGGTTTGGTTCTAATCCAATGGATGAGAATAAACCAAAGGGTTTGGTTTATTTTAAGCGAATGAACCAAAAAGTTGGTTGGTTCGTTTTAACTTAAAATAAACCATCATGGTTTGGTTTATTTTAACTTATCTTAATGGAGGCGGGTTAGCGGGCTTTATGGATATGATCCATTAACCATTAAGAATTAGTTCTCTATAAAAAGTGGGCTTAAGGGATTGTTAAACCTAACTAATCCAAAACCCTAGTTGGCCCCCAACTTTGTGTTGCGCCCACCTCCTTGTTGAGATTTGGCGCCCAACAGCGACCACGGCGACCCTCGGTGATCCTATAGGTTTGGCATCAAGGTGAGCTTTTCTCTCCTTGTTTTGGCGGCGCCTATCTCCTCCACCAAGCTGTCCAGTTTTCTGGACAGCTTCTTCTCGTCGGGCGTCGTTTGGGCGGCGGTTAGTGCTCGACAGCGGCTAACCGAGGATTTGATCTCCGGTAATCCTCTGGTGGAGGGCGAAGGATTCGTCAATCGGTTGTGAATACCTCTCGGAGAAGCAAGTCTTGAGGACTTGGTTTTAGGTCGAATTTGGATTGGATCGTGATCATCTCTCGATCACGTCGTCTTCAACACGAGGCTAGTAACCCATACGAAGGCGAAGCTCGTGACTTAGCGAAGTCATCGAGGCTCGGCGTGGATACGGATAGAGACGATTCTTACGAGGATCGTTCCGGTTGATGCCGTTCCCGCTACACGTCATACGGAAGGTATAACGTAGTTTAATTTCCTTATATTGCAAATTTTAATTTACGGTTATGTCTACACTTGTTGTAATAGCATGCGTGTGTTGTGTGTGTTGTAATAAATATAGATTTATTATTTTAATTGCTTCCGCTGTACTCATGTTTACGAAACATGATCGAACACACACGCCGCGGTGCCGGAAACCCAACAGTGGTATCAGAGCCCAGGTTGTGTTTCGACATAATCGTAAAAATGGTTTTGCGATAGTCATAATATATTTCTGGAAATTTTCTAAATTTTGGAAATTTAGAAGTATTTATGGAAATTTTTCAATTTTGGAAAGTCTAGAAGTATTTATGGAAATCTTCCACTTTTGGAAAGTTGGAAGTATTTATGGAAATTGATATTTTCCATAAATAAAATATTTGATTAGATTCTGGAAATTTGTTTCCTAATTTAATCTTGATGTGATTTGAAATCAAATCTTAAAATATTTTATTTCCATAAGTAGTTTTGAAGATTTAGGAAATTGGTTTCCTAAATAGATTTTCCTTAATCAAATAATTCCATGAATAAAATATGTGATTAGATTTGGAAATTTGTTTCCTAATTTAATTATGATTTGATTTGGAGAATCAAATCTTAAACATATTTTATTTCCATAAATAGTTATGACATATAAGGAAATATTGTACATGACATAATTGTATGACATGTAGTTGCATTAGATGCATAACATAATGCCATGCGTGTCGTGACATGTAGATGTATGCCATGTATGTCATGCCATGTAGATAATAGTTATTTGCATGCAAAGAGGATGAGACATAAAAACCTTTAAACAATATTAAAGCCTACACCTTCCATTAATATGGTTTGAACTAGAGTTCCGTTTCTTGTTTGGGTTGTTGGACTCTCTCCAAGCCCGGCTCGAACCCGAACATGTTTAAACCATGGAATAGTTTAATACTAATATGGTAAGAGTCAGAGGTCAATCGTTAGCTTTGGTTGTTGGACTCTCTCCAAGCTGGGCTAATTGGTTGAATGCGCTCTAACCATATTAAAACTATTCTTGATTAATGGGTTGGCTTTAACCTGGAGCATCGGCTTGTTGGACTCTCTACAAGGTCGATGTAAAGGGAGGTGAAGTTGGGTGCTATGCATATGATGCATACTTGTTAATGTGTTAACAACCCGATGTATGTGTGAACATTCAATTAGTTGATAGCACATTGTGATAGTTGCATATACGTGATATGCAATCGGTATAGATGATACCTACCGTCGTAGTTATGAATGGCTTGTTGGACTCTCTCCAAGGTTGTTCATAACTATGATGGATATCAGCCCATTCGGAGATGGACCTACGATCTCCCGAAGTGATTTTGGGGTTTTTGAAATTCGAAAAATGAATGGGATTTATAAATGTATATTGATGCATTTTTAAAATCATCTTTCTCATATATGCTCGTTTTGTATTTCTAAGTTAATATATTGATCATGATGTGTTTGAATTTGCGTTCCATTTTGGATTCAAATAAATCGATCGGGCCAACTTCTTGGATAGCTTAGAAACTTGAGAATTGTTCTCAAGGTGAAAAGCTTGATATGTCCTCGGCGCCTCTTCCCGCTCCCTAGTGACGATGCAACTCGGACCAATTGTTGGCCTATCGTAAACATGTGAGTGATTCTCGAACAAATGAGTTGCATCATGCTAGCCGCGATGGAACCTAAGCTACGAGCGCATGAGCATATGGATGCTCATATCGTAGTCCTTCATCTTTATGAGTTGGTTGATGAGCAAGTGAGATTCAAAGGTTCAAGTCTCAAGCTCCTCTTCACCTCGAGATGCAAGAAGGTTCATCTGTGGTATCGCTTCAACATGCCAAGACGTGGAGTCTTCTCGAGAAGCATGAGTAGGGATGTTAGTTGATTCCTCGAAGAAAGGTTCTAAGAGGAAGTCAAAGGAACAACAGAAGGGAAAGAAGAGAAAGGCTAAGAAGGTAGAACTAGCACAAAAGGAAACTTGCCATCATTATGGCAAGGAGAGCCATTTGTGAAGAAAGTGCAAGATTTATCTTGAGTCCGTGAAGAAGGATAAGGCATCGGATGCCCCATCTTCTTCAGAAATCTTCTTTATTGATTGTCATTCTATTTCCTTAGACACTTTGGTATTGGATACTGGGTGTGGCTCACATATATGTAATGACATACATGGGCTAAGGAATAGAAGAAGACTCGTCAAGGGAGAGTCAAATTTACGTGTTGGGAATGGAGCAAAGGTTGCTGCACTCGCCATCGGAATGTATTTGTTGAAACTCCCTGCAGGACTTGTCTTAGAACTGGACAATTGCTTTTATGTTCCTTCGTTGATAAAGAACATCATTTCTATTTCTTGTTTAAATAGAAATGGTTTCCATTTGACGTTTAGTAACAATTGTTGTTACATAACTTTGAATGGGGTTCTTTATGGGACTGGAACTTTAAGCAATGGTGTTTATACGTTGGACGATCCAAAGGATATTTGCAATATCGAAGCGAGCAACACGCGCGTGCTCGAAAGGATAATCACATAGACTCTATATGTGGCATTGTCGCCTTGGCCATATAAGCAAGAAACGCATGTCCGAATTACACCGATGTGGAATTCGGAATCGCTTGAATTGGATTCATACGATACATGCGAATCATGCTTAAAAGGCAAGATGACTAAGTTACCTTTTACAGGAAAAGGTGAACGAGTGGGAGAGTTGCTAGGCCTAATACATAGTGATGTATATGGACCTATGTCAACTCAAGCTTTAGGAGGCTATAGCTACTTCATAACCTTCACCGATGATCACTCACGGTTTGGGTATGTGTTCTTGATGAAACACAAGTCTGAAGCCTTTGAAAGGTTCAAAGAATTCAGAAATGAAGTAGAGAAACAACATGACAAAAGTATTAAAATACTTCGATCGGATCGAGGTGGTGAATACTTAAGTCAAGAGTTTCTTGATTATCTAAGAGACAATGGCATATTGTCTCAATGGACTCCGCCCTATACACCACAGCATAATGGTGTATCTGAGAGGCGTAACCGGACCTTGTTGGACATGGTCAGGTCAATGATGAATCATGCGACTCTTACCAAGTCCTTTTGGGGTTATGCACTTCGCATACCCATTTACTTGTTAAATGCACGCCTACCAAGGTAGTCTCAACTACTCCATATGAGATATGGAATGGTAAGAAACCTCATGTATCTTACTTGAAGATATGGGGTTGTCCTCGCTTATGTGAAGCTTGATCAGACGCATAAACCGGATGCTAAGTCCGATAAATGTCTATTTATTGATACCCTAAGGAAACAAGGGTTACTAATTCTATCATCCCGTGAACAAAAGGTGTTTGTTTCAAGGCATGCCGTGGTTTCTAGAGAAAGAGTTTCTCTAAGAAAACAAGGGGAGTGTCGCCGAGCTTGAGGAGGCTCGAGAGACTCAAATAGACATTGATGAGATACCCGGTGAGCACAACAATGATAACTCATAGTGATGAGCAATCGGTCGACTTATCAGAACACCACATCTTCAGAGATCCGCAGAACACGCAACATTCCCGAGAGATATGGATTTCGTAAGTGAATCGAACGACGTGTTACTCATTGATGATGAGGAGCCTACCAGCTTATGAAGAAGTGGCCGACAAGTTCAGAAGGGATAAGTGGCTTGATGCCATGAAGTCTAAATGGATTCCATGTACGAAACCAAGTTCGAACTCGTCGACTCCACCAAGGCATAAAGCCTATAGGGTGCAAGTGGGTTTTCAAGAAGAAAACCGACATGGATGGTAATGTGATTACCTATAAGGCTAGATTGGTGGCGAAAGGATATCGCCAAAAGCAAGGTGTTGATTATGACGAAACCTATTCGCTGTAGCTATGCTTAAATCCATTCGATGCTCCCGCCATACGCTCATTATGATTATGAGATATGGCGATGGATGTGAAAACATTTTCCTTAATGGAAACTCGCCGAGGACGGTATATGATACCCGAGAGTTTCACATCGCTGATAAAACCAAGGTATGCAAATCATGACGATCCATTTATGGATCAAGCAAGCATCCAGAGTCGAATATCCGCTTGATGAGACGATCAAAAAGTTTGATTTCTCACAAAATCCGCATTTAACCTTGTGTGTACAAGAAGGTTAGTGGGAGGCAAATGTGTTCCTAGTATTGTATGTCGATGACATATTACTTATAGGAAACGATGTGTCAATCTTACATGAAGGTTTGGTTATCCAAGACATTCTCCATGAAAGACTGGGAGAAGCAACCTACATCCTGGGATTAAGATCTATAGAGATAGATCAAACGTTGCTTGGTCTTTCGCAGCTACATATATAGACCGAAAAGCAAAGAGGTTTAGCATGTCGGAATCCAAGAAAGGTTATCTGCCCATCAGGCATGGGGTACACCTTTCAAAGTCTATGTGTCCGCGCACAGAAGACGAGAGGATTTGCATGAGTAAGATTCCCTATGCATCCGCAATAGGATCTATCATGTATGCTATGTTATGTACGAGGCCCGATGTATCGTATGCTCTGAGTGTCACGAGCAGATACCAGTCTGATCCAGGAATGGATCATTGGGCGGCTGTTAAGACGATCCTTAAGTACTTAAGAAGAACTAAGGATGTGTTCCTAATATATGGAGAAGGGTACATGGTGATACGTGGGTATACGGATGCCATCTCCAGACAGACAAGGATGATTCCATGTCTCAGTCTGGGTATGTATTCACCTAGAATGGAGGCGCAATAAGTTGGAAAGGTTCCAAGCTTGACACTATAGCGGATTCTGCCACTAAGGCAGAATATGTTGCAGCTTTGGAAGCAGCAAAGGAAGCGGTTTGGATCAAGAAGTTCATCTATGAACTTGATGTGGTCTCATCAATGATCCAAACATGTGCTTCGCCGCTATCATCTTATCAGAGAGATCATCAGTAGGAACGAAATACAAATCGAGAAAATTCCCACTGAAAGGAACTTAGCGGATCCCTTGACTAAAGCATTACCTCAAAGCAAGTTTGAGGGTCATGTAAGAGACTATGGTATTGGATACCGTAGCGATTGGCATTAGGCCAAGTGGGAGTCTGTTAGTAATATATGAGAGATGTCCTAAGGCAATCGCCTTATGTATGAACCATTTATATGATAAATGAAGATTCACTATTTGAGTATACATATTTTATGTATTTGATTTGGATCTTAAACTCATTTACTGAATGTCCACGATACGATTCACAGCATGAGAGAATTTGTGATTGGATCACAACTAGTGAGTATCTCTACATGTGTAATTGTGATGTATCGGAATTATCCCTAGTCGATGAATTGATGGATTTGGACACCATCAATTCTGGCCGAGACTAGCACGAGGTATACTCCTTGGTGTATCCAAGCAGCTGATTCTCACTGGCTGGAGACATAGTGATGTCCGGAGTTAATCGTGGATGCTAGTTATGGTAACTAGTTCATTGGAGTGACCAACCGTAAGACTTCATATGGTTTTCTGCATATATAGATATGTCAATGAAGTTCTTACTGTGGCTTAAGTGCGATGTTCCTTTGACTTGCGGTATTCAAGTCATCTTGATCATGGAGACTTATGCTTTGACATCTTAAGCAAACATCTCTAAGGAGATGTGGACCCAGGATGATTGGGTATAAGTCGAAGTGATCGAAGGTGTTTGAATAGCCTATAAAGGATTCACCACTCCTTGCGAGGAGATGTATACCCATGGCCTCTCGTCGGATTGTTACTAAAGTCTTTGGCCAAAGCATTACATGTTTAGAGTAAGGTACTCTTCGATACATGTGGAGTAACTAGAACTGTGAGGACGAGGAAATGATACTTGGGCTAGGTGTGACGAGTCACTAGTGGGGATCGGACACTATAGACCATGTCCTCAACTAAGTGGGTATAAGATGAGTGAAGGGAATGGGGCACGATTCATTCGAGCTCAAGGGTTTCGTAAATAGTTCGATCAACCGCTGATCTTTTCGGTTAATCGGGGATCATGATGTACTACTAGGTGCCACTCATGATCGCTCTATAATTAATGGTTAATTATAGACGGCCAACATAAACCGAGAACCTATTTGGTCACACGACAACGAGTGTAATCCAAAGGATTTAAAACGAGCTTGAGAATGAGATTCTCGCATCGAGAAACTATGATGTTTAGTTGGACGAACATAAGCGAGCATGAAATTGTTTGATCGCAATGGAGCGTGGATGGGCGTGTCTTATGAAGACATAATGGATGGACCAAAATGGTTTGGTTCTAATCCAATGGATAAGAATAAACCAAAGGGTTTGGTTTTATTTTAAGCGAATGAACCAAAAGTTGGTTGGTTCGTTTTAACTTAAAATAAACCATCATGGTTTGGTTTATTTTAACTTATCTTAATGGAGGCGGGTTAGCGGGCTTTATGGATAAGATCCATTAACCATTAAGAGAATTAGTTCTCTATAAAAGTGGGCTTAAGGGATTGTTAAACCCTAACTAATCCAAACCCTAGCCTCCCCCCTTTGTGTTGCCGCCCACCCTTGTTGAAGGATTTCGGCGCCAACCCAAAGAGCAGCCACCGCCCAGCTTGTGTGCAGCCGTCCAAGTCGTTGCCGGCGTCCAAGCTCCAGCCGGTGAACCTCCGGCGACCCTCCGGTGATCCCCTATAGGTTTGGCATCAAGGTGAGGTTTTTCTCTCCTTGTTTTGGCCGGCGCCTATCTCCTCCACCAAGCTGTCCAGTTTTCTGGACAGCTTCTTCTCCTCTCGTCGGAGCGTCGTTTGGACGACGGTTAGTGCTCTGACAGCGGCTAACATACCGTGGATTTGATCTCCGGTAATCCTCTGAGGTGGAGGACGAAGGATTCGTCAATCGGTTGACGAATACCTCTCCGGAGAAGCAAGTCTTGAGGACTTGGTTTTAGGTCCGAATTTGGATTCGGATTGTGATCATCTCTCGATCACGTCGTCTTCAACACGAGGCTAGTAACCCGTACGAAGACGAAGCTCGTGACTTAGCGAAGTCATCCCGAGGAGCTCGGCGTGGATACGGATAGAGACGATTCTTACGAGGATCGTTCCGGTTGATGCCGTTCCCGCTACACGTCATACGGAAGGTATAACGTAGTTTAATTTCCTTATATTGCAAATTTTAATTTACGGTTATGTCTACACTTGTTGTAATAGCATGCGTGTGTTGTGTGTGTTGTAATAAATATAGATTTATTATTTTAATTGCTTCCGCTGTGCTCATGTTTACGAAACATGATCGAACACACACACGCCGCGGTGCCGGAAACCCAACATTGTCTCCACTGGTTGGCTAGCACCAATTGAAAACAAAGGCTTGCTACTCTAGGAGTTGTCTCAGGTGATTCCGATGTGGATAGGCAAAGCTCGTTGATCATGCTTGTGATTTCGACGGATTTGAAAGAATCTCGAAGGTATAACTTCTCCTTCTCCTTGTATATGTTTTCATTTGATTATGTAAAAGTAAGTTTTCCTGACCCCCAGGGGATGTCTGAGATATAATAAAAATTAATTTATTCACTTTATTCCGCTATGCATGATCCTGGAAACTCCAATGCCATTGTCAAACAATGGTCAAGTCATTGTCAAACATCAAAATATTACTCAGGTCCTGGTCAATCGTGACCTGGGCTGATTGAACCAACACACCATACATTGAAAACTTTCATTATGTTTTTAATCATATCAGAAAAAGACGAGTGTCATGTAACATTAGAAAGTAGTTGGTGCATTACAAAGATAAAAGGGCATTCTCTTATAAACAAAAGTATCATAGGGACATGTAAACATGGTCTTTTCTTGATTGCTAGAATGTATGGGGATTTTGTACAAAATAGAATATCCATCCAAATTACAAAAATATGAATTCTTAGCTAATCTCTCGAGCATCTGATCAATAAAAGGAAGAGAAAATGGTCTTTTCTACTTTTTTATTTAACTTTATATAGTCAATGCACATTTGCCACCCGGTAATTGTCGTAGTGGGTATTAGTTCATTGTTCTCATTTTTAATTACAGTCATTCCTCATTTCTTAGGCACAATATGAACAGTACTTACCCACTTGCTATTAGAAATATGATAGATTACCATTGCATCTAACAATTTCAAGACTTCCTTTTTGACCACCTCTTTCATGTTAGTGTTTAGCCTCCTTTGGTGCTCAATGGAAGATTTGTAATTGTTTTTTAGTAAGATCCTATGCATGCACATTGAAGGGCAATCCCTTTTATGTCATCAATGGTATATCCTATGACCTTCCAATGCAACTTAAGTACCATAAGCAATTTTTCAATTTCAACTTCATTCAAACTTGCATTTACAATCATAGGATATGCAGAGTTGGACCAAGAAATTCATACCTAAGGGTCAATAGAAGAAGTTTAAGTTTTACTTGTAGCGGCTTATGATCTTTCCTTTCCATTGATTATTGTTCTGGCTTTACCTCTCCAATTCTTGATTGCATAGAAGGAGAATATGTATTCTCCCTCAAGAGGTAGGCATACCCATGAGCTTCAATGCCTTCATTCCCTAAGTCTCTTCTGATTAAGCACAATTCCAAAGGATCATCCGAGGCATATTTATTCATTTCTTCCTCTACTACCTGCTATAACAATTAAGCCTCCAGTAAACATTTTGAACACATGGTCGTTTAATAGCCTTAGACAAATCAAGTTCAATCTTGTCATTACCAACTGCTAAAGAAAGCTTATAGTTCTTCACATCAATTACGACTCCTGCGGTAGCTAAAAAGGATCCAAGGGTCCTTATCCATCTTTAATATAACAAAATTAGTGGGAACAACAAAATTACCTATCTTGACCAGTACATCTTCCAAAATACCTAAGAGATATCTAACAGAATGATCAAAAGTTGCAAGGCCATCATTATAAGATTCAATTCACTTAGGTCCAACTTTTTGAAAATAGAAAAGGAATAAGATTCACACTAGCCCCAAGATCGCAAAATTATTTATCAAAATTATTACCACCAATCATGCATGGAATTGAAAAACTACTTGGATCATTGAGTTTTGAAAATAATCTATTTTGGATCGATGCTTTGCACTCCTCTCTCAAGGCCACTATCTCATGTCTTCAGGTTTTTTTTGTTTAGCAATGTCCTTTAGAAACTTAGAATATATGGGTATTTGCTGCAAGGCCTTAATGAAAGGGATATTTATATAAAACTTTGTGATCACATCTAGGAACTTGCCAAATTGCTCATCAAGATTGGCCTTAGCTAACCATTGAGGGAATGGAATGGAGGTTTATACGCCCTTACCTGAGTCATAGGGCCAAGCTTGTCCTCTACTTCAAATCCCTTCTCAATCTTTCCTCTGGTAGGTGGTCCATTAATAGCTTCATCCTGCCCATCGGTTGTTTCCTTGGGTTAATGCAGGACCTTTCTACTACTTAGGGTGATTGCATTATAGTGTTCCGTGAGATTCATTTTAGGGTTGCCTGGAAATATACCTAGCGTTCTTGAAGATTAGTTAGCGGCTTGTGCAATTTGAGTTTTCAACATTTTAATATGATTAGCCAAATTAAAAACCTTACCTGCGAGCTGTCTGACCGCCTCTGCCATGTTTTAATGTTGTTATTTAGACTCCAAAATTTTTGTCTATGCTCCTTATTTTGTTGTGTCTAGGTTGTAATAAAGTTTTTCAACAAAGTATCAATATTAGATTGTTGCCCCTACTGGAATCCTGATCAAGGTCCATAGTTACTCAGTCCAACTTGATTTTAATTGTTCTAGTATACAAAATTTATCTAGCTCCTCCAACCTTGATTGTAGGTGTTAGCATAAAAATTATTGTTTTTCTACTAATTGAAATTATTGATAGCATTGACTTGGTCCATCTATACTCTTGATGAAGATGCAACTCCTATCTGATAATTCAAAGTTGAATGGCCTATGTGTTGGGTTTTCGGCACCGCGGCGAGTGTGTGTTCGAACATATTTCGTAAACATGTGCACAGCGGAAGGAATAAAATAATAAATCTAATTTGTTATAACACACACATCGCACGCATGCATAGTACAACATGGGTAGACATAACCGTAAATTCAAATTTTGCAATAAAAGGAAACTTATACTACGTATACCTTACGTATCACGTGTAGCGGGAAAGGCATCAACCGGAACGATCCTCGCTAGAATCGTCTCTATCCGTATCCACACCTCGTCTTCGGGATGACTTCACAAAGTCACGAGCCTCGTCTTCGTACGGGTTACTAGCCTCGTGTTGAAGACGATGTGATCGAGAGAAGATCACGATCCGAATCAAAATTCGGATCCAAAACGAGTCCTCAAAACTCACTTCTTCGGAGAGGTATTCATCAACCGTTTGACGAATCCTTCGTCCTCCACCTATAAGGATTATCGGAGATCGAATCTCCGACAAGGATACCACTGTCGGAGCTTCAAACGTCGTCCAAATGACGCTCTGACAAGAAGGAAACAAGCTGTCCAGAAAACTGGACAGCTTTGGTGGAGGAGTTAGCGCCAGCCAAAGGGAAGAGGACCGGCTAGTCCTTGGTCACCGGAGCCAAGGAGGGTCGCCGGAGGATCACCGGCAGCGGCAAGTGGCTGGCGACAGCAGGTGGTTGTCCGGCGGCAAGGAGGTGGCAGCAGCTCCATGAAGTTGGCGGCAACACCATGTTGGGCGGCAACAACAAAAGAGGAGCTAGGGTTTTTGGGCGGCAACTCAATGGCTTATTCCCTTAGGTTTTGGAAAAACCCTTAAGCCGTGTTTTTATAGAGAACACATTCTCCTAACGGTTATTGGTTCATAATCAAAACCCGTTAACCAGCTCCAATAACTTAAGTTAAAATAAACCAAACCGATTTGGTCTATTTTAAGTTAAAACGAACCGAACCAACTTTGGTTCATTCGTTTAAAACAAACCAAACCCCTTTGGTTTATTCTCCACCATTGGATTAGAACCAAACCAATTTTATTCATCCATCATGTCTTCATAAGACACGGCTCATCCACGCTTCCATTGCGACTGAAACGATTTCATGCTCGCTCTATATTTGGTCCAACCAAATCTAGTTTCTCTCGGTCTGAGAATCTCATTCTCAAGCTCATTTTAAATCCTTTGGATTACGCTCGTTGTGCGTGTGACCAAATAGGTTCTCGATTTATGTTGGTCATCTATAATTAACCATTAATTATAGAACGATCATGAGTGACACCTAGTAGTACATCATGATCCCCAATTAATCGAAAAAATCAACGGTTGATCCAGAACTATTTCTAAAACCCTTCAGCAGCTCGAATGAATTGTGTCCTATTCCCTTCACTCATCTTATACTCACTTGGTTCAGGACATGGTCTATAGTGTCAGTCCCCACTAGGTTGACTACGTCACACCTAGCCCAAGTATCATTTCCTCGTCCTACGGATTCTAGTTACTGCACATGTATCGAAGAGTACCTTACTCTAAACATGTAATGCTTTGGCCAAAGACTTTAGTAACAATCCGACGAGAGGCCATGGGTATACATCTCCTCGCAAGGAGTGGTGAATCCTTTATAGGCTATTCAAACACCTTCGATCACTTCGACTTATACCCAATCATCCCGGGTCCACATCTCCTCAGAGATGCTTGCTTAAGATGTCAAAGCATAAGTCTTTATGATCAAGATGACTTGAATACCGCAATTCAAAGGAACATTGCACTTAATCTGCAGTAAGAACTTTATTGACATATCTATATATGCAGAGAACCATATGAAGTCTTACGGCTGGTCACTCCAATGAACTAGTTACCATAACTAGCATCCACGATTAACTCCGGACATCACAATGTTGTTGGATTGAGAAGCGTCGCTAGAGGGGGGGGGGGTGAATAGCGATCGTAAATCTTTCGTTCGAATTCGTTCGATACACAAAATAAGAGCAGCGGAAAATAAATGAACATGTTTATTTTACTTGGTTCACAACCCAACGGTTGCTACTCCAAGGCCCTATCGGTCCTAGACCGCGTACGGAGGGCAAAACACTATAACGTCTCCTCCTCGTTAGAGGTAGGAGACAACGATCACAAAACCGAATATACGAGGATGAGGCAACAAGCCTACCTCACCTCATTATGAAGAAAACAAAGAATACAATATCAAAAATATTACTTGATTCTGCTACCGACGAAGAAGATCGTAACTTGGCGTCGCGTCGGCGTTATGACGATGTTGGAGCGTTGGCGTTGTAGGAGCACTTTGATGAATAAACTTGATATGTTTTTGGAGTTGGAATCCTACTCCTTTTATAGACTTTGGCCTCTGAATATGTCTCCTCATCTTTAGGAACGGATTACAAAATTGTCCAAAATTTATCGCGAAGTGGCTGCGTCAAACGTTATCCGTTTTGACCTAGCGCAAAAGTTGAGTCATCGCCATCAGTCGACTGATGACTCCCATCACCGATCGATGGTCATCACGATCGTTATACATGTCCAGCAATGACCGACCGGCCACTTCCCTGCAATAAGAGGTTAGCTCAGAAAATGATAAATGCGACGGTTTCTGACCGTCCGATCTCGACCTAGACCTTCCACGGGAAGTCTTAATCGGATCGCCGCCTATGGTCATCCCCGTAAAGAGGACATGACCTTACAATCTCTCACTCACACGAGCTTACCTCGATAGTAGCTCTCGCTTCTGGCCTTCCACTCGATTCCTTCGGCTCCCTCCGAAGTCACTCGAGTGTCGCCCGACCACCGCGGCTTCCTCCGGGTGTCGCTAGCCTTCAACTCCAGCTTTAATACTTTTTTGCACACTTGATAGCTCATGAGATAACGATGTAAACTTAACTTTGTGTCTTTGCCATAATCAAAAACACAGGTTCGATTATCTAGTGCCCCTGCACCAACAATCTCCCCCTTTTTGATCTATGGCAAACCAACACAAAGTTAAGGGAAATTAAAGCATAAACCAAGTATAGTAAATGATGAATGTCATTTTCAAAAACTTCCCCTTAACCCTAGGTGAGTTTTGAAAGAGATACTTTAGTTCAAAATTAAATAAATTTTGTGTTACTCCCCCTTAACTTTCACTCTTCTCCCCCTTTTGCCATAAATCAAAATAAATGTTGGGGTTTGTTATGTAAAATAGGGGTTTAAAAATAATATGGTATATGCATGCATCAAGATAAATCAGCTATGAGTCCAAGCATGCGCTAGCAAGATTAGATAGATTGGTTCGAGGTGTGTCCCTCTGCACCAATAATCTAAAGGTTTGTAATATAACCCTTTAGGGTTAGTTTGCTCTCCCCCTTAGTCAAATATATGAAGTATAAGAGATGTAGGGGGCGCTAAACTTTGGCCTAAGAGTTGTTAAGTACAATAGTTGAGAAAATAAGTAGTATTTTGAAGAGGTTGTTTTAACTATATTTCAATTATCCTTAACATCTCACCTATGTCTATATGATCAAGCATGTTATACCTATGTGTTTTTGTGAGATGACTTCCAATTAAGTTGATTAAGTGCATTTAGGTTCAAGTAATTTTATGTTAGATTTGGATTTGACCCTAGGCTTGTCAAGTTTACCTTTTCAAGATCATGGCTTCCAGGTCGTGGCGAGGCACAGGGGCCTTCTTTTATCGGATCATCGACCACTTCCTTAGATAAAGCCATTTTCAAGAAAATGATGACTTGACTCACCTAAGACTATTTCCTAGTCTAACTGGTTATTTTTGAAAAGAGGCTCCCCGAGGCTCAATCTTTTCGTATGATTTTAGTTGGTTATGTACGTGTTCTAAGTGAGCTAACAAGTTTTAAAGCACAAACTTTCTAAGTTAAAGCAAGCAATTTCTAAGTTAAAGCACAAACATATTTTATACTGGCTCCCCCTAGACCGTTGAATCGGTTCGGTCTATCCACATAGTGGATTTGGTCCTTGGGAACCCAGTACGGGTTGGATCCTAGAGTTGAAATCAAAAAGTTCTTAGGGACCCATGCTTGGACATGTTTCCTATGTCGACTTATAATCGACATATACGACCTATTAGTCATGTTTGAGTTAAACCCTAGTCCAGCCTTGTTGTACACGGCCCTTTGAGATCCAAGTAGGAGGTCAAGTCCTTTGGAACCCGAAGTGAACCTTTCCAACGTGTTCCTAAGATCTTCAACTTGACTTTTCAAGAGAGAGTTCTCAACTTCGAGCTTTTCAGCTCGAGTTGGGTCCTCTTTTCGAACTTGACTAGTCGAAGAGGTTAGGGAGACCTTGTGTTTGAGGAGTTTGACCTCCTCAACCAGGGTCTCGACCTTGGACTCGGACTTAACTAATTTTCTAGACAAAAACCTAACCGTATTATGTAAAGTATTAAATAAAGTTCGACTCACTTTAAGGGTATCTTTTGAACCGGATGCGTATCCGTGGCTTGACTTGAAGGTAGCTTCGTAGTCTGAGTCATCCTCAGGTTCTGACTCAAGTTCAGGTTCGGTCTCCGTGTCTGACTCAATCGATTTCGCCATGAAAGCTATGTCTTCTCTGTTGTCCCAAGTTGCATGGAAGGCTTTCCTTGCTCTCTTTTTCTTTTGGTTCTCATTCTTCAATTTCCTCCTTTTTTGTCGAACTATTCTCCGCACAATGTTGACTATTATGGCCTCCTCTTCGGATTCAGATTCGTCTTCGGGTTCGAGTTCATCTACTTGCTTAGTAGGTGGCTTCCTTCTTTGTCCTACAAGTAGAGCAATACCTCTCTCGGCCCGGACCACGTTAGTTTGCTCATGAAGTTCAAACTCAGAAAATAATTCGTCTAACCTAAGCTTCGAAAGGTCCTTAGAGACCTTATAGACATCGACCATGGATGCCCACAAGGTAGTCCTAGGGAAAGCATTTAAAGCGTACCTTATAAGGTCCCGGTTCTCTATGGCTTGCCCGATCGAATGAAGACCGTTGACGATATCTTGGATCCGCGCATGTAGTTGTTAGTAATATATGAGAGATGTCCTAAGGCAATCGCCTTATGTATGAACCATTTATATGATAAATGAAGATTCACTATTTGAGTATACATGTTTTATGTATTTGATTGGATCTTAAACTCATTTACTGAATATCCACGATACGATTCATAGCATGAGAGAATTTGTGATTGGATCACAACTAGTGAGTATCTCTACATGTGTAATTGTGATGTATCGGAATTATCCCTAGTCGATGAATTGATGGATTTGGACACCATCAATTCTGTCGAGACTAGCACGAGGTATACTCCTTGGTGTATCCAAGCTGATTCTCACCGGCCGAGACATTGTGAATGTCAGGAGTTAATCGTGGATGCTAGTTATGGTAACTAGTTCATTGGAGTGACCAGCCGTAAGACTTCATATGGTTCTCTGCATATATAGATATGTCAATGAAGTTCTTACTGTGGCTTAAGTGCGATGTTCCTGTGACTTGCGGTATTCAAGTCATCTTGATCATGGAGACTTATGCTTTGACATCTTAAGCAAACATCTCTAAGGAGATGTGGACCCGGGATGATTGGGTATAAGTCGAAGTGATCGAAGGTGTTTGAATAGCCTATAAAGGATTCACCACTCCTTGCGAGGAGATGTATACCCATGACCTCTCGTCGAATTGTTACTAAAGTCTTTGGCCAAAGCATTACATGTTTAGAGTAAAGTACTCTTCGATACATGTGGAGTAACTAGAATCCGTAGGACGAGGAAATGATACTTGGGCTAGGTGTGACGTAGTCAGCCTAGTGGGGACTGACACAATAGACCATGTCCTGAACCAAGTGGGTATAAGATGAGTGAAGGGAATGGGGCACGAATCATTCGAGCTGCTGAAGGGTTTCAGAAATAGTTCTGGATCAACCGTTGATCTTTTCGGTTAATTGAGGATCATGATGTACTACTAGGTGCCACTCATGATCGTTCTATAATTAATGGTTAATTATAGACGGCCAACATAAACCGAGAACCTATTTGGTCACACGCACAACGAGCGTAATCCAAAACCCTTGCCCTAAGGTTGCCGCCCACCTCATCCTTGGAGATTTTCGGCGCCAACCCTAGGTGTGCCGCCCAGCTTGTTGTGCCGCCGTCCATCTCCTTGCCGGCGTCCAAGCTTCAGTCGGTGAACCCTCCGGCGACCCTCCGGTGATCTTCCTAGGCCTCGGTGAAAAGGTGAGCACTTGGCTTCCTTGTTTTGGCCAGCACCTACTCCTCCACCAAGCTGTCCAGTTTTCTGGACAGCTTCTTCTCCTCTCGTCGGAGCGTCGTTTGGATGACGGTTAGAGCTCCGACAGTGGCTAACTTACCGGGGATTCGATCTCCGGTAATCCTCTGAGGTGGAGGACGAAGGATTCGTCAATTGGTTGACGAATACCTCTCCGGAGAAGCGAGTTTTGAGAACTCGTATTAGGATCCGAATTTGGATTCGGATCGTGATCATTTCTCGATCACGTCGTCTTCAACACGAGGCTAGTAACCCGTACGAAGACGAAGCACGTGGCTTAGCGAAGTCATCCCGAGGAACTCGGCGTGGATACGGATAGTGACGATTCTAGCGAGGATCGTTCCGATTGATGCCGTTCCCGCTACACGTCATACGAAAGGTATAACGTAGATAAATTTCCTTTTATTGTAAATTTAAATTTACGGTTATGTCTACACTTGTTGTAATATGCATGCGTGTGTTGTGTGTGTTGTAATAAATGTAGATTTATTATTTTTATTGCTTCCGCTGTATTCATGTTTACGAAACATGATCGAACACACACACGCCGCGGTGCCGGAAACCCAACAGTGGTATCAGAGCCCAGGTTGTGTTTCAACATAATCGTAAAAATGGTTTAGCGATAGTCATAATGTATTTCTGGAAATTTTCTAATTTTGAAAATTTAGAAGTATTTATGGAAATTTTTCAATTTTGGAAAGTCTAGAAGTATTTATGGAAATCTTCCACTTTTGGAAAGTTGGAAGTATTTATGGAAATTGATATTTTTCATAAATAAAATATTTGATTAGATTCTGGAAATTTGTTTCCTAATTTAATCATGATTTGATTTGGGAAATCAAATCTTAAAATATTTTATTTCCATAAGTAGTTTTAATGATTTAGAAAATTGGTTTCCTAAATAGATTTTCCTTAATCAAATAATTCCATGAATAAAATATGTGATTAGATTTGGAAATTTATTTCCTAATTTAATTATGATTTGATTTGGAGAATCAAATCTTAAACATATTTTATTTCCATAAATAGTTATGACATATAAGGAAATTATATACATGACATAATTGTATGCCATGTAATTGCATTAGATGCATGACATTATGCCATGCGTGTCGTGACATGTAGATGTATGTCATGTATGTCATGCCATGTAGATAATAGTTATTTGCATGCAAAGAGGATGAGACATAAAACCCTTAAACAATATTAAAGCCTACACCTTCCATTAATATGGTTAGAACCAGAGTTCCGTTTCTTGTTTGGGTTGTTGGACTCTCTCCAAGCCCGGCTCGAACCCGAACATGTTCAAACCATGGAATAGTTTAATACTAATATGGTAAGAGTCAGAGGTCAATCGTTAGCTTTGGTTGTTGGACTCTCTCCAAGCTGGGCTAATTGGTTGAATGCGCTCTAACCATATTAAAACTATTTCCGATTAATGGGTTGGCTTTAACCTGGAGCATCGGCTTGTTGGACTCTCTCCAAGGTCGATGTAAAGGGAGGTGAAGTTGGGTGCTATGCATATGATGCATACTTGTTAATGTGTTAACAACCCGATGTATGTGTGAACATTCAATTAGTTGATAGCACATTGTGATAGTTGCATATACGTGATATGCAATCGGTATAGTTGATACCTACCGTCGTAGTTATGAATGGCTTGTTGGACTCTCTCCAAGGTTATTCATAACTATGATGGATATCAGCTCATTCGGAGATGGACCTACGATCTCCCGAAGTGATTTTGGGGTTTTTGAAATTCGAAAAATGAATGGGATTTATAAATGTATATTGATGCATTTTAAAATCATTTTCTCATATATGCTCGTTTTGTATTTCTAGGTCAATAAATTGATCATGACATCTTTGAATTTGCGCACTATTTTGGATTCGAACAAACTGACTGGGCCTAACTTCCTGGACTGGCTTAGAAACTTGAGAATTGTTCTCAAGGCGGAAAAGCTTGCATATGTCCTTGAAGAGCCTCTTCCTGACCGTCCTAAGGACGATGCAACTCCAGACCAAATGTTGGTCTATCAGAAGCATGTGGCAGATTCTGAGCTGGCGAGTTGCATCATGTTAGCGGCGATGGTACCTGAGCTACAAAAGCAGCATGAGCATATGGATGCTAATACTATGGTCTTCCATCTTCATGAGTTGTTCGATGAGCAAGCGAGATCCGAAAGGTTCGAGGTCTCTAGGCTCCTCTTCACCACGAAGATGCAAGAAGGTTCGTCTGTAGTGCAGTTTGTGCTAAAGATGAACGGGTACATCGAGCGGCTAGCCACCCTCGGTTTTGTGATGGATCATGAGTTAAGTATTGACTTAATTCTGCATTGTTTAACCAAGAGTTTCTCACAATTTGTGATGAACTATCGGATGAACAAATTAGAATCCACCATTCCCGAGCTCCTCAATATGCTGAAGACTGTGGAGCCTTCTGTGAAGCATGAGGAGAAGGCGGTTCTGTTAGTTGATTCCTCAAAGAAAGGTTCTAAGAGGAAGGCAAAAGAACAGAAGAAAGGAAAGAAAAAAAAAGGCAAAGAAGGTGGAACCAGCGCAAAATGGCACTTGCCATCACTGTGGCAAGGAAGGCCACTGGCGAAGAAACTGCAAGATTTATCTTGAGTCCATGAAGAAGAAGAAGACATCCGATGCCCCATCCTCTTCAGGTATCTTCGTTATTGATTGTCATTCTATTTCCTTAGACACTTGGGTATTGGATACTGGGTGTGGCTCACATATATGTAATGACATACAGGGGCTAAGGAATAGAAGAAGACTTGTCAGAGGGGAGTCAAATTTGCGAGTTGGCAATGGAGCAAAAGTTGCTGCGGTCGCCATCGGAACTTATTTGCTGAAGCTCCCTAGTGGACTAGTCTTAGAACTGGACAATTGCTATTATGTTCCTTCTCTAATAAAGAACATTGTTTCTATTTCCTGTTTAAATAGAAATGGTTTCCATTTGACGTTTAGTAACAATTGTTGTTATATAACTTTGAATGGCGTACTTTATGGAACTGGAACTTTGAGTAATGGCATTTATACGTTGGACGTATCCAGTGACATTTTCAATATCGAAGCGAGCAACACGCGTGCTCGAAAGGATAATCAAATAAACTCCTATATGTGGCATTGTCGTCTTGGCCATATAAGCAAGAAACGCATGTCCGAATTACACTGATGTGGAATTCTGGAATCGTTTGAATTGGATTCATACGATACATGCGAATCATACTTAAAAGGCAAGATGACTAAGTTACCTTTTACTGGAAAAGGTGAACGAGTGGGTAAGTTACTAGGTCTAATACATACTGATGTATGTGGACCTATGTCAACTCAAGCATTAGGAGGCTATAGCTACTTCATTACCTTCACCGATGATCACTCACGGTTTGGGTATGTGTTCTTGATGAAACACAAGTCTGAAGCCTTTGAAAGGTTCAAAGAGTTCAGAAATGAAGTAGAGAAACAACATGACAAGTGTATTAAAATACTTCGATCGGATCGAGGTGGTGAATACTTGAGTCAGGAGTTTCTTGATTATCTAAGAGACAATGGTATATTGTCTCAATGGACTCCGCCATATACACCACAGCATAATGGTGTATCTGAGAGGCGTAACCGGACCTTGTTGGACATGGTCAGGTCAATGATGAATCATGCGACTCTTCCCAAGTCCTTTTGGGGTTATGCACTTCAGATAGCTGTTTACTTGTTAAACAGAATGCCTACCAAGGTAGTCTCAACTACTCCATATGAGATATGGAATAGTAAGAAACCTCATGTATCTTACTTAAAGATATGGGGTTGTCCTGCTTATGTGAAGCGGACTGTATCAGACAAATTGGATGCTAAGTCTGATAAATGTCTATTTATTGGATACCCTAAGGAAACAAGGGGTTACCAATTCTATCATCCTATGGAACAAAAGGTGTTTGTTTCAAGGCATGCTGTGTTTCTAGAGAAAGAGTTTCTCTTGCAAGAAAACAGTGGGAGTGTCGTCGAGCTTGAGGAGGCTCGAGAGACTCAAATAGACATTGATGAGATACCTAGTGAAGCACAACAGCCGATAACTCATAGTGATGAGCAATCGGCTGGACCTATTGTAACACCACATCTTCGTAGATCTGGTAGAACACGCAATATTCCTGAGAGATATGGATTTCTCGTAAGTGAATCGAACGATGTGTTACTCATTGATGATAAGGAACCTACCAGTTATGAAGAAGTACTGACAAGTTCAGAAAGGGATAAGTGGCTTGGTGCCATGAAGTCGGAAATGGATTCCATGTATGAAAACCAAGTTTGGAACTTGGTTGACCCACCTGAAGGGATAAAGCCTATAGGGTGCAAGTAGGTTTTCAAGAAGAAAACTGACATGGATGGTAATGTGATTACCTATAAGGCTAGATTGGTGGCGAAAGGATATCGTCAAAAACAAGGTGTTGATTATGACGAAACCTATTCGCCTGTAGCTATGCTTAAATCCATTCGGATGCTCCTGGCCATAGTGGCTCATTATGATTATGAGATATGGCAGATGGATGTGAAAACATCTTTCCTTAATGGAAACCTGCTCGAGGACGTGTATATGATACAGCCTGAGGGTTTCACATCGGTTGATAAAACCAAGGTATGCAAATTGCGACGGTCCATTTATGGATTGAAGCAAGCATCCAGAGTCGAATATCCGCTTTGATGAGACAATCAAAAGTTTGATTTCTCACAAAATCGCAGAACCTTGTGTGTACAAGAAGGTTAGTGGGAGTGCAGTCGTGTTCCTAGTATTGTATGTCGATGACATACTACTTATAGGAAACGATGTTTCAATCTTACAGTCAGTGAAGGTTTGGTTATCCAAGATATTCTCCATGAAAGACCTGGGAGAAGCAACCTACATCCTCGGGATTAAGATCTATAGAGATAGATCGAAACGGTTGCTTGGTCTTTCGCAGTCTACATATATGGACCGAGTGCTAAAGAGGTTTAGCATGTCGGAATCCAAGAAAGGTTTCTTACCCATCAGGCATGGGGTACACCTTTCGAAGTCTATGTGTCCGATCACAGAAGACGAGAGGATTTGCATGAGTAAGATTCCCTATGCATCCGCAATAGGATCTATCATGTATGCTATGTTATGTACAAGGCCCGATGTATCGTACGCTCTGAGTGTCACGAGCAGATACGATCCGATCCAGAATGGATCATTGGGCTATTAAGGCGATCCTTAAGTACTTGAGAAGAACTAAGGATGTGTTCCTAATATATGGAGAAGGGACATGGTGATACGCGGGTATACGGATGCGGCTTCGAGACGACAAGGATGATTCGGTCTCGATGCGGATCGTGTTCACCTTGAATGGGGGCGCAGTGAGTTGGAAAAGTTCCAAACAAGAGACTGTAGCGGATTCTACCACTGAGGCAGAATATATTGCAGCTTCGGAAGCAGCAAAGGAGGCGGTTTGGATCAAGAAGTTCGTTCATGAACTTGGTGTGATTCCGGCCATTGTTGAAGCAATACCGGTCTACTGCGACAATAATGGAGCAATTGCACAGGCGAAAGAGCCAAGGTCTCATCAATGATCCAAACATGTGCTTCGCCGCTATCATCTTATCAGAGAGATCATCAGTAGGAACGAAATACAAATCGAGAAAATTCCCACTAAAAGGAACTTAGCGGATCCCTTGACTAAGGCATTACCTCAAAATAAGTTTGAGGGTCATGTTCGAGCTTATGGTATTGGATACCGTAGCGATTGGCATTAGGCCAAGTGGGAGTCTGTTAGTAATATATGAGAGATGTCCTAAAGCAATCGCCTTATGTATGAACCATTTATATGATAAATAAAGATTCACTATTTTAGTATACATGTTTTACGTATTTGATTGGATCTTAAACTCATTTACTGAATGTCTACGATACGATTCACAGCATGAGAGAATTTGTGATTGGATCACAACTAGTGAGTATCTCTACATGTGTAATTGTGATGTATCGGAATTATCCCTAGTCGATGAATTGATGGATTTGGACACCATCAATTCTCGAGACTATAGCACGAGGTATACTCCTTGGTGTATCCAAGCGGTGATTCTCACCGGCCGGAGACATTGTGATGTCCGAGTTAATCGTGGATGCTAGTTATGGTAACTAGTTCATTGGAGTGACCAGCCGTAAGACTTCATATGGTTCTCTGCATATATAGATATGTCAATGAAGTTCTTACTGTGGCTTAAGTGCGATGTTCCTTAGACTTGCGGTATTCAAGTCATCTTGATCATGGAGACTTATGCTTTGACATCTTAAGCAAACATCTCTAAGGAGATGTGGACCCGGGATGATTGGGTATAAGTCAAGTGATCAAGGTGTTGAATAGCCTATAAAGGATTCACCACTCCTTGCGAGGAGATGTATACCCATGGCCTCTCGTCGGATTGTTACTAAAGTCTTTGGCCAAAGCATTACATGTTTAGAGTAAGGTACTCTTCGATACATGTGGAGTAACTAGAATCCGTGGGGACGAGGAAATGATACTTGGGCTAGGTGTGACGTAGTCAGCCTAGTGGGGACTGACACAATAGACCATGTCCTGAACCAAGTGGGTATAAGATGAGTGAAGGGAATGGGGCACGAATCATTCGAGCTGCTGAAGGGTTTCAGAAATAGTTCTGGATCAACCGTTGATCTTTTCGGTTAATTGGGGATCATGATGTACTACTAGGTGCCACTCATGATCGTTCTATAATTAATAGTTAATTATAGACGGCCAACATAAACCGAGAACCTATTTGGTCACACGCACAACGAGCGTAATCCAAAACCCTTGCCCTAAGGTTGCCGCCCACCTCATCCTTGGAGATTTTCGGCGCCAACCCTAGGTGTGCCGCCCAGCTTGTTGTGCCGCCGTCCATCTCCTTGCCGGCGTCCAAGCTTCAGTCGGTGAACCCTCCGGCGACCCTCCGGTGATCTTCCTAGGCCTCGGTGAAAAGGTGAGCACTTGGCTTCCTTGTTTTGGCCGGCGCCTACTCCTCCACCAAGCTGTCCAGTTTTCTGGACAACTTCTTCTCCTCTCGTCGGAGCATCGTTTGGACGACGGTTAGAGCTCCGACAGCGGCTAACTTACCGGGGATTCGATCTCCGGTAATCCTCTGAAGTGGAGGACGAAGGATTCGTCAATTGGTTGACGAATACCTCTCCGGAGAAGCGAGTTTTGAGAACTCGTATTAGGATCCGAATTTGGATTCGGATCGTGATCATCTCTCGATCACGTCGTCTTCAACACGAGGCTAGTAACCCGTACGAAGACGAATCTCGTGGCTTAGTGAAGTCATCCCGAGGAACTCGGCGTGGATACGGATAGAGACGATTCTAGCGAGGATCGTTCCGGTTGATGCCGTTCCCGCTACACGTCATACGAAAGGTATAACGTAGATAAATTTCCTTTTATTGCAAATTTAAATTTATGGTTATGTCTACACTTGTTGTAATATGCATGCGTGTGTTGTGTGTGTTGTAATAAATGTAGATTTATTATTTTTATTGCTTCCGCTGTGTTCATGTTTACGAAACATGATCGAACACACACACGCCGCGGTGCCGAAAACCCAACAGTAGTTGGGTGGCGGTCTCATGATCCTGCATCTTTAGATTGTACAGTTTATTTAAAAGTAAATCTCTTTTACATACCTTAGCATCGGCCGTCCCTTCGTGTAAGTCAATCAATTTGTTCCAGAGGTCTTTGGCGCTAATGAATGGTCCGATGCGGTTGAGTTCCTCCTTGGACAAGCCGCATTGCAATATTTGGGTTGCTCTTGCATCGGCTTCGATTTGCCTCTTGGTTGCATTTGTCCACTTATTGAAATCCAAGGCCTCTCCTTGATCATTGGTGGGTAGAGCAAAGCCAGTTTGGATTATTATCCAAGTCTCGACTTTTATTTTCAAGAAACACTCCATCCGACCTTTCCAATAACGGAAATCATTTCCGTTAAAGAACGGAGGTCGGGTGGTGCTATACCCCTCAATGTGAGTCATTAAGTCTCTTGCAAAAATACAAATAAAACCAAAGAGAATTCCAAGACTTGGTCTTGGATTAGTAGTGCGGGAAATAATAGGAAATAAACAGAAATAAATAAGAAGAATAAAAAACTAACAAAAATTAGAAACTTACGACCTTCGGTGTCCCCGAAAGGCTACTGAACCTTGGATTTTGGGGCTGGAAATAGCTTGTTACGAGGCTAAACCCTCATAAGAAATGTAGATCTTTCTGAGAGCTTCGATTTGGTACGTAGATCGTTATGTGAGTCCACTTGTGCGAAAAATTATGGTCATTTTACCGTCGGCTACTCCAAGAGAGAAAACTTGCAAGCACATAACCAAAAGAAACGTACCAAGACTTCGTCTTGGATTAGTAGTGCGGGAGGAATAAAAACCAAAGAAAGATACGAATCGAAAAATACGAACAAAAAAACCAAAACGTGCTAGATCGATGGTTTCACCAAATCTTATCGCCCCCGCTCTAATACCAATTGTTGGATCGAGAAGCGTCGCTAGAGGGGGGGTGAATAGCGATCGTAAATCTTTCATTCGAATTCGTTCGATACACAAAATAAGAGCAGCGGAAAATAAATGAACACGTTTATTTTACTTGGTTCACAACCCAGCGGTTGCTACTCCAAGGCCCTATCGGTCCTAGACCGCGTACGGAGGGCAAAACACTATAACGTCTCCTCCTCGTTAGAGGTAGGAGACAACGATCACAAAACCAAATATACGAGGATGAGGCAACAAGCCTACCTCACCTCGTTATGAAGAAAACAAAGAATACAATATCAAAAATATTACTTGATTCTGCTGCCGACGAAGAAGATCGTAACTTGGCGTCGCGTCGACGTTATGACGATGTTGGAGCGTTGGCGTTGTAGGAGCACTTTAATGAATAAACTTGATATGTTTTTGGAGTTGGAATCCTCCTCCTTTTATAGACTTTGTCCTCTGAATATGTCTCCTCATCTTTAGGAACGGATTACGAAATTGTCCAAAATTTATCGCGAAGTGGCCGCGTCAAACGTTATCTATTTTGACCTAGCACAAAAGTTGAGTCGTCGCCATCAGTCGACTGATGACTCCCATCGATTGATCGATGGTCATCACGATCGTTACATGTCCAAAGAATGATCGATGACATCGATCGATGGTCATCAATCATTACATGTCCAGAATGACCGCCACCGGCCACCCTCCTGCAATAAGAGGTTAGCTCGGAAAATGATAAATGCGACGGTTTCTGACCGTCCGATCTCGACCTTGACCTTCCACGGGAAGTCTTAATCGGATCGCTGCCTATGGTCGTCCCCGTAAAGAGGACACGACCTTACAATCTCTCACTCACACGAGCTTACCTCGATAGTAGCTCTCGCTTTCGGCCTTCCACTCGATTCCTTCGGCTCCCTCCGAAGTCACTCGAGTGTCGCCCAACCACCGCGGCTTCCTCCGGGTGTCGCTAGTCTTCAGCTCCAGCTTTAATACTTTTCTGCACACTTGATAGCTCGTGAGATAACGATGTAAACTTAACTTTGTGTCTTTGCCATAATCAAAAACACAGGTTCGATTATCTAGTGCACCTGCACCAACAAATGTCTCCAACTAGTGAGAATCAGCTGCTTGGATACACCAAG
Source organism: Wurfbainia villosa (assembly GCA_025175895.1). NCBI lineage: Eukaryota > Viridiplantae > Streptophyta > Magnoliopsida > Zingiberales > Zingiberaceae > Wurfbainia > Wurfbainia villosa. Next base: position 16,209,499 of record CM046000.1, on the reverse strand, counting down.
GAGTATACCTTGTGCTAGTCTCGACAGAATTGGTGTCCAAATCCATCAATTCATCGACTAGGGATAATTCCGATACATCACAATTACACATGTAGAGATACTCACTAGTTGTGATCTAATCACAAATTCTCTCATGCTGTGAATTGTATCGTGGACATTCAGTAAATGAGTTTAAGATCTAATTAAATACATGAAAACATGTATACTCAAATAGTGAATCTTCATTTATCATATAAATGGTTCAAACATAAGGCGATTGCCTTAGGACATCTCTCATATATTACTAACACTATGCACCATAAATCTCACATAAAATATTACAATCATTACGACACTAACATTAAATTTCTTAAATTTTTGGGTCAAGGCATCCATTTTAGCAGTAATAAGATCTTGGATACTTACCTCATACTTATCCTCCAAATAGAGTTACTTCATTTTGTTTCCTATTGGTGGTGGTTAAGTTCAACACTCTCGATGATGTCAAAGGCTTCGTCTAGGGTTTTGTTCATAAGAGCACCACCAATAGTGGAATATAGTGAAACTTTCATGGAGTAGGAAATCCGATTGTAGAAGATGTGTGTGATTAGCCACTGCTCTAAACCATGATGAGGGCATCATTATAACAATCCCTTGAAATGGTCCCATATTTCAAAAATTGATTCTTTATCCCTCTGTGTAAAACTCATGATTTGATGATAGAGGTTTGCAATATTATTTGGTTGAAAATATTTATCCAAAAGTTTTTGCTCAAGCTGCTCCCATGTCGAGATGCAGTCCAGAGGAAGAGAGTGCAATCAAGCCCTTGCCTTGTCCTACAAGAAAAAAGGAAATAGCCGCAACCTAATAGGATCTGCAGAAGCTCCATTAAATTTCAAAGTTCCAAGGATGTAGGTCTCCATCAAAGATTGGAGGATAACACCCTTGTGACAATATGTGAGCAAGATGTGTTGGGGATTTCGAAATGCATGCATAGTTAGCAAAATAACAAAAAATAACATATTTATTTGCATCCCTAACATGCCCGATGCAAGGACCTCATGGTTTTGACATGATCACATGAAAATAGTTTAAGAGAAGTTATCATACCTTCATGATTCAATGAGTCTGTAGAAACGAACAAGAAAGCCTCACAAGGCTTTCCTCTATTAGTATCCATGTCGGGATCTCTTTGAGACAACTTCTCAAAGCCATAAGTCTTCACCCCAAATTGGCACTAGCTAATGATGGAAAAGAAAACCCGAGAGAGCAAGAAAAATATGGGAAAAACCAACCTCTAGTTTTCTTTCATCAAGAAATCTTTTTATATGTCTCTTGATTATGACATAACATGAGTATTAAACTTACCAAAATTATCATATAATTTTAGCAAGAAAATCTACGAAATAACCGAACTCGACCAACCCAAAAATGGTGTCATGACCCACGGTCGTGGAGGGTTCCACGACTTGGCCATGGAGCTCTCTGACATGGCTGTGTCGGCCCGGACATGGCCATGTCGGCTGGTCGTGCTATCTAGAAACTGCCATGTTGCCTTGGCAGAGTTTGGCATAGTCATGTCATGCTCTGACACAACCATGTTGAACTCTCTTTCATTCGGTTGGACTCGACAGAGTGTGGCATGGTTGTGGGGGGTTCTACAACCCCTGTTTCACCTCGGCAAAGAGTGCCACGGTCATGCTAAGCTTCAACATGGTCGTGGCAGGCTCCACTAAGCATGTTTCATGCCCTTTTAGTCTGGTCTAACTAGATATAGTCTCTCTCTTTGAGAATCTCATTCTCAAACTTATTTTATGTCTCTTGAGAAATTATATTGTGTGTGATCGAATAGATTCTAAGTTATGTTTGTTATTCATAATAAACTATTAATTATGAATAGATTATGAGTGACATCTAACAGTACATCATGAACCTCAATTGACCAAAAAGTCAATGTTGACTTTAGAATATTTCTGAACCCTTCAATAACTATAGTTATCCGTGACTTTGTTCCTTTCACTCATCTTATACTCATTTGATTCAGGATATGGTCTTTTGTGTCAACCCCACTAGATTGACTATGTTACACCTAACCTAAGTTTACTTCCTTGTCCTATGGATTCAAATTATTCAAACACATGTCCAAGAAGACCATCTTCTTGATATATTTTCTTTTGGTCAAAGACTTCTGAGTAACAATCCTGATAAGAGATCATAGGGTATACATCTCCTTTAACAAGAGTGGTGATTCTTTTGTGGGCTATTCAAACACCTTCGGCCACTTTGGCTTATACCTAATCATCCTATAACTACACCTCGTTGGAGATGCTTGCTAAGATGTCAAAGTATGTTTCCATGACCAAGATAACTTAAATACCTTAAGTCTAAGGAAACTTATACCCGAGCTACAATGAGGTTTCATTGACATATAGAACCATATGAGATCTCATGGCAAGTCACTCTAATGAACTAGTTATCCTTAACTAGCATCCACATGTTAACTCTCAATATCCCCATGTTTCCATTCAATGAGAATCGAATGTTTTATACCAATGAGTATAACATGTGCTAGTCTTACACATAATTACACATGATGAGATATTCATTAATTGTGATCCAATCACAATTTCTCTCATGCTATGCATTATATCATTAAATAGGTTCAAGATCAAATCAGATACATAATAAATGTACACTTAAATAGTGAATTTTATTAATTAAACATCTAAGATAATCTCAAAGGCAATTGCCTTAAGACATCTCTCAAATATAAATACTTCCACTTGGCCTAAAGTCAATCGCCTTGATATCTAATACCAAAGGCCTCTATGTACCTCTTAAATTTTTCTTAGGGAAGAGGCTTTATTAAATGATCTGTAAGATTTCTTTCGGTGGAAATTTTCTCAATTTGTATATCTCTCCTACCTATGATATTTTTTATCAAGTGATAATGACGAGTATATGTTTGGATCGCCAATGAGATCTTGGTTCCTTGGCCTGTGCAATGACTCCATTATTGTCATAGTACGCCAATAATGCTTCAACAATGCTCGAAACAACTTCAAGTTCAGTGATGAACTTTTGATCCAAACTACTTCTTTGGCTACCTCAAATGCTACAATGTACTTTGCCACAGTGATAGAATCAACATCGATCTCTTATTTGGAACTTTTCCAACTCACCGTGTTTTCATTTAAGGTGAATATGTATCCATACTGAAATTTAAAATCATCCTTATCCGTCTGAAAGCTGGTATTAGTATATACGCGTACAGCAATATCACCTCCTTCATATACCAAGAATAAATCTTTAGTTTTTTTCAACTATTTAAGGATTACATTGGTAACCACCCAATGATCCATCCTAAGATCTAACTAATATCTGCTTGTGACACTTAGAGCGTATGACACATTGGACCTACTACATAGATTGACCTTAGCTGATGCATATGAGATCTTACTTATGCAAATCATCTTGTCTTTTGTGCGTCGATAGATAAACTTTGAAAGGTGAATCTCATATCTCATGGTAATGAAACTTTTCTTGTATTCATCCATGCTAAACTATTTTAGTACTTTATCTATGTATGTAGACTGCGAAAGATTAAGTAATCGACTTGATCTATCTTTATAGATTTTGATCCCCAAGATATAAGATATAGATTGCTTCTATATTTTGCATGGAAAATATTTTAGATAAGCAAACTTTGACTAAAGTCATTTGGCCATAACTTTTTCTTCTTCTAGTTACGTTGACAACGGAGAAGTTGAAGCAAGACATAACAAGCATGTTAGATTGTTTAGTGCCATAAAATAAATTGGCACATTATCTTTAAACGTCCAACTACATGATTTTAATGAAAAATAAGACCATCCAATCCTTATTTCTTTTACGAGAAATTGAGGGTCCATAGCTAACTATTACGTATCTAGAATATGCTATGAACTTCCAACTCCCTTGATGTCTCTCATTTAAGACTTATATAATTAGGTTAAACAAAATCTAACTCCATGATCATAATTAAACAAGGCAAATGAAAAATGAACCAGCCAGGCGTTATTAATGATTCCATTCACCCTATCGCCATTGGAAGTTGCCACTGTCAATATTGGGCTGGTCCGGACTTACGCCGTACAAGAAGACGTCGCCCATCTCCGAATTAGTTGGGCCGGAGTGATTGGGGTGGAGAAATACTTCATTCGCCTCCTGGAATTGGAGCTGCTGCTGATGATGAGGCGCCGGCGGCCGGAACTGCAGTTGTGGCTGCTGCAGGAACAACTGCGGCCGCTGGAAGCGCACCGTGGGTGGAGTCATCATGGAGGCTGGCGGGGCATCGTGAAAGCCCTGTTGGTACTGCGGACCCGATGGGAAGCCGGTGAACTGCTGCACCATTGCGCGGAAGTTGGTGGTGTCCGTGTTTAGCAGCGTCACCGGCGCCTTCCTCGACGCCCTCGTCCGCCGCCTCGCCGGCCGCGCCACTCTCCCGTCCGACGATGCAGCCGCCGCCACAGTGGACTCCGTTGTGCGGTCGAGAGGAGAAGGCTGGGCGGCGTTGCGCCCAGTGAAGGGAGCCCATTGATCCGGACCCGAGGAGGCCTCGCTCGCCGCCACCATCGCTAAACTGGCGTGAGAGAGGGGAGGAAGAAGGGGTGGCGTGGGATTTATAATACTTATACCAGGAGGAAGCGCGAAGACTGACCGAGATACTAGGATGGTCGTCAACTTCGTTAGCTCCACGGCCGAGATGAGGCCAGGTGGGAGGTTAGTTTGACCATCCGGAAAGAGGGAGGAGAGGGGAGAGGTAAAGAGTTCGAGGAAGCATCGTGGCCGATGTGCCGTCACGTGTGCAACAGGCGGTGGATTGGCGGATGGGGGTGCCGTATCATTCGTGAAGTGTTGTATCTGGACTCTGGAGTTGGACCGCTCTTGGAGCAATGAGACATCAATAATTGATTAATTATGTGGATTATTTTTTCTAAAAAGAATGATGTACAATTTGTTGAGCGGTCAGACTGCAAACCTTATTTGTCAAAATGGTAGGCAAACCGCAAGCCGAATCCTTTCGCCCATGATTGAGATTGACTAGGTGACGGCAAACCATTTCGTAATTACCGCGCGTGTTCCAATATATCCGCTGCATCCTCATCTGGTCCCGGGTCGAATTATAAAAACTTCAGCCGATTAAAATCGAATAAACCCGCCAATCAGATTAGTGAGTCGGCTGGGCCACACGTAAGTCCTTATGTTACGGGCGTCGAAAGCATGACGGATGCATGACGCTCGGCGCCGGGGATGACGGAGTTAGGAGAGAAAGTATGGCCCACTTGTTATATTCAACAGAGAATTTTGACCTGTATTATCAAGTGACTTTATGGAACCACCCATATATATAATTTTTTAAAAATATATTATTATTATTATTATTATTATTTTCCTTTCTGACCTAGCTGAGCATTGGAGGATGAATGAGCTTTGTGGCTGCAGACAGAATTTCTATTCCGTGGATATTGAAGTGAATTGTTGTGTTTTTTCTTTTGTTAAGTAGAGAAGGAATCTTTGGATGAAATTAGGTTTGATTAAAGAGTTTGGGAGGTAAGACTGGTAGAGTGGCACTTAATCACTACCATCAATAAAAGAGAGAAAATGGTCAACGGAAGAGTTTGGATGCCACCTGCTTTTCTGGGCAGCCTGGCCGACATATGGTCAATGGAAGTATTTATTTGGCTGTTGTGATTACCATATGGCAATTCAACCAGCATGGTGAAGAAAGTTGCGCTCCGAGTTATATTGTGACAGGATAACTCGCATCAAATTACAAGAGTTACATCATGCTTTCAGAAATGCAGTTTTGGGGAAAACTTGAAGGTAGAAGTTGCGCTCCGAGATTTTTTTTTTTTAAGGTAAAATACGTGCTTAGCACTCCATATAAGAGCATGTTGAAGGCGTTTATGATGGGTGGCCAAGTTAAAGAGGGGCGGAAGGTGAATAAATGGTGCAAATTTTCTTTTCCTTTTTTTTTATTTGCATGACTACGAGCTTATATAATTGTTAGAAACTGAATTAGTGCATCTGCGATGCAGTCGATAGCTGGGGTGACACTAATTCTTTCACAGACATAGTTAAAAGAGAGAGACAGAAAAAATCGAAAGAGACGATACTTTATAAATAAAGAGAATCCGTCTCTAATATTTAAATAAAATAATTTTATTAATTTAAAAATTAATATCTTTACAAGAGTCTTAATTCATATTTAAATAGATTAAAGAAGTAAAAATTGTCCCAACCAAAGAAATAATAATAATTTTTTAACCAAATAGAAGAGAAAAAAACTACCTAGAAAAATTTTAAAACTAATAAAAATTTATAAAATCTTAAATTAACTCAAGTTGCGATGACGATGTGATACGGCAGTGTCGAGGGCCATGACCTAGCTGTGATTTGGACCACGACTGTGTTAGTAGCTATGACATGACTGTGGTGGGGGTCACGGGCAAGTTGTGGTTCCTACTGGAGGTCCCATGTCGAGCCATGAAATGATTTATGCTCGTGGTGGTGATCACAGCTAGCCATGGTAGCCTCTGGAAGCTTCATTATGCTTCGTTCTAATCCAGAATGAAATATATCTATGTCAAAGGGTTATGAAAGTGTTGAAATCCTTATTTTTAGGTTCAATTTCTCCTTGTCATGACTTAGAGGAAGACGAGATTGCATCTTAAGATAATAGTTGATCAAGTTGTTGGATGTGCCTGCATCATACACTCGGGGTTGAAAAGAACTTGTCCTAATATTACTGTCACCTTCTCTAACATAAGGAATCATGTTCTCTTGGATGTATCCTCGGTCCACTAGCTTCATCACTGGTTGCTTTGCTGATAAATCTAGAGGTGAGTTTAACACATTGCTCGGGCAAAGTAATAGGACATAGATGACTTTCTCTCGTGCTCCCACCCTAAATGCCTAGAAATAGAAAGAGGAGGAGAGATAGAAGATACTAAAATAAGAGTGACATCCTTTTGCAAGGGTACTAGTACAATCTTTTGTTCTCCAATATAGGTGCTCATCATCGTCGATTAGTCATCCCCCATTTCATTCTTGGGAGAGAGAACAAGAAATGCCTCATAGTCTCTTCATAAAGTACTTATGTAGGATCTTCGGTAATTGCTAGAGGGGAGATGAATAGCGTGTCGTTCGTTGATGATGGAATTTGAACGTGCTTGCTACAATTTTCGTTAGCGCAGTGGAAACAAAGATAATGAGGCAATAACAAAAATATAAGCACAACACAATAACACGCCGATCGATATAACGTGGTTCAGAACTTTAGGATTCCTACTCCACGGAATGAGCTCAAATGAGCTTTAGCGATGCCAAACACCACTAATAATCAAAAACACTCCTTCTCGACAATAAGTCGGACATGGAGAAACCTCGTACAAGTGATTACAACAGGTAATACAATTAATACAAACAAATACAAATGAAATACATAAAACAACGTAAAGAAAACTTTACAACTATTGCTTTGGATGTTTGCTTGTTTGGTTGCTTGAAAAGAGCCTTTAAGGTTTGGATTGTTGGTTTTCCGGCACCGTGGCGAGTGTGTGTTCAAACATATTTCGTAAACATGTGCACAACGGAAGAATTAAAAAGCAATAAATCTAATTTATTACAACACACACATCACACACATGCATAGTACAACATGTGTAGACATAATCGCAATTTCAAATTTTGCAATAAAAAGAAATTACTATAGTTATACCTGACGTATCACATGCAGCGGGAATGACATCAACTAGAGCGACTCTCGCTAGAATTGCCTCTATCCGTATCCACGCCTAGTATCTTCGGGATGACTTCACAAAGCCACGAGCCTCGTCTTTATAGGAGTCACTAGCCTCGTGTCGAAGACAATATGATCGAGAGAAGATCACAATCCGAATCAAAATTTGGATTAGAAATCAAGTCCCCAAATCTCGCTTCTCCGGAGAGGTATTCGTCAACCGTTTGACGAATCCCTAGTCCTCCACCTATGAGGATTGCCGGAGATTGAATCCCCGGCAAGGTAGCCACTGTCGGAGCTCCAAACGTCGTTCAAACGATGCTCCGATACACAAGGAAACAAGTTGTTCAGAAAATTGGAAAACATGGTGGAGGAGTTGTTGGATCGATGCGGTTCGCTAGAGGGGGGGGTGAATAGCGAAAAACCTTTTCCTTTTCTTTTCGTTCGTTAAAACTCGAGAGATAATTAATTGCAGTGGAAATGTAAAGTAAAAGGAGACAATGAAGTTTTACTTGGTTCGTAGCCTTCGGCTACTACTCCAAGGCCCTAGTGGTCCTTGACCACGTACGGAGGGCAAAAGCACTAAAGGAACTCCTCCTCGTTGGAGGTAGGAGTTAATCGATACAAGAAGGAAAAAGCTTGAGGTAGAGGGACACTCCCCCTCTCCTCGTATACGATAAAAGCTCCGAAAAGAAATGAACTTAAATAAAAACTAAAACCGACGTTACAATAAGAGAGAATTTAAGACCTAGACGTCGGAGAGAAAGCACTTCGTGGTCGAAAAGTTGTAGCTTGGCGGAGGCTTTTGGAAGCTTTAGAATGATAATAAAAACCCTAGGTTTGGCCCTCCTTTTATAGCCTTTGAGCCCCTTTTCGAGAGGAACCCTAGCCAATCACAATTGAGCACCAATCTCCTTGAAATGGGGTGATAAGCCTTGACTCCTCGAATCTGATCATTGACCATCAGTCGACTGATGGCCATCATCAGTCGACTGATGGCAGCATCAGTCGATTGCTGACCTCCGGCAGTCGAATGATTGACGACAGTCGAGTTCTCTAAGCTGGCAATCGACTGATGCTTACTGCAAGGCAAAGTTAGCTTAAAGAAAACATTATTTCAACGGCCTTCGACCGTCCGATCTCGACCTAGACCATCGATGGGATGTCTTTGGTCGGATCTACGCTTAAGACCATCCCCGTAAGGAGGATACGACCTCACTTACGCTCGCACACACGAGCTTACCTCGATACTTACCATGTCGCTTTTGCTTCCGGCCTTCCACTCGATTCCTTCGGCTCCCTCCGAAGTCACTCGAGTGTCGCCCGACCACCGCGGCTTCCTCCGGGTGTCGCTAGCCTTCAGCTCCAGCTATAGCAATCTTCTGCACACTCGATTCAGCTCGTGAGATAACAACATGAGCTTAACTTTGTATCGTTTGCTAAAATCAAAACTCAGGTTTGACTTAGGTACCTACTGCACCAACAATCTCCCCCTTTTTGATTTATGGCAAACCCACATACAAAGTTAAGAAAGACAAATTAAGTGCATTAAGTAAAATGAGCAAGAGATATGCATGAATGTGTAGGAGTATATAATAACTCTTTTTCAAGTGCTCCCCCTTGAGGAATCCTCCCCCTTGACCGAAGGTGAGTACTTGAGAAAGAGTTTTAACTCTCCCCCTTGATATTTGCTACTAAAAAAATGTGTTTAAAATAAGTTTTAAGTTAAGAAATCAAAAAATTGATTTCTTAACCTTGGCCTTTACTTCCATTTTGTTAACAAGTTAACTTAGAGTTAATTACTATTTATTATTTTTTTTGTATTGTTGACAAAAACAAGTTAACTAAATGTGTTTAAGTTAAGAGTTCCCTTAACTTGTTTTGTTAACTTAAAGTTAAGTAAGCCTTGGCCATTAAAAAAAAAAAAAAAATTGATCCCTTAACTTTGGCCTTTTTCTCGTTAACTAAAAGTTAAGTAAATTATTTTTTTGTATTGTTAATGAAAACAAGTTAACTAAATGTGTTTAAGTTAAGAGTTCCCTTAACTTGTTTTGTTAACTTAAAGTTAAGTAAGCCATAAAAAAATGATCCCTTAACTTTGGCCTTGATCCCTTAACTTTGGCCTTTTTCTCCCCCTTTTGCCATTTATCGAAAAGAGTGAGGGTGTGTGTGGAATAAGTTTTAATTTTAAAGTCCAAGCATGTTCCACATTATTTTGAAAATAATATACTGAAAATAAGATCATCTATAAAATGTTCGACTCATATTTGGCTTGATTGATATGAAGGATCAACCAGTCCTGGTTAGGGTCGATTAGTATGTATGATTATACTCCGTGGTTCATAGCGATGCACTAGCTCTACATCTGGAACCAGGAGTAAGGTCCTAACATCTCATGCCCATCTACGTGGCTAAGTACACAAACACATTAGTCCTATGTGTTGTGAGATGTACTGGCTCCTTAAATCTATAGGTGCATGATATCTAAGGTATATCCTATGCTAGTTCCATAAAAAATGAAAATTAAGAAATAGTAGTAAGAAAATATAATTTGCAAGTTCCTATTCTACTACGCACATGCCCAATTTTCGTCTTAATAGACTAAATTCGGCTTCGAGTAGGGGTTTAGTAAATAGGTCTGCTAAGTTAGACTTTGATTCGACGTATTCGAGTTGTATGGCTCCGTTGGCCACATGTTCTCGAATGAAATGGTGTTTGACCTCTATATGTTTGGTCCTAGAGTGACATTGGATTCTTAGTAAGATTAATTGAACTAATGTTATCTACGTGAAGTTTAGTATTCATAAAGTCTAACTTAAAGTCGCGGAGGGTGTACTTCATCCAAAGAAGTTGAGTGACACACTCACCCATCGCGATGTATTCGGCTTCGGTGGTAGATAAGGCAACACAGTGTTGCTTCCTACTGCACCAACTCACTAGACTCGAGCCGAGAAGTTGACAACAACCACTGCGACTCTTTCTATCGAGCTTACTACCGCATAGTCCGAATCGAGTAGCCATTAGTTCGAACTCTGGTAGATCTAGGATACCAAATACCGACATTAAGTGTACCCTTTAGATATCTAAGGATACGCTGACTAGAGTTAGGTGAGACTCCTGGCACAGTTTGAAACTCGGCACATATACTATCGCAATCAGATGTCTGGGTCGATCATAGCTTAAGTATAGGAGACTTCCTATCGCTACTCCTATAGTACTTTAAGTCAATGGACTTACTTTCTAGGTCTTCTCCTATGTTAACATTAATCGCCATTGGGGTGTGTATTATCTTAGCGTCTTGCATTCCAAATCTTTTAATTAACTCCTTAGTGTATTTTTGTTGATATAGGTATATACCATCCTTAGTTTGTTTAATTTGTAGACCTAAAAAGAAACTTAACTCGCCTACCAAGTTCATTTCGAACTCACTTTCCATGAGTGAAACTAACTCGATTAGTAAGGCCGAGTTAGAGGTTCCAAAAATTATATCGCTTCACGAAATTCGAGCTATGAATATTTCTTTACCTAAGGTTTTTACGAAGAGAGTTGGGTCAATCTAAGCCTTGGTTAAACCCTTTTGACTTAAGATGGATTGAAAGTTCGCATCAAGCTCGAGGAGCTTGTTTAAGTCCATAGAGAGCTTTCTTAAGTTTTAGAACATGGTCGGGTTTATCTAGATTTTCAATCCGGGGTTGGCTAACATAAACTTCTTCTTTAATGTATCCATTTAGGAATGCCGACTTAACATCCATTTGAAACAGCTTAAATCCTCGATGTGCGGCATAAGCTAGCAACATTCGAATGGATTCGAGTCTAGCTACTGGGGCATAAGTTTCGTCGTAATCTAAGCCTTCGACTTGACTAAACCCTTTGGCGACTAACCTAGCCTTATTTCTAACTACTTCACCTTTATCATCAAGCTTATTTCGAAACACCCACCTTGTTCCAATTATCGTTTTGTCTTTAGGTGGTGGTACTAATTCCCACACTTCATTCCTAGTAAATTGAGCTAGCTCTTCTTGCATTGCAATAATCCAATCGGATCAAGAAGAGCTTGTTCAATTGATTTGGGTTCTATCTTTGAAATTAAGGAAATTTGACTAAGGTTCCTATAGGATGCTCTAGTTCGAACTCCTAGATTAGGATCTCCTATCACTTGATCGATAGGGTGGTTAGTCGAATCCTAGATTGCTGGGTTTGTGTCACCTAATGCTTGATCAATGGGGTGACTTGGTTGAACACTAGTCGACTCGGATCACTTGTCACTTGATCGACAAGAGAAGTTGGTTGATGTGGATTAGACTCGATCTCGTGGTCGGAGACGAGTTTGGTATCGCTGGGCTCAACACTTGGGGTCATTAAGGGTTTTGTAGGTTCGGTACTTCATCGAACACTACATTAATAGTCTCTTCGACTTTAAGGGTATCGTGGTTATATACCCTATAGGCCCTACTGTGGTTGAGTATCCTAAGAAGATTCCGGAGGTTTTGGATTTGAATTTCCCTAGGTGGTTCTTAGTGTTTAAGATATGTACCTTACATCCAAATACCCTAAAGTACTTGATGTTGGGCACTTTATTTTGATAAATCTCGTAGGAGGTCTTAAGGTGCCTCTTTACCATAAGGATCCTATTCTGGACATAGCAAGCCGCGCTACGCCGCCCAAAACCTATCGAGTAGGTCGATTCGCTCAACATGGTCCTAGCGGCTTCTTGTAGAGTTCGGTTTTTCCGCCCACTAGGCCATTTTGTTGAGGGGTCCTAGGGCAAGAGAATTCATGGTGGTATCCGCTTAGGTTACAAAAGTCGGTGAACCTTGATTTTCAATTCACCACCATGATCGCTTCTAAGTCTTTTAACCTTAAGGTTTTTTTGATTCTCGATTAATTTGAATAGATTGATTAATTGATCTAGGGTATCATTTTTATGTTTGATGAACCTAACCCAGGTAAACCTGGAGTAGTCATCAATTATAACTAAGCAATATTGACTTCTATTGAGTGACTTGGCTCCATGTGAATCGAATAGATCCATATGCAGGAGCTCAAGTACACTTGAGGTTCGTTCTTGGTTAGTTAACTTGTGTTGTGTCCTAGGTTGTTTTCCTTGTTGACAAGCATTACAGCATTTTATTAACCAAATGTTGAGGTTGGGTAATCCTCCGACTAGTTCACTCGACTCATCTTGTGGATGAGTCTTGGGTGCGAGTGACCGAGTCGTCGTTACACAACCATGATTCCTCTTCCTGTGTCATAAGACATTTGGCTGAGGATTTGATTAAGTTAATTGTATAAATGTTATTTGTCCTAGTTCCTTTGAGTATTGTTTTAGCTGTTTTATTTATTTTAATTACACATTCATTTTCTAAAAATACGACCTTATAGTTATTGTCACATAATTGGCTTACGCTAAGCAGGTTATATTCAAAATTCTCTACAAATAATACATTTTTAATAACAAAATTCGAGTTAAGCTCGATATCACCTGATCCGATGATTTTGATCTTGCCGTTATTCCCAAAGGCTACCGATCCTTGTCGTTTGAATCGAAGCTTCGTGAATTTGAGTTGATCCTCCATGTGTCGAGTAACCGCTATCCAACATCCATCGATCCTACACAAGGTGGTTGGATTGGATGTTAGATTTTTTTAAAAAAAATTGGTTGTAAGTTGTTAAACCTAGGTCATCTCACCTGTGTCTATATGATCAAGCATGTTATACTTATGTGTTTTTTGTGAGATGACTTCCAATTAAGTTGATTAAGTGCATTTAGGTTCAAGTAATTTTATGTTAGAGATTTGACCCTAGGCTTGTCAAGTTTACCTTTTCAAGATCATGGCTTCCAGTCGTGGCGAGGCACAGGGCCTTCTTTTATCGGATCATCGACCACTTCCTTAGACAAAGCCATTTTGAAAAATGATGACTTGACTCACCTAAGACTATTTCCTAGTCTAACTGGTTATTTTTGAAAAGAGGCTCCCCGAGGCTCAATCTTTTCGAAGGATTTTAGTTGGTTATGTACGTGTTCTAAGTGAGTTCACAAGTTTTAAAAAAAATTCTAAGCATGCAATTTCTAAGTTAAAGCACAAACATGTTTTGTACTGGCTCCCCCTAGACCGTTGAATCGGTTCGGTCTATCCACATAGTGGATTTGGTCCTTGGGAACCCAGTACGGGTTGGATCCTAGAGTTGAAATCAAAAAGTTCTTAGGGACCCATGCTTGGACATGTTTCCTATGTCGACTTACAATCGACATATACGACCTATTAGTCGTGTTTGAGTTAAACCCTAGTCCAGCCTTGTTGTACACGGCCCTTTGAGATCCAAGTAGGAGGTCAAGTCCTTTGGATCCCGAAGTGAACCTTTCCAACATGTTCCTAAGATCTTCAACTTGACTTTTCAAGAGAGAGTTCTCAACTTCGAGCTTTTCAGCTCGAGTTGGGTCCTCTTCTCGAACTTGACTAGTCGAAGAGGTTAGGGAGACCCAGGGTCTCGACCTTGGACTCGGACTTAACTAATTTCCTAGACAAAAACCTAACCGTATTATGTAAAGTATTAAATAAAGTTTGACTTACTTTAAGGGTATCTTTTGAACCGGATGCGTATCCGTGGCTTGACTTGAAGGTAGCTTCGTAGTCCGAGTCATCCTCAGGTTCTGACTCAAGTTCAGGTTCGGTCTCCGTGTCTGACTCAATCGATTTCGCCATGAAGACGTGGTCTTCGTCTTCTTCGGATGACGCTTCTTCCCATGTCGCGTTGAGGGCCTTCTTGTGCTTAGGTGCTTGGTGGTTGAGCTTGGGGCACTCGGACTTGATATGTCCAAACCTGTTACACTCATAACACCTAATATTAGAACTTTTAAGCTTACCTTGGTTGGGTTGAGTCGTGGTTCGCTTTCGTCCCTTCGCTATCCTTCGAGCTAGGTTCATTAGTTTGGCAGTCAACTCCGGGTCAACTTCTTCTTCGGACTCGTCTTCCTCCTTGGTTGGTGGTGGCTTGCTTGCGATTTTCTTCTTCTTTGAACCTGCAAACAAGGCTATACCTCTGCCCGAGTTGGATCGCTCATGTAATTCAAAATCTGAGAATAATTCGTCTATTCTAACTTTAGAAAGGTCCTTGGAGACCTTGTAGGCGTCGACCATGGATGCCCACAAGGTAGTCCTCGGAAAAGAGTTTAGAACATACCTTATAAGGTCGCGGTTTTCGACCTTTTGCCCGATTGCGTGTAGGTTGTTGATGATGTCCTGGACTCGGGCGTGAAGTTGCGTTGCAGACTCGTGTTCCTGCATTTTTAGATTATATAATTTATTGAATAAAAGGTCGCGCTTACATACCTTGGCTTCATCGGTCCCTTCGTGTAGCTCCACTAGTTTTGTCCAAAGATCTTTTGCGCTTATGAAGGGGCCGACGCGATTTAACTCCTCCTTGGACAAGCCGCATTGGAGGATTTGTGTTGCCTTGGCATCGGCTTCGACTTGTCGTTTTGTTGCAACGGTCCATTGATCATAATCCAAGGAGTCACCCACTTCATTAGTCGGAAGTGTGAAACCCGTTTGGATTATGATCCACATCTCGATTTGGGTTTTGAGAAAGCATTCCATCCGACCTTTCCAGTAACTAAACTCATCTCCGTTGTAAAACGGAGGTCGGACGGTGCTAAAACCCTCGAGATGGGCCATTAGAACAAAAAACAAGGAGACTAAAAAGAAGACCTAGCAACGACAAAAACACACGAAAGTACCAAGACTTGCATCTTGGATTAGTAGTGTGGGAAATAAAAAGAAACAAACGAAAAATAGAAAGTTAAACAAAGAAATAAGAAACTAAATAAAAAGTAAGTACTCACAACCTTCGATGTCGCCGAAAGGCTACTAAATGTTGATTTTTGAGGATGAAAACAACTTGTTACGGGGGTAAACCCCAATAAGAAGTGTAGATCTCTGCGAGGGCTTCGATTTGGTAGGTAGACCGTGTCGTGGGTCAACTTGTAAGAAAAGTTATGCCCATTTGACCGTCGGTTACTCCAAAAGCGAATACTTGCAAAACAAAACCAAACGAAGAGTACCAAGACTTCGTCTTGGATTAGTAGTGTGGGAGAAAAATTTGTTGGTGCAGTAGGCACCTAAGTCGAACCTGAGTTTTGATTGTAGCAAACGATACAAAGTTAAGCTCATGTCATTATCTCACGAGCTGAATCAAGTGTGCAGTAAATTGCTATAGCTGGAGCTGAAGGCTAGTGACACCCGGAGGAAGCCGCGGTGGTCGGGCGACACTCGAGTGACTTCGGAGGGAGCCGAAGGAATCGAGTGGAAGTCCGAAAGCAAAAGCAACATGTAAGTATCGAGGTAAGCTCATGTGTGCGAGCATAAGTGAGCTCGTATCCTCTTTACGGGGATGATCTTAAGCGTAGATCCGACCAAAGACATCCCATAGATGGTCTAGGTCGAGATCGGATGGTCGAAGGCCGTCAAAATAAGGTTTTCTTTGAGCTAACCTTGCCTTGTAGCTAGCATCAGTCGACTGCCAGCTTGGAGGACTCGACTGCTGTCAAACAGTCGACTGCCGAAGGTCAGCACTCGACTGATGCTGCCATCAGTCGACTGATGATGGCCATCAGTCGACTGATGGTCAAAGGATCAGCCTCGAGGAGTCAAGGTTTATCACCAAATTTCAAGGGGAGTGGTGCTCAATTGTGATTGGCTAGGGTTCCTCTCGAAAAGGGGCTCAAAGGCTATAAAAGGAGGGCCAAACCTAGGGTTTGATAATCAATTCTAATGCGACTCTCCGACGACTCTACGACAACGAAGTGTTGCCAACAACCCTAGCTTAAGGTCTTTCTTTTTAGTTGTTGGTATAATCCTTGTTATTGTTTTCAATATTGCAACTCTTTTACTCGAGGTTTTTCTATCGTTGCATTTTACTTTAATAGAAGAGAGGGTTTGTCTCTCTATCATTTTGCTTCGAAAGTTTTTTTGTAATCGTCAAACTCCTACCTCCAACGAGGAGGAGTGTTTTAGTGAATTGCCCTCCGTACACGGTCTAGGACCGTTAGGGCCTTGGAGTAGTAGCCGAAGGCTACGAACCAAGTAAAAAATAAACTTGTCTCTTTTTGTTTCATTTACATTTCCGCTGCGTATATTTGTCTTGAAACGAATTCGAAAGAAAAAGGTTTTTTGCTATTCACCCCCCCTCTAGCGAACCGCATCAATCCAACAATTGGTATCAGAGCCGGGGGTTGCTAAGATTTGGTGAAACCACCAATCTAGTCATTTTTACAGATTTATTTTTCTTTTAATTCTGTTTTGTTTTATTTTATTTCGCTTTGTTAAGTTTTCTCCCGCACTACTAATCCAAGATGCGAGTCTTGGTACTTGTTTTTGTGTTTTTGTCGTTGCTAGTTTCTTCATCTTCGTCTCTTTGTGTCTTTTGTTCTAATGGCCCATCTCGAGGGTTTTAGCACTGTCCGACCTCCGTTTTACAACGGAGATGACTTCCGTTATTGGAAGGGTCGGATGGAATGCTTTCTCAAAACCCAAATCGATATGTGGATCATAATCCAAACGGGTTTCACACTTCCGACTAATGAAGTGGGTGACTCCTTGGATTATGATCAATGGACCATTGCGACAAAACGACAAGTCAAAGCCGACGCCAAGGCAACACAAATCCTCCAATGCGGCCTATCCAAGGAGGAGCTAAATCGCGTCGGCCCCTTCATAAGCGCAAAAGATCTTTGGACAAAACTAGTGGAGCTACATGAAGGGACCGATGAAGCCAAGGTATGTAAGCGTGATCTTCTTTTCAATAAACTATATAACCTAAAAATGCAGGAACACGAGTCCGCGACCCAACTTCACGCCCGAGTCCAGGACATCGTCAACAACCTACACGTAATCGGGCAAAAGGTCGAAAACCGCGACCTTATAAGGTATGTTCTAAACTCTTTTCCGAGGACTACCTTGTGGGCATCCATGGTCGATGCCTACAAGGTCTCCAAGGACCTTTCTAAACTTAGGTTAGATGAACTTTTTTCCGATTTTGAACTTCATGAGCAGTCTAACTCGGAATCCGAGAGGGGTATAGCCTTGTTTGCAAGTTCAAAGAAGAAGAAAATCGCAAGCAAGCCACCACCAACCGAGGAGGAAGACGAGTCCGAAGAAGAAGTTGACCCGGAATTGACTGCCGAGCTAATGAACCTAGCTCGAAGGGTAGCCAAGGGACGAAAGTGAACCACAACTTGACCCAACCAAGGTAAGCCTAAAAGTTCTAATATTAGGTGTTATGAGTGTAACAGGTTTGGACATATAAAGTCCGAGTGCCCCAAGCTCAACCACAAAGCACCTAAGCACAAGAAGGCCCTCAACGCGACATGGGAAGAAGCATCATCCGAAGAAGACGAAGACCATGTCTTCATGGCGAAATCAATTGAGTCAGACATGGAGACCGAACCTGAACTTGAGTCAGAACCTGAGGATGACTCGGACTACGAAGCTACCTTCAAGTCAAGTCACGGATACGCATCTGGTTCAAAAGATACCCTTAAAGTAAGTCGAACTTTATTTAATACTTTACAAAATACGGTTAGGTTTTTATCTAGGAAATTAGTTAAATCTGAGTCCAAGGTCGAGACCCTGGTTGAGGAGGTCAAACTCCTCAAACACAAGGTCTCCCTAACCTCTTCGACTAGTCGAGTTCAAGAGAAGGACTCAACTCGGGTTGAAAAACTCGAAGTTGAGAACTCACTCTTGAAAAGTCAAGTCGAAGATCTTAGGAACACGTTGGAAAGGTTCACTTCGGGATCCAAAGGACTTGACCTCCTACTTGGATCTCAAAGGGCCGTGTACAACAAGGCTGGACTAGGGTTTAACTCAAACACGACTAATAGGTCGTATATGTCGATTGTAAGTCGACATAGGAAACATGTCCAAGCATGGGTCCCTAAGAACCTTTTGATTTCAACTCTAGGATCTAACCCATACTGGATTCCCAAGGACCAAATCCACTATGTGGATAGACCAAACCGATTCAACGGTCTAGGGGGAGCCAGTACAAAACATGTTTATGCTTTAACTTAGAAATTGCATGTTTTAACTTAGAAAGTTTGTGCTTTAACTTAGAAATTGCATGCTTTAACTTAGAAAGTTTGTGCTTTAAAACTTGTGAACTCACTTAGAACACGAACATAACCAACTAAAATTCTTCGAAAAGATTGAGCCTCGGGGAGCCTCTTTTCAAAAACATAACCAACTAAAATTCTTCAAAAAGATTGAGCCTCGGGGAGTCTCTTTTCAAAAATATCCAGTTAGACTAGGAAATAGTCTTAGGTGAGTCAAGTCATCATTTTCTTGAAAATGGCTTTGTCTAAGGAAGTGGTCGATGATCCGATAAAAGAAGGCCTCTGTACCTCGTCACGACCTGGAAGCCATGATCTTGAAAAGGTAAACTTGACAAGCCTAGGGTCAAATCCAAATCTAACATAAAATTACTTGAACCTAAATCCACTTAATCAACTTAATTGGAAGTCATCTCACAAAAACCACATAAGTATAACATGCTTGATCATATAGACACAGGTGAGATGACCTAGGTTTAACAACTTACAACCAATTTTTTTTTTTAAAAAAAAAAATCTAACATCCAATCCAACCACCTTGTGTGTAGGATCAATGGATGTTGGATAGCGGTTGCTCCCGACACATGACCGGGGATCAACTCAAATTCACGAAGCTTCGATTCAAACGACAAGGATCGGTAGCCTTTGGGAATAATGGCAAGCTCAAAATCATCGGATCAGGTGATATCGAGTTTAACTCAAATTTTGTTATTAAAAATGTATTACTTGTAGAGAATTTTGAATATAACCTGCTTAGCGTAATCCAATTATGTGACAATAACTATAAGGTCGTATTTTTAGAAAATGAATGTGTAATTAAAACAAATAAAACAGCTAAAACAATACTCAAAGGAACTAGGACAAATAACATTTATACAATTAACTTAATCAAATCCTCAGCCAAATGTCTTATGACACAGGAAGAGGAATCATGGTTGTGGCACCGACGACTCGGTCACTCGCACCCAAGACTCGTCCACAAGATGAGTCAGAGTGGCTTAGTCAGTGGCTTACCCAACCTCAACAACTTGGTTAATAAAACCTGTAATGCTTGTCAACAAGGAAAACAACCTAGGACACAACACAAGTTAACTAACCAAGAACGAACCTCAAGTGTACTTGAGCTCCTACATATGGATCTATTCGATTCACATGGAGCCAAGTCACTCAATAAAAGTCAATATTGCTTAGTCATAATTGATGACTACTCCAGGTTTACCTGGGTTAGGTTCATCAAACATAAAAATGATACCCTAGATCAATTAATCAATCTATTCAAATTAATCGAGAATCAAAAAAACCTTAAGGTTAAAAGGCTTAGAAGCGATCATGGTGGTGAATTCGAAAATCAAAGGTTCAGGCTTACGTAACCTAAGCGGATACCACCATGAATTCTCTTGCCCTAGGACCCCTCAACAAAATGGCCTAGTGGAGCGGAAAAACCGAACTCTACAAGAAGCGCTAGGACCATGTTGAGCGAATCGACCTACAGATAGGTTTTGGGAAGGCGAAGCCAAAATAGGATCCTTATGGTAAAAAGGCACCTTAAGACCTCATACGAGATTTATCACGATAAAGTACCCAACATCAAGTACTTTAGGGTATTTGGGTGTAAGGTACATATCCTAAACACTAAGGATTACCTAGGGAAAGTTACATCCAAAACCACGACCGGAATCTTTCTAGGATACTCAACTACAAGTCGAGCTTATAGAGTATATAACCACGACACCCTTAGAGTCGAGGAGACTATCAATGTAGTATTTGATGAAGGACATGAACCTACAAAACCCCCAGCAACCCCAATTAGCGAGCCGATTCACACTAGACCTAACTCTGATCCGGAGATCAGGTCTAGTGTGAATCCTAACCTAAGTCAACCAAGTCACTCTATTGATCAAGTGATAGATGACTCCAACCAAACTAGTGTTCAACCAAGTCACCCCATTGATCAAGCATTAGGTGACACAAACCCAACCCAATCTAGGACTCAGACTAACCACCCTATCAATCAAGTGATAGGAGATCCTAATCTAGGAGTTTGAACTAGAGCATCCTATAGGAACCTTAGTCAAATTTCCTTAATTTCAAAGATAGAACCCAAATCAATTGAACAAGCTCTTCTTGATCCCGATTGGATTATTGCAATGCAAGAAGAGCTAGCTCAATTTACTAGGAATGAAGTGTGGGAATTAGTACCACCACCTAAAGACAAAACGATAATTGGAACAAAGTGGGTGTTTCGAAATAAGCTTGATGATAAAGGTGAAGTAGTTAGAAACAAGGCTAGGTTAGTCGCCAAAGGGTTTAGCCAAGTCGAAGGCTTAGATTACGACAAAACCTATGCCCCAGTAGCTAGACTCGAATCCATTCGAATGTTGCTAGCTTATGCCGCACATCGAGGATTTAAGCTGTTTCAAATGAATGTTAAGTCGGCATTCCTAAATGGATACATTAAAGAAGAAGTTTATGTTAGCCAACCCCCCGGATTCGAAAATCTAGATAAACCCGACCATGTTCTAAAACTTAGGAAAGCTCTCTATGGACTTAAACAAGTTCCTCGAGCTTGGTACGAGAGACTTTCAATCCATCTTAAGTCAAAAGGGTTTAACCAAGGCTTAGTTGACCCAACTCTCTTTGTAAAAACCTTAGGTAAAGAAATATTCATAGATCAAATTTACGTAGACGATATAATTTTTGGAACCTCTAACTCAGCCTTACTAAACGAGTTCGTTTCGCTCATGGAAAGTGAGTTCGAAATGAACTTGGTAGGCGAGTTAAGTTTCTTTTTAGGTCTACAAATTAAACAAACTAAGGATGGTATATACCTATATCAACAAAAATACACTAAGGAGTTAATTAAAAGATTTGGAATGCAAGACGCTAAGGTAATAAACACCCCAATGGCGATAAATGTTAACATAGGAGAAGACCTAAAAAGTAAGTCCATTGACTTAAAGTACTATAGGAGCGCGATAGGAAGTCTCCTATACTTAACTGTGAGTCGACCTGACATCCTATTCGCAGTAAGTATGTGTGCCAGGTTTCAAACCTGTGCTAAGGAGTCTCACCTAACCCTAGTTAAGCGTATCCTTAGATATCTAAAGGGTACACTTAATGTCGGTATTTGGTATCCTAGATAACATTAGTTCAATTAATCTTACAAAGAATCCGATATGTCACTCTAGGACCAAACATATAGAGGTCAAACACCATTTCATTCGAGAACATGTGGCCAACAGAGCCATACACCTCGAATACGTCGAATCGAAGTCTAACTTGGCAGATCTATTTACTAAACCCCTACCCGAAGCCGAATTTAGTCTATTAAGATGAAAATTGGACATGTGCGTAATAGAATAGGTACTTGCAAATTATATGTTCTTACTACTATTTCTTTAATTTCATGGAACTAGCATAGGACATACCTTAGATATCATGCACCTATAGATTTAAGGAGCCAGTACATCTCACAACACATAGGACTAATGTGTTTGTGTACTTAGCCACGTAGATGGGCGTGAGATGTTAGGACCTTACTCCTGGTTCCAGATGTAGAGCTAGTGCATCGCTATGAACCACGGAGTATAATCATACATACTAACCGACTCTGACCAGGACTGATTGATCTTCCATATCAATCAAGCCAAATATGAGTCGAACATTTTATAGATGAACTTATTTTCAGTATATTATTTTCAAAATAATGTGGAACATGCTTGGACTTTAAAATTAAAACTTGTTTTATTCCAGACAAACTCTCACTCTTTTCGATATATGGCAAAAGGGGGAGAAAAAGGCCAAAGTTAAGGGATCAATTTTTTTAAGGCTTACTCAAACTTTAACACATTTAGTTAACTTGTTAACAGAAAATAATTTACTTAACTTTTAGTTAACTTGTTAACAAGTGTTAACAAAATGGAAGTAAAGGCCAAGGTTAAGAAATTAATTTTTTTTGATTTCTTAACTTAAAACTTATTTTAAACACTATGGCCAATATTAAGTAATTTCGATTACTTAATTCTTTTTTAGTAGCAAATATCAAGGGGGAGAGTTAAAACTCTTTCTCAAGTACTCACCCTCGGTCAAGGAGGAGGTTTCCTCAAGGGGGAGCACTTGAAAAAGAGTTTTTATACTCCTACACATTCATGTATATCTCATACTCTTTTTGCTTAATTTATTTTTCTTAACTTTGTATGTGGGTTTGCCATAAATCAAAAAGGGGGAGATTGTTGGTGCAGTAGGCACCTAAGTCGAACCTGAGTTTTGATTGTAGCAAACGATATAAAGTTAAGCTCATGTCATTATCTCACGAGCTGAATCAAGTGTGCAGTAAATTGCTATAGCTGGAGCTGAAGGCTAGCGACACCCGGAGGAAGCCGCGGTGGTCGGGCGACACTCGAGTGACTTCGGAGGGAGCCGAAGGAATCAAGTGGAAGGCCGGAAGCAAAAGCAACATGTAAGTATCGAGGTAAGCTCATGTGTGCGAGCGTAAGTGAGCTCGTATCCTCTTTACGGGGATGATCTTAAGCGTAGATCCGACCAAAGACATCCCATAGATGGTCTAGGTCGAGATCGGACGGTCGAAGGCCGTCGAAATAAGGTTTTCTTTGAGCTAACCTTGCCTTGCAGCTAGCATCGATCATTGCCGGCAGGTACTCATTGAGTCGAAGCGGTCGACTCTAGAAGGTCGGACGACCGATGATCGCCATCGATCGTGATGATGGCCATCAGTCGACTGATGGTCAAAGGATCAGCCTCGAGGAGTCAAGGTTTATCACCAAATTTCAAGGGGAGTGGTGCTCAATTGTGATTGGCTAGGGTTCCTCTCGAAAAGGGGCTCAAAGGCTATAAAAGGAGGGCCAAACCTAGGGTTTGATAATCAATTCTAAGTGCTCAAAAGCTTCCGTAATGCTGCGACTCTCCGACGACTCTACGATAACGAAGTGTTGCCAACAACCCTAGCTTAAGGTCTTTCTTTTTAGTTGTTGGTATAATCCTTGTTATTGTTTTCAATATTGCAACTCTTTTACTCGAGGTTTTTCTATCGTTGCATTTTACTTTAATAGAAGAGAGGGTTTGTCTCTCTATCATTTTGCTTCGAAAGTTTTTTTGTAATCGTCAAACTCCTACCTCCAACGAGGTGGAGTGTTTTAGTGAATTTCCCTCCGTACACAGTCTAGGACCGTTAGGGCCTTGGAGTAGTAGCCGAAGGCTACAAACCAAGTAAAAAATAAACTTGTCTCTTTTTGTTTCATTTACATTTCCGCTGCGTATATTTGTCTTGAAACGAATTCGAAAGAAAAAGGTTTTTCGCTATTCACCCCCCTCTAGTGAACCGCATCGATCCAACAAAATTTAAACAAACGAAAAACAAATCTGTAAAAAAAAATGTTAGATTGGTGGTTTCACCAAATCTAAGCGCCCCCGGCTCTGATACCAATTGTTGGATCGATGCGGTTCGCTAGAGGGGGGGTGAATAGCGAAAAACCTTTTTCTTTTCTTTTCGTTTGTTAAAACTTGAGAGATAATTAATTGCAGCGGAAATGTAAAGTAAAAGGAGACAATGAAGTTTTACTTGGTTCGTAGCCTTCGGCTACTACTCCAAGGCCCTAGTGGTCCTTGACCACGTACGGAGGGCAAAAGCACTAAAGGAACTCCTCCTCGTTGGAGGTAGGAGTTAATCGATACAAGAAGGAAAAAGCTTGAGGTAGAGGGACACTCCCCCTCTCCTCGTATACGATAAAAGCTCTGAAAAGAAATGAACTTAAATAAAAACTAAAACTGACGTTTCAATAAGAGAGAATTTAAGACCTAGACGTCGGAGAGAAAGCACTTCGTGGTCGAAAAGTTGTAGCTTGGCGGAGGCTTTTGGAAGCTTTAGAATGATGATAAAAACCCTAGGTTTGGCCCTCCTTTTATAGCCTTTGAGCCCCTTTTCGAGAGGAACCCTAGCCAATCACAATTGAGCACCAATCTCCTTGAAATGGGGTGATAAGCCTTGACTCCTCGAATCTGATCATTGACCATCAGTCGACTGATGGCCATCATCAGTCGACTGATGGAAGCATCACCACCAATTCGACCTACGACCGATTGACGGCAATGAAGTCCTCCAAGCCGGGCAATGACCGATGCTATCGCAAGGCAAAGTTAGCTTAAAGAAAACATTATTTCAATGGCCTTCGACCGTCCGATCTCGACCTAGACCATCGATGGGATGTCTTTGGTCGGATCTACGCTTAAGACCATCCCCGTAAGGAGGATACGACCTCACTTACGCTTGCACACACGAGCTTACCTCGATACTTACCATGTCGCTTTTGCTTCCGGCCTTCCACTCGATTCCTTCGGCTCCCTCCGAAGTCACTCGAGTGTCGCCCGACCACCACGGCTTCCTCCGGGTGTCGCTAGCCTTCATCTCCAGCTATAACAATCTTCTGCACACTCGATTCAGCTCGTGAGATAACAACATGAGCTTAACTTTGTATCGTTTGCTAAAATCAAAACTCAAGTTTGACTTAGGTGCCTACTGCACCAATAGGAGTTGCGCCGACCAAAGAGGATGGCTGACCAACCCTTGGTCACCGAAACCAAGGTGAGTCGCCGGAGGGTCCCCGGAGGATGGTCGGCAGCAGCTTGGATGCCGACAACAGGATGGATGGCGGCACAAGATGGCTTGGCGGTGTGGAGGCCTTGGGTGGCGGCAAGGAAAAGAGAGGGTTGGGCGGCAAGAATAGAATTAGATTTCACAAAACCTTTAAGCCCTGTTTTTATAGAGAACACATTCTCCTAACGATTATTGGTTCATAACCAAAACCCGTTAACCCGCTCCAATAACTTAAGTTAAAATAAACCAAACCACGTTGTCTATTTTAAGTTAAAATGAACCGAACTAACTTTGGTTCATTCGTTTAAAACAAACCAAACCCCTTTGGTTTATTCTTCACCATTGGATTAGAACCAAACCAATTTGGTTCATCCATCATGTCTTCATAAGACACGACCCATCCATGCTTCCATTGCGATTGAAATGATTTCATGCTCACTCCTTGTTTTGTCCAACCAAACCAAGTTTCTCTCGATCTGAGAATCTCATTCTCAGGCTCATTTTAAATCCTTTGGATTATGCTCATTGTGCGTGTGACCAAATAGGGTCTCGGTTTATGTTGGTTATCTATAATTAACCATTAATTATAGAACGATCATGAGTGGCACCTAGTAGTACATCATGATCCCCAATTAATCAAAAAGATCAATGGTTGTTCCAAAACTATTTCTGAAACCCTTCAGCAGCTACAATGAATCGTGCCTCATTCCTTTCACTCATCTTATACCCACTTGGTTCAGGACATGGTCTATAGTGTCAGTCCCCACTAGGTTGACTATGTCACACCTAGCCCAAGAATCATTTCCTCATCCTACGGATTCTAGTTACTACACATGTATCCAAGAGTACCTTACTCTAAACATGTAATACTTTGGCCAAAGACTTTAGTAACAATCCGACGAGAGGCCATGGGTATACATCTCCTCGCAAGGAGTGGTGAATCCTTTATAGGCTATTCAAACACCTTCGGTCACTTCGACTGATACCCAATCATTTCGGGTCCACATCTCTTCGAAGATGCTTGCTTAAGATGTCAAAGCATAAGTCTTCATGACCAAGATGACTTGAATACCGCAAGTCAAAGGAACATCACACTTAAGCTACAGTAAGGACTTCATTGACATATCCATATATGCAGAGAACTATATAAAGTCTTATAGCTGGTCACTCCAATGAACTAGTTACCATAACTAGCATCCACGATCAACTCCGGACATCACAATGTCTCCAGCCAGTGAGAATCAGCTTCTTGGATACACCAAGGAGTATACCTCATGCTAGTCTCGACAGAATTGATGGTGTCCAAATCCATCAACTCACCGACTAGGGATAATTCCAATACATCACAATTACACATGTAGAGATACTCACTAGTTGTGATCCAATCACAAATTCTCTCATGTTGTGGATCATATCATGGATATTCAGTAAATGAGTTTAAGATCTAATCAAATACATGAAAACATGTATACTCAAATAGTGAATCTTCATTTATCATATAAATGGTTCAAACATAAGACGAGATCCTTAGGATACCTTTCATATATTACTAACAAACTCCCACTTGGCCTAATACCAATCACCACAGTATCCAATACCATAGGCCCCAACATGTCCCTCAAACTTACTTTGAGGTAAGGCCTTAGTTAAAGGATCCGCTAAGTTCTTTTCAGTGGGAATCTGTTCGATTTGTATTTCCTTCATACTTATGATCTTTCTGATCAAATGATAGTGGCGAAGTACATGTTTGGATCATTGATGAGACCACATCAAGTTCAGAAATGAATTTCTTAATCCAAACCGCTTCCTTTGCTGCTTCCGAAGTTGCAATGTATTCTGCCTCAGTGACAGAATCCGATATAGTGTCTTATGGTATTGGATACTGTAGTGATTGGTATTAGGCCAAGTGGGAGCTTGTTAGTGATATATGAGAGATGCCCTAAGGCAATCGTCTTATGGTTGTACCATTTATTTGATAAATGAAGATTCACTATTTGAGTATACATGTTTTCATGTATTTGATTGGATCTTAAACTCATTTACTGAATATCCATAATACGATTCATAGCATGAGAGAATTTGTAATTGAATCACAACTAGTGAGTATCTCTACATGTGTAATTGTGATGTACTGGAATTATCCCTAGTCGATGAATTGATGTATTTGGACACCATCAATTCTATTGAGACTAGCATGAGTTTGTTAGGATGTATACTAAAAGCCTAGCTTTTGTATGAACATCTTCATTTTGAAATAAGAATCACATGATCATTGTTTGCATTTTATATTTATGCATATTGTCTTATACCTTACATTGTAGATAACATAGTTTGTGGTGTCGCATAGAAGATTATGTTATCAGTTTCTTGTAGAGTATAAGTATAGGCTCACAACCAAGATGGTTTTGGACAAACCATTGGCATGGTTGTAGTGTAATTTGGTATTGGTTTATCTTGACCATAGAATTACACTAGTACATTTTGTGTGTATTGAGCAGGACCGATTTAGAGGCGATTCAATTTACACTGACTATATACTTGAATCAGACCTTAGATATTATGGTGTACATTCTCTTAATCCTGATATAATAACGAGCACATGTACTTGGTATTTATTTCTTTGATTTACCAATGAGCGAGATTTATGTATTAAATTGATAGGCTTGGTAATTTGGGAAATAATATTATTTACATGGTGTGCCGCTAATTATAGGAGGAAACTGTGTCCTATACACTAGGATGATGATGTCCCCTTGAGGATCTCATAAAGTTCATAATGTAAATCCTATAGATGGACTTGGTCCAACGTGATGATAAGGATGAGTGGTACTACTCATGGAGTTAGATATTGATTAATTAAATTATCAGTAATTTACTTAATTAATGGACATTTGATATCTTAAACAAGGGAAGATATTTTGTACAAATAATATGTGGAGTCCATATTTAATTATGGGAGTTGGTGAGGTAGATCAATGATAATCCTCTAGTGGAATGGATCATCATTAATGGATTAGGTTATGTGTAGTTCGGATCCATTGGGTGGCCAAGATTCAACTCCTCCTCATGGCCCCTATTGCAGCCTATTATAAATACATCATGAAGCCTAGATCAATATAAGGAGGTGGAGAGGCTTGGGCGGCATATAGAGAAGAGCTAGGGCTTTGTTTTCTAGGGTTGGTGGCAACAATAAGAGCTAGGGTTTTCCTTCTCCATTGGCTGGCGCTTCCTCTCCTTCTCTAAGGGCCGGCAGCAACAAAGGCTAGGGTTTTCCTTCTTCCTTTGTCTTGGCAGGCGTCTCCTCTCCCTCTCCTAGGGCCGGCGGCAACAAGCAAGGAGGAAGGCTCTCTTCCTCAATCTCCTCTCCTCTCCTAGGGCCGACGGACACCACCTCTTGGGGTTTTGGTGGTCGGTGCAAGCAAGGAGAAGAGGAGAAGGCTTGGTGGTTGGTACAAGACAGGAGAAGAAGGGAGGGTTTTCTTCCCTTGTTCGGAGCGAGCAAGAAAGGGAAGATATGTGGTCTAGGAGGCTTCAACTCTTGGAAGATCGTCGCCCACACGACGTCCAAGAAGAGGATAGGAATACAATAGAAGATCAAGAGGTAAAACAAGAGGTATAATCTTGTTTAATTTTGATACTTGTTCTTTTGTATTTGTATGTTGTTGATTGACATGGACCCCGATCATAAACACAAAAACCGGCGATCCATACATCATCTATTCCGCGGCTAATCGAGGAAAAGGGTTAGGTTGCTTGAACAACATGTTTGTTCAAGCGAATTCTCAAATTGAATAGCCCGATGATGAATCGGTTGCTTGGATAATCCATCTCCGTCCGGATTAGTTTTAATTAATAAAATTTTAATCCAAGGACGCAAGATAGGATCGCCATGCGCAAGCGACCGAAGCGAAGCAAAACAACTTTCGTTCAATTGGTATCAGAGCCACCATTTCCGATTTTGTGTGTTTAGGATTCGGTTACTTTCACGCATTTATCATATATTGTTTATGTCGGATAATAGTAGGATGTGCGTAGGCTAACTTTTTGCTTGCAGGCATAAGATCCAACTATTATGGCTATGTGAATGTATGTGATTGTGTGTCTGTGTGTGTGATTGTAATTAATTATTTGAATTCTCGGGGTTGACGAGGCTAATTAGTATTTAATTTTTATAATTAAATACGACATTGTTTAGCCGCTCATTTTAATTTACTTTCGATCTAGATATATTGTACACTCCTTCGTGGAGTATAGGATTGATGGATATAAATTAAAATAGTTTATCTCAGTTCGGATCCCTTTGTGGCTTGCGCATGGTAAAGGGAGGAGCGGACGAGGTGGCGACACGACAGGAAGCATATTGGAAAACAAAAGCCATAATAGTTGGAAAGTTTTTTTCATATTTATTGCTTATTGTTTTATATGCATGTTGTGTGTGTTTGAAAATTCCTCATTTTTAAATTACTAAGTGGGAGAGGGATATTTTTTAATTCCCACGGCCTCCATTACAATTTAACATGTGATGCGAACAAACTTGCGCGTTGGTTCTGAGTGCCTTCCTCCATATCGGATGAGTTTGTTTTGCGGATCACTAGGTAAAATATGATTATATAAAATTATTTAGGAGCGTGTGTAATTCCCTTTCGGAAGACACATAATTCGAGATAATTGCCTTAGTATTGGGTAATGGTAAACACTTAGATGAAAATAAAAGTATCCTCTCCATCAGAGTCACTGCTTTTATTTGTAGGGCCGAAGAGGAACCAATTATTAATTTTATTTGTCAAAAAAGTAAGGTTGATAGGATAATAAATTTGATGGGTAAAACCTCCTCATACAAATGTAGAATTCGTATACGTCCACACTATCATGGCATACGATATTCTCAGTGTTTTGAGGTGTTGATTGATTTTAAAATTTTATTGTTTGAGGAATCAATAAATTTTTGAAATCTAATGTTTTAATCACTATGATTCTTAGGTTTTTTCAAAATGGCTTTTAACCCACTTACTATGATTCTAAAAGAAAACAAACTTACCGGACATAATTATGTTGATTGGAAATGGAATCTGGACATTGTCTTGACTGTTGAGGAGTACAAATATGTGCTCTTCAAAGAATGTCCTCCTAAGCTTACGGATGATTCTGGTGAAAAGGAAAAAGAGGGTTATAGGAAGTGGATCAAGGCAGATGAGATGACACAGTGTTACATTTTGGCTTCTATGTCAAACGTATTGCAACATCAGCATTAGGCCATGACTACTGCCTATGACATGATGCTCAATCTCAAAGAACTTTTCGGACACCAGAATCGGGCTGCTAGGCAGGAAGCTATGAGGAACTTGATGACGACCACCATGATTGAGGGAACACCTGTGAGGGATCATGTTCTCAAGATGATGGATCATTTGAATGTGCTGGAAGTCCTTAGAGCGGAGATCGATGGGGAAACCCGGATCGATATCATTCTCCAATATCTACCTAGAAGTTTTGAGCAGTTTTGCCTGAACTACAACATGAATAAGAGGTTGTATTCATTGGCGGAGCTTCTGACAGAACTCCAAGCGGCAAAGGGGCTTTTTTGTCAAAGTGCTCATGCCATGGTTCCTCAAAAGGTTTCTACTTCTAAGTCAAAGGGCAAGAAGAAGAAGAAACAAGGTGTAGCAAAGATGACGGCAAGATCTCAAGCAGGAGTGAAGAAGCCGAAAGACAAGTGCTTTACTTGCAAGCAGACTGGACATTGGAAGGTGAACTGTCCCTACGACAAATAGAACAAAGGTATATCTTTTATTTTAGTCATTGAAACATATTTAGTGGTGTTATCTACCAGTACCTGGTGTGTAGATACGGGAGCCACTGATCATGTCTGCAATTCTTAGCTGGGGTTCCAGGAAACTAGACGACTACCTGAGGGAGAGATTACCATCTACATGGGCAATGCTACAAAGGTAGCGGCTATCGCAGTAGGAGATGTTTATTTATCTTTTGATAGGAATAAAACTTTGGTTCTGAGAAATTGCCTTTATGTACCTTCATTTAGAAAGAATTTGATTTCAATTTCTAAATTGTTTATGGATGGGTATTCTATTTCTTTTAATGATAGAGTTGTTATAAAAAGGAATAGGGAGATTATCTGTTTTAGTGCGTTGGTAGGAAATTTATACACTCTTGAACCAAAAACTCTTGTTGGTGCAATCGGCCCAGGTCACGATTGACCAGGACTCGAGTTTGGCTCGAGTGATGTTTTGATGTGTTTTGATGTTTCGACAAAAACATATGACAATGTAATTGTCATGGAAAGTCCAAGCATGGTCTTGGCAATGTAAAAGTCCAACATGGGTTGGCAAGGGAAAGTCCAAGCATGGTCTTGGCATAGAAAGTCCAAGCATGGTCTTGGCATGGAAAGTCCAACATGGGTTGGCATTAGAAGTCCAAGGGGTTTGATATTGGCGGCGTAAAGTCCAAGCGGTAGTCTTGGCAGCATAAGTCCAATGGTTGGCGGCGTAAAGTCCAAGCGGAGTCTTGGCGGTGTAAGTCCAATGTGCCTTGGCGGTGTAGACACCGTTAGCATGACATAGCCGACGGAAGCACCTGAAGGCTAGCGCGATGGATGAACAAGTCATGGATGACTTGGAGGGATCCGAGAGGCGTGAGGCTGATGGAGGTGGCTAGAAGGCTTAGGTCTAGGCTAAGGGTGGTCTAGCAAGTATGGGGAACCATACTTGGGTTAAAACCTCATGTTTGAGGTGTGCGGATCGGTGCCATGTGGCGATCGGTGGACCGTCAACTAGGGTTTGATTTGTGGGTTATAGCCTAGCGATCATTGCCATAGGTTGGCGGTGATGGCTCGAGCGATCGGCCCGATCGTGTGATCGTGGTCGGCCGGTGCTCGGTATTCGAACGCGAGAATGGGTCGAGACTCGGTGAGTCGATGAGGACTCCATCGGTCGGCCGATGGTCTGTCGGTCGGTGATGAAGAATTGGACTTATCGGCGTGGATCTAGCCGTTGTCTCACGCGACAGCGGTGTATATGGAGCTCGTGATGGAGGAAAAAGGAATCGGTTCTTGAGGGCTATTGGGGCGATTTGTTGGTGCAAATCAGGTCTCCAAGTGCAAGCAAGCAACCAAGCATTCAAGCAATCAAAACAAGTGTTGTAAAGTCTTTTCTTTACTTGTATTTCATATTCACATTGTATATTTCTTGTATTTCGTTCTTACTATTGTAAGATCTATTGTAAGGGGTTTCTCCGCCTCTGACTTGTGTCGAGAAGGAGTGTTTATCATTAGTGAGTGCGTGTGCATCACTAGGGCTCTTTAGAGCTCGATCCATGGAGTAGGAACCGTGCGGTTCCGAACCACATTATATCATTGTGTTAGCTTGTTGTCTATTTCGTTATTGCTTTTATTATTTCTATTTCCGCTGCGCACTAACGAAATTGTAGACACAAACGCGATCGAATTTCATCTACGCTATTCACCCCCCTCTAGTCGTTCCAATATTCCTAACAAGTGGTATCAGAGCCTGGTGGCTCTTCAACGGATTAACAACCGGGAGCAAGACGCTAGAGGGTGAAGATGGAATTTCAAGACAAGCTTGGATGGGATATCAACACTCCACCGCCATACGACCGAGAAGATTTTCCGGCGTGGAGAGCAAGAATGGAAACATTCTTGATGATGAATATAGAGGATTGATTCATCCTCATTGAAGGCCTTGAACCCCCTAGGGATAAGAAGGGAAATGTCCTAAAATTGAAAAAGTGGACCCAAGAGCAACGCCAAAAGCTCAAGACCGAAGTTAAGGTAACGAAACTTTTGGAAGATTTAATTCCTAATGATATTTTGTGCAAGCTAGGGGATTACATGTATGCCAAGGATCTATGGAGGAAATTGGCAAGATTCCATGAAGAGAGTTCATCCTCAAGTGAAAGTGAGGAATCGGAAGTTGAGATGGAGTCAACTTCCGGATCGGAGAAAGAAGAGGTGGAAGAAGTGGAAGGAGCATCCACTTCTAGGATTGAGGAGGAAAGACCATCCTCTATACCGGAGCAACCTCAAGAAGAGCCTTCAACATCCGGTCAAGATGAAGAAGCTCAAAATCTAACTCCGGCACCTTCCACCACGGACCTAGGTAACTCGAGAATTTCAAATAATAATAAAATTCATATAATGTGCTTTGAGTGTAGGGAGTATGGGCATTACAAGAGCAAATGTCCAAAGAAGATTAGGAAAGCTCCACCGGCACCAAAAGTCAAGGATGCCGGTTCCCCAACACCTAAAGGCAAGGAGCACATCATATGCTTCAAGTGCAATTCAAAAGGACATTATAGGAATCAATGTCCTAGGGGGAGCAAAAAGACCCAAGAAGAAGCATCACAAGTAGGGGGAGCTAAGGCTAACCCTAAGGTACATTTTAGTAATGCATCTTCTAATTTAAATGCTAAAAAGCATGCTAGGAACTTTAATTCTCTTGCAATTTATGAAAAGCATGCTAATAGGAATAAATATTTTTGCTTAGGAGCTAAGAGAGTCCATGTAGAAATTAGGGAGAAATTTGGGACTAATGTCCCTAAAAACAATTTACCTAAGAACAAACCTAAGTCAAATAACTCAAGATCAATTTTACCTAGGGAGACAATTAGAAAGGTGCAAGAGCACTTAGGTGTTAACCCTAAATGGACTAGGCATATGCCTAGGAAGTCCAATGCCCAAGATTTAAATCAAAATTCTAAAATTGGGCAATTAGAAAAGGAAAATCAAGTCTTGAGATCAAGGCTTGAAAAACTTGAAAAGACCCTAAATAAGATACAAAATCAATTTAAAGGGTCTAATGGTCAAAGTCAAAGGTCCAAAAGTCAAAGTCAACATCTAGGACCTAAGAGTCAAAAGTCAACCAAGGGAAAGAATGGTTTGGGTCACAAACCTAAGTCCAAGGTGACTTATCATAGTGTTCCATTTGACTATGGAACATTAACTAGGTCTAGGAAGACCAAGGTCAATAGGGAAGTCATCCCTAGAGTTGACCATGGTGTGTGCCTAGTGGCTAGGGTTTCTAGGAAAACTAGGGTGGCCACTAAGAAGGTTGCAAGGGGAGCTAGCCCTAGAGTCAACCTAGGTAAGACCCAAATGACCAAGGCTAATAAGCTTAGGAGGGTCATTAAGAAGGTATCTAGGGAGGTTATCCCTAAGGAATACCTAATTAACCCTAGGAGCTCAAATCGGTTTTGGGTTCCTAAGAGCATGATTGATTCACGCTAGATGGGTTAGGGTGTGCCAACCTTAAATGGATGGGTAGTTAACTCAACCATGGCAAAGGTGGCATTTTAAGGTTATTTTCAAGGTTATGGATACCTTGGAAATAGATTTGAATTATCATCCTAAAAGATTTTAGGGTGTGCCAATATTATTTGAGAAGCTTGATAAAATGGTCAAATTGGCACAATTTAGGTTTAGAGGTCGTAGTGTGTCATTTTGGGTTTTTGGCACACTTGGGAAAATTTAGGTTAATATGGCAAAATATACTTAACCATATCAAATGGCAATTAATGTTAAAATTTAGGTATTACTATACCTATATATTTTATATGCCATGCTTTGATTGCCATATGCCATGTCATGACATCATGCCTAGTTCTATGATTTTATATGTCATGCTCATGTTTTAGGATTAAGGCTTTAAATGTCATGCATTTTTAGATTTCATCTTATGCCATGACATCATGATTATGAGCGTATGCTTATTTATATCATTTCTAATGCCATAATCATTCATGAATTTAAGACAATTTGGTTGAAATTGAATTAAGGACTATGGCATGACTTGGAGTCCCATTTATAAGGGAATCAAGTAGGGTTGCCTTAGAAAAATGCATGAAACCCTAGATTAAATGAACCAAAACCCACATCTCACATCTAATTGATATGTATGTGTATTTATACACCCTAGATACATGTGAGATGCTAGGATAATAGGTTAGGTTCAAGGTGCATCGGTAGTGCATCTAGATGAACTTAAACTTATTTTAATTATCACCAAGAATCATAAGGAAAGCTAATATACAAGCTATGTATATTTAGCCAATAAATTATGGTCCAAGATAAGGTTTTGAAAATATTTTAAAATCTTTTTGAAAAACCTTGGTGAAGTCTATCTTTTGATAGCAATCACCATTGATGAAGGTGATACAAAGTAGGGCCAAAACATTGAAAATTTCAATGGTTTTGAACTTTGTACCAATTTCACTATTTAATGGGTAAAATAATTTTCAAATATTTTTCACCCATTGTATTAGTCATAAGTATTATACGTATCAAATTTCGTGATTTTTCGATATACGTATAATTAGTTATGATTTTTCAAAACTCATTTCTGATTTCTGAAAATCAGGTTTCGATTATCGATCATCGCTTCTACAAAGGCAATGATCGATGATGCGTTGACTCGATCAGAAGGCTGTATCACTCGACCGTTGCTTCGTGCCGATCGATGGATACATCGACGGTAGTAACAGAGTCGACTGATAGCCTGATTTTGGGGTAACCACAGTTGTTTAACCCGATTTCAACTGCGATTAAGGTCTCTAACCACTCTTAACCCTATGATATGCTTTGGGAAGTATGATAAAGGGTGAAAATCCATTGGATATGGATTAGGAGAGGTGTTTAGGGCTTGTATCAATTTTAAGGTGCTGGAAAGTTCAATATTGAATTTCTAACCTTAATTTTGATGGCTTAGAATTCCTATTGGCTTAGGGAATTCCCAAGGACATTGTTGGTGCAATGGTTAAGGGGGAGCAAGCCTTTAGGGGGAAGTATCCATCATGGGATGATGGATGGGATTTTTTCCTCATGAGGAGGAAAATGGGATTCTTGATACCCAATTTAGAAATTGGGAGAGTAAATAGGATTGTCTCTCTTGAGTGATATTGGACTTATCACTAGGAAGATGGTAGGCATCCTAAGTATTTTTGGACCAAGGGGGAGATTGTAAGATCTCATTGGGACATGAGACATTGACCCTCTTGGGAGAGAACTTTTTGCTGTTAGTCAAAAAGGGGGAGAATGTTTGGGGGAAAACATTTGGAGAGCATTTACCAATTTGGGATAATTGGTAAAGGTTTGT
The DNA here is from genome assembly GCA_025175895.1 of Wurfbainia villosa. Classification (NCBI taxonomy): domain Eukaryota; kingdom Viridiplantae; phylum Streptophyta; class Magnoliopsida; order Zingiberales; family Zingiberaceae; genus Wurfbainia; species Wurfbainia villosa. The sequence goes on along the minus strand of CM046000.1, from coordinate 16,172,894 downwards.
TTGGTTTTTTGTCAAACATCAAAAAGGGGGAGATTGTTGGTGCAATCGGCCCAGGTCACGATTGACCAAGACTCGAGTTTGGCTCGAGTGATGTTTTGATGTGTTTTGATGTTTCGACAAAAACATATGACAATGTAATTGTCATGGAAAGTCCAAGCATGGTCTTGGCAATGTAAAAGTCCAACATGGGTTGGCAAGGGAAAGTCCAAGCATGGTCTTGGCATAGAAAGTCCAAGCATGGTCTTGGCATGGAAAGTCCAACATGGGTTGGCATTAGAAGTCCAAGGGGTTTGATATTGGCGGCGTAAAGTCCAAGCGGTAGTCTTGGCAGCATAAGTCCAATGGTTGGCAGCATAAAGTCCAAGCGGAGTCTTGGCGGCATAAGTCCAATGTGCCTTGGCGGTGTAGACACCGTTAGCATGACATAGCCGACGGAAGCACCTGAAGGCTAGCGCGATGGATGAACAAGTCATGGATGACTTGGAGGGATCCGAGAGGCGTGAGGCTGATGGAGGTGGCTAGAAGGCTTAGGTCTAGGCTAAGAGTGGTCTAGCAAGTATGGGGGAACCATACTTGGGTTAAAACCTCATGTTTGAGGTGTGCCAGTTGACTGATGCCATGTGGCAGTCGACTGGACCAAGTCAACTAGGGTGATCGTGTGATCAGTCGACTGGTGCTCGGTATTTCGGGCACAGAATGGAGTCGAGACTCAACTGGTCGAGTGAGGACTCCATCAGTCGACTGATGGCCACAATCAGTCGACTGATGAAGGTTCCGTTGGACTTATCCAGCGTGGATCTAGCCGTTGTCTCACGACAACAGTGGCATCAGTCGACTGATGGTCCCGATCAGTCGACTGATAGACTTTTTCCAGCACAGGTTGAAGCTATATATGGAGCTCGTGATGGAGGAAAAAGGAATCGGTTCTTGAGGGCTATTGGGGCGATTTGTTGGTGCAAATCAGGTCTCCAAGTGCAAGCAAGCAACCAAGCATTCAAGCAATCAAAACAAGTGTTGTAAAGTCTTTTCTTTACTTGTATTTCATATTCACATTGTATATTGATTGTATTTCGTTCTTACTATTGTAAGATCTATTGTAAGGGGTTTCTCTGCCTCCGACTTGTGTCGAGAAGGAGTGTTTATCATTAGTGAGTGCGTGTGCATCACTAGGGCTCTTTAGAGCTCGATCCGTGGAGTAGGAACCGTGCGGTTCCGAACCACATTATATCATTGTGTTAGCTTGTTGTCTATTTCGTTATTGCTTTTATTATTTCTATTTCCACTGCGCACTAACGAAATTGTAGACACAAACGCGATCGAATTTCATCTACGCTATTCACCCCCCCTCTAGCCGTTCCAATATTCCTAACAACTCTTACGATGCAAATAGAAATAAATAACTCATCTTCTAAATCTAATAAGAGAAAAGAACCTTCGAAAATAAACCAGACATATCTTTTGTAACGCCCGCCCTTATCTACTCTCAAGGCGGCGCTACTTTACTCTTTTTTTTTTCTTACATAACATGTATGGATCATTTCACAATCCACCTACTTTAACATGTTATCATAACTTAAACCTTCTTTTGCACATGCGTCACATATCACATTCATAATCAGCATGTTAACATATCTTGTCTCATTTATAACATGCATAACACAAAGAGTCATTCATGAGTTCTTAAGTAATTGAACAGTAACATAAATAAGCATCATCCAACATGATACTAATGATTCATAAGTCTTATAAGCGGAAGCAAAGTCTTAAGTGGTTCATTGAGCATGTAATATAAGCAGATAGTAACAAGGTCTTTCTCCACCATGCCACTATCACACACACTTGGCCCTTCCTGCTACTTCCTCTAGTTCAGGTTTCCTTTATCTGCAGTATATGGACAACATAAACTATAAGCATATAGCTTAGTAAGATTCTTGCTTACTCACAAAAGCCACAAACTTCATCAAGCAATTAGAAACATGAGCATACTAACATAAATAGCCTAAGTATTTCATAGCAACACTAATCAACAACATACCCACGTAATAAAACCTAAGCATGGCATAGAGTTTACATCAGCATGCTAAGCATAATTAAATCTAAGCAGGGCATAATTTAAACATAAGCATTCATGACATAAGCAATCCATAACATTATAAATCTTAGACATGCATAAAGTACATAATCACAAATATTCTTAACTTAACTATAAGCATCATAACTTCATAAAATCTAACATGCATAAAGGACATAATCATAAGCATTTTTAAACTTAACCATAAGCATTCATAACATAAGTATCCGTAACATCATAAATCTTAAACATGCATAAAGTACATAGTCACAAATATTCTTAGACTTAACCATAAGCATTCATAGCATCATGACATCTACACATGCATAGAGGACAAGTTCATAAGCATTCACAATTTCATAAAAGTCCTTTCTTTTCAAAACATATACATATAGATACTTCAACATAATCATAACTTGCATGGGGGGCCCCAGGTTAAGTACCACATAATGCGCGTTCCCTAATAGGCTGGGGTAGCGAGCCACCAGACCTACTAGAGCAAGACCTCTTACGTCTTACCAAGGCAAGACCTCTTACGTCTTCTTATGTCCCTTTGGATTTAAATAACGACCACCTGACGGGTCAGGTACTTAACCTCTTACAAAGTAAAATACTTAATTCCTTTCTTTCTTGTCATATCATAAAGAATGCTCTTAATCCCCAACATAAAAAGGGAAGCATCTCAATCTTATCTTATCATAAGGAGAGCTCTTAATCCCTACTTGAAAGGGGAGCATCTCCCTCTTACCTTATCATAAGGAGAGCTCTTAGTCCCTACTTGAAAGGGAAGCATCTCCATCTTATCTTATCATAAGGAGAGCTCTTAATCCCTACTTGAAAGGGAAGCATCTCCATCTTATCTTATCATAAGGAGAGCTCTTAATCCCTACTTGAAAGGGAAGCATCTCCATCTCAGACATTTCATAGCATACATGCATTCATAACATAAGAGTGCCCTAAAGGGGTCCTAAAGCATAAACATGTTCATCGCATAAGCATATTTCATAGGCATATTCATGGCATATTAAATAATAAAACATGTTCATCACATAGGCATATTTCATGGCATATTACCTCATAAACATATTCATCACATAGGCATAATTTCATGGCATACTACATCATAAACATGTTCATCACATAAGCATATTTCATAGCATATTGAATCATGAACATATTCATCTCATAGGCATACTTCATGACATATTAAAAACATACACTTAGCATAACTACACAAGGGGGCTGTTTTCATGAAACCCTAACCCTAAAACTAATGTTGGCCGAAACATGTAAGGTATCAAACATTGTATTTTTTTTTGTCACCTAAAATTTCTACATGAAGCATATAACATCTCCTAATTCCTTTAGAAGCCTTTTCATGCAACCCTAGCCCGAAATACCTTGGTTGGCCGAAACATGTAAGGGCTCAAGCTTGGATTTTTGTTACCTAAAATTCCTTCATGAAGCTTATAACTTATCATGGTATCATTAGAAGCATTTTCATGCAACCCTAGCCCTAAATACCTTGGTTGGCCGAAACATGTAAGGGCTCAAGCTTGGGTTTTTGTTACCTAAAATTCCTTCATGAAGCTTATAACTTATCATAGTATCATTAGAAGCATGTTCATGCAACCCTAGCCCTAAATACTTTGGTTGGCCGAAACATGTAAGGGCTCAAGCTTGGGTTTTTGTTACCTAAAATTCCTTCATGAAGCTTATAACTTATCATAGTATCATTAGAAGCATGTTCATGCAACCCTAGCCCTAAATACCTTGGTTGGCCGAAACATGTAAGGGATCCCAGGTAGCCTCCTCGCGTTCCAGTGCCTTACACTGGTCTACACTGAATACTCGATTCATCAGGTCCATGAACATCGCAGGATCATTGGTTACGCCAAAGGGCATAACTACGAACTCATAATGTCCGTATCTCGTCCGGAAGGCCGTCTTTGGAATATCGCCTTGCTTTACTTTTACTTGATGATAGCCAGACCTGAGATCGATCTTTGAAAAGATAGTAGCTCCCTTCAGCTGGTCGAACAAGTCGTCGATTCTGGGAAGGGGGTACCTATTCTTGATGGTCACGTTGTTCAGTGCCCGGTAGTCTATACACATTCGCATAGACCCATCTTTTTTCTTTATGAACAACACTGGAGCTCCCCATGGTGAGTGACTGGGGCGGATAAATCCCTGGTCAAGTAACTCCTGTAGCTGTTTCTGAAGTTCTTTCAACTCAGTCGGCGCCATACGGTAAGGTGCCTTGGAGATCGGATTAGTTCCGGGAATCAATTCGATCTCGAACTCAATTTCTCTATCGGGTGGTAATCCAGGTAGGTCATCAGGGAATACCTCCGGATGGTCACATACCACTCTGACATCTTCTATCTTCTGGTTCTTTGTTGATATGGCATCAACCACATGTGCTAAAAATCCGGTGCATCCATTTTCTAACATTTTTCGGGCTTTTAGCGCCGATAAAAATTTCCTTGTTCCTTTCTTTGACTCCCCGATAAACTCAAATGGAACCTCTGCTTCAGGTCGGAAGATCACCCTCCGTTTACGACACTCAATTGAAGCACCGTACTTGTGCAGAAAATCCATGCCCAATATAACATCATAGTCCCACATATCTAGGACTATCAGGTCACAATAGAGCTCCCTGTCTGCGAGTCTAACTGGTACGGCGCGCAGAATATGGGTGGATGGCATCACTTCTCCCGAAGGTAATGTGGTTAAGAATTTATAGTCCAAAACTTGGGGATGCCTATCTATCTTTCTTGTGAAAGGCGTAGAGATGAACGAATGGGTTGCCCCGGTGTCAAACAATATAGTAGCATACTGACTGAAAATAAATATCTGACCTGTGACAACCGTCGAGGCACTCGCTACATCTTCTCTAGTGAGGGAGAATACCCTGGCATCTGTCACCATGGGTGGGACTTCCAGTCTTCCCTGGCTTATCTGAGGACCCTCTATCGTAGCCGTGATCCGGGCGGCTGTGGGGACCACCTCGCATCGACGTATCACGAGGAGGTGCTCAACTCGGTAGGGCGCCTGTGCTAGGTGCCCTTCCAGTTTACAACTGTAACACTTCCTCGTGCCCTGGCGACATTCCCCCGGATGCTTCTTCCCACATGTAGGACAGTCAGAATACATAGGCTGGTTGTTTCCTGGGCCCCCTTTTGGGCCATTCCACTGTTTCTTCTTGCCACTGCGGTCCCTCTTCCAGCTAGTATTCTGAGATTTCTGATCTCCGTTCCATGCCTTATTCTACTGATTGATGTTGTTCAGGTAGTGCTCGGTGATCAGGGCACTACTGAACAACTCTTCGGCGGTCTGGGGTCGATTGACTCTATCGGCTACATTCAGAGCTATCTCTGGTCGCAACATTTTCAGCATGAGTCTGATCCTCTCCCTTTCTCGCTCGACTAATTCGATGCAGAGACGCGCCAGTCGGTTGAACCTTTTCATAGCTTCACTGACTGATAGATCACCTTGTCGGAACTCGAGGAACTCATCGTAGTGCTTATTTGTGATCCGTCTCTGAAAGAACTCCTCGAAGAACTCGAATTCAAAGTCTATCCACCTCATTTGATTTACTTGTCTCTTTGCTTTGACTCTCTCCCACCACATCCTTGCATCTCCAGAAAGACAGAATGAGGCACATTTTATCTTTTCGTGCTCGGCCCAATCCAGCAGCTCCACGATGCTCTCAACTATCTTGAACCAGGCTTGGGCATCCCATGGTTCGCAGGCACCTGAGAAACTTTCTGGTTTCACCGCCATCAATCGAGATAAGCTTGGGTCGGACCACGGTGGCGATGGACTAGTGGTGCTTGCACCATAGTGGTCGTGTTTGGCGCCACGCTTTGCTTCGTGTGGTAGTGGGGTTCCCTTGTTGATTCATGAGAGCATTGATAACACCGTTGTTCTGCGACCGACGTAGCTCAGAACTACATGCATCAAATCTAGTGGGGTGCTGATTCCTTCCTCTATTACTACGTCTCCCATCCATGTTATCTAAGTGATAAATAAATAATTAAGGTATTATTATAATTTCTACTCATATACATGCGTCTAAACATTCCTTATCATGAGCAAGGTAAGGTATCCTTCCTAGTTGTATTTCTAGGTTAGAAACATGTTTCCATCATATAAAGCATGGTAAGGTATCATTACTATCTAAGTCACGAGTATGGTTCCATTCTACTAAAACACGATGAAGTATTATTTCTATCTAAGTCACAAGTATGGTTCCATTCTACTCTAACATGAGGAGGTATTATTTCTATCTAGATAGAAGACATTCTTCATTATAAAAGAAATTTAGATATGCATAAAGTTACTTACTTGGAAAAATAGCAGGATGGAGGCTTGATGTGTGATAGTGGAAAGGTGAACCCGCTCTGATACCAACCTGTAACGCTCGCCCTTATCTGCTCTCAAGGCGGCGCTACTTTACTCTTTTTTTTTTCTTACATAACATATATGGATCATTTCACAATCCACCTACTTTAACATGTTATCATAACATAAACCTTCTTTTGCACATGCGTCACATATCACATTCATAATCAACATGTTAACATATCTTGTCTCATTTATAACATGCATAACACAAAGAGTCATTCATGAGTTCTTAAGTAATTGAACAGTAACATAAATAAGCATCATCCAACATGATACTAATGATTCATAAGTCTTATAAGCGGAAGCAAAGTCTTAAGTGGTTCATTGAGCATGTAATATAAGCAGATAGTAACAGGGTCTTTCTCCACCATGCCACTATCACACACACTTGGCCCTTCCTGCTACTTCCTCTAGTTCAGGTTTCCTTTATCTCAGAGATATGGACAACATAAACTATAAGCATATAGCTTAGTAAGATTCTTGCCTACTCACAGAAGCCACAAACTTCATCAAGCAATTAGAAACATGAGCATACTAGCATAAATAGCCTAAGTATTTCATAGCAACACTAATCAACAACATACCCACGTAATAAAACCTAAGCATGGCATAGAGTTTACATCAGCATGCTAAGCATAATTAAATCTAAGCAGGGCATAATTTAAACATAATCATTCATGACATAAGCAATCCATAACATTATAAATCTTAGACATGCATAAAGTACTTAATCACAAATATTCTTAACTTAACTATAAGCATCATAACTTCATAAAATCTAACATGCATAAAGGACATAATCATAAGCATTTTTAAACTTAACCATAAGCATTCATAACATAAGTATCCGTGACATCATAAATCTTAAACATACATAAAGTACATAGTCACAAATATTCTTAGACTTAACCATAAGCATTCATAGCATCATGACATCTACACATGCATAGAGGACAAGTTCATAAGCATTCATAAGCATTCATAAGCATTCACAATTTCATAAAAGTCCTTTCTTTTCAAAACATATACATATAGATACTTCAACATAATCATAACTTGCATGGGGGGCCCCAGGTTAAGTACCACATAATGCGCGTTCCCTAATAGGTCAGTAGCGAGCCACGGACCTACTAGAGCAAGACCTCTTACGCCTTACAGGCAAGACCTCTTACGTCTTCTTATGTCCCTTTGGATTTAATTAACGACCACCTGACGGGTCGGGTACTTAACCTCTTACAAAGTAAAATACTTAATTCCTTTCTTTCTTGTCATATCATAAAGAATGCTCTTAATCCCCAACATAAAAAGGGAAGCATCTCAATCTTATCTTATCATAAGGAGAGCTCTTAATCCCTACTTGAAAGGGGAGCATCTCCCTCTTACCTTATCATAAGGAGAGCTCTTAGTCCCTACTTGAAAGGGAAGCATCTCCATCTTATCTTATCATAAGGAGAGCTCTTAATCCCTACTTGAAAGGGAAGCATCTCCATCTTATCTTATCATAAGGAGAGCTCTTAATCCCTACTTGAAAGGGAATCATCTCCATCTTATCTTATCATAAGGAGAGCTCTTAATCCCTACTTGAAAGGGAAGCATCTCCATCTTATCTTATCATAAGGAGAGCTCTTAATCCCTACTTGAAAGGGAAGCATCTCCATCTCAGACATTTCATAGCATACATTAGGCATATTTCATGGCATATTACCTCATAAACATATTCATCACATAGGCATAATTTCATGGCATACTACATCATAAACATGTTCATCACATAAGCATATTTCATAGCATATTGAATCATGAACATATTCATCTCATAGGCATAATTCATGACATATTAAAAACATACACATAGCATAACTACACAAGGGGGGTGTTTTCATGAAACCCTAACCCTAAAACCAATGTTGGCCGAAACATGTAAGGTATCAAACATTGTATTTTTTTTTTGTCACCTAAAATTTCTACATGAAGCATATAACATCTCCTAATTCCTTTAGAAGCCTTTTCATGCAACCCTAGCCCGAAATACCTTGGTTGGCCGAAACATGTAAGGGCTCAAGCTTGGATTTTTGTTACCTAAAATTCCTTCATGAAGCTTATAACTTATCATGGTATCATTAGAAGCATTTTCATGCAACCCTAGCCCTAAATACCTTGGTTGGCCGAAACATGTAAGGGCTCAAACTTGGGTTTTTGTTACCTAAGCTTTCTGCACTGGATACGCTACCAATTTGAATGGGGGTTTCGGCCAAAGGATGAAGAGGGAGCTCGGTGAGGAAGAAGAAGAGAAGAGGGAAGAAGAAGAAGTGGCCAAATGGGACTTTCACTCTTCTTTATAAAGGGAGGAAGAGAAGTTTCTCTTCTCTTTCCATGCCTCTTCATTTACCCTCATCACACTTATCTACAATTTCCCCTCTTCCTCTAATGATATAATCCTATTGGGCTTCTGGTTAGTGGGTGCATCTATAGAGCTTGGCTATCTCTAGAGGTTTGGGGTTCAATTCCTAGGCCTTGCATATCTTTTTGGCTATTTTCTTTTATTTTCGAAAAAAAAAACCCACATAAAGCCCATTATCGTAAAGCCAAAAATTCTCGTAAAATGGCTAGAAATTTTACGGTCGTTACATCTTTGACATCTAAGGTTAGGTCATATTAACCTGAGTAGAATTCAAAGGTTGATAGCTGATGGACCTTTGGGTTCATTGGTGGTGGAAGATTTCCCAACCCACGAATCTTGCTTGGAAGGTAAAATGACCAAGAGGTCTTTTAAGGCTAAGGGGTATAGAGCAAAAGATGTGTTGGAATTGGTTCATTCTGATTTGTGTTGTCCTATGTCTATCCAGGATAGAGGTGGTTTTGAATATTTCGTCTCTTTTATAGACGATTATTTAAGATATGGATACATTTACTTGATGCGCTACAAGTCTGAATGCTTTGATAGGTTCAAAGAATTCAAGGCTGATGTGGAGAAACGTCAAGGTAAAAGTATCAAGACACTACGATCTGATCGTGGTGGTGAATACCTCTTGGGAGAGTTTAGGAGTTACTTATCAGAGGCTGGGATTCAATCCCAACTGTCTGCACCTGGTACACCCCAACAGAATGGGGTGACAGAGTAAAGGAATAAGACTCTTATGGAGATGGTTAGATCGATGATGAGTTATTCTGAGTTACCAGATTCATTCTGGGGGTATGCTCTAGAAATGGAAGTGTATATTCTGAACTTGGTACCATCTAAATCAGTACCTTCTACTCTCATAGAATTGTGGACTGGGCGAAAGCCTAGTCTAAGACATATTCGAATTTGGAGTAGTCCAGCACATGTGCTGAAGGGAGATGCTGGTAAGTTGGAATCTCGTACAGAAGTGCGCCTATTCGTAGGCTATCCTAGAGGAACGAAAGGTGGTTTGTTCTATAGTCCTAGAGATCATAGGGTGATCATTAGCAAGAATGCCCAATTTTTAGAGGAAGACTATGTGATGAACCACAAGCCCATGAGCAAGATTGTTCTAGAGGAATTAAGAGGGGAAGTCACTGCTTCAGTACCAACGGTACAAGAGAACATACCACAAGTGACTGCACCGCGTGTCACAGAGGATACACAGGTGATACCTCATCGTAGTGGGAGGGTTGTTAAACAACCTAATAGATTTATGTTCTTGAAAGAATCTTTTGATTTGGTCCTTGGTGAACATGAACCTGATCCCTGGACATATGACGAAACACTCCAAGATAATGATGCAGTATCTTGGCAAAGGGCGATGAATTCTGAGATAGAATCTATGGATTCAAATCAGGTCCGGGAGCTAGTAGAACTACCCAATGGTGTAAAAGCCATTGGATGCAAGTGGATCTACAAAAGAAAGAGAGGATTAGACGGGAAGGTAGAGACCTTCAAAGCAAGGCTTGTTGCGAAAGGGTATACTTAGAAAGAGGGTATCAATTATGAGATGACTTTTTTGCCGGTAGTCATGCTAAAGTTTATCCGGATTCTCTTATCTATTGCTGCTCATATGGATTATGAGGTTTGATAGATGGATGTCAAGACAACTTTCCTTAATGGAAGTCTTGAAGAAAATATCTATATGGAGCAACCAGACGGATTCATTGCAAAGGGAAAAGAGCATCTTGTGTGCAAGCTTAATCGGTTCATTTATGGATTAAAGCAAGCTTGAGATCATGGAACATCCGCTTTGATGAGGTAATCTAGTCATATGGATTTATTCAAAGTCCGGATGAGTCTCTTGTATACAAGAGATGTGATGAAAATGTAGTGGTATTTCTTGTACTATACGTAGATGACATTTTGCTCATTGGCAACAATGTCAAAGTGTTATCAGATGAGAGGGTATGGTTGTCCAAAAAATTTGATATGAAGGACTTGGGAGAAGTGGGACACATCCTTGGGATCAAGGTTATAAGAGATCACAAGAAAAGGATGTTGTGCTTATCTTAAGCTTCATACATAGACACTATTTTAGCTCGTTTTAGCATGCAGAACTCCAAGAAAGGTTTTCTACCTTTTTGGCATGGAGTACCTTTATATAAAGAGATGTGTCCTAGAACATCAAAGGAGATAGAGGAGATGAAGGCGGTTCCTTATGCTTCGACAGTAGGAAGCCTCATGTATAGTATGTTATGTACGAGGCCGGATATCTACTTTATCGTGGGCATGGTTAGCAGATATCAGAGTAATCTAGGACAGGGACATTGGACTACGGTAAAGCATATATTGAAGTACTTGAGAAGGACTAGGGATTATATGCTGGTATACAAGGCAGATCAATTACTCCTTGTGGGTTACACAGATTCTAACTTCCAATCAGATAGGGATAACAGTAAGTCTACCTTGGGTTATGTGTTTACTTTGGGAGGTGGAGCCATTGTATGGAGGAGTGTCAAGAAGAAATGTGTGGCGGACTCCACCATGGAAGCTGAGTATGTGGTAGCCTCTGAGGCAGCCAAAGAAGCTGTATGACTCAGGAACTTCTTGATGGACTTGGAGGTGATTCTTGGTTTGCCCAGAACTATCACAATTTATTATGATAACAGTGGTGCAGTAGCAAACTCGAAAGAACCACGAGCCCATTGTTAAGGCAATCTCTTGCCGTAATATGGTTTTGATGGTGTGGCAAAGGGTTTAAGTTAGGTTGTTATTGTGATTTGATATGTGCGTTGAAGTCGTTCAGGGCTTATTAATTCACACATGGAGCCGTGGCGAGTTTCACATCTCATGACTCGTGCCTTGAGTCGGTGAAGGATAGCTTTGCGGAAGCCGTGCGCTTGGAGCATCCGAGGGACCGCCGGACGAGGAGCTTGGAGTGAAGCCGGAGGAAGTAGACTTCGAGGCAAGAGACACGAAGGAGCATTGCAGAGCCATGCGCCTGATGCTGCCGAGGGACGTGGCCGCGAACGAAGAGAACTTCGAAGGCGAGGGACTCCGAGGGATGAGAGTGAGCGATTGTAACCCGGGAAGGGTAGCTCTTAGGTGAAACTTGTCCATTTTGACCAAGTGTCGGATGAGTTTTCCCAACACCAGTCGAATGCCATGTCATGGCGATCGCTCCCGAGTCGATGGTCGATCGATCCGGGTATAAAACCGATTTAGTCCTTAGGCGATCATCGCTATGGGTGTGATCGGCAATCGACGATCGATTGCCGAGGAATGGCGATCGTGATGGCACTATCTGCACGCAGAATGGAGTCGACTCCATTGAGCACTCGATCGATCAGTATCCGATCGGTGATGGTAAGATCGATCGGTGATGCCAATACCGTTGGATGGAATCCAACGTGGAAAGCGGCCGTTATTGGGCAACGACTACGAGATCAGTCAACTGATCGAGGGCATCAGTCGACTGATCCTGTGTCAACGGGAAGAAACCCTCTTCCTCTATAAAAAGGAAGGGGGTGGGGGTTTGGGAGGCTCATGCTTATGCTTTAATACTCTCCCAAGTTCCCTAAAGTTTTCCATCCTCTTACTCAAGCTTATTTCCATTATATTTGTAAGAGGAGTGTTTTTGTGTAAAGAGGTTATCTCCACCTAGCTTTGTGCAAAGGAGAGATCTAGTGGATAGATTTGGAGGAGTGATTCACCTTGGACGAATCAGACCATGGATTAGCGGCGTAGCCGTGAACCACGTTACATCTCGTATTTGTATTGCTTGTTTATATTTTGCTTGTCTTTATTTATATTTGCATATTCCGCTTGTGCTAACGTTTTGTAGACGAGCAAAATATGAAATACATCGTAAGAGGGCTATTCACCCCCCTCTAGCCGGCCAACCGATCTCCCAACAAGTGGTATCAGAGCCGAGGTCGCTCTTTAAGGACTAACCGCCATGAGAGCACTACAAGATGGCCGGCTACAACCTCCAACCACCAAAATTCGAAGGGGATTTACTATGGTGGAGAAGAAAAATGGAGGTATACCTAGAAACCGATTTTGATTTTATGCTAATCTTAGAAAACGGTTTCGAATTGCCTAGGGATGAAAGAAATAGGCAAATTGAGAAGTCAAGGTGGACCCAAGACCAAATCAAAGACTTTGAGACAAATCACAAGGTAATCGAATTGCTTAGTGATTTGATTCCTAACAACATTTGGTCTAGGTTGGGAAATTTTAGGGATGCAAAAGAATTATGGGATAAAGTAATGAAATTCCAAGAAAATTCTCAATCGGCACAAGTAGAGGAAGATGCCGTAGAAGAAAGACCATCCACTTTCGAAGATGTGGATGACTTGGTGGAGACCTCCACCTCTAGCATTGAGGGGGAGGAGAGGCAATCTTCCATCCCGGAGCAAGAACAAGAAGCATCCACATCCGGGAGAAGTGAAGATCAAGAAGAGGCCTCCACCACCTCCCTAGGTAACTCAAGTGTTATTATTTTAAATAAAAATCACATAATATGCTTTGAGTGTAGGGAGAAAGGGAATTACAAGAGCAAATGCCCTAAATTGGCTAAGAAGAAGGCATCAACACCAAAAGTCAACCCAAAGTCAAACAATGCCGGTGTTCCCAAAATCAAGAGCAAAGAGCACATTGTGTGCTTCAAATGCAATCAAAAGGGACACTACCGAAGTCAATGCCCTAGGGGGAGGAAGAAAGGGCAAGAAGGTGCAACTCATGTAGGGGGAGCTTCCCAAGCTAACCCTAAGGTAAATTTACTTAATGCACCTTTAATTCCTAGAGTTAAAAAGCATGCTAAGAATTATTTTAGCTCTCTTGCTATTATCAATGAAAAGCATGCCAGGAAAAATAATAAGGTTTATTGCTTAGGTGCCAAGCATGTTCATACAACTAAGGACAAACCTAGGACTCATAATTCTAGACCTATTTTACCTAAAGAGTCCATTAGGAGAGTTGAAAACCATCTAGGCATTAACCCTAAAAAGGGTAGACACATGCCTAAGAAGAAGAACATTTCCCCTAAACCTAATAAAAATTCAAAATTGAGGAAATTAGAGGTGGAGAACCAAGCCTTGAGGTCAAGGCTAAAAAAATTGGAGAAGACCCTAGCAATAATATCAAACTCGGTTAAGGGGTCTAATGCACAAAAGTCAAGACCTAGGAAACAAGAAACATCTAAGGGCAAGAAGGGTTTGGGTCACAAACCTATGTCCTACCATAATGTTCCATTTAATTATGGAACATCATCTAGGTCTAGACAAACCAAGGCTAATAGGGAAGCCATCCCTAAGTCTAGCCATGGTATGTGTTTAGTGGCTAACACCTCAAAGAAATCAAATGTAGCCACTAAGAAGGTCAATGGAGGAGTCACCTCTAGAGTTGACCTAGGAAAGACCCAAAAGACTATTGCTTCAAAGCCAAAAAGGGTCATTAGGAAGGTATCTAGGGAAGTTATCCCTAGGGAATACCTTGTTAACCCAAGGAGCTCCAATAGATATTGGGTTCCTAAGAGCGTGATTGATTCACACTAAATGGGTTAGGGTGTGTCAACCCTAAGTGGATGGGTGGTTAACCTAGCCATTGTGAGTTGACACATTAGGGTGTGCCAATATGGTTTGAGAAGTTAAAAATGATTTAAATTGGCACAATTAGGTCATAGAGGTCGTGGTGTGCTATTTTGGGTTTTTGGCACACTAAGGAAATAATAACATTAAGGCAAAATGTATTTAACGCCTAAAAATGGCAAATTGATTTTCACACTTAGGTATTCTATACCTTAGTATATTTTACTTGCCATGTTTTGTTTGCCTTGCCATGTCATGACATCATTTTCATTTTTATCTATAAAATGTCATGATCATGTTTAGAATTATTTTTAGATGTCATGTATGCTTAGTGTTCATTCACATGCCATGACATCATGATATTGGCATATATTTTTATCTAAATTATATTTATGCCATAATCATATCATGCATAGTTTAAAATGGAGTTAAGGACTATGGCACAATTTGAAGGGAATCAAATTAATGTTGCCTAGAAATATGCATGAGAACATAAAGAAAACAAAACCCACATCTCACTAAAAACTTGACTTGTATGTGTTTTACACATCTAGATATTGGTGAGATGTTTAGGAAAAAGAAAATAAAGGTTTGAAAAACATTTTGAAAACATTTTAAAAAACCTTGGTGAAGCCTATCTTTTGATAGCTATCACCATTGAATGGGATGATACAAAGAGGGCTCTTTATTGAAGCTGTTCTAAACTTTTGAACTTTGTATCAATCTCCTAATTTAGTGGGTAAAATAATTTTCCAATATTTTTCACCCATAGTGTTTAGGATAAGTATTATACGTATGCATTTTCAAGATTTTTAAAATTATGTATATTTACTTATGGATTTCGAAATAATGATCAAAATCGATGGGTCCAATGATCGTATCGATGGTAAGTCGTCGCAGCACAGGCTGATTTCGGGTAAACTTGATAGTTAGGCCCATGTTTAGCTATGTTTTGGTCCCCTAACCACTCCTAACCCTAGGATATGCTTGGGAGAGCATTAGAGAGGGTGGAAATCCATTGGATATGGATTAGGAGTTGGGTTGAGGGTGAGTATCAATTTTAAGGTGGAAAAGAGTTCATTGTTGAACTTTGCCTTAATTTTGATTTGGTTAATGTTCCTATTGGCTTAGGGACTCTCCAAGGACATTGTTGGTGCAATGGTCAAGGGGGAGCAAGTCTCTAGGGGGAGGTATCCATCTTGGGAAGATGAATGTGTATTTCCTCATGGGAGGAAAATTGGGTTGCCTCTCTTTAAGTGATATGGGATCACTAGAAAGATTGTAGGCATGTGTTTCTCCAAGGGACAGATTGTAAGATCTCATTGGGATATGAGACATTCATACCCTTGGGGAGGACCTTTTTGATGTAATGTCAAAAAGGGGGAGATGTTACCAAGTTACCAATTAGGGTTCGTTGGAATTCTCATTGTGAATGAGAATTGCCAATATGGGAGAATTGGTAGACTTGAGATGGTAGTTTTGTCAATCATCAAAAAGGGGGAGATTGTTGGTGCAATCGGCCCAGGTTGACTCGAGTTTGACTCGATCAGTACCTTGATGGTATTTTGATGATAGACAAAACTCATGACATGGGATTGGCATGGAAAATCCAAGCATGGAGCTTGGTGTGGAAGTCCAAAGCATTGCGAAGCCGTGCGCTTGGTGCTTGGCATAGAAAATTCATTGCGAAGCCGTGCGCCTGGTGCATGTGGGAAGTCTTGAGGACTTGGTAAGTTCACTAGGCTCGGGGTCCTTGAGTCGGTGAAGGATGGCATTGCGAAGTCGTGCGCTTGGTGCATCCGAGGGACTGCCGGACAGGGAGCGAATGGAGTGAGACCAAAGGGAAGCATACTTCGAGGGCATGAGACGTGAAGGATGGCGTTGCCGTGCGCTTGACTCATCCGAGGGACGTAGGCCGAGGGAAGAGAGCTTCGGTAGGAAACTTCATGAGGGATAAGGTGGACTTAGCCAAGTGGCTAAGACTGAGTGTCGGTGGCTCAAACATCTTCATGTTTGGTTCGTCGATCTCGCCGAGGAGGGCAATGATCGTTGGGAGCATCACGATCGCTAAGGGACGGCAATGATCGATGACACTGTGCACGGGCACAGAATGGAGTCGAGCTCGCCAGCACTCGACTGATGGGTGCCATCAGTCGACTGATGTGTGATCCGTTGGAACTTAACCAACGTGGATCTGGCCATTGTGAGACAACGGCTACGGGACCAGTCGACTGATGGTCACGATCAGTCGACTGATGGGCGCGAAAATAGGTTGATGTAGGTTATAAAAGGAGCACGAGTTGGAGGATTTCGCCATGGTTTTTGTGGAGCTATTGGAGGGAAATTGCTGCTGCATTCCAGTCCTTCAAGAGCCAATCAAAGCAAGCAACAAGCAAAGGGTTCAAAGCAAGCGTCGTAAAGTGTTCTTTACGTGTATTTCGTATTTGTCTTTGTATTGCTTGTATTTCATTACTTAGTGTAATTGCTTGTGAGAGGTTTCTCCACCTCCGACGTGTAGTCGAAAAGGAGTGTTATAGTTAGTGTCGTGCGCATAACTAGAGCTCGGTGAGCTCGCCCGTGGAGTAGGAACTATTCGGTTCCGAACCACGTATATCTTTGTGTATTGCATGTGCTTGTGTGTATTTGTGTTTCTTGTTAGTATTATTATTGTTATTCCGCTGCGCTAACAAGAATTGTAGACGAGCATGCAACGAGAACGAACGAATCCCGACATCCATCGTAAGAGGGCTATTCACCCCCCTCTAGCCGGCCAATCGATCCCCTACAAGTGGTATCAGAGCAAGGTTGCTTATCACCGGACTAACCGTCGCAACAAGCTCTACATCTCAAATGGCCGGCTCAAACATCCACCCACCAAAGTTTGACGGTGAATTCTCTTGGTGGAAAAAGAGAATGGAGGTATTCTTCGAAACCGACTTTGAAATATTATTAATTATGGAAAACGGTTTCGAGTTGCCTAGGAACGAAGATGGGGAGCCATTGAAAAAATCGAGATGGAGCAAAAGACAAAGAGAGGAGTATTTGGCAAATTCAAAGGCCAAGCACCACCTCTACAATGTGCTCCCTCAACAAAAAGTCAATAGGATAGGGGAGTGTGCTAGCGCCCAGGAAATGTGGGAGAAATTAATAGAGATTCATGAAGGCACATCCGAGGCAAAGCTAGCAAGGAGAGATGTCCTTCGCTCCCAATTGTCCAATATCAAACTCGAAAAGGGAGAGAAGGTAAAATCCCTACACTCTAGATTTAAGGAAATTCTAACCGGTTTAACAAGTGTAGGTGAAAAGCTTTCCAATCGGGATATGGTAATGAAGGCCATAGATGCCTTTCCCCGGTCCTCAAGATGGAGTTCCATGGTGGATTCATTTTACATCTCCAAGAACTTGGAAGTAAGTACCTTGGAGGAGTTTTTCTCAACAATGGAGCTCCACGAAACGAGGCTTGAAGGAATACAAGAAGAGCCTAGAATCCAACCTTCAAGAGGAGTAGCATTGATGGCAAATAAGGGGAAGAAGAAGATAGAGATCCCCTCCTCCTCCTCCGATGATGAAGCTTCTACCTCCTCCATGGATAGCACGGAAGAAGCCTACATGGTAAGGAAGGTAAGGCGTGCATTTAAGAATTTTAGATTTGATAAATCTCATGATAGGAATATAAGACCAAGAGGGAAGATCATTTGTTACAATTGTCAAGGGAAGGAACACATAAGGGACAATTGTCCCCTCCTAAACAAGAGCAAAGAGGAAAGGAAAAAGAAGGAAGAAAAGAAGAAGAAGAAGGGGAGCAAGAAAAAAAATGAAGAAGAAAAGAAGGCCAAGGAAAAAGGAAAGGCCATGGCTCTCAAAGCAAAGACATGGGATGACCTTGCTTCCTCATCCTCATCCGAAGAAGAAGAGCATGTCTATTCCAACCTTGCATTGATGGCCTTCGATGACTTGGATTGCTCCTCCTCCTCAAATGAAGAGAGCTCAAGTGAAGGGGGAGCTTCTACATCCTCCTCATCCGAAGAAGAAGAGGACATGGAAACTATGGTAACGAATGCCTCTCCTAAGAAAATAGTTTCCATAATTTCTAGTTTAACTAAGGACTTATTTGGAATGAAAAATAAAAATAAAAGCATGCTAGATCAAATTAAGGCATTAGAAAATAAGCTAGGAAATGCATGCTTAAATGAAAATGATAATATCTCTTCTAGGTTAAATGATGCATGCTCACACGATAATTATGTGCCATTAGATGTTAGTGATGCATGCATAGAAGAAAATAGGGCATTAAGGGAAAAGGTAGATTATTTAACAAAAGCCCTAGAAAAATTCACTATTGGCTCCAACACCCTTAACATGATAATTGGGAGCCAAAGAGCTAGTTTCAACAAGAAGGCCTAGGATACAAAGAAAAGAAAAATAAAAAGGCCTATAAATGCCTAATAGCTAGGGGACAAGATAAGAAGAAAGTAATAGCTAAGAAATGGATCCCCAAGGAGTACTTAGTGAACCCAATAGGAAAGAACTTATTTTGGGTTCCAAAATCCATCCTTAAGGGTTAGGATAACCCTAGGGTAGTCAACCATATGCAATTGACCTATATCATATTTTGGTTGACTTAGGATGGCGGGACAACATTTTTAAATAGTGTCGGGTGATGATAACGTACCCATAAATAGATAATAATGCTTAAATCATGATGATTGAAGTAATTCCTATACATGTTTGCAATCATGATTTATGCTATTGATATTTGGCACATAATCATGAGAAATAGGGTTAAATCATGCTTTAGGTGATACTTTGCTCATTATGATGATATAATACCTAATGCATGATTATTATTTGATGAATACATGTGTTTAATGATCATAATGTGTAATTCATTCATATATGCCTTTATGATCATGAGGATTATTAGGTTGATACTTAACCTTGATAGAATTGTATGAATATAATGGTTAAGTATATACAAACCCCCCCTAGGATGCATCTCACACTCACCATAGGCTACTTTGATTGAAAACTTAGCATGGGTGAGATGTTAGGATGATACAAATGTCCACTAATGCCTATGACATTTAGATGGTCATTTAAAGTATCAAAATAGCAATAATAGACCAATCATAGGGAAGGCTTATGTTTAATTCATAGACATATTGCCCAAAGATCATGGTTGGATATTTCATATGTTTTCAAAACAATTTCTTAATCTAAAATCTATGTATTCATGTTTTGAAACAATTCAAAGCAAGACTAGGTGTTAAAATGGATACTCTTATGATCAAAAACCTAGTAGTTTTTAAAGCTTTTGGATTTTTGGCAAATACGTGGAAATATAATGATTTTTCATGAAAACCTATTTTTCATTGATAGATATACTTAAAAGAAATGTGTTCCCCAAATTTCATGATTTTTTGAATTTTCTGGAATTTTTAACATATTTCTGAAATTCGGTCCGAAAATCAGGAAATCCTGAAAATCATGTGCGATCATTGTATCCGAACCATCGTGATGGCCTATAAATCAGACTAGTTGAGGTCGAATTCAGGTTTTAGAGCAATTTTTGGTATTTTTCCTTCTAATATACTTGATGCCATGAGTTTTTAACTTAGTGTTAGTCTTTTTGATGGTGTCAAAGGGGGAGAGATAATTATGTTTAAGTAAATTGTGATAGGGGGAGGGAGAAATTGTTAAAAAGTGATAGGGGGAGAAATTTAAATTGTATGGGGAGTTTCATGGATTAAGGGGGAGTTGCATGTTGCTATATCATGTTTTATGTTTACATGTTTTCTTACCTTAGAAATTTTTATCAAATGTTTTTACCTAACTTAAACGGATTGCCACACATCAAAAAGGGGGAGATTGTTAAGGCAATCTCTTGCCGTAATGTGGTTTTGATGGTGTGGCAAAGGGTTTAAGTTAGGTTGTTATTGTGATTTGATATGTGCGTTGAAGTCGTGCAGGGCTTAGTAATTCACACATGGAGCCGTGACGAGTTTCATATCTCATGACTCGTGCCTTGAGTCGGTGAAGGATAGCTTTGCAGAAGCCGTGCGCTTGGAGCATCCGAGGGACCGCCGGACGAGTAGCTTGGAGTGAAGCCGGAGGAAGTAGACTTCGAGGCAAGAGATGCGAAGGAGCATTGCAGAGCCGTGCACCTGATGCTGCCGAGGGACGTGGCCACGAACGAAGAGAACTTCGAAGGCGAGGGACTCCGAGGGATGAGAGTGAGCGATTGTAACCCGGGAAGGGTAGCTCTTAGGTGAAACTTGGCCATTTTGACCAAGTGTCGGATGGGTTTTCCTGACACGGTCATTGCCATGTCATGGCGATCGCTCTAATCGATGGGTCGATCGACCGTATAAAACCGCTTTAGTGCTTGCGATCCATGGCTATGGGTAGCGATCGTGATGTTGTGATCATTGCCGGGGAATGGCAATGATCGATGGCACGTCACGGGCGAGAATGGAGTCGACTCCATTGAGCACTCGACTGATCGAGTATCGATCGGTGATGGTAAGATCACCGACCGGTGATGCCATACCGCTGGATGGAATCCAAGCGTGGAAAGCGGCCATATTGGGCAACGGCTACGGATCGATCGATCGATCGATCGGCATCGATCGATCCTGTGTCAACGGGAAGAAACCCTCTTCCTCTATAAAAAGGAAGGGGGTGGGGGTTTGGGAGGCTCATGCTTATGCTCTAATACTCTCCCAAGTTTCCTAAAGCTTTCCATCCTCTTACTCAAGCTTATTTCCATTATATTTGTAAGAGGAGTGTTTTTGTGTAAAGAGGTTACCTCCACCTAGCTTTGTGCAAAGGAGAGATCTAGTGGATAGATTTGGAGGAGTGATTCACCTTGGACGAATCAGACCGTGGATTAGCGGCGTAGCCGTGAACCACGTTACATCTCGTGTTTGTATTGCTTGTTTATATTTTGCTTGTCTTTATTTATATTTGCATATTCCGCTTGCGCTAACATTTTGTAGACGAGCAAAATATGACATACATCGTAAGAGGGCTATTCACCCCCCTCTAGCCGGCCAACCGATCTCCCGACACCCATAAGACAATTAAACACATAGAGCGTAAGTACCACCTGATACGAGAGATCGTAAAGCAAGGAGAAGTTGCTATCGCAAAGATTACATCAGAGGATAACCTAGCAGATCCTTTCACTAAGGCCCTTCCAGTGAGAGCTTTTGACAGACATGTGGAGGGAATGAGAATCAGATGTATGGCAGTTTGTGTAGGGGATTGATCGGCCGGCTAGAGGGGGGTGAATAGCCCTTTGTCGTTGGATGGTGGAATTTGCTCGTCTACACAATTGTTAGCGCAAGCGGAATACTAATAAAGATAAGTAAATAAACAATGAAGAATACAAGCAATGCTAACATGAAATATAATGTGGTTCACGGCTACGCCGCTAATCCACGGTCCCTGATTCGTCCTCGGTGAATCACTCCGCAATCAAATCACTATCGGTCTCTCCTTTGCACTAAGCTAGGTGGAGGTAACCCTTACAACTCAAAGACACTCCTTCTTTTACAATAGATGTGAAAGAAAGCTAAGAGAAGGAGTTTGAATCTTGTAGAGCACTTGGATGGTCACTTAGAGCATAAGCATTAGCCATCCAAAAGCCCACACTCTCTCTTTTTATAGAGAGGGCTGATTTCTTCCCGTTGGCCGCCACTAGTCGACTGTTGCCCTTGGCAGTCGATTGCCGCCACTCCAACGGCCTCCGAACACGTCGGATCCTGACCGTTGTAGTCCAACGGAATACTTGGCAGTGGACTGATGGATCCCATCAGTCGACTGCTGCCTCCGTAGTCGACTGCCCAGTTGGCTACGAGTGGTTATGTGGCCCAAACCCTCTTGATAAGTCGACTGCTGCCTTCAGCAGTCGACTGATGGTCTAGGAAGTTGACTGCCCACATATGGCAGTTGACTACTGACCCCAAAACAACTCAGTCGGATACCAGTCGAACCCATTCGACTCAGAGTAGTCGACTGCCATTTCGTGGCAGTCGACTGATGTTGGGAAAACTCATCTGACACTTAGCCATTCGGCCAAGTTCACCTAATGAACTACTTACAATTCAATCATTCTATTATCTCACTCGAAGTCCCTCGCCGAAGCTCTCTTCGTTCGTGGCCACGTCCCTCGGCAGCATCAGGTGCACGACTCTGCAATGCTCCTTCGCATCTCTTGCCTCCGAAGTCTGCTTCCTTGGCTTCGCTTCAAGTCATCTCATCCGGCGGTCCATCGGCATCATCAAGTGCACGGCTCTGCAATGCTCCTTCTCTGACTCAAGCACGAGGTTCTGAGTGGTGAACTCGCCAAGGCTCCATGTGTGAATTAATAAGTCCTGCAAGACTCCAACGCACATATCAAATCATAATAACAACCTAACTTAAACCCTTTGCCACACACATCTAAACCTTATCATGGCAAGAGATTGCCTTAACAATCTCCCCCTTTTTGATGTGTGGCAATCCGTTTAAGTTAGGTAAAAACATTTGATAAACTATTAAGAAAGGAAAGCATGTGAATAACATGATTAGCAACTCTCCCCCTTAATACATGAAACTCCCCCTAAATATATTCCCCCTTACTTAAACATATATATTTCTCCCCCTTTGACACCATCAAAAATAATTAACAATGTTTATACATCATGGCATCAAGTCTAGAAAGAAACAAAAACCAAAGCATGCCTTAAAAGTGGATAAACGAGATTATTGGGCATGTTATCAGGCGAGTAGTCGACTTCTATCAGTATGGAAGTAGACTGGCACAATAAATTCCGAAATTCTAATTTTCTGGACGAATTTCAGAAACGCACTATAAATTCCAAAAAATTCTAAAAATAGTGAAATTTGGGGAACACATTTCTTGTAAGAATATTTATCAATGAAAAATATTTTTCCATGAAAAATCATTGTATTTTCATGTATTTGCTAAAAATCCAAAAGCTTTAAAAACCACTAGGTTTTTGATCATGTTAGTATCCATTTTAACACCTAGTCTTGCTTTGAATTGTTTCAAAATATGAATACACAGATTTTAAAGTAAGAAATTGTTTTGAAAACATATGAAATATCCAACCGTGATCTTTGGGCAATATGTCTATGAATTAAACATAAGCCTTCCCCATGATTGGTCTATTATTGCTATTTTGATACTTTAAATGACCATCTAAATGTCATAGGCATTAGTGGACATTTGTATTATCCTAACATCTCACCCATGCTAAGTTTTCAATCAAAGTAGCCTATGGTGAGTGTGAGATGCATCCTAGGGGGTATTTGTATATACTTAACCATTATTTTCATGCAATTCTATCAAGGTTAAGTATCATCCTATCATTCCACATGATCATAAAGATGTATATGAATTAATTTCACATTATGATGATGAAACAAATGTATTCATCAAATTCTGATCATGCATTAGGTATTACATTATGATAATAAGGCAAATATCACCTAAAGCATGATTTATCTATTTATAGGTGCATTATCATCACCTAACACTATTTCAAAAAAATGTTGTCCCGCCATCCTAAGTCAACCAAAAATATGATATAGGTAAAGTCCATATGGTTGACTCTCCTAGGGTTTTCCTAACCCTTAAGGATGGATTTTGGAACCCAATATAAATTCTTGCCTATGGGGTTCACTAAAAATTCCTTAGGGATTCATTTTCTAGCTATTACCTTCTTTTTATCTTGATCCCTAACTATTAGACATTTATAGGCCTTTTCATTTTTCTTTTCCTTATAACCTAGGACTTTCTTGTTAAAGCTTGCCCTTTGGCTCCCTATGATCATGTTCAAAGTGTTGGAGCCTATAGTAAACTTTTCTAGGGCTTTGGTCAAATAATCTACCTTTTCCCTTAAAGCCCTATTTTCATCCATACATGCATCACTAACATTAAATGACATATATTCATGTGAGCATGCATCATTATCATTATCATTTAAGCATGCTTTTTCTAGCTTATTTTCTAAATCTTTAATTTGCTCAAGCATGCATTTATTTTTCTTCTTTGCTCTAAATAAATCCTTAGTGATACTAGAAATCATAGAAACTATTTTACTAGGTGAAAGATTAGTTACCATAGTTTCCATGTCCTCTTCTTCGGATGAGGATGTAGAGGAGGCTCCCCCTTCACTTGAGCTCTCTCCACTTGAGCTTGCTTCTTCATTTTCTTGCTCGGAGGAGGAAGTGTCTAGGTCGTCAAACGCCATTAATGCCAAGTTGGTGACAAAGGCATTCTCCTCTTCCGATGATGATGAAGATGATGAGGAGGGGTCATCCCAAGTTCTTGCCTTTAGTGCCTTGACCTTCCCTTTTTCTTTTGCCTTCTTTTCTTCTTCCTTTTTCTTCTTGCTCCCCTTCTTCTTCTTTTCTTCCTTCTTTCTCTTCTCTTCCTTGCTTTTATTTAAGAGGGGACAATTGTCCCTTATGTGTCCTTCCCCTTGGCAATTGTAGCAAATAATTTTCCCTCTTGGTCTTCTACTCCTATCATTAGATTTATTAAATCTAAAACCTTTTAATGCACGCCTTACCCTCCTTACCATATAGGCTTCTTCCGTTCTATCCATGGAAGAGGAGGAAGATGCTTCATCGGAGGAGGAGGGGATCTCTATCTTCTTCTTCCCCTTATGTGCCATCAAGGCTACTCCTCTTGAAGGTTGAAACTTTGGCTCTTCTTGTATTCCTTCAAGCCTCGTTTCGTGGAGCTCCATTGTTGAGAAGAACTCCTCCAAGGTTCTCACTTCTAAGTTCTTGGAGATGTAAAACGAGTCCACCATGGAGCTCCATCTTGAGGACCGGGGAAAGACATCTATGACCTTCATCACCATATCCCGGTTGGAGAGCTTTTCACCTACACTTGTCAAGCCGGTTAGAATTTCCTTAAATCTAGAGTGTAGGGATTTTACCTTCTCTCCCTTTTCGAGTTTGATGTTGGATAATTGGGAGTGAAGGATATCTCTCCTTGCTAGTTTCGCCTCGGATGTGCCTTCATGAATTTCTATTATTTTCTCCCACATTTCCTTGGCGCTAGCACACTCCCCTATCCTATTCACTTCTTGTTGGGGGAGTACATTGTAGAGGTGGTGCTTGGCCTTTGAATTTGCCAAGTATTCTTCCCTTTGCCTCTTACTCCATCTTGATTTCTCCAATAGCTCACCTTCTTCATTCCTAGGCAATTCGAAACCGTTTTCTATAATCAAAAGAATTTCAAAATTGGTCTCGAAAAATACCTCCATTCTCTTTTTCCACCAAGAGAATTCCCCCTTGAACTTTGGCGGATGAATATTAGAGCCAGCCATTCTTGAATGTGCTTATTGTGGCGGTTAGTTTTCAACAAGCTTTCCTTGGCTCTGATACCACTTGTAGGGGATCGATCGGCCGGCTAGAGGGGGGTGAATAGCCCTTTGTCGTTGGATGGTGGAATTTGCTCGTTTACACAATTGTTAGCGCAAGCGGAATACTAATAAAGACAAGCAAATAAACAATGAAGAATACAAGCAATGCTAACACGAAATATAACGTGGTTCACGGCTACGCCACTAATCCACGATCCCCGATTCGTCCTCGGTGAATCACTCCGCAACCAAATCACTATCGGTCTCTCCTTTGCACTAAGCTAGGTAAAGGTAGCCCTTACAACTCAAAGACACTCCTTCTTTTACAATAGATGTGAAAGAAAGCTAAGAGAAGGAGTTTGAATCTTGTAGAGCACTTGGATGGTCACTTAGAGCATAAGCATTAGCCATCCAAAAGCCCACACCCTCTCTTTTTATAGAGAGGGCTGATTTCTTCCCGTTGGCCGCCACCAGTCGACTGCTACCCTTGGCAGTCGACTGCCGCCACTCCAACGGCCTTCGAATATGTCAGATCCCGACCATTGTAGTCCAATGGAACACTTGGTAGTCGACTGATGGATCCCATCAGTCGACTGCTGCCTCCGTAGTCGACTGCCCAGTCGACTACGAGTGGTTCTGTGGCCCAAACCCTCTTGATCACCGATTGCCGCCTTGGCCGAATGATGATTCTAAGCGATCATTGCCCACATATGGCGATCACGGCAAACAACTTCGATTGGATACCAGTCGAACCCATTCAACTCAGAACAGTCGACTACCATTTCGTGGCAGTCGACTGATGTCGGGAAAACTCATCCGACACTTAGCCATTCGACCAAGTTCACCTAATGAGCTACTTACAATTCACTCATTCTCTCATCTCACTCGAAGTCCCTCGTCGAAGCTCTCTTCGTTCGAGGCCACGTCCCTCGACAGCATCAGGCGCACGGCTCTGCAATGCTCCTTCGCATCTTTTGCCTCCGAAGTCTGCTTCCTTGGCTTCACTTCAAGTCATCTCATCCGGCGGTCCCTCGGCAGCATCAAGCGCACGACTCTGCAATGCTCCTTCTCCGACTCAAGCACGAGGTTCTGAGTGGTGAACCCACCAAGGCTCCATGTGTGAATTACTAAGTCCTGCAAGACTCCAACACACATATCAAATCATAATAACAACCTAACTTAAACCCTTTGCCACACACATCAAAACCTTATCATGGCAAGAGATTGCCCTAACAGTTTGATGGCAGCATAGTCTTTTAGTATAAATAAGAGATTGTTAGGATGTATACTAAAAGCCTAGCTTTTGTTTGAACAACTTCATTTTGAAATAAGAATCACATGATCATTATTTGCATTTTATATTTATGCATATTGTCTGATACCTTACATTGTAGATAACATGGTATGTGGTGTTGCACAGAAGATCATGTTATCAGTTCCTTGTAGAGTATAAGTAGAGACTCACAACCAAGATGGTTTTGGACAAACCATTGGCATGGTTGTAGTGTAATTTGGTATTGGTTTATCTTGACCATAGAATTACACTAGTACACTTTGTGTGTATTGAGTAGGACCGATTTAGAGGTGATTCAATTTATACTGACTATATAATTGAATCAGACCTCAAATATTATGGTGTACATGCTCTTAATCCTGATATAATAACGGACACATGTACTTAGTATTTATTTCTTTGATTTACCAATGGGTGAGATTTATGTGTTAAATCAATAGGCCTGATAATTTGAGAAATAATATTATTTACATGGTGCGCCGTTGATTATAGGAGGAAACCATGTCCTATACACAAGGATGATGATGTCCTCTTGAGGAGCTCATAAAGTTTATAATGTAAATCTTGCAGGTGGACTTGGTCCAACATGATGATAAGGATGAGTGGTACTACTCATGGAGTTAGATATTGATTAATTAAATTGTCAGTAATTTAATTAATTAATAGACATTCGATATCTTAACCACGGAGAGATATTTTGTACAAATAATATGTGGAGCCCATATTTAATTATGAGGGTTGGTGAGGTAGATCAATGATGATCCTGTAGTGGAATGGATCATCATTAATGGATCGGGTTATGTGTGGTTCAGATCCATTGGGTGGCCAAAATCCAACTCCTACTGATGGTCCCTATTATAGCCTATTATAAATACCTCATAAAGCCTAGATCTATATAAGGAGGTGGAGTGGCTTGGGCGACATATAGACAAGAGCTAGGGTTTTACTTCCTAGGGCCAGCGGCAACAACAAGAGCTAGGGTTTTCCTTCTTCCTTTGTCTTGGCCAGCGTCTCCTCTCCCTCTCCTAGGGCCGACGACAATAAGCAAGGAGGAAGGCTCTCTTCCTCAATCTCCTCTCCTCTTTTAGGGTCGACGGACACCACCTCTTGGGGTTTTGGTGGTTGGTGCAAGCAAGGAGAAGAGGAGAAAGATTGGTGGTTGGTACAAGATAGGCGAAGAAGGGAGGGTTTTCTTCCCTTGTTCGGAGCGAGCAAGAAAGGGAAGATACGTGGTCTAGAAGGCTTCAATTCTTGGAAGATCCTCACCCACACGACTGATAACTACCATTTTGTCATGTTATTTTTGTCCTTAATATCACTGTTTTTATCCTCTCGAGTGATTTATTATTGATTATTATCTTGTTTTATGAGTTGGATATATTTTTGGATCTTATTGTAAATTCTCCTAAATTTTGGACTTATATGCGAATTTTATCTTTGTTTGTAGGAGATCGAGATGAGCCACTGGACTAGACTCAAGTTGGATCAAATTTGGCTTCACCTAAGGGTCACAATGGGCATTTTAAGTTGGAAGAATCTGAGCCCTTCATCAAGATCAGAGGCAATTTAATCAAGGGTTCAGATCTGTTTAATCCTGACTGTCCAATGAGATGTGATTGATTTGAGCCATCTATCCAGATTTGGAGCGATCCGGTCCACACATTAAGATCCACACATTTTGATCGTTCATTCGGACCGTTTGATCTCGACCATCCTTTCAGATTGATAAGATCCATCCATTCAGAGTTGGATTGATCACAGCCGTTGGATGCATTGCCTAGTTCATGGATTAATAAGATTCAATTAACCTAGCTTTAATTAGGCAGCTGAGATTGAAGGCTGCTATGATCGGACGACTGCAAAAAATCACCTTAAAATGGCAACATTTTCCCATCGCCCCTTCCATCGCGCAGCGTAAAGTCCTTCTTCCCCTCCATCGCGACGTTGTCGGTTCCTTTCCTCCACCTCATCCACACGATACCGCCGGCTGTCCACTCCCCCACCCCCCCCCCCCCCCCCCCCCACACGCCAAGGCCGGTGATGGTCTCCTCCATCACCTCCCTTTTCATGTGCGAGGAGCCAACTCCATCTTCATCTTCACGCGACACCACCACCAACACCACCACCGTTCCACCAGCCGTCTTCCTTACCAAGCTCTGTTGCCGCCGATCACCAGAGTGGGGATTCCCCTCTATCATCACCTTCATCCACTAGAAGCTCTTTCACCATCAGCTTGTTCCACCTTCGATCAGAGATGGAGTCATAGCTCTGCCAGCAACTTCATTTCCACCGCCTGCGATCATCGGAGTGGGGATTCCCCTCCAATCAATCCATCCACCACCATAGTCACCGGAGTGGGAATTCCCCTTCGTTATCAGCACTTCCAACAGCGCTGGCCAGTAGATCCATAGCTTCGGTAGTGTTCCATGTTTGTGGCCAGTTCCACCGGGCAGCGCCGCCCTCTACCTTCATCCAACAGTAGCTTTCATTGATGTATTTTGATTGTCTCTTTGCTTTTGTTAGATGAATGTTTGCAATCGAATTTACCTTCCATGTTTAATTTGCATGTACTTGGTTTAATTTTTTTCATGCTTATGTAGTATTTGATAAAATGCTTCTTAGAGTAATTAGGTTGTAGTTCATTAGATTAGACTTAGTTACATGCTTTACTTTACCTCATGTTTATGCAGTAGATTTCGTTGATATATTGCTTACTTCATTTAGTTGTTAGTTAAATCTTTTCTTCCCTTGAGCCCTTGTAGTCACCTCCACCTTGCTTCCATCCATTTTCCTCCACGGATTCGAGGAGGAATCGCTTCATCGAGAGATTTCAGCGACGTCTTCCATCTCCACAGCTCATCCACCTTCTCTTTCGGATTCGAGGAGGAGTCTGCCCCGATGACACTTCTTCGAGATCAATCAGATCCATGAGAGTTCGGAGCATCCATCAAACTACTGGATTCAGGAGTTTGCACCATCCCACATCCACTATCGTTTGCGGAGTCTCGATCGAGCTTCGTTGGACTTAGCCGGAAGAACTTGTTCATTCACCGAGCCTATCTTAGGTTGATTAGATCTTTTATTTCCTCTTCTAGCTTTTGGTTGATTTAATTTCTGCATTGTTTGATTTAGTTGTTGCATGTTAGTTTAGAGTTTTAATTACTTTGCAATAGTAGGATTAGTCTTTTAAAATCCAAACCCCCCATCTTCAGTAGAAAATCCAAAGCAATAATTAGTGATCTTAAGTTTACTATTCTATCGATTACACTCATTGGGAAACGATCCGGGCCATCCACTATGCTATATTAGTGTAGTTAGGGGGTTCAGTAATTAATTTGAAACGGTACCACGACATACAAAATACCTGTTATCAAATTTTGGCACCGTTGCCGGGGAGTGTAATGATGCTTAGTAGACTTAGGATTGTTTGTCTATTTTTCTAAAAAAAAAAATCAAAACTCAAAATTTTTTTTTAGGGCTTCATTCTTTTATTCTCTTATACATCCATGTATTTTATCATGTATACTTCCTGTGTCTTTTGATATTGTTTGTTAGTGTTTCAGGAAAGAACAGAAAATTTCTTTAAACATGGATCCCTATTATCAGAGATTAGGAGGCTTTCATCAGGCTTATGATTTAGGGATTAACAAAACCGTCAGGGAACTCACTGCATCGGATGTTGCTTGCCAATCATTTTGCATTCAGTTTCCTGAATTAAATGTGGATGTTGAACTCTTTGAAAATGTACATTTGCTTCCAAAATTCCATGGTTATGCTAGTGAAGATCCAGTTAGGCACTTGCAAGAATTTTATATGGTATGCTTAGCAATGAAGCCACAAGGTATATCACAGGAGGACATTATGCTCAGAGTATTTCTATTCTCTTTATCAGATAGGGCAAAGGATTGGATCTATAATCTTCCTCCTGGCTCTATTACAGGCTAGAGTGAAATGAATAAAGCCTTTTTGGAAAAGTTTTTTCTGCATTCAGGACCATAACAATTCAGAAGAGCATTTGTGGCATAGAGCAAATGATAGGAGAAACTCTAGATGAGTATTGGGAGAGATTCAAAAGGTTGTGTGCTAGTTGCCCTCAACACCAGATTAGCGATCACATGCTCATCCTGCACTTCTATGATGGATTATTTCCTATGGACAGGTGTATGCTTGATGTAGCTAGTGGAGGAGCCCTAGTCAACAAGACTCTTGCTTAGGCTAGAGAACTTATTAAGGTCATGACTACGAATTCACAACATTCTTATCAGCCTCCACTAGCATTTCAGAGGTTGGCTTCTGAGTTCCAGAATATCCCAATGCTTAATAGCCTACAGTAGTCCCAGCAGATGCAAGAACAAGGATTTATTCAACCTTCGTCAGAGACCATTTCTCTGGATATCGATGCGCTAGAGGAGATGGATTGTGGAGTATGTGATAGCCAAGTTTATAATCCTGCTACTATACAGGACTCCGATATTTCTATGTGCTACGGTAGTGAAGCTGTGGATGATGTGGATGTTATTATTGATAAGAGTGCAGATATTATTGTAGATGATACTGTTACTCTTGATATTATTGATGTTGTACATGATATTTCAGATGTAGCAGATACTGTTACTTATATTGAGGTTGATAATGTTGTAAAGGAGATAGTGTCTGTAGAATTGTTATGTTCAGATGTGCAACTACCTGATAAGCCTGACCAGAATTGCCCTAAAGATATCAAGATGATTTCTATAGGAGTGATGGATAGCTGGAGAGCCCCAGACTGGACACTCCTATTACAGCCTAAGCCTCCAATATTTCTGCTTAACAAGGCCCCAACACCAAATATAGCAGTCCAGCATCTAGACTGGTTGCTCCAAATAAATCATCTTCGATCGCCTGAGATAACCTTTAAGAAGACGATAGTGAAAGGAGTGGAATTCATCTTAGCTCTTATTGTTCTACTTCTGGGTTGGATTTTACACTGGAATTATTCTCATCCACCTAGAAGAACCTTCACAATGATGATGATGGAGGGAGCTAGACTTTAAGACATAGATCACATGAAGAAGACGCTCACTTCCACTTGATCCACTCCACTCCCAGCCTGGCTACTACTCCTGAACCGCATTCAACCGCCAGGACCTCAGGGGAGTTTGCTCCATCTCATATCTTTTCCTTTTCCTTGTATATATGTTTCTTTTACTTCATTTGTTTTTGTTTTAGTTGTTATGTTTTGTTTGTTGAGTTTTTGTTTTATCGATTTTTTAAATAAATTTCCTATGCATTCCTTTATATCATCTTAGAAGTCGTGAAAGTTAGTTAAATTTGATTGTCGAGTTTCGGGGATTTATTGACTTGAGTGGCTTATTCGATTGCATGTGGTTACTACTTGGTGATGGATTCTATGTTGATAGACTGAGTTGATCATTTTTGTTTACCTAGTGAGGATTGAGTCTATTTTTATTGCTTGTGTGTGGTGCACTTGTGGTTATTGTAACTCTAGAACTTGCTATGATTCTTTCGAGACCACACAATAATAGGCTTGCATGATTATTATGAAGGCAATCACATTTGTTTTCCTTCACTTCTTTTATCATCACATGCTTATTTGAATAACATTCTAGTCATTCATCCTTACATTTTCTCTTTCCTTCCATTACTTTCTTCTCCATTTCTATTTCTAGATGTGGAATACTTGGATAATCCATGATGAGTGTTTTGCCCAGGATGAATAAAAATTTAAGTGTGGGGGTAAAGAGTAGCTCAGGGAAATTTAGTGTTAGCATAGGCAAGTCGTGCTTGATCACCATGAGCTAGCCATGCTTGTTATCTTTTTAGCTGAGCTTGATGTTAGAGCATAGGGAAGTGCACTACATGTCGAAAAAAAAGAAGAAAAAAAAAGCTGAAAAAAAAGTTGAAAAAAAATAAATTGGGTGCCCATGAAAAAAAAATATTGTGAAAACTTTGATATGTTGTGCCATTTTTATTTATGTAAGATAGTATTTTTGTTAACGACATCCCTTGTTGCAATCATTGAGAGATTTATTGTATACCACGAGTGGATTTGTATTGAAGAATGTGATAAGAGATGTTTACATATTTAGTGGGATGAAAACTTTTGGGGCATTACTTTCTTTGTACTCATCCATATAACATTCCAGTATTTCCATATCTTTTTGCATTTCTTTAGCTATTTCATTTTGTATCTTTCTTTCCTTTCACACATACCATTATTTGCTTTTATTCATGTTTCCCTTACATTCTTAATAAACCTTCAGTGATTATGCATTCTTATGTGTATATAGTGGTGAAGGTAGAAGAAAAGCAAGCATATGATAGTTCATAAATCATGAGTAGCTTGAGTGAACTACACTATTACATGCTTATGAGAGCGAGAGAAACCACCACTTACTTTGTGAGGCTTAATCATTCTTAGTCTATTCAGAATGGATTGAAGTCACCATGTTTGTTAACCTATGTAAGATTTGAGTCCATGATTGTTTGAGTCTTTGAGATTTGACAATCCTAGGTAACTTTCTTTCACAATTTTCTATGTATGATTGGGAATTGCTAGGGAAATATATCTTTAGTTTATTTTTAGTTTTCTTTACTTGCTTAGGACGTGCAAGAATAAGTGTAGGGGAATTGATAACAACCATTTTGTCGTGTAATTTTGGTCCTTAATATCACTGTTTTTATCCTCTTGAGTGATTTATGATTGATTATTATCATGTTTTATAAGTTGGATATATTTTTGGACATTATTATAAATTCTCCTAAATTTTGGACTTATATGCGAATTTTATCTTTGTTTGCAGGAGATCGAGATGAGCCACTGGACTAGACTCAAGTTGGATCAAATTTGGCTTCATCTAAGGGTCATAATGGGCATTTTAAGTTGGAAGAATTTGAGCCCTTCATCAAGATCAGAGGCAATTTAATCAAGGGTTCAAATCTGTTTAATACTGACCGTCCAATGAGATCTGATTGATTTGAGCCATCTATCTAGATTTGGACCGATCCGGTCCACACATTAAGATCCACACATCTTGGTCGTTCATCTGGACCGTTTGATCTCGACCATCCTTTCAGATTGATCAGATCCATCCATTCAGAGTTGGATTGATCACAACCGTTGGATGCATTGCCTAGTTCATAGATTAATAAGATTCAATTAACCTAGCTTTAATTGGATGGCTGAGATTGAAGGCTGCTGCGATCAGATGCCTGCAGAAAATCACCTTAAAATGCCAACATTTTCCCATCCCCCCTTCCATCGTGCAACGCAAAGTCCTTCTTCCCCTCCATCGTGACGCCGCTGGTTCCTTTCCTCCATCTCATCCGTGTGACACCGCTGACCGTCCACTTCCCCCTTGCCAAGGTCGGCGGTGGTATCCTCCATCACCTCCTCTTTCACGCGCGAGGAGCTGGCTCCATCTTCATCTTCACGCGACGCCACCGCCAACATCACCATCGTTCCGCCAGCTGTCTTCCTTACCAAGCTCTGTCACCGCCGATCACTAGAGTGGGGATTCCCCTCTGTCATCACCTTCATCCACCAGAAGCTCCTTCACCATCAGCTTGTTCCACCTCTGATTGGAGATGGAGTCACAGCTCCGCCGACAACTTCCTTTCCATCTCCTGCGATCATCGGAGTGGGGATTCCCCTCCGATCGGTCCAACCACCACCACAGTCACCGGAGTGGGGATTCCCCTCAGTTATCAGCACTTCCAGCAGTGCCGGCAAGCAGATCCATAGCTTCAATAGTGTTCCATGTTTGCGACTAGTTCCACCGGGCAGCACCGACCTCTACCTTCATCCAACAGTAGCTTTCATTGATGTGTTTTGATTGTCTCTTTGCTTTTGTTAGATGAATGTTTGTAATCAAATTTAACTTCCATGTTTAATTTGCACGTACTTGGTTTAATTTGTTTCATGCTTATGTAATGTTCGATAAAATGCTTCTTAGAGTAATTAGGTTATAGTTCATTAGATTAGACTTAGTTACATGCTTTACTTTACCTTATGTTAATGCAGTAGATTTCGTTGATATATTGCTTACTTCATTTAGTTGTTAGTTAAATCTTTTCTTCCCTTGAGCCCTTGCAGCCGCCTCCACCTTGCTTCCATCCATTTTCCTCCACAGATTCGAGGAGGAACAACTTCATTGAGAGATTTCGGCGAAGTCTTCCATCTCCATAGCTCATCCACCTTCTCTTTCTGATTCGAGGAGGAGTCCACGCCGACGACACTTCTTCGAGCTCAATCGGATCCGTGAGAGTTTGGAGCATCCATCAAACTACTGGATTCAAGAGTTTGCACCATCCAACATCTACTGTCATTTGTGGAGTCTCGATCGAGCTTCGTTGGACTTAGCCGGAGGAACTTGTTCATTCACCGGGCCTATCTTGGGTTGATTAGATCTTTTATTTCCTCTTCCAGTTTTTGGTTGATTAATTTTTTCATTATTTGATTTAGTTGTTGCATATTAGTTTAGAGTTTTAATTACTTTGCAACAGTAGGATTAGTCTTTTAAAATCCAAACCCTCCATTTTCAGTAGAAAATACAAAGCAATAATTAGTGATCTTAAGTTTACTATTCTATCGGTTACACTCATTGGGAAACGATCCGGGCCATCCATTATGGTATATTAGTGTAGTTCGGGGGTTCGATAATTAATCTGAAACGGTACCACGACATACAAAATACCTGTTATCAACGACGTCCAAGAAGAGGATAGGAATAAATAGAAGATATAGAGATAAAATAAGAGGTATAATCTTGTTTAATTTTGATTCTTGTTCTTTTGTATTTGTATGTCATTGATTGACATGGACCCCGATCATAAATACAAAAATCGGCGATCCGTACATCATCTATTCCGCGGCTAATCGAGGAAAAGGGTTAGGTTGCTTGAACAACAAGTTTGTTCAAGCGATCGCTCAAATCGAATAGCACGATAATGAATCGGTTGCTTGGGTAATCCATCTCCGTCCGGATTAGTTTTAATTAATAAAATTTTAATCCGGGCATGTGAGATAGGATCGCCATACGCAAGCGACCGAAGTGAAGCGAAACAACTTCCCTTCAGAGTTATGCTCCTTGGTTTATCCAAGCAACTATTCCTCATTGGCAAGAGACATTGGGATGTCCAGAGTTAATCGTGGATGCTAGTTATGGTAACTAGTTCATTGGAGTAACTAGCTGTAAGACTTCATATGGTTCTCTGCATATATGGATATGTCAATGAAGTTCTTACTGCAGCTTATGTGCGATGTTCCTTCGACTTGCGGTATTCAAGTCATCTTGGTTATGTAGACTTATGCTTTGACATTTTAAGCAAACATCTCTGAGGAGATGTGGACCTGAGATGATTGGGTATAAATCAAAGTGGCCGAAGGTATTTGAATAACCTATAGAGGATTCACCACTCCTTGCGAGGAGATGTATACCTTATGGCCACTCATCGGATTGTTACTAAAGTCTTTGGCCAAAGCATTACATATTTAGAGTATGATACTCTTGGATACATGTGCAGTAATTAGAATTCGTAGGACGAGGAAGTAATACTTGGGCTAGGTGTGACGTAGTCAGCCTAGTGGGGACTGATACGATAGACCATGTCTTGAACTAAGTGGGTATAAGATGAGTGAAGGGAACGATGTACATTTCATTGTAGCTGCTGAAGGGTTTCAAAAGTGTTCTGGGATTAACCATTGATTTTTTGGTTAATTGGGAATCATGATGTACTACTTGGTGCTACTCATGATCGTTCTGTAATTAATGGTAATTGTAGACGACCAACATAAACCGGGAACCTATTTGGTCACACGCACTACGAGTGTTATCTGAAGGATTTAAAATGAGCTTGAGAATATGATTCTCATATCGAGAGAGACTTGGTTTGGTTGGACCAAACAAAGAGCGAGCATGAAATTATTTCAGTCACAATGGAAGCGTGGATGGGCTGAGTCTTATGAAGACATGATGGATGAACCAAATCGGTTTGGTTCTAATCCTCTGGTGGAAAATAAACAAAAGGGGTTTGGTTTGTTTTAAATGAATGAACTGAAATTGGTTCAGTTCATTTTAACTTAAAATAGACCAACGCGGTTTGGTTTATTTTAACTTAAGCTATTGGAGCGGGTTAACAGGGTTTGGTTGTGAACCAATAACCCTTTAAGAAAAGGTTTCTTGAGAAAAGGTTTTAGAGAAGAGGTCTTGAGAAAAAGTCTCTTAATGGATAAGAGATATGTTCTCTGTAAATAACGGGGTTGAGAGATATCCCATTATCAATCGGTTCAAGGTTTTGGAAACCATAGCCATTTTTTGCTCTTTTTTGTTGGAACCGTTGATGAACGCTAGAGGGGGATTAAATAGCATTTACGTATGGATGATCGAATTCAATCGTGCTTGCAACAAAATGTCAGTATACGCAGCGGAAATAATAATGATACAAACAAATACACAACACAAGCACAAGTACATGAGATATAACGTGGTTCGGAACCTCAAGGTTCCTACTCCATGGATTAAGCTCAAATGAGCTCTAGCGATGCAATCAACACCACTAATCAATAATACTCTTTCTCGACAAAAAGTCGGAGGTGGAGAAACCTCTTACAAATGATTACACTAAGCAATACAATGGATACAAGCAACTACACATATGAAATACAATACAAGTAAAGAAAAACACTTTACAAGGAGCTTTTAATTGTTTGATCTTTGATTGTCTTGGACTAGCCTTGAAGGACTGGAAAGCACCAACTATTCTCCTTCAAATCTCCCAAGAAAATTCTTGCCAAATCCCTCTCCATGAGGTACTTTTATAACTTGCATTCATTTGAATTTACTTGCGGTCTGATCGAGACCATCGATCATTGCTCCTGCCATTGTCTCACAATAGTGGATAATTTCAGCGAATAGACCATTAGTCATTTGCTCATGCCCATCGATCGGTGATCGAATCATCACTCATTGTCGAACCCTAACGATCGACTGAAAACTTGACCCGTGATCGGATCACCATATCGATCATTTGCTCAGGCCAACAGTGGATTGCCTAATACTGATAGTTGACTGCTAGGCCATTTCCTACAGTCGAACACCAATAGACTCACATCAGTCGACTGCCTATAATATTAGTCGACTGATATCCTCATCCATGAGGTTTTAACACCAAGTATAATGCCTTTATACTTGCTAGACCACCCTTAGCTAGACCTAAGCCTTCTAGCCACCTCTGTCCACCCCTCGAAGAAAAATTTTGTTTTCAATTCAACTCCTTGAATGAGTTGCTGCCCTTGGTCCATCAATATGAACCCTAGACCCTCGTTTCCAGAGCATCCCGTGTCCAACACGGTCGAGC
Source organism: Wurfbainia villosa (assembly GCA_025175895.1). Classification (NCBI taxonomy): domain Eukaryota; kingdom Viridiplantae; phylum Streptophyta; class Magnoliopsida; order Zingiberales; family Zingiberaceae; genus Wurfbainia; species Wurfbainia villosa. The sequence continues at coordinate 16,134,397 of CM046000.1, read as the reverse complement.
CGTGCCTATTGGCATGACTATTTTGGGGTGGGTAGAGGCTCCCACAGCCAGACCGTGTTTTTCAACACGACCGTGGGTCTCTCCTTTTTCCAGGTCGTGCTAAAAACACGACCGTGTTTTCCATCACGGCTTTGCTGTGTCCAACACTGTTCAACCCCATTTTTGCCCCTTTCGCAACATTCCAAGTCTAAAATTCGTGTACCCATAATTCACATGTTTTATATTTCATAGAAAACATGAAAATCTAAATTTATATCACATATAAATCATCATAACGAAATATATGTTTTGCAAGTGGCTCTGATACCACTGTTGGGGAATTCCGGATCGTGATATTCACAACATCGCGGGCAAATAATTCGTACAACCACAGCGGAAACAATATATAAATTGGATCCCACCAGAGATCCATGCAAAAACATACAAATCATTTTTCTTAATCTTATCTAGATCTTATCTAGAAGGAGAAGTATACCTTTGATGCGTGCCCTTCGTAATCCTGCTTTTCCAAATGCTGTCGGATCTCAATACGGCAAGGATAACCGTATCTCTAAGGTATCCACACTGACACTTAGCCGTTTTGGAGTCACATTGTGCTAGCAACCCTAACTAAACACCAAGACCACTTGGAAGAAGAAGAAGGAGAGGAAGGAGAGGAAGAAGAGAACTCTTTCTCTTGGCTTTCTTGGCTTTGCACGCCCAATAACAAAAGCCCTTTCTTGCTTTCACGTTCAAAGCCATTTATCCTCAAGCTATCAATTCCTTCTTAAAGTCTCTTCATTAAGAAGACTTTTAATCTCCTAATGAATACCATGACCCTTGGTATTCATCTTCATCATGAACTTGGTATTCCCATGCATGATTAATCACATTAATCATGCATGATGATGATGAATCATCTTCTATGGTTCAACTTGAGTCTAACTCAAGTTTAACCAGTTTGAGTCTAACTCAAGTCTTGGCCATATGCTCAATTGTTCTTTTAGTCTAACTAAAAGAAATCATCTCCAAAATAAAATGTCATTTGTGTGTGACCCTATAGGCTCTTGTAACATTGGCAATGTATCTAAAACCATTTTAGATACATAAGCAATGAGCGACATCTAGCAATACATCATTGCTACCCAAGCTATAAGATCGTCGAGATCCGACAACCTTTCCGTGACTATTATAATGTATGATGGTGTCCTTCTATCCTTGATATCTTAGATCGATCAATGAGGCATAGACCGTGTCATCCCCTTATCAATCTTTATGTTTCTTGATCCCCAAGTAGACTCACTCAAAAAAATGAGCTCAATATCTCATATTGACTCATTTGAGCATGGCCATGCATTTCGTGGTCATACTCTATCAAGAGTCCAAAGATATCACTCCCGTCATATGGGAGGGATAGATCCCATCTACATCACTCACATCCCTCCGCATAATTCGTTACATACCCAGTAATCGCCGTTATAATACACCCTGTTACGGGTGACGTTAGACGATACCAAAGTACATAACTCCTTATGTAGAGAACCATAGTGACTTCATGTCTAAGGACTATTTATACCAATAGTCACATGAGAAAGTATATGACACTCATATAATGATCCATGACACTTTCTCATGGCGGGTCAATTAAGTACATATATTCTCCAATATATATACCCATGTGTCAATGTGATATCACATATCCATGACTTGTGAGATCAAGTCATCCATTGACCTACATGCTAGTCTCAATGTATCAATATATCCCTTTGTCTATTAATACAATACTTGACTAGGAATATTTAAGAATAGTATTCTCTACATATTCTCATAATCAATTCTACCAATTGATATACTGTAAATTAGAACCTACTATTCAAGGACATTATTATATTTATTTAATGACACACACATAAAGTAAATATAATATCTTTGCCTGTTATTAATGAAATATGATACATATGATCCCTAATCAATCATCTCATGATTGACACTAAGGACTGACACTAACACATATCTAGATCGAAAGTAAATTAAAATGAGCGGCTAAACAGTGCCGTATTTAATTACAAAAAAATTAAATACTAATTATCCTCATCAACCCTGAGGATTTAAATAAATAATTACAATCACACACATACAATCACATACATCCATATAGCCATAATAGTTGGATCTTATGCTTGCAAGCAAAAAGTTAGCCTACGCACATCCTACTATTATCCGACATAAAATATATGATAAATGCATGAAAGTAATTGAATCCTAAACACACAAAATCGGAAATCATGGCTCTGATACCACTTGAAGGGAATTGCTTCTTACTTCGGTCGCTTGTGCATGGACATCCTATCACACGTCCCCGGATTAAAATTTTATCAACTAAAACTGATTTGGACGGAGATGGATTACCCAAGCAACCGATCCATCATCATGCTATTTGATTTGAGTAGTCATTTGAATAAACTAGTTGTTCAAGCAACCTAACTCTTTTCCTCGATTAGCCACGGAATAGATGATGAACGGATCTCTGGATTTTGTGTTTATCATCGGGGTCCATGTTAATCAATAACATACAAAATACCAAAGAACAAGGATCAAAACTAAAAGAGATTATACCTCTTGTTTTACCTCTTGATCTTCTATTGTATTCCTATCCTCCTCTTGGACGTCGTGTGGGCGACGATCTTCCAAGAGTCGAAGCCTCCTAGATCGCATCTTCCCTTCCTTGCTCACTCCGAACAAAGGAAGAACAAAATCTCCCTTCTTCTCCTTGCTTGTGCCGACCACCAACCACCAAGCTTGGTGTCTGCTGGGCCTAAGGAGAGGGAGAGGGTCTGCTGGCCAAGACAAAGGAAGGAGGAACCCTCACCTTTATTGTCGTCAGCCCTTGGAGAAGGAAAGGGAGGCGCCGGCAATGGAGAAGGAAGAGGGTGGCACCGACCAAGAGTGGGAAAGGAAGGAAAAACCCTAGCTTCCTTGTCTTGTTGCCGCCGGCCAAGAAGAGATGAACCAACCAAAACCCTAGCACACCTCTTCTATTCCTTGCCGCCCAAGCCTCCAACGCCAACTCCAACTCCAAAAACTCTAGAAGAACTTATGTTGCCGCCCAAGCCTCTCCAACCCTTATATAGATCTAGACTTCACGAAGTATTTATAATATGCTACAATAGGGACCATGAGGAAGAGTTGAAACTTGGCCACCCAATGGATCCGAACCACATAAAACTCGATCCATTAATGATGATCCATTCCACTAGAGGATTATCATTGATCTACCTCACCAACCCCCATAATTAAATATGTGCTCCACATATTATTTGTACAAAATATCTCCCCGTATTTAAGATATCAAACTTCCATTAATTAATTAAATTAATGACAATTTAATTAATTAATATCTAACTCCATGAGTAGTACCACTCATCCTTATCATCATGTTGGACAAAGTCCACCTGCAGGATTTACATGATGAACCTTATGAGCTCCTCAAGGGGACATCATCATCCTAATGTATAGGACACGGTTTCCTCCTATAATCAATGACATACCATGTAAATAATATTATTTCCTAACTTACCAGGCCTATCGATTTAACACATAAATCTCACCCATTGGTAAATCAAAGAAATAAATACAAAGTACAAGTACCCATTATTATATCGGGATTAAGAGCATGTACATCATAATATCTGAGGTCCAATTCAATTATATAGTTAGTATAAATTGAATCATCTCTAAATCGGTCATGGTCAATACACACAAAGTGTACTAGTGTAATTCTATGGTCAAGATAAACTAATACCAAATCACACTACAACCATGCCAATGGTTTGTCCAAAACCATCTTGGTTATGAGCCTCTACTTATACCCTACAAGGAACTGATAACATGATCTTCTGTGCGACACCACACACCATGTTATCTACAATGTAAAGTATCAGACAATATGCAAAAATGCAAACAATGATCATGTGATTCTTATTTCAAAATGAAGATGTTCATACAAAAGCTAGGCTTTCAGTATACATCCCAACATTTATTACTTTTGTAATCGTGTGTACAAGGTTTCTCCGCCTCTGACTTATTGCCGAGAAGGAGTTTATTTGATTAGTGGTGATATTTGCATCGCTAGAGCTCATTTGAGCTCAAACTGTGGAGTAGGAACCTTGAGATTCCAAACCACATTATATCTCGGTGTTGTGTTCGTGTATACTTTTTATTGCTTTATTGTCTTTATTTCCGCTGCGCATAATGAGTTTTTTAGCAAGCACGCAATCAAAATCCATTGACGCATTGAACGTGCTATTCACCCCCTCTAGTGGTCATGAATGATCCCTACAATTGGTATCAGAGCTAGGAGCTCTTCACCGACTTCACATCCGAGGGAGCACACTAGAGGGAGCAAGATGGAATTTGATGAAAAATTGGGATGGGACATCAACACTCCAGTCCCGTAAGCACTCTATGAATGAGAAGGCTTCAATCAATGGAAGGCAAGGATTGAAGACTTCATCATGATGAGGGACTTCGAAGATTGGTCTGCATTGATGGAAGGCTTCGAACCTCCTAGGGATAAGAAGGGAGATGCCCTCAAATTAAAGAAGTAAACTCAAGAGCAACGCCTAAAGTTCAAGACCAAAGTTAAGGTAACAAAACATTTAAAAGATTTGATACTTAATGATATTTTGTCTAGACTAGGTGAATATCAAGATGTCAATGAACTTTGGGGCAAGTTGGCAAAGCTCCATGAAGGATCATCACCGGCCTCAAGTGAAAAACAATCACAAGAATCCGAAGAATGTTCATCGGCTCAAGAAGAGGAGGAGGACGAAGAAGAAAGTTTATCTTCCTCACAAGAAAGTGAGGATTTGGATGTCGAGGAGTGTTCTACATCCGCGGAGGAAGAGGAGGTGAAAGAAGTAGGGGAGGCCTCCACCTCTAGGATTGAGGGGGAGGAGAGACCATCCACTCCAGAGCATCAAGAAGAAGCTTCTACTTTCGGTCAAGAAGAAGAGGAAGCTCAAAATTCAACCACTGACCTAGGTAACTTGAGCATTTCAATCAAAAATAAAAATCATATTGTATGCTTTGAGTGTAGGAAAAATGGACACTATAAGAGCAAGCGTCCTAAGAAAGTCAAGAAGGCTCCACCGGTGCCAAAGGTCAAAGATGTCGGTGCCCCAACAATTAAAAACAAGGAGCACATCATTTGTTTCAAATGTCAACAAAGAGGGCATTATAGGAGTCAATGCCCCACGGGAAGGAAGCCTAGAAAGGTCCAAGAAGGAGCTACACATGTAGGGGGAGCTTCTAAAGCTAACCCTAAGGTATATTTCAATAATGTACCTTCAAATTATTATGTAAAAAAGCGTGCCTTCAATTCATTTGCAATAGTGCATAATCATAAGAAGCATGCTAGTAACAATAAACTCTATTGTTTAGGTGCTAAGAGTTGTAATGTTAGGTCTAAGGATCATGCTAGACCTACTTTACCTAAGGACAAACCTAGAAACTACAACTCTAGATCTATTCTACCAAAGGCAAGTATTAGGAAAATAGAAGACCATCTAGGCAATAATCCCAAGAACCATAGACATATGCCTAGGAGGAATCCTTCCTAAATGATACATGAAAAATCAAAGTTGGGAATATTAGAGTTAGAAAATCAAGTCTTGAGGTCAAGGCTTGAAAAAATTAAAAAGACCCTTGCAAGGAAGCAAAATTCAATTAAAGGGTCAAATGATCAAAGCCTAGAGTCTAGGAGGCAAGGCTCATCTATGGGCAAGAAAGGCTTGAGCCACAAGCCTAGGTCCTAGGTAGATAAGTCTACCTATCACAATGTTCCATTCGATTATGGAACTAGTATAGGTCTAGGAAAGCCAAGGTTAATAGGGAAGTCATCCCTAAGGTTAACCAAGGCAAGTGTCTAATGGCAAAGGTTTCCATGAAACCATGGAAGACCACTAAGAAGGTTACTAGGGAGGCAATCCCTAAAGTTTACTATGACAAGACCCAAGTGACCAAGGCTACCAAGCCTAGGAGGGTCATTAGGAGGGTATCTAGGGAGGTCATCCCTAAGGAATATCTAGTAAACCCAAGGAGCTCAAATAGGTTTTGGTTTCCTAGGAGCGTGATCGATTCACGCTAAATGGATTAGGTTGTGCCAACTTTAAATGGATGTTTAGTTAACCTAACCATGATAAAGGTGGCACTTTAAGACATTTTCAAGGTTATGGATACCTTAGAAATAGGTTTGAATTTAAATCCTAAAAGATTTTAGGATGTGCCAATATTATTTAAGAATTATGAAAAATCAATCAAATTGGCACAAACTAGGTTTAGAGGTCATAGTGTGTCATTTTGAGTTTTTGACACACTTGGGGGATTAGTAGTATTATGGCAAAATTAGATTTAATTCTAGAAATGGTAATTTGGGTTTAAAATTTAGGTATTGTTATACCTTTATATTTTATTTGCCATGATTGATTTTCCATATGCCATGTCATGAGATCATATTTATTTTTATTAAATAATATGACATGATCATGCTTAGATTTTAGTTTTAGTGTCATGTATGTTTAGGATTTAATCATATGACATTGTAGAGGAAATGTTGACCGCTAGAGGGGGTGTGAATAGCATCGTGCTAGTACGTTGATGGAATTCGTTCGCGTTCATCTATAATTTTCGTTAGCGCAGCAGAAATAAAGCAATAACAATACAAGCACACAATAACACAATCATATAATGTGGTTCAAAACTGAACGGTTCCTACTCTACGGATCGAGCTCTAAAGAGCTCTAGCGATGCCAATCACACAAAACTAATAAACACTCCTCGACACAAGTCGGAGGCGGAGAAACCTCGTACAAGTGATCTTACAACAGTAAGAGATGAATACAAGCAATATATAATACAAATATGAAAGACAAGTAAAGAAAACTTTACAATACTTTGATTTTGATTGCTTGAATGCTTGGTTGCTTGACTTACACTTGGAGACCCTGATTTGCAGCAACAAATCACCCCAACATCTCTCAAGAAACACTATTGATTTCCTCCTCCACGAGATCCATTTAAAGCTTCTGTCTGGGCTAGAAATCGCTGATCAGTCGACTGCTCGGGACCATCAGTCGACTGATGCCACTGTTGTCGTGAGACAATGGCTAGATCCACACTGAAAAAATCCAACGGATCCATCATTAGTCGACTGATGGAGCCTTCACTCGACTGCTAACCCCACAGTCGAGTCTCGACTCCATTCTGTGTCGAAATTCTCGAGCACCAGTCGACTGATCACACGATCAGTTGACTACTCGAGCCAACAGTCGACAGCCCACCTCTGGCAGTCGACTGCTGGGACACTTCCCGCAGTCAAACCCTAGTTGACTCACACCAGTCGACTACAATATGACACCAGTCGACTGGCACACCTCAAACATGAGGTTGTAACCCAAGTATGGTGCCCCCATACTTGCTAGACCACCCTTAGCCTAGACCTAAACCTTCTAGCTACCTCCATCAACCTCGCGCCTATCAGATCCCTCCAAGTCATCCATGACTTGTTCATCCATACGCTAGCCTTCAGGTGCTTCAATCGGCTATGTCATGCTAACGGTGTTTACACCGCCAAGGCACATTGGACTTACGGTGCCAAGACTCCGCTTGGACTTTACGCCGCCAACCATTAGACTTATGCTACCAAGACTCCCGCTTGAACTTTACGCCGCCGATATCAAACCTCTTGGACTTCTCAAATGCCAAGACTTAAGCTTGGACTTTCCCTTGCCAACCCATGTTGGACTTTCCATGCTAAGACCCATGCTTGGACTTTTCCTTGCCAACCCATGTTGGACTTTCCATGCCAAGACTCATGCTTGGACTTTTCTTTTCCAACCCATGTTGGACTTTACATGCCAAGTACTCAAGACTTGGACTTTCCATGACATGGTCAACTTCAGTCAACCATCAAAATCCCCTTCGAGTCAAACTCGAGTCCGGTCAATTATGACCCGGGTCGATTGTGCCAACAATCTCCCCAAAACATTATCAGATATTAATGTCAAACATCGATGTCAAACTTCCATGTCAAACATCAAAACATCACTCGAGTCAAACTCGAGTCCGGTCAATTGTGACCTGGGCCGATTGCACCAACAATCTTTCCCTTTTTGATGTTTGACAAAAACACATACCTTTGAGTCAGAACACTAACTCAAATCTTCTTACCAATTATCCCAAATTGGTAATCCCAAACATTCTCTCCAATTCTTCGAATTGACAATTGATAACATCAATTAATAACACTCTCCATAACATTCTCCCCCAAAACATTCTCTCCCTTTTTGACTAACATCAAAAAGGTTCTCTCCAAGGAGGTCAATGTCTCATGTCCCAATGAGATCTTACAATCTCCCCCTTGGTCCAAAAATACCTAGGATGCCTACCATCTTCCTAGTGATAAGTCTCATATCACTCAAGAGAGGCAATCCTATACACTCTCCCAATTTCCAAATTGGATATCTCAAAATCCCATTTTCCCCCTCATGAGGAAAAATACCAACCATCATCCCATGATGGATACCTCCCCCTAAAGGCTTGCTCCCCCTTGACCATTGCACCAATAATGTTCTTGGGAAGTCTCTAAGCCAATAGGAACTCTAAACCATCAAAAATAAGGTTTAAAGTTCAAACATGAACTCTCCAACACCTTAAATTTGATACATCACCCTAACAACTCTCCTAATCCATATCCAATGGATTTTCACCCTTTCTAATGCTTCCCAAAGCATATACTAAGGTTAGGAGTGGTTAGGGAACTTTACCGTAGCTGAAAACGGACTAAACAACCTTATTTTTCCCAAAATCAGCTTGGCAGTCAACTCTATCATAGATCCGTCGACTGCCTTGCACATTAGTCGACTGCCACCAAGGGCAGTCAGCTGATAACTGAAATTTCCGAATTTTAATTATCAAAAATGGATTTTGAAAATTCATAAATAATTATACGTATATCAAAAAATCATGAAAATTCATACGTATAATACTTATGACCAATACAATGGGTGAAAAATGATAGAAAAATATTTTACCCATAAAATATCGAAGTTGATACAAAATTCAAAAGTGAAGAAAAACTTTAATGTTTTAGCTCACTTTGTATCAACTTCATCAATGTTGATTGCTATCAAAAGATAGAATTCACCAAGGTTTTCTAAATTGATTTTAAAATGATTTTAAAAACCTATATTGGATCATATTCCTTGAGCTCAATGTACATGACTTGTACACAAGCTTTCCCAATGATCCACCTGTTAGTGAAAGCCCTAGAGCCAATCATGTGATGATTATTGTATGGACTTTATTTATCATATTTCTATTAATAAAGGCATGGTTATTATATTTACTTGTATTGGTGCCAAATAAACTAAGTATAATAACGTCCTTGAGTAGAAGGTTCTTATCTATATCAATCGATTGGTTGAATCGATAATGAGATGATATAGAGAACACTACTCTTAATCATTCCTAGTCAAGTATTAACACTCAGGGACAATGTTAATGCGTAGAGACTAGCATGTAGGTCAACTCGATGACTTGATCTCACAAGTCATGGATATGAGATATCACGTTGACACATGGGTATGCATTAGAGAATGTATACTGAATGACCCGCCATGAGAAAGTATCATGGATCGTTATATGAGTGTCATATACTTTCTCATGTGACTATTAGTATGACTATTAGTCCTTGGACCTGAAGTCACCATGGTTCCCTACATAAGGAGTTGCATACTTTGGCTTCGTCAAATGTCACCCGTAAATGGGTGGACTATAAAGGCGATTACTGGGTATGTAACAAATTATGCAGAGGGATGTGAGTGATGTAGATGAGATCTATCCCTCCTATATGACAGGAGTGACATCGTTATTCTTGATAGAGTGAGACCACGAAGTGCATGACCATGCCCAAATGAGTCAATATGAGATATTGAGCTCATTTGATTAGAGTGAGTCTACTTAGAGTTCAAGATATAGATTGTACCGAGGATGACACGGTCTATGCCTCAATTGGTCAATCTAGATGTCAAGGATAGAGGGACATTGTCAAATATTGTGAGAGTCACAATTAGTAGACACAAAGGTGATGTTGGATCTCAACATTCTTGTAACTTGGGTAGCAATGATGTGTTGCTAGATACCGCTCATTGCTTATGTTCCTAAATCGGTTTAGGAGCATTGCCAATGTTACAAGAACCTATAGGGTCACACACAAAGGGCAATTAGATGGAGATTAGGTTCATATGATGAACCATGAGGATTAGGTTCATGGGATGAACCAAATTAGATTAAGAGTAATCCAAATTAGACTAATTGAGTTAGACTCAATTTGATTCAAGTGTTGAATGAGTCTAATTTAGATTTGATTCATTGAGTCAATTTAAATTAATGAATAGAGATTCATTAAATAAAATTGACTTGAATCAAGTGGTTAGATTTGATCAACCATGGGAGATAATAGGTCAAGTTTGACTTGACTTGAGAGGGAAGATGAATGATCAATTTTGACTTGACCAATTGCCATGTCATGGTGACTTGGCATGGGGGTTGGCCAATGATGATGTTACACATCATCATGGACTTATCATGTGGTGCCACCTCATGAGGGAGAACAAGAGTCATTGGCTCTTGGAGTTACATGCATGCATGTAACCCCCCAAGATTGAAGTGGCCGACCACTTTATTCCATATGCTGGGAAGTGAATGGGTGTAACTCCATCTTCTTCTTCCTTGGATCTTCTTCCTCTCAAGCTCTCTCCCATTCCTCACTTTGGTCAAAACTTCCAAGGGGTGTTAGCACACTCTAGGTTATTTTTCTCCACCATTTGTCCGTGTGGATACTAATAGAGGAGTGTACACTTGACACTCTTGAGTTCCGGCAAAGCATTTGGACGAGCGGGATAAGCGAAGGGCATCGCTACGAGGGTAATGCTCTCATCTTGTAGATCTAAGGTAGATCTAGGTTTCCTTAAATATATACATGTTTTATTTGTATATCTTTGCACGGATCCATGGCCAGGCTTCCGAGGTTTCCGCAATGCAAAAAGCGGTTTTTACGGCTAGAAAAGTCCAACACCACCTTTAGTTAAAGATAAGTTTTAGTTAATCTAGATGCAAAAACTATGCACCTTGAACTTAACTCATATCCTAGCATCTCACATGTATCTAGGGTGTATAAATACACATACATGTCAATTTAATGTGAGATGTGAGTTTTGGTTATCCTAATCTAAGGCCTCATGCATTTTCTAAGGCAACTCTACTTGATTCCCTTATAAATGAGATTTCAAGTCATGCCATTGTCCTTGAATCATTTTTAATCAAATTAAATGCATGAAGTATAATCATGACATAAATGATAGCATAATTAAGCATGACCAATGATCATGATGTCATGGCATATGATATAATCTAAAAACACATGACATTAAACCTTAATCCTAAATATGATCATGACATATTAAATGATTAAAAATAAATATGATGTCATGACATGTTATATGACAAACATAGCATGGAAAATAAAATGTATAGGTATAATAATACCTAAATTTTAATATTAGTTGTCACTTGATATAATGAAGTATATTTTGCCATAACACAAAGTTTCTCCCAAGTGTACCAAAAACCCAAAATGGCACACTATGACTTCTAAACCTAAATTGTGCCAATTTAATTGATTTTTTATAATCCCAACAATGTATTGGCACATTCTAAAATCTTTTAGGATCAAAGATCAAACCTATTTCCAAAGTATCCATAACCTTGAAAATAACCTAAAGTGTCACCTTTACCATGGTTAGGTTAGCTAACCTTCCATTTAAAGTTGGCACATCCTAAACCCATCTAGCGTGAATCAATCACGCTCTAAGGGACCCAACACCTATTTGAGCTCCTAGGGTTAATTAGGTATTCCTTAGGGATAACCTCCCTAGATACCTTCCTGATGACCCTTCTAGGCTTGTTAGCCTTGGTCATTTGGGTTTTTCCTACGTTAACTCTAGGGGTAACTCCCCTTGTAACCTTCTTAGTGGCCACCCTAGGTTTCTTAGAAACCTTAGCCACTAGGTACACTCCTTGGTTACCCTTAGGGATGACTTCCCTAGTAACCTTGGTCTTCCTAGACCTAGAGTTTGTGTTCCATAATCAAATAGAACACTATGATAAGCCACCTTAGGCTTAGGTTTGTGACCCAAACCTTTCTTGCCCTTAGTTGACTCTTGTCTCCTATGCCCTAGGCCTTGACTCTTGGACCTAGACCCTTGACTTTGACCATTTTATTTGGTTTTGCATGATCTTAAGGGTCTTTTCAAGTTTTTCAAGCCTTGACCTCAAGGCTTGATTTTCAACCTCTAATTGCCCAATTTTTGAATTTTGATTTGGTCTTTGGGCAATACCATTTCCTCTAGGCATATGCCTACCCTTGTTAGGGTTAATGCCTAAATGGTTTTCTATTTTCTTAATGCTTTCCTTAGGAAGAGTTTTTCTAGGGACATTAGTCCCAAATTTCTCCTTATTTTCTAAGTTAATATTCTTAGCTCCTAGGCAATATTCCCTATTTCTAGCATGCTTTTCATGAGTAATAGCTAGTGAATTGAAATTCCTAGCATGCCTTTGCCTTATAACTAAAGAAGTAGCATTATTTAATTTTACCTTAGGGATTGTCTTAGAGACTCCCCCTACATGAGTTGCTCCTTCTTGAGTCTTCTTGCTCCCCCTAGGGCATTTACTCCTATAGTGCCCCTTTTGATGACATTTGAAGCAAATGACTTGCTCCTTGCTTTTGATTGTTGGGGGACCGACATCCTTGACCTTTTGAGCCGGTGGAGTCTTCTTAACCCGTTTAGGACACTTACTCTTGTAGTGTTCTTGCTCCCTACACTCAAAGCATATAATATGAATTTTATTATTTATTGAAATGCTTGAGTTACCTTCCATGGTAGGGAAGTCCCTGTAGGGTCGATGAAGTGTAGATGTTGGTTGGCTAGAGGCGGGTGAATAGCCCTCAATCGTTCGATGGTGGAATTCGCTTGTCTACAAATAATATTAGCGCAATAGAAACAAAACTAAACAAGCAAATCAAAATAACAAGAATAAAAACTAATGCTAACAAAAGGAATATAACATGGTTCACGGCTATGCCGCTAATCCACAGTCCGATTCGTCCAAGGTGAATCACTCCTCAATCTATCCACTAGATCTCTCCTTTGCACAAAGCTAGGTGGAGGTAACCTCTTTTACACAAGGATCACTCTTCTACAATAGAATGAAGATTATCACAAGTAGAAGAGTGGAAAAATGTTTAGGGCACTTTGGGAGCTGTTAGGAGTTCAAGCATTAGCCTCCCAAAGCCCAACACCCTTTCTTTTTATAGAGAGGGGTGATTTCTTCCCGTTGGTTGCCACCAGTCAACTGTTGCCCTTGGCAGTCGACTGCCGCCACTACAACGACTTCCGAACACGTTGGATCCCAACCATTGTAGTCCAACGAATCCCTTGGTAGTCGACTGATGTTACCATCAGTCGACTGCTGCCTCCATAGTCGACTGCCCAGTCGACTACGAGAGGTTCTGTGCCCGCGACTTCCTCTGGCAGTCGACTTCCATTCCATGGTAGTCGACTACTAGGCATAAACCCATCAGTCGGATACCAGTCGAACCCTGTTCGACTTAGAGCAGTCGACTGCCATTTCATGGAAGTCGACTGGTGTGGGGAAACCTCATCCGACACTTAGCCAAATGACCAAGTTTTACCTAAGAGCACTACCCCTTCCAGGGTTACATTCGCTCACTCTCATCCCTTGAAGTCCCTTGCCCTTGAAGTTGTCTTCATCCGGCCACGTCCCTCAGATGCGCCAAGCGCATGGCTCTGCAGGGCCATCCTTCGCATCTCGCCTTGAAGTCTACTTCCTCCAGCTTCACTCCAAGCTCCTCGTCCGACGGTCCCTTGGATGCTCAAAGTGCACAACTTTCGCAAAGCCATCCTTCACTGACTCAAGGACCGAGTCATGAGAGGTGAAACTCGCCAAGGCTTCATGTGCGAATTACTAAGTTCTACAAGACTCCAATGCACATATCAAATCACAATAACAACCTAACTTAAACCCTTTTCCACACACATCAAAACCATATCACGAGTTGATTGCCCTAATAATCTCCCCCCTTTTGATGTGTGGCAATCCGTTTAAGTTAGGTAAAAATATTTGATAAAATATTAAGGAAAGAAAGCATGTGAATAACATGATTAGCAACTCTCCCCCTTAATACATGAAACTCCCCCTAAATGCATTCCCCCTTTACTTAAACATATATCTTTCTCCCCCTTTGACACCATCAAAAAGATTAAACAGGATTTATATGACATGGAATCAAGTCTAGAGAGAAGCAAAAATCAAAAACACTTAAAATCCTGATAAAATCAAGTTACTATGCTCATGCAAAGTACATCAGTTGACTACTATCAGTAAGGCAGTCGACTAGCATAAAGAAATCCGAATTTTTTATTTTTTGGATGAATTTCAAAAATGCACTATAAATTCCAGAAAATTCGAAAAATAGTGAAATTTGGGGAACACATTTTTTTAGGGTTCTTTATCAATGAAAAATAGTTTTCCATGAAAAATAATTATATTTTCAATGATTTGCCAAAAATCCAAAAGCTTTAAAAACAACTAGTGTTTTAATCAAATTTGTATCCATTTTAACACCTAGTTTTGCTTTGGATTGTTTCAAAACTTGAACATGCAGATTTTAAAGTAAGAAATTGTTTTGAAAACATATGAAGTATCTAACCATAATCTTTGGGCAATATATCTATGAATTAAACATAAGCCTTCCCCATGATTGGTCTATTATTGCTATTTTGATACTTTAAATGACCATCTAAATGCCATAGACACTAGTGGACATTTGTATCATCCTAACATCTCACTCATGCTAAGTTTTCAATCAAGGTAGCCTATGGTGAGTGTGAGATGTATCCTAAAGGTATTTGTATACACTTAACCATTAATTCATGCAATTCTACACAAGATTAAGTATCATCCTAACATACCATATGATCATAAAGACATATATGTATGAATTCCATATTATGATCGTGAAACAAGTGTATTCATCAAATTGTGATCATGCATTAGGTATTACATCATGATAATAAGGCAAATATCACCTAAAACATGATTTATCTATTTATAGGTGCATTATCATCACCTAACACTATTTCAAAAATGTTGTCCCACCATCCTAAGTCAACCAACATATGATATAGATAAATTCCACATGGTTGACTATCTTAGGATTTTCCTAACCCTTAAGGATGAATTTAGGAACCCAAAATAAATTCTTTCCTATGGGGTTCACTAAAAATTCCTTAGGGATCCATTTTCTAGCAATTGTCTTCTTTTTATCTTGACCCCTAGCAATTAAACATTTATAGGCCTTTTTATTTTTATTTTCTTTACATCCTAGGCCTTTCTTGTTGAAGCTTGCCCTTTGGCTCCCTATGATCATGTTAAGAGTGTTGGAGCCAATGGTAAACTTTTCTAGGGCTTTGGTCAAATGATCTACCTTTTCCCTTAAAGCCCTATTTTCATCCATACATGCATCACTAACATTAAATGACATATATTCATGTGAGCATGCATCATTTAAGCTAGAAGAAATATTTTCATTAATATTTAAGCATGCTTTTTCTAGTTTATTTTCTAAATCCTTAATTTGATCTAGCATGCTCTTATTTTTCTTCTTTGCCCTAAATAGATCCTTAGTAAGACTAGAAATCATGGAAACTATTTTACATGGTGAGAAGTTCGTTACCATAGTCTCCATGTCTTCTTCTTCTTCGCATGAGGATGGTGAAGAAGCTCCCCCTTCACTAGAGCTCTCCTCACTTGTGCTTGATTCTTCATTTTCGGTGGAGGAGGAGTCTAAGTCGTCAAAAGCCATTAATGCCAAATTTGTGACAAAGGCATTTTCTTCCTCGGATGATGATGATGATGAGGAAGAAGGGTCATCCCAAGTCCTTGATTTTAGTGCCTTTGTATTTCCCTTTTCTTTGGCTTTCTTCTCTTCTTCCTTCTTCTTGCTCCCCTTTTTCTTCTTCTTTTCTTCCTTCTTTCTCTTCTCCTCTTTGCTCTTGTTCAAGAGTGGACAATTATCCCTTATATGTCCCTCTTGTTGGCAATTGTAGCAAATCACCTTCCCCCTTGGTCTTCTCCTCCTATCATTAGATTTATTAAATTTAAAACTTTTCAAGGCATGCCTTACCTTCCTTACCATGTATGCTTCTTCCGTGCTATCCATGGAGGAAGAGGAGGATGCTTTGTCGGAGGAGGAGGGAGTCTCCATCTTCTTCTTCCCCTTGTTGGCCAAAAGTGTCACTCCTCTTGAAGGTTGAATTCTTGGCTCTTCTATTATTCCTTCAAGTCTTGTTTCGTGGAGCTCCATAGTTGAGAAGAACTCCTCCAAGGTGCTCACTTCTAAATTTTTGGACATGTAGTAGGAGTCCACCATTGAGATCCATTTTGATGACCGGGGAAAGGCATCAATTGCTTTCATGAGCATGTCCCAGTTCGAAAGTCTTTCTCCTACACTCATTAGACCAATTAAAATTTCTTTGAATCTAGAATGTAAGGAGATTACCTTTTCTCCCTTTTCAAGCTTGATATTTGCTAGTTGGGAGCGGAGGAGGTCTCTTCTTGCAAGCTTGGCCTCCGAGGTACCTTCATGAAGCTCTACAAGCTTCTCCCATATCTCCTTGGCCCTAGCACACTCCCCTATCCTATTCACTTTTTGTTGGGGGAGAACATTGTAGAGGTGGTGCTTGGCCTTTGAATTCGCCAAGTACTCCTCTCTTTGTCTTTTATTCCATCTTGATTTCTCCAATAGCTCCCCTTCTTCATTCCTAGGCATCTCGAAACCATTTTCCATAATTAATAAAATTTCGAAGTCGGTTTCAAAGAATACCTCCATTCTCTTTTTCCACCAAGAGAATTCTCCTTCAAACTTCGGTGGGTGAATGTTGGAGCCGGCCATTCTTGAATGTAGTGCTTGTGTTGGCGGTTAGTCCTCAACAAGTGCCTTGGCTCTGATACCACTTGTAGGGTCGATGAAGTGTAGATGTTGGCCGACTAGAGGGGGTTGAATAGCCCTCAATCGTTCGATGGTGGAATTCGCTTGTCTACAAATAATATTAGCGCAACGGAAACAAAACTAAACAAGCAAATCAAAATAACAAGAAAAAAACCAATGCTAACAAAAGGAATATAACGTGGTTCACGGCTACACCGCTAATTCACAGTCTGATTCGTCCAAGGTGAATCATTCCTCAATCTATCCACTAGATCTCTCCTTTGTACAAAGCTAGGTGGAGGTAACCTCTTTACACAAGGATCACTCTTCTACAATAGAATGAAGATTAGCACAAGTAGAAGAGTGGAAAAATGTTTAGGGCACTTTGGGAGCTGTTAGGAGTTCAAGCATTAGCCTCCCAAATCCCAACACCCTTTCTTTTTATAGAGAGGGTTGATTTCTTCCTGTTGGCCGCCACCAGTCAACTGCTGCCCTTGGCAGTCGACTGTCGCCACTACAACGACCTCCGAACACGTCGAATCCCACCCGTTATAGTCCAACGGATCCCTTGCGGGCCGATCGATGTAACCATCGATCACGCTCCGTAGTCGACGCCTAGCTTGGCTACGAGAGGTTCTGCTCGCGACTTCCTCCGCAATGACTACCATTCCGATGACAATGATCATAAACCAATCGGATACTGATTGTCATTTCATGGCGTCGACACTTAGTCAAATGGGCAAGTTTCACCTAAGAGCACTACCCCTTCCCGGGTTACATTCGTTCACTCTCATCCCTTGAAGTCCCTCGCCCTTGAAGGTGTCTTTGTCTGACCATGTCCCTCGGATGCGCCAAACGTACGGCTCTACAGCGCCATCCTTCGTGTCTCGCCCTGAAGTTTACTTCCTCCGGCTTCACTCCAAGCTCCTCGTCCGACGGTCCCTCAGATGCTCCAAGCGCACGACTTCTACAAAGCCATCCTTCACCGACTCAAGGACCGAGTCATGAGAGGTGAAACTCGCCAAGGCTTCATGTGCGAATTACTAAGTCCTGCAAGACTCCAATGCACATATCAAATCACAATAACAACCTAACTTAAACCCTTTTCCACACACATCAAAACCATATCATGGGTTGATTTCCCTAACAGTCTCGAGCTTCCTCTTCCTCTCGACCGGATGTAGATGGTTCTTCTTGTTACTCCGGGATTGAGGATGCCCTAACCTCTCCCTCAATCCTAGAGGTGGAGGCTTCTCCTACTTCTTCATCCTTCTCTTCCACTGATTCGGAAGTTGACTCCTCCTCAACTTTCGCATCCTCACTTGCTTGTGAGGATGATGAACTCCCTTCATCGGCCTCTTCCGATTGAGCCAATGAACACTCTTCGGCTTCTTGTGATTGTTCTTCACTTGAAGCCGGTGATGGTCCTTCATAGTACTTTGCCAACTCGCTCCAAAGCTCCTTGGCATCCTTGTACTCACCTAACTTGGACAAGACATTATTAGGAATTAAATCACTTATCATTTTGATTACCTTAATATTTGTCTTGAACTCTTTGAGTTGTTCCTTGGTTCATTTTTCAACCTTGAGGATTCCACCCTTTTTGCCTCTTGGAAATTCACAACCTTCTATCAAGGCGGACCAAAGCTTGATATCCACCATCATTAGGAAGTTCTCAATTCCTATTTTCCATGAGTTGAAGCCTTCAAATCCATAGTCCTCATAAGATGGTGGTGTGTTAATGTCTCGACCCAAATTCTCTTGAAACTCCATCTTTACCCTCTAGCATCTTTGTCTTTGCTCCCGACGATTAGTCCATAGAAGAGCCCTGGACTCTGATACCAATTGTAGAGAAAATGTTGACTGCTAAAGGGGGGTGAATAGCGTTGTGCTAGTACATTGATGGAATTTGTTCGCGTTAGTCTATAATCTTCATTAGCGTAGCGGAAATAAAGCAATAACAATACAAGCACACAATAACATAATCATATAACGTGGTTCGGAACCGAACAGTTCATACTCCACAGATTGAGCTCTAAAGAGCTCTAGCGATGCCAATCACACACCACTAATAAACAATCCTTCTCGACATAAGTTGGAGGCGGAGAAACCTTGTACAAGTGATCTTACAATAGTAAGAGATGAATACAAGCAATATACAATACAAATACGAAAGACAAGTAAAGAAAACTTTACAACACTTTGCTTTTGATTGCTTGAATGCTTGGTTGCTTGACTTGCACTTGGATACCCTGATTTGCAGCAACAAATTTCCCCAAAAGCTCTCAAGAAACGCTATTGATTTCCTCCTCCATGAGCTCCATTTAAAGCTTCTGCCTGGGATGAAAATCGTCGATTAGTCGACTGCTCGGGATTATCAGTCGACTGATGCCACTATTATCGTGAGACAACAGCTAGATCCACGCTGGAAAAATCCAACGGATCCATCATCAGTCGACTGATGGAGCCTTCACTCGATTTCCCTGTAGTCGAGTCTCGACTCCATTCTGTGTCGAAATTCTCGAGCACCAGTCGACTGATCACACGATCAGTCCACTGCTCGAGCCAGCAGTCAACTGCCACTTCCCACAGTTAAACTCTAGTTGAATCACACCAGTCGGCTGCCATATGGCACCAGTCGACTGGCACACCTCAAACATGAGGTTTTAACCCAAATATGGTGCCCCTATACTTGTTATACCACCCTTAGCCTAGATCTAAGTCTTCTAGTTACCTCCGTCAGCCTCGCGCCTATCGGATCCCTCCAAGTCATCTATGACTTGTTCATCCATACGCTAGCCTTTAGGTGCTTCCATCGGCTATGTCATGCTAATGGTGTCTACACCGCCAAGGCACATTGGACTTACGCTGCCAAGACTCCGCTTGGACTTTACGCCGCCAACCATTGGACTTATGCTGCCAAGACTCCCGCTTGGACTTTACGTCGCAAATATCAAACCCCTTGGACTTCTCAAATGCCAAGACTCAAGCTTAGACTTTCCCTTGCCAACCCATGTTGGACTTTCCCTACCAAGACCCATGCTTGGACTTTTCCTTGCCAACCCATGTTGGACTTTCCATGCCAAGACCCATGCTTGGACTTTTCCTTGCCAACCCATGTTAGACTTTACATGCCAAGTACTCAAGACTTGGACTTTCCATGACATGGTCAACTCCAGTCAACCATCAAAATCCCCCTCGAGTCAAACTCGAGTCCAGTCAATCATGACCCGGGTCGATTGTGCCAACAATCTCCCCAAAACATTATCAAACATCAGTGTCAAATATCAATGTCAAACTTCCATGTCAAACATCAAAACATCGCTCAAGTCAAACTCGAGTCCGATCAAACTTGATTTAATCATATGACATGACATCATGATTATTGACATTGCTTTATTTATGCTATCATTTATGCCATGATCATATTTCATGCATTAATAAAATTGATTTAAAAACTATGGCATGACTTGAAGTCCCATGTATAAGGGAATCAAGTAGTGTTGCCTTAGAAAATGTATGAGGCCTTAGTTTAAGATGAACGAAAACCCACATCTCATATTACATTGACATGTGTGTGTATTGATATACCCTAGACACATATGAGATGCTAAGAAATGAGTTAAAGTTCGAGGTACATAGTTCTTGCATCTAGATGAACTCAAACTCATCTTATACCATGGGTGGATCATGGGGAAAGCTAATGTGCAAGTCATGTGCATTGAGCCCATTGATCATGATCCAATATAGGCTTTCAAAAATATTTTAAAATCATTTTAGAAAACCTTGGTGAAGTCTATCTTTTAATAGCAATCACCATTGATAAAGTTAATACAAAGTAGGGTCAAAACATTGATCTTTTCAATGGTTTTGAACTTTGTGTCAATCTCATTATTTTATGGGTATTTTATTTTTCAAATATTGTTCACTCATAATGTTTGACATAAGTATTATACATATGCATTTTCATGATTTTTTGATTTATATATAATTACTTATGATTTTTCGAAATTTGGATTCTGATTTCTAAAATTTTGCATTTGGAGAAATCAGTCGACTGTCGCTTATGGCAATCGACTAGCGTCAACGACAGTAGACTGGTGACTGTAAGAGTCGATAGCCATGCCTGATTTCGAGTAAACAAGGTTTGTTTAGCCTGATTTCAGCTATGTTAGGCTACCCTAACTGCTCCTAACCCTAGGATATGCTTTGGAAAGTATTGGAAAGGGTGAAAAACCATTGGATATGGATTAGGAGAGTTGTTTAGGGTGCGTATCAATTTTAAGGTGTATGAAAGTTCAAGGTTGAACATTTAACCTTAATTTTGATGGTTTAGTGTTCCTATAGGCTTACGGACTCTCCAAGGGCATTGTTGGTGCAATGGTCAAGGGGAAGCAAGCCTTTAGGGGGAGGTATCCATCATGGGATGATGGATATGTTCTTCCTCATGAGGGGGAGAATTTTGGGAGAATGTGAGATGCCCAATTTGGAAATTTGGAGAGTTTGTAGGATTGCCTCTCTTGAGTGATATGAGACTTATCACTAGGAAGAGTGAAGGCATCCTAGGTATTTTTGGTCCAAGGGAGAGATTGTAAGATCTCATTGGGATATGAGATATTGACACCCATGGGGAGAATCTTTTTGATGTATGTCAAAAAGGGGGAGAATTAACGTGATTACCAATTTGGGAGAATTTGTAAGATGATTTGAGTTAGGTGGCCAAACTCAAAGGTGTTGGTGGTTTTTGTCAAGCATCAAAAAGGAGGAGATTGTTGGTGCAATCGGCCCAGGGCCCAGGTCACGATTAACTAGACTTGAGTTTGACTCAAGTAGTGTTTTGATGTTTGACATTGATGTTTGATAAGGGAGTTGACCATTGTTTGACAATGGATTGACTATATGGTTGACATAGGGTTGACAATATGATGGAGAAGTCCAAGTCTTGTCTACTTGGCATGGAAAGTCCAAGTGGGACACTTGGCAATCGGAAAGTCCAAGCTTGAGTCTTGGCAATGGAAATTCCAACATGGGTTGGCATGAAAAGTCCAAGCATGGGTCTTGGCAAGAGAAAGTCCAATCTTGAGTCTTGGCAATTGGAAAGTCCAATCTTGAGTCTTGGCAATTGGAAAGTCTAACATGGGTTGGCATGGAAAGTCCAAGCATGGGTCTTGGCAAGGGAAAGTACAAGCTTGAGTCTTGGCAAATGGAAAGTCCAACATGGGTTGGCAAGGAAAGTCCAAGGGTTGATATTGATGGCGTAAAGTTTAAGAGTGGCATCTTGGCAGCATAATTCCAATGGTGGCGGCATAAAGTCCAAGGTCGGAGTCTTGGCAGTATAACTCCAATGGTTTTCGACGTAAAGTCCAAGTGGTAGACTTGGTAGCGTAAGTCCAATATGTCATGGCGGTATTGGCCAGCTTAGCATGACAATAGCCGATGGAAGCACATGAAGGCTAGCATATGGATGAACAAGTCATGGATCACTTGGAGGGATCCGATAGGCGTGAGGCTGATGGAGGTGGCTAGAAGGCTTAGGTCTAGGCTAAGGGTGGTCTAGCAAGTATGAGGGTATCATACTTGGGGTTAAACTTCATGTTTGAGGTTATTAGTCGACTGGGGCTTTGGACCAATCGATTGGTCAAGTGTTTTGACACTTGGCAGCCGAGTTAACTCTTGGCAGTCGATTGGGATTATGTCCACCGAATCGATCGTGAGTTGACCGGTGTTCGATCAGAAATAGCCGGCGATCGCTGCACTGGCGCGATCGATGATGGCAATGATCGCCATGGAAGGTAGTCGACCATCGGTTGGGTTCGAGCGAATGCTTGATAGCCGATCGTCGATTAGTTACGACCTCGGGCAATGGCTTGGGTTATGTGATCGATCGCCATCAGAACTATTGGCTTAAATGTCGATGTGGATTAAGCCATTGTGAGACAATGTACTATTGGAAGTCGACTGGGGCCTTATGGTAGTCGACTGCCAGGCGAAAATCTAGGTCATGAGGAGGCTTAAAAGGAGCTTGACTAGAGGGATTTACACAGTGATTTTTGGGGCGATTTTGGAGGGGAATTACTACTGCATTCCAGACCTTTAAGACCAATCCAAAGCAAGCAACAAGCAAGCAATCCAAAGTTCTTGTGAAAAGTGTTCTTTACTTGTTTTTGTGTATTGCTTAGTGTATTTGTTTTATTTCATTTTATTACTTTAGTAATCGCTTGTACGAGATTTCTACGCCTCCGACTTGTTGTCGATAAGGAGTTTATTTGATTAGTGGTGATATTTGCATCGCTAGAGCTCATTCGAGCTCAACCCGTGGATTAGGAACCTTGAGGTTTCGAACCACATTATATCTCGATGTTGTATGCGTTTATACTTTGTTATTTGTTTATTATCTTTATTTCCACTATGCATAATGATTTTTTTAGCAAGCACGCGATCAAAATTCATCGACGCATCAAACGCGCTATTCACCCCCTCTAGAGGTCACGAACGACTCCTACAATTGGTATCAGAGCTAGGAGCTCTTCACCGGCTTCACATTTGAGGGAGCACGCTAGAGGGATCTGAAGAAAAATTGGGATGTGACATCAACACTCTAGTCCCGTATGCACTCTATGGACGAGAAGGCTTCAATCAATGGAAGGAAAGGATTGAAGACTTCATCATGATGAGGGACTTCAAAGATTGGTCCGCATTGATGGAAGGCTTCGAACCTCCTAGGGATAAGAAGGGAGATGTCCTCAAATTAAAGAAGTGGACTCAAGAGCAACGCCTAAAGTTCAAGACCGAAGTTAAGGTAACAAAACTTTTAGAAGATTTGATACATAATGATGTTTTGTCTAGACTAGGTGAATATCAAGATGTCGAAGAGATGATGTAAGAAAAATATATAGGATTTTAGGAGTAGTTTTCGCTCACATCTCATTACATTTTATGTTTGTTTCATGCATATTTTACTTTATTTTTCATGCATTTACTATTTTATGGTTCGGAGATCTTCTCTTTGTATTTTTATGTGCAGGATAGCATTTCATGGAGAAAACGATGCACTTTCTGAGTAAAAGGACATTTTGTAGCTGAACGTAGAAGGGGACATGACCAAGGGGTGTGGCTACACACGGCCGTGTCCAAGGGTCGAAATTGGCAACCACGGCGCCACACACGGCCTTGCCGTCTGGAAACACGCGGTCGTGTGGTGCTTCACGATTCCAACGTGATTCGGTTATTTTTTAAGTTTTAGGGAGATCCAGGCTGATGTCTATATAAAGGAGGCTACGTCTAAACCCTAGGGACGAGCCACAACGGTAGGGATGCCACTCCGATGCCCAAAAGAGCTTCGGGAACTCGCAACGGGGAGGAAGAAAGCCACCGGAGATCTAAATTTTGCACTTCAATGCCGGAGAGAAGAGTCACATCGCATTGTAATTTCTGCTCTTTACATAATTTCCATTGTTTATATGAACATAATCGTGCTTTGTGTTTCTCCTCTCTTATTTATGGAGTAGACTCTTCGATTCTAGGACTAGGGAGTAGTTTGTGTTGAGTTAGAACATGTTGGTTAAAATATCTTTTTGTTCTTGAATTTATATTTGCAATTGGCGTTTGGTTTAGATCTATAGCTATTGTTTTGGTTTTCTATCTACTGTGCTAGCTGATACGAGGGGTGACAACCCTAGAATCTAAGATTTAGGAGAATTAAGGAGGAACCTAGGGGTTGTCCTCATCTCTCATAACCGTGTGTAGAAGGATGCGATAGAGTAGGAAATGCGTCCCGTTTTCAACTCGTCGCAGGGATCGATTCGGCATCCTCGTATGGACTATCCCGTCCTAAGTTCAGGAGTCGACCTGGTAATGGTAGAGGTAGCTTCCGATAGATGCGAAGGCTCATCGGGGGAGTGTATGATATCCTTTCCACAAAACCATAGCTAGAAACCTAGACAAAAACCCAATTGACAACATGTTCTGCGACACATAAACGAAACTAAAATCCTAGAATCCCTTCCAAAGACTCACAATTAGTTTCTTTCTTCTTCCATGTGACACCTTATTGAGTTGGGATCGCCGTCAATCCTTACAATCACAACCCTAAGATCTAAATTTCGAATAATAACCTCCACTTACCAAATCGATACTCGAATCTCAGTCCCTGTGGTATCGATAATCTTTTTATTACTTGACGATATTTGTGCACTTGCGGGCGTTGAGCGCGAGCGCACGCTTTAAGTCCTCGACGGTCTCCGTCGAGAGATTTGAGGTCGCATTCACGTGCATCATGTTTTTGGCACCGTTGTCGGGGACTCATTGATTCGAAATCAAATCAAGAAGTGGATAGTTGGATCAGACATAACCTAGATTTACTTTTCTTGTTTATTTTATTTTATTTTAATTTATTTTAATTTATTTCAGTTTTGTTCATTCTGTTGCTCTTTCCTTATTTATAATTTCCTGCATATAAGAATACATGCTTTTACTCATGATTATAGTCAATTTAATGCTGTGAGTTTTGGTAACATTTATTGTGAGCATTATGGTGAAACATGGCATAACATTAATGATTGTCCGGATATATTTGAACCTTCACAATTTGAACAAGAAGATATCACCTATGATTACAACTAGTGGCCACAAGATGATTCCTATTCATATAGTTATGATCATGGCTACTTAAACTCTCAATATCGTCCGCCTAAATCTCGACTAGAGCAGATGGTAGAAAGCTTTATTCAAAAGCAACAAGAGGTGAACACTGAATTTCAGCAGCAGCATTCGCAGATAGAAACGATGATTGAAGAATTAAGGTCATCTATGAATGAAATTGCTAGCCGACAAAAGAAGCTGGAGATTCAGATAGCACAGATCGCCAGTTAGTTTGCTAGAACACCGAGTCGATTACCAAGAAATGATGAAGGACAATCCATTCAATCACCACTAGAAGAAGAACTTGAGGATTATATAATTGATACTTTAACCGAGGAGCGCATTGCTTCTATCAAAACACCTCCTAACCTCAAGGATCTAAAAGATCCTGCCTTACCCCTCACCAAAACTTTAGTTACCAATAACGAAGCCTATCTTGTGATTTGTGATAATAAAATTTCATTTGACATAATAGAATCTACTAATCAATCTTTTGGTGAGGATGTTTTTGGTGGGTTACATTATTCACAACATATGGATGAAACGGAATATTATGATCAAACTCCTGATGATTCTTTAAAGGTAAGCATGCTCACTTTTGGACCAAGGAAGGTAGCTAATAAATATCTTGCCCCTCCACGAGCATGATTTAAGATATATGGTGATAAGGGAGCACAAGGGAGGAGGCGTAAGGTGAGAAAATATCTTGCTCACCCACGAGCAAGATTCAAACACATCAAATAAAATGTAGGAATAAGGTCGAGCTAAAAGACCTTAAACAAAGTGCTTCTTGGGACGCAACCCAAGTTTAGTTTTTTTATGTTCTCTTTTTTTTATTGCATTCATTTATAACATTTAGCATTTTGCAAATAAATTAGGACTAGAAAGGAATTGCTAGGTAGAAACAAAAATCATTTTGAACCTACATGACTGAGCGTGTAAGAAGAATTCTGACAATTGTGCACCATGAGAGAGAAACGGGGGGGGCATGACCTGGCCGTGTGCTTTCACACGGTTGTGCCCCACATTCCAGCAGTACACATGGTCTAGCCATGTGTTTTCACATGGCTGTGTTGTGTAAGGGATAAAGGCCACCACACTGTGCGTTTCGCCCCTATTCATCACTCTCCCTCCAGTCCACACATGTATAGGAGCCCACCTATTCCACGTCGACATGAGCCTACACCTGTACCACCACCTTTTTCTACTTTTGAGCAAGATGCAGGTACATCTGCCTATGATTTTTTAGAGTTTCGATCATGCCTCGATGATATATATGCCGAGTAACTGACACAAAGGCAACGATGGGAGGAGCAGAGTACATATACTCAGGCAGAGTTTCAGGGCTACCCATCGCTAGAGGGAGGCCATATATTGCCAGGAGATTCAGTAGCACATGAGTGCCCAGTAGGCACAGTGGCCCAGGGAGGAGGAGCACAGAGAGGTCACTGCATCCACCAACTCTCAGATCGACCACATGTACATGTGGCATCAATGATTGAGCACCAGGTTTACCCAGGAGCCTGACATGCCAAGACTGCCGGACTTCCCACCTCAGCCACCATATTAGAGGTATAGTCTCATATAAGTCTAGGGGGGACCCCAAGTTTTTGATTTATTTTATTTCTAGCAGTAGTTTCTTTCCTGTCATTTGCATTTTTTGTTAGCATTCATTTATTCATACATAGAGTTTTTAGTTTCTTCAGTACTTAGTTCTTGCTATCTTTAAGCTACCTCACTAGTATTGCTAAAGTTTTCTTCATGAGTTGTTTCCATGGGTAGCTTAACTTCCTTTACCTCATGGTATTTTATTTTATTTGCTCTAATGAATGTTCTAGACTTACACTGGTTAGCTTTTGTTTTTACACCTACACATGACGAACATTCTAAAAGGGAAAATCTAGCACATACCTAGTTATGATTCATCTCAGTAGTCTAGTACATTAGAATCCATAGGTGACTCTAGATTTAGCATTTTAATTACTGGAGATGCTCAAATTTGGAAGCCCATTTGGAAAAATAAAAATCTTAAAAAAAAATTATTGATTGAATAAGATTATGAGGGATAAAAAAAAATAGTTGTCGTGGGTGGAAATGGTTAGGTGCCCCTTTGAGGCCGAGTTAGGTTACTAGGGAAACACCTACCAATTTCTCTCAATACCGAGCCCGCCTTTGAGACTTTGTTCTCGATCTAGGGAACGACCCTCACTTTGGGCAGTTCCTAAGAGCTAGAGACCTTAGGAAAGCTATAAGATGACAACTTAACTTACCATGGAACGAGTATTCCCTGAGAAGATTCTCTTAGCACGAGCACGAGGAGCTAACTTAGTGAATTTCTAGAACAAATCTATTTTGCTTTGATTGCAAGTACCACTTGATAAATATAGTTAACATGCTAAGTATGAAACAATACCTTTTAAAGTTTCATGGCACTGAGGTTTTCTTGAGGACAAGCAAAGACTTAAGTCTAGGGGAATTGATGTGAGCGAAACATATAGGGAGTAGTTTTCACTAACATCTCATTACATTTTATGTCTATTTCATACATATTTTACTTTGTTTTGCATGCATTTTCTATTTTCTAGTTTGGAGATCTGCTCTTTGTACTTTTATGTCCAAGATAGCATTTCATGGGGAAAACAGCGCACTTACGGAGCAAAAGATGAACATTTTGCAACTGGATGCAAAAGGGGACACGTCCAGGGCGTGTGACTACACACGACTATGTCCAAGAGTCGAAATTGGCCACCACGGCGCCACACATGGCATACCCATGTGGAAACACACGACCGTGTGGCGCTGTGAGATTCCGACGCGATTCGATTATTTTTAAGTTTTAGGGAGATCCAGGCTGATGTCTATATAAAGGAGGCTACGCCCAAACCCTAGGGAGGAGGCACGACAACCAGGATGACACTCTGATGCCCTAAAAATCTTCGAGAACTCGCAATGAGGAGGAAGAAAGTCATCGGAGATTCAAATTCTGCACTTCAATGACAGAGAGAAGAGTCACATCGCATTGTAATTTCTGTTCTTTACATAATTTCCATTGTTTATATGAACATAATCATGCTTTGTGTTTCTCCTCTCTTATTTATGGAGTAGACTCTTCGATTCTAGGACTAAGGAGTAGTTTGTGTTGAGTTAGAACATGTTGGTTAAAATATCTTTTTGTTCTTGAATTTATATTTACAATTGGAATTTGGTTTAGAGCTATATCTATTGTTTTGGTTTCCTATCTACTGTGCTAGCCGATACAAGGGGTGACATCCCTCGTATCTAAGATTTAGGAGAATTAAGGAGGAACCTAGGGGTTGGCCTCATCTCCCGTAACCGTGGGTAGAAGGATGCGATAGAGTAGGAAACACGTCCTATTTTTGACTCATCGCAGGGATCGATTCGTCATCCTCGTATCGACTATCCCATCCTAAGTTCAGGAGTCGACCTGGTAATGGCAGAGGTAACTTCCGATAGATGCGAAGGTTCATCGGGAGAGTGTATGATGTCCTTTCCACAAAACTGTAGCTAGAAACCTAGACAAAAACCCAATTAACAACATGTTTTGCGACACACAAACAAAATCAAAAATCCTAGAATCCCTTCCAAAGAATTGCAACTAGTTTCTTTCTTCTTCCGTGTAACACTATATTGAGTTGGGACCACCGTCAACCCTCGCAATCACAACCGTTAGATCTAAATTCCGAACAATAACCTCCACTTACCAAATCGGTACTCGAATCTCAGTCTCTGTGGGATCGATAATCTTTTTATTACTTGATGACATTCGTTACTTGTGGGCATTGAGCGCGAGCGCGTGCTTCGAGTCCTCGACGGTCTCAGTCACGATATTTGAGGTCGCGTTCATGTGCATCAAGTTTTTGGCATCATTACCGGGGACTGATTGATTCGATATCAAATCAAGAAGTGGATAGTTGGATCGAACCTTGGCTAGATTTACTTTTCTTATTTTATTTTATTTTATTTCAGTTTTGTTCATTCTGTTGCTCTTTCCTTATTTGTAATTTCCTGCATATAACAATGCATGCTTTTACTCATGATTATGGTCAATTTAATGTTGTGAGTTTTGGTAACATTTATTGTGAGCATTGTGGTGAAACATGACATAACATTAACGATTGTCCGGATATATTTGAACCTTCACAATTTGAACAAGAAGATATCACCAATGATTACAACCAGTGGCCATAAGATGATTCCTATTCATATAGTTATGACCCTTGCTACTTAAACCCTCAATATCGTCTGCCTAAATCTCGACTAGAGCTGATGATAGAAAGATTTATTCAGACGCAACAAGAGGCGAACGCTGAATTTCAGTAGTGACATTCGCAGACAAAAATAATGATTGAAGAATTAAGGTCATCTGTGAATGACAAAAAGAAGGAGATTCATAGCAGATCGCTAAAGGGTTTGCTAGAACACCGAGTCGATTACCAGGAGGTGAAGAAGGACAATCCATTCAATCACCACTAGAAGGAGAACTTCAGGATTATATAATTGATACTTTAATTGAGGAGTGCATTGCTTCAATCAAAACACCTCCTAACCTTAAGGATCTAAAAGAGCCTGCCTTAACCCTCACCAAAACTTTAGTTAAGAATAACGAAGCCTATCTAGTGATTTGTGATAATAAAATTTCATTTGATTTAATAGAATCTACTAATCAATCTTTTGGTTAGGATGTTTGTGGTGAGTTACATTATTCACAGCATATGGATGAAATAGAATATTATGATCAAACTCCTGATGATTCTTTAAAGATAAGCATGTCCACTCTTGAACCAAGGAAGGTAGCTAATAAATATCTTGCCCCTCCACGAGCATGATTTAAGAGATATGTTGATAAGGGAGAATAAGGGAGGAGGCGTAAGGTGAGCAAATAACTTGCTCCCCCACGAGCAAGATTCAAACACATCAAATAAAATGTAGGAATAAGGTTGAGCTAAAAGACCTTAAATAAAGCGCTTCATGGGAGTCAACCCAAGTTTAGTTTTTTATGTTCTCTTTTTATTTTATTGCATTCGTTTATAACATTTTACATTTTGCAAATAAATTAGGACTAGAAAGGACTTGTTAGGTAGAAACAAAAATCATTTTGAACCTACACGACTGAGCTTGTAAGGAGAATTTAGACCGTTGTGCACCTTGAGAGAGAAATGGGGGGGGGGCACACAGCCTGGCCGTGTGCTTTCACACGGTCGTGCCCAACATTCCAGCAGTGCACTCGGTGTGGCTATGTGTTTTCACACGACTGTGTTGAGCAAGGGATGAAGGGTGACACACCGTACGTTTCACCCCTATTCATCACTCTCCCTCCAATCCACACATGTATAGGAGCCAACCTAGTCCACGTCGAAATGAGCCTACACTTTCACCACCACCTTTTTCTACTTTTGAGTAAGATGCAGGTACATCTGCCTATGATTTTTTGGAGTTTCGATCGTGCCTCGATGATATATACACCGAGTAACTGACGCAGAGGCAGCGATGGGAGGAGTAGAGCACATATACTCAGGTAGAGTTTCAGGGTTTCCCATCACCAGGAGAAGGTCATATATTGCCAGGAGATTCGACAACACATGAGTGCCCAGCAGGCAAAGTGGTCCTGGGAGGAGGAGCACAGAGCGGCCGCTGCATCCACCAATTCTCAGATCGACCACATGTACATATGGCATCAGCGACTGAGCACCAGGTTTACCGAGGAGCCTGACATGGCAAGACTGTCGGACTTCCCACCTCGGCCACCATATTAGAGGTACAGTCTCATATAAGTCTGGGGAGACCCCATGTTTTGACTTATTTTGTTTCTAGCAGTAGTTTCTTTCTTGTCATTTGCATTTTTTGTTAGTATTCATTTGTTCATACATGGAGTGTTTAGTTTCTTCAGTACTTAGTTCTTGCTATCTTTAAGCTACCTCAGTAGTATTGCTAAAGTTTTCTTCATGAGTTGTTTCCATGGGTAGCTTAACTTCATTTACCTCGTTGTATTTTATTTTATTTGCTCTAACGAATGTTCTAGACTTACACTAGTTAGCTTTTGTTTTTACACCTACACATGATGAACATTCCGAAAGAGAAAATCTAGTACATACCTAGTTATGATTCATCTCAGTAGTCTAGTACTTTGAAATTCATAGGTGACTCTAGATTTAGTATTTTAGTTACTGGAGATGCTCGGATTGTGGAAGCCCATTCGGAAAAATCAAAATCCCGAAAAAAAAATTATCGATTGAAAAGAATTATGAGGGATAAAAAAAAATAATTGTCTTGGGTGGAAATCGTTAGGTGCCCATTTGAGACCGAGTTAGGTTACTAGGGGGAACACCTACCAATTTCTCTCAATACCGAGCACGCCTTTAAGACTTTGTGCTAGATCTAGGGAACGACCCTCGCTTCGGGTTGTGCATAAGAGCTAGAGACCTTAGGAAAGCTATAGGATGACGACTTGACTTACCATGGAACGAGTATCCCCTGAGAAGATTCGTTTAGCACGAGCACGAGGAGCTAACTTAGTAACTTTCTAGAACATATCTATTTTGCTTTGATTGAAAAAACCACTTGAAAAATCAAGTTAATATGCTAAGTATGGAACAATACCTTTTAAAATTGCATAGCACTGAGGTTTTCTTGAGGACAAGCAAAAACTTAAGTCTGGGGGATTTGATGTGAGCAAAATATATAGGATTTTAGGATTAGTTTTCGCTCACATCTCATTACATTTTTTGTTTGTTTCATGCATATTTTACCGTATTGAGTTGGGATCGCCGTCAACCCTCGCAATGACAACCCTTAGATCTAAATTCCGAACAATAACCTCCACTTACCAAATTGGTACTCGAATCTTAGGGGATCGATAATCTTTTTATTACTTGACGACATCCATGCACTTGCGAGTGTTGAGCGCGAGTGCGCACTTCGAGTCCTCGACGGTCTCCATTGCGAGATTTGAGGTCGCATTCGCATGCATCAAGAGATTTGGGGCAAGTTAGCAAAGCTCCATGAAGGATCATCACCGGCCTCAAGTGAAGAACAATCACAAGAATCTAAAGAATGTTCATCGGCTCAAGAAGAGGAGGAGGCCGAAGAAGCAAGTTCATCTTCCTCACAAGAAAGTGAGGATTCGGAGGTCAAGGAATGTTCGACATTCGAGGAGGAAGAGGAGGTGAAAGAATTAGGGGAGGCCTCCACCTCTAGGATTGAGGGGGAAGAGAGACCATCCACTTTGGAGCATCAAGAAGAAGCTTCTACTTCCAGTCAAGAAGAAGAGGAAGCACAAAATTCCACCACCACCCTAGGTAGCTCGAGCATTTCAATCAAAAATAAAAATCATATTCTATGCTTTGAGTGTAGGGAAAATGGATACTACAAGAGCAAGTATCTTAAGAAAGTCAAGAAGACTCCACCGGTGCCAAAGGTTAAAGATGTTGGATCGTTGGTGGCCGACTAGAGGAAGGTGAATAGCCACAATTCGCGTATACGGTGGAATTCATTCGCATTGGTTGCGTGCTCGTCTCTACAATTCGTTAGCGCAGTGGAAATACAAATAACAAGTACGAATATATGATACAAATATAAAGCACACACATACACCAAGATATACGTGGTTCAGAACCTTAGGGTTCCTACACCATGGGTGAGCTCAACAAGCTCATGTTATGCGCACGACACTAACAACAACTCCTTATCGAATACAACAAATACAAATACAACAATGAAATATGTAAAGAAAACTTTACAACAATGGATTTGATCTCTTGCTTGTTGCTTGCTTTGGTTTGCTCTTGAAGGTCTGGAATGCAACAACAATTCCCCTTCAAAATCTCCCCAAAAATCCTTGTTGAAATCCTCCCCAAGCTCCTCCTTTTATGTTTGTCTCGGGCTGATTTCTCGCTGATCAGTCGACTGCTCCTGGCCTCTAGTCGACTACTCTTGTAGCCATTGTCTCACAATGACTGAATCCACGTTGGCAAAAACCCAATGAATAACCATCAGTCGATTGATCATACCCATCAATCGACTGGTAACCCCATCAGTCGAGTGCTCGGCGCAATCACTCGATAAGAAAGTGTTCTGTGCCCGAATTCATACCGAACAGTTGAATGATGGCGTCTACAGTCGACTGCCCTCCCTTGGCAGTCGACTATTCAGCCAGAACCTGGCCAGTTGAACACCAGTCGAGTGCAATCGACCTAGAGTAGTCGACTAGTAGCTATACCAGTCGACTGATGTCGGGTAAAACCTCAAAGATCAAGTTTTTTGAGCATCCGATCGTCGGGTAAACCCTCAAACACCACGTTTGAGCCTCTGACACTCAGTCTTAGCCATTTGGCCAAGTTCACCTCATCCTCTCATAGAGTTCCCCACCGAAGCTCTCTTCCCTCGGCCTACCTCTTTTAGATGCACCAAGAACACGACTTTGCAATGTCATCCTTCTCATCTCTTGCCCTCGAAGTATGCTTCCCTTGGGCCTCACTCCATTCGCTCCCCGTCCAGCGGTCTCTCGGATGCACCAAGCGCATGACTTCACAATTCCATCCTTCACCGACTCAAGGACCCTGAGCCTAGTGAACTTGCCAAGTCCTCAAGACTTCCCACACCAAGCCTCTTGCTTGGATTTTCCATGCCAAGCCCCATGCTTGGACTTTCATTGCCAAGGCTACACACTTGAACTTACGTGGCCAACCCATGTTGGACTTTCCAACACCAAGCCCTATGCTTGGATTTTCCCAACACCCCGCCCTATGCTTGGACTTTTCACCACCAAGGCTACACACTTGGATTTACGTGGCCAACCCATGTTGGACTTTCCAATACCAAGCCCTATGCTTGGATTTTCCCAACACCAAGCCCCATGTTTGGACTTTTCACCACCAAGGCTACACACTTGGATTTACGTGGCCAACCCATGTTGGACTTCCCATGACACTCACATGTCATATGTTTTGTCTAACATCAAAATACAGTTCGAGTCAAACTCGAGTCTTGGGCCGATTGCACCAACAATCTCCCCCTTTTTGATGTTTGACAAAATCTCAAACCCAAGTCTACCAATTATCCCCAATTGGCAATTCTCACATCCTAATGAGAATTTCAACTATCCCAATTAGTAACTTCTTCCCCTTTTTGACATACATAAAAAAGGTCCTCCCCAAGGGTATGAATGTCTCATATCCCAATGAGATCTTACAATCTCTCCCTTGGAGGAACAAACATGCCTATAATCTTTCTAGTGATAAGTCCCATATCACTTAAGAGAGGCAATCCCAAATTTTCCTCCCATGAGGAAAAATACACATCCATCTTCCCTTGATGGATACCTCCCCCTGAAGGCTTGCTCCCCCTTGACCATTGCACCAACAATGTCCTTGGAGAGTCCCTAAGCCAATAGGAACATTTAAACAATCAAAATTAAGGCAAAGTTCAACATTGAACTCTCATCCACATTAAAATTGATACTCACCCTAAACACTTCTCCTAATCCATATCTAATGGATTTCCACCCTTTCTAATGCTCTCCATAACATGTCCTAGGGTTAGGAGTGGTTAGGGGACCAAAGCATAGCTGAACATGGGCCTAACAACCAAGGTTAACCCAAAATCAGCATTATCAGTCGACTATATTAGATATCAATTGACTCCTTCCCACATCAGTCGACTGCCATCCATGGTAGTCGACTGATAACTGCAAAGTGCAGTTTTCAATTTTTCAGAAATGAATTTCTGAAATTCGTAAGTAAATATACATAAGTTGAAAATTCATGAAAATTCATATGTATATTACTTATACTAATCATTATGGGTGAAAAATATTAGAAAATTATTTTACCCACAAAATAATGAGATTAATATAAAGTTCAAAAGTTGAGAAAATCTTCAATATTGAGCCCTCTTTGTATCATCCCATCAATGGTGATTGCTATCAAAAGATAGACTTCACCAAGATTTTTCAATATGATTTTGAAATATTTTTTAAAACCTTTAATTCCTTTTTCTCAAACATCTCACTTGTATCTAAATGTGTAAAACACATATAAGTCAAGTATTAGTGAGATGTGGGGTCTTTGTTATTTAAGGTTTCATGCATATCTCTAGGCAACATTATTTGATTCCCTTATGCATGAGACTTCAAATCATGCCTTAGTCCTTAAATCCATTTTATTTATGCATGAATGATGATTATGACATAATTATACAAGAATAAAACATGTGTCAAAATTATGATGTCATGGCATGTGATTGAAATCTAAGCATACATGACATATAAAAATGACCCTAAAAATGATCATGACATTTTATATGATAAAAATAAATATGATGTCATGTCATGGCAAGGCAAACAAGGCATGACAATTATAAAATAATAAGGTATAAAATACCTAAGTGTTAAACTCAAATTGTCATTTCTAAAATCAAATCCATTTTTGCCTTAATGCCAATTATCCCCCTAGTGTGCCAAAAACTCAAAATGGCACACCATAACTTCTAAGACCTAATTGTGGCAATTCAATCATTTTTTATCTTCTCAAACCACATTGGCACATACTAATGTGTCAACTCTACCATGGCTAGGTTAACTACCCATCCACTTAATGTTGACACACCCTGACCCATCTAGCATGAATCGATCACGCTCCTAGGAACCCAAAACCTATTGGAGCTCCTTGGGTTAACAAGGTATTCACTAGGGATAACTTACCTAGATACCTCCCTAACGACCCTTTTTGGTTTTGACACCTTAGTCATTTGGGTCTTTCCTAGGTCAACTCTAGAGGTAACTCCCCCTTTGACCTTCTTAGTGGCTTTCTTAGGTTCTCTTGAG
This sequence comes from Wurfbainia villosa, assembly GCA_025175895.1. NCBI lineage: Eukaryota > Viridiplantae > Streptophyta > Magnoliopsida > Zingiberales > Zingiberaceae > Wurfbainia > Wurfbainia villosa. The sequence goes on along the minus strand of CM046000.1, from coordinate 16,097,807 downwards.
TCTTTAGCCACTAAACAAATATCATGGTTAATCGTAGGGATGACTTCCCTATTAACTTTGGTTTTCCTAGACCTAGAAATAGTTCCATAATTGAATGGAACATTATGATAAGTCTTCTTGGGGTTAGGTTTGTGACCCAAACTTTTCTTACCCCTAGACGGTTCTTTCCTTCTAGGACCTAGATTTTGACCTTTTGACCCCTTAAATGAATTTGTAATAATTGCTAGGGTCTTCTCCAATTTTTCAAGCATTGACCTCAAGGCTTGGTTTTCTAACTCTAATTTTCCCAATTTTGAATTTTCATTAATCTTTTGGGAATTGTTTTTCTTCTTAGGGATGTGTCTACCCTTCTTAGGGTTTATGCCTAAATTCTCTTCTATTCTCCTAATGGACTCCTTAGGTAGGATAGGTCTAGAGTTATGGTGTCTAGGTTTGTCCTTTGGTAAACTAACATGATTAACACCTAGGAAAAAATATTTATTTCTACTATCATGCTTTTCATTGATAATGGCAAGTGAACTAAAGTGATTAGCATGCTTCTTGGTCCTAGAAATTGATGGTGCATTAATTAAATTTACCTTAGGGTTAGCTTTGGAAGCTCGCCCTACATAAGATGCCCCTTCTTGCCCTTTCTTCTTCCCCCTAGGGCATTGTCTTCTATAATGTCCCCATTGATTGCATTTGAAGCACACAATGTGCTCCTTGCTTTTAATTGTGGGGACACTGACATCTTTCTCTTTTGGTACCGGTTGAGCCTTCTTCATCTTCTTGGGACACTTACTTTTATAGTGCCCTTGCTCCCTACACTCAAAACATATTATGTGTTTTTTTTTATCTTTAATTATAATGCCTGAGTTACCTAGGGTGGTCGAATCCTCTTGATCACTTCTCCCGGATGTTGAAGATTCTTCTTGGTCTTGTTCTGGGATGGAAGTCCTCTCCTCCCCCTCAATGCTAGATGTGGAGGTCTCCACCTGTAACGCCCGTAAAATTCCTAGCAATTTGACAAGAATTTTTGCATGATCATAATGGGTTTTATGTGGTCTCTTTCAAAAAAATAAAAGAAATAGAGCCAAAAAGGATGCATATCCCAGGAATTGAACCCCAAACCTCTAGTAGATAGCTAAACCCTAAGATGCATCCAATAACCAGAAGCCCAGTAGGGTTGTGCTATTAGAAGGGTATAAGAAATGATAGATAAGGGTAAGGGAGGCTAAGGGACACCTTCAAGTGAATAAATAGGGGAATGAGAAGACATGAGAAACCAAAGTTGGCATCCTCTCCTTCTCTTCTTCTTCCTCACCGAAACCCTACCCCTTCCCCTCTTCCATTTTCCAAAAACCTACCCAAGAAAGAAGAAGGCTATAGTTTGGCATCACTTAGGGTATTTTCCAACTATTAACAAATGAAGGATGTAAGTATCCCCTCACCTGCATACAAGTTGTTTCGATTGATGTTATTAAGAAAAAAAACCTTACATGAAACTTTCGTCCAAGACCATTCCTTATGTTTTCCATGATGATCCATGCTATACTTTGTATGAATATGATGATAATAGGTTTCTAAATAGGTTTGGTTAAGTGTTTGATCTTAAAAGCTTCACGAACTTTCGGCCAAAACCATTCCTTATGTTTTCCATGATGATCCATGCTATACCTTGTATGAATATAATGATAATAGGTTTATAAATAGATTTGGTTGAGTGTTTGATCTTAAAAGCTTCATGAACTTTTGGCCAAAACCATTCCTTATGTTTTCCATGATGATCCATGCTATACTTTGTATGAATATGATGATAATAGGTTTATAAATAGGTTTGGTTAAGTGTTTGATCTTAAAAGCTTCATGAACTTTCGGCCAAAACCATTTTTTATGCTTTCCATGATGATCCATGCTATACCTTGTATGAATATGATGATAATAGGTTTCTAAATAGGTTTGGTTGAGTGTTTGATGTTAAAAGCTTCAAGAAATTTCGGCCAAAACCATTCCTTATGCTTTCCATGATGATCCATGCTATACCTTGTATGAATATGAAGATAATAGGTTTTGTTGAGTGTTTGATCTTAAAAGCTTCATGAACTTTGGGCCAAGACCATTCCTTATGTTTTTCCATGATGATCCATGCTATACTTTGTATGAATATGATGATAATAGGTTTCTAGATAGGTTTGGTTAAGTGTTGGATCTTAAAAGCTTCATGAAACTCTCGGCCAAGTCCCCTTTTTGCCCCCTAATGGTTTTCTATGCTATGCTCTAGATGTGTTCATGCTATGTTTTGATGTTAGATGAAGATAACATGTTGTAGCTAAACTAAATTTAAGTGGTTGATCTTTAAAGCTCCTTGAAACATTCGGCCAAGACCCATTTAGGTCTATCATGCCATGATGTATAAGTTGTCATGCTATGTTTGAATGTAGATGAAGGTAACATGTTGATAGCTAAGCTAGATTTAAGAAATAGATCTTAGGATTCCTTGAAGCTCTCGGCCAAGGCTCAATTAAACTCCTAAGGGCCTTCCATGCCATGATTTATATGTGATAGAATTAATATGTGGTTAGTTAGATCATGTACAAGTTGTTTAGGGTTTAAAATTTTGGTAGAACTCCATGAAGTTTAGATCACACCATGTTATGCTTGTTCATGATGTTTATGTCATGCCCTATATGTGTGTGATGTTAGTAAGATGTTAAGTAGACCTTACACAAGTTGTTTAGCATGTAAACTCCTAAGAACCCTCCCTTAGGGTTTCGGCCAGCCCATGTACATGCCCTCTACTAAGTCCTCCATGCCATGCTACATGTAGAAAAAGATGCAAATATGATGTTAGTTAGATTTTATGATAGCATGATTGGTTGATGTCACTACCTTATGTCCATGTTAATTGTATGAATGTATGATTAGGTTATGCTCGTTGTCCATGTTAATTGTACGAATGTATGATTTGATTATGCTCCTTGCCATGTTAATTGTATGAATGTATGATTATGTTATGCTCATTGCCATGTTAATTGTATGAGTATATGATATTCCATAAAGAAGGAACATGATATGATATGTTATGAAGAAGGAAACATGATATGTTATAAAGAAGGAACATGCTATGTTATGAAAAGGAATATGATATGTTATGAAGAAGGAACACGATATGCTAAGAAGAAGAAACATGATATGTCATGATAAGGAACATGATATGTTTATGAAAAGAAATATGATATGTTATGATAAGGAACATGATATGATATTTTACTTTCTGCATGGCTTGTACCAGGACCCTAATAAGGTCCAAGGGATGGGCTCCTATGTGCCCCTGGGTCGACGGTCATAGTACGGACTCAGTACGGGATGGGCTCCCAGATGCCCTAGGCCGACAGTCATAAGTACGGGCTTAGGATGGGCTTCTATGTTATGTTTCCCCTAGGCTGACAGACATAGTACGGGCCTAGTACTCTAGTGGGTTCGGGATTAGCTACCTCGGGTCTATTAGGGATGCGCGCTATGATGATGATGTATGTGGTACAATGTCGGGCCCAATATGTTGAGATTATGTTTAAGTACCTATAATATATATGTTTTCAAAGAATATCTTGCATATACCTTTATTTCATGTCTAGATAATTATGATGTTATTCTGCATGTTATACTTGTTTATGTTCTTGAACGTTTATATGAATGCTATGCTTATGTTCTGGTATGTTTATATTCATGTTATACTTGTTTATGTTCTTGAACGTTTATATGAATGCTATGCTTATGTTCTGATGTGTTTATATGCATGTTATGCTTGCTTATGTTCTTGAACGTTTATATGAATGCTATGCTTATGTTCTGGTATGTTTATATGCATGTTATACTTGCTTATGTTCTTGAACGTTTATATGAATGCTATGCTTATGTTCTGGTATGTTTATATGCATGTTATGCTTGCTTATGTTCTTGAATGTTTATATGAATGCTATGCTTATGTTTTGGTATGTTTATATGCATGCTATGCTTGCTTATATGTTCGTGTACGTTTATATGAATGTTATGCTTATATGAGCTTATATGATCATGTCACTACTCTATGCTTAATGCTTGACGTATGATTTTTGTGAGTAGGACAAGATCTTACTAAGCCTATGTGCTTATAGTTTTATGTTCCCTTGTACTGCAGATAAGGGTAAAGAATGGCTAAACTAAAGGGAGCAGCAGGAGGGGCAAAGTGTGTGTGGTAGTGGCATGGTGGAGGAGATCTATTTATGCTTTCCGTACTTATGCAAGTTTTCTTTAAGTTGAATGTCATGAACTGGAACTAAGTATTTATGAAATAATGATGCATGCTTATGTTTAAAAGAAAGAAAGAAAAAAAAAGTTTAAAGTCTTCCGTTGTAAGAAGTATATGTAGTCTTCTGCTGTAATGTATGTATGTACGATCGCGTCGCGTCGCCCCGCCAACCCCTGGAAAGGGCAGGCGTAACAGGTTGGATTATATGTAGTCTTCCACTGTAATGCATGTTTGTACGATCGCGTTGTGCCGCCCCTCCAACCCCTGGAAAGGGCGGGCGTGACAGGTTGGTATCAGAGCAGATCTGCCCTTCCACTACATACACATCAACCTCCAAATCCTGTTGCTCCAAGTAAGAAATTCTATGCCTACTCTATTTTTGTTCATGTATGATAAGAAATGCTTTTAGCTTAAATATGCATGAAAAATATGTATGATAACCTTATGATAGCCTTTAGTTTAAAGATGCATAGATGAATGAATGATAATCTTATACTAGCCTTATTCTAATATATGAAGATAAACATGGCTGGGAGACGCAGTAGTAGGGTCGATGAGATAGCATCCTCAGCTGACCTTATGCATATGGTTACTGAACTCCAACGTCAAGTCACAGAGCAACAACAAGTGATAAATGCCTTAATGAATCAGTGAGGAAACCCTACCGCCCCATCAGCGGGCCCTGGCCCGATAGTTCGACAGGAAGCTTACCTAATCCAGTGGCAGAGGCTGAAGCCGGAAAATTTCTCTGGTACTGGTGAACCATGGGATGCCCAAGCCTGGTTCAAGACTGTGGAAAGCATCGTAGAGCTACTAGACTGGCCCGAATGCGAGAAGATTAAGTGCACATCATTTTGCCTTTCGGGAGATGCCCAAATGTGGTGTGAAAGGGTTAAAGCAAAGAGGCAAGTGAATCAGATGAGATGGACGGACTTCGAATATGAATTTTTCGAAGAATTCTTCCATATGCGGGTGATGAACAAGCATTATGACGAGTTCACTAGGTTCCGGCAAGGTAATCTATCAGTTAGTGAAGCTGTGAAGAGATTCAACTGACTCGCACGCCTATGCTCAGAGTTGGTCAGTACAGAAAGAGAAAGGGTCAAACTCATGCTGAAGATGCTCCGACCCAAGATAGCTCTGAACGTGGTCGGCGGAGTTAATAGACCGCAGACCGCAGAGGAGTTGTTCAGTAGTGCCTTGATTACCGAACATTACCTGAACAACATTAACCAGCAAAAGAGGGCACTGAATGAAGGCAGGAGTCAAGCCCAGTCAGGAGGTCAGAGAACCCAGAGTACTTGGAAAGGGAACCACACTAGCAAGAGAAAGCAATGGGATGACTCTAAAGGTGGTCCAGCAAACAAGTAGCCCAAGATCCCTCTGTGTGCTACATGCGGGAAGATACATCCTGGAGTATGCTACCAGGGCACAAATAGATGCTACAACTATGGACGGGAAGGGAATAGAGTCAAGGACTGCCCTATTCAGGTTCAGGCACCTCCTCAGCAGTATGCCCAATACAGGAGTGCTCCTCCACAACTACACCAGATGCAGGCTATAATCGAAGGTACCCCGATAAGTCAAGGGAGATTGGAAGCCCTGCCAGTTATGATGGATGCCAGGGTATTCTCTCTCACCCAAGAAGATGTGGCGAATGCTTCTACGGTTGTCACAGGTCAGATATTTATTTTCTGTCAGCATGCTACTGCATTATTTGATACTGGGGCAACACATTCGTTTGTTTCTACACCTTTCACGAAAAAGATGGACATACCACCACAAGCTTTGGATATCAAGTTCTTAACCACCCTACCCTCGGGAGAAGTAATGCCCTCTACTCATATACTGCGAGCCGCACCCATCAGAATCGCAGACAGAGACCTCTACTGTGATCTGATAGTGCTCGACATGCAGGATTATGATATTATATTGGGCATGGATTTCTTAAGCAAGTACGGTGCTTCGATCGAGTGCCGTAAAAGAAAAGTGGTCTTCCAGCCGAAGGCAGAACCTATGTTTGAATTTATTGGAGAGCCAAGGAAAAGAATCGATAAATTTCTATCAGCTCTACAGGCGCGTAAGATGTTAGACAGTGGATGCACTGGGTTTCTAGCACATGTGGTTGATACAAGTCAAGCCGAGGACCAGAAGCTAGAAGATGTCAGAGTTGTATGCAACTACCCAGAGGTATTCCCAGATGAACTACCAGGGTTAGCCTCAGATAGAGAAATTGAATTTGAGATCGAATTGATTCCCAGTACTAATCCGATCTCTAAAGCACCTTACCGTATGGCGCCGGCTGAATTGAAGGAACTTCAGGGACAGCTACAGGAGTTACTCGACAAGGGACTCATACGCCCAAGTCGCTCTCCATGGGGAGCTCCAGTACTGTTGGTGAAGAAGAAAGATGGGTCTATGCAAATGTGCATAGACTACCGAGTGCTAAATAATTTGACAATCAAGAACATGTACCCTTTACCATGGATTGACGACCTGTTCGACCAGCTAAAGGGTGCCACCATCTTCTCTAAGATTGACCTGAGGTCTAGCTATCAAGTGAAAGTGAAACCAGATGATATACCAAAGACGGCTTTCCGAACAAGATATGAACATTATGAGTTCATAGTTATGCCCTTCGGAGTGACGAATGCACCTGCTATGTTCATGGATCTGATGAATCGGGTATTCTCGGGATTCCTCGACAAATTTGTGATCGTTTTCATCGACGATATACTGATATATTCGAGAACCCAAGAAGAGCACGCAGAACACCTGAATATGGTATTACAGATTCTTCGAGAAAAGCAGTTGTATACAAAGTTCTCCAAATGTGAATTCTGGCTCGATCAAGTATCATTTTTGGGTCATGTTATATCAAAGCACGGAGTGATGGTAGACCCAATAAAGATTGAAGCTGTGAATAACTAGAATAGGCCAAAGAATGCCAGCGAGATCAGAAGCTTTCTTGGGCTAGCAAGCTACTACAGGAAGTTTGTAGAGAACTTCTCCAGAATTGCAGCTCCTATGACAGTCCTCACCAGAAAGAACAAAAAGTATGAATGGACGGACACCTGCGAGAAGAGTTTCACAGAATTGAAAAAGAGACTGACCAGTGCTCCAATCCTTGCTCTGTCGGATAGTAACGAAGGCTTCAACATGTACAGCGACGCTTCCAAGTTGGGACTCGGAGCTATACTCATGCATAATAGCAAGGTCATTGCCTACGCCTCTAGGCAACTCAAGGAACATGAAAGGAATTATCCCACTCACAATCTAGAGCTAACGGCCGAGGTCTTTTCTCTCAAAACATGGAGGCATTATCTATATGGAGCTCAGTGTAGGGTTTATACAGACCACCAGAGTCTGAAATATTTCTTCACACAAAAGGACCTAAACATGAGACAACACAGATGGCTTGAGCTCATCAAGGATTATGACTGCGAGATTTTCTACCATCCAGGAAAAGCGAACAAGGTGGCCAATGCACTTAGCAGGAAGTCCTGCGCCTCCTTGATGTCTCTATTGGTATTATCTCGACCCTTAGAAAAGGAGATTATGCGTTATGGGGTTGAAATCATTTTTGGACAGCTCTCGACCATGACGATAGCACCGACGCTGTTCGACGATATATTAGAGAAGCAAACCTGTGACCCGAGCATTCAAAGGATCAAGCAAGAGGTCCTAGAAGGAAAGGATGATGGGTTTCGTATCTCTGACAGTGGAGTACTCTACCTCAGGGATCGCTTGTGTATTCCCGATGATCCAGAATTACGGAAGAAGATATTTGAGGAAGCTCATGGAACCCCTTATGCAATGCATCCTGGAACCACCAAGATGTACCAAGATCTGAAAAGAAAGTTCTGGTGGTTCGGTATGAAAAGAGATGTGACTCAGTATGTCAGTACCTGCCTGACCTGCCAGAGGGTTAAAGCAAAACACCAGAGACCTGGAGGAACATTGCAGCCGATCCAAATTCCAGAATGGAAGTGGGAAGATATTTCTATGGAATCGTAACTGACGGATGACGCTATATGGGTAATTGTGGACAGATTGATGAAGTCTGCCCACTTCTTAGCAATCAAGATGACCTATTCGACGGAGCAATTGGCTCAATTATATGCTAAGGAAATTATTAGATTACTTGGGATTCCTAAGACCATCATTTCTGATAGAGATGGTCTCTTTATTTCTCATTTCTGGGAATGTGTTTAGAAGGCCCTTAGCACGAAGCTATTATTCAGTACTGCCTTTTATCCTCAGACTGACGAACAGACCGAAAGGGTGAATCAAGTATTGGAGGATATGTTACGAGCGTGCGCCTTGGATTTCAAAGGGAGCTGGTGCCGATACTTTTGCTTGGCAGAATTCGCCTACAATAATAGCTACCAAGCTACTATTGGAATGATGCCCTACGAGGCTCTATACGGGAGGAAATGTAGATCTCCTATATGCTGGTATGAGGGTGGTGAAAAGAAGGGGATGAGACTTCAAATAGATTTCATTGACGACACCACCCGAGCTATACAGAACATCTGCCAAAGAATTGAAACTGCTCAGAGCCGACAAAAGAGTTATGCAGATATGCGGCGTAGACCGTTGGAATTCGACGTCGGGGATCTGGTATTCCTCAAAGTGGCCCCTATGAAGGGAGTGATGAGATTCGGAAGGAAGGGTAAGCTGAGTCCATGCTATGTGGGACCGTATCCGATATTGAAGAGAGTCGGCAAGGTAGCTTACGAGCTAGAGCTGCCTCAAGAGATGTCGGCTATCCACAATGTGTTCCACGTTTCGATGCTCAAGAAGTGCATTTCCAGTACGGACCAAGTGATTGAGCCACAAACAGTGCAAGTTCAAGAGGACCTGAGTTATGAAAGTCAGCCTATCCAGATACTAGATCGAGAAGTCAAACGGCTAAGGAATAAAGAGGTGCCCTTAGTGAAGGTCCTGTGGCAAAATCAACGGTACGAAGAAGCTACGTGGGAACGCGAGGAGGACATGAAACAGAAGTACCCAGGGTTGTTCTAAGTTTCGAGGACGAAACTTTTAAAAGGTATGAAGGATTGTAACACCCGTAAAATTCCTAGCAAATTTACAAGAATTTTTGCATGATCATAATGGGCTTTATGTGGGCTCTTTCAAAAAAAATAAAAGAAATACGGCCAAAAAGGATGCATGGCCCAGGAATTGAACCCCAAACCTCTAGTAGATAGCTAAACCCTAAGATGCATCCACAACCAACTTGAAGCCCAGAGGTTGTGCTATTAGAAGGGTATAGGAAATGATAGATAAGGGTAAGGGAGGCTAAGAGACACCTTCAAGTGAATAAATAGGGGAATGAGGAGACATGAGAAACCAAAGTTGGCATCCTCTCCTTCTCTTCTTCTTCCTCACCGAAACCCTACCCCTTTCCCCTCTTCCATTTTCCGAAAACCTACCCAAGCAAGAAGAAGGCTATAGTTTGGCATCACTTAGGGTATTTTCCAACTATTAACAAGTGAAGGATGTAAGTATCCCCTCACCTACATACAAGTTGTTTCGATTGATGTTATTAAGAAAAAAAACCTTACATGAAACTTTCGGCCAAGACCATTCCTTATGTTTTCCATGATGATCCATGCTATACTTTGTATGAATATGATGATAATAGGTTTATAAATAGGTTTGGTTAAGTGTTTGATCTTAAAAGCTTCATGAACTTTCGGCCAAAACCATTCCTTATGTTTTCCATGATGATCCATGCTATACCTTGTATGAATATGATGATAATAGGTTTCTAAATAGGTTTGGTTGAGTGTTTGATCTTAAAAGCTTCATGAACTTTTGACCAAAACCATTCCTTATGTTTTCCATGATGATCCATGCTATACTTTGTATGAATATGATGATAATAGGTTTCTAAATAGGTTTGGTTGAGTGTTTGATCTTAAAAGCTTCATGAACTTTCGGCCAAAACCATTCCTTATGCTTTCCATGTTGATCCATGCTATACCTTGTATGAATATGATGATAATAGGTTTCTAAATAGGTTTGGTTGAGTGTTTGATGTTAAAAGCTTCATGAACTTTCGGCCAAAACCATTCCTTATGCTTTCCATGATGATCCATGCTATACCTTGTATGAATATGAAGATAATAGGTTTGGTTGAGTGTTTGATCTTAAAAGCTTCATGAAATTTTGGCCAAGACCATTCCTTATGTTTTTCCATGATGATCCATGCTATACTTTGTATGAATATGATGATAATAGGTTTCTAGATAGATTTGGTTAAGTGTTGGATCTTAAAAGTTTCATGAAACTCTTGGCCAAGTCCCCTTTTTGACCCCTAATGGTTTTCTATGCTATGCTCTAGATGTGTTCATGGAATGTTTTGATGTTAGATGAAGATAACATGTTGTAGCTAAACTAAATTTAAGTGGTTGATCTTTAAAGCTCCTTGAAACATTTGGCCAAGACCCATTTAGGTCTATCATGCCATGATGTATAAGTTGTCATGCTGTGTTTGAACGTAGATGAAGGTAACATGTTGATAGCTAAGCTAGATTTAAGAAATGGATCTTAGGATTCCTTAAAGCTCTCGGTCAAGGCTCAATTAAACCCCTAAGGGCCTTCCATGCCATGATTTATATGTGATAGAATTAATATGTGGTTAGTTAGATCATGTACAAGTTGTTTAGGGTTTAAAATTTTGGTAGAACTCCATGAAGTTTAGATCACACCATGTTATGATTGTTCATGATGTTTATGTCATGCCCTATATGTGTGTGATGTTAGTAAGATGTTAAGTAGACCTTACACAAGTTGTTTAGCATGTAAACTCCTAAGAACCCTCCCTTTGGGTTTCGGCCAGCCCATGTACATGCCCTCTACTAAGTCCTCCATGCCATGCTACATGTAGAAAAAGATGCAAATATGATGTTAGTTAGATTTTATGATAGCATGATTTGTTGATGTCACTACCTTATGTCCATTTTAATTGTATGAATATATGATTAGGTTATGCTCATTGTCCATGTTAATTGTATGAATGTATGATTAGGTTATGCTCCTTTCCATGTTAATTGTATGAATGTATGATTATGTTATGCTCATTGCCATGTTAATTGTATGAGTATATGATATGTCATAAAGAAGGAACATGATATGATATGAAAAGAAATATGATATGTTATGAAGAAGGAAACATGATATGTTATAAAGAAGGAACATGCTATGTTATGAAAAGGAATATGATATGTTATGAAGAAGGAACACGATATGCTAAGAAGAAGAAACATGATATGCCATGATAAGGAACATGATATGTTTATGAAAAGGAATATGATATGTTATGATAAGGAACATGATATGCTATTTTACTTTCTGCATGGCTTGTACTAGGACCTTAATAAGGTCCAAGGGATGGGCTCCTACGTGCCCCTTGGTCGACGGTCGTAGTACGGACTCAGTACGGGATGGGCTCCCAGATGCCCTAGGACGACAGTCATAAGTACGGGCTTAGGATGAGCTTCTATGTTATGTTGCCCCTAGGCCGACAAACATAGTACGGGCCTAGTACTCTAGTGGGTTCGGGATTAGCTACCTCGGGTCTATTAGGGATGCACGCTATGATGATGATGTATGTGGTACAATGTCGGGCCCAATATGTTGAGATTATGTTTAAGTACCTATAATATATATGTTTTCAAAGAGCATCTTGCATATACCTTTATTTCATGTCTAGATCATTATGATGTTATTCTGCATGTTATACTTGTTTATGTTCTTGAACGTTTATATGAATGCTATGCTTATGTTCTGGTGTGTTTATATGCATGTTATACTTGCTTATGTTCTTGAACGTTTATATGAATGCTATGCTTATGTTCTGGTATGTTTTTATGCATGTTATGCTTGCTTATGTTCTTGAATGTTTATATGAATGCTATGCTTATGTTCTGGTATGTTTATATGCATGTTATACTTGCTTATGTTCTTGAATGTTTATATGAATGCTATGCTTATGTTCTTGTATGTTTATATGCATGTTATGCTTGCTTATGTTCTTGAATGTTTATATGAATGCTATGCTTATGTTTTGGTATGTTTATATGCATGCTATGCTTGCTTATATGTTCGTGTACCTTTATATGAATGTTATGCTTATATGAGCTTATATGATCATGTCACTACTCTATGCTTAATGCTTGATGTATGGTTTTTGTGAGTAGGACAGGATCTTACTAAGCCTATGTGCTTATAGTTTTATGATCCCTTGTACTGCAGATAAGGGTAAAGAATGGCTAAACTAAAGGGAGCAGCAGGAGGGGCAAAGTGTGTGTGGTAGTGGCATGGTGGAGGAGATCTGTTTATGCTTTCCGTACTTATGCACGTTTTCTTTAAGTTGAATGTCATGAACTGGAACTAAGTATTTATGAAATGATGATGCATGCTTATGTTTAAAAGAAAGAAAGAAAAAAAAGTTTAAAGTCTTCCACTGTAAGAAGTATATGTAGTCTTCCGCTGTAATGCATGTACGTACGATCGCGTCACACCGCCCCTCCAACCCCTGGAAAGGACGGGTGTGACACCACCAAGTCATCAACATCGTCGAAGGTTGATGGACGTTCTTCCTCGGCCTCCTTCTCCAATTGAGCCAGTTCGGGATGTTCATGGAATTTGACTAATTTGTTCCATAAATCTTTGACATCCTGGTATTCACCTAGCTTGCACAAGATATGGTTAGGTATTAAATCTAATAGCATATTCGTTACCTTAACCATTGTCTTGAATTCTTGACGTTGCTCTTGTGTCCATTTTGATTTTTTCATCGGCTTTCCCTCTTCATCCCTAGGCACTTCAAAACCGCTTTCCATGATTAGCAAAATATCGAAATTAGTTTCGAAGTGTACCCCCATCCTTTTTTTCCACCAAGAAAAGTCTCCGTTAAATTTCGGTGGATGGATGTTGGAGTCGGCCATCTTGTCATGCTTATGTTGGCGGTTAGTCCTCGACAAGCTCCTCGCTTTGATACCACTTGTTGGATCATCGGTGGCCGGCTAGAGGGGGGTGAATAGCCTCAACTCGCATATACGGTGGAATTCGTTCGCGTTCGTTGCGTGCTCATCTCTATAATTCGTTAGCGCAGCGAAAATATAAATAACAAGTACGAATATACGAGACAAATACAAAGCACACACAATACATCAAGATATACGTGGTTCGGAACCTTAGGGTTCCTACTCCACGGGTGAGCTCAACGAGCTCATGTTATGCACATGTCACTAACAACAACTCCTTTTTGATGACACGTCGGAGGTGGAGAAACCTCGTACAAGTAAATACACAAATGTAATACAAGCAAATACAAATACAATAATGAAATACCTAAAAAAAACTTTACAACAATGGATTTGATCTCTTGCTTGTTGCTTGCTTTGGTTTGATCTTGAAGGTTTGGAATGCAACAGCAATTTCCCTCCAAAATCTCCCCAAAAATCCTTGTTGAAATCCACCCCAAGATCCTCCTTTTATGCTTGTCTCGGGCTGATTTCTTGCCGATCAGTCGACTTCTCCTAGCCTCCAGTCGACTGCTCTTATAGTCGTTGTCTCACAACGGTCGAATCCACGTTGACAAAAACCCATCGGATAACTATCAATCGACTGATCATACCCATCAGTCGACTGGTAACCCATCAGTCGAGTGCTCTCCACAGTCACTCGATTGGAAAGTGTTCTGTGTCCGAATTTGCCCCGATCAATCGACTGATCTCCATCATCATTCGACTGATGGCGTCTGCAGTCGATTGCCCTCCCTCGGCAGTCGACTGTTCGGCCAGAACCTGGTCAGTCGAACAATGGTCGAGTCCAATTGACCTAGAGCAGTCGACTGGTACCTATACCAGTCGACTGATGTCGGGTAAAACCTCAAACACCAAGTTGTTTGAGCATCCGACCATCGGGTAAACCCTCAAACACCACGTTTGAGCCTCCGACACTTAGTCTTAGCCAATTGGCCAAGTCCACCTCATCCGCTCATGGAGTTCCCCACCAAAGCTCTCTTCTCTCGGCCTATGTCCCTTGGATGCACCAAGCGCATGGCTTCACAATGCCATCATTCTCGTCTCTTGCCCTCGAAGTATGCTTCCCTTGGGCCTCACTCCATTCGCTCCCCGTCCGACGGTCCCTCAGATGCACCAAGCACACAACTTCGTAATGCCATCCTTCATCGACTCAAGGACCCCGAGCCTAGTGAACTTGCCAAGTCCTCAAGACTTCCCACACCAAGCCTCATGCTTGGATTTTCCATGCCAAGTCCCATGCTTGGACTTTCACCGCCAAGGCTACACACTTGGACTTACGTGGCCAACCCATGTTGGACTTTCCAACACCAAGCCCTATGCTTGGATTTTCCCAACACCAAGCCCCATGCTTGGACTTTTCACCACCAAGGCTACACACTTGGATTTACGTGGCCAACCCATGTTGGACTTTCCAACACCAAGCCCTATGCTTGGATTTTTCCAACACCAAGGCCCATGCTTGGACTTTTCACCACCAAGGTTACTCACTTGGATTTACGTGGCCAACCCATGTTGGACTTCCCATGACACTCCCATGTCCTACGTTTTGTCTAACATCAAAATACACTTCGAGTCAAACTCGAGTCCTGGGCCGATTGTACCTACAAAAGATGTCGGTGCCCCATCAATTAAAAACAAGGAGCACATCATTTGCTTCAAATGTCAACAAAGAGGGCATTATAGGAGTCAATTCCCTAGGGGGAGGAAGCCTAGTAAGGTCCAAGAAGGAGCTACACATGTTGGGGGAGCTTCTAAAGCTAACCCTAAGGTATATTTCAATAATGCACCTTCAAATTGTTATGTTAAAATGCATGCCTTCAATTCACTTGCAATTGTGCATAATCATAAGAAGCATGCTAGTAACAATAAACTCTATTATTTAGGTGCTAAGAGTTGTAATGTTAGGTCTAAGGATCATCCTAGACCTACTTTACGTAAGGACAAACCTAGAAACAACAACTCTAGATATATTCAACCTAAGGCAAGTCTTAGGAAAATAGAAGACCATCTAGGCATTAATCACAAGAACCATAGACATATGCCTAGGAGGAATCCTTCCCAAATGATACATGAAAAATCAAAGTTGGGAAGATTAGAGTTAGAAAATCAAGTCTTGAAGTCAAGGCTTGAAAAACTTGGAAAGACCCTTGCAAGGATGCAAAATTCAATTAAAGGGTCAAATGGTCAAAGCCTAGAGTCAAGGAGGCAAGGCTCATCTATGGGCAAAAAAGGCTTGAGCCACAAGCCTAGGTCCAAGGTAGATAAGCCTACCTATCACAATGTTCCATTCGATTATTGAACTAGTACTAGGTATAGGAAAGCCAAGGTTAATAGGGAAGTCATCCCTAAGGTTAACTAAGGCAAGTGTCTAGTGGCCAAGGTTTCCATGAAACCTAGGAAGACCACTAAGAAGGTTACTAGGGAGGCAATCCCTAAAGTTAACCATGACAAGACCCAAGTGACCAAGACTACCAAGCCTAAGAGGGTTATTAGGAGGGTATCTAGGGAGGTCATCCCTAAGGAATACCTAGTAAACCCAAGAAGCTGAAATAGGTTTTGGGTTCCAAGGAGAGTGATCGATTCATGCTGAATGGGTTAGGTTGTGCCAACTTTAAATTGATGGGTAGTTAACCTAACAATGGTAAAGGTGGCACTTTAGGTCATTTTCAAGGTTATGGATACCTTGGAAATAGGTTTGAATTTAAATCCTAAAAGATTTTAGGATGTGCCAATATTATTTAAGAATTATGAAAAATCAATAAAATTGGCACAAACTTGGTTTAGATGTCATAGTGTGCCATTTTGGGTTTTTGGCACACTTGGGGGATTAGTAGTATTATGGAAAAATTGGATTTAATTCTAGAAATGGCAATTTGGGTTTAAAATTTAGGTATTGTTATACCTTTATATTTTATTTTCCATGGTTGATTTGTCATATGCCATGTCATGACATCATATTTATTTTTATCATATAATATGTCATGATCATGCTTAGGTTTTAGTTTTAGTGCCATGTATGTTTATGATTTAATAATATGCCATGACATCATGATTATTGGCATTGCTTTATTTATGCTATAATTTATGCCATGATCATATTCCATGCATTTATAAAATTTATTTAAGGACTATGGCATGACTTGAAGTCCCATGTATAAGGGAATCAAGTAGTGTTACCTTAGAAAATGCATGAGGCCTTAGTTTAAGATGAACCAAAACCCACATCTCACATTACATTAACATGTGTGTGTATTGATACACCCTAGACACATGTGAGATAATAGGAAATGAGTTAAGTTCGAGGTGCATAGTTCTTGCATCTAGATGAACTCAAACTCATCTTATACCATGGGAGGATCATGGGGAAAGCTAATGTGCAAGTCATGTGCATTGAGCCCATTGATCATGATCCAATATAGGTTTTCAAAAATATTTTAAAATCATTTTAGAAAACCTTGGTGAAGTCTATCTTTTGATAGCAATCACCATTGATAAAGTTGATACAAAGTAAGGTCAAAATATTGAACTTTTCAATGGTTTTGAACTTTGTGTCAATCTCATTATGGGTATTTTATTTTTCACCCATAATGTTTGACATAAGTATTATACATATGATTTTTTCATGATTTTTCATTTTATGTATAATTACTTATGATTTTTTGAAATTCGGATTCTGATTTCTGAAATTCTGCATTTGGAGAAATCAATCGATTACTACTTATGGCAATCAACCGGTGACTATAAGAGTTGATTGCCAGGCCTAATTTCGGATAAACAAGGTGTTTTTAGTCTGATTTCAACTATGTTAGGCTACCCTAACTGTTAGGGCAATCTCTTGCCGTGATATGGTTTTGATGGTGTGGCAAAGGGTTTAAGTTAGGTTGGTATTGCTGATTTGATATGTGCGTTGAAGTCATGCAGGGCTTAGTAATTCGCACATGGAGCCATGGCGAGTTTCACATTTCATCACTCGTGCCTTGAGTCGGTGAAGGATTGCTTTGCGGAAGCCGTGCGCTTGGAGCATCCGAGGGACCGTCGGACGAGAAGCTTGGAGTGAAGCCGGAGGAAGTAGACTTCGAGGCAAGAGACGCGAAGGAGCATTGCAGAGCCGTGCGCCTGATGCTGCCGAGGGACGTGGCCGAGAACGAAGAGGACTTCGAAGGCGAGGGACTCCGAGGGATGAGAGTGAGCGTTGTAACCCGGGAAGGGGTAGCTCTTAGGTGAAACTTGGCCATTTGGCCAAGTGTCGGATGGGTTTTCGACACGGTCGATCGCCATGACATGGCGATCATTCGCTTCCTGAAGTCGATGGGTCGATCGGACTGGTCTAAGACCGGTTGAGTCTGAGACGATCGCCGAGGTAGGAGTCGATCGATGTCGACACATCGGCCGATGCCAGCGACGGCGGTGATCGATGGCACCGCAGCACGAGTGGAGTCGACTCGGAGCACTCGACCGATCGATCATCGGTCGATCGATGGGTGACATCGATCGATGCCAATACCGCTGGATGGAATCCAGCGTGGAAAGCAAAGCTATTGGGCGCGGCTACGAGATCACCGGTGATCTAGGGCATCATCGACCGATCCCGGTCAACGGAAGAAACCCTCTTCCTCTATAAAAAGGAAGGGGGTAAGGGTTTGGGAGCAAAATGCTTATGCTCTAATACTCTCCCAAAGTTCCCTAAAGCTTTCCATCCTCTTACTCAAGCTTATTTCCATTTTATTTGTAAGAGGAGTGTTTGTAAAGGTTACCTCCACCTAGCTTGGTGCAAAGGAGAGACCAATAGTGATTGGGTTTCGGAGTGATTCACCGTGGACGAATCGGACCGTGGATTAGCGGCGTAGCCGTGAACCACGTTATATCTCCGTGTTTGTATTGTCTTTGTTTTACTTCTATTTGCTTGTCTTAGTTTATTGCTTCCGCTTGCGCTAACGTTTTCGTAGACGAGCAAAATACGACATCCAACGAACGAGGGCTATTCACCCCCCTCTAGCCGGCCATCCGATCTCCCAACAAGTGGTATCAGAGCCAAGGTCGCTCTTCAAGGACTAACCGCCGCGAGAGCACTTCAACAAGTAAATGGCCGGCTCAAACATCCACCCTCCGAAGTTTGACGGCGAATTCTCTTGGTGGAAAAAGAGAATGGAGGTATTCTTCGAAACCGACTTTGAAATCCTTTTAATAATGGAAAACGGTTTGAGTTGCCTAGGAACGAGAATGGGAGCCATTGGAGAAATCTAGGTGGAGCAAAAGGCAAAGAGAAGAATACTTGGCAAATTCAAAGGCCAAGCACCACCTATACAATGTGCTCCCTCAACAAGAAGTAAATAGAATAGGGGAGTGCTCAAGTGCCAAGGAGATGTGGGAGAAGTTGGTTGAACTTCATGAAGGCACTTGAGGCAAAGCTAGCAAGAAGAGATCTCCTCCGCTCCCAATTATCAAATATCAAGCTTGAAAGGGAGAAAAGGTAACTTCCTACATTCTAGATTTAAAGAAATATTAATTGGGCTAACGAGTGTAGGTGAGAAGCTATCGAACCGGGATATGGTAATGAAGGCCATAGATGCCTTTCCCCGGTCCTCAAGATGGAGCTCCATGGTGGACTCATTTTACATCTCCAAGAACCTAGAAGTAAGCACCTTGGAGGAATTCTTTTCAACCATGGAGCTTCATGAGACAAGGCTTGAAGGTATACAAGAAGAGCCTAGAGTCCAAACTTCAAGGAGTAGCCTTGATGGCCAACAAAGGAAAGAAGATGGAAATCCCTTCCTCCTCATCCGATGAAGCATCTTCCTCCTCCTCCATGGATAGCACCGAAGAGGCATATATGGTAAGGAGGGTAAGACGTGCTTTAAAGGGTTTTCATTTTAACAAATCAAATGATAGGAGTAGAAGACCAAGGGGGAAGGTGATATGCTACAATTGCCAAGGAGAAGGGCACATAAGGGATAATTGTCCCCTCCTAAACAAGAGCAAGGAAGAGAAGAAAAAGAAAGAAGAGAAGAGGAAGAAGAAGGAGCAAGAGAAAGGAAGAAGAAAAGAAGGCAAAAGGAAAAGGGAAGGCCATGGCTCTCAAAGCAAAGACATGGGATGACCTTGCCTCATCATCATCATCGGAAGAAGAGAACGCATTTGTTGCCAACCTAGCACTAATGGCTCTTCATGACTCGGATTGCTCCTCCTCCTCAAATGAAGATTCAAGCACAAGTGGGGAGAGCTCAAATGAAGGGGAAGCTTCCACATCCTCATCATCCGAAGAAGAAGAAGAGGATATGGAAACAATGGTAACGAATGCCTCTCCTAAGAAAATAGTTTCCATAATTTCTAGTTTAACTAAGGACTTATTTGGAATGAAAAAGAAAAACAAAAGCATGCTAGATCAAATTAAGAATTTAGAAAATAAGCTAGAAAATGCATGCTTAAATGATAATATTTCTTCTAGCTTTAATGATGCATGCTCACATGATTATGTGCCATTAGATGTTAGTGATGCATGCATAGAAGAAAATAGGGCATTAAGGGAAAAGGTAGATTATTTAACCAAAGCCCTAGAGAAATTCACAATAGGCTCCAATACCCTTAACATGATAATTGGGAGCCAAAGGGCAAGTTTTAACAAGAAGGGTCTAGGATATAAAGAGAAGAAAAATGAGAAGGCCTATAAATGCCTAATTGCTAGGGGACAAGACAAAAACAAAGCAATAGCTAAGAAATGGATCCCCAAGGAATTTCTAGTGAACCCCATAGGCAAAAATCTATTTTGGGTTCCAAAATCCATCCTTAAGGGTTAGGATAACCCCAGGGTAGTCAACCATATGGATTTAACCTATATCATATTTTGGTTGACTTAGGATGACGGGACAACATTTTTAGATAGTGTTGGGTGATGATAACGTGCCCATAAATAGATAATATTGCTTATAAATAATCATGATTTATGATATTTGGCACATTATCATGAAAAATAGGTTTAAATCATGCTTTAGGTGATACTTTACTTATAATCATCATATAACACCTAATGCATGGTTATAATTTGATGAAAACGTGTATTTCATGATCATAATGTGAAATTAAATCATATATGTCATTATGATCATGTAGGATGTTAGGTTGATACTTAACCATGATAGAATTGCATGAATATGTTGGTTAAGTATATACAAATACCCCCTAGGATGCATCTCACACTCACTATAGGCTAACTTGATTGCAAACTTAGCATGGGTGAGATGTTAGGATGATACAAAAGTCCACTAGTGCCTATGGCATTTAGATGGTCATTTAAAATATCAAAAGAGCAATAATAGACCAATCATGGGGAAGGCTTATGTTTAATTCATAGACATATTGCCCAAAGATCATGGTTGGATATTTCATAAGTTTTCAAAACAATTTCTTACTTTAAAATCCATGTATTCATGTTTTGAAACAATTGGAACCAAAACTAGGTGTTAAACTTGATACTATCATGATCAAAAACCTAGTAGTTTTTAAAGCTTTTGGATTTTTGGCAAAAACGTGGAAATATAATGATTTTTCATGAAAAACTATTTTTCCCTGATAAATACACTTAAATGAAATGTGTTCCCCAAATTTCATGATTTTTCAAATTTTCTGGAATTATTTATGCATTTCTGAAATTCGGCCAGAGAAATCAGAAATTCCGAAAATCACGTGCCAGTCGACTGGTATCTGAACCAGTCGACTGATGGCCTGCATTTCAGACCAGTAACGGCTGAATTCCAATTTTTTTATCAACTTGTGGTATTTTCTTTCTATTAGACTTGATGCCATATGTTTCTAACTTAGTATTCATATTTTTGATGGTGTCAAAGGGGGAGAAATGAATATGTTTAAGTTATGATAGGGGGAGTGATTAAGGGGGAGTTGCATGTTGCTATCAAATATTTATGTTTACATGCTTTCTTTCCTTAAAAATGTATATCAAATGTTTTTACCTAACTTAAACAGATTGCCACACATCAAAAAGGGGGAGATTGTTAGGGCAATCTCTTGCCGTGATATGGTTTTGATGGTGTGGCAAAGGGTTTAAGTTAGGTTGGTATTGCTGATTTGATATGTGCGTTGAAGTCATGCAGGGCTTAGTAATTCGCACATGGAGCCATGGCGAGTTTCACATTTCATCACTCGTGCCTTGAGTCGGTGAAGGATTGCTTTGCGGAAGCCGTGCGCTTGGAGCATCCGAGGGACCGTCGGACGAGAAGCTTGGAGTGAAGCCGGAGGAAGTAGACTTCGAGGCAAGAGACGCGAAGGAGCATTGCAGAGCCGTGCGCCTGATGCTGCCGAGGGACGTGGCCGAGAACAAAGAGGACTTCGAAGGCGAGGGACTCAGGGGATGAGTGGCGTTGTAACCCGGAAGGGGTAGCTCTTAGGTGAAACTTGGCCATTTGGCCAAGTGTCGGATGGGTTTTCGACATCACCGATCGCCATGACATGGCGGCCGATCGCCTCGAGTCGATGGGTCGATCGACCGGTCTAAGACCGGTTGAGTCTTCGATGATCGCCAGATCGAGTCGATCGATGTCGACACCGCCGATCGCTAAGGGACAGCCGATGATCGATGGCACCGCACGCACGCAGTGGAGTCGACTCGATCGAGCACTCGACCGATCGATCATCACGATCGATGGGTGACATCACGACCGATGCCAATACCGCTGGATGGAATCCATGTGGAAAGCACCGTTATTGGGCATTCGGCAGATCACCGATCGATCTAGGGCATCAGTCGACTGATCCTGTGTCAACGGGAAGAAACCCTCTTCCTCTATAAAAAGGAAGGGGGTAAGGGTTTGGGAGCAAAATGCTTATGCTCTAATACTCTCCCAAAGTTCCCTAAAGCTTTCCATCCTCTTACTCAAGCTTATTTCCATTTTATTTGTAAGAGGAGTGTTTGTAAAGGTTACCTCCACCTAGCTTGGTGCAAAGGAGAGACCAATAGTGATTGGGTTTCGGAGTGATTCACCGTGGACGAATCGGACCGTGGATTAGCGGCGTAGCCGTGAACCACGTTATATCTCCGTGTTTGTATTGTCTTTGTTTTACTTCTATTTGCTTGTCTTAGTTTATTGCTTCCGCTTGCGCTAACGTTTTCGTAGACGAGCAAAATATGACATCCAACGAACGAGGGCTATTCACCCCCCTCTAGCCGGCCATCCGATCTCCCAACACTAACTGCTCTTAACCCTAGGATATGCTTTGGAAAGCATTGGAAAGGGTGAAAATTCATTGGATATTGATTAGGAGAGTTGTTTAGGGTGTGTATCAATTTTAAGGTGTGTGAAAGTTCAAGGTTGAACTTTTAACCTTAATTTTGATGGTTTAGTGTTCCTATAGGCTTAGGGACTCTCTAAGGATATTGTTGGTGCAATGGTCAAGGGAGAGCAAGCCTTTAGGGGGAGGTATCCGGCATGGGATGATGGATGTGTTCTTCCTCATGAGGGGGAGAATTTTGGGAGAATGTGAGATGCCCAATTTGGAAATTGGGAGAGTTTGTAGGATTGCCTCTCTTGAGTGATATGAGACTTATCACTAGGAAGAGTGAAGGTAACCTAGGTATTTTAGGACAAAGGGGGAGATTGTAAGATCTCATTGGGATATGTGACATTGACACCCTTAGGGATAACCTTTTTGATGTATGTAAAAAGGGGGAGAATTAATGGGATTACCAATTTGGGAGAATTGGTAAGGAGATTTGAGTTAGGTGGCCAAACTCAATGGTGTTTGTGGTTTTTGTCAAACATTAAAAAGGGGGAGATTGTTAGTGCAATCGGCCCAGGTCACGATTGATCAGACTCGAGTTTTACTCGAGTAATATTTTGATGTTTGACATTGATATTTGACAAGGGAGTTGACCATTGTTTGACAATGGGTTGACTATATGGTTGACATGGGGTTGACCATATGATGGAGAAGTCCAAGTCATGTGTACTTGACATGGAAAGTCCAAGCATGGGTCTTGGCAAGGGAAAGTCCAATCTTGAGTCTTGGCAATTGGAAAGTCCAACATGGGTTGGCATGGAAAGTCCAAGCATGGGTCTTGGCAAGGGAAAGTCCAAGCTTGAGTTTTGGCAAATGGAAAGTCCAACATGGGTTGGCAAGGAAAGTCCAAGGGTTGATATTGGCAGCGTAAAGTTTAAGGGTGGAGTCTTGGCAGCATAAGTCCAATGGTTGGCGGCATAAAGTCCAAGATTGGAGTCTTGTCAGTATAAGTCCAATGATTAGCGACGTAAAGTCCAAGCGGTAGTCTTGACAGTGTAAGTCCAATATGCATTTGCGGTATAGACCATCTTAGCATGATAATAGCCAATGGAAGCACCTAAAGGCTAGCGTATGGATGACTTGGAGGGATCCGATAGGCATGAGGCTGACGGAGGTGGCTAGAAGGTTTAGTTAGGTCTAGGCTAAGGGTGGTCTAGCAAGTATGAGAGCATCATACTTGGGGTTGAACCTCATGTTTGAGGTTATTAGTCGACTGGGGCTTTGGATCAGTCGATTGGTTAAGTGTTTTGACACTTGGCAGTCGAGTTGACTCTTGGCAGTCGACTGGGATTATGTCCAGTTGAACTGATCAGAGTTGACTGGTGTTCGATGATGCGCACGGATGCGACCTCAAATCTCGTGATGGATACCGTCGAGGACTCAAAGCGCGCGCTCGCGCTCAACGCCTGCAAGTGCACGGATGTCATCAAGTAATAAAGATTATCGATCCCAAAGGGACTGAGATTCGAATACCAATGTACTCAATTGTGGTAATTGTTCGAACGTGATCTCTAAGAGGTTTCGGTTGGTGAGGGCTGTCGGTGGACTCTACTCTGTACGATGTCATACGGAGGAGGAAAGGAGTGTGCCGAGATCTTCAAAGGTGATTCTAGGACTTCGGTTTCGCTTGTGTATCACAAGACAATGTTGTCAATTGGCATTGTCTAGATGTTTACCTACGGTTTTGTGGAAGGGACATCATACACTCTCCCACAGAGCCGCCGCATCTACCGGGAGCTATCTCCGCCTAAAAGGATGGGATAGACGGTACGAGGATGCCAAATCAATCCCTATGGTGGACCGTTTCCGATTCCACCGCACCCTTCTCCCCGCAGTTGCAGGAGATCAGGTTTACCCCTAGGTTCCTTAATCAAATCCCCTAAATTTTAGATTGTGAGGGCTGTCACCTCTCGTATCGCCTAAGCACAGCGGAAAGAAAGCCAAACACGCATAGATATAGTGAAGAGCAACTACCAATTGTCAAATCAAACTCATGGGCAGAATTTAACATGAACCAACATTGTTTATGTACATAAGCTACTCCCTAATCCTAGAATCAAAAGTACTACTCCCTGTATACGAAGGAAGAATCACAAAGTATGTCTAAGTTTGAATACATAAGGAATAAAATGCAGAAATAAAGATATACAATGCTTCCATGATCTTCTCTCCGGCGTTGAATTGCAAGGTGTGGACCTCCGACGGTGTTCCTCCTCCCTGTTGCGAATTATCGAAGCTTTTTAGGGCTTCGACGTGTCGTCCTAGCCATCGTGCCTCCCCCCTAGGGTTTGGGAGGAGCCATCCTTATATAGACATCGCCTCGGACCGCTATAAAATCTGAAAAAAACCATAGTCGTGCAAATCTATCAGGCCACCACATGGCCGTGTGCGACCCTAGGGTGCTGATCTCGCCCATTGGACACGACCGTGTGAATCCACATGCCATGGTCGTGTCCCACTCTGCGTCTAGCTGCGAAATGTCCTTCTTTTGCTCCGAAAATGTGTCTTTTTCTCCCGAAAAGCTAACTTGCACACAAAAGTACAACGAGCAGACCTCCGAACCAGAAAATAGGAAATGCGTGCAAAAATAGAGTAACATATGCATGAAACTAACACAAAATGCAATGAGATGTGAGCAAAAACTACTCCTAAAACCCTATATATTTTGCTCACATCACTTCCCCCAGACTTAAATCTTTGCTTGTCCTCAAGCAAACCTCAGTGCCATGAAATTTTAAAAAGATATTGTTCCATAATTAGCATGTTAACTAAATTTATCAAGTGGTATTTGCAATCAAAGAAAAACAAATATGTTTTAGAAGTTCACTAAGTTAGCTCCTCGTGCTCGTGCTAAGCGAACTATTCTTAGGGGATGCCCGTTCCATGGTGAGTTAAGTCGTCACCCCATAGTTTTCCTAAGGTTTTCGGCTCTTAGGCACTTACCTGCCCAAAGCGAGGGTCATTCCCTAGATATAGCATAAAGTCTCAAAGGCGTGCTCGGTATTGAGAGAAATTGGTAGGTGTTTCCCCAGTAATCTAACTCGGTCTCAAAGGGGCACCTAGCCATTTCCACCCACGACAACTTTTTTTTATCCCTCATAATCTCTTTTTTTTTCTCTTCTCTTTTTTTTCTCATTTTCTTTTATTTATCTTTTTCTTTTCTCTCTTTTATTTTTCGGCTCACTAGGATTTTGATTTTTCCGAATGGGCTTACACAATCCGAGCATCTCCAGTCACTAAAATGCTAAACCTAGAGTCACCTATGGATTCCAAAGTACTAGACTACTGAAGTGAATCATAACTAGGTATGTACTAGATTCTCCCTTTCAGAATGTTTGACATGTGTAAGTGCAAAAACAAAGCTAACCAGTGTATGTCTAGAACATTCAATAGAGTGAATAAAATAAAATACCACAAGATAAATGGAGTTAAGCTACCTATGGGAACAACTCATGCAAGCAACTTTCAAAAATACTACTGAGGTAGCTTTACAGACAACAAAAATTAAGTATTGAAAGAAAGTCAACAACTCAGGCATGAATAAATGAAAATACCAGAAATGAAACTACTGCTAGGAAACAAAATAAAATAAACCTTGGGTTCTCCCCCAGACTTAAATGAAAATATACCTCTAATATGGTGGACGAGGTGGAAAGTCAAGGAGCCTGGGTATCTCTAGATCCTGGGAGAACCTGCTACTGAGCTACTGATGCCACATATACATGTGGTCGATCTGGGAGCTGGTAGATGTAGCGGCTGCTCGGTGCTCCTCCTCCCTAGCCCACTGTGCCTGCTGGGCATGCATGTGCTGTCGCATCTCCCTATGGTAGGCGGCCTCATCCTGGCGACGAACTGTCTCCTCCTGGAAGTATATACGGGCCTCATCGTAGAACTCCTCAGCCCGTTGGAAATGCTCTCGGAATCCCTGGAACTCCGTCTGCTAGTAGGCGCTCTATTCCTCCCATTGCTGCCTCTGCATCTGTTGCTCAGTGTAAATGTCGTCGAGGCGCGATCCGAACTCCGAGAAATCATAGGTCGACGTACCTGCATCTTGCTCAAAAGTAGAAAAAGGTGATGGTGCAGGTGTAGGCACATGTCGGCATGGACTAGGTGGGCTCCTATGCATGTGCGGACTGGAGGGAGAGTGATACAAGGGTAGAGAGATGGGTGCTGATGTGGATGGTCCCTCATGTGAAGGGGACTCCACTATTAGGTCCAAGCGCCAGTTGGCGCGTATAGCGATGGTGGTACGATCCGAGTTGGGGAGCCTAAGGGCCGTAAGATTTTTGATTACAAAGCATAAGGACTCTCCTTCTCTCACAATCATTTTCATGGCCATGCATACTCCTAGGTCGATCCTAGGGCTCCCCTCTATACTCTCTAATGTTGTGTAATCGTACCCCATCCTATGACAAATGTGGGTAAGTTGGCCTCCCACATTGATCTCTCTTCGTGCTGCTTTGCCCATCTTCATTAAGTGTATAATGAAGTGGGACCCTACATCGATGCTACTCCTTTCTTGTAGCATATCCCATAGGCAAAGCAGCTCGCTAACTCTAACTACACCGTCACTCTCCCCATGACCAAATATAGTACTGCCATGATGCAATGGAGGTATCGAAAGATGGGGTTTTGAAGGCGCGACGCTTTGGCCCTAGATGGGTCATAAGCGTGCCCCCATGTCAACTCAATCCAAACTATTCGAGAGTTGTACCCATTAGGGGTCCTTCTCTCTTTGTTTCTTTAGAGGTAAAAAATGCTTCTAGATGGTGGGGAAGACGAAATCACACGGCTAGGGCAAGAACTTTCGAAGCACACGGTGCAAATGGGATAAAAACACATGGCTCTCCCCTTTTAACCTCGCGCGCCACGACCGTGTGAAAACACATGGCTAGGCCATGTACGCCTTAGGTTGGTCGTGTTGGTGATCAATTTGAAGCTAGAGGGGGGGGTGAATAGCTTATTTTTCATCTCTATAAGAATATTAGCGAAAGCACAACAAAAATAATAATAACAAATAAAAAACAATGCTAACACGATTCTTTTACGTGGTTCGGAGATAGCGCTCATACTCCACGGTGATCCTTGAGGTGGATCAACCCTAATCAATACCACTATGAAGCTTTCCTTTACAATAATCCTCCTCTTCTTACAAAGAATGAAACTTGAGCTTAGAGAGAGGAGGAGGGGATTTAAAATCACTAGAAAGCTTGAAGACTCGTGGAGGCTTGAGAGTATTATCAGAGAATAAGCATTAACCCCAAAAACCTCCACCAGCCCTCTTTTTATAGAGAGAAGTCTAATTTTCCCATTGGAGCACCATCAGTCAACTGATGCACAACATCAATCGACTGCCGACATGGTTAACGACTTCTGAATAGATAGATTTGTGGGATTCAAAGTCATTTCCTCCAACGGCACTCTCATCAGTCGATTGATCCCTCCATCAGTCGACTGATGGAGTGATCAATCGAGTGATCACAGGCCGCAGTTGAGTAAGACTCGCCACCGCTGTGTCTGTTTAACGACCGATCGCAACATCGGGCCGATCGCACATGACCAGCAATGACGATGGTCGTGGTTTCATCACCGACTACGAGCACTGATCCAATCGATCGATTACCATCAAGATCGATACTCATCAAGTATGAGTACCCCCTAGACCTAGACTCAACCTTCTATCTCTTCCTTAAGCCTTGCGCCTCCAGAATCCCTCCGAGTCCACGACTTGTTCATCCTTTGCGCTTTGCTTCCAAGAGCTTCCTTCGGTCTTGTCATGTCTTGGGTTTTCCTTTGCCAAATCGTGCTTGGACTTTACGCCACCAAGTCTACATGCTTGGACTTATGCTTCCAAGACTTGCCTTTGGACTTCCTTTGCCAAGGTCCATTTGGACTTAATGCCGCCAAGACAACATGCTTGGTCTTATGCCGCCAAACCTTTACCTTAGACTTCTTTTGCCAAGATCATACTTGGACTTTGCCTTTACCAAGTCTTCATACTTGGATTTCCCTGTCACTTGAACATTGTAACAATTAGATCACAAATTGTTGCCTAACTTAGATGATTATCCAAACATCAAAACATATAAATGCTTGGGGCATTGTTGCACCAACAATCTTCCCCTTTTTGATGATTGGCAATCATTTAAGTTAGGTCTTTCAAGGATACGCACATAATCATATTTCCAAATCATACATCCAATTCTAACTTAAACATTTCTTCTCCCCCTTTGACATACATCAAAAAGAGAAGAAAGAAAAAATCATATATATCATAAAAGAACCGAATATGTTATAATCTTGAACTAAGGTATAAAATTGACATTTATCTCCCCCTTAATCCAAGATATAGTTCATGATGAGCAAAAGACATGTGGAGCAAAAGCGTAACAAACAATTTGAAGATTAAATTCTAACTTTGCACCAACAATGTAAATCTTGGGATGAAAAAGATATATTTTATGAAACTCCCCCTAAAACACCGCAATAAACAGTCCTAAACATTTGTTTATACTCAATATTATTATGCTAAAGTTTTAGAAAATCCAGAATACACTAAATATCAGAAAATGGATCTATTTATCAGAAAACACAGTGTATCAGTCGACTGGTTTCGGTTCAATGATCGCTATGCTCAAAATCGAATTTCAAATTTTTCAAATTAAATTCAGAAATGCATTAGAAATTCCAAAAACCTCGAAAAATCATGAAATTTTGTGTACACATTTCTGAAACCATACTTTATCAAGGAAAAATATTTTGAAAAATATATGTATTCCAGATTTCAAGATTGATACAAACTTGAAAACCAACAAAAGTTCTAATATTTTTGCAAACTTTGTATCACTTTTGTGTTTCACTTGAAAATTGTTTTTCAAAATGTGATAAACATAGTTTAAAATATGTTTTATTTGACATTTCCAATCATGTTCTTGGAGCTATATGAACATCAATTGTGTATTAGTCTTCCCAATGATTGGTCCAATGAAGGATTAATGTCTCTAGATGACACTTTGGTCCATAGTAATGCATCATAACAAGCATGATGAACCAAGTGCATCTTCCTAACATCTCACATGTTGTCTAAGTGGCTCAATACAAAAATCATGGTTTCTTAGTTATTTTGTGAGATGCTTAAAGGTATAAATCCTAGTATTTCTATAGTATCATGCAAACCTACACCTTTACTCAACCAAGCACATTCCAAGTTCTCTCCTAAGTGATGAAAATTCTACCTCGGGGAGACCCTTGGTAAAAATGTAGGCTAGGTTGGACTTGGATTCAATGTAATTAAGCTCAATGTCCCCCTTAGCCACATGATCTCTAATGAAGTGATGTTTCACTTCAATGTGCTTAGTCCTAGAGTGATGCACCGGATTTTTAGTTAAGTTTATGGTGCTCACATTGTCACAAAATACTTTCATGTTGGAGTAAGATAGCTCATAATCTTCTAAGGTATGTTTCATCCATAGTAATTGAGCTACACAACCACCCATAACCACATACTCGGCCTCGGTGGTGGATAGGGCAACACAAGGTTGCTTCCTACTACTCCAACTAACTAGGGAGGACCCAAGGAATTAGCATCCACTACTAGTACTCTTCCGATCCAATTTATAACCGGCATAATCGGAATCGGTGTACCCAACCAAATCAAAAGACCTAGTCCTAGGGTACCATAGTCCTACATTTAGTGTGCCTTTAATATATCTTAAGATTCTCTTACCGACAACTAAATGAGATTCTTTTGCACATGATTGGTACCTAGCACACATACCAACCGCAAATAATATGTCAGGTCTACTAGCGATTAAGTACAAAAGGCTACCAATCATGCTCCTATAGAGTGTAAGATCAATTTGGTTGCCTTCATTATCACTATCTATTTTTGTATTCGTTGCCATTGGAGTTGAAACTACCTTAGCATTTTCCAAACCAAATTTCTTAATCATTTCCTTAGCATATTTGGTTTGGTAAATATAAATTCCTTCATTTGTTTGTTTGACTTGCAATCCTAGGAAGAAATTTAATTCCCCAACTAGACTCATTTCAAACTCTTTTTCCATATTTTTAATAAAGTCTTGAAGAAGTTCATCATTTGTTGACCCAAAAATAATGTCATCAACATATACTTGGGCTACAAAGATGTCCTTTGATGTTGACTTTATAAATAGAGTTTGATCTACACTACCCCTCTTAAAGTCCTTAGAGATTAAGAAAGATGATAATCTTTCATACCAAGCTCGGGGAGCTTGTTTCAAACCATACAAAGCTTTCCTAAGCTTGTATACATGGTTTGGATAGTCCATATTCTCAAACCCGGGAGGTTGTTCTACATATATCTCTTCCTTAATAAACCCATTTAGGAATGCCGATTTTACATCCATTTGATGGAGTTTGAAACCCATATAGGAGGCATACCCTAATAGTATCCTAATAGACTCTAATCTAGCAACCGGGGCATATGTTTCATCATAGTCAAGTCCTTCAACTTGATTAAAGCCCCTTGCAACTAGTCTTGCCTTATTCCTAGGAATATTCCCTTGGTCATCTAGTTTGTTCCTAAAGACCCATCTTGTAGTAATGATGGTATTTTCATTAGGTCTAGGAACTAACTCCCATACTTGACTCCTTTCAAATTGAGCCAATTCATCTTGCATTGCTAAGATCCAATCCGGATCAAGTAATGCATCTTTGATTGTTTTGGGCTCAATTTGAGAAATTAGAGCTATATGACTAGTGGGATACCTATGAAATGACCTAGTCCTAACACCTTGAGATAATTCACCCACAATTTGATCTAAAGGGTGATTTTGATGAACTCTTATGGTTCTAGGAGGTGTATTAATTTGAGTTTGATCATAATTAATCTCAATCCTTTGCTCATCATCGGAATCACCTCTTACTCCCCCTTGATTCAATCCTCCACCTTGATCATTACCCCCTAAGGTTAAATCTTGAAATTGTTGGGTAATTTCTTGATTTTCATTATTAATATCATCATCAATAGAGGATTTCCTAGGGTATGTATTGGAAGTTTCATCAAATTGGACATTTGAAGATTCTTTAATCTTTTGAGTCCTTTTATTGTAAACTCTATACCCTACACTAGTGGATGAGTATCCAACTAGGCTTCCCTCATCCGCTTTGGACTCAAACTTACCTAGGTTGTCTTTGGTATTTAAAATATAGACTTTACATCCAAAGACCTTAAAATAATGAATTGTTGGAATTGTACCATTCAACAATTCAAATGGAGTTTTTCCTAAAAACCTATGAATTAATACCCTATTTTGGATATAGCAAGTGGTGTTAACCGCTTCCGCCCACAAGTAGCTAGGTAAAGAGTATACATTAAGCATTGTCCTAGCCACTTCTTGTAGGGCACGATTTTTCCTTTCCACAACCCCATTTTGTTGGGGTGTTCTAGGACAAGAAAACTCATGCTTGTACCCTTGTTCTAAGCAAAAGGTTGAGAAATTAGAATTCTCAAATTCTCCACCATGATTACTACGGATCCGGTTGATTTTGAGTTTTCTTTCATTTTCTACTCTTTTGCTAAATCCTATGATTATTCCTAGGGTTTCATCTTTATTTTTCAAGAAAAATACCCAAGTAAACCTAGAGAAATCATCTACTATTACTAGGCAATATCTACTACCAATCATAGAAGGGGTACTATGACAATCAAATAAGTCCATATGTAAAAGTTCTAAAGGTAAAGCGGTACTAAGTAAATTTTTACCTTTGTGTGATGTTTTTTTGTTTCCCTTTTTGGCATGCATCACACATTTTTTCCTTGAGAAATTTGACTTTAGTCAACCCTTTGACTAACTTCATTTTTGTTATTTTGGCTATGTTCTTCATGTTTATGTGTCCTAGCCTCCTATGCCAAAGCCAACTTTCTTCCTCTTTTGCAATAAGACACTTAGTAGAAGCATTAGTAGCATAGGATAAATCAACATAATATATATTTGATTTCCTAAAACCTACTAACATGCAATCATTTAGAGTTTTGTGTCTTATAAAACATTTTGAGGAATCAAATTTAACATCAAAGTTCGCATCACATAGTTGGCTTACACTAAGTAAATTAAATTTCATATTTTTAACTAATAACACTTTATGAATGGCAAGATTGGGGGATACCTCAATTATGCCCTTTCCTAGAATCTTAAGTTTGCCGCTATTACCAAATGATACCTTTCCCTTGCTAGTGTGGTTGATAGTGGAGAATTTTCTCTCATCACCGGTCATGTGTTTTGAGCACCCACTATCAACGATCCAGAAGCTTAGTTCTTCTACCTATATCACATGAAAAATACAATCCTTAGGTACCCAAATCTTAGGACCACTAGCATCAATTAGAAATTTCTTAGGGACCCAAGCCTTTCTACCCTTGCTTTTAATTATGGATTTTCTACTAACAAGGGATGTAAATGCTACCTCCTTTTCCTTAGGCCTATATCCTAGTCCGACCTTGTTGTAAATAGCCCTTTGATCCTTAATTATCATGTCTAGGTATTTAGAACCATTAGTAAATTTTTCTTAATTCATCATTTTCATCCCTAAGGGTACATGCATCATCATCACAAGATAATTTACCACAAGACGGTTCTAAACTCTTAAGTGATTTAATTTCTATTTTTAGGTCCTTAATCCTAGTTTTCGATCTATTCAAAGCATTTTGAAGACATGCAATTGTCTTGTAAAGTAAATCTACCCTAGGGGAGTTGTTTACCTCATCATCATCACTTGATGATGATTCGTCGCTTGAAGAAGAAGATGAGGATTCTTCACTTGAGATCCCGGCTTCTTCCTCTAATGCCATGAGGGCTAGATTCCGGGTGGCGTGACATACTTCTTCATCGTCGGAAGAATCCTCCATGCTTAGGGTGTCCCATGTTTGTGCCACCATTGCCTCCTTCTTCTTCTTCTCCTTCTTTTCCTTCTTTTTCTTTTCCTTCTCTTCCTTCTTCTTTAGTTCCGGGCAATTTAGCTTTATATGCCCTTTCTTGTTGCAACCAAAGCAAGTTACATTAAGTATAGAATTTGAACTATTTGAAGACTTACCTCTTGAGGATTGGAACATCCTCCTCACATCTTTCTTGGTGAGTTTCCTTGACTTCCCACCAAATTTCTTGACATAATGAGGCACCTCGCTTGCCGATAGCTCATCTTCACTACTTGATGAGTCTTTCTCGGATTCGGATGAGGAGGACACTTCTTTCTTCTCCTTCTTCTTTTTGTCCTTCTTTCCTACAAAAAGAGCTATACCCTTCTCTTTGGATGAAGTGTTAGCTTGTTCATGTAATTGAAATTCACAAAATAGCTCATCTAACTTAACCAAAGAGAGATCCCTAGAGACCTTATAGGCATCTACCATTGAAGCCCATAAGGTTGTTCTAGGGAAAGCTTGGAGCACATACCTTACAAGGTCTCGGTTGTCGACCTTCTCACCTATAACATGTAGTCCATTGACTACTTCTTTGAAGCGACTGTGCATTTGGCTCACGGTTGTTGGTGCAGGGGCACTAGATAATCGAACCTGTGTTTTGATTATGGCAAAGACACAAAGTTAAGTTTATATTGTTATCTCATGAGCTAAATCAAGTGTGCAGAAAAGTACTAAAGCTGGAGCTGAAGGCTAGCGACACCCGGAGGAAGCCGTGGTGGTCGGGCGACACTTGAGTGAATTCGGAGGGAGCCGAAGGAATCGAGTGGAAGGCCGAAAGCGAGAGCTACTATCGAGGTAAGCTCGTGTGAGTGAGAGATTGTAAGGTCGTGTCCTCTTTACGGGGATGACCGTAGGCGACGATTCGACTAAGACTTCCTGTGGAAGGTCTAGGTCGAGATCGGACGGTTAGAAACCGTCGTATTTATCATTTTCCGAGCTAATCTCTTCCGCAGGAAGTGGCGGTAGCCGTGATCATTCTTGGACATTGGCGATCATTATCGCTGATCGATGAGATGCATCGATCGATCATCATCGATCGATGATGAGGCATCGATCGGCCGATGATGGCTTTATTCGGCTTTGCGCTAGGTCAAAACGGATAACGTTTGACGCGGCCACTTCGCGATAAAAATTTGGAAAAATTCATGATCTGTTCCAAAGAAATAGGAGACAAATTCAGAGGCTAAAGTCGATAAAAGGAGGGGAGGATTCATCTCCAAATCACATCAATTATTCATCAAGTGCTCCTACAATGCCAACGCTTCAACACCGTCATAACGCCGACGCGACGCCAAGTTTTGATCTTCTTCGTCGGCAGCAGATTCAAGTAATATTTTTGATATTATATTCTGTATTTTTATCTTCATAACGAGGTGAGGTAGGTTTGTTGCCTCATCCTCGTATATTCGGTTTTTGTAATCGTTGTCTCCTACCTCCAACGAGGAGGAGATGTTTTAGTGCTTTGCCCTCCGTACGCGGTCTAGGACCGATAGGGCCTTGGAGTAGCAACCGCTGGGTTGTGAACCAAGTAAAATAAACGTGTTCATTTATTTTCCGCTGTGCTTACTTTGCGTATCGAACGAACGAAAAAGAAAAGATTTACGATCGCTATTCACCCCCCCCCTCTAGCGACGCTTCTCGATCCAACAACGGTCTCATTGGTCTTCATAGAGAAGGTTTGAAGTTGGCCAATTAGGAGATCTCTCTTGGCCCTTCTTGTTTCCTTGCATCCTTCGTTGAGCTCTATCAACTTCTCCCAAAGCTCCTTCGCCAATTCAAATGGCCCCACTTTGTTTAATTGCTCTTTTGACAAACCACATTGAAGTGTGGTTGTTGCCTTGGCATTGGCTTAAGCCTTCTTGGCCATGTCTCTCGTCCAATCCTTCGTCGGTATGGGTGCTCCATGTTTATCGACCGGCTTCTCGAAACCATCTACAACACTAAACCAATTCTCAATATCATTCATTAAATAATACTCCATCCTACCTTTCCAATAGCCGAAGTCGTTGCCGTCGAAGAATGGAGGCCTTGCCGTGCTATACCCCTCTTGGAAAGCCATTTTTTCTCCGGTTGATTGTTAGATCTTTCGATGCGATCCAGGCTCTGATACCACTTGTTGGTGATCGATTTGAAGCTAGAGGGGGGGGTGAATAGCTTATTTTTCGTCTCTACAAGAATATTAGCGGAAGCACAACAAAAATAATAATAACAAATAAAAAACAATGCTAACACAATTCTTTTACATGGTTCGGAGATAACGCTCCTACTCCACGGTGATCCTTGAGGTGGATCAACCCTAATCAATACCACTATGAAGCTTTCCTTTACAACAATCCTCCTCTTCTTACAAAGAATGAAACTTGAGCTTAGAGAGAGGAGGGGATTTAAAATCACTAGAAAGCTTGAAAACTCGTGCAGGCTTAAGAGTATTATCAGAGAATAAGCATTAACCCCAAAAACCTCCACCAACCCTCTTTTTATAGAGAGAAGGTTGATTTTCCCGTTGGAGCACCATCAGTCGACTGATGCACAACATCAGTCGACTGTCGGTGTGGTTAACGACTTCTGAATAGCCGTATTTGTGGGATTCAGAGTCGTTTCCTCCAATGGCACTCTCATCAGTCGACTGATCCCTCTATTAGTCGATTGATGGAGTGATCAGTCGAGTGATCACAGGCCGCAGTCGAGTAAGACTCCATTTTGTGCCCGTGTTTAGCGATCTTGATCACCGACCGCCACTATTGGCGCGATCGATCGCAACATCACCGATCCGCCACGACTCCAAAGCGATCGATGGTCGTGGTTTCATCTTGACTCGGTCGAGCACCGACGGCCGATCGATACATCGATCGGGCCGATCGATACTCATCAAATATGAGTAATTCATACTTGATTTCACACCCTAGACCTAGACTCAACCTTCTAGCTCTTCCTTAAGCCTTGCGCCTCCAAGATCCCTCCGAGTCTGCGACTTATTCATCCTTTGCGCTTTGCTTCCAAGAGCTTCCTTCGGCCTTATCATGTCTTGGGTTTTCCTTTGCCAAATTGTGCTTGGACTTTACGTCGCCAAGTCTACATGCTTGGACTTACACTGCCAAGACTTGCCTTTCGACTTCTTTTTCCAAGGTCCGTTTGGACTTAATGCCGCCAAGACAACATGCTTGGTCTTTGTTGGATCGAGCGGATCGCTAGAGAAGTGAATAGCGATAAAATTTTTTTGAATTCGTTTTTAAAAGATAAAAACAAAACAAGCGAGACAATAGACACAAGGGTTTTACTTGGTTCGTAGCCGAAGGCTACTACTCCAAGGCCCTAGTGGTCCTTGACCACGTATGGAGGGCAAACTACTAAAGAACTCCTCCTCGTTGGAGGTAGGAGTTAGACGGATACACAAAATGACAAAAGCTCGAGGTAGAAGGACATTCCCCCTCTCCTCGTTATAATGAAAGCTTTACTAAAAAATAAACTGAAATACAATTTAAACTTTCATTACCGACGACTTCAAAGGTTGGAGGTTGAAGCTCTAGTCGTCGTCTCGGCATCGCTTCGTCGTAGGGATGTCGGAGAGTCGGAGCGTATCGGAAGCACTTGGAAGCCTTTTTAATTGATGAAAAACCCTAAGACAAGCCCTCCTTTTATAGCCTTTGAGCCCCTCATCGAATGGGTCTTCAACCAATCATAAATGGACACAAAACCTCCTTGAAATGGGGTGATAAGCCTTGACTCCTCGAAGATGATCATTGACCATCAGTCGACTGATGGCCATCATCAGTCGAGTGCTGACAGTAGATAGTTGACTAATGAAGGGCAGTCGAGTCCTCCAAGCTGGCAGTCGACTGATGCTAGCTGCAAGGCAAAGTTAGCTCAAAGAAAACATTATTTCGATGGCCTTCGACCGTCCGATCTCGACCTAGACCATCGATGGGATGTCTTTGGTCGGATCTATGCTTAAGACCATCCCCGTAAGGAGGATACGACCTCACTTACGCTCGCACACACGAGCTTAACTCGATACTTACCATGTCGCTTTTGCTTTCGGCCTTCCACTCGATTCCTTCGGCTCCCTCCGAAGTCACTCGAGTATCGCCCGACCACCTGACTTCCTCCGGGTGTCGCTAGCCTTCAGCTCCAACTTTAGCAATCTTCTACACACTCGATTCAGCTGGTGAGATAACGACATAAGTTTAACTTTGTATCGTTTGCTATAATCAAAACTCAGGTTCGACTTAGGTGCCTACTGCACCAACAATCTCCCCCTTTTTGATTTATGGCAAACCCACATACAAAGTTAAGTAAATAGCAAGCATGAAGAATAATGTGTATTAGAAACAAACAATAAAAAAAAATAAAGAAGATTAAGTTGGAGTAGTAAGGATTTTCTTCAAGCATTCCCCCTTGAGGAAACCTCCCCCTTGACCGAGGGTGAGTCTTGAGGAAAGACCTTAATCCTCCCCCTTTGAGGGTTTCTTAACATTACTTAAAGTTGGCCTTAGTAAAACGTTTAAGTTAAGAGTTCTTCTTAACTTGGCCCTTTCTCCCCCTTAAGTAAAACATTAAAAATGAGTAAAACGTTGATGGCACAAATAAGTTTAAGTTAAGAATTATCTTAACTTGGTCTTAATAAGTTTTCAAAACTTAAAGTTAACTTTTAGTTTAAATATAAAGTAAGAGTTAAGTTATAAAAAAAATGTTGACCCCTTAACTTTGGCCTTTTTCTCCCCCTTTTGCCATATATCGAAAAGAGTGAGGGTGTGTGTGGAAAACAAAAATAAGTGTTAAATATAAAGTCCAAGCATGTTCCACATTATTTTGAAAATAATATACTGAAAATAAGTTCATCTATAAAATGTTCGACTCATATTTGGCTTGATTGATATGAAAGATCAACTAGTCCTGGTTAGAGTCGGTTAGTATGTATGATTATACTCCGTGGTTCATAGCGATGCACTAGCTCTACATCTGGAACCAGGAGTAAGGTCCTAACATCTCACGCCCATCTACGTGGCTAAGTACACAAACACATTAGTCCTTTGTGTTGTGAGATGTATTGGCTCCTTAAATCTATAGGTGCATGATATCTAAGGTATGTCCTATGCTAGTTCCATAAAAAATGAAAATTAAGAAATAGTAGTAAGAAAATATAATTTGCAAGTTCCTATTCTACTACGCACATGCCCAATTTTCGTCTTAATAGACTAAATTGACCGGTAAGGGTTTAGTAAATAGATGCGCTAAGTTAGACTTTGATTCGACGTATTCGAGTTGTATGGCTCCGTTGGCCACATGTTCTCGAATGAAATGGTGTTTGACCTCTATATGTTTGGTCCTAGAGTGACATATCGGATTCTTTGTAAGATTAATTGAACTAATGTTATCTACGTGAAGTTTAGTATTCGTAAAGTCTAACTTAAAGTCGCAGAGAGTGTGCTTCATCCAAAGAAGTTGCGTGACACACTCACCCATCGCGATGTATTCGGCTTCGGTGGTAGATAAAGCAACACAGTGTTGCTTCCTACTGCACCAACTCACTAGACTCGAGCCGAGAAGTTGACAACAACCACTCGTACTCTTTCTATCGAGCTTACTACCGGCATAGTCCAAATCAGAGTAGCCGATTAGTTCGAACTTGGTAGATCTAGGGTACCAAATACCAACATTAAGTGTACCCTTTAGATATCTAAGGATACGTTTAACTAGAGTTAGGTGAGACTCCTTGGCACAGGTTTGGAACCTTGCGCACATACTTACTGCAAATAGGATATCAGGTTAGCTTGTAGTTAAGTAAAGGAGACTCCCTATTATGCTCCTATAGTATTTTAAATCAATTGAGTTTCCGATTAAATCTTCTTCTATATTGACATTAGTTGTCATTGGGGTATTAATAATTTTAGCATCTTGCATTCCAAACCGTTTAATTAATTCCCTAGTATATTTGCGTTGATGTAGGTATATTCCATCTTTAGTTTGTTTAATTTGTAGACCTAAAAAGAAGCTTAACTCACCTACTAAATTCATATCAAATTCACTTTCCATAAGTGAAATGAACTTATTTAGTAGGATTGAGTTGGTGGTTCCGAAAATAATATCATCTACGTAGATTTGGGCTATGAATATGTCTTTACCTAAGGTTTTTACGAAAAGAGTTGGGTCAACTACACCTTGGTTAAAGCCTTTGGACTTAAGATAAATCAAAAGTCTCTCGTACCAAGCTCACGGAGCTTGTGTAAGTCCATAAAGAGCTTTCTTTAACCTAAAGACATGATCGGGTTTGTCTAAACTTTCGAAACTGGGGGGTTGACTAACGTAAACTTCTTCTTTAATGTATCCATTTAAGAATGCAGATTTCACATCCATTTGAAACAATTTAAATCCTCGATTTGCTGCATATGCTAATAGCATTAGAATGGACTCTAATCTAGCTACTGGGGCATAGGTCTCATCATAATCTAAACCTTCGACTTGACTAAACCCTTTAGCAACTAGTCTAGCTTTATTTCTAACTACTTCACCTTTATCATCAATTTTATTTCTAAACACCCACCTTGTTCCAATGATTATTTTATCTTTAGGTGGTGGTACTAATTCCCATACTTCATTCCTAGTGAATTGAACCAACTCTTCTTGCATTGCAATAATCCAATCGAGATCAAGAAGAGCTTGGTCAATAGTTTTGGGTTCAATTTTAGAAATCAAAGATATTTGACTAAGGTTTCTGTATGAGGCTCTAGTTCGAACTCCTAGACTTGGATCACCTATCACTTGGTCGATAGGATGATTCGTTTGGGTCCTAGTTGGATTTGGGTTTGAGTCTACAACTTGATCCATAGGATGGCTTGTTTGAGTTCTAGTTTGGTTGGAGTCATCTATCACTTGGTCGATAGAGTGACTTGGTTGACTTAGGTTAGGATTAACACTAGACCTGATCTCCGAATCAGAGTTAGGTCTAGTATGAGTCGGCTCGCTAATTGGGGTTGCTGGGGGTTTTGTAGGTTCGTGTCCTTCATCAAATACTACATTGATAGTCTCCTCGACTCTAAGGGTGTCGTGGTTATATACTCTATAAGCTCTGCTTGTAGTCGAGTATCCTAGAAAGATTCCGGTCGTGGTTTTGGATGTAAATTTCCCTAGGTAATCCTTAGTGTTTAGGATATGTACCTTACATCCAAATACCCTAAAGTACTTGATGTTAGGTATTTTATCGTGATAAATCTCGTATGAGGTCTTAAGATGCCTCTTTACCATAAAGATTCTATTTTGGACATAGCATGCCGTACTCACGGCTTCCACCCAAAACCTATCGGGTAGGTTATACTCATTTAACATTGTCCTAGCGGCTTCTTGTAGGGTTCTATTTTTGCATTATACTAGGCCATTTTGTTGTGGAGTTCTAGGGCAAGAGAACTCGTGGTGGTATCCATTTAGGTTACAGAATTCTATAAACCTATGGTTTTCGAATTCACCACCATGATCAGTCCTAAGTCTTTTGATTTTAATGCTTTGTTGATTTTCTATTAACTTAAATAGATTGATTAATTGATCTAGGGTATCATTTTTGTGTTTGATGAACCTAACCCAAGTAAATCTAGAATAGTCATCAATTATGACTAAGCAGAATTTACTTCCGTTAAGTGACTTAGCTCCGTGTGAATCAAATAGATCCATGTGTAGGAGCTCAAGCACACTTTTGGTTCGTTCTTGACTAGTTAGTTGATGTTGTGTCCTAGATTGTTTACCTTGTTGACAAGCATTACATATTTTATTATCCAAGTTGTTGAGGTTAGGAAAACCTCTGACTAAATCACTCTGACTTATCTTGTGGATGAGTCTTGGGTGTGAGTGACCGAGTCGTCGGTGCCACAACCACGATTCCTCTTGCCATGTCATAAGACACTTAGTTGAGGAGTTAGTTAAGTTGATAGTGTAAATGTTGTTATTTCTAGTCCCTTTAAGAATTGTTTTAGAGGTTTCGTTTGTATTAATTACGCATTCATTTTCTAGAAATATGACATTATAGTTATTATCACACAATTGGCTTACACTAAGTAAATTATATTGAAAATTTTCTACTAATAAAACATTTTGAATAACAAAATTTGAATTGAGCTTAATATCACCTGATCTGATGATTTTGAGCTTGCCGTTATTTCCGAAGGCTACCGATCCTTGTCGTTTGAATCGAAGCTTCGAAAACTTGAGTTGATCCCCAGTCATGTGTCGGGAGCAACCACTGTCCAACATCCATTGATCCTACACGCAAGGTAGTTGGATCGGATATTGGATTTATTAAAAATTGGTTGAAGATTATTAACCTAAATCATCTCACCCATGTCTATATGATCAAACATGTTAATCCTATATGTTCTTGTGAGATGACTTCCAATTTTTTAGTTGAATTAAGTTTAATGACTTAAACACTTGTCAACCTTGCGTTAGATTCGGATTTGACCTTAGGCTCATCAAGTCACCTTTTCAAGATCATGGCTTCCAGGTCGTGGCGAGGCACAGAGGCCTTCTTTGATCGGAACAACGACCACTTCCTTAGACAAAGTCATTTTCAATAAAATAGAGACTTGACTCACCTAAGACCACTTCCTGGTCTAACTAGTCTAGGATACGGTGAGGTAGCTTCAGCTAGTTCCGCTCGGTCAAGTGCACCGAACTAGATAAGCCTTATCTAGCCCGAATACATAAGACTCCGCTTTCCTAGCGCACTATCATCTCGCCACGTCCTGGTACTATGTGTTAGGGATCGTTTGAAAGCTAGAGGGGGGTGAATAGTGCTTTTTGTTTCTACAAGAGTAATTAGCGGAAGCAAACACAAATAATATATGTAAAAACAAAAAGACAATGCTAACAAAGCCTTTACGTGGTTCGGAGATAACGCTCCTACTCCATGGCGATCCTTAAGGTGGATCAACCCAAGCAATTTCACTAAGAAGCTTTCTCTTTACAAAGACCTCCTCTTCTTACAAAAGATGACAATTAAGATTTGAGAGGAGAAAGGAGATTAATACACTTAGAAAGCTTGGAAAACTTGTAGGAGCTTAGAAGAAAGATCAGAATGTAAGCATTAGCCCCTTCTTGCTCCCCTTGGGCTCTTTTTATAGGAAAGAGCCTCTTTTTCCCATTGGAGGTCTATCAGTCGACTGATGACTTACATCATCGATCGCCGCCACCCTAACGGCTCAACACCGGATTTGCGGGATTTGCCGCCGCCATCGCCAACGGAAGACTATCACCGACCGCCAACAAAGGGCGATTCGATCGATCGCTGTAGCCGACCGCGATCGCCACGCCACGTTATTTCATGTGCCGACCGCTAATACGGCGATCATGCCGCTATCTTGTGCCGAATAGTCGAGTCGATCGTGGCTCGATCGATAACCCCCGACCGAGCAACAGCCTTCCAACCTCTAATGTCATTTTAAGGGCCGATCGACACACCATGTTCCAAATTAATCGAACACTCCAAGTATGACTAATTCATACTTGAAAACATAACCTAAGCCTAGACTTAACCTTCTAGCTTCTCCATCAGCCTTGCGCCTCTAGGATTTCTCTGAGTCCACGACTCCATCCATGCGCTTGCCTTCAAAAGCTTCCTTCGGTTTCGTCATGCTTTGGGTTTCTTCTTTGCCAAAGTATGCTTGGACTTTACGCCGCCAAGACTACATGCTTGGACTTATGCCGCCAAGACTTTCCTTTGGTCTTCCTTTTCCAAGGACTGCTTGTACTTTATGCCGCCAAGACTACATGCTTGGACTTATGCTGCCAAGACCTTTCCTTGACTTCTCTTTGCCAAGATCACACTTGGACTTGTCTTTTACCAAGTCTTCATACTTGGATTTTCCTGTCACTTAAACATGTATACAATTAGATCACAAAACATTGCCTAACTTAGATGATTATCCAAACATCAAAATATATATAAATGCTTGGGGCATTGTTGCACCAACAATCTCCCCCTTTTTGATGTTTGGCAATCATTTAAGTTAGGTCTTTAACACATAAACATATTTCAATATGAATTCTAACTTAAATATCCCTTCTCCCCCTTTGACATACAACAAAAAGAGAAGAGGTTATCCAATAAGTGCAAGAAGGAATTATAATTGACACATCTCGAACAAAGGTATAAAATTGATATGAAGCTCCCCCTAAATCCAAGACATGTTTCATGATGTGTAAATAACATGTGAAACAAAACATAAGCAATAGAATAGGCAAATATGTCCTAGCCTTGCACCAACAATTATATAAATAAGGGATGTAGCTCTAAACCAAAGGCACCAAGAAAATCCGCCTTTCCATACAAGGTATCATGTATATACTGTGGAAAGCGA
This sequence comes from Wurfbainia villosa, assembly GCA_025175895.1. Classification (NCBI taxonomy): domain Eukaryota; kingdom Viridiplantae; phylum Streptophyta; class Magnoliopsida; order Zingiberales; family Zingiberaceae; genus Wurfbainia; species Wurfbainia villosa. The sequence goes on along the minus strand of CM046000.1, from coordinate 16,053,890 downwards.
TAATGTCCAAAATCAACCCTTTAACCGATGAAAAACCGCTTTCATTCCAAAGCAAAGGACACCGCTCGACCGAATACGCAATACCAATCGCTGACATATATAATGATCGCCAATAACGGCAATGATCGATATCAGACAAATCTGAATTTCGAGTTTTTCAGTCAAGGTTTGAAAATGCGTATAAAATTACGTGGGTGTCCAAAAATCACGAAACTTGGCATACACATTTTATTCGACTAATATAACATATGAAAAATATTAGACAAAAAACATGTTCATCAGATTAATGGATTGATACGATATTTAAAATAACAAAATTATGATGCGAAAAGTGTAATTGTATCGTATCAATATTCATAACTTCGTACTATATGCTCAACTTCTAAACTTGACAAATAACAAATTGTAGGCACTAATAGAAGTGAAAGAAAAAAAACACAATTTCATTTCATTAATCAAAAGTCATTACATAAGTAGGAGTTTATGCATATATACGCCAAAAAGAAAATAACAAAGAAAACAAGCGAAGAACGATCGTCGTCCTCAGCATCCATCGGTGCAGATGACGAACCATCGTGAGGTGGGTGTCCAGGTGCAGCAGGGCGGAGAATCGCCAAGATGTCCTGCTGCTGCCGATGCACCTCTCTCACGAGGGAGAGGAGCTCCTGATGCTCTAGGCGCAGCTCCTCAAAACGTGTGTCCACCCGGGCCCGCAAAAAGCATCAAGCGGGCACCGAGGGATGTGTCCGTAGAACAAGATTGCGCAGCAGTTAGCCTCCCGCATCGCCCTCAGCAACACCTGCAGCACCACCCTCAGCAACTCCTTCCGCAGCGGCATCCTCTGGTGCCGGAGCGGCACCTGCTACCCGCCGTGCTGGGTCCCAGAAGACGGATCCTCTGTCGGCCTTCAGGCCCGCCAATGAGAAACTCCGTCGAGTCATCTGATCATATTTTCTATTCATGACTTTAATGACTCCTATATTGACATCTATGCCTACAGAGCTGAGCCATTGAGTGAGGACATTTCCAAATGGTATGTGAATCTTCCCATTGTTTGGCCTTATGAAATGAATGATGCATTGGAAGGTATTGAGACCAATGTTAATGTCTAAGTATTGACGAAAGAAATGCATGAGAAGTAAGTGTGGAGGGCGAACCAAGGCCAAACCACGGGTAACTATGGGGAGAAGACAATGAGCAATGACCTTATAAAGGACATTGTCAGAGGCAGAAAGTTCTTGTGATTGAAATAAATTGGTGTTCAAAGGTCGAGGATAGTGATAGAAAGTATCATGAAGGGAATCTAAAGAAATCTCCTCAAAGGGAGATGGAAGAGGTTCACTCCAAGATGGATATAGAGTGAAATCATTCTCGGAAGGAAGACATCCGAGAAAATCGGTCCAGATCTGGGGACTGAAATCCAGATCGCGCTGAGCAACGCGAGTCCGGTATCTCAGCCCATCTCCAACCGGTTGTAGGTTGTTGAAAAATTCAGAGAGAAGGGTGATATTTACGTGATGTTCACAGAAAACTAAAGACTCAAGGTTGTAATGTTGGATGATTTGAACAATGTCGAAACAGTAGTCTTTAAGAAACTTGGAATCCATTGATCTAGGTGGAATAAGTTGGAATTTGTTTTTATGGAAAGCACTTTCAAGGGCGGAATTTGGAAATCGAGGATCAACAGAGGGTTGAGGGTTTGACGGGCCCTCATTGGTCGGAGGTGCCCGGGCGTGCTTAGTAGCAAAGTGCTTAATTCTAAATGGGTGAAAAGACAACACAAAAAAAAATGCACAATGTAGGTTGATGATGCATGGACAGAGACAACAAGACAAGCATGGGTTAGTGAAATACAATCATAGGAACAAAACAAACATTGATCAGAAATGAAAATATACCTAGGCGACATGGTGAACAAGAATCAGTGCCGGACCACGGAACCCTAGCCGAGTGACTGGAAACTAGGGCGCGAACGGAGTGACAAGAGAAGGTCCTCGAGTTGGAGAGCACTCCAAATGGGATCACGTGTCGATGAAGTCGTCGGAAAACAAAGGAGAACGGCTAAGAGGTGCGGTGGAAGGTCGTCAGAAGAGGAAAAGAAGAGAGAAATCGAGAGGTTCTGGCGAGTCGAACCGGTGGAAAGCCCTAAAAACTGCGACACCAGTCGACTGCCGTTAGTCTGCAATGAATCGATGGTGATCACCGACGACAATGTGATACGATTAACGATTTCAGATGCGGCTGGCCGATCGCTATAAATGGCGTACGAATCGATGGTTATCAATCGGCCCGAATCGATCGCAGATACGAACGATTTCAGATCAGCTCGTCGATCGCCATAAATGGCAATCGAACGGATAATGAATCGGTAAGCCTTGTTCGATATCGATATATCACCGAATCAAGGCAGGTACCGATCGATATCACCGATAGCCTTTTTGGCCAGATTTAAAAATTCATAATTAATTCAATAAAGATCAAAAAATCACGAAATTTTGTGGGTAATATTGTTAGATCATTTCCTATCAAGGAAAAATTATTTTAAAATTATATTACCTCTAGATTTTGATATTGACACAATCTTGAGATTTTTCAAAAGTTATGATATTTTTGCAAAACTTTGTATCACTTTGGCTTATCAATAGGAAATTGTTTCTCAAGGTTTGATAGACATAGTTTATATTTTATTTTATTTGACATTTCCAATCCTATTCTTGGAGCTATATGCACATTAATTGTACATAGGCCTTCCCAATGATTGGTCCAATGAAGGATTAATGTTACTAGATGACACTTTGGTTCATAGTAATGCATCATAACAAGCATGATGAACCAAGTGCATCTTCCTATCATCTCACATGTTGTCTAGGTGGCTCAATACAAAAATCATGGTTTCCTAAGTGTTTTGTGAGATGGTTAAAGGTATAAATCCTAATATTTCTATAGAATCATGCAAAACTACACTTCTATTCTACAAAGCACATCCCAAGTTCTCTCCTAAGTGATGAAAATTCTATTTCGGGGAGAGGCTTGGTAAAGATGTCGGCTAGGTTGGACTTAGATTCAATGTAATTAAGCTCAATGTCCCCCTTAGCCACATGGTCTCTAATGAAGTGATGTTTCACTTCAATGTGCTTGGTCCTAGAGTGATGGGATTTTGGTCAAGTTAATGGTGCTCACATTATCACAAAGTACTTTCATGTTGGAGTAAGTTAGCTCATAATCTTCTAAGGTATGTTTCATCCATAATAGTTGAGCTACACAACCACCCATAGCAACATATTCGGCCTCGGTGGTGGATAAAGCACCACAAGGTTGCTTCCTACTACTCCAACTCACTAGGGAGGACCCAAGGAATTGGCATCCACCACTAGTACTCTTCCGATCCAATTTGCAACCGGCATAATCGGAATCGGTGTACCCAATTAAATCAAAACACCTAGTCCTAGGGTACCATAGACCTACATTTAGTGTGCCCTTGACATATATTAAAATTCTTTTAACGGCAACTAAATGAGATTCCTTAGCACATGATTGATACCTAGCACACATATCAACCGCAAATAATATGTCGGGTCTACTAGCGGTTAAATACAAGAGGCTACCAATCATGCTCCTATAAAGGGTAAGATCTATTTGTTTTCCTTCACTATCACTATCTATTTTGGTATTGGTTGCCATTGGAGTTGACACTACCTTAGCATTTTCTAAACCAAATTTCTTAATCATTTCCTTAGCATATTTGGTTTGATAAATGTAAATTCCTTCACTAGTTTGTTTAACTTGCAAACCTAGGAAGAAATTTAATTTTCCAACTAGACTCATCTCAAACTCTTTTTCCATATTTTGAATAAAGTCTTCAAGAAGCTCATCATTTGTTGATCCAAAGATAATGTCATCAACATATACTTGGGCTACAAAAATGTCCTTAGATGTTGACTTTATAAAGAGAGTTTGATCTATACTACCCTTCAAATCCTTAGAGATTAGGAAAGTTGACAATCTTTCATACCAAGCCCGGGGAGCTTGTTTCAAACCATATAAGACTTTCCTAAGTTTGTATACATGGTTTGGGTAGTCCATATTTTCAAACCCGGGAGGTTGTTCTACATACACCTCTTCCTTAATAAACCCATTTAGGAATGCCGATTTGACATCCATTTGATGGAGTTTGAAACCCATATAGGAGGCATATGCTAAAAGTATTCTAATGGACTCTAATCTAGCAACCGGGGCATATGTTTCATCATAATCAAGTCCTTCAACTTGATTAAAACCCCTTGCAACTAATCGTGCTTTATTTCTAGTGATATTTCCTTGGTCATCTAGTTTGTTCCTAAAGACCCATCTTGTAGTAATAATAGTGTTTTCACTTGGTCTAGGAACTAACTCCCACACTTGACTCCTATCAAATTGAGCCAATTCATCTTGCATTGCTAAGATCCAATCCGGATCAAGTAATGCATCTTTAATGTTTTTGGGCTCAATTTGAGAAATTAGAGCTATATGACTAGTGGGGTCCCTATGGAATGACCTAGTCCTAACTCCTTGAGATAATTCACCCACAATTTGATCTAATGGGTGACTTTGATGAACTCTTATGGTTCTAGGAGGTGTATCAAGTTGAGTTTGATCATGATTTACTTCAATTCTATGTTCATTATCGGAATCATCCCTTACTTCCCTTGATCCAATCCTCCCTTGATTATTACCCCCTAAGTTTAAATCTTGAAATTGTTTGGTAATTTCTTGATTTTCATTATTTATGTCATCATCAATAGGGGATTTTCTAGGGTATGTATTTGAAGTTTCATCAAATTGAACATTTGAAGATTCTTCAATCTTTTGAGTCCTTTTATTGTAAACTCTATATCCTACACTAGTGGATGAGTATCCAACTAGGATTCCCTCATCCGCTTTGGACTCAAATTTACTTAGGTTGTCTTTGGTATTTAAGATATAGACTTTACATCCAAAGACCATAAAATAATGAATTGTTGGAATTGTACCATTCCACAATTCAAATGGAGTTTTTCTTAAAAACCTATGAATTAATACCCTATTTTGGATATAGCAAGCGGTATTAACCGCTTCCGCCCACAAGTAGCTAGGTAAGGAATATGCATTAAGCATTGTCCTAGCCGCTTCTTGTAGGGCACGATTTTTTCTTTCCACAACCCCATTTTGTTGGGGTGTTCTAGGACAAGAAAATTCATGCTTGTACCCTTGTTCTAAGAAAAAAGTTGAAAAGTTAGAATTCTCAAACTCTCCACCATGATCACTACGGATCCGGTTGATTTTGAGTTTTCTTTCATTTTCTACTCTTTTGCTAAATCCTATGATTATTTCTAAGGTTTCATCCTTATTTTTCAAGAAAAACACCCAAGTAAACCTAGAAAAATCATCTACTATTACCAAGCAATATTTACTACCAATTATAGATGGGGTACTATGGCAATCAAATAAATCCATATATAGTAATTCTAATGGTAAAGCGGTACTAAGTAAATTTTTACCTTTGTGTGATATTTTTGATTGTTTCCCTTCTTGACAAGCATCACACATCTTGTCCTTGAGATATTTGACTCTAGGCAATCCTTTGACTAGCTTCAATTTTGCTATTTTGGCTATATTCTTCATGTTTATGTGACCTAGTCTCCTATGCCAAAGCCAACTTTCTTCCTCTTTTGCAATAAGACACTTAGTGGAAGGATTAGTAGCATAAGATAAATCAACATAATATATATTTGATTTTCTAAAGACTACTAACATGCAATCATTTATAGTTTTGTGTCTTATAAAGCATTTTGAGGAATCAAACTTAACATCAAAATTTGCATCACATAATTGGCTTACACTAAGTAAGTTAAATTTCATATTTTTAACTAATAGAACTTTATGAATAGCAAGATTGGGAGATACCTCAATGGTGCCCTTTCCTAAAATTTTAAGTTTGCCGCTATTACCAAAAGACACTTTTCCTTGGCTAGTGTGGTTGATAGTGGAGAATTTTCTCTCATCCCCGGTCATATGCTTTGAGCACCCACTATCAACTATCCACAAGCTTAGTTCTTCTACCTATGTCACATGAAAAACACAATCCTTAGGTACCCAAATCTTAGGACCACTAGCATTAATTATAAATTTCTTTGGTACCCATGCTTTTCTCCCCTTGCTCTGATACCACTTGTTAGGGATCGTTTGAAAGCTAGAGGGGGGGTGAATAGCGCTTTTCATTTCTACAAGAGTAATTAGCGGAAGCAAACACAAATAATATATGTAAAAACAAAAAGACAATGCTAACAAAGCCTTTACGTGGTTCGGAGATAACGCTCCTACTCCACGGCGATCCTTAAGGTGGATCAACCCAAGCAATTTCACTAAGAAGCTTTCTCTTTACAAAGACCTCCTCTTCTTACAAAAGATGACAATTAAGATTTGAGAAGAGAAAGGAGATTAATACACTTAGAAAGCTTGGAAAACTTGTAGGAGCTTAGAAGAAAGATCAGAATGTAAGCATTAGCCCCTTCTTGCTCCCCTTGGGCTCTTTTTATAGGAAAGAGGATTGCAGGATTTGCCGCCGCTATCGCTAACGGAAGATTATCCCGACCGCCAAGCGGCGCTCGATCGATATCGCCAGCCGATCGCCGCCTGGCCACGGGTTATTTCGTTAGGCCGGGTCACGACCGCCAATACGGCAAATGATCGCCAGATGTATAGCTTGAGTCGAGTCGATCGTTACCGCTCGATCGATAACCCCACGATCGTGATAACAGCCTTCCAACCTCTAATGCTGTATTTCAAGGGCCAGTTCGACCGACACCATGTTCCAGTCGACTGGCACACTCCAAGTATGACTAATTCATACTTGAAATTATCTCGCCACGTCCTGGTACTATGTTATCAAGTATTGACGAGTTATAGTCCTATCTAACCATTCTAAAAAGGAAAATCAAACTAAATAAAAACCTAAGCATGCAATTTCTAAGTTAAAACCCAAACAAATTTTGTACTAGCTCCCCCTGGACCGTTGAATCGATTCGGTCTCTCCACATAGTGGATTTGGTCCTTGGGAACCCAATACTGGTTTGATCCTAAGTTTGAAATCAAGGTGGTCTTAGGAACCCATGCTTGGACACGTTTTCTATGTCTACTTACGATTGACATATACGACTTATTGGTCGTGTTTGAGCTAAACCCTAGCCCGGCCTTGTTGTACACGGCCCTTTGCGATCCAAGTAGGAGGTCAAGTCCTTTGGATCCCAAAGTAAACCTTTCCAACGTATTCCTAAGATCTTCGACTTGACTTTTCAAGAGTGAGTTCTCAACTTCGAGTTTTTCAACTCGAGTTGAGTCCTTCTCTTGAACTCGACTAGTCGAAGAGGTTAGGGAGACCTTGTGTTTGAGGAGTTTAACTTCCTCAACCAGGGTCTCGACCTTGGACTCGGACTCAGCTAACTTTTTATTTAAAAACTTAATTGCACTATAAAGAGTAGTAATAAGAGACCGACTTACCTTGAGTGTATATTTTGAACCGGATGCGTATCCATGGCTTGTCTTGAATAGTGTTTCGTAGTCCGACTCGTCTTCAGTTTCTGATTCTGGTTCCGGTTCTGACTCCGTCTTCGATTCCACCGGTTTAGCCATAAGGACTCAATCATTGTCTTCTTCCTCGGAGGCTTCTTCCCAAGTAGCGTTGAGTGCCTTTTTATGTTTTGGTGCCTTGCTCTTGAGTTTTGGGCACTCGGACTTAATGTGTCCAAACCTGTTGCATTCATAACATCTTATGTTTGAACTTTTAGGCTTACCTTCGTTGGGTCGAGTGACGGCTCGTTTTCGGCCCTTGACTATCCTCCGAACTAGGTTGACAAGTTCAGCTTCCATTTCTGAGTCGACCTCCGAATCCGACTCATCCTCTTCTTCCTTTGGGGGTGGCTTGCTTGCGGTTTTCTTCCTCGAACCTGCAAAAAGTGCTATACCCTTCTCGGGTTCCGAGTTAGACTATTCATGAAGTTCGAAATCAGAAAAAAGTTCATCTAACCTAAGTTTAGAAAGATCCTTGGAGACCTTGTAGGCATCGACCATGGATGCCCACAAGGTAGTCCTCGGAAAAGAGTTTAGGACATACCTTATAAGGTCGCAGTTTTCGACCTTTTGCTCGATTGCGTGTAGGTTGTTGACTATGTCTTGGACACAGGCGTGGAGTTGCATCGCGGACTCGTGTTCCTGCATTTTTAGGTTATATAGTTTATTGAATAGAAGATCATGCTTACATACCTTGGCTTCATCGGTCCCTTCGTGTAGCTCCACTAGTTTTGTCCAAAGATCCTTTGCGCTTATGAAGGGGCCGACGCGATTTAGCTCCTCCTTGGATAGGCTGCATTGAAGGATTTGAGTTGCCTTAGCGTCGGCTTCGACTTGTCTTTTTGTCGCAATGGTCCATTGGTCATAATCCAAGGATTCACCCACTTCGTTAGTCGGAAGTGTGAATCCCATTTGGATTATGATCCACATCTCGATTTGGGTTTTAAGAAAGCCTTCCATCCGACCCTTCCAATAACGGAAGTCATCTCCGTTGTAAAACGGAGGTCGGACGGTGCTAAAACCCTCGAGATGGGCCATTTGGAAGGAAAACCTTGCACAAAAAAATACAAAAAACACGAAAAAGAATTCCAAGACTTCGCCTTGGATTAGTGGTGCAGGAAATAAAAAGAAAAAAACGAGAAATAGAAAGTTAAGCAAAGAAATAAGAAACTAAATAAAAAGTAAGTACTCACAACCTTCGATGTCCCCGAAAGGCTACTAAACGTCGATTTTTGAGGATGAAAACAGCTTGTTACGGGGGTAAACCCTCAATAGAAGTGTAGATCTCTCAGAGAGCTTCGATTTGGTGGGTAGATCGTTTCGTGAGTCCCCTTGTAGCAAAAGTTATGCTCGTTTGATCGTGAGGTACTCCGAAGGCGATTAGTACTTGCAAAAAACACAACCAAAAACTATGTACCAAGACTTGGTCTTGGATTAGTAGTGTGGGAGAAATCTTAAAACAATAAATACGAAAAGAAAATTGCTCGATTGGTGGTTGCACCGAATCTGAGCGCCCCCGGCTCTGATACCAATTGTTGGATCGAGCGGATCGCTAGAGGGGGGGGTGAATAGCGATAGAAATTTTTCGTTCAAAATCGTTCGTTAAAATGCGAGTAGACACAGCGGAAGATAAAAACAAAACAAGCGAGACAATAGACACAAGGGTTTTACTTGGTTCGTAGCCGAAGGCTACTACTCCAAGGCCCTAGTGGTCCTTGACCACGTCACATTAAGAACTCCTCCTCGTTGGAGGTAGGAGTTAGACGGATACACAAAATGACAAAAGCTCGAGGTAGAGGGGCACTCCCCCTCTCCTCATTATAATGAAAGCTTTACTAAAAAATAAACCGAAATACAATTTAAACTTTCATTACCGACGACTTCAAAGGTTGGAGGTTGAAGCTCTAGTCATCGTCTCGGCAGCGCTTCGTCGTAGGGATGTCGGAGAGTCGGAGCGTATCGGAAGCCTTTTTAATTGATGAAAAACCCTAAGACAAGCCCTCCTTTTATAGCCTTTGAGCCCCTCATCGAATGAGTCTTCAACCAATCACAAATGGACACAAAACCTCCTTGAAATGGGGTGATAAGCCTTGACTCCTCGAAGCTGATCATTGACCATCAGTCGACTGATGGCCATCATCAGTCGACTGATGGTAGCATCAGTCGAGTACTGACAGTAGACAGTCGACTAATGAAGGGCAGTCGAGTCCTCCAAGTTGGCAGTCGACTGATGCTAGCTGTAAGGCAAAGTTAGCTCAAAGAAAACATTATTTCGACGGCCTTCGACCGTCCGATCTCGACCTAGACCATCGATGGGATGTCTTTGGTCGGATCTACGCTTAAGACCATCCCCGTAAGGAGGATACAACCTCACTTACGCTCGCACATACAAGCTTACCTCGATACTTACCATGTCACTTTTGCTTCCGGCCTTCCACTCGATTCCTTCGGCTCCCTCCGAAGTCACTCGAGTGTTGCCCGACCACCCGGCTTCCTCCGGGTGTCGCTAGCCTTCAGCTCCAGCTTTAGCAATCTTCTACACACTCGATTCATCTCGTGAGATAACGACATAAGTTTAACTTTGTATCATTTGCTATAATCAAAACTCAGGTTCGACTTAGGTGCCTACTGCACCAACAGTCTTATGCCACCAAACCTTTACCTTGGACTTCTCTTGCCAAGATTATACTTAGACTTTGCCTTTACCAAGTCTTCATACTTGGATTTCCCTGTCACTTGAATATTGTAACAATTAGATCACAAATTGTTGCCTAACTTAGATGATTATCCAAACATCAAAACATATAAATGTTTGGGGCATTGTTGCACCAATAGGTCGGGCATGGCCGTGGGAAAACACAAGACTAGGCCGTGTGTCCTCATTTTTTTTCCCATTTATGCACCATGGTCCAAATTTTCTCATACACTTCGCCGTGTAGGCTAATATGGATTTCATTTTTGCCTAGCATAGTTATTTTCTAGTCCTAACTCTAAATGTGATGGAAATCAAAACTAAAAAAATCAAACAAATGCATGCAATGCAATCAAAAAGGGAAATCTAAAACTAAACTTGGGTTGCCTCCCAAGAAGCGCTTCGTTTAAGGCGTTTAGCTCGATTGCACTCTACTATCAACTTGGCTCTGGTGGTTCAGTGAACCTTCATTCATCCGTATCGAGATCTTCATCTGGAGGTTCCGGCTTCATTTTGCTAAATGTGAAGCTGTCGAGGTAGGGAGCTCTGTGCTCCGAAAGGCTGAAAAGGATGATCTCCCCATCTACCTCTAGGGAGATCTGGTGTGCCTTCACATCTATGCACGCCCTTACAGTCGCTAGAAAAGGCCTTCCCAGAATGATGAGATTCTGGGGATTTAGTCCTGTGTCCAGTATGATGAAGTCCATGGGTATCACAAAATCCTCAATCATCACAGGCACGTGTGGTAGCAGGCCAATGGGATCCTTAACTGAATCATCCCCCATACGAATACCAAGATTTGCTGGTTGGAGCCTGCTTAGTCCCATCTTCAAATAGTATGTGTAGGGCATCACACTGACTGATGACCCAAAGTCGCATAGTGCTTCGTCGAAGCTCTTCCCATAAATTGAGCAGGGAATAACGAATTCACCTGGGTCCTCAAGCTATATTGAAATCTTCTCTTCAAACTCTGCTTGGTGAGGTAGGGTGGAAACCATGGCTGCACACCCCTTGGTGAATTGGCTATTTTGCCCCACTCCTTCCTCTTTTCCTTGACTCATCGGAGAGCTCTTCACAGGTTGTGACATGGATTGGGCTATTTGGGCCACTTGCGTCCCCAACATCCTGGTATGACTTGCAAGGCCGTTAACGGTGGCCTTCAAGTCTCTGAGTGATTCTTCAGACTTTTGATGTTTCCAACGAAATTCCTCATTGGCCTTAGTTTGGGTAGCGATAAAGTCCTCCATCATCAATTCCAGTCTGGAATTTTATTGTCGCTACCCATTGCCCTGCTGCTGCTGCCCATACCCCCCTGATGGTTGTGCATTTCCTGAGTTATTCTTATAAGAGAAATTTGGGTGATTTCTCCATCTAGGATTATAAGTATTGGAGTATGGGTTGTGTGGCCTTTGGTCATAGTCCCCAACTGCATCACAGTGCTCAATCTACTCGTCTAAGGTCCCTGGCCCCCCATAGTGGTCCTCTCGATACGCTGTTGCTCCCTCTCCAAAATCAATGGTCATGCATGCAGATGAAGGATTCAAAGATTCAAACCGTCTGCTGAGCACGTCCATTTTTTCTAAAAGGTGGTTCATGGAGTTGACAGTGTATCATCCTGCTGTAGGTGTAGGTTGACCACGTTCAAAAGCCCATTGATGGTGGTTCTGTGCCACCTCTTCAATAAGCTCTTCTACTTCCTCTATGGTCTTATTCATCAGTGCTCCTCTTGTGGCAGAATCTAGGGATATCTTCGTGGCGTAAACGATCCCATTATAGAAAATGTGGATCACCAGCCACCTCTCCAGTCCGCGGTGGGGGCATTGGTAGAGTAGCCCCTTGTAGCGATCCCAAGCCTCGAATAGGGACTCCCCCTCCTTCTGGCGAAAACTCATGATAAGATGGCGCATGTAAACAGTCTTACTTAGTGGGAAGTATTTATTCAGAAACTACTGCTCACATTGCTCCCATGTGGTGATGCTGCCAGAAGGTAGGGAGTGAAGTCATGCCTTAGCCTTATCCCGCAGTGAAAACGGGAACAGGCTCAGGAGGATTGCGTCAGTAGGGACTCCGTTCATTTTCATCATTGAGCAGATTTCAAGAAATGCCTCAAGGTGCCAGTTTGGGTCTTCAGCCGCAACTCCCCCGAATTGACTCTGCTAGACCATATGTATAAGTGCCTGCTTCAGGTCAAAGTTATTTGTCGAAATAGATGGTCCAGCTATACTCAGCCTGAATCCTCTAGCACTAGGAGCTGCGTAGTCCTGCAGAGGTCGGCTACCTATGTTCACCTTGGATGCAGCTTGATCCTCCATCTTTCGCTGTTCTTCTCTCCGACGGTGAAAGGTTCGCTCAATTTCTAAGTCAATCAGAATTAGACTTTCCGACCCTAATCGTCTAAGCATACGACAAACCAAACCACAAAGTTAAGAGTGCTAATCTAATTATAAAAGTAGAAAATAAATCAATCTAGCAAATAAAAAGAAAATCTAAGATGTAATAAGTAAATAGGAAACTACTGCTAAAAATAAAAACTAAATCTAAATATGGAAAATATAGAACTAAAGCAAATAAGATAAACTAGAAAGAAAATAAAGCAATCAAATAATCTAATCCTAAGTACGATCTAATTTACCACTGTTCGATTTGATATCGAATCGATCAGTCCCGGCAACGGTGCTAAAAACTTGATGCGTACAGACGCAACCTCAAATCTCGCGAAGGATACCGTCGAGGACTCAAAGCGTGCGCTCGCGCTCAACGTCCGTAAGTGCACGAATGTCGTCAAGTAATAAAGATTATCGATCCCACAGGGACTGGGATTCGAATACCAATGTACTCAGTGGTGGTAAATGTTCGAACGTGATCTCTAAGAGGTTTCAGTTGGTGAGGGATGTCGATGGACTCTACTCTGTACGGTGTCACACGGAAGAGGAAAGGAGTGTGCCGAGGTCTTCAAAGGTGATTTTAGGACTTCGGTTTTGCTTGTGTATCACAGGACAATGTTGTTAATTGGCGTTGTTTGGACGTTTACCAATGGTTTTATGGAAGGGACATCATACACTCTCCCGCAGAGTCGCCGGATCTATCGGGAGCTATCTCCTCTTAAAAGGACGGGATAGACGGTACGAGGATGCCAAATCAATCCCTACGGTGGATCGTTTCTGATTCCACACACCCTTCTCCCCATAGTTGCAGGAGATCAGGTTTACCCCTAGGTTCTTTAATCAAATCCCCTAAATTTTAGATTGCGAGGGCTGTCACCCCTCGTATCACCTAAGAACAGCGGAAAGAAAGCCAAACACGCATAGATATAGTAAAGAGCAACTACCAATTGTCAAATCAAACTCATGGGCAGAATTTAACATGAACCAACATTGTTTATGTACACAAGCTACTCCCTAATCCTAGAATCGAAAGTACTACTCCATGTATACGAAGGAAGAATCACAAAGCATGTCTAAGTTTGAATACATAAGGAATAAAATGCAAAAATAAAGATATACAATGCTTCCGTGATCTTCTCTCCGGCGTTGAATTGCAAGGTGTGGACCTCCGGCGACATTCCTCCTCCCCGTTGTGAGTTATCGAAGCTTTTTAGGGCTTCGGTGTGCCATCCTAGCCGTTGTGCCTTGCCCTTAGGGTTTGGGCAGAGCCATCCTTATATAGACATCGCCTCAGACCGTTGCAAAATCCGGAAAAAGCCCTAGTCGCGCAAATCTGTCGGGTCGCCACACGGCTGTGTGTTTCCACATGGTCAGGCCGTGTACGGCCCTAGGGTGCTGATCTCGCCCATTGGACACGGCCGTGTGAATCCACACGACTTGATCGTGTCCCACTCTGCGTCTAGCTGCGAAATGTCCTTCTTTTGCTCCAAAAATGCATCTTTTTCACCCAAAAAGCTAACCTGCACACAAAAGTACAACGAGCAAACCTCCGAACAAGAAAATAGGAAATACATGCAAAAATAGAGTAACATATGCATGAAACTAACACAAAATGCAGTGAGATGTGAGCGAAAACTACTCCTAAAAGTCTATATGTTTTTCTCACATCATTCGACTGTAGGAAATAGCCAGCAAATCGCTGTCGAATTAGATGATCGATGATAGTCAACTACCATGAAGGCGCTTCATCGTTGGTTGGGTTGTGGGAGCGATGCTCGATGGCGGCAGTTTCGGCTATGACCTGATCATTGTCAGTCTAACCGTTGGCTTGAATGCCGATGTGGATTAAGTCTGTTGTGAGACAACGGTACTGTTGGCATTCGACTAGGGCCTTATGGCAGTCAACTTCTAGGTGGAAATCCCGATCGCAAGGAGGCTTAAAAGGAGCTTCATGGGAGGGATTTACACAGTGATTTTTGGGGCGATTTTAGAGGAGAATTGCTGCTGCATTCCATACCTTCAAGACCAATCCAAAGTTCTTGTGTAAATTGTTCTTTACTTGTTTTTGTGTATTGCTTAGTGTATTTATTGTATTTCATTTTATTACTTTTGTAATCGCTTGTACGAGGTTTCTCTGACTCTAACTTGTTGTCGAGAAGGAGTTTATTTTATTAGTGGTGATATTTGCATCTCTAGAGCACATTCGAGCTCAACCCATGGAGTAGGAATCTTGAGGTTCCGAACCACGTTATATCTCGGTGTTGTGTGCATGTATACTTTTTTATTGCTTTATTATCTTTATTTTCGTTTCCCATAACGAGTTTTGTAGCAAGCACATGATCAAAATCCATCGACGCATCAAACTCGCTATTTATCCCCTTTCTAGCGGTAGTCCATACAAAGAATTGATAATTTAGGGTTCGAGTCCTCCCCTCCTTTTATAGACTTATGCCTTGGAATAAGTCTGAATTCAGATCAACAACTTGTGGATCTTATCACAAGGTGACACCTTATCTTATCACGAAGTGGCGGCATCAAACGTTATCTCTTTGACCTAGCGCACAAGGCTGATTAAATCGCCACGATCAGCGATGCCCTTCATCAATCGATGATGATAGCGTGATCGTGCCCCGCTATGATCGATTGCCAACTTGGTCACTCCCCTGCAATAAAGAGTTAGTATGGAATACGGTAAATATGATGGTTCCTTACCATCCGATCTCGACCTAGACCTTCCATTAGAAGTCTTAGTCGGATCAACGCCTACGATCGTTCCCATATAGAGGGAACGACCTTACCACTACTCCACACTCATGCTTACCTTTGGTCCTTTATGACCTGACACTTTGCTTCCAGTCTTCCACCTAGGTTCTTCGACTTCCACGAAGTTCTCCTGGTGTCACCTGACCACCACAGTTTCTCGACTTGAGATTCTCTGGGTGTCGCTGACTTTCAGCTCAACTTAAACACTTCTTGCACACTTAGTTCAACTCATGATATAACAATAAGACCTTAACTTTGAGTCTTTGCCATAATCAAAACATAGGTTTGATTATCTGGTGCCCCTGCACCAACAGTCTCTCCCTTTTTGATCTATGACAAACTGACTTAAAGTTAAGGGAAATTCAAGCATGAAATGAAGTAAACAATACAATTAAATTCTTTTTCAAAATCTCCCCCTTGAGGCTACCTCCCCCTTAACCCTAGGTGATTTTGAAAAAGATTCTTTACATTTAAAATATTTGTGTTACTCCCCCTTAACTTTTGCTCTTCTCCCCCTTTTTCCATAAATAAAAAAAGTAAATATTGGGGGTGTATATATAAGATAGGGGTTTTAAAGAAAACATTATAAGTATAGCATGCATCTAGAATTATTAAATAGAGAAATCAAATAAAAGAGTCCAAGCATGTGTCTCTACTTAGTTAAGTAGGTTGGTACGAGATATATCCCTCTGCACCAACAATTGTAAAACTAGTTTTACCAAAATAAGTTTTCGAAACAAAATGCCATAAGTTCATTATAAAAAACTTTATGAGTTTGTAAGATAACCCTAAAGGTTAGTTTTCTCCCCCTTAGTCAAATACATGAGGTATAAAAGATTTAGGGGGCGCAGAACTTGGCCTAGAGAGTTATATATTTAGTATCAACCACATAAAATTATAACTATACGTTTAAATGCTACAATTAATAAGTATTTATAGTTTTGAAAGCATTTCAAAAAAGTTATGTTATGTGTATTTAAATTATCGCTAACATCTCACCCATTCTATGTGTCTCAAAACATGTTCACCTTATATGTTTTGTGAGATGATTTCAATTTTACTCGATTAAGTTTTAGTGATTTGAAGCTTATCAACCTTGGGTTAGATTCGGATTTAACCCCTAGTCATCAAGTAAACTTTTCGAGAAATTGGCTTCCAGGTCGTGGCGAGGTACAGAGGCCTTCTTTGATTGGAACAACGACCACTTTCTTAGACAAAGCCAAATTCAAGAAATTGATTACTTAAGTCACTTAAGATTACTTCTTGGTCTAACTAGTTTAGGATACAACGAGGTAACTTCAGCTAGTTCAACTTAGTCGAGTGCACCAAGCTAGATACACATTATCTAGTTCAGACACACAAGACTTCATTTCACTAACGTACTGTCATATCGTCGTGTCCTGATACTATCTTATCAAGATTGATTAACTATTTGTCCTATATAACCATTCTAACAATTGAAACAAGGATTAACTAAGCATGCAAAGCTTTAACTAAGAAAGTGGGTGATAACGGCGATTTGTCACGTGGTATCGTTACAAATTAATTACCAAACCCTCTCTACACTAATGTAGTATAGAGATGACTCGGATCGTCTCCCAACGAGTGTAATTGATAGAACAATAGTCTTAGGATCGCTAATTATTGTTGGAGTTTTGCAAATATAAACAAGGGGTTTGGATCGAAATAAAACTAATCATACTGAATAAAAAGACAATGCACGTAATCAAACTCTAATCTGGCTAAACTACGATTGCAAAGAAATTAAACAAAACATAAAATAAGCATTCAAAAGTATAAAGGAAGTGCAGGAATTGAAACATGAAGAATAACATAAATGTAAAGCAAAGCATGAAATTAAATCTAACCTAACTAACTGCAACCTAATTACGAAAGAGACATTTAATCAAACACTACGTAGGCATGGAACAAATTAAACTTAATACATGCAATTTTAAACATGGATGATCATTTCATTACAAAAATTCAATAAATGAAAATAAAACAATCAAAGCACATCAAGGAAAATCAATGGAAGGCTTGACGAAATGCTACAAATAGGGCTGCTAGAAATTAAGATGGAACTGCCGATGGCTGCTGGAGCTGACTGTCGGTCGTGGATGGCACCTCCGATTAGAGGTGGAGTGGCACCGCCGGAGCCGTGGAGCTAAGGAATCGATTCTGCCGGAGCTAGGAATGGGCGGAGGAGCTGATGGCTGCGACAGAGCTCGGTCAGTGGAGATGTGGAAGAGGGGCTGCTGATGGCGGAGGAGACCACCGGTCACCGGAGAAGGAGGGGATCCCCTTCCTCTTCGGCGACCGACGAGGAAGACGGTGGCAAGCACGGCTGTGTCGGGTGGAAATCGCGGAGAAGAAATGGTGAAATGTCGGCTCGATCTTGCTTCTGCGCTGCAATGGAATAATTAAGTGGACTTTCTCCACTATCCGATCCAAGCCCCTTTCAATCTCAGCTGTCCAATAGAGCTAGGGTTTAATTGGTTAAATGCTATGATTAATCAAGGTCATGCATCCAATAGCTAGAATTTTTTTGATCTCGTATAGATGTTAGTAATATATGAGAGATGTCCTAAGGCAATCGTCTTATGTATGAACCATTTATATGATAAATGAAGATTCACTATTTGAGTATACATGTTTAATGTATTTGATTGGATCTTAAACTCATTTACTGAATGTCCACGATACGATTCACAGCATGAGAGAATTTGTGATTGGATCACAACTAGTGAGTATCTCTACATGTGTAATTGTGATGTATCGAATTATCCTAGTCGATGAATTGATGGATTTGGACACCATCGATTACAGCCGAGACTAACGAGGTATACTCCTTGGTGTATCAAGCGGTGATTCTCCTTTGGTGGAGACATTGTGATGTCGGAGTTAATCGTGGATGCTAGTTATGGTAACTAGTTCATTGGAGTGACCGGTAGTAAGACTTCATATGGTTCTCTGCATATATAGATATGTCAATGAAGTTCTTACTGTGGCTTAAGTGCGATGTTCCTTTGACTTGCGGTATTCAAGTCATCTTGATCATGGAGACTTATGCTTTGACATCTTAAGCAAACATCTCTAAGGAGATGTGGACCCGAGATGATTGGGTATAAGTCGAAGTGATCGAAGGTGTTTGAATAGCCTATAAAGGATTCACCACTCCTTGCGAGGAGATGTATACCCATGGCCTCTCGTCGGATTGTTACTAAAGTCTTTGGCCAAAGCATTACATGTTTAGAGTAAGGTACTCTTTGATACATGTGGAGTAACTAGAATCCGTAGGACGAGGAAATGATACTTGGGCTAGGTGTGACGTAGTCAGCCTAGTGGGGACTGACACAATAGACCATGTCCTGAACCAAGTGGGTATAAGATGAGTGAAGGGAATGGGGCACGATTAATTCGAGCTATTGAAGGGTTTCAGAAATAGTTCTGGATCAACCGTTGATCTTTTCGGTTAATTGGGGATCATGATGTACTACTAGGTGCCACTCATGATCGTTCTATAATTAATGGTTAATTATAGATGGCCAACATAAACCGAGAACCTATTTGGTCACACGCACAACGAGTGTAATCCAAAGGATTTAAAACGAGCTTGAGAATGGGATTCTCAGACCGAGAGAAATTATGTTTGGTTGGACCAAACATAAAGCGAGCATGAAATTGTTTCAGTCGCAATGGAAGAGTGGATGGGCCGTGTCTTATGAAGACATAATGGATGGACCAAAATGGTTTGGTTCTAATCCAATGGATGAGAATAAACCAAAGGGTTTGGTTTATATTAAACGAATGAACCAAAGGTTGGTTCGGTTCGTTTTAACTTAAAATAAACCATCATGGTTTGGTTTATTTTAACTTATCTTAATGGAGTGGGTTAACGGGCTTTATGGATATGATCCATTAACCATTAAGAGAATTAGTTCTCTATAAAATAGGGCTTAAACCCTAATCCAAGAACCCTAATTAGAGTTGCCGCCCAACCTAATTGTGCCGCCCCCTCCATCTTCTCTCCTAGTCGGTGCCAACCCTAGGTGTGCCGCCGCCCAGCTTTTGTGCCGCCGTCCAAGTCATTGTCGGTGACCAAGCTTAAGCCGGTGAACACTCCGGCGACCCTCCGGTGATCTCTTGTGGGTTCGGTGATAAGGTGAGCTCCACATCTCCTTTAGCCGGCCTCTATTCCTCCACCAAAAGCTGTCCAGTTTTTCTGGACAGCTTGTTTCTTTGTTGTCGGAGCGTCGTTTGGACGACGGTTAGTGCTCCGACAGCGGCTAACTTACCGGAGATTTGATCTCCGGTAATCCTCTGAGGTGGGGGACGAAGGATTCGTCAAACGGTTGACGAATACCTCTCCGGAGAAGCGAGTTTTGAGAACTCGTTTTAGGATCCGAATTTAGATTCGGATCGTGATCATCTCTCGATCACGTCGTCTTCAACACGAGGCTAGTAACCCGTACGAAGACGAAGCTCGTGGCTTAGCGAAGTCATCCCGAGGAGCTCGGCGTGGATACGGATAGAGACGATTCTTACGAGGATCGTTCCGGTTGATGTCGTTCCCGCTACACGTCATACGAAAGGAATAACGTAGATAATTTTCTTTTATTGCAAATTTTAATTTACGGTTATGTCTACACTTGTTGTAATATGCATGCGTGTGTTGTGTGTGTTGTAATAAATATAGATTTATTATTTTTAATTGCTTCCGCTGTGCTCATGTTTGCGAAACATGATCGAACACACACACGCCGCGGTGCCGGAAACCCAACAGTGGTATCAGAGCCCAGGTTGTGTTTCGACATAATCGTAAAATGGTTTTGCGATAGTCATAATGTATTTCTGGAAATTTTCTAATTTTGGAAATTTAGAAGTATTTATGGAAATTTTTCAATTTTGGAAGTTCTAGAAGTATTTATGGAAATCTTCCACTTTTGGAAAGTTGGAAGAATTTATGGAAATTGATATTTTCCATAAATAAAATATTTTATTAGATTCTGGAAATTTGTTTCCTAATTTAATCATGATTTGATTTGGGAAATCAAATCTTAAAAATATTTTATTTCCATAAGTAGTTTCAATGATTTAGGAAATTGGTTTCCTAAATAGATTTTCCTTAATCAAATAATTCCATGAATAAAATATGTGATTAGATTTGAAAATTTGTTTCCTAATTTAATTATGATTTGATTTGGAGAATCAAATCTTAAACATATTTTATTTCCATAAATAGTTATGACATATAAGGAAATTATATACATGACATAATTGTATGTCATGTAATTGCATTAGATGCATAACATTATGCCATGCGTGTCGTGACATGTAGATGTATGCCATGTATGCCATGCCATGTAGATAATAGTTATTTGCATGCAAAGAGGATGAGACATAAAACCCTTAATCAATATTAAAGCCTACACCTTCCATTAATATGGTTAGAACCGAGTTACATTTCTTGTTTGGGTTGTTGGACTCTCTCCAAGCCTCGAACTGAATATGTTCAAACCATGGAATAGTTTAATACTAATATGGTAAGAGTCGAGGTCAATCGTTATCTTTGGTTGTTGGACTCTCTCCAAGCTGGGCTAATTGGTTGAATCGCTCTAACCATATTAAAACTATATCTGATTAATGGGTTGGCTTTAACACAGACATCGGCTTGTTGGACTCTCCAAGGTCGATGTAAAGGGAGGTGAAGTTGGGTGCTATGCATATGATGCATACTTGTTAATGTGTTAACAACCCGATGTATGTGTGAACATTCAATTAGTTGATAGCACATTGTGATAGTTGCATATACGGGATATGCAATCGGTATAGATGATACCTACCGTCGTAGTTATGAATGGCTTGTTGGACTCTCTCGAGGTTGTTCATAACTATGATGGATATCGACCCATTCGGAGATGGACCTCGATCTCGAAGTGATTTTGGGGTTTTTGAAATTTGAAAAATGAATGGGATTTATAAATGTATATTGATGCATTTTAAAATCATCTTTCTCATATATGCTCGTTTTGTATTTCTAGAATTGATCATGTTGTCTTTTAATTTGCGTTCCATTTTGATTGAATAAATTGGTAGCGAGCTTCATGGACTAGCTTAGAAAGCTTGAGAATTATTCTCAAGGTTGAAAAGCTTGCAAATGTCCTCGAAAGCGCCTCTTCACTTGATCCTAGTGACGATGCAACTGGACCAATTGTTGGCCTATCGAAACATGTGAGTGATTACGAACAAATGAGTTGCATCATGCTAGCCGATGGAACCCAAGCTACAGCGACATGAGCATATGGATGCTCATATCGTAGTCCTTCATCTTTGTGAGTTGGTTGATGAGCAAGTGAGATTGAAGGTTCGAAGTCTCAGCTCCTCTTCACCTCCGAGATGCTAGGAGGTTTATACGTGCGCTCGATATCTTTGAAAGCTGTGGAGTCTTAGAAGCATGAGCGGGGAGTCTTGTTAGTTGATTCCTCGAAGAAAGGTTCTAAGAGGAAGTCAAAGGAACAGCGAAGGGCTAAGAAGGTAGAACTAGCACAAAGGAAACTTGCCATCATTATGGCAAGGAGAGCCATTCTTGAAGAAAGTGCAAGATTTATCTTGAGTCCGTGAAGAAGGATAAGGCATCGGATGCCCCATCTTCTTGAAATCTTCTTTATTGATTGTCATTCTATTTCCTCGGACACTTGGGTATTTGATCTGGTGTGGCTCACATATATGTAATGACATACATGGGCTAAGGAATAGAAGAAGACTCGTCGAGGAGAGTCAAATTTACGTGTTGGGAATGGAGCAAGGTTCTTGCACTTGCTATTGGGAACTTATTTGTTGGAACTCCTAGGACTTGTCTTAGAATGGACAATTGCTTTTATGTTCCTTCGTTGATAAAGAACATCATTTCTATTTCTTGTTTAAATAGAAATGGGTACCATTTACTTTAGTAACAATTGTTGTTACATAACTTTGAATGGAGTTCTTTATGGAATTTGGAACTTTAAGCAATGGTGTTTATCGTTGGGCGTATCCGGTGACATTTTCAATATCGAAGCGAGCAACAGCGTGCTCGAAAGGATAATCAAATAGACTCCTATATGTGGCATTGTCGTCTTGGCCATATAAGCAAGAAACGCATGTCCGAATTACACCGATGTGGAATTCTGGAATCGTTTGAATTGGATTCATACGATACATGCGAATCATGCTTAAAAGGCAAGATGACTAAGTTACCTTTTACTGGAAAAGGTGACCGAGTGGGAGAGTTACTAGGTCTAGTACATACTGATGTATGTGGACCTATGTCAACTCAAGCTTTAGGAGGCTATAGCTACTTCATTACCTTCACCGATGATCACTCACGGTTTGGGTATGTGTTCTTGATGAAACACAAGTCTGAAGCCTTTGAAAGGTTCAAAGAATTCAGAAATGAAGTAGAAACAACATGACAAGAGTATTAAAATACTTCGATCGGATCGAGGTGGTGAATACTTAAGTCAAGAGTTTCTTGATTATCTAAGAGACAATGGCATATTGTCTCAATGGACTCCGCCCTATACACCACAGTATAATGGTGTATCTGAGAGGCGTAACCGGACCTTGTTGGACATGGTCAGGTCAATGATGAATCATGCGACTCTTCCCAAGTCCTTTTGGGGTTATGCACTTCAGACTGCTGTTTACTTGTTAAACAGAATGCCTACCAAGGTAGTCTCAACTACTCCATATGAGATATGGAATGGTAAGAAACCTCATGTATCTTACTTGAAGATATGGGGTTGTCCTGCTTATGTGAAGCGGTATATCGAGACAAATTGGATGCTAAGTCGATAAATGTCTATTTATTGGATACCCTAAGGAAACAAGGGTTACCAATTCTATCATCTGTGGAACAAAGGTGTTTGTTTGAGGCATCTTTGTGTTTCTAGAGAAAGAGTTTCTCTTGCAAGAAAACCGGGGGAGTGTTATCGAGCTTGAGGAGGCTCGAGAGACTCAAATAGACATTGATGAGATACCTGGTGAAGCACAACAGCCGACAACTCATAGTGATGAGCAATCGGTTGGACCTATTGTAACACCACATCTTCGTAGATCTGGTAGAACCACATCATTCACGAGAGATATGGATTTCTCGTAAGTGAATCGAACGACGTGTTACTCATTGATGATGAGGAGCCTACCAGTTATGAAGAAGTGCTGACAAGTTCAGAAAGGGATAAGTGGCTTGATTCCATGAAGTCGGAAATGGATTCCATGTATGAAAACCAAGTTTGGAACTTGGTTGACCCACCTGAAGGCATAAAGCCTATAGGGTGCAAGTGGGTTTTCAAGAAGAAAACCGACATGGATGATAATGTGATTACCTATAAGGCTAGATTGGTGGCGAAAGGATATCGTCAAAAATAAGGTGTTGATTATGACGAAACCTATTCGCCTGTAGCTATGCTTAAATCCATTCGGATGCTCCTGTCCATAGCGGCTCATTATGATTATGAGATATGGCAGATGGATGTGAAAATAGCTTTCCTTAATGGAAACCTGCTCGAGGACGTGTATATGATACAGCCTGAGGGTTTCACATCGGTTGATAAAACCAAGGTATGCAAATTGCGACGGTCCATTTATGGATTGAAGCAAGCATCCAGGAGATGGAATATTCGTTTTGATGAGACAATCAAAAAGTTTGATTTCTCACAAAATCCAGACGAACCTTGTGTGTACAAGAAGGTTAGTGGGAGTGCAGTCGTGTTCCTAGTATTGTATGTCGATGACATACTACTTATAGGAAACGATGTTTCAATCTTACAGTCAGTGAAGGTTTGGTTATCCAAGACATTCTCCATGAAAGACCTGGGAGAAGCAACCTACATCCTCGGGATTAAAATCTATAGAGATAGATCGAAACGGTTGCTTGGTCTTTCGCAGTCTACATATATAGACCGAGTGCTAAAGAGGTTTAGCATGTCGGAATCCAAGAAAGGTTTCTTACCCATCAGGCATGGGGTACACCTTTCGAAGTCTATGTGTTCGCGCACAGAAGACGAGAGGATTTGCATGAGTAAGATTCCATATGCATCCGCAATAGGATCTATCATGTATGCTATGTTATGTACAAGGCCCGATGTATTGTACGCTCTGAGTGTCACGAGCAGATACCAGTCCGATCCAGGAATGGATCATTGGGCGGCTGTTAAGACGATCCTTAAGTACTTGAGAAGAACTAAGGATGTGTTCCTAATATATGGAGAAGGGTACATGGTGATACGTGGGTATACGGATGCCAGCTCCAGACAGACAAGGATGATTCCATGTCTCGATGCGAGTATGTATTCACCAGAATGGGCGCAATAAGTTGGAAAGGTTCCAAGCTTGACACTATAGCGGATTACGCCACTAAAGGCGAGAATACGTTGCGGCTAGGCGACAAAGGAAGCGGTTTGGATCAATAAGTTCATCTATGAACTTGATGTGGTCTCATCAATGATCCAAACATGTGCTTCGCCGCTATCATCTTATCAGAGAGATCATCAGTAGGAACGAAATACAAATCGAGAAAATTCCCACTGAAAG
Organism: Wurfbainia villosa; assembly: GCA_025175895.1. Lineage (NCBI taxonomy): Eukaryota > Viridiplantae > Streptophyta > Magnoliopsida > Zingiberales > Zingiberaceae > Wurfbainia > Wurfbainia villosa. Next base: position 16,028,891 of record CM046000.1, on the reverse strand, counting down.
AAACTTAGCGGATCCTTTGACTAAAGCATTACCTCAAAGTAAGTTTGAGGGTCATGTTAGAGCTTATGGTATTGGATACCGTAGCGATTGGCATTAGACCAAGTGGGAGTCTGTTAGTAATATATATGAGAGATGTCCTAAGGCAATCGCCTTATGTATGAACCATTTATATGATAAATGAAGATTCACTATTTGAGTATACATGTTTCATGTATTTGATTGGATCTTAAACTCATTTATTGAATGTCACGATCGATTCACGGCATGAGAGAATTTGTGATTGGATCACAACTAGTGAGTATCTCTACATGTGTAATTGTGATGTATCGGAATAATCCTAGTCGATGAATTGATGGATTTGGACACCATCGATTACATCGAGACTAACGAGGTATACTCCTTGGTGTATCAGCGGTGATTCTCCTTTGGTGGAGACATTGTGACGTCGGAGTTAATCGTGGATGCTAGTTATGGTAACTAGTTCATTGGGTGACCCGGTAGTAAGACTTCATATGGTTCTCTGCATATATAGATATGTCAATGAAGTTCTTACTGTGGCTTAAGTGCGATGTTCCTTTGACTTGCGGTATTCAAGTCATCTTGATCATGGAGACTTATGCTTTGACATCTTAGGCAAACATCTCTAAGGAGATGTGGACCCGGGATGATTGGGTATAAGTCGAAGTGATCGAAGGTGTTTGAATAGCCTATAAAGGATTCACCACTCCTTGCGAGGAGATGTATATCCATGGCCTCTCGTCGGATTGTTACTAAAGTCTTTGGCCAAAGCATTACATGTTTAGAGTAAGGTACTCTTCGATACATGTGGAGTAATTAGAATCCATAGGACGAGGAAATGATACTTGGGCTAGGTGTGACGTAGTCAGCCTAGTGGGGACTGACACAATAGACCATGTCCTGAACCAAGTGGGTATAAGATGAGTGAAGGGAATGAGGCACGATTAATTCGAGCTACTAAAGGGTTTCAGAAATAGTTCTGGATCAACCGTTGATCTTTTCGGTTAATTGGGGATCATGATGTACTACTAGGTGCCACTCATGATCGTTCTATAATTAATGGTTAATTATAGATGGCCAACATAAACCGAGAACCTATTTGGTCACACGCACAACGAGTGTAATCCAAAGGATTTAAAACGAGCTTGAGAATGGGATTCTCAGACCGAGAGAAATTATGTTTGGTTGGACCAAACATAAAGCGAGCATGAAATTGTTTCAGTCGCAATGGAAGCGTGGATGGGCCGTGTCTTATGAAGACATAATGGATGGACCAAAATGGTTTGGTTCTAATCCAATGGATGAGAATAAACCAAAGGGTTTGGTTTATATTAAACGAATGAACCAAAGGTTGGTTTGGTTCGTTTTAACTTAAAATAAACCATCATGGTTTGGTTTATTTTAACTTATCTTAATGGAGCGGGTTAACGGGCTTTATGGATATGATCCATTAACCATTAAGAGAATTAGTTCTCTATAAAATAGGGCTTAAACCCTAATCCAAGAACCCTAATTAGAGTTGCCGCCCAACCTAATTGTGCCGCCCCCTCCATCTTCTCTCTTAGTCGGCGCCAACCCTAGGTGTGCCGCCGCCCAGCTTTTGTGCCGCCGTCCAAGTCATTGTCGGCGACCAAGCTTCAGCCGGTGAACACTCCGGCAACCCTCCGGTGATCTCTTGTGGGTTCGGTGATAAGGTGAGCTCCACATCTCCTTTAGCCGGCCTCTATTCCTCCACCAAAAGCTGTCCAGTTTTTCTGGACAGCTTGTTTCTTTGTTGTCGGAGCGTCGTTTGGACGACGGTTAGTGCTCCGACAGCGGCTAACTTACCGGAGATTTGATCTCCGGTAATCCTCTGAGGTGGGGGACGAAGGATTCGTCAAACGGTTGACGAATACCTCTCCGGAGAAGCGAGTTTTGAGAACTCGTTTTAGGATCCGAATTTGGATTCGGATCGTGATCATCTCTCGATCACGTCGTCTTCAACACGAGGCTAGTAACCCGTATGAAGACGAAGCTCGTGGCTTAGCGAAGTCATTCCGAGGAGCTCGGCGTGGATACGGATAGAGACGATTCTTACGAGGATCGTTCCGGTTGATGTCGTTCCCGCTACACGTCATACGAAAGGTATAACGTAGATAATTTTCTTTTATTGCAAATTTTAATTTACGGTTATGTCTACACTTGTTGTAATATGCATGCGTGTGTTGTGTGTGTTGTAATAAATATAGATTTATTATTTTTAATTGCTTCCGCTGTGCTCATGTTTACGAAACATGATCGAACACACACACGCCGCGGTGCCGGAAACCCAACAATAGATGGGTCTGATCATTCTGAAAGGCTAATCATGATCGGTCGAATCTGGATGAACGGTCAAGATGTCCAGATCTTAATGTGTGGACCTGATCTCTCCAATCTGGATAAATAGCTCAGAATCAGGCTGCTTTCATCAGACGGTCCATATCGCTCAGATCTGATCTCTTGATTAAATTGCCCTCGATCATGATGAATGGTCCAGATTGATCCAGCTTAAAATATCCTTCTAGCCCTAGATGAAGCCATATTTGACCCAGCATATACTTAGTATTCATTTCTTTGATTTACCAATGGGCGAGATTTATAGATTAAATCGATAGGCTCGGTAAGTTGGGAAATGATATTATTTATATGGTGTGTCGTTGATTATAGGAGGAAACCGTGTCCTATATATTAGAATGATGATGTCCCCTTGAGGAGCTCATAAGGTTCATCATGTAAACCCTCCAGGTGGACTAGGTCCGACATGATGAAAAGGTTGAGTGGTACTACTCATGGAGTTACATGTTGATTAATTAATGGTCAGTAAATTAATTAATCGATGGACATTTAAGATCTTAAACATGGGGAGAAAATGTACATATAATATATGGAGCCCATATTAACTTATGGGGGTTGGTGAGGTAGATCAATGATAATCCTTTATTGGATTGGATTATCATTAATGGATCGGACTTTATGTGGGCTTGATCCATTGGGTGGCCAAGATCCAACTCCTCCTCATGGTCCCTATTGTAGCCTATTAATACCTCATCAAGCCTAGATCCAATGGATGGAAACAAAACTCTAGATCCAAAGGTAGAGATTAAATCTCTAGATCCGACGGTTGAGATTAAATCTCTAGAACCGACGGTTGAGATTAAATCCCTGGAACCAATGGTGGAGATTAAAACAAGGCTTATCCCTAAACTCTATAAAAGGAGGCTTTAGGGTTGGCGTGGAGAACAGTAAAAGGAAGCATAGGAGTTTGGAGTTGGCGGCAAGGCTTGGAGATTAGGGTTTGGGCTTGACGGCACCAAATAAGGAAAGTCTTTCCTTGTTTTCTTCTTCTCCATTGGTGGTCAGCGCCCATAGAAGCCTTTCCAGCCCTTGGCCGGCATCCAAAGTAGCTCTTCTCCTTCTCCTTGGACAGTGGAACCTAGGCTTAGGGTCCTCCCTTGAAGCTCTTGGTCGGCAACCATCTTTTCCTCCCTTCTCCTTGTTGGCCAGCGGCAAGCAAGTTGCTTGTTGCTTATTGGTTGGTTGAAAGAAGGAAAAGGGTCTTGTTTCTATTTTTCCTCTTGCTCGGGACGAGCAAGAAAGAAAGATTGGTGATCTAGGAGCTTCGACTTTTGGTAGATCGTCGCCCACACGACGTTCGAAAGGAGGAAGGTCATACAATGGAAGATCGAGAGGTATATCGATTCTGTATTTTCATTTGTTACACGTTTATATTTGCTTTTCAATCATATGCATGATATATATTCTATTTTGTGGCTAAATATACTTGGACCGCGAACATAAACACAAAAGCCGGCGATCTGTACATCGTCTATTCCGTGACTATTCGTAGAATAGAGGTTGGTCGCTTGGACAACAAATTTGTTCAAGTGACCACTCTACTCAAATAGCACGACGATGACAAGGTTGCTTGGGCAATCCCTCTTGTCAAGGATAAATTTTTTTTATCCAGGGACATAGAAGGGATCACCTTGAACAAGCGACCGAGTTGAAGTAGGAAGCGAAGTTTCCCCTCCCAACATGTGGTATCAAAGCCACGGTTTCCGATTTTGTGTGTTTAGGATTTGGTTACTCTTATGCATTTTTCATATATTATATGTGTCGGATAATAGTAGGATATGCATAGGTTAACTCTTTGGTTGCAGGCATAAGATCCGACTATTATGGCCATATGTGTGTATGTGATTGTATGTGTGTAATAGTATATTTTGTTGAATCCTCGGGGTTGACGAGGCTAGTATTTAATTTTTTGTAAATTAGATACGGCATTGTTTAGCCACTCTTTCTATTTTAGTTTACTTTCGATCTAGATTTCATGTACACTCCCTCGTAGAGTATAGGATCAATGGATGTAAATTAAAATAGTTTTTAGTCTCGGCTCGGATCTCCGGATGGCTCGTACATGGTGTAGGAAGAGCGGACGAGATGGCGATACGACAGGAGACATATTGAAGACAAAAGCCATAATAGTTGGAAAAATTTTATTTTTCATATTTATTGCTTATTGTTTGATATGCATGTCGTAGGCTAGAAAATTCCTCAAATTCAAATTATTAAGTGGGAGAGGGAAATTTTTATAAATTCTCATGACCTCCATTACGATTTGACAAGTGATGCAAACAAACTTGCACGTTGGCTCTGAGTGCCTTCCTCCCCATCGGATGAGTTTGTTTGTTGATCACAAGGTAAAATATGGTTATAGGAAATTATTAAGGAGTGTGTGTACTTCCCCATCGGAAGGCACATAACCCATGATAATTATCTTGGTACCGAGTAATGGTGAACACTTAGATACAAATATAAGTATCCTCCCCATCGGAGTCACTGCTTTTATTTGTAGGGCCGAAGAGGAACCAACTATTAATTTTACTTGTCAAAAAGTTAGGTTGACAAGATAGTAAAATTAATGGGTAAAACCTCCTCTTACAAATGTAGAATTCGTATATGTCCACACTATCGTGGCATACGATATTCTCGGTGTTTTGAGTGTTGGTTGATTTTAAAATTTTATTGTTTGAGGAATCAATAATTTTTTGAAATCTAATGTTTTGATCTATGTGATTCTCAGGTTTTCTTTCAAAATGACTTTCAACCCGCTTGCTGTGATACTAAAAGAGAATAAACTTACTGGACCCAACTATGTTGATTGGAAGAGGAATCTAGACATTGTCTTGACTACTAAGGAATACAAATATGTACTCCTCGAAGAGTGCCCTCCTAAGCCTGCGGATGATTCTGGGGAAAAGGAGAAAGAGAGTTATAAGAAGTGGATAAAGGTCGATGAGATGGCGCGTTGTTACATTTTGGCATCTATGTCAAATGTACTGCAACATCAGCATCAAGCCATGCCCACTGCTTATGACATGATGCTCAATCTCAAAGAGCTTTTCGGACACCAGAATCGGGCTGCAAGGCAGGAAGCCATGAGGAACCTAATGACGACCACCATGATCGAGGGAACACCCATAAGGGATCATGTTTCAAGATGATAGCTATTTGAATGAGTTGGAAGTCCTCGGAGCTGAGATCGATGGGGAAACCCAGGTCGATATCATTCTCCAATCTCTACCTAGGAGTTTTAAGCAGTTTCGCCTGAACTACAACATGAACAAGAGGTTGTATTAGTTGGCGGAGCTTCTAACAGAACTCCAGGCGGTAGAGGGGCTATTTCGTCAGAGTGCTCAGGCACATGCCATGGTGACCCAAAAGGTTTCTACTTCTAAGCCGAAAGGCAAGAAGAAGAAGAAACAAACTGGGGCAAAGGCGGTGGGAGGAACTCAGGGAGGAGTGAAGAAGCCGAAAGGCAAGTGCTTCACTTGTAAGCAGACTGAACACTGGAAGAAGGACTGCCCCAACCGCAAGCAGAACAAAGGTATATCTTTTGGTCTAGTCGTTGAAACATGTTTAGCGGTGCTATCTACCGGCACCTAGTGTGTAGATACGGGAGCCACTGATCATGTCTGCAATACTTTGTAGGGGTTTTAGGAAACCAGACGACTGGCTGAGGGGGAGATTACTGTGTACTTGAGCGATGCTACGAAGGTGGCGGCTGTTGCAGTGGGAGACGTTCATTTATCTTTTGAGAAAAATAAAGTTTTGGTTCTTAAGAATTGCCTTTATGTACCTTTATTTAGAAAGAATTTAATTTCGATTTCTAAATTGTTTATGGATGGATATTCTATTTCTTTTAATGATAGAGTTGTTATAAAAAAGAATAGGGACATTATCTGTTCAGGTGCATTGATAGGAAATCTATACACACTCAAACCAAAGCCTCCCACGATGCAAATTGAAGTTAATAACTCATCTTCTAATTTCAATAAGAGAAAAGAACCTTCGAAGATGAACCAAACATATCTTTGACATCTAGGCTTAGTCATATTAACCTAAGCAGAATTCAAAGGTTGATAGCTGATGGACCTCTGGGTTCATTAGTGGTGGAAGATTTTCCAACCTGCGAATCTTGCTTGGAGGGTAAAATGACCAAGAGGCCTTTTAAGGCCAAGGGGTATAGAGCCAAAGATGTGTTACAATTGGTTCATTCTGATTTGTGTGGTCCTATGTCTATCCAGGCTAGAGGTGGTTTTGAGTATTTCGTCTCTTTTATAGAAAATTATTCGAGATATGGATACATTTACTTGATGCGCCGAAAGTCTGAATGCTTTGACAAGTTCAAATAATTCAAGGTTGATGCGGAGAAACGTCAAGGTAGTATCAAGACACTGCGATCTGATCGTGGTGGTGAGTACCTCTTGGGAGAGTTTAGGAACTACTTATCAGAGGTTGGAATTCAATCCTAATTGTCTGCACCTGGCACACCCCAGCAGAATGGTGTAGCAGAGCGAAGGAATAGAACTCTTATGGAGATGGTTGGATCGATGATGAGTTATTCTGAGTTGCCAGATTCATTCTGGGGATATGCTCTAGATACGACGGTGTACATTCTGAACTTGGTTCCATCTAAATCAGTGCTTTCTACTCCCACAGAATTGTGGACTAGGTGAAAGCTTAGTCTAAGACATATTCAGATTTGGGGGAGTCCAGCACATGTGCTGAAGGCAGATGCTAGTAAGTTGGAACCTTGTACAGAAGTACGCATGTTTGTTGGCTATCCTAGAGGAACGAAAGGTGGTTTATTTTATAGTCCTAGAGATCAGAGGGTGATCGTTAGCACGAACGCAAAATTTCTAGAAGAAGACTATGTGATGAACCACAAGCCCATGAGTAAGATTATTCTGTAGGAAATAAAAGAGGAAGTCACTTCTTCAGTACCACCGTACAAGAGGATATACCACAAGTCACTGCACCGCGTGTCACAGAGGATACATAGGTGATACCTCATCGTAGTGGGAGGGTTGTGAGACAGCCTGATAGATTCATGTTCTTTGGAGAATCTTCTGATTTGGTCCCTGGCGAACATGAACCTAATCCCTGGACATATGACGAGGCAATCCAAGATAAAGATGCAGCATCTTGGCAAAGTGTAATGAATACTGAGATTGAATCTATGGATTCAAATTAGGTCTGGGAGCTAGTGGAACCACCCGATGGTGTAAAAACCATTGGATGAAAGTGGATCTACAAAAGAAAGAGAGGAATAGATGGGAAGGTTGAGACCTTCAAAGCGAGACTTATTGCGAAGGGGTATACTCAGAAAAAGGGTATCGATTATGAGGAGACATTTTCGCCGGTAGTCATGCTTAAGTCTATCCGGATTCTCTTATGCATTGCAGCTCATATGGATTATGAGGTGTGGCAGATGGATGTCAAGACAGCTTTCCTTAATGGAAGTCTTGAGGAAAACATCTATATGAAGCAACCAGAGGGATTCATTGCGAAGGGCAAAGAGCATCTTGTATGTAAGCTTAATCGGTCCATTTATGGATTGAAGCAAGCTTCGAGGTCTTGGAACATCCGACTTGATGAGGTAATCCAGTCTTATGGATTTATTTAAAGTCCGGATGAGTCTTGTGTATACAAGAGATGTGACAGAAACGTAGTGGTATTTCTTTTACTATACGTAGATGATATTTTGTTGATTGACAACAATATTAAGGTGTTATCGAACATAAGGGTATGGTTGTCCAAACAGTTTGATATGAAGGACTTGGGAGAAGTGGGACACATCCTTGGGATCAAGGTTATAAGGGATCGCAGGAAAAGGATGTTGTTCTTATCCCAAGCTTCATACATAGACACGATTATGGATCATTTTAGCATGCAGAACTCCAAGAAGGGTTTTCTACCTTTCAGGCATGGAGTTCCTTTATCTAAGGAGATGTGTCCTAGAACATCTGAGGAGATAGAGGAGATGAAGGCGGTTCCTTATGCCTCGGTAGTAGGAAGCCTCATGTATGCGATGCTATGTACGAGACCAGATATCTGCTTTGTCGTGGGCATGGTTAGCAGATATCAGAGTAATCTAGGACAGGGACATTGGATTGCGGTAAATCATATATTGAAGTACCTAAGAAGGACTAGGGATTATATGCTGGTTTACCAGGAAAACTAATTACTCCCTGTGGGCTACACGAATTCTGACTTACAATATGATAGGGATAACAGTAAGTCTATCTCAGGTTTTGTGTTTACTTTGGGAGGTGGAGCCATTGTATGGAGGAGTGTCAAGCAGAAATGTGTGGCGGACTCCACCATGGAAGCTGAGTATGTGGCAGCCTCTCAGGCGGCCAAAGAAGCTATGTGGCTCAGGAACTTCCTGATGGACTTGGATGTGATTCCTGGTTTGCCCAGAACTATCACAATTTATTGTGATAATAGTGGTGCAATTGCAAACTCGAAGGAACCACGAGCCCATAAGGCTAGTAAACACATAAAGTGCAAGTACCACCTGATACGAGAAATCGTAAAGAGAGGAGAAGTTGTTGTGGCCAAGATTGCATCAGAGGATAACCTGGCAGATCCTTTCACTAAGGCCCTTTCGGTGAGAGCTTTTGATAGGCATGTGGAGGGAATGGGGATCAGATGTATGACAGTTTGAGGACAGCATAGTCTTTTAGTATAAGTGAGAGATTGTTGGGATGTATACTGAAAAGTCTATCTTTTGTATGAACATCTTTATTTTGAAATAAGAATCACATGATCATTGTTTGTATATTTTTATGGTTATGCATATTGTCTAATACATTACATTGTAGATAACATGGTGTGTGGTGTCACACGGGAGATCATATTATCGGCTCCTTGTAAAGTATAAGTATAGGCTCACAATCGAGATGACTTTGGATAAACCATTGGTATGGTTATAGTGTGATTTGGTATTGGTTTGTCTTGACCATAAAATCACACTAGTACACTTTGTGTGTATTGAGCTGGACTGACTTAGAGTTGATTCGATTTATTGCTGACTACATAATCGAATCAGACCTCAGATATTATATTGTGCATACTCTTAATTCTGATATAATAATGGGCACATATACTTAGTATTCATTTCTTTGATTTACCAATGGACGAGATTTATAGATTAAATCGATAAGCCCGGTAAGTTGGGAAATGAAATTATTTATATGGTGTGTCGTTGATTATAGGAGGAAACCGTGTCCTATATATTAAGATGATGATATCCCCTTGAGGAGCTCATAAGGTTCATCATGTAAACCCTGCAGGTGGACTTGGTCCCGCATGATGAAAAGGTTGAGTGGTACTACTCATGGAGTTAGATGTTGATTAATTAATGGTAAGTAAATTAATTAATCGATGGACATTCGAGATCTTAAACACGAGGAAAAAATGTACATATAATATATGAAGCTCATATTAACTTATGGGGGTTGGTGAGGTAGATCAATGATAATCCTTTAATGGATTGGATTATCATTAATGGATCGGACTTTATGTGGGCTTGATCCATTGGGTGGCCAAGATCCAACTCCTCCTCATGGTCCCTATTGTAGCCTATTAATACATCATCAAGCCTAGATCCAATGGATAGAAATAAAACTCTAGATCCAAAGGTAGAGATTAAATCTCTAGATCCGACGGTTGAGATTAAATCTCTAGAACCGACGGTTGAGATTAAATCCCTAGAACCAATGGTGGATATTAAAACAAGGCTTATCCCTAAACTCTATAAAAGGAGGCTTTAGGGTTGGCATGGAGAACAATAAAAGGAAGCATAGGAGTTTGGAGTTGGCGGCAAGGCTTGGAGATTAGGATTTGGGCTTGGCGGCACCAAATAAGGAAAGTCTTTCCTTGTTTTCTTCTTCTCCATTGGTGGCCGGCGCCCATAGAAGCCTTTCCAGCCCTTGCCTGGCATCCAAAGTAGCTCTTCTCCTTCTCCTTGGCCGGTGGAACCAAGGCTTAGGGTCCTCCCTTAAAGCTCTTGGCCGGCAACCATCTTTTTCTCCCTTCTCCTTGTTGGCCGGCGGCAAGCAAGTTGTTTGTTGCTTGTTGGTTGGTTGAAAGAAGGAAAAGGGTCTTGTTTCTATTTTTCCTCTTGCTCGGGACGAGCAAGGAAGGAAGATTGGTGATCTAAGAGCTTCGACTTTTGGTAGATCATCGCCCACACGACGTCCGAAAGGAGGAAGGTCATACAATAGAAGATCGAGAGGTATATCGATTCTCTATTTTCATTTGTTACATGTTTATATTTGCTTTTCAATTATATGCATGATATATATTCTATTTTGTGGCTAAATATACTTGGACCCCGAACATAAACACAAAAGCCGGCGATCCGTACATCATCTATTCTGCGGCTATTCGTAGAATAGAGGTTGGTCGCTTGAACAAGTTTGTTCAAGTGACCACTCTAATCGAATAGCACGACAATGACAAGGTTGCTTGGGCAATCCCTCTTGTCAAGGATAATTTTTTTTTATCCGGGGACGTAGAAGGGATCACCATGAACAAGCGACTGAGTTGAAGTGGGAAGCGAAGTTTCCCCTCCCAACAACACAAGCAATAAAAATAGGCACAATCCTCACTATGAATGAAAAAAAAAATCATCTCAATCTATCAGCACAGAATCCATCACCAAGTAGTAACCACATGCAATCAAATAATCCATTCAAGTCAATAAATCCCCGAAACTCAACAATGAAATTTAACTAGCTTTCACGACTTCTAAAATGATATAAAGGAATGCATAAGAAATTTATTTGAAAACCCGATAAAATAAAAACTCAACAACCAAAACTTAACAACTAAAACAAAAACAAATAAAATAAAAGAAACATATATACAAAGAAAAAGAAAAGAGGTGAAATGTAGCAAACTCCCCTGAGGTCTTGGCGGTTGAAGAAGATTTAGCAGGAGGAGCCACTCAAGCAGTGGACTGCTCCGAAAGAAATCCCGTCCCGGTGGTTGAAGAAGATTCAGTGTAAGCATCCATGCTGGGAGTGGAATGGACTGAATGGGGGTGAGTGCCTTCATGGTGTGATCATGATAATACTGTGCTGCTCCCTCCAATATTATCACCTCATCATAAGTAATCTCTGGTGGTCAGAGACGATTCATCAGAAGTTTCCAGGCTGGAGGCTGGATTATTGCATTCAGTGTTGAGGTCTTTATGAGCAAAAATGTTGGAGGCTTTTGCTGTGATAGGAGTGTCAGTCTGGAGGTCTCCAGCTATCCATCACTCCTATATCAGGCTGGTAATTCTAGGTGTTGATATCTAGTAGCTGCTCCTCTTCTTCAGGACATGCATACTCCAAGGAATTAGGAAGAAGATCTAATTGTAGATCCTTTTGTTGCACAACTGAAGGAAACAACTCTGAGAGTGATGCCTCTTCTGCAATATTATCTTCAATAAAACTACAAGCAACTTCAGTTGGCAACTCATCAATAGTATCATCCACATTTAAAATAGCAGCAACTTCCTCAAAACCTACACATGCATCAATACCAACAATAATATTTGCAGCAATACTAATATCATTTAGTGTTCTGCATGTATCAATATTATCATCAAAGTACACAACATCAGTATTCACATCGATATTTGGAACATTACAATGTACATCATCACAACTCACAGCAGCGGAGTCCTGTAGAGTTGTAGAAGTAGAAACTAGCGCATCCTCAACTCTACAATCCATCTCCTCAAGCACATCAATTTGCCTCGGCATAAAGCAACAAGGAATAGCCTCCGATAGAGGTTGAATGAATTCTTGTGCCTGCATCTACTGGATGGATGATCTAAGCTGATCTAACTGACTTCCATTTCATGTTCTGATGCTTCAATTTCTTGTTGGGAATAGAGACCACTGGTCATCTGCATTTGCTTTGTAGCTAGCTGCTGGATAAGTTTTCTCAAATCTTGTATTGAATCATCTTGTGGGCTAGGGTTAGAAGCTTGTTCACTATGGTTCTGAAAATCCCAATGGACTTTGATATGCAGAAGAATGTTGAGCATCTTGATGTTGTGCTACCTCATATGTGTAAGATGATCGATCTTCCCAACTAAGCATGCAAGTACTAGTAGATGATGGGGGTGAATAACACTGAGGTTGTTTAGGAATGTATTGATGCACGTGCCCATATCTCAAATCTAAATTGTAAGCATGTGTATCAGAAAATGAATTATACCTATCTTGCTGATATGACTGATGATACTGAGACATAGGTTGATTATACTGAGACTGGTACTGGAGATGTTGATAGTTAGATTGATAATACTGAGAATATGCATATGTAATACTCCTACCATAATATCCAGTGTCTGGATAATGAATGTCACTAAAGTCTCAAAATGACTGATAATATGGATCCATGATCAAAGAAATTTCCTATTTTTATCCTGAAACACTGGCGAATAAAATCAAAAGATACAGAAAACATGTAAAATAGAACACATGGATATACAAGACATAAAAGAAACCCTCAACAAAACTTTTGAATTTTGATTTTTTTTTTAGAAAAATAAACAAACAATCCTAAGTCTACCAAACATCATTACACTCCCCGATAAAGGCGCCAAAATTTGATAACGGCGGTTTGTCGTGTGGTACTGTTACAAATTAATTATCAAACCCTCTCTACACTAATGTAGTATAGAGATGACTCGGATCGTCTCCCAATGAGTGTAATTGATAGAACAATAGTCTTAGGATCGCTAATTATCGCTGGAGTTTTGCAAATGTAAACAAGGGATTTGGATCGAAATAAAACTAATCATACTGAATAAAAAGACAATGCACGTAATCAAACTCTAATCTGGCTAAACTAGATTGCTAAGAAATTAAACAAAATATAAAATAAATATTCAAAAGTATAAAGGAAGTGGAGAAATTGAAACATACAGAATAACATAAATGTAAAGTAAAACATGAAATTAAATCTAACCTAACTAACTGCAACCTAATTACTAAAGAGACATTTAATCAAACATTACATAGGCATGGAATAAATTAAACTACATGTACAATTTTAAACATGGAAGATCATTTCATTACAAACATTCAACAAATGAAAAAAAACAATCAAAGCACGTCAAGGAAAATCAATGGAAGGCTTAACGAAATGCTAGAAACAGGGCTGCTGGAAATTAAGATGGAACTGCCGGCACCGGTGGCTGCTGGAGCTGACTGCCGGTCATGGATGGCACCTCCGCTCGGAGGTGGAGTGGCACCGCCGGAGCTGTGGAGCTAAGGAATCGATTCTGCCGGAGCTAGGAATGGGCGGAGGAGCTGATGGCTGCGACGGAGCTCGGTCGGTGGAGATGTGGAAGAGGGGTTGCTGATGGCAGAGGAGACCACCGGTCACCGGAGAAGGAGGGGATCCCCTTCCTCTCCGGCGATCGGCGAGGAAGACGACGGCGAGCGCGGCTGTGTCGGGTGGAAATCGCGGAGAAGAAATGGTGAAATGCCGGCTCGATCTTGCTTCTGCGCTGCAATGGAATAATTAAGTGGATTTTCTCCACCGTCCGATCCAAGCCCCTTTCAATCTCAGCCGTCCAATAGAGCTAGGTTTTAATTGGTTAAATGCTGTGATTAATCAAGGTCGTGCATCCAACGGCTAGAATTGTTTCGATCTCGTATGGATGGATCTGATCAATTTGAAAGGCTAATCACGATCGGTCGAATCTGGATGAACGGTCAAGATGTCCAGATCTTAATGTGTGGACCGGATCTCTTCAATCTGGATAAATAGCTCAAAATCAGACTGCTTTCATCGGACGATCCATATCGCTCAGATATGATCTCTTGATTAAATTGCCCTCGATCATGATGAATGGTCCAGATTGATCCAGCTTAAAATATCCTTCTAGCCCTAGATGAAGCCATATTTGATCTAACTCGAGTCCAATCCATTGGCTCATCTCGATCTCCTACGATTAAGATGTAAAACTTACATATAAGTCTAAAATTTAGGAGAATTTACACTAAGGTCCAAAAATATATCCAACTCATAAAACATGTAAATAATCGATAAATAAACACACGAGAGGATTAAAACAGTGATATTAAGGGCCAAAATAACCTTACAAAATGGTAGTTATCAGTGGGTACACTATTTTAATACTAGCTCCCCCTAGACCATTGAAACAACATGGTCTATCGACACAGTGGACTTGATCCTGGGGAATCCAATACTTTTTGATCCTTATATGTGAATTAAATAGAATTTTGGGCACACATGTTTGGACTCTTTGATGACTACGATTTACAATAGACATGTAAGATCTATTCGTAGTCGTTGACCTAAATTCGAGTCCAGCTTTGTTGTACACGGCTCTTTGAGTTTCAAGTAGTCGGTTAAGATTCTTGGATCCCAACATGAACTTTTCCAAACTAGCCTCAACCTCTTGAACTTATCCTTTCAAGAGAGAATTCTTCTCCTCATGTTTTTCAACTTGAGTTGAGTTTCCCTCTTGAACTTGACTAGTTGAAGAGGTTAGAGTAGCCTCTTGCTTGAGGGTTTCAACCTTCTAAAGTAACGACTCAACTCTGTAGGGGATCGATCGGCCGGCTAGAGGGGGGTGAATAGCCCTTTGTCGTTGGATGGTGGAATTTGCTCGTCTACACAATTGTTAGCGCAAGCGGAATATTAATAAAAACAAGCAAATAAACAATGCAGAATACAAACAATGCTTACACGAAATATAACGTGGTTCACGGCTACGCCGTTAATCCACGGTCGTCGATTCGTCCTCAGTGAATCACTCTGCAACCAAATCACTATCAGTCTCTCCTTTGCACTAAGCTAGGTGGAGGTAACCCTTACAACTCAAAGACACTCCTTCTTTTACAATAGATGTGAAAGAAAGCTAAGAAAAGGAGTTTGAATCTTGTAGAGCACTTGGATGGTCACTTAGAGCATAAGCATTAGCCATCCAAAAGCCCATACCCTCTCTATTTATAGAGAGGGATGATTTCTTCCTGTTGGCCGCCACCAGTCGACTGCTGCCATTGGCAGTCGACTGCCGCCACTTCAACGACCTCTGAACACGTCGGATTCCGACCGTTGTAGTCCAACGGAACACTTGATACCGATCGATGAATCCCATCACCGCCTCGCCGATCGGCTCTGGCCGGTTCGCGATATCCTCTCGCGATCATCGCCATTCTATATATGATCACGGGCATAAACCCATCAGTCGGATACCAGTCGAACCTATTCAACTCAGAGCAGTCGATTGTCATTCCATGGCAGTCGACTGATGTCGGGAAAACTCATCCGACACTTAGCCATTCGGCCAAGTTCACCTAATGAGCTACTTACAATTCACTCATTTTCTCATCTCACTCGAAGTCCCTCGCCGAAGCTCTCTTTGTTCGCGGCCACGTCCCTCGGTAGCATCTGGCGCACGACTCTGTAATGCTCCTTCGCGTCTCTTGCCTCCGAAGTCTGCTTCCTTGGCTTCGCTTCAAGTCATCTCGTCTGGCGGTCCCTCAGTAGCATCAAGCGCACGGCTCGGCAATGCTCCTTCTCCGACTCAAGCACGAGGTTCTGAGTGGTGAACCCGCCAAGGCTCCATGTGCGAATTACTAAGTCCTGCAAGACTCCAATGCACATATCAAATTATAATAACACTCTAACTTAAACCTTTTGCCACACACATCAAAACCATATTACGGCAAGAGATTGCCCTAACAATCTCCCCCTTTTTGATGTGTGGCAATCCGTTTCAGTTAGGTAAAAACATTTGATAAAACTATTAAGAAAGGAAAGCATGTGATAACATGATTAGCAACTCTCCCCCTTAATACATGAAACTCCCCCTACATATATTCCCCCTTACTTAAACTATTCTCCCTTACTTAAACATAACATTTCTCCTCCTTTGACACCATCAAAAATAATAAACAATGTTTATACATTATAACATCAAGTCTAGAGAGAAACAAAAACTAAAATCAGTCAAAAACCTGATAAAATCAGGTTACTGTGCTTTGTTCTGATCCATCGATCATTCTATTATCGGTATGACCGGCACAAAGAGATCCAGTTTTTTGATTTTCTGGATGAAATTCAGAAATTCATTATAAATTCCAAAAAATTCGAAAAATAGTGAAATTTGGGGAACACATTTCTTTTAAGTATATCTATCAATGAAAAATAGTTTTTCATGAAAAATCATCATATTTTGAGAGATTTGCTAAGAATCCAAAAGCTTTAAAAACCACTAGGTTTTTGAACATGTTAATATCCATTTTAACACCTAGTCTTGCATTGAATTGTTTCAAAACATGAATACACAAATTTTAAAATAAGAAATTATTTTGAAAACATATGAAATATCCAACCATGATATTTGGGCAATATGTCTATGAATTAAACATAAGCCTTCCCCATGATTGGTCTATTATTGCTATTTTGATACCTTAAATGACAATCTAAATGCCATAGGCACTAGTGGATATTTGTATCATCCTAACATTTCACTCATGCTAAGTTTTCAATCAAGGTAGCCTATGGTGAGTGTGAGATGTATCCTAAAGGTATTTGTATATACTTAACCATTATTTTCATGCAATTCTATCAAGGTTAAGTATCATCCTATCATTCCACATGATCATAAAGATGTATATGAATTAATTTCACATTATGATCATGAAACACATGTATTCATCAAATTGTGATCATGCATTAGGTATTATATCATGATAATAAAGCAAATATCACCTAAAGCATGATTTATCTATTTATAGGTGCATTATCATCACCTAACACTATTTCAAAAATGTTGTCCCGCCATCCTAAGTCAACCAAAAATATGATATAGGTGAATTCCATATGGTTGACTATCCTAGGATTTTCCTAACCCTTTAGGATGGATTTAGGAACCCAAAATAAGTTCTTCCCTATGGGGTTCACTAAAAATTCCTTAGGGATCCATTTCCTAGCAATTACTTTCTTTTTGTCTTGACCCCTAGCAATTAGACATTTATAGGCCTTTTCATTTTTCTTTTCTTTATAACCTAGGCCTTTCTTGTTGAAGCTTGCTCTTTGACTCCCAATTATCATATTAAGAGTATTGGAGCCTATTGTAAATTTTTTTAGGACCTTGGTCAAATAGTCTACCTTTTCCCTTAAAGTCATATTTTCTTCTATGCATGCATCATTAACATCCAAAGGCATATATTTATCATGTAAGCATGCATCATCATTATTATCATTAAAACATGCTTTTTCTAATTTTTGCTCTAAATCTTTAATTTGATCAAGCATGGTTTTATTTTTCTTCTTTACTCTAAATAAATCCCTAGTGAGGCTAGAAATCATAGACATTATTTGCTTAGGGGGTAGATTCGTTACCTCACATACCAAATCCTCTTCCGATGATGAGGATGTAGAGGAGGCTCCCCCTTCACTTGAGCTTGATCCTTCATTTTCGGAGGAGGAGCAATCCAAGTCGTCGAAGGCCATTAGGGTTAAGTTGGTGACAAAGGCATTCTCCTCTTCCGATGATGAGGAAGACGATGAGGAGGGGTCATCCCAAGTCCTTGCCTTTAAAGCCTTGGTCTTCCCCTTTTCTTTGGCCTTCTTCTCTTCTTCCTTCTTTTTGCTCCCATTTTTCTTCTTCTTTTCTTCTTTCTTCTTCCTCTCTTCTTTGCTCTTGTTTGGGAGAGGACAATTGTCTCTTATGTGTCCCTCTCCTTGGCAATTGTTACAAATTACCTTTCCCCTTGGTCTTCTCCTCCTATCATTAGATTTATTAAAATGAAAACCTTTTAATGCACGCCTTACCCTCCTTACCATATAAGCTTCTTCCGTTCTATGCATGGAGGAGGAGGAAGATGCTTCATCGGAGGAGGAGGGGATCTCTATCTTCTTCTTCCCCTTGTGTGTCATCAAGGCTACTCCTCTTGAAGGTTGAAACTTTGGCTCTTCTTGTATTCCTTCAAGCCTCATTTCGTGGAGCTCCATTGTTGAGAAGAACTCCTCCAAGGTGCTCACTTCTAGGTTCTTGTACATGTAGAAGGAGTCCACCATTGAACTCCATTTCGATGACCGGGAAAAAGCGTCGATTGCTTTCATAAGCATATCCCGGTTCGAAAGTTTTTCTCCTACACTTGTTAGTCCAATCAAAATTTCCTTAAACCTAGAATGCAATGATGTTACCTTTTCTCCCTTTTCTAATTTGATGTTTGATAGTTGGGAGCGGAGGAGGTCTCTTCTTGCAAGTTTGGCCTCCGAGGTACCTTCATGAAGCTCTACTAGCTTCTCCCACATCTCCTTTGCACTAGAGCATTCCCCTATCCTATTCACTTCTTGTTGGGGAAGTACATTGTAGAGGTGGTGCTTGGCCTTTGAATTTGCCAAATATTCTTCCCTTTGCCTCTAGCTCCACCTTGATTTTTCCAATGGCTCCCCATCTTCATTCCTAGGCATCTCGAAACCGTTTTCCATTATTAATAAAATTTCAAAGTTGGTTTCAAAGAATACCTCCATTCTCTTTTTCCACCAAGAGAATTCGCCTTCGAATTTTGGTGGGTGAATGTTTGAACCGGCCATCCTTGAATGTGCTTGTTGTGGCGGTTAGTCCTCAACAAGCTTTCCTTGGCTCTGATATCACTTGTAGGGGATCGATCGGTCGGCTAGAGGGGGGTGAATAGCCCTTTGTCGTTGGATGGTGGAATTTGCTCGTCTACACAATTGTTAGCGCAAGCGGAATACTAATAAAGACAAGCAAATAAACAATGAAGAATACAAACAATGCTAATACGAAATATAACGTGGTTCACGGCTACGCCGCTAATCCACGGTCCCCGATTCGTCCTCGATGAATCACTCCACAACCAAATAACTATCGGTCTCTCCTTTGCACTAAGCTAGGTAGAGGTAACCCTTACAACTCAAAGACACTCCTTTTACAATAGATGTGAAAGAAAGCTAAGAGAAGGAGTTTGAATCTTGTAGAGCACTTGGATGGTCACTTAGAGCATAAGCATTAGCCATCCAAAAGCCCATACCCTCTCTATTTATAGAGAGGGCTGATTTCTTCCCGTTGGCCACCACCAGTCGACTGCTGCCCTTGGCAGTCGACTGCCACCACTTCAACGGCCTCCAAACACGTCGGATCCCGACCGTTGTAGTCCAACGGAACACTTGGCAGTCGATTGATGAATCCCATCACGATCACGCCTCCGTATCGTCACGCCGCCGGCTACGAGTGGTTCGTGCGCGATATCCTCGGCGATCCGCCATTCCATAGATCGATCGGGCGGGCATAAACCCATCGGGATACCTCGAACCTATTCGACCAGAGCAGCGATCATTGTCATTCCATGGCAGTCGACTGATGTCAGGAAAACTCATCCGACACTTAGCCATTCGGCCAAGTTCACCTAATGAGCTACTTACAATTCACTCATTCTCTCATCTCACTCGAAGTCCCTCGTCGAATCTCTCTTCATTCGTGGCCACGTCCCTCGACAGCATCAGGCGCACGGCTCTGCAATTCTCCTTCGCATCTCTTGCCTTCGAAGTCTGCTTCCTTGGCTTCGCTTTAAGTCATCTCGTCCGGCGGTCCCTCGGCAACATCAAGTGCACGGCTCGGCAATGCTCCTTCTCTGACTCAAGCATGAGGTTCTGAGTGGTGAACCCGCCAAGGCTCCATGTGCGAATTACTAAGTCCTGCAAGACTCCAACGCACATATCAAATCATAATAACACTCTAACTTAAACCCTTTGCCACACACATCAAAACCATATTACGGCAAGAGATGACTCCAACAAACTCTAGACTCGGACTTAGTAAATTTCCTATTTAGCAACATAATTGCATGATATAAGTTTGCAATTAATGAACGGCTTACCTTAATCTTTTCTTTTGATCCGATTTTGAGTCTCTTCTCGAAATCGTCCTCGAAGTCGGAGTCAGAGTTGGATTCGTATTCAGCTTCAGACTCTGACTCAGACTCTACCGACCTTGACATGAATGCCAAGCCGACACCTTGGCTTTCTTCTTCTTCGTCCCAAGTCTCTTGAAAAGCCTTCTTTGATTCCTTTTGTTTTGGCTTCATTTTTGGGTAGTTTGAATTATAGTGCCCCTTCTTGTTGTAGCTTTGCGGGAGTTTCTTGATCTTTGACTGCCCCCTTTCTTTTCGGATTATCCTCAGAACCATGTTTACTATCTCGACCTCTTCTTCTGATTCGAACCTGAGTTCACCTTCGGATTCGGATCCTTCTTCTTTCTCAGGAGGTGGTTTGCTTTTCTCCATTCTTCTCTGACCTGCAAGTAAGGCAACACCTCTCTCAGCCCGGACCGCGTTAGTTTGTTCGTGTAGTTCAAATTTCGAAAAGAGCTCATCTAACCTAACCTTTGATAGATCTCTAGAAACCTTGTAGGCATCAACCATGGATGCCCAAAAGGTGGTCCTAGGAAAGACATTTAATGCATACCTTATTATGTCTCAGTTCTCTACGGCTTGCCTGATCGAGTGGAGACCGTTGACGATGTCCTGGATCCGCACATGTAGTTAGGTGGCGGTCTCGTGATCCTGCATCTTTAGATTATACAGTTTATTTAAAAATAAGTCCCTTTTACATACCTTAGCATCGTCAGTTCCTTCATAAAGCTCGATGAGCTTGTTCCAAAGATCCTTCGTGCTTATGAACGGGCCAATGCGGTTGAGCTTCTATTTGGATTGGCCGCACTACAACATTTGAGTTGCTTTTGCATCAGCTTTGATTTGCTTTTTGGTGGCGTTGGTCCATTTGTCGAAGTCCAGTGGCTCGCCTTGATCATTGGTGGGTAGAGCAAAGTCGATTTGGATGATTATCCAAGTTTCGACTTGTGTTTTCAGGGAACACTCCATCTAACCTTTCCAATAACAAAAATCACCTCGGTTAAAGAACGGAGGTCGGGTGGTGCTATACCCCTCAATGTGGGCCATTAATTATCTTGCAAAACATGAATAAAAAACAAAAGGAATTCCAAGACTTGGTCTTGGATTAGTAATGTAGGAAATAATAAGGAATAAACAAGAGATAAAAGGCTAAACAAAAAATTACACACTTACGACCTTCGATGTCCCCGAAAAAGTACTAAACGTCATTTTTTGGGGGAAAATAGCTTGTTATGAGGGTAAATCCCCATAAGAAGTGTAGATCCTTGAAAGAGCTTCAATTTGGTGGGTATCATGTTTTGTGGTTCCACTTGTATGAAAAGTTATGCTAGTTTTACCGTGAGCTACTCCTGAGGCAAAGAGATACTTGCAAACACAACAAAAAAAAAATAATGTACCAAGACTTCATCATGGATTAGTAGTGTGGGAGAACAACTTAAAAGAATAAATACAAAAAGAAAACCAAAAAATTCTAGATTGGTGGTTGCACCAAATCTTAGCGCTCCCGCTCTGATACCAATTGTTGGATCGAGAAGTGTCGCTAGAGGGGGGGGGGTTGAATAGCAAGCTTTAAAAACTTTCTTTTCATTTCAAAATACAAGCAGTGCAACGGAAAGTAAAATAGTAGAAAATAAATAGACACTTTATTTTTACTTGGTTCAAAACCCAATGGTTGCTACTCCAAAGCCCCGCGATCCTTGACCGCATACGAAGGGGTAATCCACTATAGAGTCTCCTCCTCGTTGGAGATAGGAGACAACGATCACAAAAACCGAGAGACAAAAACTCGAGGATGAGGTAACAAGCCTACCTCACCTCGTTACGATGAAAACTCCGATTATAAATTAAACTGAATAAGAAACAAACTAATAGTACTGATGAATATGAATTTGAGATGAAGAGCTTGTCGTCGGCGTGTTGGCGTCGTAGTGTTGTCATCGAAGCGTAGCGTTGTTGGAGCACTTGGGAGCAAAGAATTGATAATTTAGGGTTCGAGTCCTCCCCTCCTTTTATAGACTTGTGCCTTGGAATAAGTCTTGATCCAGATCCACAACTCGTGAATCTTATCACGAAGTGGCAGCATCAAATGTTATCTCTTTGACCTAGCGCACAAGGCTGATTCGTCGCCATCAGTCGACTGATGCCCTTCATCAGTCGAATGATGATATCAACAGTCGAGTACCAATAGCTAACAGTCGGCTGCTAGCTTGGTCACTCCCCTGTAATAAATAGTTAGCATAGAATACGATAAATATGATGGTTCCTTACCGTCCGATCTCGACCTAGACCTTCCACTGAAAGTCTTAGTCGAATCACTGCCTATGATCATCCCCATACAGAGGACACGACCTTACCACTACTCCGCACTCGTGCTTACCTTTTGTCCTTTATGACCTGACGCTTTGCTTCCGGTCTGCCACCTAGGTTCTTTGACTCCCACGAAGTTCTCCTGGTGTCGCCCGACCACCACAGTTTCTTGACTCGAGATTCTCCGGGTGTCGCTGACCTTCAGCTTAGCTTAAACACTTCCTGCATACTTAGTTCATCTCATGAGATAACAATAAGACCTTAACTTTGAGTCATTGCCATATTCAAAACCTAGGTTCGATTATCTAGTACCCCTGCACCAACAGAAGCTGCAAATGACTGAGTTGGATGAGATACGACAAGATGTATACAAAAATGCTAAGGCATATAGGGAACGAACTAAAAGATGGCACGACCAACACATTTTAAGAAGGGAGTTTAATGAAGGGAAATTTGTGATGATATACAACTCGAGATTTGAACTCTTTCCACGAAAATTAAAGTCAAGATGGTTGGGCATGTTCCGAATTCAAAAGGTGTATCCATACGGGATCGTAGTCATATGGAGTAAAGAATCAAGAGTTTTTAAAGTAAATGGGCAGAGATTAAAAAGTTACTTAGGGGAGGGCCATAATTTTGATGGCAACACAGATGTATGGAGATTCACCAAACTGCCGGCACCCAACTAGTACACGGGAGTATGGTCGAGCTAAAGACCTTAACAAGTGTTTCTTGGGAGGCAACTTAAGTTTACTTTTATTTTTTTTAGTTTTTGCTTTCATTCATGCTAGTTCAAATTTTTAGTTCTTGCCTTATCATTGTGTTCTTATATTTATAGATGTTTATAGGAACTACCAGGCAGGAAAAGAACAAATTTTAGGAGATCACAGAATAAGGCATGGGCACCATGTGAAATTCACACGATCGTGCCCCATGGGCAGAAAAGTACACAGTGGGGTGTGTGGAAAAATTACAGACCATCTGTCACAATAGGAATTTCTAGACGGACACATGACTGGCCATGTAGAATTCACATGGTGATGAACAGGTATTTGTTGTGGTGTCATTTCAAATTAATTACCAAACCCCCTCTACACTAATATAGCATAGTGAATAGCCCGGATCATTTTCCAACGAGTGTAATCTACAAAATAGTAAACTTAGGATTTCAAATTATTGCTTTGGGTTTTATATTGAATATGAGGGTTTGGGATTTGAGCTCTAACCTACGGTTGCAAGGTAATTAAAATCCTAAACTAACAACAACAACTAAATCAAACAATGCAAAAAGTAAATTAACAAAAACTACAAGAGGAACTAATCTGATCAACCCAAGATAAGCCCGGTGAATGGACAAGTTCCTCCGGCTAAGTCCAACGAAGCTCGATCGAGACTCCACAAATGGCGGTGGATGTGGGATGCTACAAACTCCTGAATCTAGTAGTTTGATGGATGCTCCGAACTCTCGTGAATCCGGTTGAGCTCGAAGAAGTGTCGTCGGGACGGAACTCCTAGAATCCGAAAGAGAAGGTGGATGAGCTGTGGAGATGGAGGGTGTCGCCGAAATCTCTTGATGAAGCGGTTCCTCCTTGAATCCGCGAAGGAAAATGGATGGAAGGAAGGTGGAGGTGGCTGCTAAGGCTCAAGGGAAGAAAAGATTTAACTAACAACTAAATAAAATAAGTAATGCATCAACGAAATTTAATACAAGAACATGATGTAAAGAGAGCAATTAAAGTAAAGCATGAAATTAAATCTAACCTAATGAACTACAACCTAATTACTCTAAGAAGCATTTAACCGAACACTATGTAGGCATGTAAGAAATCAAACCAAGTGCGTGCAATTCAAAACATGGAAGATCGTTCAATTAGAAATAGTTAACAAACAAAAGCAAAGAGCAATTGAAACGCATTAACAAGCTTGCAATCAATCCAAACGGTGAAATGCTGGAAATGCTAGAAATAGGGCTGGCGAATGCTGTGCAGAGCGCGGTGGTGAAGAATGAGCTTCTGGCGTCATCTGTGGTGGAACGAGGGTGGCTGTGGAGGTGATAACGGAGGGGAATCCCCACTCCGGTGATCGGCGGCAGTGAAGAAGCATCGGTGAAATTCACCCAACACTGCCAGCGATGAAATGGACAAAGGCAGCGGGGGGTGAAGATGAAGTGGTGTCGGCTGCCGTCAGTGGAGGAGGAGATGGAGTGGACCACCGCCGGCCTAGGCGGAGGAAATGGACGACCGGTGGTTCTTGGGCGTGGAAGGAGAAGGGAGACGTCGGCGTCGCGCGATGGAGCGGGTGTAGAAACTCCTCTATGTTGTGCGATGGCTGGAAATGGGAAAATGTTGCTATTTTTAAAGCAAATTTCCTTGGCCGTCCATCTGAAGCAAAATCTAATCCCACTCGTCCATTAAACCTAGGTTTTGATTGCATTGAATAATCCATTAATGGGTTGTGCATCCAACGACCGAGAATTCTCTGACTTTGAATGGGTGAATCTGATCCATCTAAAGGGATAATCATGATCGGTCAAATCTGGATGAACAGTCAAGATGTCCAGATCTAAATGTATGGACCAGATCACTCCATATTTAGATGGATGGCTCAGATCAATCAGATCTCATTAGACGGTCAGGATTAAATAGATCTGAACCCTTTGATTACATTGCTTCTAATCTTGATTAAGGGCTCAGATTCTTTCAACTTAAAATGTCCATTACGACCCTTAGATGAAGCCATATTTGATCCAACTTGAGTCTGGTCGAGTGACTCATCTCGATCTCTTACAAACAAAGATAAAATTTGCATATAAGTTTAAAATTTAGGAGAATTTACACTTAGGTCTAAAAATATATCCAACTCATAAAACATGCAAATAATCAACAATTAAACACATGAGAGGATTAAAACAGTGATATTAAGGACCAAAATAACCCGATAAAATGATAGTTATTAATTTCCCTACACTTATTCTTGTACGTCCCGAGCAAGTAAATAAAACTAAAAACAAACAGAAGATATATTTCCCTAGCAATTCCCAATCATATATAGAAAATCGTGAAAGAAAGTTACCTAGGATTGTCAAATCTCAAAAACTCAAGCAATTATGGATTCAAATCTTAAATAGGTTAACAAACAAGGTAACTTTAATCCATTATGAATAGACTAAGAATGATTAAGCCTCACAAGATAAGTGGTGGTTTCTCTCGCTCTCATAAGCATGTAATAGTGGAGTCCACTCAAGCTACTCATGGTTTATGAACTACCATATGCTTGTTTTTCTTCTACCTTCACCACTATATACACATAAGAATGCACT
Organism: Wurfbainia villosa; assembly: GCA_025175895.1. NCBI lineage: Eukaryota > Viridiplantae > Streptophyta > Magnoliopsida > Zingiberales > Zingiberaceae > Wurfbainia > Wurfbainia villosa. Next base: position 16,002,953 of record CM046000.1, on the reverse strand, counting down.
ATCACTGAAGGCTTATTAAGAATGTAAGGGAAACATGAATACAAGAAAAATGACAATATGTGCGAAAGGGAAGAAAGATAAGAAATGAAATAGCTAAAAAAAATACAAGAAGAATATATGGAAATATTGGAATGCTACATAGACGAGTACAAGAAAGCATTGCCCTAAAATTTTTCTTCTAACCCAATAAATATATAAACAACCCTTATCACATACTTCAATACAAATCTACTCATAATATACAATAGATCTCTCAATAGTTGCAACAAGGGATGTCACTAATAAAAATACTATCACACATGAATAAAAAATGGCACAACATGTCAAAATTTTTCACAATATTTTTTTTCATGGGCACCCAAATGTTTATTCTTTTTTTTTAACTTTTTTTTTCAGCTTTTTTTTTTCAAACTCTTTTTTTTTCTGACATGTAGTGCACTTCCTTATGCTCCAACATCAAGCTCAGCTAAGCAGATAAAGAGCATGGCTAGCTCATGGTGATCAAGCACGACTTGCCCATGGTTATTTTGAATTTCCCTGAGCTATTCTCTCCCCCACACTTAAACTTTTGTCCGTCCTGAGCAAAACACTCATCTTGAAACTTCCAAGTATTCCACATCCAGAAATAGAAATGGACAAGAAAGTAATGGAAGGAACGAAGAATAGAAATAATGACTGACTAGAATGTTATTCAATAAGCATGCGGCGACAAAAAAAATGAAGGAAAACAAATGTGATTGCCTTCATAATAATCATGCAAACCTATTGTTGTGTTGTCTCGAAAGAATCAAAGCAAGTTCTAAAGTTACAATAACCACAAGTGCACCACACACAAGCAATAAAAATAGGCTCAATCCTCACTAGGTAAACAAAAATAATCAACTCAGTCTATCAACATAGAATCCATCACCAAGTAGTAACCACATGCAATCAAATAATACATTCATGACAATAAGTCCCCGAAACTCGATAATAAAATTTAACTAGCTTTCATGACTTCTAAGATGATATAAAGGAATGCACAGGAAATTTATTTCAAAACCCAAACAAAACAAAAACTCAACAAACAAAACATAACAACTAAAATAAAAACAAATGAGGTAAAAGAAATATATATACAAGGAAAAGGAAAAGAAGATAAGATGGAGCAAACTCCCCTGAGGCCCCGATGGTTGGAGAAGATTCAGTAAAAGGAGCCATGTAGGCCGTGGAGTGCTGTGAAAGAAATCCTGTCCCGGTGGTTGAAGAAGATTCAGCTTTAACATCCACGCCGGGAGTGCGATAGACTGAATGGGGGTGAGTGCCTTCATGGTGTGATCATGATAGTACTATGCTGCTCCCTTCAATATCATCGCCTCATCATATGTAATCTCTGGTGGTCGGAGGCTATTCAGGAAAAGTGTCCAGCCTTGGGGCTGGATTATTGCATTTGCTATTAGGGTCTTCATCAGCAAAATTCTTGGAGAGACTGGTTGAGATGGAAGTGTCCAGTCTGGGGGCCTCCAGCTATCTACCACTTCCATGGGAATCAACTCATTAGAATTGCCTACTGCCATTGTCTCACTTGTCTTCTAGTCTTGCTGGCAAGTTTGGGCACTAGTATCTGGAAACTACTCCTTTTCTTCAGAATAATCTAGGGCACAATCAGCATCACAGGGTAAATCCAAGACGCTAGTATCATCATTCATATCATCTTCCACAACAGCAACTTTATCAATATCTGGAGCATCAGATAGTACATCATCATCATGCACATCAGCAGAGGAGTCCTGTAGAACTGCAGAGGTAGAAGCGTACATATCACCAGCTCTACAATGCATCTCCTCAAGCACATCACTACCATCAGAAATGATCTCTGAGGAAGACTGAAAGGAATCTTGTGCTTGTGTCTGGCTGATGGATGATGCAATTAGATCCAGCTGGATTTGCATGTTATGCATCCACTATTGCATCTGTTACTTCAATAATCCTAGTTGTAAAAGCTTTTCTAATGTCTCAGTAGTTAACTCAGCTTGTTGGAATGGTTTTAGTCCATCACACAATGTGTCATCTTGAATTTCCAATGGACTCTGATAAGTTGAAAAATTCTGAGCCTCTTCTTGATGTGCTTGATCACCCTAATTGGGCATGTAAGTATCGATAGATGGTGGGGGTAGATAGCACTGAGGCTGCTCAAGAACATACTGTGGTGTGTGCCCATACCTAAAATCTGAATCAAAATTATGAAAAGATGTATCAGAAATTGAATTATACCTGTCCTGCTGATAAGACTGATGATACTGAGGAACAGGCTGATGATATTACAGCTGGTACTGATAATACTCATCTTTAGGTTGGTAACACTCTTGTTGCCCAGTGCCTGAATAGTAAGCATCACTGAAGTCTCCACACTGATGATAATATGGATCCATGCTCAAAGAAATTTTCTGTCTTTCCTGAAATACTAACAAACAATATCAAAAGACACAGGAAGCATACATGATAAAATACATGGATATATAAGAGAATAAAAGAATGAAGCCTTAAACAAAATTTTTTAATTTTGATTTTGTTTTTTTTTTTAGAAAAATGGTTAAATAATCCTAAGTCTACCAAGCATCATTACACTCCCCGGCAACGACGCCAAAATTTGATGAATAGGTATTTGTCGTGGTAACGTTACAAATTAATTACCGAACCCTCTCTACACTAATATAGCATAGTGAATGGCCCGGATCGTTTCCCAACGAGTGTAATCGACAGAATAGTAAACTTAGGATTTCAAATTATTGCTTTGGGTTTTCTATTGAAGATGGTGGTTTAGGATTTGAGCTCTAACCTACGGTTGCAAGGTAATTAAAATCCTAAACTAACAGCAACAACTAAATCAAACAATGCAGGAAGTAAATCAATAAAAATTGTAAGAGGAACTAATCTGATCAACCCAAGATAGGGTCGGTGAATGAACAAGTTCTTCCCGCTAAGTCCAACGAAGCTCGATCGAGACTCCGCAAACGGTGTGGATGTGGGAAGGTACAAACTCCTGAATCCAATAGTTTGATTGATACTCTGAACTCTCACGGATCCGGTTGAGCTCGAAAAAGTGTCATCGTGATGTAACTCCTCCTCGAATCCGAAAGAGAAGGTGGATGAGCTGTGGAGATGGAGGACGTCACCGAAATCTCTCGATGAAGCGGTTCCTCCTCGAATCCGTGAATGAAAATAGATGGAAGGAAGTTGGAGGCGGCTACTAAGGCTCAAGGAAAGAAAAGATTTAACTAACAACTAAATAAAATAATCAATGCAATAAGGAAATTTAATACATGAACATGATGTAAAGAGAGCAATTAAAGTAGAGCATGAAATTAAATCTAACCTAATGAACTACAACCTAATTACTCTAAGAAGCATTTAACCGAACACTACGTAGGCATGTAAGAAATCAAACCAAGTGAGTGCAATTCAAAACATGGAAGATCATTTAATTAGAAACAGTTAACAAACAAAAGCAAAGAGCAATTGAAACACATTAACAAGCTTGTAATCAATCCAAACGGCGAAATGCTGGAAACAGGGTTGGCGGATGCTGTGCAGAGTGCGATGGTGAAGAATGAACTACTGGCGTCATCTGTGGTAGAATGAGGGTGGCTGTGAAGGTGATAACAGAGGGGAATCCCCACTCCGGTGATCAGCAGCAGTGAAGAAGTGTCGGTGAAATTCACCCAATGTTGCCGACGGTGAAATGGACAAAGGTAGCGGCGGGTGAAGATGAAGTGGTGCCGACTACCGTCGGTGGAGGAGGAGATGGAGTGGACCACCGCCGGCCTAGGTGGAGGAAATGGATGGCCGGCGGTGCTTGGGCGTGGAAGGAGAAGGGAGACGCCGACGTTGCGCGATGGAGCGGGTGAAGAAACTCCTCTGTGTTGTGCGATGGCTGGAAATGGGAAAATGTTGGTATTTTTAAAGAAAATTTCCTTGGTCATCCATCTGAAGCAAGATCTAATCCCACCCATCCATTAATCCTAGATTTTGATTGCCTTGATTAATCCATTAATGGGTTGTGCATCCAACGGTTGAGAATTCTCTGACTTTGAATGGGTGGAGGGATAATCATGATCAGTCGAATCTGGATGAACGGTCAAGATGTCCATATCTAAATGTATGGACCAGATCACTCCAGATTTAGATGGATGGCTCAGATCAATCAGATCTCATTAGACGGTCAGGATTAAAAAGATCTGAGCCCTTTGATTACATTGCTTCTGATCTTGGTGAAGGGCTCATATTCTTCTAGCTTAAAATGTCCATTACGACCCTTAGATGAAGCCATATTTGATCCAACTTAAGTCTAGTCTAGTGGCTCATCTTGATCTCCTACAAACAAAGATAAAATTCACATATAAGTCCAAAATTTAGGAGAATTTACACTAACGTCCAAAAATATATCCAACTCATAAAACATGTAAAAAATCAATAATTAAACACATGAGAGGATTAAAACAGTGCTATTAAGGACCAAAATAACCCGACAAAATGGTAGTTATCACATGGTCATGCCTTTTTCTAGAAATTTTCTGAGCGCTTTGCACAAAACGACATACGGTCGATCGTGTGAATTTCACACAACCATTTTGCTTGCCTTTAAAGGGGTGTGAGCCATGTGTTTTGCCCAAAATCAACCATGCCTTTCGGATTTTCTACCCTAGCCCACATTTACCCTCTTCTCGTACCTCCAAGTGACCTTTCTCAACCCTTAGTCTCATCCAAGAACCTTTCCCCAGGCAATGATGAAGCGCACATGGCTTGGAGCTTCTTCATCCACCCCAACCAAGCCAAAGGCAAAGGGAAGAGGCGACCAACAAGCTCGGGAGGAGGTAACACCCCTCTTGGCATTATATTTCATAATGATGCTCATAGAACTAGGTTTGATATGCGTTCTACCCGTAAAATAGTTGCTAGTAGATATATTGATGAGACACTCTTAGAAAGACTAGTTTAAGAAATGATGTGCATTGGTTTTTTCATAATGTAGGTGGGGAAGAGTTAATGGGAATTAGGAGCCTGATCTATATTAGAGTAGTCTTAGAATTTCTAAGCTCAGTGGATGCGGAGATTCTATCAGGAATGGATAGTCGAGAGGGGAAGATTACATTTAGGTTGTTCAATATAGAACACGAGTGGACTCTTCACCAATGGAATATGTGTTTTGGATTGCCTAGTAGAGGAGAGAGGAGAATGCCTCAAGAGTTTAATTCAAGATCATTTTGGTTTTACTTAACAGGAGAAAATGCCTATGACCCCTTTAGAGCCAAAGCATCTTGACTTCAAAACCCAACTTTTCAATATGTCCACTGAGTCATGGCGAGCACCATCTTTGGTAGAGGAGAGAGTGACGGGGTAGTTAAAGCTAGCGAGTTACTATGTTTATGAGACATGTTACAAGGTAATAAATTGGTGGATGTAGGATCACATTTTATTTGACATTTGGTTAAGGTGGGTAAGGCACCAAAGGGGGAAATAATTTTAGGGGGATTGTTAACCAACATTTGTGAGCGTATGGGGTACGATTGTGGGGAATTGAATAGAGTGGAAGGGAGCCCTAGCCTATGCTTAGGGGTATGCATGGCTATGAAGATGTTTTCAAGGGAAGGTAATTATTTTTGTTTTGTAAGGAAGAATATGGAACCCCTTAGGCTACCCAACCTAGATCGTACGACTATTACCAATCATATCAATTGGCAGTTGGATAGGATAGTCGAGTCCCCTCAACAAGAGGGACCCTCTACCTATGCACCCCCTTCACCACCTTCACATCATTCACCCTTAGATCCACCAATGCATAGGAGCTCTTCTAGTCCACAACCCGAGCCTGCACCACATACTTTTACTTTTTTGGAGCATGATGCAGGTCATTCTACTTTTGATTTCTCGGAGTTCCGATCACGCTTCTACGACATCTACGTTGAGAAGCAGACACAAGGCCAACAATGGGAGAAGCAGCGAACATATACTCAAGAAAAGTTTCAGGATATGCGAGATCATTTTCAGTAGGCCGAGGAGTTCTACGGCCATGCACAACATTATTGTAGGATCAAGAGTTCCCGAGAGAAGGGAGTGAATCTCGAAGATTGCAAAAAAATTTATTTTTATAGTTTTGAGAACTATTCTTTTGTCTTTTCAAAATATAAGAGTTATTTGTAGTGGAATAAAATAGAGATAAGTGCTCAAGTTTTTACTTGGTTCACAACCCAAGTTAGGTCGCTACTCCAAGGTTATAGCTCTCTGAGAGCTACCTTGATGGGCAATCCACTAAAAATCCCTCCGATTCAAAACTCTCGAAATCAAAGGGTATTCACTTTTTACAAATGATGTAGGATATGAAACAAGTTTCCTATCCTATTGAAGTTAAGTACAAATAAGTGAAAGTATACAAGAAAAGTTATACGGACACTTCTTTAAGGAATGAAATGTGGCTCGGAGTGTCGGAGATGGTGTGTTGCAGTGTGACAAGGCTTTTGCAGATGAGGAATACTTGCGACAACACTTGGACATAGTAGAGTTGTTGTTCTCAGAATTGGTCCTTCATTTCTTATATAGACATTGTCCAATCGACTGGAACACCCTTCAATCGACTCCAAATCAGTGTGTTGATTTAGTATTTCGGCCTCTTCAGTCGACTGGACCTGGTCCAGTCAACTCCAAGTCATCTGGCTCCTCTCCTCTGTAGTTTGGCAAATTCCATATCCCAGTCGACTATACCTCCCTAGTCAACTAGATTTCTTGCCATTTTGATTGCCATATCTTCAGTCGATCACCACTCTGTGTTGTCAACTGGGTAACCAGTCGACTGGACAATACCCGATCAACTAGGTCTAAGTCGACTAGAAACATCACAGTCGATTAGAAACCTAAAAAACAAGATTAGCCAAAATACATAGTATGAAAAGGAATGACAGTAGTAATACTGCACGATTTCTTAGTACCACACAGACTATCCATTGGATCGACGCCTACCTTATCCCCCTACAGAGGACTCGACCTCACCTCTTCACTCGAGGCTTACCTCCTGGCTATCCTGTTGGACATCCGATCTAATCCACCAGGGCTTCCCGCTAATTGTCTGGTCTTCTTGACCTAGCTGGGCTTCATGCTAGTTGTCCAGTCTCCTGACCCAACCGGTCTTCTAATAGATGTTCGGTCCACACGACCCATCTAGACTTCCTTCTTGGTGGTCGGTCCTCATGATCTATCAAGTCTTCTGCCTAGTATTCAGTCTACCTGACCTACTAGGACTTTTACTCAATGCCTAGTATATGATCAACCTAATCTACTAGGACTTCATGACAAGTCTATACACTTAACACGCATATTAAAATATAAGTGATGCACACGAATACGACCTCAAATCTCGCGATGGATACCGTTGAGTACTCGAAGTGCGCGCTTGCGCTCAATGCTCGCAAGTGCATGGGTGTCGTCAAGTAATAATATAAATTATCAATCCCACATGGCCTGAGATTCGAGTACCGATTTGTTAAGTAAATGTTATTGTTCAGAATTCAGTTCTAATGGTTTTGCTTATGAGGTCGTCGGTGGTCCAAACTCAGTACGGTGTCACACGGAGGAAGAGAAGGGTTGCTACGAGTTTTTAGATGGGATTCTAAGATTTTGGTTCCGTTTGCGTGTCACAGAACACGTTGTCAATTGAGTTTTGTCTAGGTTTCTAACTAAGATTTTGTGGAAAGGACATCATACACTCCCCCGATGAGTCTTCGCATCTATCGGAAGCTACCTCTGCCATACCAGGTCGACCCCTAGCTTTAGGACGGGATAGTCGGTATGAGGATGCCGAATCGATCCCTACGACGAGTCAGAAACGGGGCATGTTTCCTACTCTATCGCATCCTTCTACCCATGGTTACCGGCGATGAGGCCAACCCCTAGGTTCCTCCTTAATTCACCTAAATCTTTGATACGAGGGCTATCACCCCTCGTATCGGCTAAGAACAGTGACTAGAAAACCAAAATAATAGCTATAGATCTAAACCAAACGCCAATTGCAAATATAAATCCAAGAACAAAAAGATATTTGAACCAACATGTTCTAACTCAACATAAACTACTCCCTAGTCCTAGAATCAGATAATATACTTCATGAATATGAGAAATGATACACATGACATTGTCAAATTCGTATATACAAGATAAAGCATGGAAAGAATATAGATTACAATGCGATGGTGCTCTTCTCCTTGTCGTCGAGGTGCAAAATTTCGATCTCCGACAACTTCCTTCCTCCCCGTTGCAAGTTTCCGGTGCTTTTTAGGGAACCGGTGTGTCATCCCGACCGTTGGACCTCTTCCCTAGGGTTTGGGAGCCCTAGGGCAGCTCCCTCATGATCCCCATCCTCTTAGACAAGTTTCCTATATATAGAGGCGGCTATGGCTTTCCATAATTGCTTGAAAACCCCTATTTTGTCGAATTTGTGGCACCGCGACATGGCCGTGTGAATTTCACACGGCCAAGCCATCTTTAAGGCTGGAAAACGGTTGAAATTCAGGCTGAAAATTGAGCCGAAAAAAGGCACAGTCATGCCAAAAGACATGACCTGACCGTGTCTTTTCGTGGAGCCTCCATTTTGATCTGTTTCATTTCGGAAACATGCCCAAGTCTTGGGACATGGCCAGTGCATGTTCCCTAAGGTCCATGCTCCACAAATTGCTCCATTTTGCTCCAAAAATGTTATCCTACACATAAATTAACAAAAGTAGATCTCCGAACTAGAAAATAGGAAATGCATACAAAACAAAGTAAAATATGCATGAAACAAACATAAAATGAAATGAGATGTGAGCGAAAACTACTCCTAAAATCCTATATATTTTGCTCACATCAATTCCCCAGACTTAAGTCTTTGCTTATCCTCAAGAAAACCTCAGTGCCATAAAATTTTAAAAAGATATTGTTTCATACTTAGCATGTTAACTAGATTTATCAAGTGGTATTTTCAATCAAAGCAAAATAGATGTGTTCCAAAAATTCACTAAGTTAGCTCCTCGTGCACGTGCCAAGCGAATCTTCTTAGGGAATACTTGTTCCATGGTAAGTTAAGTCGTCATCCTATAGCTTTCATAAGGTCTCCGGCTCTTAGGCACTTACCTGCCCAAAGCGAGGGTCGTTCTCTAGGTCTAGCACAAAGTCTCAAAGGCGTGCTCGGTATTGAGAGAAATTGGTAGGTGTATCCCCAATAACCTAACTCAGTCTTAAAGGGGCACCTAACCATTTCTACCCACGACAATTGTTTTTTTATCCCTCATAATCTTTTTTTTTTATTTTTTTCTTACTCTTTTTTTTCTTTCTCTTTTTTTTTTCTCTCTCTCTTGGGATTTTGATTTTTTCGAATGGGCTTCCAAAATTCGAGCATCTCCAGTAACTAAAATGCTAAATCTAGAGTCACTTATGGATTCTAAAGTACTTGACTACTGAGATGAATCATAACTAGGTACGTACTAGATTTTCCCTTTCAGAATGTTCATCATGTGTAGGTATAAAAATAAAAGCTAACCAGTGTAAGTCTAGAACATTCATTAGAGCAAATAAAATAAAATACCATGAGGTAAATGAAGCTAAGCTACCCATAGAAACAACTCATGAAGCAAACCTTAAAAATACTACTGAGGCAACTTATTGATAGCAAAAACTTAGTGATGAAAGAAACTAAACAACCTATGCATGAACAAATGAATGCTAACTAAAATGCAAATATCAGGAATGAAAATACTACTAGAAACAAAATAAATCAAAACTTGGGGTCCCCCAAGACATAAGAGAAGCATACCTCTAATATGGTGGACGAGGTGGAAAGTCTGGTAGCCTCGACATCTCGGGATCCTAGGAGAATTTGATGTTGAGTCGTTGATGCCACATGTACATGTGGTCTATCTGAGAGCTAGTGGATGCAACAGCTACTCTGTGCTCCTCTTCCTGGGCCCACTTTGCCTGCTAAGCGTGCATGTACTATCGCATCTCCTAGCAGTAGGTGGCCTCATCCTGGCGACGGGCAGCCTCGTCCTGGAAGTAGATGCGGTCCTCATCATAGAACTCCTTGGCCCACTGGAAGTGCTCCTGGAAGCCCTGAAACTCTGCCTGCGTGTAGGCACTCTGCTCCTCCCATCACTGCCTCTGCGTCTGTTGCTCAATATATATGTCGTTGAGGCGCGATCAGAATTCTGAAAAATCATAGGTAGATGTACCTGCATCATGCTCAAATGTAGAAAAAGGTGGTGGTGTAGGTGCAGGCTCATGTCGACAGGGACTAGGTGAGCTCCTATACATGTGTGGACTTGAAGGAGAGTGATGTACAACGGCGAAATGAACAGTGCGGCGCCCTTTTTCCTTTGCATAACATGGCCATGTGAAAACACACGGTCAGGCCATGTGCGCTGCTAGAATGTGGGGCATGACCGTGTGAAAACACACCGCCAAGTCATGTGCCCCCTATTTCTCTCACATAGTGTACAACGGTCCGAATTCTCCTTATACGCTCAGTCGTGTAGGTTCAAAATGATTTTTGTTTCTACCTAGCAAGTCCTTTCTAATCCTAATTCAAATGCAACATGCTAAACGAATATAAATCAAAGTTCAAAACAAACGAATGCAATAAACTAATAAGAAATAAACACAAAATCTAAACTTGGGTTGCCTCCCAAGAAGCGCTTGTTTAAGGTCTTTAGCTTGATCATACCATTATGCTTCAGCTTGGCTTTGATGGCCAAAGAATATCTTTCTCCCTCCCCTGATGTGTTTGAATCTTGCTCGTGGGGGAGAAAGATACTTTCTCACTTTTCGCCTCTTGCCTTTTGGTCCTCCATCACTATCTCCCTTAAATCTTGCTCGTGGAGGGGAAAGATACTTGTTAGCTGCTTTCCTTGGCTCGAGATTAAGCATGCTTAGCCTCAAAGAATTTTTAGGAGTTTGATCATAATATTTCATTTCATCCATATGCTATAAATAATGTAACTCACCATAAATATTCTCACCAAAATATTGATTAGTAGATTCTATTAGGTCGAATGAAATTTTATCATCACAAATCACTAGATGGGCTTCGTTATTGGTAACTAAAGTTTTGGTGAGGGTTAAGGCAGGCTCTTTTAGATCCTTGAGTTTAGGAGGTGTTTTGATTGAAGCAATGCACTCCTAAATTAATGTATGAATTATATAATCCTCAAGTTCTCCTTCTAGTGATGATTGAATGGATTGTCATTCTTCACTTCCTGGTAATCGACTCGGTGTTCTAGCACACTGATTGGCGATCTGTGCTATCTGAATATCTAGCTTCTTTTGTCGGCTAGCAATGTCATTCACAGATGACTTTAATTCTTCAATCATCGTTTCTGTCTGCGAATGCCGCAGCTGAAATTCAGCGTTCGCCTCTTGTTGCATCTGAATAAAGCTTTCTATCATCTGCTCTAGTCGAGATTTAGGCGGACAATATTGAGGGTTTAAGTAGCTAGGGTCATATGAATAGGAATCATCTTGTGGCCACTGGTTGTAATCATAGGTGATATCTTCTTATTCAAATTGTGAAGGTTCAAATATATCCGGACAATCGTTAATGTTATGCCATATTTCACCACAATGCTTACAATAAATGTTACCAAAACTCACAACATTAAATTGACCATAATCATGAGTAAAAGCATGCATTGTTATATGTAGGAAATTATAAATAAGAAAAGAGCAATAGAATGAACAAAACTGAAATAAAATAAAATAAAATAAAACAAGGAAAGTAAATCTAGCCTAGGTCCGATTCAACTATCCACCTCTCGATTCGATATCGAATCAATCAGTCCCTAGCAACGGCGCCAAAAACTTGATGCACACGAACGCGACCTCAAATCTCACGATGGATATCGTTGAGGACTCAAAGCGTGCACTCGTGCTCAATGACCACAAGTGAATGGGTGTCGTTAAGTAATAATATAGATTATCGATCTCATAGGGACTGAGATTTGAGTATCGATTTGTTAAGTGGACATTATTATTTGGAATTCAGTTCTAATGGTTGTGCTTAGTAGGTCATCGGTGGTCCGAACTCAGTACAGTGTCACACGGAGGAAGAGAAGGGTTGCTACGAGTCTTTAGATGAGATTCTATGATTTCTGTTTCGTTTGTGTCGTAGAACATGTTGTCAATTGAGTTTTGTCTAGGTTTCTAACTACGATTTTGTGGAAAGGATATTATACACTCCCCCAATGAGCCTTCGCATCTATCGAAAGCTACCTTTACCATACCAGATCGACCCCTGGCTTTAGGATGGGATAGTTAGTTTGAGGATGCCGAATCGATCCCTGCGATAGTTAGAATGGGGCACATTTCCTACTCTATCGCATCCTTCTACCCACGGTTACCGACGATGAGGCCAACCCCTAGGTTCCTCCTTAATTCGCCTAAATCTTTGATACGAGGGCTATCACCCCTCATATCGGCTAAGCACAGTGACTAGAAAACTAAAATAATAGTTATAGATCTAAACCAAACACCAATTGCAAATATAAATTCAAGGACGAAAAGATATTTGAACCAACATGTTCTAACTCAACACAAACTACTCCCTAGTCCTAGAATCAAAGAATCTACTCCATGAATATGAGAAAAGATACAAAAGGCATTGTCGAATTCGTATATGTTATTGCAATCGACCCATGATATGGTTTTGATGTGTGTGGCAAAGGGTTTAAGTTAGGATGATTAGATTTGATGTGTGCGTTGGAGTCTTGCACGACTTAGTAATTCGCACATGAAGCTTTGGCGGGTTCACCACTCACAACCTCGTGCTTGAGTCGGAGAAGGAGCATTGTAGAGTCATGCGCTTGATGCTGCCGAGGGACCGCCGGACGAGATGACTTGAAGCGAAGCCAAGGAAGCAGACTTCGAAGGCAAGAGATGCGAAGGAGCATTGCAGAGCCGTGCGCTTGATGCTCCCGAGGGACGTGGCCGTGAACGAAGAGATCTTCGGCGAGGGACTTCGAGTGAGATGAGATAATGAGTGAAATATAAGTAGCTCATTAGGTGAACTTGGCCGAATGGCTAAGTGTCGGATGAGATTTCTCGACATTAGTCGACTGCCATAAAATGGCAGTCGACTGCTCTAAGTCGAACGTGGTTCGACTAGTGTTAGACTGATGGGTTTTTGGCCCAGCAATCGACTGCCATTCCATGGCGATCGTTGTGAACTCATCATCATTCGCCGGTGGCGCCAATCGATGAAGCGATCGCGAGCACAAAATCGCTCGTAGCCTACTGACCAGTCGACTACGGAGGCATCAGTCGATTGATGGATACATCAGTCGACTGCCAAGGGTTCCGTTGAACTATAACGGTCGGGATCTGACATGTTTAGAGGCCGTTGTAGCAGTGCCAGTCGACTGCCAAAGGCAACAGTCGACTGATAGCGGCCAACGGTAAGAAATCAACCCTCTCTATAAAAAGAGAGGGTGTGGGCTTTTGGATGGCTAATGCTTATGCTCAAAACTATCATCCAAGTGCTCCACAAGTGTTAAACTCCTTTTTCTAGTTTCTTTCACATCTATTGAGTATTCTTGAGTTGTAAGGGTTTACCTCCACCTTGCATTGACTAAAGGGAGAGACCAATAGTGGATTGGTTGCGGAGTGATTCACCGGGGATGAATCGGACCGTGGATTAGCGATGCATCCATGAACCACGTTACATTGCGGTGTTAGAATTTGTATTAATATTCTTTGCTTTGTCTTTAATTGTTTGTATTTGCATATTCTTTTTGCGCTAACGAATTTGTAGACGAGCAATTGACGAGAAAATTCCACCATACGCATAAAGGCTATTCACCCCCTCTAGCCGGCCACATCGATCCCCTACAAGTGGTATCAGAGCCAAGGATCTTGTCAAGGACTAACCTTCGACACAAGCACAATCAAGGATGGCCTTCTCCAATATTCATCTGCCGAAGTTCGAGGGGGAATTCGCCTGGTGGAAGAAATGAATGGAGGTATTTTTCGAAACCAATTTTGAAATTCTTTTAATTATGGAAAACGGTTTCAAAATGACTAGGGATGAAGATGGGGAGCCATTGGAAAAATCAAGGTGGAGCAAGAGGCAAAGGGAAGAATACTTGGCAAACTCAAAAGCCAAGCATCACCTCTACAATGTACTCCCTCAACAAGAAGTCAACCGGATAGGAGAGTGTGCTAGCGCCAAGGAGATGTGGGAGAAACTCATAGAGATTCATGAAGGCACATCCGAGGCCAAGCTAGCAAGGAGAGATGTCCTTCACTCCCAATTATCCAATATCAAACTCGAAAAGGGAGAGAAGGTAAAATCCCTACACTCTAGGTTTAAGGAAATTCTAACCGGTTTGACAAGTGTAGGGGAAAAACTCTCCAACTGGGACGTGATAATTAAGGCTATAAATGTCTTTCCCCGGTCATCAAGATGGAGCTCTATGGTGGATTCTTTTTACATCTCCAAGAACCTAGAAGTTAGCACCTTGGAGGAATTTTTCTCAACCATGGAGCTCCACGAAACAAGGCTTGAAGGAATAGTAGAAGAGCCTAGAAGTCAACCTTCAAGAGGAGTAGCCTTGATGGCCAACAAAGGGAAGAAGAAGATGGAGACTCCCTCCTCCTTCGACGAAGTATCCTCGTCTTCCTCCATGGATAGCACGGAAAAAACATACATGGTAAGGAAGGTAAGGCGTGCTTTGAAAAATTTTAAATTTAATAAATCTAATGATAGGAGGAGAAGACCAAGGGGGAAGGTTATTTGCTACAATTACCAAGGAGAGGGACACATAAGAGATAATTGTCCCCTCCTAAACAAGAGCAAAGAAGAGAGGAGAAAGAAAGAAGAAAAGAAGAAAAAGGGGAGCAAGAAGAAGGAAGAGGAGAAGAAGGCCAAAGTAAAGGGGAAGGCCAAGGCACTAAAAGCAAGAACTTGGGATGATCCTTCCTCCTCCTCATCATCACCGGAAGAAGAAAATGCATTTGTCACAAACCTTGCCTTGATGGCATTTGACGACCTAGACTCCTCCTCCGAAAATGAAGAAGCAAGCTCAAGTGAGGAGAGCTCGAGTGAAGGGGGAGCTTCCTCTACATCCTCATCATCGGGAGAGGATTTGGTAAGTGAGGTAACAAATCTTTCCCCTAAGAAAATTATGTCAATTATTTTTAGCCTCACTAAGGACTTGTTTAGGGCAAAGAAAAAGGACAAATGCATGCTAGATCAAATTAAGGACTTAGAAGAAAAATTAGAAAAAGCATGCTCAAATGTTAATGATAATGTTTCTTGCCTTGATAATGCATGCTCACATGACTATATGTCTTTTGATGTAAATGATGCTTGCATAGAAGAAAATAGGGCTTTAAGAGAGAAAGTAAATCATTTAACCAAGGCCCTAGAAAAATTCACCATTGGCCCCAACACTCTTAACATGATCATAGGGAGCCAAAGGGCAAGTTTCAATAAGAAAGGCCTAGGATATAAGGGAAAAACTAATGAAAAGGCCTATAAATATTTGATTGCTAGGGGTCAAAGCAAAAATAAGACAATTGCTAGAAAATGAATCCCTAAGGAATTTTTAGTGAACCCCATAGGAAAGAATTTATTTTGGGTTCCTAAATCCATCCTTAAGGGTTAGGAAAACCCTAGGATAGTCAACTATGTGGACTTTACCTATATCTTATTATTTGGTTAACTTAGGATGGCGGGACTTAATTTTTGAAATAGTGTTGGGTGATGATAATGCACCCATAGATAGATAAATCATGCTTTAGATGATACTTTGCTTATTATCATGATGTTATACCCAATGCATGATTATTATTTGATGAATACATTTGTTTCATGATCATAATGTGGAATCAATACATATATGCCTTTATGATCATGTGGGATGTTAGGATGATACTTAACCTTGTATAGAATTGCATGAAAGTAATGGTTAAGTATATACAAATACCTTTAGGAACATCTCACACTCACCATAGGCTACCTTGATTGAAAATTTAGCATGGGTGAGATGATAGGATGATACTAATGGTCCACTAATGCCTATGACATTTAGATAGTCATTTGAAGTATCAAATAGCAATAATAGACCAATCATGGGGAAGACTTATGTTTAATTCATAGACATATTGCCCAAAGATCATGGTTGGATATTTCATATGTTTTCAAAACAATTTCTTACTTTAAAATCTGTGTATTCATGTTTTGAAACAATTCAAACCAAAACTAGGTGTTAAAAGTGATACTAACTTGATCAAAAACCTAGTTGTTTTTGAAGCTTTTGGATTTTTGGCAAATCATTGAAAATATAATTAATTTTCATTAAAACTCATTTTTCACTGATAAAGGACTTTAAAATAAATGTGTTTTCAAAATTTCATAATTTTTTGAATTTTCTAGAATTTATAGTGCATTTTTGAATTTCGTCCAGAAAATCAGAAAACCTGATCTCCTTGTGCCAGTCGACTGCCATGCTGATAGCAGTCGACTGATGTACTGTGCATGAGCACAGTAACCTGATTTTATTAGGTTTTTGATTGTTTTTGATTTTTATTTCTCTCTAGACTTGATGCCATGTCATATAAACTTTGTTTAATCTTTTTGATGGTGTCAAAGGGGGAGAAAGATATATGTTTAAGTAAGGGGGAATGTATTTAGGGGGAGTTTCATGTTTTAAGGGGGAGAGTTGCTAATCATGTTATTTACATGCTTTCTTTCCTTAATAGTTTATCAAATATTTTTACCTAACTTAAATGGATTGCCACACATTAAAAAGGGAGAGATTGTTAGTGCAATCGACCCGTGATATGGTTTTGATGTGTGTGACAAAGGGTTTAAGTTAGGATGATTGAATTTGATGTGTGCGTTGGAGTCTTGCAGGACTTAGTAATTCGCACATGAAGCTTTGGCAGGTTCACCACTCACAACCTCGTGCTTGAGTCGGAGAAGGAGCATTGCAGGCCGTCGCTTGATCTTTGTCGAGGGCCGTCGGCGAGATGACGAGTGAAGCCAAGAGCGGACTTGAAAGGCAAGAGCGAAGGAGCATTGCGAGGCCGTGCGCTTGATGTTGTCAAGGGGCGTGGCGCATGAGCGAAGAGCTTGAGGACTTGAGTGAGATGAGAGAATGAGTGAAATGTAAGTAGCTCATTAGGTGAACTTGGTAGAATGGCTAAGTGTCGAGATGAGATTTCTTGACATCGGTCATTGCCATAAAATGGCGGATCGTATAAGATGAACATGGTTCGATTGGTGTTCGGCTGATGGGTTTTGGCCCGGCCGATCATTGCCGATCCATGTGATCATTGCCGGACCATCGATCGGCGCGAAAGGTTATGATCGACTAATGAGAGAGGTAGTCACAGACGCAGAACCACTAAGCCGTGACCCGGTCGACTACGGAGAACATCGATCGCGCGAGGGTTCCATTAGACTAGCGGTGAGATCAGCGTGTTTAGAGTCGTTATGGCGGCGCCGATCGGCCCGCGAAAGCGTGATCGTGATAGCGGCTTGATGGGAAGAAATCAACCCTCTCTATAAAAAGAGAGGGTGTGGGCTTTTGGATGGCTAATGCTTATGCTCCAAACTATCATCCAAGTTCTCCACAAGTGTTAAATTCCTTCTTCTAGTTTCTTTCACATCTATTGTAAAAAAAGGAGTATTCTTGATTTGTAAGGGTTTACCTCCACCTTGCATTGGCTAAAGGGAGAGACCAATAGTGGATTGGTTGCGGAGTGATTCACCGGGGATGAATCAGACCATGGATTAGCGGCGTAGCCGTGAACCACATTACATTACAGTGTTAGCGTTTGTATTAATATTCTTTGCTTTGTCTTTAATTGTTTATATTTGCATATTCCGCTTGCGTTAACAAATTTGTAGACGAGCAATCGACGAGAAAATTCCACCATACGCATAAAGGCTATTCACCCCCCTCTAGCCGGCTACATCGATCCCCTACAGTATATACAAGATAAAGCATGGAAAGAATATATATTACAATGCAATGGTGCTCTTCTCCTTGGCGTCGAGGTGAAGAATTTGGATCTCCGACGGCTTCCTTTTTCAACGTTGCGAGTTTTCGGTGCTTTTTAGGGCATCAGTGTGTTGTCCCGGCCATCGAGCCTCCTTCCTAGGGTTTTGGAACCCTAGGGTGGCTCCCTCGTGATCCCCAGCCTCTTAGACAAGTTTCCTATATATAGAGGTGGCTCCAGCTTTCGATAAATGCTTGGAAAACCGTATTTCATCGAATTTGTGGCGCTGCCACACGGATATGTGAATTTCACATGGCCATGCCATGTGAAAAGCTGGAAAATGGCTGAAATCCAGGCTGAAAACTGAGCTGGAAAAAAGGCACGATCGTGATAAAAGACACGCCTCTGTTTTGATCTTGTTTCGCTTCGAAAACATGCCCAAGTCTTGGGACATGGCAGTGTGTGTTCCCTAAGGTTCGTGCTCCACAAATTGCTCCAATTTTGCTCCAAAAATGCCTTCCTACACATAAGTTAACAAAAGCAGATCTCTGAACTAGAAAATAGGAAATGCATACAAAACAAAGTAAAATATGCATGAAACAAACTTAAAATGAATTGAGATGTGAGCGAAAACTACTCCTAAAACCCTATATGTTTTGCTCACATCAACAAGTAATTCATAACTTTAAACTATGGTTCATACTGAAGGGAATTGATTCCCCCGCTTCGGTCACTTGTGCATGGCGATTCTATCACACGTTCCCAGATTAAAAAAATTAATCCAGACGAAGGTGGATTACCCAAGCAACTGATCCATCATCGTGCTATTCGATTTGAGTGGTCACTTGAACAAACTTGATGTTCAAGCAACCTAACTCTTTTCCTCGATTAGCTATAGAATAGATGATGTACGGATCGCTGGTTTTTGTGTTTATCTTCAGGGTCCATGATCATACAATTATAATTCAATTACATAGAACAAGAAAGAAAACTAAACAAGAATTATACCTCTTGTTTACCTCTTGATCTTCTATTATATGTCCTATCCTCTTCTTGGACGTTGTGTGGGTAACAATCTTCCAAGAATTGAAGTCTCCTAGATCACGTATCTTCCTTTCCTTGTTCTCTCCGAACAAAGGAAGATACAAACTCCCTTCTTCTCCTATCTAGCACCGACCACCAAGCCTTCTTGCTTGATTGTTGTTTCTGACCAAGGAGAGGGAGGAGAAGAAGAGGGTGCGCCGGCTAAGAGAGAAAGAAGGAAAAGGAAACCCTCCAACCCTTGTGTTGCCGACCTTTGCTTGAAGGAAGGAGCGCCTACAATGAGATGGGAGGAGGCATCGACAATTGAGAAGAAGAGAAGGATAGATCTCTAATCCTCTTCTTGTGCCACCGACCTCTAGAAGAAAACCCTAGGTTGTTGCTCAAAGAGAGAAGCAAAACCCTAGAACTTCTTGCTGCCCAAGCTTCTCACGCCAACTCCAAAAAAACCCTAGCACTTGGTTTTCGCCCAAGACTCTTCCCTCTCTTATATAGATCCAGGCTTCATGAGGTATTTATAATAGGCTACAATAGGGACTATGAGGAGGAGTTGGATCTTGGCCACCCAATGAATCTGAACCACACAAACCAGATCCATTAATGATGATCCATTCCACTAGAAGATTATCATTGATTTACCTCACTAACCCCCATAAATAAATATGGGCTCCACATATTATTTGTACAAATATCTCTCCGTGTTTAAGATATCGAATATTCATTAATTAATTAATTTACTGACAATTAATTAATTAACATCTACCTCCATGAGTAGTACCACTCAACCTCATCATCATACTGGATCAAGTCCACTTGCAGGATTTACATGATGATCCTTATGAGCTCCTCAAGGGGACATCATCATCCTAATACATAGGACACGGTTTCCTCCTATAATCAACGACACACCATGTAAATAATATTATTTCCCAACTTACCGGGCCTATCGATTTAACCCATAAATCTCTCCCATTGGTAAATCAAAGAAATAAATATTAAGTACATGTACCCGTTATTATATCGGGATTAAGAGCATGTACACTATAATATCTGAGGTCTGATTTAATTATGTAGTCAGCAATAAATTGAATCACCTCTAAATCGGTCTTGCTCAACACACACAAAGTGTACTAGTGTAATTCTATGGTCAAGATAAACCAATACCAAATTACAATACAACCATGCCAATGGTTTGTCCAAAACCATCTTGGTTGTGAGCCTCTACTTATACTCTACAAGGAACTGATAACATGATCTTCTGCGCGACACCACACACCATGTTAGCTACAATTTAACATATCATACAATATGCATAAATGCAAACAATGATCATGTGATTCTTATTTTAAAATGAATATGTTCATACAAAGGCTAGGCTTTCAGTATACATCCCAACACATACATCAAAACTAAGGAGTGCTGCTCTTTGCACCAACAATCTCCTCCTTTTTAATGTATGACAACACATCGATTAAAGTTAGGAGAATCAATTTGCAATGCATTAAGTTCAACACATATTAGCATATTCATATGCATCAAGTTCAAGTATTGAGTTTGAGTTCATATGCAATGAAGTCATGAAATGTATTAACTTTAACTTTAAACCACTCTCTAAATCACTCTCTCTCTTTGATATTAACTTTAAACCATTCTCTCTCCCCCTTTGGCATACATCAAAAATACTATTATATTTTAAATGTCAAAACTCAAGATTTGAGAGTTTGCACTTGAAGGTACTTAATCTTTACATGAACTTTAAGTATAAAGTATATAAGCCTTAAGCTTTTTAAAGTTCATGAAAGTTGTTTCAAAATACATGACTTTTCAAAGTATTTAAACTTTTCATAAGCTTTTAAAGATTATAAGCACTTCAAAATAACTTAAAGTACTATAACTTAATGGTAAAACTTGAAAACACTACATAAACTTTGAAAGATATTTTCTCCTCCTTAATAAAGACTAAGAGTTTTAAAAATATTTAAACTCCCCCGCAAACATGGATTGAAAAAGTTTGAAAAATTGTTTCTCCCCCTTAATTCAAAACATATTTTTTTTAATGTACTAAAAATTTTCAAACATATTTATCATGGATTTATGCAATGCCATTAATGTCTTAAGAGTATCCAAGCATGGATCCAGACTTGAAAATTAATAATTTTTTAAATTGAAAATACACATCTAAAATTTGTTCTTAAAACAAATGTCTAACTCTTGGGAAACTCAAATGATATAAAATTATCATTAAGTCTTGAGAAAGAGTTAGTCATCGAAGTGATCGTTTTACTTTAAACCCCTTTTGGTTAATATCGATACACTAAGTCTACATTTGGAACTAGGGGTGTAGTCCTAGCATCTCACACCCATCTTCGTGGCTCAATACAAAAATAGGTAATCCTAAGTGTTTGTGAGATGCGAAGGCTTGCCACGTTTTATAGGATCATAAAATCTAAACTTGACCTAGGCTAGATCAATTTTTAATAAATCATAGTAATACTTAAATATCAAAATAAGTTTTAAGTGTGGAAGTAATAAATCAACCTATTCTATCAAGCATAATCCTAATTGTCTTCTAAGTGTACTAAACTCAGCTTCTGGGAGTGGTTTAGTAAAAATGTCTATCAAATTAGATTTGCACTCAACATAGTTGAGTTCAATACTTCCTTTGGCAACATGATCTATAATGAAATGATGTTTAACATCAATGTGTTTAGTGTGTGAATGATGAATTGGATTTTTAGTTAAGTTTATTTAATTTATGTTATCAACCAATGTTTTGGCATTTTTATATTGTAGTTCGAAGTCCTTGAGTGTATGCATAATCCACAATAATTGTACTACACATTCCCCTAATTCTACGTATTCTTCCTCAGTTGTGGATAGGGCAACACAATGTTACTTTCTACTAAATAAGCTAACTAGATAGGATCCTAGGAGTTGACATCCTCCACTTGTACTTTTCCTCTCTAATTTACAGTCGACATAGTCTGAGTCAGAATATCCTAATAATTCAACATTACTAGTCCTTGGATACCACATTCCTTCATTGATTGTTCCCTTAATATATCTTAGGATTCTTTTAACATGTGTTAGATGTGATTCTTTGGCACAAGTTTGATACCTTGTGCACATACTAACTGTTGGATCGAAAAAGAGCACAGGGGGGGGGGTGAATAGCGCATGATAAATCTTTTCGTTGATTTGATTAAAACACACGTATAAGTAAATGCACAACAGAAAATAAATGAACACAACTTGGTTTTACTTGGTTTACAACCTATCGGTTGCTAATCAAAGGCCCTTATGATCCAAGATCACGTACGAAGGGTAATGCACTAAAACATCTCCTCCTCGTTGGAGGTAGGAGACAACTAATACAATAAAATCGATATGAGGACAAGGTACAATTCCACCTCTCCCCTTTAAAAAGAAAGAACAACAATTACAATTAAAAGTAGAAGCTCCGATTACGATTACAAAAGAGAAAAGACAATTGAAACAAATGATACCGATGACGAACTGATCTTGAGCTTGAGGTCGGGTCGTCGATGTTCCGACAACATTTCGATGTCGTAGCATTGTCGTAGAGTAGCGATGTTGTGGAAGCTTTTCGGAGGCTTGGAATGAATGAAAATGGTGTGAAACACTCCTCATTTTATAGCATTTCAACCTAGTTGACGTTGAGCTTGAGATTCTATCAAGATGGCCACCTCACCCCAAGATAAGGGGATGAGGTTTGACTCTCATCGAAGCTGGAATTTGAATGGCAGTCGACTGCCAATAGCCAGCAGTCGATTGTTGGCTAGGGTATCCAGCTGCAACAATGAGTTAGCTCAAAATGAAAGTAATGAAGGTTTAATTTGACGATCACTTACCATCCGATCTCGACCTAGACCTTCCATGGGAAGTCTTAGTCGGATCGCCACCTAAGGACATCCCCGTACGGAGAACCTGACCTTACCTTCACTCACACACACGAGCTTACCTTAGGTCCTTTGTTACTTGTAGCTTTGCTTTTGATCTCTACCTGGGTTCTTTGGCTCCCTCTAAAGTTCTCCCGGTGTCTTCTGACTACCATGGTTTCCTGACTCGGGATTCTCCGGGTGTCACTGACCTTCAGCTCAGCTTAACTATTCCTGCACACTTGGTTCAGCTCATTAGACAATAATATGACCTTAACTTTAGGTCTTTGCCATAATCAAAACTCAGGTTCGATTATCTGGTGCCTACTGCACCAACAATCTCCCCCTTTTTGATCTATGAAAAATCGACACAAAGTTAAGGGAAAAATAAATGTGCATTAATGAAATGATTATGAAATAAGCATAAATTTGAAAGAGGCATAAATGCATAACTTAGTAAGTTAGTGAGAGTAACTTAGTAAGTTAGCATAAGTAGGAGTATGAGTAAAACTCTTTTTCAAGTCCTTCCCCTTGAGCTAACCTCCCCCTTGACCTTAGGTGAGTACTTGAAAAAGGATCTTAGTTCTCCCCCTTAATGGTTGCAACTTAAATAATCAAGATTACTTAACATTGGCCAAAATGTATAAGTTAAGTTTAAGTTAATCAAAAATTAATTTTTTTTTATCCCTTAACTTTGGCCTTATTCTCCCCCCTTTGCCATAAATCGAAAAGTGTGGGGGTTTATAGAAAAAACTTTTTGAAAAATAGTGATTATGTTTTATAAGTCCAAGCATGTTCCTATTAGATTTTGAAAATAATACTTTAAACATAAGCTCAACTAATAGAATGTTCAACTCTATTTGACTTGATTGATATAGAATGATCAATAAGTCCTGATTAAAGTTGGTTAATTTAGATAATTATACTCCATGGTTCATGTTGATGCACTAGATCTACATCTGAAACCAGGAGTGAGGTCCTAACATCTCACACCCATCTATGTGACTAAGTATACAAACACATTAGTACTATGTGTTGTGAGATGTATTGACTCCTTAAATCTATAGGTGCATGCTTTCTAGGGTAAGCCCTAGGCTAGTTCCATTTTGCATGAAAAGTAAATAGATTATAGAAAAAAATATAAGTTTTATGTCCTACTCTATTATGCACATACCTAATTTATGTCTAAGCAGACTAAATTCTGCTTCGGGTATTGGTTTGGTAAACAAGTCTGCTAGGTTCGATTTGGATTCCACGTATACGAGTTCTATGGTCCTGTTAGCTACATGTTCTCGAATAATGTGGTGTTTGACCTCTATATGTTTGGTTCTAGAATGACAAATTGGGTTTTTGGTTAAATTAATTGAACTATGTTGTCGATGTAAATTTTAGTGTTGTTAAAGTTTAACTTAATGTCTTGGAGAGTGTGTTTCATCCAAAGAAACTGAGCTACACACTCAACCATCGCGACATATTCGGCTTCGGTAGTAGATAAGGCAACACAATGTTGCTTTCTACTGCGCCAACTCACTAGACTCGAGCTGAGGAGTTGAAAACAACCACTCGGGCTCTTTCTATCGAGTTTACTACCGGTATAATCCGAGTTGGAGTAGCCAATTAGTTTGAACTCGATAGATCTAGGGTACTAAATTCTTACATTTAGTGTACCCTTTTGGTATCTAAGGATACGTTTAACTAACGTTAGGTGTGACTCCTTAACACAAGTTTGGAATCTTGCACACATACTTACTCCGAATAATATATCAGGTCAACTCGCAGTTAAGTACATGAGACTACCTATTGTGCTCCTATAATATTTAAGGTCTATTGGCTTGCCTTCTAAGTCTTCTCCTATATTAACATTTGTGGCCATCGGTGTATTTATTACCTTGCATTTTGCATTCTGAATCGATTAATTAATTCCTTGTCGTATTTATGTTGGTGTAAGTAAATTCCCTCCTTAGTTTGTTTAATTTGTAATCCTAGGAAAAAAGTTAATTCTCCTACTAAGTTCATTTCAAATTCACTTTCCATTAATGAAATGAACTCGTTTAGTAGGATTGAGTTGGTTGTTCCAAAAATTATATCGTCTACGTAAATTTGGGCAATAAAGATTTCTTTGCCTATGGATTTTACGAAGAGGGTTGGGTCGACTAGGCCTTGACTAAACCCTTTAGACTTGAGAAAAATAGAAAGCCTTTATACCAAGCTCTAGGAGCTTGTTTTAGTCCATATAAGGCTTTCTTAAGTTTAAAAACATGGTCAGGTTTGTCTAAGCTTTCGAATCCTGGGGGTTGGCTAACATAGACTTCTTTGTTAATAATTCCATTTAAGAACGCTGACTTCACATCGATTTGAAATAGTTTAAATCCTCGATGTGCAAAGTAGGCCAATAACATTCTGATTGATTCTAGTCTAGCTACGGGGCCATAGGTTTCGTCATAATCTAACACCTCTACTTGACTAAATCCCTTTGTGACCAATCTCGCTTTATTTCAAACTACTTCACCTTTGTCATCAAGTTTGTTCCGGAATACCCACCTTGTTCCAATAATCAATTTATCTTTAAGTGGTTGTACTAATTCCCAAACTTCGTTCCTAGTGAATTGAGCTAGCTCTTCTTGCATAGCAATAATCCAATCGGGATCAAGAAGAGCTTGTTCAATTGATTTGGGTTCGATTTTCGAGATTAAAGAGATTTGACTAAGGTTTCTGTATGATGCTCTAGTTTGAACCCCTAGGTTGGGAACACCTATCACATGATTAATAGGATGATTCGATTGTAACCTAGATTGACTCAGGTTAGGATTTATACTAGACTCATTTTCATGGTCAGATTCGGGTCTAGTATTAATCGGTTCATCAATTGGTTCTACTATGGGTTTTGTGGTTTTATCTCCTTCGTTGAATACAACATTAATGGTTTCTTCAATTTTAAGGATTTAATTATTGTAGACTCTATAGGCTCTACTTGTGGTTGAATATCCTAAGAATATTTCGGTATTTGTTTTAGAGGTGAATTTGCCTAGGTAGTCCTTAGTATTTAGGATATGTACCCGACATTCAAATACCCTAAAGTATTTAATGTTAGGTACTTTATCATGGTAGATTTCGTATGAGGTGTTAAGCTGCCTCTTGACTAGTAAGATTCTATTTTGGACATAACACGTCGTACTAACGACTTCTGCCCAAAACCTATCAGGTAGGTTGTGTTAGACTATCCGAGCCACAAAAATCGCTTTTTGCATTGAGGAAACCTCGGAAGCCAGCCACAGATCCGTACGAAGATAAATAAAAATTTCATGTACATGTTTATCTACACTAGATCTACCTTAGATCTACATGGGAAGAGTGTTACCCTTGTAGCGATGCCCTTCGCTTATCCCGCTCGTCCAAAAGGTTGCCGGATCTCGTAGAGTGTCAAGTGTACACTCCTCTACACATATCCACACAGACAAAAGGTGGAGAGAACCACTTAGAGTGTGCTAGCACCCTTGGGAGGTCTCAACAATGGAGGGGGAGAGAGCTTGAGGGAAGAGAGGAAGAAGAAGATGAAGTTACACAACTTAACTTCACACTAATGCACACAACTAATGGTGGCCGACCACTTCAAAAGGAGTTATATACATGCATGTAATACCAAGAGCCATGGCTCTTGGTCTCCCTCATGAGGTGGCACCCTATGATGTGTCCATGATGATGTGGAACATCATCATTGGCCGGCCCCATGCCAAGTCACCATGACATGACAATTGGTCAAGTTAAAATTGACCATTCATCTTCCCTCTCAAGTCAAGTCAAACTTGACCTCTTATCTCCCATGGTTGATCAAATCCAACCATTTGATTCAAGTCAATTTAATTTAATGAATCTCTATTCATTAATTTAAATTGACTCAATGAATCAAATCTAAATTAGACTCATTCAACACTTGAATCAAATTGAGTCTAACTCAATTAGTCTAATTTGGATTACTCTTAATCCAATTTGGTTCATAACATGAACCTAATCTTCATCTAATTGCCCTTTGTGTGTGACCCTATAGGTTCTTGTAACATTGGCAATGCTCCTGAACCGATTTAGGAACATAAGCAATGAGCGGTATCTAGCAACACATCATTGCTATCCAAGTTACAAGAATGTTGAGATCCAACATCACCTTTGTGACTCTCACAATATGTGACAATGTCCCTCTATCCTTGACATCTAGATTGAACAATTGAGACATAAACCGTGTCATCCGTTGTACAATCTATATCTTGAACTCCAAGTAGACTCACTCTAATCAAATGAGCTTAATATCTCATATTGACTCATTTGGGCATGACCATGCACTTAGTGGTCTCACTCTATCAAGAATCATGATATCACTCCAGTCATATAGGAGGGATAGATCCCATCTACATCACTCACATCCCTCCGCATAATTTGTTACATACCAGTAATCGCCTTTATAGTCCACCCATTTACGGGTGACATTTGACGAAGCCAAAGTATGCAACTCCTTATGTAGGGAACCATGGTGGCTTCAGGTCCAAGGACTAATAGTCATACTAATAGTCACATGAGAAAGTATATGACACTCATATAACAATCCATGATACTTTCTCATGGCGGGTCATTCAATATACATTCTCTAATGCATACCCATGTGTCAACTTGATATCTCATATCCATGACTTGTGAGATCAAGTCATTGAGTTGACCAATATGCTAGTCTCTTCGCATTAATATTGTCCCTGAATATTAATACTTGACTAGGAATGACTAAGAGTAGTATTCTCTATATCATCTCATTATTGATTCAACCAATCGATTGATATAGATAAGAACCTTCTACTCAAGGATACTATTATACTTAGTTATTTGACACCAATACAAGTAAGTATAATAATCATAAAGAAATGCCTTTGTAAATATATATAGGAATATGATACAACAAGTCCATACAACAATCATCACATGATTGACTCTAGGGCTTTCACTAATAGGTTGTACTTGCTTAACATGGTTCTAGCGGCTTCTTGTAGGGTTCTATTCTTTCGCTCGACTAGACCATTTTATTGTGGCATTCTAGGACAGGAGAACTCATGGTGGTATCCGTTTAGGTTACAAAAATCGGTGAACCTATGATTTTCGAATTCACCACCATGATCGCTTCTAAGTCTTTTAATCTTAAGGTTTTTTTCATTTTCTATTAATTTACATAAGTTGGTAAGTTGGTCTAAGGTATCATTTTTGTGTTTAAGGAATCTAACCCAGGTAAACCTAGAGTAGTCGTCAATTATGAATAAGCAAAATTGAATTTTGTTTAGTGACTTGGCTCCATGAGAATCGAATAGATCCAAGTGTAAGAGCTCAAGCACATTTTTGGTTCATTCTTGGTTAGTTAGTTGATGTTGTGCCCTAGTTTGTTTACCTTGTTAACAAGCATTATAGATTTTATTATCCAAGTTATTAAGGTTGAGCAATCCTCTGACTAAACCACTCTGACTCACCTTGTGAATGAGTCTTGGGTGCTAGTGGCCGAGTCGTCAGTGCCATAACCAAGATTCCTCTTGTTGTGTCATAAGACACTTTGTTGAGGAGTTGGGTATATTAATTGTGTAGATATTGCTATTCCTAGTTCCTTTAAGTATTGTTTAAGAGGTTTCATTAGTTTTAATTAAGCATTCATTTTCTAAGAATATAACCTTATAGTTGTTGTCACACAATTAGCTTACACTAAGTAAATTATACTCAAAATTTCTGACTAATAAATTATTTCAAATTGTAAAGTTGGAGTTTAGCTCAATATCACTTGATCCGATGATTTTGAGCTTGCCATTGTTTCCGAAATCTACCAATCCTTGACTTTTGAATCTAAGCTTCGAAAATTTCAGTCGGTTCCGGTCATGTGTCGGGAGCACCCACTGTCCAACATCCATTTATCCTACACATATAGTAGTTGGATCGGATATTGGAATTAATTTGAGAATTGGTTGAAGTTTATTAGTCCTAGAGTCATCTCACCCTTTCTACATTATCAAACATGTTATCCTTATGTATTCTGTGAGATGACTTCAATTTTACTTGATTAAATTTAATGAATTGAAACTAATCAACCTTAGGTTAGATTCGAATTTAACCCTAAGCTCATCAAGTCACCTTTTCGAGAAATTTCCTTCCAGGTCGTCACGAGGCACAAAGGCCTTCTTTGATCGGAACAATGACCACTTCCTTAGACAAAGCCAAATTCAAGAAATCGATTACTTAAGTTACTTAAGATTACTTCTTGGTCTAACTAGTTAAGGGTACGGTGAGGTAGCTTTAGCTAGTTCAACTTATTCAAGTGCACCAAGCTAGATATGCATTATCTAACTTGGACACACAGGACTTCGTTTCCCTAACGTACTATCATCTCGCCACGTCCTAATACTATGTTGTCAAGATTGATGAGTTATTGACCCTATCTAGCCGTTCTAAAAATTAAAACAAAATAACTTAGCATGCAAAGACTAATTACATGTAATAGAACAAACAAATTTAGTATTAGCTCCCCCTTGACCATTGAATCGATTCGGTCTATCCACGTAGTGGATTTGGTCCTTGGGAACCCAGTACTTATTAGACCCTAATTGTGAAATTAAAGCGTTCTTAGGGACCCATGCTTGGACTTGTTTTCTATTATGGTTTACAATTGACATATACGACTTGTTAGTCATATTTGATCTAAACCCTAGTCCAACCTTATTGTACATGGCCCTTTGCGATCCATGTAGTAGGTCAAGTCCCTTGGATTCCAAAGTAAACCTTTCCAACACTTGCCTAAGATCTTTGACTTGTTCTTTCAAGAGTGAGTTCTCAACTTTGAGTTTTTCGACTTGAGTTGAGTCCTCCTCTTAAACTTGACTAGTCGAAGAGGTTAGAGAGACCTCATGTTTAAGGAGTTTAATCTCCTCAACTAAGGTCTTGACCTTGGACTCGAACTTAGCTAACTTTCTAGTTAAAAACTTAATTGCATTATATAATGTATCAATTAAAGACCGACTTACCTTGAGTGAACTTTTTGAACCGGATACGGATCTGTGGCTTGTCTTGAATAGAGACTCATTGTCAGATCCAGAGTCGGACTCTTCCTCGGGTTCAATCGGCTTGGCCATGATGACGAGGTTGTTGAGCTTGTCTTCCTCCTCTGACGATTTCTCCCATGTAGCATTGAGTGCTTTCTTAGACTTTTGTACCTTGTTCTTGAGCTTTGGACATTCCGACTTGATGTGGCACAACCTGTTACACTCATAACATCTATAGTTGGAATTTGATTTAGATTTACCTTCCTTGGATTGATTGATGTGTCATTTTCAACTTTTGATCATCTTCCGAACTAGATTCACTAGTTTGATTTCCATCTCATCTCAATCTCCAACTCATACTCGTCTTCTTCCTCCAGAGGTGGTTTGCTTTTGGGCTTCTTCTTTGGTCCTGCAAATATGGCAATACTTTTCTCGCGGGGGCCAAATTAGACCACTCATGTAATTTAAATTCAGAAAACATTTCATCTAATCTAATATTAGAAAGGTCCTTAGAAACCTTGTAGGCATCAACCATGGATGCCAACAAGGTAGTCCTAGGGAAACCGTTAAGCGCATACCTTATTAAGTCTCGATTTTCGACCTTCTGTCTGATTGAATGTAGACCGTTGACGATATCTTGGATCCGTGCATATAATTGGGTGGAAGTCTCGTGAACCTACATTTTTAGATTGTATAATTTATTTAAAAATAGATCCCTCTTACATACCTTAGCGTCGTCGGTTCCTTCGTGTAGCTCGATGAGCTTATTCCACATGTCCTTTGCGCTGATAAAGGGGCCGACACAGTTGAGCTCTTCTTTGGACAAGTCACACTGTAGGATTTCATAACCTTGGCATTGACTTCCACTTGGGGTTTCATGGCATTTTTCCATTGATCGCAATCCAACGATTCACCATTTCCATTTGTTGGAAGTGTGAATCCGGTTTGAATCACGATCTACATCTCTACTTGGGTTTTTAAATAGCACTCCATCCGACCCTTCCAATAATGGAAGTCATCTCCATTGTAAAACGAGGGTCGGGCGATGCTAAACCCTTCAAGATGGGCCATTTAGAAGAAAAAATCTCACAAAAACAAAAATGACAAAAAGGTTGCAAAGACTTTCATCTTGGATTAGTAGTGTAGGAGAAAGAATTTAACGAAATGAAAAATGCTTAAAACTTATGAATCACAAAACCAAAAATGAAAAGAAACTTAAAACAAATGCTAGATTAGTGGTTGCACAAAATTGTAGGGCCCCTGCTCTGATACAAATTGTTGGATCAAAAAAGAGCGCTAGAGGGGGGTGAATAGCGCACGACAAATCTTTTCGTTGATTTGATTAAAACACACGTATAAGTAAATGCACAGTGGAAAATAAATGAAAACAGCTTGGTTTTACTTGGTTCACAGCCTACCGGCTGCTAATCCAAGGCCCTTACGACCCGAGATCGCGAACGGAGGGCAATACACTAAAACGTCTCCTCGTTGGGGGTAGGAGACAACAAATACAATAAAACCAATATGAGGATAAGGTACAATTCCACCTCTCCCCTTTAAGAAGAAAGCACAACAATTACAATTAAAAGTAGAAGCTCCGATTACGATTACAAAAGAGAAAATACAACTGAAACAAATGATACCGACGATGAACTAATCTTGAGCTTGAGGTCGGGTCATCGGCGTTCCGGCAGTGTTTCGGTGTCGTAACGTTGTCATAGAGTAGTGGCATTGCGGGAGATTTTCGGAGGCTTGGAATGAATGAAAATGGTGTGAAACTCTCCTCATTTTATAGCCTTTCAACCTAGTGGACGAGCTTGAGATTCTATCAAGAAGGCCACCTCACCCCAAGATAAGGGGATGAGGTTTGACTCTCATCAAAGCTGGAATTTGAATGACAGTCGACTGATACCACCATCAGTCGACTGCCAATAGCTAGCAGTCAACTGTTGGCTAGGGTATCTAGCTACAACAATGAGTTAGCTCAAAATGAAAGTAATGAAGGTAAATTTGACTACCACTTACCGTTCGATCTCGACCTAGACCTTCCATGGGAAGACTTAGTCGGATCTGTTGATGCAGTAAGCATCACTCCTTAGTTTTGATGTATGAACAACAATTAAGAGTTAGGATTCACGTGTGATCTAATATAAGTGTTAAGTGTACAGGCTTAATAGGAAGACCTAGTAGGTCAAGTTGACCGAATACTAGGCATGAATCTTGATAGATCAGGAGGACCGGACAATAGGTATGAAGTCTAGATGGGTCACGTGGACCGGACATTTGGCATGAAGACTGGTTGGGTTAGAAGACTGGACAATCGGCAAAAATTCCAGCTAGGTCAGGCAGACCGAATAGCTAGTGGAAGCCCTGGTGGGTCAGATCGGATGTTAAGAATGGTAAGTCCGGCAGGTAGTCGGCAGGTAAGCCTTAAGTGAAGAGGTGAGGCCGAGTCCTATGTAGGGGGACAATGCTAGGCGTCGATCCGACGAAAAGTCTGCATGGGACTTAGTAGTTGAGATCGAGAAGTATTACTACTGCTATCATTCATGTTATATGTTTTGTGCTAATCCTGTTTTGCAGGGATCAGTCGACTGAATGGATTCTAGTCGACTGAAGTCGATCGAGAGATGTATCGATCGGATACCTATTAGCGAGATCACCGGTGATCGATCGGAGATCATGCGACGCAGATGGAAAGGGCTTGAGTCGACTAAAGAGGGAAATTTCTCGATGCGGAGCCGAGTGACGTGGAGTCGACTGAAGAGGATTCAGTCGACTGGAAGACCATGAATTCCATATCGACGGGTGGATGTGGAGTCGACTGGAAGGCATTCCAGTCGACTGGAAATAGTTTATAAAAGTTGTGCTCGACCAGATCCCAGCATCAATTATTTTTCACGTCGAAGTGCTGTCGAAATCCATTCTCGTCCACTAAAGCTAAACTCTCACAACAAGGCCATCTTCCGACACTCCGAGTATACTTCTACCATTTACTTAGTGTCGGTATATGTCTTGTATTTGCTCATTTATTTTTTCGCTATTGTACTTAAATTCAAGAGTGGGTAGTGTGTTACCCATCTCTATTATTTGTAAAAAGCGAAACCCTCCGAAGTTGAGAGTTCTCAAATCGGAGGGTATTTAGTGAATTGCCCATCGAGGTAGCTCGTGGTAGAGCTATGGGACTTGGAGTAGCAACCCGATTCGGGTTGTGAACCAAGTAAATTGCTGTGTCTAACTTATTTAATTTCCGCTGCATATTTTGTTTAGAAAAATTTATAAAATATCGAGATTCACCCCCTCTCTCGGTTTACTCGATCCTACAATTGATATCAAAGCAAGGGGTGCTCCGATTTGGTGAAACCACCATCGTGAGCTTTAGATTAGTTTACAATATATTTTTATTACATTAGATAATTTTTTATTATTGCTCTAGAATAATTTTTATTGCCTTAAAATATTTTTATTGCTCTAGAATAATTTTTATTTTCATTAGAATAATTTTTATTTCATTAAAATAATTTTTATTGTATTAAAATAATTTTCTATATTTTAAAATTCACTAAATTAATTTTCTGCATTTCAAAATTCACTAAAATAATTTTCTACATTTTAAATTAATTTTTTGCATTTAAAAATAATTTTCTGCATTTTAAAAATTCACTAAAATAATTTTTACATTTTAAAATAATTTTTTTGAATTTTAAAAAATTCACTAAATTAATTTTTGCATTTTAAAATTCATTAAAATAATTTTCTGCATATTAAATGAATATTTAGCATATTTAAATTAATTAAAATAGTTTTCTACATATTAGGATTTTCTGCATACTAGATTTATTTCAGTTATGTTAATTTTTGTCCTTAGAAAATATTTCATTAATAATGTCACACATAGAGGGATACTGCACCGTTCACCCTCCTCTCTTTAACGGAGAGGACTTTTCCTACTGGAAAAGGAAAATGGAGTGCTATCTGAAGATCGACCTAGAGGTCTGGTTTTCAATTAGGAAAGGGTTCACAGCTCCGGTAGAGACTTGAGGGAGTTGTTAGAACTAGAGAAATGGACCTCGGATATTAGTAAGAGAGCTCAAGTCGATTACAAGGCACTTAACACCTTGCAATGCGGACTTACTAAGGAAGAGCTAAATAGGGTAGGTCCATTTGAAAATTCTAAACAATTATGGGAGAAATTAATTGAATTGCATGAGGGTACAAATGACACAAGGATAGTTAAACGGAACATGCTTTTAAATAAATTATTTAATTGTAAAAATGAATGAAAATGAAAATGCCAGTCAACTTCATACTAGGATTAAAGATATATTAAATGGATTACATTTAATAGGACACCAAATAGAGAATAGGGACTTAATTAGGTATACCCTTAAGGCATTTCCGAGAAATGCCTTATGGACATCGATTGTCGATGCCTATAAGGTGTCTAGGGATCTCTCCACAATTAGGTTAGATGAACTATTTTGTGAACTTGAACTACACGAACAAGCTAACTCGAGTCAAACCGAGAATGATATAGCTTTGTTGATAGGTACAACTAAAAAGGAAAGAAAAATGAAGGTTTAGTCCGAAGACGAGTCGAAGTCGAAAACAAACAGAGAAGAGGATATTGTAAATATGGTAAGAAAAATGTTCAACCAAAAGAAGAGGTTTACGAAGAAAGATGCCAAAAAGGTGGCCGACAATAAGCCGAGACCTCGATCGGAAGTGACTTGCTACGAATGCAACGGAAAAGGACATTACAAGTCGGAGTGCGCAAACTTAAAAAAGGAAGAAAAACCAAAAAAAGGAAAAGAAGAAGAAGACTCTTAAGGCTACATGGGATGAGTCGTCATCGGAGGAGTTGGACACAGAAGAGACGAAGAGAAGCTTCATCGCGTTTATGGCTGAATCAAGATCCAGAGCCGAGTCAAGTTCTGAATATGAGTCCGATTCTGAGTCCGAGAGAAGCCACGGATCCGCATCCATTTCCGAAGGTTTTGACGAGGTAACTTCTCATCTAGAAGATAAATTATATAATATCATTGCATGCTTAGGTAGGAAGTTAGCTAAGTCTGAAAATCGAGTCGACTCGCTACTTAAGGAAGTCCAAGTACTTAAGGAGCAAGTCAACTCGAAGACTTCGACTTGCCAATTTAAGGATAGAGACTCAACTCAAGTTGTAAAGCTTGAGGAATAGAACTCAGTTCTAAAAAGGCAAGTAGAATATCTAACTGGATCTTTAGAAAAGTTCACTTCAGACTCCAAGTATCTCAACATGATGCTTGGATCTCAGCGAGCTGTGTTCAACAAATCCGGACTCGGGTATAAGACTAAGTCCACCTATAAATCTTACATGTTATTACTTAGCCGAAATGCTAAGAATCGAGTCCAAGCATGGGTTCCTAAGTCTAGCTTAGTCAACCAAGTTGGACCAAATCAATTTTGGGTTCCCAAGTGTCAAGTTCACTTAGTGAACAAAAGTCAAACTAGCTACCATTTAGGGGGAGCTAACATCTTGCTTGTTTCTTTGTTTAGTTAAACACTTGAATGTTTCAGTTAACTTTCCTTGTTTTAGTCTAACACTTGCTTCCTTTAGTTAACCTTCCATGTTTTAGTTAAACACTTGAATGTCTTAGTTTACTTTACTTGCTTAATGTAGAATGGACTAGATAGGAAACAAAGTAGCTTAAACTTGAATAACCTACTACTAAGACAAGTGAACTGATAGTAAGTTGGGGAAACTCTTCGATGTGCATGTCTAGGAAGTGGTCATTGCTCCAATAATCAAGAAGGTCATGTGCCTTGCCACGACCTGGTGCACTAAGTCGAGTGGAACTGACCGAAGCTAACTCACTATGTCTTTAACTAGATAGACCAAGGCTTAATCTAAAGTGAATCAAGTACTTGATTCCTTTATTGACTTTGTCTAGGAAGTGGTCGTTGCTTCGATAACCAAGAAGGTCATGTGCCTCGCCATGACCTGGAAGTCAATACCGGAAAAACCTACTTGAATAGCTCAAACCAAGCTTGAATCTAACACAAGTTTAAACACTTTGAAATTGCTCAATAAATTTAATTAAGATAAAAGAAATTCTCATCTCACAAAACTCGTAGGAATAAGTGTATTGAAAACCTAGCTTGAGTAAGATGATATAGATCTTAATTAAGTTGAATTAAACCAAATACACTTAAAACCAAATGTATTTCAACAACTTACCTTAATTAAACTAAACTTAACAAATATACCTAACTAAAGAAATTATCTTAACTTAATTTAATTCAACTCAACCTAATTTACTGTACTTAAACTTAAACAAACTTAATTACCAAATTAGTTAATCTACAAAATTTAAATAATTAACTTAATCAAATAAGGATAATTAAATAAACCTTAATATTTGAAGTAAATCTGTAAGATATGGAAAAAAAATTGATATGGATTAACTCCAGCTAATTAGGTTTAATTAAGGGTTAGAGTTAATTGAGATTGGGTTTGATTGAATTAGGGGCTGAACTAGTTGGAGGTTGAATCGGTTGGCTTGAACTGAACCAACGAACGACATTTTAAAAGGGGCGAACCGTTGATCAACCCATTCCTCACTTCTCCTCTCTCGCGATTGTCGTTTCTCATCTCCTCTGCGCTGCCTCTGTCGATCACTCCCAGTTCGCCGGCAACCTAGTGAGAGCGGTCAGTAACGTCGTCGTCCGGCTGATCCTGTGCTTCCAAGGTCTCAGTGGTCCTTCGCGCGAGCAGATCAGTGACGTTGTTGCCATGGCAACGAGCTACCGACAAAGGTGCCGCGATTTGTTTACTTTAGGTTTCAATAGCTATTTTCTCTAGATGTAGCTGTGGATTCATTGGTTGAGCTTCAATCTATGGTTTGGCAGTGGTGGAGCACGATTTTGGTCTGGTGAACCGGGCAGTTGGGGAAACAGCTGCCGGTGGAGGGTTGAGCTCGGTAAGCTTCGATTTCCTTTTCTTGTGTCGTCTGTAATTAATGCGAATCCATAGTATGTCAATGCCTAAGGAATCTGATGGTTTCTATCGATGGATTGTCGGATGGAAGCTGTGATTCGTGTGGTGTTTGATCTCTATGGATTGTCGATGAGGATACTGATCAGCCAGCAAGATTGACAGGGGTGGGTTTTGATGGCTGCACGATTGTGAGTAGTAATGCAACAATGGGTGAGCTGTGTCTTCCTCCAGGGCTTGGTCAGATCTCTGTATTCCTTAGTGTGGAATTATTGGTAGCAAGATGATTGGGGGTTCTGCTTTGTTTTGCTATGGATGGAGCTATGAACAGCTTGTGTATGTGATTGGTTGAATGTTAAGCTAATATAGATTTGTTCTGTGTTGCTGATGATGATTTAGTTATGTGTTATGTTTTATTGATGATGGATTTATGGGATGAATCGGTTGTAGAATCATTGGAATTCAGCTATGGATGAGTGGGATTAAATCTAGTCAGATGTAGATCAATTGGCCAAGGATGAATGTAGATGTGGGGATGCATTTGAAGTGAGCTGTTGAATTGTGGTGAGGTTAAATATGTGAGTATGCAGGTTGATTTAAGTGTGTTTAGATCTATTTACCTCAATTGATCTTGTGGATGTCGGTGATCTATTATGAGTTTGGTGATGGTGTATCAGATTGGGATAATCGGGATTTCTAACTCATAGACGAGGAAAGTATGTGAATATATAAACGAATTAGTGATTAGTTCATATATTTATTGGAGACTTGTACATAATCATAGTTTGCTATTATGTGCAGGTTTGGGATACGAAGCAGGTCCACGACTCTGAGGATTATTTTAAGCTTCGTATCAAGTGGGTAATATCTACCCTGGTCAGGTAGTTTGATCTGAATCTGGTGCATGAATTTGGACTTATGCTTATACTTTTGATCTTAAATCCAATCTTATTTTATCATGTGCTTGTACTTAGCCTTGACCTTTGAGATTTTGCTGTTAGTTCATCGTTCATTTATCATGGATATGAATTACAAACCCTATTGTGTGTTAGCTGATAGATGTTTAGTTAAGTACATGTAATTAGGGTTACCATTGTGAACTCAGATTGGGTTATCGGGTCACATCACTAGGGTTAGGTGATGGATAAGATTATGGAGTCGATTATTGTATCGTACACATATTAGTTGTGCATCTATGGTGGATCTAGCCGTCTGTGCATAGATAAGTGTGTGGTTGTCAGTATGTGGCTAGGGACTGGAGGTTCTAGTGTGGTTGTATATCCATTATGGATCATGTGTCTATGTATGGTTATATGGATTGGTGATGGTGTTTTGCTACGGACTGGAGATCCTAGCATGGTTGATTGATCATAGTATCTCGCTACAGACTGGAGGTCCTAGCGTGGTTGACTGTCAGTTGTGTATGACTCTCTGTGTGGTAGAGAGAGAGTCTTGTGGATCAGTAGTTCTTGCACAGTTGACTTTTGGTTGATGAAGAATCCTCGTGGGATAGGGAGTGTTGCGAGGATATGTATGTGGAGCTATGCATCATTACATTGCATGCATGCTGCTGACCGGGTCTCCCTTGTGATTGAGACGGGTTGTCAGTCATCCTGCCTCCTCGGCCACTCGAGGTAGTGGTAGCAGGGTTGAGAGTTGAGCATTGGATGTGCCGCGCTCGACCATTATAGACGGTGGTAGTTAGATATGTGCACTTGGCCACTGTGCAGAGTGGTAGATTGTGCACTCACCCACTATAGACGGTGGTTGTATGATGTGCAGTTGTCCTGTGTACGATGCTCGTCCATTCATGGGTAGTGTGATGGAGTGGCTAGCATCAGGGACCCCCGTGGAGTAGTTAGCTCTTTATGCTTATATGCTACTCATTCACACTACCCAACTCAACCACTTGAGAGTAGTGGTAGCTGGAGTCGGGATAGTTGTCATGTTGTGCCACCCAGGCCATACTGGGGTCGTGGTTAGATGGGTCCGCAGACATGGCCACGCATATGCATTACTGAGATATATGTATGCATGTATTTGATATATGTTTTACATATGCCTGTGATATGTTGCATTTGTTTGCTGCATATGTTTGTTCATCATACTACATGCCATTTGCATATTATATACTGATGTGTTTTGAGCATGATGTATGTGATGGTCCAGATTGTTGTATACATTTGATTAGCGTCCTATTATAGTGTAGTATGGACCAGATTGTTATTACATGTGATTATATATTGTTCATATGTCTGAGTGTTGGTCAGGTGTGGGATTGACCTTGTATGTTATATGGGTTATGTTATTGTATACCTGTTCAGGATGATATAGCTTATGGTGTTGCAGATCGTCAAGTACGTTAGTACATTACTTCATGTTCAGTTGATCAGTTTAGTATATGCATTGAGTATGACTATACTGTAGTTACTTGTTATTACATTTAGGACTGTATTTCTATTGGACTCATTCTGTGTACCTATAGATCTTCACATGTATACTTGTAGATCTCTATATCTTACATGTTCGTGCACTTTCTACATATTACCCTTGAGTTTGTACTCACCACCACGGACCCTAGGTTTTCAGTCGCCCAGGTAATAGGTAGAAGATTCCTTGGATGTTCGGAGCTCCGCCAACTGTTCCCATCTCACACTGAATGGCTGGATATTATTTCCTTATTGTATTCTTGTGGATTGTTGATTTGGGATTTTGTCTTATATCATTTCTGTATTTGTGGTATACAGATGTGTTGTATGTATTTGATCTTTGATGTGGTTTCTATTTTGATTCATGTTGTATCAAAGTCACTCCGGAGTGCATAGTTAAGTCTTTGTATCTTTTGTCAGTATATTCCTCTGTGCTTTATGGATTATGTCCATATATATGTTATGTGATTGTGGCCGAAAGGCTTTATGTATATCGGGGAATTGCATCACGTATAGGGGAGATGTTGTTCGATTATTTTCGACTCGGCATACTCTCGGGGCATGGCAATTTTATTGGTATCAGAGCCCTAGGTTGCGAATGTTAGGGCAATCTCTTGCTATGATAAGGTTTTGATGTGTGTGGCAAAGGGTTTAAGTTAGTTTGTTATGTTGATTTGATATGTGCGTTGAAGTCGTGCAGGACTTAGTAATTCGCACATGGAGCCGTCGCGAGTTTCACATCTCATGACTCGGGCCTTGAGTCGGTGAAGGATAGCTTTGCGGAAGCTGTGCGCTTGGAGCATCCGAGGGACCGCCAGACGAGGAGCTTGGAGTGAAGCCAGAGGAAGTAGACTTCAAGGCAAGAGATGCGAAGGAGCATTGCAGAGCCGTGCGCCTGATGCTGCTGAGGGACGTGGCCGCGAACGAAGAGAACTTCGAAGGCGAGGGACTCCGAGAGATGAGAGTGAGTGAATGTAACCCGGGAAGGGGTAGCTCTTAGGTGAAACTTGGCCATTTGGTTAAGTGCCGGATGGGATTTCCCGACACTAGTCGACTGCCATGTCATGGCAGTCAACTGCTCTGAGTTGATGGTTCGATCGACTGGTTTAAGTCAGCTGAATCAAGTTGATCAGTCGACTAACGGCATGGGCGATCGGTGATGATTGATCGATCGCCAAGGGGACGACGATCGATGATGGCACTGCAGACGCAGGAATGGAGTCGACCTCGTTGAGGACTCGACTGATCGAGCACCAGTCGACTGATGGTAATATCAGTCGACTGATGCCAGTACCGTTGGATGAATTCCAACATGGAAAGCGGTCGTTATTGAGCAATGGCTACAAGACCAGTCGACTGATCGAGGGCATTAGTCGACTGATCCTGTGTCAACAGGAAGAAACCCTCTTCCTCTATAAAAAGGAAGGGGATGGGGCTTTGGGAGGCTAATGCTTGAGCTCTAAACTTCTCCCAAAGTGCCATACACGATTCCCTACTCTTCTTACTTGCTTTCACTTCAATCTTATTGTAAGAAGAGTGATCTTGATTGTAAAGGTTACCTCCACCTAGCTTGGTGCAAAGGAGAGACCAATAGTGATTGGCTTTGGCGGAGTGATTCACCGTGGACGAATCGGACCGTGGATTAGCGGCGTAGCTGTGAACCACGTTACATCTCCGTGTTTGTATTGTTTGTTTATCTTTTGCTTTGTCTTTATTTATATTTGCCTATTCCGCTTACGCTAACGTTTTGTAGACGAGCAAAATATGACATCCAATGAACGAGGGCTATTCACCCCCCTCTAGCCAGCTGTTTCGATCCCCCAACAAGTGGTATCAGAGCAAAGGAAAGCTTATCGAGGACTAACCGCCACAACAAGCAACATTCAAAATGGCCGGCTCCAACATCCACCCACCAAAGTTCGACGGCGAATTCTCTTGGTGGAAGAAGCGAATGGAGGTATTCTTCAAAACCGACTTTGAAATCCTTTTAATAATGGAAAACGGTTTCGAGTTGCCTAGGAACGGAGATGGGGATCCATTGGAAAAATCAAGGTGGAGCAAGAGGCAAAGAGAAGAATACTTGGCAAATTCAAAGGCCAAGCATCATCTATACAATGTCCTCCCCCAACAAGAAGTCAACCGGATAGGAGAGTGTGCTAGCGCCAAGAAAATGTGGGACAAATTAATAGAGATCCATGAAGGCACATCCGAGGCGAAGCTAGCAAGGAGAGATGTCCTTCGCTCCCAATTGTCCAATATCAAACTCGAAAAGGGAGAGAAGGTAAAATCCCTACACTCTAGATTTAAGGAAATTCTAACCGGTTTGACAAGTGTAGGTAAAAAGCTCTCCAACCGGGATATGGTAATGAAGGCCATAGATGCCTTTCCCCGGTCCTCAAGATGGAGCTCCATGGTGGATTCGTTTTACATCTCCAAGAACTTGGAAGTAAGTACCTTGGAGGAGTTTTTCTCAACAATGGAGCTCCACGAAACGAGGCTTGAAGGAATACAAGAAGAGCCAAGAATCCAACGTTCAAGAGGAGTAGCTTTGATAGCAAACAAGGGGAAGAAGAAGATAGAGATCCCCTCCTCCTTCGATGACGAAGCGTCTTCCTCCTCCTCCATGGATAGCACCGAAGAATCCTATATGGTAAGGAGGGTAAGACGTGCTTTAAAAGGTCTTCGATTTAATAAATCCAATGATAGGAGTAGAAGACCAAGGGGGAAAGTCATATGCTACAATTGCCAAGGAGAGGGACATATAAGGGATAATTGTCCCCTCCTAAACAAGAGCAAGGAAGAGAAGAAAAAGAAAGAAGAAAAGAGGAAGAAGAAGGGGAACAAGAAAAAGGAAGAAGAAAAGAAGGCCAAGGAAAAAGGAAAGGCCATGGCTCTCAAAGCAAAGACATGGGATGACCTTGCTTCCTCTTCCTCATCCGATGAAGAAGAGCATGTCTACTCCAACCTTGCATTGATGGCTTTCGACGACTTGGATTGCTCCTCCACCGAAAATGAAGAATCAAGCTCAAGTGGAGAGAGCTCAAGTGAAGGGGGAGCTTCTACATCCTCATCCGAAGAAGAGGATTTGGTAAGTGAGGTAACAAATCTACCCCCTAAGCAAATTATGTCTATGATTTCTAGTCTCACTAAGGACTTATTTAGAGCCAAGAAAAAGAACAAAAGCATGCTTGACCAAATTAAGGAATTAGAGCAAAAATTAGAAAAAGCATGTTTTAATGATAATGATGATGATGCATGTTCACATGATAAATATATGCCATTTGATGTTAATGATGCATGCATAGAAGAAAATAGGGCTTTAAGGGAAAAGGTAGATTATTTGACAAAAGCCCTAGAAAAATTCACTATTGGCTCCAACACATTGAACATGATCATAGGGAGCCAAAGAGCTAGCTTCAACAAAAAGGGCCTAGGTTATAAAGAAAAGAAAAATGAAAAGGCCTACAAATGCCTAATTGCTAGGGGACAAGATAAGAAGAAGGTAATTGCTAGAAAATGGATCCCCAAGGAGTATCTAGTGAACCCCATAGGAAAGAATTTGTATTGGGTTCCAAAATCCATCCTTAAGGGTTAGAAAACCCCTAGGGTAGTCAACCATATGCAATTGACCTATATC
This sequence comes from Wurfbainia villosa, assembly GCA_025175895.1. Lineage (NCBI taxonomy): Eukaryota > Viridiplantae > Streptophyta > Magnoliopsida > Zingiberales > Zingiberaceae > Wurfbainia > Wurfbainia villosa. Next base: position 15,959,922 of record CM046000.1, on the reverse strand, counting down.
ATATTTTGGTTGACTTAGGATGGCTGGACAACATTTTTAAATAGTGTTAGGTGATGATAACGTGCCTATACATAGTTAATAATGCTTAAATCATGATAATCAATGTAATTGCTATGTATATGTGCAATCATGATTTATGATTTTGAAATTTTGACACATCATCATGAGAAATAGGGTTTAAATCATGCCTTAGGTGATATTTTGCTTATTATCATGATATAATACCTGATGCATGATTACAATTTGATGAATACATGTATTTCATGATCATAATGTAGAATTAATTCATATATGTCATTATGATCATGTGGATTGTTAGGGTGATACTTAACCTTGATAGATTTGCATGAATATAATGGTTAAGTATATACAAATACTCTCTAGGATGCATCTCACACTCACCATAGGCTACTTTGATTGAAAACTTAGCATGGGTGAGATGTTAGGATGATACAAATGTCCACTAATGCCTATGGCATTTAGATGGTCATTTAAAGTATCAAAATAGCAATAATAGACCAATCATGAGGAAGGCTTATGTTTAATTCATAGACATATTGCCCAAAGATCATGGTTGGATATTTCATATGTTTTCAAAACAATTTCTTAATCTAAAATCTATGTATTCATGTTTTGAAACAATTGGAACCAAAACTAGGTGTTAAACTTGATACTAGAATGATAAAAAACCTAGTGTTTTTTAAAACTTTTGGATTTTTGTCAAATCTTTGTAAATATAATGATTTTTCATGAAGACCTATTTTTCACTGATAAAGAATCTTACAAGAAATATGTTCCCCAAATTTCATGATTTTTTGAATTTTCTGGAATTTTTAATGCATTTCTAAAATTCGATCCGAAAATCAGAAAGTTCTGAAATTCACGCGTTACCGATCGGTAGTGAACACGATCGTGGCTAAAATTAGACTAGTTAAGGCCGAATTCATGTTTTAGACTAATGTTTGGTATTTTCCTTCTAGTAGACTTGATGTCATGAGTTTATAACTTAGTGTTAATCTTTTTGATGGTGTCAAAGGGGGAGAAAATATTTTGTTTAAGTTAATTATGATAGGGGGAGAATTTGTAGAGAGAGTTTCATGGATTAAGGGGGAGTTACATGTTGCTATATCATGTTTATGTTTACATGCTTTCTTACCTTAGAAATTTTTATCAAATGTTTTTACCTAACTTAAACGGATTGCCACACATCAAAAAGGGAGAGATTGTTAGGGCAATCTTTTGCCATGATAAGGTTTTGATGTGTGTGGCAAAGGGTTTAAGTTAGTTTGTTATGTTGATTTGATATGTGCGTTGAAGTCGTGCAGGACTTAGTAATTCGCACATGGAGCCGTGGCGAGTTTCACATCTCATGACTCGGGCCTTGAGTCGGTGAAGGATAGCTTTGCGGAAGCCGTGCGCTTGGAGCATCCGAGGGACCGCCGGACGAGGAGCTTGGAGTGAAGCCGGAGGAAGTAGACTTCGAGGCAAGAGACGCGAAGGAGCATTGCAGAGCCGTGCGCCTGATGCTGCCGAGGGACGTGGCCACGAACGAAGAGAACTTCGAAGGCGAGGGACTCCGAGAGATGAGAGTGAGCGAATGTAACCCGGGAAGGGGTAGCTCTTAGGTGAAACTTGGCCATTTGGCTAAGTGTCGGATGGGATTTCCCGACACCAGTCGACTGCCATGTCATGGCAGTCGACTGCTCTGAGTCGATGGTTCGATCGACTGGTTTAAGTCAGCTGAATTTGTTGATCACCGACCGACGGCATGGGCAATCGATCGATGAGTTGATCACCGACCGCCAAGGGACGGCAGCTGATCGATGGCACCGCACGGGCAGAATCGGAGTCAACCTCGTTGAGGACTCGACGATCGAGCACCACCGATCCGATGGTAATATCACGATCGATGCCGATCGCTGGATGAATTCCAACGTGGAAAGCGACCGTTATTGGGCAATGGCTACAGGACCAGTCGACTGATCGAGGGCATCAGTCGACTGATCCTGTGTCAACGGGAAGAAACCCTCTTCCTCTATAAAAAGGAAGGGGATGGGGCTTTGGGAGGCTAATGCTTGAGCTCTAAACTTCTCCCAAAGTGCCATACATGATTCCCTACTCTTCTTACTTGTTTTTACTTCAATCTTATTGTAAGAAGAGTGATCTTGACTGTAAAGGTTATGTCCACCTAACTTGGTGCAAAGGAGAGACCAATAGTAATTGGCTTTGGCGGAGTGATTCACCGTGGACGAATCGGACAGTGGATTAGCGGCGTAGCCGTGAACCACGTTACATCTCCGTGTTTGTATTGTTTGTTTATCTTTTGCTTTGTCTTTATTTATATTTGCATATTCCGCTTATGCTAACATTTTGTAGATGAGCAAAATACGACATCCAACGAACGAGGGCTATTCACCCCCCTCTAGTCGGCCGTTTCGATCCCCTAATAGCGAAGTCCATTTTCGGATTTTATTTCATTCGGATATCTAGTTTTGTTTTACTCTGTTTTGGTTTTGTGAGTTCTGGGATTTGGCTGTTGCGGGACATCTCCGAGCTGCAAGGTTTAAGGTATGGTAGTTATTATCACATATCCTTCTGTTGGCTATGCATTATAACAGGGATGACTTGTAGTGTGTTAGTCACTATTCGTAACCATGGTTTGAGTTGACCACGAGAACGACTGGATGAGTCTTGTACCTGCTTTCGAAAGGTAAATTACCTTTGGGAGCCAACTGATACCGAGTCAAAAGGCAGAGATCAGGTAGTCACATTTCTTATGGAAGTCAAAGATTATAGTCTTAGGGATTTTCACTAACTACGCTAGTCAAATTATTACCTGTTGGGTAATGGACTAGGTGTGTATACTATTGTTGATGCAGATAGTGGAGGATTAGTATATGGTGTTGCATAGGGATTTTGATCCCTGAGTTGTTCGTACTAGGTTGTATAACTTTGGAGGTACTTTTGAGTACTTAACTCGGATTATACAAAGAAAGTAGTGTTAGTTGCATACCATTATCGAGATCAAGCCGGTATTTGGTAGAAGACGCAAGAAATAACCTTCGGGAAATAACACATCACTTGGCAATGGTGTAGTGATGTTGTGAGAGAGTATTTCCCCACATCATCTTCTTTGACTCATTGTCAGGGAATTCTTGAGCTTTGAGTAGGGTGATCGTTTGGTAACGAAGGTACCATGTAAAGTCATTAGATTTGCAAAAGTTAAGACCACCTAATAGCTCAAGAATGTGATTGGGTTGGTTTCGGCTACCCATGGTTTATTGGCTGACATCTTGATCAGGATGTTTGGATTTTCTATCAGATCCTACCGGAAGGCATTAAATTGAGTCATGTGTATAGAAATGACTCCGTAGCAAGTGTTTTAAGAGTTGGAGATTTGATAAGCAGATATTGCAAATCAAATTATTGGAATCAGAAGTCTCCGAATGTTGGACAAAAGGAGCAAGATTGGAGTCATGGGCCACAAGCGACTATTGGAGAGTTTTCCGATCATAGAAGACCAACCGTTGATCGTCAGAACTGTCTCATGTTATCAGCAAACTCAGAAGAAAGACTTCGAAGGGATTGTGGGAGTGCAGTGTGGATCATGATGACACAAAGTCGGATTATCCTTTGGATCAGTTCACTTGTTGCTATGGTAAGCAACCAGTACATATGAGGAGGTGTATTTTGTAGATTCAGTTGAAGACTATGGATGAAGCTTTCGAGAGGATAATCCACAACCTCGGAAGCCAAGATCATCATAGAAGATTGGGTTATCACATCAACAGCGGTCTACTACCTCAAATATAGTTGGAGCTCTTCGATACTTCCATCCGGGAGAGGCAATTTACTCAGCAATATCAGCAGAAGACATCTCAGAAGACTCAGATGTCCAAACACAATGGTTACCTCTCCAGACGCAGCTATACTATTTACAGAGTTGGAGCATGCTATGATGTTGATAGCTATTTAGTACTTCACAATCCGTGGTGTACTCATTACCAATACAACAGTGTTTACCATCTCCATTGCAGTTGTTTTGGTTGGTATCTCAGTCTCAACAGTAGATTTCAGTTTCTCCATGGCAGACTTTTGCAGCTACATGAGCTCAGTCGTTAAGAACAGATGTTGGACGAGTTTACATGATTACTCAACAAGAAGTATAAGGGACCGAAGAATTTGGCCATTCGGGGTATTATTTTAGGTTACTTTATTGGCGAATATATTGAGAGATACTGGTAGTTACAGGTAGCTAGGTCTAGAACATCCTTAGATAGGATTAGAAGGGTCCCTATATATCGACTTGTGGGTTGGAGGTTTTTCTCTACTGTCAGGTGAGATGTTGATCAATAACCAAGAAGTCAAGGGATACCCTTAGCCTTTGCTAGACATACCTCTACGATAGACATATCCTTACGAATAGTTAAATTGTTGGAATGTTGGTATAACATGTTTCTCGGATGTGCGTATAGTCTGAGAGTATTCAGATATAGTTTCGGATGAACTCCTAGGATTGCTGCTGTATAGGCAAGTGGAGTATGCGATTAGAGTGATTTCGGGAATCGTTCCAATATTGAAGACTTCATACTGGGAGATGATTTTATTGGTATCAGTGTTGCTAAACACTGTGGAAGAATGTAAGTTGTGATTATCAGAGGTATCAGATGGGAGATTTATTTGTCTCGGTGTTTATTATTGAAAAGATTCAAAACTCTTTGTTAAAAGAGAGATGGACCTGGGAGGTTATGCATCGATTATCGATGGTGGTATGCAGTAGTTGTTGGAAATGATATCCTTCGTTGTGGATAGATGATCTATTTAGTTCAACTAAAGGACACCTGTGTATACTCTAGGGTTGATCTGTGATTGGAGTGTTGATATTGTAGTGACTTGGTGTCATACAATTATCATTGTTGGTGTGATGATTGAGATATCATATGCTTAGAGTAAAAGGATGCAGGTGTGTAGAAGATGATATTTCATACTTGGTATGAATTTTATGAGTTGTTGATAATATCGTTAAACTTATTAACAATTTAGTCGTTCATGAACTTGATTGGATTGGTATGTGGTTGCCTTCTTAGATGATATTTTTGGACATATTCATAATCTTAAGTGAAGTTGTGGTTTCCCTAGATTGATTTGGTATTTACTGTAGATATGGTTAGGATGCTCTAGCGTTACTATACCACTGACTTGTTGGACCAAGAAGGTGCTGGGAATCACTTGGTCAGAAGCTTTGAAGCTAGGTTTCAGGGCCTAGATGGTGGTTGACGTTTGCATCAGTGTTAGTTAATCTTTTCGGTGTGGATGGAAGGGTATTGTACGCAGATGCATCATTTCAGGGATTGGAGCGATTCCGATACAGTTGAATGAGACGTGTCTCATGTGTATGCCAGTTGACATGGATTTAGCAGTTATTATCTTGATTTGTAGATGTATGGAGAAGGAGTGCTCATGAAGTTTTGGCTAGCTAATGGGTAGCTGCTATAGGGTTGCTAGAACACGGATAGATGCAACTAGGGAGATTAGTTACTATAGTCTTCCAATGCTGTGTGGTAGAGTGGATTTTGGAACAGTAGATTGGTTTCTCTTGTGAGAAAGTAATTCTCCGTCTCCGAGGAGAATAGTGGGTTATAGAGTTGCATTCAAATTAGGAAGGGTTATTCCAGGAGACTTGTTAGTCGAGATTGATAATTTATTCGGAGTGTATCCGACAATAGTGAGTATTGAGACATTCTGGTTGGTGGAACGATATATGAGACATGGATGATTCCGTAGTTTGATGTTGGGTGTGTCAACAAGTAAAGGTGGAATATTAGTGACCAGCAGGGTTACGTACCGGGATAGAAGTGGGAGCTTAGTTTGATGGACTGTGTTGGGAGATTATCTAGAATTTGGAAAGGACTTGATGTGATTTGGGTAATCAATGATCAATTAGCTAGGACCGCTCGTTTCTTTCCGAGCCGTAAGATGGACTTCGTTGGATCGCTTGATGGAATTATATCCATGGAGTATCCTTGAGTATCATTTTCGATAGTGATTCATGATTCATCTTACGAGTTTGGCAAAGTCTCCAACAGGTCATGGATATAGAGCTCCACTCTGGTACGATTATTTACCTTTCTAATAGATGGTTCATAGGAAAGTGGTATTCAGACTTCCAAAGGGTTTGTTGAGAGTATCCATGATAGATTCTAGAGGCTATCAGTACCTCATTTAGTCACTTGAGGTGTGTGACTTATCTTCAGATACTTGAGATGGTTGTTGTGAAATCTCGTACTCGTACATGAGTCGAAAATTTGGGGACCAAATTTTTATTAAGTGGGGGAGAATGTAAGATACGAAAATTTTTTTTGATATGGATTAACCCTAGCTAATTAGGTTTAATTAAGGGTTAGGGTTAATTGAGATTGGGTTTGATTGAATTAGGGGCTGAACTAGTTGGAGGTTGAACCAGTTGGCTTGAACTGAACCAACGAACGACATTTTAAAAGGGGCGAACCGTCGATCAACCCATTCCTCACTTATCCTCTCTCGCGATTGTCGTTTCTCATCTCCTCCGCACTGCCTCCGTCGATCACTCCCAGTTCACCGGTAACCTAGTGAGAACGATCGGTAACGTCATCGCCCGACTGATCTTGTGCTTCCGAGGTGTCAGTGGTCCTTCACGCGAGCAGATCAGTGAAGTTGCTACCACGGCAGCGAGCTGCCGACAAAGGTGCCGTGATTTGTTTTCTTTAGGTTTCAATAGTTGTTTCTTCTAGATGTAACTCTGGATTCATTGGTTGAGCTTCAATCTATGGTTTGGTAGTGGCGGAGCTCGGTTTTGTTCCGATGAATAGGGCAGCTGGGAAAACGGCTGCCGGTGGAGGGTTGAGCTTGGTAAGCTTCGATTTCCTTTTCTTGTGTTCTCTAGAATTAATGTGAATCCGTAGTATGTCAATGCCTAAGGAATCTGATGGTTTCTGTCGATGGATTGTAGGATGGAAGCTGTGATTCGTGTGGTGTCCGATCTCTGTGGATTGTCGATGAGGATACCGATCAGCCAACAGGATTGACAGGGGTGGGTTTTGATGGCTGCACGGTTGTGAGTAGTAATGCAACAATGGGTGAGCTGTGTGTTCCTCCAGGGATTGGTCAGATCTCTATAATCCTCCGTGTGGAATTATTGGTAGCAAGCTGATTGAGGGTTCTGCTTTATTTTGCTGTGAATGGAGCTGTGAACAACTTGTGTATGTGATTGGTTGAATGTTAAGCTAATATAGATTTGTTCTGTGTTGCTGATGATGATTTAGTTATGTGTTATGTTTTAATGATGATGGATTTGTGGGATGAATCGGCTATGGAATCATTTGAATTGAGCTATGGATGAGTGGGATTAAATCTAGTCGGATGTAGATCAATTGGCCAAGGATGAACGTAGATGTGGGGATGCATTTGAAGTGAGCTGTGGAATTGTGGTGAGGATAAATCTGTGAGTATGCATGTTGATTTAAGTTTGTTTAGATCCATTTACCTCAATTGATCTTGTGGATGTCGGTGATCTATTATGAGTTTGGTAATGGTGTATCAGATTGGGATAATCGGGATTTCTAACTCATAGATGAGGAAAGGATGTGAATATAGAAATGAATTATTGTTTAGTTCATATATTTATTGGAGACTTGTACTTAATCATAGTTTACTATTATGTGCAGGTTTGGGATATGAATCAGGTCCATGGCCGTGAGGATTTTTTTAAGCTTCGTATCAGGTGGGTAATATTTACCCTGGTCAGGTAGTTTGATCTGAATCTGGTGCATGAATTTGGACTTATGCTTACACTTTTAATCTTAAATCCACTCTTATTTTATCTTGTGCTTGTACTTAGCCTTCACCTTTGAGATATTGTTGTTAGTTCATCATTCATTTATCACGGATATGAATTACAAACCCTATTGTGTGTTAGCTAATAGATGTTCAGTTAAGTACATGTGATTAGGGTTACCATTGTGAACTCAGATTGGGTTATCGGGTCACATCACTAGGGTTAGGTTATGGATCAGATTATGGAGTCGATTGTTGTATCGTACACATATTAGTTGTGCATCTATAATGGTTCTAGCCGTCTGTGCATAGATAAGTTTGTGGTTGTCAGTATGTGGCTAGGGACTAGAGGTTCTAGCGTGATTGTATATCCATTATGGATCATGTGTCTATGTATGGTTATATGGATTGGTGATGGTGTTTTGCTACAGACTGGAGATCCTAGCATGGTTGATTGATGATAGTATCTCCCTACAGACTGGAGGTCCTAGTGTGGTTGACTGTTAGTTGTGTATGACTCTCTGTGTGATAGAGAGAGAGTCTTGTGGATCAGTAGTTCTTGCATAGTTGACTTTTGATTGACCAGGACTCCCCGTGGGATAGGGAGTGTTGTGAGGATATGTATGTGGAGCTATGCATCATTACATTGCATGCATGCTGCTGACCGGATCTCCCTTGTGGTTGAGACAGGTTGTTAGTTATCCTGCCTCCCCGACTACTCGGGTAGTGGTAGCAAGGTTGAGGACAGAGCATTGGATGTGCTGTGCTCGACCACTATAGACGGTGGTAGTTGGAGATGCGCACTTGGCCACTGTGTAGAGTGGTAGACTGTGCACTCGCCCACTATAGACGGTGGTTGTGTGATGTGCAGTTGTCTTGTGTGAAATGCTCGTCCACTCATTGGTAGTGTGATGGAGCGGCTAGCATCAGGGACCCCCATGGAGTAGTTAGCTCTTTACGCTGCTATTCATTCATACTACCCAACTCGGCCACTCGAGAGTAGTGGTAGTTGGAGTCGGGATAGTTGTCATGTTGTTCCACCCAGGCCATACTAGGGTCGTGGTTGGATGGGTCCGCAGACATGGCCATGCATATGCATTGTTAAGATATATGTATGCATGTATTTGATATATGTTTTACATATGTCTGTGAGATGTTGCATTTGTTTGTTGCATATGTTTGTTCATCATACTACATTCCATTTGCATATTATATACTGCTGTGTGTTGAGCATGATGTCTGTGATGGTCCAGATTGTTGTATGCATTTGATTAGCGTCATATCATAGTGTAGTATGGATCGGATTGTTATTGCATGTGATTATATACTGTTCATATGTCTGAGTGTTGGTCAAGTGTGGGATTGACCTTGTATGTTATATGGGTTATGTTATTGTATACATGTTCAAGATGATATATCTTATGGTGTTGCAGATCGTCAGGTACGTTAGTACATTACTTCATGTTCAGTTGATCAGTTTAGTATATGTATTGAGTAAGACTATACTGTGGTTACTTTTTATTACATTTAGGACTGTATGTCTATTGTGTTAGTGCAATCGACCCAGATCACGATTGACCAGGACTCGAGTTTGACTCGAGTGATGTTTTGATGTTCGATAAAAATATATGACAATATTATTGTCATGGGAAAGTCCAAGTCATGGGTACTTGGCATGGAAAGTCCAAGTGAGACACTTGGCATTTGGGAAAGTCCAAGTCTTGAGTACTTGGCATGTAAAGTCCAAGCATAGGTCTTGGCAAGGAAAAGTCCAAGCATTGGTCTTGGCATGGAATTCCAACATGGGTTGGCAAGGGAAAGTCCAAGCTTGAGTCTTGGCATTTGAGAAGTCCAAGGGGTTTGATATTGGCGGCGTAAAGCCCAAGCGGGAGTCTTGGCAGCATAAGTCCAATGGTTAGCGGCATAAGTCCAATATGCCTTGGCGATGTAGACACCGTTAGCATGACATAGCCGATGGAAGAACCTGAAGGCTAACACGACGGATGAACAAGTCATGGATGACTTGGAGGGATCTGAGAGGCGTGAGGCTGATGGAGGTGGCTAGAAGGCTTAGGTCTAGGCTAAGGGTGGTCTAGCAAGTATGGGGGAACCATACTTGGGCTAAAACCTCATGTTTGAGGTGTGCCAGTCGACTAGTGCCATATGAAAGTCGACTGGTGAGAGTCAACTAGGGTTTGACTACGATTGCCTGCGATCATTTGCCCGAGGAGGCGATCGGTGATTGGCGACGATCGGTGATCGTGTGATCGGTCGGTGATGCTCGATTTTGGAGCCGCGAGAATGGAGTCTCACTTTCGACGCGCTGGCCGTGAGTGATGGTTTGATCGGTCGGTGATGGTCATAATCGGTCGGTGATGATGATCCATTGGATTTTCGGCGTGGATCTAGTTGTCTCCATGACAGCGATGGCATCGATATGGAGCTCGTGAAGGAGGAAAAAGTCATGGTTTCTTGAGGGCTTTTGGGGCGATTTGCTACTGCAAATTAGGGTCTCCAAGTTGATTTCAAGCAACCAAGCGATCAAGCTTTCAAAAAGCAATTATAAAGTAGTTTTCTTTACTTGCATTGTATTTCATTATTGTAATTGCTTGTATCCATTTCTTATTGTTGTAAGAATAGTTTGTAAGAGGTTTCTCCGCCTCTGACTTATGTCGAGAAGGAGTATTTGTGATTAGTAAGTGCGTGTGCATCACTAGAGCTCTTTAGAGCTCGATCCGTGGAGTAGGAACCTTGAGGTTCCGAACCATGTTAAATACTTGTGTGTTTGCGTGTTTTTATATTCGTTATTGCCTTTATTATTATTCCGCTGCGCATAATAAGTTTTGTACAGACGAATGCGAACGTATTCCATCGATGCATAGCACAACGCTATTCACCCCCCTCTAGCATTCCAACGGTCTTCTACAAGTGGTATCAGAGTGAGGCCGCTCTTCAAAGTCTAACAACTAAGAGAGCATGCTAGAGGGAAGACGATGGATCTTCAAGAAAGATAGGGCGATGACATAGCGACTCCACTCACCTTTGATCGCGAAGATTTCACATACTGGAAAGGTAGGATGAAATATTTTCTAATGACAAATATAGAAAATTGGTTTGCCGTGATTATAGGATTCGATGCTCCGAGAGGAGAGAACGGAGAAATCCTCAAGATGAAGCGATGGACCGAAGAACAACGACAAAAATTCAAGACAACCGTTAAGGTAACAAAAATGTTAGTTAATTTGATACCTAACGATATTTTGTCTAGATTAGGAAGCTACAGGGATGCCAAGGAGTTGTGGAACAAGTTGATCAAGTTCTATGACAATCCCGAATCGGTCCAAGAAGACTTGGAAGAGGAGGAGAGACCATCTACACCGAAGCAACCTTAAGATGAGCCTTCAATATTCGGTCAAGATGAGGAAGCTTAAAACTCCACCACTACCCTAGGTAACTCAAGCAATTTGGTTTTAAATAAAAAATATATAATTTGCTTTGAGTGTAGGGAATCCGGGCACTACAAGAGTAAGTGTCCAAAAAGGGTAAAGAAGACTCCTTCGGCACCAAAACCTCAAGAAAAATCAAAGGATGCCGGTGCACAAAGTCAAAAGAGCATGGAGCATGTTATATGCTTCAAGTGCAATTCAAAAGGGTATTACCGGAGTCAACGCAAAGGGGGAAGAAGAAAGGGCAAGAAGGAGCAACACAAGTAGGGGGAGCCCCTAAGGCAAACCCTAAGGTAAAATTTATCAATGCACCTTCAATTTCTAGGGATAAAAATCATGCTTTTAATTCTCTTGCTATCTCTCATGAAGAGCATGTTAGAAATAATAGATATATTTGTTTTGGTGCCAAAAATGTTAATATTTCAAAGAAGGAGAAATTTGGGACTAATGTCCCTAGAAAAGTTTTACCTAGGGAGTCTATTAGGAAAATAAAAGAACATCTAGGTCTTAATCCCAAATGGACTAGGCATATGCCTAGAAAGGACAATGCCCAAAGACCAAATCAAAATTCAAAAATTGGGCAATTAGAATTAGAAAATCAAGCCTTGAGGTCAAGGTTTGAGAAATTAGAAAAGACCCTCAAGAAGATGCAAAATCAATTTCAAGGGTCAAATAGTCAAAGTCAATGCTCTAAATCTCAATGTCAACACCTAGGACCCAAGAGACAAAAGTCAACTAAGGGCAAGAAGGGTTTGGGTCACAAACCTAAGCCTAAGGTGGCTTATCATAGTGTTCCATTAGACTACGGAACACAAATTAGGTCTAGGAAGACCAAGGTTATTAGGGAAATTATCCCTAAGAGTAACCAAGGTCTGTGCTTAGTGGCTAGGGTTTCAAGGAAACTTAAGCAAGCCACTAAGAAGGTTGCAAGGGGAGTTACCCCTAGAGTCAACTTAGGCAAGACCCAAATGACCAAGGCTAACAAGCCTAGAAGGGTCATTAGGAAGGTATCTAGGGAGGTTATCCCTAAAGAATACCTAATTAACCCTAGGAGCTCAAATAGGTTTTGGGTTCCTAAGAGCGTGATTGATTCACGCTAGATGGATTTAGGGTGTGCCAACCTTGATTGGATGGGTAGTTAACTCAACCATGGCAAAGGTGACACTTTAGGTAATTTTCAAGGTTATGGGTACCTTGGAAATAGATTTGATTTATGATCCTAAAAGATTTTAGGATGTGCCAATACATTTTTAGAATTATAAAAAATCAATTAAATTGGCACAAATTAGGTTTAGAGGTGTAGTGAGCCATTTTGAGTTTTTGGCACACTAGGGAGAAAAGTGAAAATATGGCAAAATATATTTAATCATATCAAATGGCAATTAATATTAAAGTTTAGGTATTATTATACCTATATATTTTATATTCCATGCTTGATTTTCCATATTACATGTCATGACATAATATCTATTTTTAATCATTTAAAATGTCATGATCATGTTTAGGGTTAGGTTAAATGTCATGTATGCTTAGATTATATCATATGCTATGACATCATGATCATTGGTCATGCTTTATTATGCTATCATTTATGCCATGATCATACTTCATGCATTTAAATTAATGAAAATTGAGTTAAGGACTTTGGCATGACTTGGAGTTCCATTCATAAGGGAATCAAGTAGGGTTGCCTTAGAAAATGTATGAGACCTTAGATTAGGATAACCAAAACCCACATCTCACATCTAAATTGACATGTATGTGTATTTACACACCCTAGATACATGTGAGATGCTAGGATATGAGTTAAGTTCAAGGTGCATAGTTTTTGCATCTAGATGAACTAAAACTCATCTTTAACCAACAAGTGGATCATTGGGAAAGCTTGTGTACAAGTCATGTACATTGAGCCCAAGGAATATGATCCAAAATAAGGTTTTTGAAAACATTTTAAAATCCTTTTGAAAAACCTTGGTGAAGTCTATCTTTTGATAGCAATCACCATTGATGAGATTGATACAAAGTGAGCTAAAACTTTGAAGTTTTTATTCACTTTTGGATTTTGTATCAAACTCATTATTTTATGGATAAAATATTTTTCACCAATTGTATGTATCATAAGTATTATACGTATGAATTTTCATGATTTTTCGATATACGTATATTTATTTATGCATTTCTAAAAATCAACTCTGATAATTAAAAATCGGATTTTTCAGTTATCAGTCGATTGCCCTTGGTGGCAGTCGACTTATGGGGGTGGCAGTCGACTGGTATATGAGAGAGTCGGCTGCCAATGCTGATTTCGAGAAAACAAAGTTGTTTAGCCCGTGTTCAGCTACGGTTAAGGTCCCTAACCACTCCTAACCCTAGGATATATTTTGGGAAGCATTAGAAAGGGTAATAATTCATTGGATATGGATTAGGAGAGTTGTTTACGGTTTGTATCAAATTTAAGATGTTAGAAAGTTTAATGTTGAATTTCTAACCTTATTTATGATGGTTTAGAGTTCCTATTGGCTTAGGGACTTCCCAAGGGCATTGTTGGTGCAATGGTCAAGGGGGAGCAAGCCTTTAGGGGGAGGTATCTATCATGGGATGATGGATGATATTTTTCCTCATGGGAAGAAAAAATGGGATTTTGAGATACCCAATTTGGAAATTGGGAGAGCGAATAGGATTTCCTCTCTTGAGTGATATGGGACTTATCACTAGGAAAATGGTAGGCATCCTAAGTATTTTTGGACCAAGGGGAAGATTGTAAGATCTCATTGGGACATGAGACATTGACCTCCTTAGAGAGATAACCTTTTTGATGTTAGTCAAAAAGGGGGAGAATGTTTTGGAGGAGAAGTTAGAATTACCAATTTGGGATAATTGGTAAGGGATTTGAGTTAGTGTTCTAACTCAATGGTTTGTTTGGTTTTTGTCAAACATCAAAAAGGGGGAGATTGTTGGTGCAATCATCCAGGTCACGATTGACCAGGACTCGAGTTTGACTCGAGTGATGTTTTGATGTTCGACAAAAACATATGACAATATGATTGTCATGGGAAAGTCCAAGTCATGGGTACTTGACATGGAAAGTCCAAGTGAGACAGTTGGCATTTGGGAAAGTCCAAGTCTTGAGTACTTGGCATGTAAAGTCCAAGCATTGGTCTTGGCATGGAAAGTCCAACATGGGTTGGCAAGGGAAAGTCCATGCTTGAGTCTTGGCATTTGAGAAGTCCAAGAGGTTTGATATTGGCGACGTAAAGTCCAAGCGGGAGTCTTGGCAACATAAGTCCAATGGTTGGCGGCGTAAAGTCCAAGCGGAGTCTTGGTGGCGTAAGTCCAATGTGCCTTGGCGGTGCAGACACTGTTAGTATGACATAGTCGATGGAAGTACCTGAAGGCTAGCGTGATGGATGAACAAGTCATGGATGACTTGGAGGGATCCGAGAGGCATGAGGCTGATGGAGGTGGCTAGAAGGCTTAGGTCAAGGCTAAGGGTGGTCTAGCAAGTATGGGGGAACCATACTTGGGCTAAAACTGTTGGTGCAAGGGCACTAGATAATCGAATCTGTGTTTTGATTATGGCAAAGACACAAAGTTAAGTTTACATCGTTATCTCACGAGCTATTGAGTGTACAGAAAAGTATTAAAGCTGGAGCTGAAGACTAGTGACACCCGGAGGAAGCCGCGGTGGTCGGGCGACACTCGAGTGACTTCGGAAGGACCCGAAGGAATCGAGTGGAAGGCCGGAAGCGAGAGCTACTATCGAGGTAAGCTTGTGTGAGTGAGAGATTGTAAGGTCGTGTCCTCTTTACGGGGACGATCGTAGGCGACAATTCGACTAAGACTTCCTGTGGAAGGTCTAGGTCGAGATCGGACGGTTAGAAATCGTCGTATTTATCATTTTCCGAGCTAACCTCTTATTGCAGGGAAGTGGCCAAGCTGGCAGTCGACTGCTGGACATTGAGCAATCGACTGATGCCCATCAGTCGACTGATGGGAGGCATCAGTCGACTGATGGCGACGATTCAACTTTTGTGCTAGGTCAAACCGGATAACGTTTGACGCGACCACTTCGCGATAAAATTTGGACAACTTCATGATCTGTTCCGAAAAAAGAGGAGACAAATTCAGAGGCCAAAATCTATAAAAGGAGGGGAGGATTCCACTCCAAATACATCAAGTTTATTCATCAAGTGCTCCTACAACGCCAACGCTCCAACACCGTCATAACGCCGACGCGACGACAACCTCAGATCTTCTTCGTCGGCAGCAACATCTAGTAATTTATTTTAATATTGTATTCATTGTTTTTATTCATAACAAGGTGAGGTAGGCTTTTTGCCTCATCCTCGTGTTCCCGGATTTTGTAATCGTTGTCTCCTACCTCCAACGAGGAGGAGACGTTATAGTGCTTTGCCCTCCGTACGCGGTCTAGGACCGATAGGGCCTTGGAGTAGCAATCGCTGGGTTGTGAACCAAGTAAAATAAACGTGTCATTTTATTTTTCGCTGTGCTTACTTATTTACTTGTGTCTCAACGAACGAATTCGACGAAAGATTTACGATCGCTATTCACCCCCCCTCTAGCGACGCTTCTCGATCCAACAAAAACCTCATGTTTGAGGTGTGCCAGTCGACTAGTGTCATATGACAGTTGACTGGTGAGAGTCAACTAGGGTTTGACTGTGGTAATTGGCCTAGCAGTCGACTGTCAGAGGAGAGCAGTCGACTGATTGATCGAGCAGTCGACTTATCGTGTGATCAGTCGACTGGTGCTCGGGTTTTGGAGCACATAATGGAGTCTCACTCGACTGTTGTAGTCAGCAGTCGAGTGATGGCTTGATCAGTCGACTGATGGTCATAATCAGTCGACTGATGATAGTTCCGTTGGATTTTTCTAGCGTGGATCTAGCTGTAGTCTCACGACAACAGTGGCATCAGTCGACTGATAGTCCCGAGCAGTCGACTGATCGGCGTTTTCCAGCACAGGTTGAAGCTTTAAATGGAGCTCGTGAAGGAGGAAAAAGCCATGGTTTCTTTAGGGCTTTTGGGGCGATTTGCTGCTGCAAATCAGAGTCTCCAAGTTGATTTCAAGCAACCAAGCGATCAAGCATTCAAAGAGCAATTGTAAAGTAGTTTTCTTTACTTGCATTGTATTTCATTATTGTAATTGCTTGTATCCATTTCTTATTGTTGTAAGAATAGTTTGTAAGAGGTTTCTCCATCTCTGACTTGTGTCGAGAAGGAGTATTTGTGATTAGTGAGTGTGTGTGCATCACTAGAGCTCTTTAGAGCTCAATCCGTGGAGTAGGAACCTTGAGGTTTCCAACCACGTTAAATACTTGTGTGTTTGCGTGTTTGTATATTCATTATTGCCTTTATTATTATTCCGTTGCGCATAACGAGTTTTGTAGAGACGAACGCGAACGTATTCCATCGGCGCATAGCACGACGCTATTCACCTCCTCTCTAGTGTTCCAACGGTCCCCTACATATTGGACTCATTTTGTGTTCTTGTAGATCTTCACATGTATACTTGTAGATCTCTATATCTTACATGTTCGTGCACTTTCTACATATTACCCCTGAGTTTGTACTCACCACCACGGACCCTGGGTTTCTGTCGCCCAAGCAACAGGTAGAAGATTCTTTGGATGTTCCGAGCTCCGCCAGCTGATCCCATCTCACACCGAATGACTGGATATTATTTTCATATTGTATTCTTATGGATTGTTGATTTTGGATTTTGTCCTATATCGTTTCTGTATTTGTGGTATACGGATGTGTTGTATGTATTTGATCTTTGATGTGGTTTCTATTTTGATTCATGTTGTGTCAAAGTCACTCCGGAGTGCATAGTTAAGTCTTTGTATCTTTTGTCAATATATTCCACTGTGCTTTATGGATTATGTCCATATATATGTTATGTGATTGTGGCCGAAAGGCTTTATGTATATTAGGGAATTACATTATGTACAGGGGAGATGCTATCTGATTATTTTCGGCTCGGCATACTCTCGGGGCGTGACAAAATCGATTATACTCAAACTCAGTCGACTGAATTAGGTTCAGTCGACTCAATAAGAGTCGATTGAATCAATTTAGTTACCTCCAAGCATCGGGAAGGTAAAACACTACTTCAGTCGACTGAAGTAAATTCAGTCGATTGAAATGACCCGGTAGATAAAAGTTAAGGTGGCGAAGTAAATGGTAATAATTATAAAAGTCGACTGAAACACCTTCAATCAACTCAAATTCAGTCGACTTGAATATGTTCAGTCAACTGAATCCAGTCTATAAGAACAATGCCGAGGCATGCCAAACCCATTCAAAACAACCGAAATTCCACCAAAAACCCTAATTACAATCCTCCGAAGCGCTTAGGTTATCATCTCTCTTTAATATCATACAAAATGCCAAGGTAATAGTTTTTAAACTCAAATTTCAATTATTTTCAATAAATATTTAATATTTGTAATTTAATTAGGGGTAAAAGAAGAGCTATTGAGGTTGAGTCATCAACTCTAGGCTGGATATTAGGTTCCCTACTGAGGCACATAAGATTAGATTTGAGAGCATTACATACCTTCCTATGCCCACTAGGTACATTAGTAGATTATACTTTAGTAATGCATGCACACTAAGTATGGAGGTCATTACACACTATGGATTAGAGAAACTAGTCTATTGTAAATCCGTATTTTTAAACGGAGTAATAAAAGGGGAAGTATACGTAGCTCAACCTCCCGGCTTTGAAAGCTTAGAATATCCTAATCATGTATATAGATTAAAAAAGGCATTATATGGTCTAAAACAAGCTCCTAGAGCCTGGTACGAAAGACTATCATCATACTTAAGTTCTAAAGGGTTCAGACAAGGTCAAATTGATTCAACACTTTTCGTAAAAATGTTAAACAAAGATATTTTTTATTGCTCAAATATATGTAGATGACATAGTCTTTGGATCCACAAATTCAAAAATTTTAAAGGAATTTATAACCCTAATGGAACAAGAATTCGAAATGAGTTTAGTAGGTGAGCTAAACTTCTTTCTAGGTTTACAAATAAAACAAACAAGAGACGGTAATTATATATACCAAAATAAATATTCAAGAGAGTTAATTAAAAAATTTGGTATGGAAAATGCAAGAGAAATTAAAACACCTATGGCTACGAATGTTATATTAAATGAAGATAAAGAAGGAAAATCTGTGGATCTAAAGTACTATAGAAGCGCCATAGGTAGTTTACTTTACTTAACTGCAAGTAGACTCGACATACTATTTGTAGTAAGCATGTGTGCCAGATATTAAACATGTGCTAAGGAGTCACATTTAACACATGTTAAAAGAATATTAAGATACATTAAAGGAACAATTAATGTAGGAATGTGGTATCCAAGATCTAGTACCTTTGAGTTAGTAGGATATTCTGACTCAGACTATGCAGGATGTAAATTAGATAGGAAAAGTACTAGTGGAGGATGTCAGCTCTTAGGATCCTGCTTAATAAGATGGTTCAGTAAGAAGCAACATTGTGTTGCACTTTCCACAACTGAAGCAGAATACATAGCATTAGGTGAATGTGTAGCACAACTATTATGGATGATGCACACACTTAAAATTTTTGAACTAGATTACAAAAAGGTAAAGACTTTAGTTGATAACATAAGTTCAATAAATTTAACAAAAAATCCAATTCATCACTCATGTACTAAACACATTGATGTGAAACATCATTTTGTAAGGGATCATGTGACGAAAGGTAATATTGAACTCAACTATGTTGAGTCCAAATCAAACCTTGTCGACATATTCACTAAACCACTTCCGGAAGCAGAGTTTAGTACGATTAGAAGACAATTAAGTTTATGCTTGGTAGATTAGGAATATTATTTTTCATTTTGAAGTATTTTGAAAAGTAATATTATATTATTATTTTTTAAAAATTGAAAATTAATCTAGATTAGGTCAATCTAGACTTCATGATCCTATAGAACTAAGTAGCCTTTGCATCTCACAAACACCTAGGATTACATGTTTGTGTATTGAGCCACGAAGATGGGCGTGAGATGTGAGGACTGCACCCCTGATTCAAGATGTAGATCCAATGCATCGAAATGAACTAAATTGGGGTTTACAATAGCAAATCGATTACTTGGGTGACTTACTCTAATTCAAAGCTTGATGATTAACTCTATATCATTTGAGATAGAAAAGAGTTGGACATTTGCTTTAAGGACAATTTTTAGATGTGTATTTTCAAAATTTAATTTTAATTTTTAAGTACTCATGCTTGGCCTTAATCCCTATCACTTTTTGCATCGAAACTTTAAAAAATTAAAATTTTGAAAATTTGAATTATTCAAGTGGAGTTTTGAATATTTTTGAAAATGTTTAGATTTTTTGAAAATTTTGAAAAAATTTGAAATTTTAAAATTTTGAATTATTTAGGAGGAGTTTCTGAATATATTTTAAAAATGTTGAAAAACTTGAAAATTTTAAATTATTCAGGAGGAGTTTTGAAAATTTTGAAAAATTAAAATTTTTGAAAATGTTGAATTGTTCAGAGGGAGTATTGAAAACTTTTGAAACTTTTGAATTATTTAGGAGGAGTTATGAAATTTTTGAAAATTTTTGAATTGTTCAAGGGGAGTTTTGAAAATGTTTCTTGATAAAATATCATAATAACTCTCCAATACATTATGTTCATATCTTTAACTTAACCCTTATTTTGATGTATGCCAAAGGGGGAGAGAAGAGACATAAAATTATAGATTTAAATTTAAAAGGATGCAAAAATTTGATAAGGATTAATGCATTTGGTTAAATTTATGCATGACAAAAGTTTTAAATTCATTTCTTACACATGTCAAAATATGAAGATTGGTATTTGATTATCCTAACTTTAACTAATGTGTTGTCATACATCAAAAAGGGGAAGATTGTTGATGGAGTAAGCATCACTCCTTAGTTTTGATGTATGAACCACAGTTAAGAGTTAGGATTCACATGTGATCTAATATAAGTGTTAAGTGTGTAGGCTTAACAGGAAGTCCTAGTAGGTCAAGTTGACCGGATACTAGGCATGAATCTTGACAGATCAGGAGGACCGGACACTAGGCATGAAGTCCAGATGGATCACGTGGACCCGACATTTGGCATGAAGACCAGTTGGGTCACGAGACCGGACAATCGGCAAAAAATTCAGCTGGGTCAAGCAGACCGGACAACTAGTGGAAGCCTTGGTGGGTCAAATCGGATGTCAAGAATGGTAAGTCCGAAAGGTAGTCGACAGGTAAGCCTCGAGTGAAGATGTGAGGCCGAGTCCTCTGTAGGGGGACAAAGCTAGGCATCGATCCGACGAAAAGTCCGCGTAGGACTTAATAGTTGAGATCGAGCAGTATTACTACTACTATCATTCATGTTATATATTTTGTGCTAATCCTGTTTTGCAGGGATTAGTCGACTGAATGGATTCTAGTCGACTGGATACCTATTTGGCAGGATCAGCTGGTGATCGATCGGAGATCATACGATGCAGATGGAAAGGGCTTGAGTCGATTGAAGAGTTTGAGTCGACTGAAGAGGGAAATTTCCCGATGTGGAGCCGAGTGACGTGGAGTCGACTGAAGAGGATTCAGTCGACTGGAAGACCACGAATTCCATATCGACGAGCTGATGTGGAGTCGACTGGAAGGCATTCCAGTCGACTGGAAACAGTTTATAAAAGTTGTGCTCGACCAGATCTCAACATCAATTATTTTTCACATCGAAGTGCTGTCGAAATTCATTCTCGTCCACTAAAGCTAAACTCTCACAACAAGGCAATCTTCCGACACTCCGAGCACACTTCTACCATTTACTTAGTGTTGGTATACGTCTTGTATTTGCTCATTTATTTTTTCGCTATTGTACATAAATTCAAGAGTGGGTAGTGTGTTACCCATCTCTATTATTTGTAAAAAGTGAAACCCTCCGAAGTCGAGAGTTCTCGAATTGGAGGGTATTTAGTGAATTGCCCATCGAGGTAGCTCGTGGTAGAGCTACAGGCCTTGGAGTAGCAACCCGGTTCAGGTTGTGAACCAAGTAAATTGCTGTGTCTAACTTATTTAATTTCCACTGCATATTCTGTTTAGAAAAATTTATAAAATGTCGAGATCCACCCCCCTTTCTCGATTTACTCGATCCTACAGGATCGCCGCCTAAGGACGTGCCCGTACGGAGGACCCGAGCTTTCCTTCACTCACACACATAAGCTTACCTTAGGTCCTTTGTGACTTGTAGCTTTGCTTCTGGTCTCCACCTGGGTTCTTTGACTTCCTCTGAAGTTCTCCCAGTGTCGCCTGACCACCATGGTTTCCTAACTTCGGATTCTCTGAGTGTCGCCGACCTTCAGCTCAGCTTAACTATTCTTGCACACTTGGTTCAGCTCGTTAAACAATATGACCTTAACTTTGGGTCATTGCCATAATCAAAACTTAGGTTCGATTATCTGGTGCCTACTGCACCAACACTAACTGCAAATAGTATGTTAGGTCGACTTGCAGTCAGATATAGAAGACTTCCTATCACACTTCTATAATACTTTAGATCTACTGATTTTCCTTCTTTATCATTATCTAATATTACATTTGTTGCCATTGGTATTTGATGCGCATGAACGCGACCTCAAATCTCGCTACGGAGATCGTCGAAGACTCAAAGCGTGCGCTCGCGCTCAACGCCCGCAAGTGCACAGATGTCGTCATGTAATAAAGATTATCGATCCCACAGGGATTGGGATTTGAATATCAATATATTCAGTGGTTGTAATTGTTCGGATGTAACTCAAAGATGTTTCGATTGGTGAGAGACGTCGGTGGACTTTACTCTATACAGTGTCACACGGAGGAGGAAGGGAGTGTGCTAAGGTCTTCAAAGGTGATTCTAGGACTTCGGTTTCGCTTGTGTATCACGAAACAATTCTGTCAATTGGTGTTGTCTGGACGTTTATCTATGGTTTTGTGGAAGGGACATCATACACTCTCCCGATGAGCCGCCGCATCTACCGGGAGCTATCTCCGCCTAAAAGGATGGGATAGACGGTACGAGGATGTCAAATCAATCCCTACGATGAACCATTTCCGATCCCACTGCACCCTTCTACCCACAGTTACGGGAGATCAGGTTTACCCCCAGGTTCCTTATATCAAATCCCCTAAATCTTAAATACAAGGGCTGTCACACCTCATATCGCCTAAGCATAGTGGATAGAAAACCAAACACGCATAGATATAGTAGAAACAACTACCAATTATCAAATCAAACTCAAAGGCAGAATTTAACATGAACCAACATTGTAATGTGCACACAAGCTACTCCCTAATCCTAGAATCGAAAGTACTACTCCATGTATATGAAGGAAGAATCACAAAGCATGTTTATGTTCGAATACATAAGGAATAAAACGCAGAAACAAAGTATTACAATGCTTTCATGATCTTCTCTCCGGTGTTGAAGTGCAAGGCATGGACCTCCGGCGATATTCCTCTTCCCCGTTGCGAGTTCCCGAAGCTTTTTCAGGCTTCGGTGTGCCGTCCTAGCCATCGTGCCTCCCCCTAGGGTTTGGGCGTAGCCATCCTTATATAGACATCGCCTCGGACCGCTGCAAAATCCAGAAAAAGCCCTAGTCGCACAAATATGGTGGGCCGCCACACGGCTGTGTGTTTCCACATGGCCAGGCCGTGTGCGGCCTTGGGGTGCTGATCTCGCCCATTGGGCATGACCGTGTGAATCCACACGCCCTGGCCGTGTCTCACTCTACGTCTAGTTGCGAAATGTCCTTCTTTTGCTCTGAAAGCACGTCTTTTTAACCCGAAATGCTAACCTGAACACAAAAGTCCAACGAGCAGACCTCCGAACCAGAAAATTGGAAATGCGTGCAAAATAGAGTAACATATGCATGAAACTAACATGAAATGTAACAAGATGTGAGCAAAAACTACTCCTAAAACCCTATACATTTTGCACACATCACTTCCCTAGACTTAAATCTTTGCTTGTCCTCAAGCAAACCTCAGTACCATGAAATTTAAAAGACATTATTCCATAGCATGACAACTAAATTTATCAAGTGATATTTACAATCAAAGCAGAATAAATATGTTCTAGAAAATTTACTAAGTTAGCTCCTCGTACTCGTGCTAGGCGAATCATTCTTAGGGGATGGCCGTTCCATAGTGAGTTAAGTTGTCATCCCATAGCTTCCTAAGGTTTCCGACTCTTAGGCACTTACTTGCCCAAAGCGAGGGTCATTCCCTAGGTCTAGCATAAAGTCTCAAAGGCGTGCTCGGTATTGAGAAAAATTGGTAGGTATTTCCCCAGTAACCTAATTCGGTCTTAAAGGGGCACCTAGCCATTTCCACCAACTATAACTGTTTTTTTATCCCTCATAATCTTCTATCTCTCTCTTCTCTCTCTTTCTTTTTTTTCTCTTTCTTTTTTTTCTTGTTTTCTTTTTCATCCTTTTCTTGTTCTCTCTTCTCTTTTTCTTTTCTTCTCACTGGGATTTTGATTTTTCCAAATGGGCTTACACAATCCGAGCATCTCCAGTAACTAAAATATTAAACCTAGAGTCACCTATGGATTCCAAAGTACTAGACTATTGAGATGAATCATAACTAGGTATGTACTAGATTATCCCCTTCAGAATGTTCAACATGTGTAAGTGTAAAGAAATAAAGCTAACCAGTGTAAGTCTAGAACATTCATTAAAGCAAATAAAATAAAATATCATGAAATAAATGAAGCTAAGCTACCTATGGGAACAACTCATGTAAGCAACTTTTTTATAAATACTACTGAGGCAGCTTTATAGATAACAAAAACTAAGTACTGAAAGAAGTTCAACAACCCATGCATGAATAAATGAATGAAAATACCATAAAAGAAACTACTACTAGGAAACAAAACAAACTAAACATTGGGGTCTCCCCCCCAGACTTAAATGAAAATATACCTCTAGTATGGTGGACGAGGTGGAAAATGTGGGAGCCTGGGAGAACCTGCTGTTGAGCCGCTGATGCCACATGTACATGTGGTCGATCTGGGAGCTGATGGATGCAGCAGTTGCTCGGTGCTCCTCCTCCCTAGCCCACTGTGCCCGCTGGGCATGCATGTGCTGTCGCATCTTCCTGCGGTAGGCGGCTTCATCCTGGCAACGAACAACCTCCTCCTGGAAGTATATGCGAGCCTCATCGTAGAACTCCTCATCCTGTTGGAAATGCTCCCAGAATACCTAGAACTCCACCTGCTGGTAGGTGCTCTGCTCCTCCCATTGCTGCCTCTGCGTCTGCTAGTCAATGTAAATGTTGTCTATGTTAGCGTGGACTAGGTGGGCTCCTATGCACATGTGGATTGGAGAGAGAGTGATATAAAGGTGGAGAGATGGGCGCCGATGTGGATGGTCCCTCATGTGGAGGGGACTCCACTATCAGGTCCAAGCACCAGTTGGCGTGTGTAGTGATGGTGGTACGATCAGGGTCGGGGAGCCTAAGGGTCATCAAATTTTTCCTTACAAAGCATAAGAAGCCTCCTTCTCTCACAATCATCTTCATGGCCATGCACACTCCTAGGTCGATCCTAGGGCTCCCCTCTATACTCTCTAATGTAGTGTAATCGTACCCCATCCTATGGAAAATGTGGGTAAGTAGGCCTCCCACTTTAATCTCTCCTTGTGCTGCTTTGCCCATCTTCACTAAGTGTCTGATGAAGTGGGACCCTACATCGATGCTACTCCTTTCTTGTAGCATGTCCCAGAGGCAAAGCAACTCGCTAGCTCTAACTACAGCATCACTCTCCCCACGACCAAATATAGTACTGGCCATGATGCAGTGGAGGTATCGGAAAATGGGATTTTGGAGGCACAACGCTTTGGCCCTAGATCGGTTATAAGCGTGCTCCCCCGTCAACTCAGTCCAAACTATCCGAGGGTTAAACCCAATAGGGAGTCTTCTCTCTCCCCCACTCGGCAAGCCAAAGCATGAGTTCCATTGGTGAAGGGTCCACTCATGCTCAATATTAAAAAGCCTAAAAGTTATCCTTCCCTCTTCGCTCTCTCTACCCGTTAAAATTTCCGCCTCTAAGGAACTCAAAAACTCTAGAACTATCCTAGGGTAGGATGGGTGCCTTATTCCCATAATCTCTTCCCACCCTATTTTTGCAAATAGGGCTTAAATATCACCCAACAACCCTAAAGACTCTAGCAAATCTTCATCTAATTACCTACTAGTAGTGAGCTTACGAGTAGAGAGCACATTATATCTATCTATGTTCATTATTGTGAAAAATAAGAGTGGATAGGGCATTAACCATCTTCGAAGCTTGAAGGGCATCAGCTCTCCTTGTTCGTTGCTCTGAGGGACCGGATTGAGGTGTTACCTACTTGGTCCTCCTCATCCTTGCTTCTTTTGGCTTCCTTAGAGGTTCAAAGTGCTTCTAGATGGTGGGGAAAATGAAATCACAAGGCTAGGGCAAGAGCTTTCGAAGAACACGACGTAAATGGGGTGAAAACACATAGCTCACCCCTTTTAACCTCACGCGCCATGACTATGTGAAAACACATGGCCAGGCCGTGTGCGCCTCAGGTCGGTCGGGCGCGACCGTGGGAAAATACACGACCAGGATGTGTGTCCCCATTTTGCGTTAGGGTTCGAATTTTCTCATACATTTCGCCGTGTAGACTAATATGGGTTTTATTTTTGCCTAGCAAAGTTCTTTTCTAGACCTAACTCTAAATGGGATGGAAATCAAAACTAAAATTAAACAAATGCATGCAATGAAATCAAGGGGAAATCTAAAACTAAACTTGGGTTGCCTCCCAAGAAGCACTTTGTTTAAGGTCTTTTAGCTAGACCTTATTCCTACATTTCATTTGAGGCGTTTGAATCTTGCTTGTGGGGGAGCAAGATATTTTCTCACCTTATGCCTCCTCCCTTGTGATCCCTTATCACCAAATCTCTTAAATCTTGCTCGTGGAGGGGTAAGATATTTATTGGCTGCCTTCTTTGGTTCAAGAGTGAACATGCTTATCTTTAAAGAATCATCAGGAGTTTGGTCATGATATTCTATTTCAACCATATGCTGTAAATAATGTAACTCACTACAAATATTCTCACCAAAAGATTTATTAGCAGATTCTATCATGTCGAATGAAATTTTATCATTACAAATCCCAAGGTGGGCTTTGTTATTGGTAGCTAAAGCTTCGGTGAGGGTTATGGTAGGCTCTTCTAGATCCTTGAGGTTAGGAGGTGTTTGGATTAAAGCAATTCTCTCCTCGATTAAAGTATCAATTATATAATCCTCAAGTTATTCTTTCAGTGGTGATTGAATTGATTGTCCTTCTTCACTTCCTATGTCATCTACGCCCTCCTCATTCATTCACTCAAAGTGAGTCTCCACCCTATTTAGTGTGATCCAGTCATTAAAGCCACCTTCTAGTCGTTTGGTTTCTATTCTAGCTAGATCTCGTTCCATCATATTTGCAAATTGTTGGCTATGTTCTTTGCATTACCTAGTAAAATTATCTAGTGGGGCTTCTAAGTGGGGGCTTGGTTCTGGATAAAATTTGCATGGTGACTCATAGCTCTCGTTCTCATTTTGGAAACCATATTGAGTCTCTGTCTGTGAATGCCGCCGTCGGAATTCATCGTTCGCCTCTTGCTCTGTTCGAATGAAATCTTCCATCATCTGCTCAAGTCGAGATTTAGGCGAACAATATTGAGGGTTTAAGTACCCAGGGTCATAATTATATAAATAGAAATCATCTTGTGGCCACTGGTTGTAATTGTAGGTGACATCTTCTTGTTCAAATCATGAAGGTTCGAATATATCCAGACAATCATTAATTGTATGCCATGTTTCACCACAATGTTCACAATAAATATTACCAAAACTTACGGCATTAAATTGACCATAATCATGAGTAAAATCATGCATCGTTACATGCAGGAAATTATAAATAAGGAAAGAGCAACTGAATAAACAAAAGTGAAATAAAATAAAATAAAATAAAACAAGAAAAGTAAATCTATCCTAAGTCCGATCCAATTTTCCACTATTCGATTTGATATCGAATCAATTAGTCCCCAGCAACGGCGCCAAAAACTTAATGCACACGAACGCGACCTCAAATCTCACGACAGAGATCGTCGAAGACTCAAAGTGCGTGCTCACACTCAACACCTGCAAGTGCACGAATTTAGTCAAGTAAAAAAGATTATCGATCCCACAGGGAATGGAATTTGAATATCAATATATTCAGTGGTTGTAATTGTTCGGATGTAACTCTAAGAGGTTTCGATTGGTGAGGGCCGTCGGTGGACTTTACTCTATACGGTGTCACACGGAGGAGGAAGGGAGTGTGCCGAGGTCTTCAAAGATGATTCTAGGACTTCGATTTTGCTTGTGTATCACAAAACAATGTTGTCAATTGGTGTTGTCTAGACGTTTATCTATGATTTTGTGGAAGGGACATCATACACTCTCCCGATGAGCCGCATCATCTACCGGGAGCTATCTCCATCTAAAAATATGGGATAGATGGTACGAGGATGCCAAATCAATCCCTACGATGAATCGTTTTTGATTCCACCACACCCTTCTACCCACAGTTATAGGAGATTAGGTTTACCTCCAGGTTCCTTGTATCAAATCCTCTAAATCTTAAATACGAGGGCTGTCACACCTCGTATCACCTAATCACAACGGATAGAAAACCAAACACGCATAGATATAGTATAAACAACTACCAATTGTCAAATCAAACTCAAAGGCAGAATTTAACATGAACCAACATTGTAATGTGCACACAAGCTACTCCCTAATCCTAGAATCGAAAGTACTACTCCATGTATATGAAGGAAGAATCACAAAGCATGTTTATGTTCGAATACATAAGGAATTAAACGCAGGAACAAAGGATTACAATGCTTTCGTGATCTTCTCTCCAGCGTTGAAGTGCAAGGCGTGGACCTCCGACGACGTTCCTCCTCCCCATTGCGAGTTTCCAAAGCTTTTTAGGGCTTCGGCGTGCCGTCCTAGCTGTCGTGCCTCCCCCTAGGGTTTGGGTGGAGCCATCCTTATATAGACATCACCTCAGACCGCTGCAAAATCTAGAAAAAGCCCTAGTCGCACAAATATGGCGGGCTGCCACATGTCGTGTGTTTTCATACGGCCAGGTCGTGTGTGGCCCTAGGGTGCTGATCTCGCCCATTGGACATGACCGTGTGAATCCACACACCCTGGTCATGTCTCACTCCACGTCTAGTTGTGAAATGTCCTTCTTTTGCTCTGAAAAGCACATCTTTTTAACCCACAATGCTAACCTGCACACAAAAATCCAATGAGCAGACCTCCGAACCAGAAAATAGGAAATGCGTGCAAAATAGAGTAATATATGCATGAAACTAACATGAAATGTAACAAGATGTGAGTAAAAACTACTCCTAAAACCCTATATGTTTTGCTCACATCAGTATTTTTATTTCTTTTCCATTTTCGACTCTAAATTTTTTAATTAATCCTTTTGCATATTTATTTTGATATATGTAATTTCCATCTCTTTTTTGTTTTATTTGTAATCATAAAAAGAAGTTTAACTTTCATACTAGTCTCATTTCAAACTCTTTTATGATTAAGATTATAAATTATTTTAAGAAATTTTAATTTATCAATCCAAATACTATGTCATCGACATTGACTGGAGCTACAAAGATGTCTAAATCCAAAGTTTTTTCAAGCAGGGTGGAGTCAATTTGACCTTGCCTAAAGCCTTTAGAAATTAAGTATGAAGATAATCATTCATACCCAACTCTAGGAGCTTGTTTTAGTCCATACAAGGCCTTTTTCAATTTATATATATGATTAGGATATTCTATATTTTCAAAACCTGAGGGTTGACCTATGTATACTTCTTCTTTTATTATTCTATTTAAAAATGCAGACTTAACATCCATTTACTATAACTTAAATCCTTTGTGTGCAGCATAGGCCAGCAACATCCTAATTGATTCAAGCCTAACTACTGGGCATAAGTCTCGTCATAGTCTAACCCTTCAATTTGACTAAACCCCTTTGCCATTAACCAAGCTTTATTTCTTATAATTTTTCCTTGGTCATCTAATTTATTCCTAAATACCCATTTAGTTTCTATGACTTATTTATTTGTTGGTGAGGGTACCAAATCTCATACTTCATTTCTTTCAAATTGTTCTACTTCCTCTTGCATGGCTATTACCCAATCAGGATCTGGTCAAGCCTCATCTATTGATTTTGGTTTAAACTTTGATATTAATGCTATTTGACTTATGTTTCGTATAGGCGATCTAGTTTGAACTCCTAGTGTTAGATTTCCTAAGACTTGTTCAATTGGATGGTTTGGATTTATTCTAGGTGTTCTTGAGTTTTCTTGATGTTGGATTTGTTCTTATTCTTCATGTGTGGTTTCATTCACTCCTTCTTGGTTATTATTTATTGTATCATCTTTTGTTGGATGATTATTGAATTCTTCTTCATCAAATGTTATATTAATGGGTTCTTCGATTTTTAAGGTTTTCTTATTGTAAATTCTATACACCCTACTGGATGTTGAATATCAAAGAAAAATTCCATTATTGGTTTTTGAAGTGAACTTTTCCACATGGTCTTTGGTATTTAGTATGTGTACTATGCATCCAAAAACTCTTAAATATTTTATTGTAGGTATGTTATTATTAAAAAATTCATAGAAAGTTTTATTATGTATTTTGTTAATTGTTATTCTCTTTTAAATGTGGCATGTGGTGTGATACATGCAAACGCGACCTCAAATCTCGCGACAGAAACTGTCGAGGACTCGAAGCGCGTGCTCGCACTCAATGCCCATAAGTGCACGAATGTCATCAAGTAATAAGAATATTATCGATCTCACAGGGACTGAGATTCGAGTATCGATTTGGTAAGTGGAGGTTATTATTCGGAATTCAGATCTAAGGGTTATGATTGTGAGGGTTGACAGCAGTCCCAACTCAATACGGTGTCACACGGAAGAAGAAAGAAACTAGTTGCGAGTCTTTGAAAGGGATTCTATGATTTTAGTTTCGTTTGTGTGTCACATAACACGTTGTCAATTGGGTTTTGTCTTGGTTTCTAGCTATGATTTTGTGGAAAAGACATCATACACTCCCCCGATGAGCCTTCGCATCTATCGGAAGCAACCTCTGCCATTACCAGGTTGACCCCTGGACTTAGGACGGGATAGTCAGTATGAGGATGCCGAATCGATCCCTGCGACAAGTCAAAAATGGGGCACGTTTCCTACTCTATCGCATCCTTCTGCCCACAGGTACGGGAGATGAGGCCAACCCCTAGGTTCCTCCTTAATTCTCCTAAATCTTAGATACGAGGGATGTCACCCCTCATATCGGCTAGCATAGTAGATAGAAAACCAAAACAATAGTTATAGATTAAACAAAATGCCAATTGCAAATATAAATTCAAGAACGAAAAGATATTTGAACCAACATGTTCTAACTCAACACAAACTACTCCCTAGTCCTAGAATCGAAGAGTATACTCCATAAATAAGAGAGGAGAAACACAAAGCACGATCATGTTAGTATAAACAATAGAAATTACGTAAAGAATAGATTTTACAATGTGATGTGACTATTCTCTCCGGTATTGAAGTACAGAATTTGGATCTTCGACGACTTTCTTCCTCCCCGTTGTGAGTTCCCAAAGCTTTTTAGGGTGTTAGAGTGTCGTTCCACCCATTGTGCCTCCTCCCTAGGGTTTGGGCATAGCCTCCTTTATATAGACATCAACCTAGATCTCTCTAAAACCTAGAAAATAACCGACTTGTGTCGGAATCATGAAGCGCCACATGACCATATGTTTCCACAAGGCTAGGCTGTGTGTGATGCCATGGTGGCCAACTTTGACCCTGGGACACGGTCCTGTGTAGCCACACGCCCTGGTCGTGTCCCCTTCTGCATCCAGCTGCATCATGCCCTTCTTTTACTCCTAAAGTGTGTCATTTTTGTTGGATCGATGGGGTTCGCTAGAGGGGGGGGTGTGAATAGCGATAAAAACTTTTTCGTAATCGTTCGTTAAGGTACGAGTAAAATGCAGCAAAAAGATAACAATAAATAAATAAAAACACGAGGGTTTTTACTTGGTTCGTAGCCTACGGCTACTACTCCAAGGCCCTAGTGGTCCTTGACCACGCACGGAGGGCAAAATACTAACCAAACTCCTCCTCGTTGGAGATAGGAGTTAAACGAATACAAAACTCGATAAAGACTCAAGGTAGAGGGACACTCCCCCTCTCCTTGATATGATTTAAAGCTTTACTAAAAGAAATAAACTGAAATACAATTTATAACTTTCGTTACCGACGACTTTAAAGGTTGGAGGTTGAAGCTCTAGTCGTCGTCTCAGCAGCGCTTCGTCGTAGGGATGTCGGAGAGTCGGAGCATATCGGAAGCACTTGGAAGCTTTTTAATTGTGGAAAAACCCTAGGTTTGGCCCTCCTTTTATAGCCTTTGAGCCCCTCATCGAATGGGTCTTTAGCCAATCACAAATGGGCACAAAACCCCTTGAAAAATGGTGATAACGATCCTTTGACCAGAATGACCGATGGCCATCACCCGATCACTGGCGGCTCGATCACGAGTGCCGACCTTCGGCGATTGATGATTGGCGGTCAGAGTCCTCTAAGTTGGCAGTCGACTGATGCTTGCTGCAAGTCAAGGTTAGCTCAATAAAAACATAATTTTGACGGTCGTTGACCATCCGATCTCGACCTAGACCACCTATGAGATGTCTTGGGTCGGATCTATGCTTAAGTCTTTCCCCGTAAAGAGGATACGACCTTGCTTACACTCGCACACACGAGCTTACCTTACGTGTTGCTTTTGCTTCCGGCTATCCACTCAATTCCTTCGGCTCCCTCCGAAGTCTCTTGAGTGTCGCCCGACCACCGCGGCTTCCTCCGGGTGTCGCTAGCCTTCAGCTCCAGCGTTAGTAATATTCTGCACACTCGATTCAGCTCGTGAGATAACAAAATGAGCTTAACTTTGTATCGTTTGCTATAATCAAAACTCAGGTTCGACTTAGGTGCCTACTGCACCAACAATCTCCCCCTTTTTGATTTATGGCAAACCCACATACAAAGTTAAGAAAATTAAGTGCATTAAGAAAAGATATGCATGAATGAGCAGGAGTGTTAAAAGCATGAATGAACAGGAGTATAAAAACATGAATGAGCAGGAGTATATAAAAACTCCTTTTCAAGTGCTCCCCCTTGAGGAATCCTCCCCCTTGACCGAGGGTGAGTACTTGAGAAAGAGTTTTAACTCTCCCCCTTGATGTTTGCTACTAAAAAATAATTAAGTAACCGAAATTACTCAATATTGGCCCTTACTTCCATTTTGTTAAGTTAACGAAAACAAGTTAACTAAATGTGTTTAAGTTAAGAATTCCCTTAACTTGTTTTGTTAACTTAAAGTTTTTGTTAACTTAAAGTTAAGTTTGGCCTTTTTCAAAAAAAATGATCCCTTAACTTTGGCCTTTTTCTCCCCCTTTTGACATATATCGAAAAGAGTGAGAGTGTGTGTGGAATAAAAAACAAGTTTTAATTTTAAAGTCCAAGCATGTTCCACATTATTTTGAAAGTAATATACTGAAAATAAGTTCATCTATAAAATGTTTGACTCATATTTGGCTTGATTGATATGAAAGATCAACCATTCCTGGTCAGAGTCGGTTAGTATGTATAATTATACTCCGTGGCTCATAGCGATGCACTAGCTCTACATCTGGAACCAGGAATAAGATCCTAACATCTCACACCCATCTACGTGGCTAAGTACACAAACACATTAGTCCTATGTGTTGTGAGATGTACTGGCTCCTTAAATCTATAGGTGCATGATATCTAAGGTATGTCTTATGCTAGTTCCATAAAAATGAAATTAAAGAAATAGTAGTAAGAACATATAATTTGCATGTACCTATTCTATTACGCACATGCCCAATTTTTGTCTTAATAGACTAAATTCGGCTTCGGGTAGGGGTTTAGTAAATAGGTCTGCTAAGTTAGACTTTGATTCGACGTATTCGAGTTGTATGGCTCCGTTGACCACATGTTCTCGAATGAAATGGTGTTTAACTTCTATATGTTTGGTCCTAGAGTGACATATCGGATTCTTTGTAAGATTAATTGAACTAATGTTGTCTACGTGAAGTTTAGTATTCGTAAAGTCTAACTTAAAGTCGCGGAGAGTGTGCTTCATCCAAAGAAGTTGAGTGACACACTCACCCATCGCAATGTATTCGGCTTCGGTGGTAGATAAAGCGACACAGTGTTGCTTCCTCGCACAACTTACTAGACTTGTAGTAGTTGACAACAACCACTCGTGCTCTTTCTATCGAGTTTACTACTGGCATAATCCGAATTGGAGTAGCCAATTAGTTTGAACTCCGTAGATCTAGGGTACCAAATACCGACATTAAATGTACCCTTTAGATATCTAAGGATACGCTTAACTAGGGTTAGGTGAGACTCCTTGGCACAGGTTTGAAACCTGGCGCACATACTTACTGCGAATAGGATGTCGGGTCGACTCGCAGTTAAGTATAGGAGACTTCCTATCACGCTCCTATAGTACTTTAAGTCAATGGTCTTACTTTCTAGGTCTTCTCCTATGTTAACGTTAATCGCCATTGGGGTGTTTATTACCTTGGCGTCTTACATTCCAAATCTTTTAATTAACTCCTTAGTGTATTTTTGTTGATATAGGTATATACCATCCTTAGTTTGTTTAATTTGTAGACCTAAAAAGAAACTTAACTCGCCTACCAAGTTCATTTCGAACTCACTTTCCATGAGTGAAATGAACTCGTTTAGTAAGGCTGAGTTAGAGGTTCCAAAAATTATATCGTCTACATAAATTTGAGCTATGAATATTTCTTTACCTAAGGTTTTTACGAAGAGAGTTGGGTCAACTAAGCCTTGGTTAAACCCTTTTGACTTAAGATGGATTGAAAGTCTCTCGTACCAAGCTCGAGGAGCTTGTTTAAGTCCATAGAGAGCTTTCTTAAGTTTTAGAACATGGTCGGGTTTATCTAGATTTTCGAATCCGGGGGGTTGGCTAACATAAACTTCTTCTTTAATGTATCCATTTAGGAATGCCGACTTAACATCCATTTGAAACAGCTTAAATCCTCGATGTGCAGCATAAGCTAGCAACATTTGAATGGATTCGAGTGTAGCTACTGGGGCATAGGTTTCGTCGTAATCTAATCCTTCAACTTGACTAAACCCTTTGGCGACTAACCTAGCCTTGTTTCTAACTACTTCACCTTTATCATCAAGCTTATTTCGAAACACCCACCTTGTTCCAATTATCGTTTTGTCTTTAGGTGGTGGTACTAATTCCCACACTTCATTCCTAGTAAATTGAGCTAGCTCTTCTTGCATTGCAATAATCCAATCGGGATCAAGAAGAGCTTGTTCAATTGATTTGGGTTCTATCTTTGAAATTAAGGAAATTTGACTAAGGTTCTTATAGGATGCTCTAGTTCGAACTCCTAGATTAGGATCTCCTATCACTTGGTCGATAGGATGATTCGTTTGAGTCCTAGTTGGATTTGGGTTTGAGTCTACAACTTGATCCATAGGATGACTCGTTTGAGTTCTAGTTTGGTTGGAGTCATCTATCACTTGATCAATAGAGTGATTTGGTTGAACACTAGTTTGACTCGGATCACTTGTCACTTGGTCTACAAGAGAAGTTGGTTGATGTGGATTAGACTCGATCTCAGGGTCGGAGACGAGTTTGGTATCAGTGGGCTCAACACTTGGGGTCATTAAGGGTTTTGTAGGTTCGGGCACTTCATCGAACACTACATTAATAGTCTCTTCGACTCTAAGGGTGTCGTGGTTATATACTCTATAAGCTCGACTTGTAGTCGAGTATCCTAGAAAGATTCCGGTCATGGTTTTGGATGTAAATTTCCCTAGGTAATCCTTAGTGTTTAGGATATGTACCTTACACCCAAATACCCTAAAGTACTTGATGTTAGGTATTTTATCGTGATAAATCTCGTACGAGGTCTTAAGGTGCCTTTTTACCATAAGGATCCTATTTTGGACATAGCATGTCGTACTCACGGCTTCTGCCCAAAACCTATCGGGTAGGTCGTATTCGTTCAACATGGTCCTAGCGGCTTCTTGTAGAGTTTGGTTTTTCCGCTCCACTAGGCCATTTTGTTGAGGGGTCCTAGGGCAAGAGAATTCATGGTGGTATCCATTTAGGTTACAGAAGTCGGTGAACCTTTGATTTTCGAATTCACCACCATGATCGCTTCTAAGTCTTTTAACCTTAAGGTCTTTTTGATTCTCGATTAATTTGAATAGATTGATTAATTGATCTAGGGTATCATTTTTATGTTTGATGAACCTAACCCAGGTAAACCTGGAGTAGTCGTCAATTATGACTAAGCAATATTGACTTTTATTGAGTGACTTGGCTCCATGTGAATCAAATAGATCCATATGTAGGAGCTCAAGTACACTTGAGGTTCATTCTTGGTTAGTTAACTTGTGTTGTGTCCTAGGTTGTTTTCCTTGTTGACAAGAATTACAGACTTTATTAACCAAGTTGTTGAGGTTGGGTAAGCCTCTGATTAAGCCACTCTGACTCATCTTGTGGACGAGTCTTGGGTGCGAGTGATCGAGTCGTCGGTGCCACAACCATGATTCCTCTTCCTGTGTCATAAGACATTTGGCTGAGGATTTGATTAAGTTAATTGTATAAATGTTATTTGTCCTAGTTCCTTTGAGTATTGTTTTATCTGTTTTATTTGTTTTAATTACACATTCATTTTCTAAAAATATGACCTTATTGTTATTGTCACATAATTGGCTTACGCTAAGCAGGTTATATTCGAAATTCTCTACAAGTAATACATTTTTAATAATAAAATTTGAGTTAAGCTCGATATCACCTGATCCGATGATTTTGAGCTTGCCATTATTCCCAAAAGCTACCGATCCTTGTCGTTTGAATCGAAGCTTTGTGAATTTGAGTTGATCCCCGGTCATGTGTCGAGAGAAACTGCTGTCCAACATCCATTGATCCTACACACAAGGTGGTTGGATTGGATGTTAGATTTTTTTTTTAAAAAATTGGTTGTAAGTTGTTAAACCTAGGTCATCTCACCTGTGTCTATATGATCAAGCATGTTATACTTATGTGTTTTTGTGAGATGATTTCCAATTAAGTTGATTAAGTGCATTTAGGTTCAAGTAATTTTATGTTAGATTTGGATTTGACCCTAGGCTTGTCAAGTTTACCTTTTCAAGATCATGGCTTCCAGGTCGTGGCGAGGCACAGGGGCCTTCTTTTATCGGATCATCGACC
This sequence comes from Wurfbainia villosa, assembly GCA_025175895.1. NCBI lineage: Eukaryota > Viridiplantae > Streptophyta > Magnoliopsida > Zingiberales > Zingiberaceae > Wurfbainia > Wurfbainia villosa. The sequence goes on along the minus strand of CM046000.1, from coordinate 15,923,218 downwards.
ACTTCCTTAGACAAAGCCATGTTCAAGAAAATGATGACTTGACTCACCTAGGATTATTTCCTAGTCTAACTGGTTATTTTTGAAAAGAGGCTCCCCGAGGCTCAATCTTTTCGAAGAATTTTAGTTGGTTATGTTTTTGAAAAGAGGCTCCCCGAGGCTCAATCTTTTCGAAGTTGATTATGTTCATGTTCTAAGTGAGTTCACAAGTTTTAAAGTACAAACTTTCTAAGTTAAAGCACAAACATTCTAAGTTAAAACATGCAATTTCTAAGTTAAAGCACAAACATGTTTTGTACTGGCTCCCCCTAGATCGTTGAATCGGTTCGGTCTATCCACATAGTGGATTTGGTCCTTGGGAATCCAGTACGGGTTGGATCCTAGAGTTGAAATCAAAAGGTTCTTAGGGACCCATGCTTGGACATGTTTCCTATGTCGACTTACAATCGACATATACGACCTATTAGTCGTGTTTGAGTTAAATCCTAGTCCAGCCTTGTTGTACACGACCCTTTGAGATCCAAGTAGGAGGTCAAGTCCTTTGGATCCCGAAGTGAACCTTTCCAACGTGTTCCTAAGATCTTCGACTTGACTTTTCAGGAGAGAGTTCTCAACTTCGAGCTTTTCAACTCGAGTTGAGTCCTTCTCTTGAACTCGACTAGTCGAAGAGGTTAGGGAGACCTCGTGTTTGAGGAGTTTAACCTCCTCAACAAGGGTCTCGACCTTGGACTAGGACTTAGCTAACTTCCTAGACAAAAACCTAACCGTATTATGTAAAGTATTAAATAAAGTTCGATTTACTTTAAGGGTATCTTTTGAACCGGATGCGTATCCGTGGCTTGACTTGAAGGTAGCTTCGTAGTCCGAGTCATCCTCAGGTTCTGACTCAAGTTCAGGCTCGGTCTCCGTGTCCGACTCAATTGATTTCGCCATGAAGATGTGGTCTTCGTCTTCTTCGGATGACGCTTCTTCCCATGTCGCGTTGAGGACCTTCTTGTGCTTAGGTGCTTGGTGGTTCAGCTTGGGGCACTCGGACTTGATATGTCCAAACCTGTTACACTCATAACACCTAATATTAGAACTTTTAGGCTTACCTTGGTTGAGTCGAGTCGTGGTTCGCTTTCGTCCCTTGGCTATCCTTTGAGCTAGGTTTATTAGTTCGACAGTCAACTCCAGGTCAACTTCTTCTTCGGACTCATCTTCCTCCTCGATTGGTGGTGGCTTGCTTGTGATTTTCTTCTTCTTTGATCCTGCAAACAAGGCTATACCCCTCTCGGGTTCCGAGTTGGACTGCTCATGTAATTCAAAATCCGAAAAGAGTTCATCTAACCTAATTTTAGAAAGATCCTTGGAGACCTTGTAGGCATCAACCATGGATGCCCACAAGGTAGTCCTCAGAAATGAGTTTAGAACATACCTTATAAGGTCGCGGTTTTCGACCTTTTGCCCGATTGCGTGTAGGTTGTTGACTATGTTCTGGACTCGGGCGTGAAGTTGGGTCACGGACTCGTGTTCCTGCATTTTTAGGTTATATAGTTTATTGAAAAGAAGATCACGCTTACATACCTTGGCTTCATCGGTCCCTTCGTGTAGCTCCACTAGTTTCGTCCAAAGATCTTTTGCGCTTATGAAGGGGCCGACGCGATTTAGCTCCTCCTTGGATTGGCCGCATTGGACGATTTGTGTTGCCTTGGCGTCGGCTTCGACTTGTCGTTTTGTCGCAATGGTCCATTGATCATAATCCAAGGAGTCACCCACTTCATTAGTCGGAAGTGTGAAACCCGTTTGGATTATGATCCACATCTCGATTTGGGTTTTGAGAAAACATTCCATCCGACCCTTCCAATAACGGAAGTCATCTCCATTGTAAAACGGAGGTCAGACGGTGCTAAAACCCTCGAGATGGGCCATTAGAACAAAAGACACAAATAGACGGAGATGAAGAAACTAACAACGACAAAAACACGAAAACAAGTACCAAGACTCGCGTCTTGGATTAGTAGTGCGGGAGAAAAACTTAACAAGGAGAAATAAATAAAAAAAAATAGAATTAAAAGAAAAATAAATCTGTAAAAAGGCTAGATTGGTGGTTTCACCAAATCTTAGCAACCCCCGGCTCTGATACCAATTGTTGGATCGATGCGGTTCGCTAGAGGGGGGGAGGGATGAATAGCGATAAAAACTTTTTCGTAATCGTTCATTAAGGTACGAGTAAAACGCAGCAGAAAGATAACAATAAATAAATAAAAACACGAGGGTTTTTACTTGGTTCGTAGCCTACGGCTACTACTCCAAGGCCCTAGTGGTCCTTGACCACGCACGGAGGGCAAAATACTAACCAAACTCCTCCTCGTTGAAGATAGGAGTTAAACGAATACAAAACTCGATAAAGACTCAAGGTAGAGGGACACTCCCCCTCTCCTTGATATGATTTAAAGCTTTACTAAAAGAAATAAACTGAAATACAATTTAGAACTTTCGTTACCGACGACTTTAAAGGTTGGAGGTTGAAGCTCTAGTCGTCGTCTCGACAGCGCTTCGTCGTAGGGATGTCGGAGAGTCGGAGCGTATCGGAAGCACTTGGAAGCTTTTTAATTGTGGAAAAACCCTAGGTTTGGCCCTCCTTTTATATCCTTTGAGCCCCTCATCGAATGAGTCTTTAGCCAATCACAAATGGGCACAAAACCCCTTGAAAAATGGTGATAACTCTTGACTACTCGAGGCTGATCCTTTGACCGAATGACCGATGGCCATCACCACGATCATGGCAACATCACGGTCTTGATCGATCGATCTAAGATGGTAGTCGACTGATGCTTGCTGCAAGTCAAGGTTAGCTCAATAAAAACATAATTTCGACGGTCGTCGACCATCCGATCTCGACCTAGACCACCTATGAGATGTCTTGGGTCGGATCTACGCTTAAGTCTTTCCCCGTAAAGAGGATACGACCTTGCTTACACTCGTACACGCGAGCTTACCTTACGTGTTGCTTTTGCTTCCGGCCTTCCACTCAATTCCTTCGGCTCCCTCCGAAGTCTCTTGAGTGTCGCCCGACCCCCGCGGCTTCCTCCGGGTGTCGCTAGCCTTCAGCTCCAGCGTTAGCAATATTCTACACACTCGATTCAGCTCGTGAGATAACAAAATGAGCTTAACTTTGTATCGTTTGCTATAATCAAAACTCAGGTTCGACTTAGGTGCCTACTGCACCAACAATTTTCCCCATGAAATGCTATCCTCCATACAAAAGTACAAAGAGCAGATCTCTAAACTAGAAAATAAAAAATGCATGCAAAACAAAGTAAAATATGAATGAAACAAACATAAAATGTAATGAGATATGAGGAAAAACTACTCCTAAAACCCTATATATTTTGCTCACATCAATTCCCCCAGACTTAAGTCTTTGCTTATCCTCAAGAAAACCTTAGTGCCATTAAATTTTTTTAAAAGGTTATTGTTCCATACTTAGCATGTTAACTAGATTTATCAAGTGGTATTTGCAATCAAAGCAAAATAGAGATATTCTAGAAATTCACTAAGTTAGCTCCTCGTGCTCGTGCTAAGCGAATCTTCTTAGGGGATACTCGTTCCATGATAAGTTAAGTTTTCATCCTATAGCTTTCCTAAGGTCTCCAGCTCTTAGGCACTGCCAAAAGTGAAGGGCATTCCCTATATCTAGCTCAGAGTCTCAAAGGCGTGCTCGGTATTGAGAGAAATTGGTAGGTGTTTCCCCAGTAACCTAACTCGGTCTCAAAGGGGCACCTAACCATTTCCACCAACGACAACTATTTTTTTTTATCTCTAGGGATTTTGATTTTTCTGAATGGGGTTCTATAATCCGAGCATCTCTAGTAACTAAAATGCTAAACTTAGGGTCACCTGTGGATTCCAAAGTACTAGACTACTGAGAAGAATCATAACTAGGTACGTACTAGACTCTATCTTTCAACATGTTCGTCATGTATAGGTGTAAATATAAAAGCTAACCAGTGTAAGACTGGAACATTCATTAGAGCAAATAAAATAAAATGCCACTATAAAAATAAAGTTAAGCTACCCATGGAAACAACTTATGAAAGAAAAACTCTAAAAATACTACCGAGGTAGCTTAAAGATAGCAAAAATTAGGTACTGACGAAACTAAAAACTTTATGTATGAACAAATGAATGCTAACTAATAAAAAATGCAAATGACAGGAAAGAAACTACTGCTAGAAACAAAATAAATCAAATCTTTGGGTCTTCCCCCCCCCAGACTTATATGAGACTATACCTCTAATATGGTGGGTCGAGGTGGGAAGTCTGACAGTCTCGGCATGTCAGGCTCCTGGGTAAACCTGGTGCTAAGACATTGATGCCACATGTACATGTGGTAGATATGAGAGCTGGTGGATGCAGCGGTCCCTCCGTGCTCCTCCTCCTGGGCCCACTGTGCCTACTGGGCATGCAGTGCTGCCGCATCTCCTGGCGGTAGGTGGCCTCATCCTGGCGATGAGCAGCCTCCTCCTAGAAGTAGATGCGGGCCTCATCGTAGAACTCCTTAGCCCACATGAAGTGCTCCCCGAAGCCCTGAAACTCAGCCTGCATGTAAGCACTTTGCTCCTCCCACCGCTGCCTTTGCATCTGCTACTCGACATATATGTTGTCGAGGCACGATCGGAACTCCGAAAAATCATAGGCAGATGTACCTATATCCTGCTCAAAAGTATAAAAAGGTGGTGGTGCAGGTGCAGGCGCATGTCGATGTGGACTAGGTGGGCTCCAATATATGGGTGGAATGGAGGGAGAGTGGTGTACAGGGGGGGAGATGGGTGCCAATGTGGATGGTCCCACATATGGCGGGGATTCCACTATCAGGTCTAAATGTTGTTGGCGCGTGTGATGATTGTGGTACTATCATGATCAGGGAGCCTAATGGATGATAGGTTTTTCCTTACAAAACACAAGGAGTGTCCCTCTCTCACTATCATCTTCATGGCCATATACACTCCTAAGTTGATCCTAGGGCTCCCCTTTATGCTATCTAGCACGGTGTAGTCATACCCCATCCTATGGCAAATGTGGGTAAGTAGGCCCACCACAATGATCTCTCCTCTTGCTTCTTTGCCCATTTTCACTATGTGTCTAATGAAATGGGACCCTAGATCAATGCTACTCCTTTCTTGTAGCATGCCCCACAAGCAAAGCAACTCACTAGCTTGCACTACACCATCACTCTCCCCACGACAAAAAATGGTACTTGCCATGATTCGGTGTAGGTACCAGAAAATGGGGTTTTGGAGGCATGATGCTTTGGCCCAAGAAGGGTCGTAAGCGTGTTCTCCTATCAATTCATTCCAAAGATCTGAGAGTTAAACCCAATAGGGGTTCTTCTCTCTCCCCCACTAGGCAAATCAAAGCATGTGTTCCATTGGTGTAGTGTCCATTCATGCTCAATGTTGAATAACATAAAGGTAATCCTACCCTCTGTTGGTGCAACAATGCCCCAAGCATTTATATGTTTTGATGTTTGGATAATCATCTAAGTTAGGCAATACTTTGTGATATAATTGTGAACATGTTTAAGTGACAGGAAAATCCAAGTATGAAGACTTGGTAAAGGCAAAGTCCAAGTATGATCTTGGCAAGAGAAGTCCAAGGAAAAGGTTTGGCGGCGTAAGACCAAGCATGTAGTCTTGGCGGCGTTAAGTCCAAACAAACCTTGGCAAAGGAAGTCCAAAGGCAAGTCTTGGCAGCGTAAGTCCAAGAATGTAGTCTTGGTGGCGTAAAGTCCAAGCGCACTTTGGCAAAGGGAAACCCAAGACATGACAAAACCGAAGGAAGCTCTTGGAAGCAAAGCGCAAAGGATGATCAAGTCGCAGACTCGAAGGGATCCTAGAGGCGCAAGGCTTAAGGAAGAGCTAGAAGGTTGAGTCTAGGTCTAGGGAGTCAATTCAAGTATGAATTATTCATACTTGATGAGTATCAGTCGACTGATACGATGTATCGTATTAGGGTATCGTTAGGGTACTCGACCGAGTCAGCCGGTGGCGATTTAACAATCGCCTTGTCATGACAATGATCGATATTGCCATCGATCATCGCCAATCGTAGTCAGATTGATGATGAAGTCGAACACGGGCACAAAATGGAGTCTCACTCAACTATGCACCATGATCACTCGACTGATCACTCCATCAGTCGACTGATGGAGGGATCAGTTGACTGATGAGCATGCCGTTGAATGATGACGATTATGAATCTCACGAATTCGGCTGTTCAGAAGCCGTTAACCGCAGTGACAGTCGACTGATCATGCCCCAATGGGAAAAATAACCCTCTCTCTATAAAAAGAGGGCTTTTGGTGGTTGAAGGGGTTAATACTTACTTTCTAATCATCCTTTCAAGCCTCCACGAATTTTCCAAAATTTCTAATGTTTTAATTCCCCTCCTCCTCTCTAAACTTCATCTTCATTCTTTGTAAGAAGAGAAGGGTTGTTGTAAAAAGAAAGCTTCATAGTGAGATTGATTAGGGTTGATCCACCTTAAGGATTGCCGTGGAGTAGGAGCGTTATCTCCGAAACACGTAAAGGATTTGTGTTAGCATTGTGTTTTCTTTTCTTTTGCTATTGTTTTTGTTTGTTCTTCTGCTAATCATTTTTGTAGAAACGAAAACAAGCTATTCACCCCCTCTAGCTTCCAACGATCACCTACAAGTGGTATCAGAGCCTAGATTGCATCGAAAGATCTAACAATCAACCGGAGCACGATGGCTTTCCAAGAGGGGTATAGCACGGCGAGGCCTCCTTTCTTCGACAACAATGATTTCGGCTACTGGAAAGGTTGGATGGAGTACTACCTTATGAATGATATAGATAATTGGTTTAGAGTTGTAGACGGATTCTCGAAGCCGGTCGATGAACACGGAGCGCCCATACCTACCAAGGATTGGACGAGGGACATGGCCAAGAAGGCTCAAGCCAATGCCAAAGCAACAACCACACTTCAATGTGGGTTTTCAAAAGAGCAACTAAGCAAGGTGGGGCCTTTTGAATCGGCGAAAGAGCTTTGGGAGAAGCTAATTGAGCTCAACGAGGGATCCAAGGAAACAAGAAGAGCTAAGAGAGATATCTTAATAGGCCAACTCTAAAGTTTCTCCATAAAGACCAACGAAACCGTGAGCCAAATGCATAGTTGCTTCAAGGAAGTAGTCAACGAACTACATGTGATAGATGAGAAGGTCGACAATCGAGACCTTGTGAGGTATGTACTCCAAGCCTTCCCTAGAACAACCTTATGGGCTTCAATGGTAGATGCCTATAAGGTCCCTAGGGATCTTTCTTTGGTTAAATTAAATGAGTTTTTTTGTGAATTTGAATTGCACGAGCAAGCTAACACTTCGTCCAAAGAGAAAGGTGTAGCTCTTTTTGTAGGAAAAAAGGACAAGAAGAAGAAGGAGAAGAAAGAAGTGTCTTCCTCATCTGAATCTGAGGAGATTCATCTAGTAGTGAAGAAGAGCTATCAGCAAGCGAGGTGGCTCATTATGTAAAGAAGTTTGGTGGGAGGTCAAGGAAACTCACCAAGAAAGATGTGAGGAGGATGTTTCAATCCTACAAAGGTAAAACCTCAACTAGTTCAATTCTTTCATCTAACATAACTTGTTATGGTTGCAACAAGAAAAGGCATATCAAGCCAAATTGCGCGGAACTAAAGAAGAAGGAAAAGAAAGAAAAGAAGCATAAGGAGAAGAAGGAAAAGAAGGAGAAGAAAAAGAAGGAGGCAATGGTGGCACAAACGTAGGACACACTAAGCTTGGAGGACTCTTATGATGAAGAAGAAGTGTGTCATGCCACCCAAAACCTAGCTCTCATGGCCTTGGAGGAGGAAGCCGGAAGCTCAAGTGAGGAGTCCTCATCCTCTTCCTCTAGCGACGAATCATCATCAAGTGATGATGAAGTAAGCAACTCCCCTAGGGTAGATTTACTTTATAAAACCATTGCATGTATTCAAAATGCCCTAAATAGATCAAAAACTAGGATTAAGGACTTAAAAGTCGAAATTAAGTCACTTAAAAATGTATAACCACTTTGTGATGATACATGTACACTTAGAGATGAAAATGATGAATAAAGAAAAGAAATAGGTGAACTAAGAGCATGCTTAGAAAAATTTACAAATGACTCTAAATACCTAGATATGATAATTAAGGATCAAAGAGTTATTTACAACAAGGCCGGAATAGGATATAGGCCTAAGGAAAAGGAGGTAGCCTTTACATCCCTTGTCAGTAGAAAATCCACCGTCAGGAGCAAGGTTAGAAAGGCTTGGGTCCCTAAGAAGTTTTTGATTGATGCTAGTGGTCCTAAAATTTGGTTGCCTAAGGCTTGCATTTTTCATATTGTATAGGTAGAAGAACTAAGCTTATGGATTGTTGATAGTGGGTGCTTAAAACACATGACCGGTGATGAGAGAAAATTTTCCACTATCAACCACACTAGCAAGAGGAAGTTGTCTTTTGGAAATAGTGGCAAACTTAAGATTCTAGGAAAAGGCACAATTGAGGTATCCCCCAACCTTGCCATTCATAAAGTGTTGTTAGTTAAAAATATGAAATTTAATTTACTTAGTGTAAGTCAACTATGTGATGCAAATTTTGATGTTCAATTTAACTCTTCAAAATGTTTCATAAGACACAAAACTTAAAATGATTGCATGTTAGTAGTTTTAGGAAATCAAATATATATTATGTTGATTTATCCAATGCTACTAATGTTTCTACTAAGTGTCTTATTGCAAAAGAAGAATGTTGGATCGAAGCAGATCGCTAGAGGGGGGGTGAATAGTGATAAAAACTTTTCTTTTAAAACGTTCGATAGACAATTGAACGCAGTGGAAATGTAAATAAAACCTAAATGAGACAAATAGTTTTTTTACTTGGTTCGTAGCCTTCGGCTACTACTCCAAGGCCCTAACGGTCCTAGACCGTGTACGGAGGGCAATTTACTAAAACACTCTTCCTCATTGGAGGTAGGAGTTTTACGATTACAAAAGCCTTCGAAGCAAAAAGATAGAGAGACAAACCCTCTCTTCTATTAAAGTAAAATGCAACAAAAAACCTCGATTGAAAAGAATTGCAATATTGAAAGCAATAACAAATTAAGATTATACCAACAACTAAACAAAAGAAACTTTAAGCTAGGGTTGTTGGCAGCACTTCGTTGTTGTAGAGTCGTCGGAGAGTTGCAGCGTAACGGAGGCTTTTGAGCACTTAGAATTTTTTTTGAAACCCTAGGTTTGGCCCTCCTTTTATAGCCTTTGAGCCCCTTTTTGAGAGGAACCCTAGCCAATCACAATTGAGCACCACTCCCCTTGAAATTTGGTGATAAATCACCGACTCGATGGCCATAATCGATCGTCGATGGAAGCATCATCGAGTCTCGACCTCTCGGCGATCGATTGATCGGCAATGAGTCCTCCAAGCCGGGCAATGATCGATGCTTGCTGCAGGTCAAAATTAGCTCAATAAAAACATAATTTCGATGGTCGTCGACCATCCGATCTCGACCTAGACCATCTATAAGATGTCTTTGGTCGGATCTATGCTTAAGATTATCCCCGTAAAGAGGATACGACCTCACTTACGCTCGCACACACGAGCTTACCTCGATACTTACGTGTCGCTTTTGCTTCCGGCCTTCCACTTGATTCCTTCAGCTCCCTCCGAAGTCACTCAAGTGTCGCCCGACCACCTCGGCTTCCTCCGGGTGTCGCTAGCCTTCACCTTGGCTCGACTATAGACTTTTACGCACACTGATTTGGCTGTGAGATAACAATATAATTAACTTTGTATCGTTTGCTATAATCAAAACTCGGGTTCGACTTAGGTGCCTACTGCACCAAAAATCTCCCCCTTTTTGATTTATGGCAAACCCGCATACAAAGTTAAGAAAAATAAATTAAGTGCATTAAGTAAAATGAGTAAGAGATATGCATGAATGAGCAGGAGTATATAAAAACTCTTTTTCAAGTGCTCCCCCTTGAGGAATCCTCCCCCTTGACCGAAGGTGAGTACTTGAGAAAGAGTTTTAACTCTCCCCCTTGATATTTGCTACTAAAAAAGAATTAAGTAACCGAAATTACTTAATATTGGCCATAGTATTTAAAATTAGTTGTAAGTTAAGAGAACAAAAAATTGATTTCTTAACCTTGGCCTTTACTTGTTTTTGTTAACAAGTTAACTTAAAGTTAAGTAAGCCTTGGCCATAAAAAAAATGATCCCTTAACTTTGGCCTTTTTCTCCCCCTTTTGCCGTATATCGAAAAGTGTGTGTGGAAAACAAAATAAGTATTAATTTTAAAGTCCAAGCATGTTCCACATTATTTTGAAAATAATATACTAAAAATAAGTTTATCTATAAAATGTTCGACTCATATTTGGCTTGATTGATATGAAAGATCAACCAGTCCTGGTCAGAGTCGGTTAGTATGTATGATTATACTCTGTGGTTCATAGTGATGCACTAGCTCTACATCTGGAACCAGGAGTAGGGTCCTAACATCTCACGCCCATCTACGTGGCTAAGTACACAAACACATTACTCCTATGTGTTGTGAGATGTACTGGCTCCTTAAATCTATAGGTGCATGATATCTAAGGTATGTCCTATGCTAGTTCCATCAAAATGAAAATTAAGAAATAGTAGTAAGAAAATATAGTTTGCAAGTTCCTATTCTATTACGCACATGCCCAATTTTCGTCTTAATAGACTAAATTTGGCTTCGGGTAGGGGTTTAGTAAATAGGTCTGCTAGGTTAGACTTCGATTCAACGTACTCGAGTTGTATGGCTCCGTTGGCCACATGTTCTCGAATGAAATGGTGTTTGACTTCTATATGTTTGGTCCTAGAGTGACATATTGGATTCTTTGTAAGATTAATTGAACTAATGTTATCTACGTGAAGTTTAGTATTCGTAAAGTCTAACTTAAAGTCGCGGAGGGTGTGCTTCATCCAAAGAAGCTAAGTGACACACTCACCCATCGCGATGTATTCGGCTTCGGTGGTAGATAAGGCAACACAATGTTGCTTCCTACTGCACCAACTCACTAGACTCGAGCCGAGTAGTTGACAACAACCACTCGTGCTCTTTCTGTCGAGTTTACTACCGGCATAATCCGAATCGGAGTAGCCGATTAGTTCGAACTCGGTAGATCTAGGATACCAAATACCGACATTAAGTGTACCCTTTAGATATCTAAGGATACGCTTAACTAGGGTTAGGTGAGACTCCTTGGCATAGGTTTGAAACACAGCGCACATACTTCTTGCAAATAAGATGTCGGTCGACTTCATGATTAAGTATAGGAGACTTCCTATCGCTCTATAGTACTTTAAGTCAATGGACTTACTTTCTAGGTCTTCTCCTATGTTAACATTAATCGCCATTGGGGTGTTTATTACCTTAGCGTCTTGCATTCCAAATCTTTTAATTAACTCCTTAGTGTATTTTTGTTGATATAGGTATATACCATCCTTAGTTTGTTTAATTTGTAGACCTAAAAAGAAACTTAACTCGCCTACCAAGTTCATTTCGAACTCACTTTCCATAAGTGAAACGAACTCTTTAGTAAGGCTGAGTTAGAGGTTCCAAAAATTATATCGTCTACGTAAATTTGAGCTATGAATATTTCTTTACCTAAGGTTTTTACGAAGAGAGTTGGGTCAACTAAGCCTTGGTTAAACCCTTTTGACTTAAGATGGATTGAAAGTCTCGCACTCAAGCCTCGAGGAGCTTGTTTAAGTCCATAGAGAGCTTTCTTAAGTTTTAGAACATGGTCGGGTTTATCTAGATTTTCGAATCTGGGGGGTTGGCTAACATAAACTTCTTCTTTAATGTATCCATTTAGGAATGCCGACTTAACATCCATTTGAAACAGCTTAAATCCTCGATGTGCGGCATAAGCTAGCAACATTCGAATGGATTCGAGTCTAGCTACTGGGGCATAGGTTTCGTCGTAATCTAAGCCTTCGACTTGACTAAATCCTTTGGCGACTAACCTAGCCTTGTTTCTAACTACTTCACCTTTATCATCAAGCTTATTTCGAAACACCCACCTTGTTCCAATTATCGTTTTGTCTTTAGGTGGTGGTACTAATTCCCACACTTCATTCCTAGTAAATTGAGCTAGCTCTTGCATTGCAATAATCCAATCGGGATCAAGAAGAGCTTGTTCAATTGATTTGGGTTCGATCTTTGAAATTAAGGAAATTTGACTAAGGTTCCTATAGGATGCTCTAGTTCGAACTCCTAGGTTAGGATCTCCTATCACTTGATCGATAGGGTGGTTAGTCTGAATCCTAGATTGGGTTGGGTTTGTGTTACCTAATGCTTGATCAATGGGGTGACTTGGTTGAACACTAGTTTGACTCGGATCACTTGTTACTTGGTCGACAAGAGAAGTTGGTTGATGTGGATTAGACTCGATCTCAGGGTCGGAGATGAGTTTGGTATCAGTGGGCTCAACACTTGGGGTCATTAAGGGTTTTGTAGGTTCGGGTACTTCATCGAACACTACATTAATAGTCTCTTCGACTTTAAGGGTATCATGGTTATATACCCTATAGGCCCTACTCGTGGTTGAGTATCCTAAGAAGATTCCGGTGGAGGTTTTGGATTCGAATTTCCCTAGGTGGTTCTTAGTGTTTAAGATATGTACTTTACATCCAAATACCCTAAAGTACTTGATGTTGGGTACTTTATTGTGATAAATCTCGTACGAGGTCTTAAGGTGCCTCTTTACCATAAGGATCCTATTCTGGACATAGTAAGCCGTGCTAACGGCTTCTGCCCAAAACCTATCAGGTAGGTCGTATTCGTTCAACATGGTCCTAGCGGCTTCTTGTAGAGTTCAGTTTTTCCACTCCACTAGACCATTTTGTTGAGGGGTCCTAGGGCAAGAGAATTCATGGTGGTATCCGTTTAGGTTACAGAAGTCGGTGAACCTTTGATTTTCGAATTCACCACCATGATCGCTTCTAAGTCTTTTAACCTTAAGGTCTTTTTGATTCTCGATTAATTTGAATAGATTGATTAATTGATCTAGGGTATCATTTTTATGTTTGATGAACCTAACCCAGGTAAACCTGGAGTAGTCGTCAATTATGACTAAGCAATATTGACTTCTATTGAGTGACTTGGCTCCATGTGAATCGAATAGATCCATATGCAGGAGATCAAGTACACTTGAGGTTCGTTCTTGGTTAGTTAACTTGTGTTGTGTCCTAGGTTGTTTTCCTTGTTGACAAGAATTACAGACTTTATTAACCAAGTTGTTGAGGTTGGGTAAGCCTCTGACTAAGCCACTCTGACTCATCTTGTGGACGAGTCTTGGGTGCGAGTGACCGAGTCGTCGGTGCCACAACCATGATTCCTCTTCCTGTGTCATAAGACATTTGGCTGAGGATTTGATTAAGTTAATTGTATAAATGTTATTTGTCCTAGTTCCTTTGAGTATTGTTTTAGCTGTTTTATTTGTTTTAATTACACATTCATTTTCTAAAAATACGACCTTATAGTTATTGTCACATAATTGGCTTACGCTAAGCAGGTTATATTCAAAATTTTCTACAAGTAATACATTTTTAATAACAAAATTCGAGTTAAGCTCGATATCATCTGATCCGATGATTTTGAGCTTGCCGTTATTCCCAAAGGCTACCGATCCTTGTCGTTTGAATCGAAGCTTTGTGAATTTGAGTTGATCCCCGGTCATGTGTCGGGAGCAACCGCTGTCCAACATCCATTGATCCTACACACAAGGTGGTTGGATTGGATGTTGGATTTTTTATAATAATTTTTTTTAAAAAAAATGGTTGTAAGTTTTTAAACCTAGGTCATCACACCTGTGTCTATATGATCAAGCATGTTATACTTATGTGGTTTTTGTGAGATGACTTCCAATTAAGTTGATTAAGTGGATTTAGGTTCAAGTAATTTTATGTTAGATTTGGATTTGACCCTAGGCTTGTCAAGTTTACCTTTTCAAGATCATGGCATCCAGGTCGTGGCGAGGCGCAGAGGCCTTCTTTTATTGGATCATCGACCACTTCCTTAGACAAAGCCATTTTCAAGAAAATGATGACTTGACTCACCTAAGACTATTTCCTAGTCTAACTGGTTATTTTTGAAAAGAGGCTCCCCGAGGCTCAATCTTTTCGAAGAATTTTAGTTGGTTATGTTTTTGAAAAGAGGCTCCCCGAGGCTCAATCTTTTCGAAGAATTTTAGTTGGTTATGTTTTTGAAAAGAGGCTCCCCGAGGCTCAATCTTTTCGAAGAATTTTAGTTGGTTATGTTCGTGTTCTAAGTGAGTTCACAAGTTTTAAAGCACAAACTTTCTAAGTTAAAGCATGCAATTTCTAAGTTAAAGCACAAACTTTCTAAGTTAAAACATGCAATTTCTAAGTTAAAGCACAAACTTTCTAAGTTAAAACATGCAATTTCTAAGTTAAAGCACAAACATGTTTTGTACTGGCTCCCCCTAGACCGTTGAATCGGTTCGGTCTATCCACATAGTGGATTTGGTCCTTGGGAATCCAGTACGGGTTGGATCCTAGAGTTGAAATCAAAAGGTTCTTAGGGACCCATGCTTGGACATGTTTCCTATGTCGACTTACAATCGACATATACGACCTATTAGTCATTTTTGAGTTAAACCCTAGTCCAGACTTGTTGTACACGACCCTTTTAGATCCAAGTAGAAGGTCAAGTCCTTTGGATCCCGAAGTGAACCTTTCCAACGTGTTCCTAAGATCTTCGACTTGACTTTTCAAGAGTGAGTTCTCAACTTCGAGTTTTTCAACCCGAGTTGAGTCCTTCTCTTGAACTCGACTAGTCGAAGAGGTTAGGGAGACCTTGTGTTTGAGGAGTTTGACCTCCTCAACCAGGGTCTCGACCTTGGACTCGGATTTAACTAATTTCCTAGACAAAAACCTAACCGTATTTTGTAAAGTATTAAATAAAGTTCGACTTACTTTAAGGGTATCTTTTGAACCGGATGCGTATCCGTGGCTTGACTTGAAGGTAGCTTCGTAGTCCGAGTCATCCTCAGGTTCTGACTCAAGTTCAGGTTCGGTCTCCGTGTCTGACTCAATCGATTTCGCCATGAAGACGTGGTCTTCGTCTTCTTCGGATGATGCTTCTTCCCATGTCGCGTTGAGGGCCTTCTTGTGCTTAGGTGCTCGGTGGTTGAGCTTGGGGCACTCGGACTTGATATGTCCAAACCTGTTACACTCATAACACCTAATATTAGAACTTTTAGGCTTACCTTGGTTGGGTCGAGTCGTGGTTCGCTTTCGTCCCTTGGCTATCCTTCGAGCTAGGTTCATTAGTTCGGCAGTCAATTCCGGGTCAACTTCTTCTTCGGACTCGTCTTCCTCCTCGGTTGGTGGTGGCTTGCTTGCGATTTTCTTCTTCTTTGAACCTGCAAACAAGGCTATACCCTTCTCGGGTTCCGAGTTGGACTGCTTATGTAATTCGAAATCGGAAAAGAGTTCATCTAACCTAATTTTAGAAAGATCCTTGGAGACCTTGTAGGCATCGACCATGGATGCCCACAAGGTAGTCCTCGGAAACGAGTTTAGAACATACCTTATAAGGTCGCGGTTTTCGACCTTTTGCCCGATTGCGTGTAGGTTGTTGACTATGTCTTGGACACGGGCGTGGAGTTGCGTCGCGGACTCGTGTTCCTGCATTTTTAGTGTGTACAATTTATTGAACAACAAATCATGTTTGCAAACCTTAGCTTGATCCGATCCTTCGTGTAACTCGATTAGTTTTGTCCAAAGATCCTTTGCGCTTATGAAGGGGCCGACGCGATTTAGCTCCTCCTTGGATAGGCCGCATTGGAGGATTTGTGTTGCCTTGGCGTCGGCTTCGACTTGTCGTTTTGTCGCAATGGTCCATTGATCATAATCCAAGGAGTCACCCACTTCATTAGTCGGAAGTGTGAAACCCGTTTGGATTATGATCCACATCTTGATTTGGGTTTTGAGAAAGCATTCCATCCAACCCTTCCAATAACGGAAGTCATCTCCGTTGTAAAACGGAGGTCGGACGGTGCTAAAACCCTCGAGATGGGCCATTAGAACAAAAGACACAAGGAGACAAAGACGAAGAAACTAGCAATGACAAAAACACGAAAACAAGTACCAAGACTCGCGTCTTGGATTAGTAGTGCGGGAGAAAAACTTAACAAAGCAAAATAAAATAAAAAAAAACAGAATTAAAAGAAAAATAAATCTGTAAAAAAGGCTAGATTGGTGGTTTCACCAAATCTTAGCAACCCCCGGCTCTGATACCAATTGTTGGATCGAAGCGGATCGCTAGAGGGGGGTGGGGTGAATAGCGATAAAAACTTTTCTTTTAAAACGTTCGATAGACAATTAAACGCAGCGGAAATGTAAATAAAACCTAAATGAGACAAATAGTTTTTTTACTTGGTTCGTAGCCTTCGGCTACTACTCCAAGGCCCTAACGGTCCTAGATCGTGTACGGAGGGCAATTCACTAAAACACTCCTCCTCGTTGGAGGTAGGAGTTTTACGATTACAAAAGCCTTCGAAGCAAAAAGATAGAGAGACAAACCCTCTCTTCTATTAAAGTAAAATGCAACGAAAAACCTCGATTGAAAAGAATTGCAATATTGAAAGCAATAACAAATTAAGATTATACCAACAACTAAACAAAAGAAACTTTAAGCTAGGGTTGTTGGCAGCACTTCGTTGTTGTAGAGTCGTCGGAGAGTTGCAGCGTAACGGAGGCTTTTGAGCACTTAGAATTTTTTTTGAAACCCTAGGTTTGGCCCTCCTTTTATAGCCTTTGAGCCCCTTTTCGAGAGGAACCCTAGCCAATCACAATTGAGCACCACTCCCCTTTAAATTTGGTGATAAACCTTGACTTCTCGAGGCTGATCCTTTGACCATCGATCGATGGCCATAATCACCGATCCGATGGCGTGATCCCGAGGTCGACACCTTCTAGCAATGATCGATTGACGAATGCCGAGTCCTCCAAGCTGGCAGTCGACTGATGCTTACTGCAGATCAAAATTAGCTCAACAAAAACATAATTTCGATGGTCGTCGACCATCCGATCTCGACCTAGACCATCTATAAGATGTCTTTGGTCGGATCTACGCTTAAGATTATCCCCGTAAAGAGGATACGACCTCACTTACGCTCACACACACGAGCTTACCTCGATACTTACGTGTCGCTTTTGCTTTCGACCTTCCACTTGATTCCTTCGGCTCCCTCCGAAGTCACTCAAGTGTCGCCCGACCACCTCGGCTTCCTCCGGGTGTCGCTAGCCTTCAGCTCCAGCTATAGCAATCTTCTGCACACTCAATTCAGCTCGTGAGAAAACGATATGATCTTAACTTTGTATCGTTTGCTATAATCAAAACTCAGATTCGACTTAGGTGCCTACTGCACCAACAAAGAAGAGAGTTGGCTTTGGCATAGGAGGCTAGGGCACATAAATATGAAGAACATTGCCAAAATAGCCAAAATGAAGTTAGTCAAAGGGTTTCCAAAAGTCAAGTATCTCAAGGACAAAATGTGTGATGCATGCCAAGAAGGGAAACAATAAAAAACATCAAACAAAAGTAAAACTTTACTTAGTACCGCTTTACCTTTAGAACTATTGCATATGGACTTATTTGATTGTCATAGTACCCCTTCCATGATTGGTAGTAAATATTGCTTAGTGATAGTAGCTGATTTTTCTAGATTTACTTGGGTATTTTTCATGAAAAATAAGGATGAAACCCTAGGAATAATCATAGGATTTAGCAAGAGAGTAGAGAATGAAAGAAAACTCAAAATTAACCGGATCCGTAGTGATCATGGTGGGGAATTTGAAAATTCTAACTTCTCAAACTTTTGCTTAGAACAAGGGTACAAGCACGAGTTTTCTTGTCCTAGAACACCCCAACAAAATGGGGTTGTGGAAAGGAAAAATCATGCCCTATAAGAAGCGGCTAGGACTATGTTAAATGCATATTCTTTACCTAGCTACTTGTGGGCGGAAGCGGTCAACACCGCTTGCTATATCCAAAATAGGGTTTTAATTCATAGGTTTTTAGGAAAAATCCCATTTGAATTATGGAATGGTACAATTCCAACAATTCACTATTTTAAGGTCTTTGGATGCAAAGTTTATATTTTAAACACCAAAGAAAACCTAGGCAAATTTGAGTCTAAAGCGGATGAGGGAATCCTAGTTAGATACTCATCCACTAGTGCAGGGTATAGAGTTTATAATAAAAGAACTCAAAAGATTAAGGAATCTTCAAATGCCCAATTTGATGAAACCTCTAATACATACCCTAGGAAATCCCCCATTGATGATGATATCAATGACAAAAATCAAGAAATTACCCAACAATTTCAAGATTTAACTTTAGGGGGTAATGATCAAGGGGGAGAATTGAATCAAGGGGGAGTAAGAGGTGATTCCGATGATGAAAGAAAAATTGAGGATAATCATGATCAAACTCAATTTAATACACCTCCTAGAACAATAAGAGTTCATCAAAATCACCCTCTAGATCAAATTGTAGGTGAATTATCTCAAGGAGTTAGGACTAAGTCCTTTCATAGAGATCCCTCTAGTCATATAGCACTAATCTCCCAAATTGAGCCTAAATCAATAAAAGATGCATTACTTAATCCGGATTGGATCTTAGCAATGCATGATGAATTGACTCAATTTGAAAGGAGTCAAGTATGGGAGTTAGTTCCTAGACCTAATGACAATACCATCATTACTACAAGATGGGTCTTTAGGAAAAAACTAGATGACCAAGGAAATATTACTAGGAATATGGCAAGGTTAGTTGCAAGGGACTTTAATCAAGTTGAAGGACTTGACTATGATGAAACATATGCCCCGGTTGCTAGGTTAGAGTCTATTAGGATCCTATTAGGGTATGCCTCTTATATGAGTTTCAAACTCCATCAAATGGATGTTAAATCGGCATTCCTAAATGGGTTCATTAAGGAAGAGGTATATGTAGAACAACCTCCCGGGTTTGAGAATATGGACTAACCAAACCACGTATACAAGCTTAGGAAAGCTTTGTATGGTTTGAAACAAGCTCCCCGAGCTTGGTATGAAAGATTATCATCTTTCTTAATCTCTAAGGACTTTAAGAGGGGTAGTATAGATCAAACTATATTTATAAAGTCAACATCAAAGGACATCTTTGTAGCCCAAGTATATGTTCATGACATTATCTTTGGGTCAACAAATGATGAACTTCTTCAAGACTTTATTAAGAAAATGAAAAATGAGTTTGAGATGAGTCTAGTAGGGGAACTAAATTTCTTCCTAGGATTACAAGTCAAACAAACAAGTAAAGGAATTTATATTTACCAAACCAAATATGCTAAGGAAATGATTAAGAAATTTGGTTTGGAAAATGCTAAAATAGTATCAACCCCAATGACAACCAATACAAAAATAGATAGTGATCATGAAGGAAAACAAATTGACCTTACACTCTATAAGAGTATGATTGGTAGTCTCTTGTACCTAACCGCTAGTAGACCTGATATATTATTTGCGGTTGATATGTGTGCTATGTACCAATCATGTGCCAAAGAATCTCATTTAGTTGCCGTTAAGAGAATCTTAAGATATATTAAAGGCACACTAAATGTAGGACTATGGTACCCTAGGACTAGGTCGTTTGATTTGGTTGGGTACACCGATTCCGATTATGCCGGTTGCAAATTTGATCGGAAGAGTACTAGAGGTGAATGTCAATTCCTTGGGTCCTCCCTAGTTAGTTGGAGTAGTAGAAAGCAATCTTGTGTTGCCCTATCCACCACCGAGGCCGAGTATGTGGCTATGGGTGGTTGTGTAGCTCAACTACTATGGATGAGACATACCTTAGAGGACTATTAGCTATCTTAAGTATTTTGTGATAATGTGAGCACCATAAATTTGACCAAAAATCCGGTGCATCACTCTAGGACCAAGCACATTGAAGTGAAACATCACTTCATTAGAGATCATGTGGCTAAGGGGGACATTGAGCTTAATTACATTGAATCTAAGTCCAACCTAGTCGACATCTTTACCAAGCCTCTCCCTAAAGTAGAATTTTCATCACTTAGGAGAGAACTTGGGATGTGCTTGGATGAATAAAGGTGTATGTTTGCATGATCCTATAGAAATCCTAGGATTTATACCTTTAAGCATCTCACAAAATACCTAAGAAACCATGATTTTTGTATTGAGCCACTTAGACAACATGTGAGATGTTAGGAAGATGCACTTGGTTCATCATGCTTGTTATGATGCATTACTATGAACCAAAGTGCCATCTAGAGACATTAATCCTTCATTGGACCAATCATTGGGAAGGCTTATGCACAACTAATGTGCATATAGCTCCAAGAATATGATTGGAAATGTCAAATAAAACATAATTTAAACTATGTTTATCAAACTTTGAAAAACAGTTTTCAAGTGGAATACAAAAGTGTTACAAAGTTTGCAAAATACTTAGAGTTTTTGCTAGGTTTCAAAATTGTATCATTTTCAAAATTTGGAAAACATATATTTTTTAAATTATTTTTCCTTGATAGAAAATAACTTTAGAAATGGGTACACAAAATTTCATGATTTTTCGATCTTTCTAGAATTTTTTGAGCATTTCTGAAGTTGGGCTAAAAAATCAGAAAAATGGCATTCGGGCATAGCAGTCGACTGCATCAGAAACCAGTCGACTAATACACTGTGTTTTCTGATAAAAATCTCTATTTCCTGGATTTAAGTGTATCTTTGAATGTCCTAAAACTATGGTATGATAATCTTCATTATAAATAAGTTTTTAGGACTGTTTGATGTAATATTTTAGGGTGGAGTTTCATAATATATATTTTTTCATCCCCAAACTTACATTGTTAGTGCAAAGTTAGGATTTAACCTTCAATCTTTTGTTAGGCTTTGCTCCACAAGTTATTCATTCATCATGAACCATATCTTAGAATAAGGGGGAGCTTAATTTCAATCTTATACCTTAGTTCAAGATTACTACAAATTTAATTCCTTCATGAAATTTATGCATCCTTATCTTTTTGATGTATGTCAAAGGGGGAGAAGGAATGTTTAAGTTAGAATTCATATTGGAAATATGATTATGTGAATGAGTTAAAGACCTAACTTAAATGATTGTCAAACATCAAAAAGGGGAAGATTGTTGGTGCAATAATGCCTCAAGCATTTATATGTTATGATATTTGGATAATCATCTAAGTTAGGCAATACTTTGTGATCTAATTGTGAACATATTTAAGTGACAGGAAAATCCAAGTATGAGGACTTGGTAAAGGCAAAGTCCAAGTATGATCTTGGTAAGAGAAGTCCAAGGAAAAGGTTTGGCGATGTAAGACCAAGCATGTAGTCTTGGCGGCGTTAAGTCCAAATGGACTTTGGCAAAGGAAGTCCAAAGGCAAGTCTTGACAGCGTAATCCAAGCATGTAGTCTTAGTGGTGTAAAGTCCAAGCACACTTTGGCAAAGGGAAACCCAAGACATGGCAAAACTGAAGGAAGCTCTTGGAAGCAAAGCGCAAAGGATTAACAAGTCGCGGACTCAGAGGGATCCTGGAGGCGCAAGGCTTAAGGAAGAGCTAGAAGGTTGAGTCTAGGTCTAGGGAGTCAATTCAAGTATGAATTATTTGACGAGCGATCGACTGCCTTGTCGTGACAGTCGACTGATGTTGCCATTAGTTGACTGCCAATCAAAGTCTGTCGACTGATCAAGTCAAACACGGGCACAGAATCGTGTCTCACTCGACTGCGCACCATGATCACTCGACTGATCACTCCATCAGTCGACTGATGGAGGGATCAGTCGACTGATGATTGTGCTGTTGGATGATGACGATTATGAATCCTGTGAATTCGACTGTTCAGAAGCCGTTAACCACGGCGGCAGTCGACTGATGCTATACATTAGTCGACTGATCGTGCCCCAATGGGAAAAATAGCCCTCTCTCTATAAAAAGAGGGCTTGTTGTAGTTGAAGGGGTTAATGCTTACTTTTTGATCATCCTTTTAAGCCTCCATGAATTTTCCAAGCTTTCTAGTGTTTTAATTCCCCTCCTCCTCTCTAAACTGCATCTTCATCCTTTGTAAGAAGAGGAGGGTTGTTGTAAAATGAAAGCTTCATAGTGAGATTGATTAGGGTTGATCCACCTTACGGATTGCCGTGGAGTAAGAACATTATCTTTGAACCACGTAAAAGATTTGTGTTAGCATTGTGTTTTCTTTTCTTTTTACTATTATTTTTGTTTGTGCTTCCGCTAATCATTTTTGTAGAAACGAAAACAAGCTATTCACCCCCCCTCTAGCTTCCAACGATCACCTACACCCTCTTCGCTCTCTCTACCCGTTAAAACCTCAGCTTCTAAAGAACTTAAAAACTCTAAAACTATCCTAGCGTAGGTTGGGTGTCTTATCCCCATTATCTCTCCTCACCCCATATTTACAAATAGGGCTTGAATATCACCAAACAAACTTAGGGTCTCTAAGATATCCTCATCAAGATACCTAGTAGCGGTGATTCTTCTAGTAGAAAGCATATCAAATCTCTCCCTATGCTCATTATTTTGAAAAAGAAGGGTTGGAAGAGCGTTACCTTCCTCCGAAGCTTGAGTGGCGCCCCTTCTCCTTGTTCTTCGCTCCAAAAATTTGGATCGAGATATCACTTGCTTGGTCCTTTTCATCCTTACTTCTTTTGGGCTTCCTTGAAGGTTGGAAAGACTTCTAGGTGGTGGGGAAGAAGGATTCACATGGCTAGAGCAAGAGTAATCAAAGCACATGACACATTTGGGGAGAAAATATACAGCTTGGCCTCTTAAACCTCACGTGCCACGGCCGTGTGAAAACACAAGGCCAGGCCGTGTGCCCCGCTGAGGGTCAGGGTACGATAGTGTGAAAACACACAGCCAGGCTATATGTTCCCCGTTTCCTTCTCACGGTGCACAACGATCCGAATTCTCCTTACTCGCTCAGTCGTGTGGGTTTAAAGTTATTTCTCTTTTACCTAGCAAGTTCTTTCTAGTCCTAATTCATGTTTAAAATGCTAAATGAATGGAATCCAAAGTTCAAATTAAACAAATAAATGCAATACAATGAAAAGAACACCTAAAACCTAAACTTGGGTTGCCTCCTAAGAAGCGCTTTGTTTAAGGTGTTTTAGCTCGACCCTACACCATTGTCTTAACTTGGCTCTGGAGGTTTCGTGAACCTCCATTCATCTGTTTCGGACTTGACATATGTTGGGTTCGGCTCTACTCTAATGAAAGTGTAGCCGTCTAGGAAGGGTGCTCTACACTCTGACAGATTGAAAATTATGATCTCCCCGTCTACCTCCAAGGAGATATTGTGTGCCTTTACCTCTATTAATGCTCCCGTAGTCGCCAGAAAGGGTCTTCCCAAAATGATGGGATTCCGGGGATTTGGTCCTGTGTCCAATATAATAAAATTCGCGTGTATCATGAAATTCTCCATGACCACAGGCATATGTTTTAACATGCAATCGGGCTTCTTGATCGTGTCATCTGCCATGCGAATACCTATGTCCGTTGGTTGTATACTGCCCACCCCACATCTAGGTAGAATGCATAGGGCATCATTCTTACTAATGACCCTAAGTCGCACAATGCTTCATCGAAGCTTTCCCTATAAATCGAGCACGGGATAACAAATTCACCAGTGTCCTCAAGCTGTGGTGGAATTTTATCTTCAATTTCTATTTGGTTGGGTAGGGTGGAAATCATGGTTGCACACCCCTTGGTGGATCTGTTCTTCTGACCTACTCTTTCGCCATATATCCCCTCCTCCTTGACTTGACTCGGCTCAGGTAATGATGGGGAACTATCCATTGGCTGCGACACGATTTGAGCTATCTGGGCCACTTGTGTTTCCAACATCCTTGTGTGACTTGCAAAGCCTTTAATAGTGGCCTTTAAATCCTTGAGTGACTCTTCTGTTTTCTGATGTTGGCGTCAAAACTCTTCATTGGCCTTTGTTTGGGTAGCAATGAAGTCTTCAATAATCAATTATAGCCTAGACTTCTGTGGTTGTTGCTATCCATTGCCCTGTTGCTGCCCATACCCTCTTGATAATTGGAAGTTCCCTGAGTTATTTCGATAGGAAAAGTTCAGGTTGTTCTTCCATCTGGGATTGTAAGTACTAGAGTATGGGTTGTTGGGCCTTTGATTATAGTCCCCAACCGCGTTGACATGCTCAATCTGCTATTCTAAGCCACCCTGCCCTCCATAGTATTCCTCCGTTAAGTGACATGGCAGCGAGGTTGGACGCGCTTAACAGGATTGAAAGAGTCAAATCGTCTGTTAAGCGTGTCCAACCTCGCTGCCATGTGGTCCATGGAGTTGACAACATATCGTCCCGCGACAGGAGTTGGGTTACTACATTCGAAAGCCCATTGATGGTGGTTCTGGGCCACCTCTTCTATTAGCTCCTCTGCTTCCTCGATAGTCTTTTTCATAAGTGCTCCTCCTGCGGAAGAATTGAGGGACATCTTTGTGGCGTACGTGATCCCATTATAGAAGATGTGGATCACTAGCCACCTTTCAAGTCCATGGTGGGGCATTGGTAGAGTAGCCCCTTATAGCGATCCCAAACTTCAAATAGGGACTCCGCTTCCTTCTGACGGAAGCTCGTTATTAGATGGCCCATGTGAGAAGTCTTGCAAGGTGGGAAGTATTTATTCAAGAACTGCTGCTCACATTGCTCCCATGTAGCTTCCCGAAGGCAGGGAGTGAATTCATGGCTTAGCCTTATCCTGCAATGAGAACGGGAATAGGTTCAGGCGGATCGTGTCTGCAGGGACTCAATTAATCTTTATTGTTGAGCAGATTTCCAAAAATGACTCTAGGTGCCGGTTCGGGTCTTCAGTTGTAGCTCCTCCGAATTGACACTGCTGGACCATGTGTATGAGTGTCGATTTCAGCTCAAAGTTGTTTGCTAAAATGAACGGTCCAACTATACTCGACCTAATGCCTCTAGCACTAGGGGATGTATAATTTCACAAAGGTCGGTTACCTATATTCACTTCGGATGCGGCTTGGTCGTCCATCCTCTTCTGTTCAGCTCTTCTACGATGATAGGTTCATTTAATTTCTAGATCAATCCAAATCAGGTCTCCCGATCTTAGGCGTCTAAGGATACGAAGAACCGAGCCACAAAATTAGGAGTATTAAAATAGAAAATAGCCTAAACTAATACTAAATAAAATGTAGAAAATTTAACTAAAGGTTAATGCAACATAATTACTGAAATAAATCAAAACATACTTTAGATATTAAAAATCTAAAACCGAAGTAAATGAAAATAAATGAATGAAATAAAAGTAAAGCAAGTAAATAAATCTACCTTAAGTCCGATCCAATTATCCACTTCTTGATTCGATATCGAATCAATCAGTCCCTGACAACAGTGCCAAAAACTTGATGCATGCGAACGCAACCTCAAATCTCGCGACAGAAATCGTCGAGGACTCGAAGCGCGCACTCACGCTCAACACCCGCAAGTGCACAGATGTCGTCAAGTAAAAAAGATTATCGACCCCACAGGGACTGAGATTCGAGTACCGATTTGGTAAGTGGAGGTTATTGTTCGGAATTCAAATCTAAGGGTTATGATTGCGAGGGTTGATGGTGGTCCCAACTCAATACGATGTCACACGGAAGAAGAAAGAAACTAGTTGCGAGTTTTTGAAAGAGATTCTAGAATTTCGATTTCGTTTGTGTGTCGCAGAACACGTTGTCAATTGGGTTTTGTCTTGGTTTCTAGCTACGGTTTCATGGAAAGGACATCATATACTCCCCCGATGAGCCTTCGCATCTATTGGAAGCTACCTCTGCCATTACTAGGTTGACCCTTGGACTTAGGACGGGATAGTCGGTACGAGGATGCCGAATCGATCCCTGCGATGAGTCAAAAATGGGGCGTGTTTCCTACTCTATCGTATCCTTCTACCCACGGTTACCGGAGATGAGGACAACCCCTAGATTCCTCCTTAATTCTCCTAAATCTTAGATACGAGGGTTGTCACCCCTCGTATCGGCTAGCACAATAGATAGAAAACCAAAACAATAGTTATAACTCTAAACCAAACGCCAATTGCAAATATAAATTCAAGAATGAAAAGATATTTGAACCAACATGTTCTAACTCAACACAAACTACTCCTTAGTCCTAGAATTGAAGTGTCTACTCCATAAATAAGAGAGGAGAAACACAAAGCACGATCATGTTCATATAAACAATGGAAATTATGTAAAGAACAGAATTTACAATGCGATGTGACTCTTCTCTCCGACATTGAAGTGCAGAATTTGGATCTCCGGCGGCTTTCTTCCTCCCCGTTGCAAGTTCCCGAAGCTTTTTAGGGCATCGGAGTGCCATCCCGACCATCATGCCTCCTCCCTAGGGTTTGGGCGTAGCCTCCATTATATAGACATCATCATGGATCTCTCTAAAACCTAGAAAATAATCGACTCATGTCGGAATCATGAAGATCCACACTACCATGTGTTTCCACATGGCCAAGGCGTGTGTGGTGCCATTGTGGCCAACTTCGACCCTGGGACACGACCGTGTGTAGCCACACACCCTGGCCGTGTCCCCTTCTATGTCCAGCTATAAAATGTCCTTCTTTTGCTCCGAAAATGTGTTGTTTTCCCCATGAAATGCTATCCTGCACACAAAAGTACAAAGAGCAGATCTCCGAACCAGAAAATAAGAAATGCATGCAAAACAAAGTAAAATATGCATGAAAAAAACATAAAATGTAATGAGATGTGAGTGAAAATTACTCCTAAAACCCTATATGTTTTTCTCACATCATGGTGTTTACAGCTTCGACCCAAAAATAACTAGGTAGTTTATATTCGTTTAGCATTGATCTAGTGGCTTATTGTAGAGTTCTATTTTTTCTTTTTACTATTCCATTTTGTTGAGGGGTTCTAGGACATGAATATTCATGATGGTAATAAGTTTCTAGACACATTGTTGTAAAATTTTAATTTTTAAATTCACCTCAGATGGTGTCCTCTTCTTTGGCCCACTCAGATCCCCTTCTCTTCTCTTGAGGATTCCCATCGTCCACCTTGAATCCTTGAGCTAGAGGCTAGATATATCATTGAAATAGAATGTTAGAGACAGGCTCGTGTTCTCGGCATGTCCCCTCCGATGCTTAAGTCAGAATCAAAAGTATAGAATAGTAGAACAAAGAAGAAAAAATGAGAAGAGATCTCAGTGTACTGAATAGAGAAGAAAGAACCATTCCCTTTCCATTCATCTCCTCCCTCTTTTATAAAAGATTTGCTCGCCTTGTTCCTAAATGAATTTACTTTAATGCCCCCACTAGCCCGTTGAAGCGTAACTGCTTTTCCCGCTCCTTTTAAAAATAATTCCTTCCATACCTTCCACTATCCTTCCTCCTTCTTCCTTATCAGTTACCTACACAAACCACACACAAATTTTCAACAAACAATAATAAAAATACTTTTTATTCAAAAAACCCATTTTACATCGTTTTTAATCATATCGCTGAACATCCATGTCATTTACCCTTACTAAATTCAAGAACTCTAGAAACTCAGAACACAGCAAAGCACTCAGGAAATACATATGTTGGTCGAGAAATACACATGCTGTTCGGGAAATACCTATGTCTCTTAGGAAATGAATGAACGTCTAGGAAAATACATAAACTTCTCAAACTTTACAAAACTAAACTTTGTATCAACTGCTCTACACCTCCCTCCTACGCTCAGGAAATACATAGGAAACTCAAGAAATGCATAGACAGCTCAGGAAATACATAGGTTGCTCGAAAAATGCATAGATAGCTCAAATACATAGACTGCTAGGGAATTGCACATACTACTCAATATTAGCATTTCATAGCACAACTCTGGATCAACTACACTGACCATCCCTACAAAGCTCGGGAACTACACTCGTGAATCGAGAAATACATAGACTGTTGGGTTTCCGGCACCGCGGCGTATGTGTGTTCGATCATGTTTCGTAAACATGAGCATAGCGGAAGCAATTAAAAATAATAAATCTATATTTATTACAACACACACAACACACGCATGCTATTACAACAAGTGTAGACATAACCGTAAATTAAAATTTGCAATAAAAGAAAATTATCTACGTTATACCTTCCGTATGACGTGTAGCGGGAACGGCATCAACCGGAACGATCCTCGTAAGAATCGTCTCTATCCGTATCCACGCCGAGCTCCTCGGGATGACTTCACTAAGTCACGAGCTTCGTCTTCGTACGAGTTACTAGCCTCGTGTTGAAGACGACGTGATCGAGAGATGATCACGATCCGAATCCAAATTCGGATCCTAAAACGAGTTCTCAAAACTTGCTTCTCCGGAGAGGTATTCGTCAACCGTTTGACGAATCCTTCATCCCCCACCTCAGAGGATTACCGGAGATCAAATCCCCGGTAAGTTACCCACTGTCGGAGCACTAACCGTCGTCCAAACGACGCTCCGACGAGAGGAGGAGAAGCTGTCCAGAAAACTGGACAGCTTGGTGGAGGATATAGGCGCCGGCCAACCAAGGAAAGAAAAGCCTCACCTTGATGCCAAACCTATAGGGGATCACCGGAGGGTCGCCGGAGTGTTCACTGGCTGAAGCTTGGTCGCCGCAATGACTTGGACGGCGGCACAAAACCTGGGCGGCGGCAATCATAGGGTTGGCGCCGACTAGGGGAGGAGAGGGAGGGGCGGCAACACAAGGTTGGGCGACAACTCTTGATTAGGGTTTTGGATTAGTGTTTAAGCCCTATTTTATAGAGAACTAATTCTCTTAATGGTTAATGGATCATATCCATAAAGCCCGTTAACCCGCTCCATTAAGATAAGTTAAAATAAACCAAACCATGATGGTTTATTTTAAGTTAAAACGAACCGAACCAACTTTTGGTTCATTCGTTTAAAATAAACCAAACCCTTTGGTTTATCCTCCTCCATTGGATTAGAACCAAACCATTTTGGTCCATCCATTATGTCTTCATAAGACACGGCCCATCCACGCTTCCATTGCGACTGAAACAATTTCATGCTCGCTTTATGTTTGGTCCAACCAAACATAGTTTCTCTCGGTCTGAGAATCCCATTCTCAAGCTCGTTTTAAATCCTTTGGATTACACTCGTTGTGCGTGTGACCAAATAGGTTCTCGGTTTATGTTGGCCGTCTATAATTAACCATTAATTATAGAACGATCATGAGTGGCACCTAGTAGTACATCATGATCCCCAATTAACGAAAAGATCAACGGATTGATCGAACTATTTCGAAACCCTTCAAGAGCTTCGAATGAATCGTGCCCCATTCCCTTCACTCATCTTATACCCACTTGGTTCAGACATGGTCTATTGTGTCCCTCACTAGGTCGACTCACGCCACACCTAGCCCAAGTATCATTTCGTCCCATTCTAGTTACTCCACATGTATCGAAGAGTACCTTACTCTAAACATGTAATGCTTTGGCCAAAGACTTTAGTAACAATCCGACGAGAGGCCATGGGTATACATCTCCTCGCAAGGAGTGGTGAATCCTTTATAGGCTATTCAAACACCTTTGATCACTTCGACTTATACCCAATCATCCCGGGTCCACATCTCCTTAGAGATGTTTGCTTAAGATGTCAAAGCATAAGTCTCCATGATCAAGATGACTTGAATACCGCAAGTCAAAGGAACCTCGCACTTAAGCCACAGTAAGAACTTCATTGACATATCTATATATGCAGAGAACCATATGAAGTCTTACGGCTGGTCACTCCAATGAACTAGTTACCATAACTAGCATCCACGATTAACTCTGGACATCACTATGTCTCCAGCCAGTGAGAATCAGCTGCTTGGATACACCAAGGAGTATACCTCGTGCTAGTCTCGACAGAATTGATGGTGTCCAAATCCATCAATTCATCGACTAGGGATAATTCCGATACATCACAATTACACATGTAGAGATACTCACTAGTTGTGATCCAATCACAAATTCTCACATGCTGTGAATCGTATCATGGACATTCAGTAAATGAGTTTAAGATCCAATCAAATACATAAAACATGTATACTCAAATAGTTAATCTTCATTTATCATATAAATGGTTCATACATAAGGCGATTGTCTTAGGACATCTCTCATATATTACTAACAGACTCCCACTTGGCCTAATGTCAATCGCTACGGTATCCAATACCATAGGCACTAACATTACCCTCAAATTTACTTTGAGGTAATGCTTTAGTCAAAGGATCCGCTAAGTTCCTTTCAGTGGGAATTTTCTCGATTTGTATTTCGTTCCTACTGATGATCTCTTTGATAAGATGATAGCGGCGAAGCACATGTTTGGATCATTGATGAGACCTTGGCTCTTTCGCCTGTGCAATTGCTCCATTGTTGTCGCAGTAGACCGGTATTGCTTCAACAATGGCCGGAATCACACCAAGTTCATGAACGAACTTCTTGATCCAAACCGCTTCCTTTGCTGCTTCCGAAGCTGCAATATATTCTGCCTCAGTGGTAGAATCCGCTACAGTCTCTTGTTTGGAACTTTTCCAACTCACTGCGCCCCCATTCAAGGTGAACACGTATCCAGACTGAGACCTGGAATCATCCTTGTCTGTCTGGAAGCTGGCATCTGTATACCCACGTATCACCATGTCCCCTTCTCCATATATTAGGAACACATCCTTAGTTCTTCTCAAGTACTTAAGGATCGTCTTAACAGCCGCCCAATGATCCATTCCTGGATCAGACTGGTATCTGCTCGTGACACTCAGAGCATACGATACATTGGGCATCGTACATAACATAGCATACATGATAGATCCTATTGCGGATGCATAGGGAATCTTACTCATGCAAATCCTCTCGTCTTCTGTGCGCGGACACATAGACTTCGAAAGGTGTACCCCATGCCTGATGGGCAGATAACCTTTCTTGGATTCCGACATGCTAAACCTCTTTAGCACTCGGTCTATATATGTAGACTGCGAAAGACCAAGCAACCGTTTCGATCTATCTCTATAGATCTTAATCCCAAGGATGTAGGTTGCTTCTCCCAGGTCTTTCATGGAGAATGTCTTGGATAACCAAACCTTAACTGACTGTAAGATTGACACATCATTTCCTATAAGTAATATGTCATCGACATACAATACTAGGAACACGACTGCACTCCCACTAACCTTCTTGTACACACAAGGTTCGTCTGGATTTTGTGAGAAATCAAACTTTTTGATTGTCTCATCAAAACGGATATTCCAGCTCCTGGATGCTTGCTTCAATCCATAAATGGATCGTCGCAATTTGCATACCTTGGTTTTATCAACCGATGTGAAACCCTCAGGCTGTATCATATACACGTCCTCGAGCAGGTTTCCATTAAGGAAAGCTGTTTTCACATCCATCTGCCATATCTCATAATCATAATGAGCCGCTATGGCCAGGAGCATCCGAATGGATTTAAGCATAGCTACAGGCGAATAGGTTTCGTCATAATCAACACCTTGTTTTTGACGATATCCTTTCGCGACCAATCTAGCCTTATAGGTAATCACATTACCATCCATGTCGGTTTTCTTTTTGAAAACCCACTTGCACCCTATAGGCTTTATGCCTTCAGGTGGGTCAACCAAGTTCCAAACTTGGTTTTCGTACATGGAATCCATTTCCAACTTCATGGCACCAAGCCACTTATCCCTTTCTGAACTTGTCAGCACTTCTTCATAACTGGTAGGCTCCTCATCATCAATGAGTAACACATCGTTCGATTCACTTACGAGAAATCCATATCTCTCAGGAATATTGCGTGTTCTACCAGATCTACGAAGATGTGGTGTTACAATAGGTCCAGCCGATTGCTCATCATTATGAGTTGTCGGTTGTTGTGCTTCACCAGGTATCTCATCAATGTCTATTTGAGTCTCTCGAGCCTCCTCAAGCTCGACGACACTCCACTGTTTTCTTGCAAGAGAAACTCTTTCTCTAGAAACACAGCATGCCTTGAAACAAACACCTTTTGTTCCACAGGATGATAGAATTGGTAACCCCTTGTTTCCTTAGGGTATCCAATAAATAGACATTTATCAGACTTAGCATCCAGTTTATGTCTGATCCGCTTCACATAAGCAGACAACCCCATATCTTCAAGTAAGATACATGAGGTTTCTTACTAGCCCATATCTCATATGGAGTAGTAGAGACTACCTTGTCGGGACTCGCTTAACAAGTAAACAAAGTCAAGTGCATAACCCCAAAAGGACTTGGGAAGAGTCGCATGATTCATCATTGACCTGACCATGTCCAACAAGGTCCGGTTACGCCTCTCAGATACACCAGTATGCTGTGGTGTATAGGGCGGAGTCCATTGAGACAATATGCCATTGTCTCTTAGATAATCAAGAAACTCTTGACTTAAGTATTCACCACCTCGATCTGATCGAAGTATTTTAATACTTTTGTCATGTTGTTTCTCTACTTCATTTCTGAATTCTTTGAACCTTTCAAAGGCTTCAGACTTGTGTTTCATCAAGAACACATACCCAAACTGTGAGTGATCATCGGTGAAGGTAATGAAGTAGCTATAGCCTCCTAAAGCTTGAGTTGACATAGGTCCACATACATCAGTATGTACTAGACCTAGTAACTCTCCCACTCGTTCACCTTTTCCAGTAAAAGGTAACTTAGTCATCTTGCCTTTTAAGCATGATTCGCATGTATCGTATGAATCCAATTCAAACGATTCCAGAATTCCACATCGGTGTAATTCGGACATGCGTTTCTTGCTTATATGGCCAAGACGACAATGCCACATATAGGAGTCTATGTGATTATCCTTTCGAGCACGCGTGTTGCTCGCTTCGATATTGAAAATGTCACTGGATACGTCCAACGTATAAATGCCATTACTCAAAGTTCCAGTTCCATAAAGTACGCCATTCAAAGTTATATAACAACAATTGTTACTAAACGTCAAATGGAAACCATTTCTATTTAAGAAGGAAATAGAAACAATGTTCTTTATTAGAGAAGGAACATAATAGCAATTGTCCAGTTCCAAGACTAGTCCACTAGGGAGCTTCAGCAAATAAGTTCCGATGGCGACCGCAGCAACCTTTGCTCCATTGCCAACTCGCAAATTTGACTCCCCTCTGACAAGTCTTCTTCTATTCCTTAGCCCATGTATGTCATTACATATATGTGAGCCACACCCAGTATCAAATACCCAAGTGTCTGAGGAAATAGAATGACAATCAATAAAGAAGATTTCTGAAGAAGATGGGACATCCGATGCCTTATCCTTCTTCACGGACTCAAGATAAATCTTGCACTTTATTCGCAAATGGCTCTCCTTGCCATAATGATGGCAAGTTTCCTTTTGTGCTAGTTCTACCTTCTTAGCCCTTCTCTTCTTTCCCTTCTGCTGTTCCTTTGACTTCTTCTTAGAACCTTTCTTCGAGGAATCAACTAACAGCACCGTCCCCTGCTCATGCTTCTCAGAAGACTCCACAGTCTTCAGCATATTGAGCAGTACCACAGATGAACCTCCTAGCATCTCAGAGGTGAAGAGGAGCTTTGAGACTTCGAACCTTTCGAATCTCACTTGCTCATCAACCAACTCACAAAGATGAAGGACTACGATATGAGCATCCATATGCTCATGCTGCTTTCGTAGCTTGGGTTCCATCGTGGCTAGCATGATGCAACTCATTTGTTCAGAATCACTCACATGTTTCTGATAGGCCAACAATTGGTCCAGAGTTGCATCGTCACTAGGACGGGCGGGAAGAGGTGCTTCGAGGACATACGCAAGCTTTTCCACCTTGAGAACAATTCTCAAGTTTCTAAGCTAGTCCAAGAAGTTCGGCCCAGTCAATTTATTTGAATCCAAAATGGAACGCAAATTCAAACACATCATGATCAATATATTAACTTAGAAATACAAACGAGCATATATGAGAAAGATGATTTTAAAATGCATCAATATACATTTATAAATCCCATTCATTTTTCGAATTTCAAAACCCTTAAAATCACTTCGGGAGATCGTAGGTCCATCTCCGAATGGGCTGATATCCATCATAGATAAGAACAACCTTGGAGTGAGTCCAACAAGCCATTCTTAGCTATGATGGTGGGTATCAAGTATACCGATTACATATCATGTATATGTAACTATCACAATGTACTATCAACTAATTGAATGTTTACACATACATTGGGTTGTTAACACATTAACAAGTATGCATCATATGCATAGCACCCAACTTCACCTCTCTTCACATCGACCTTGGAGTGAGTCCAACAAATCGATGCTCCAAGTTAAAGCTGACCCATTAATCGCGAAATAGTTTTAATATGGTTAGAGCGCATTCAACCAATTAGCCAGGCTTGGAGTGAGTCCAACAACCCAAACTAACGATTGACCTCTGACTCTTACCATATTAGAGTTAAACTATTCCAATGATTTGAACATGTTCAGGTTCGAGCCGGGCTTGGAGTGAGTCCAACAACCCAAACAAGAAACAGAACTCTGGTTCTAACCATATTAATGGAAGGTGTAGGCTTTAATGTTGAGTTAGGGTTTTATGTCTCATCCTCTTTGCATGCAAATAACTATTATCTACATGGCATGACGTACATGGCATACATCTACATGTCACGACACGCATGGCATAATGTTATGCATCTAATGCAATTACATGGCATACAATTATGTCATGTACATAATTTCCTTATTTGTCATAACTATTTATGGAAATAAAATATGTTTAAGATTTGATTCTCCAAATCAAATCATAATTAAATTAGGAAACAAATTTCCAAATCTAATCACATATTTTATTCATAGAATTATTTGATTAAGGAAAATCTATTTAGGAAATCAATTTCCTAAATCATTAAAACTACTTATGGAAATAAAATATTTTAAGATTTGATTTCCCAAATCAAATCATGATTAAATTAGGAAACAAATTTCCAGAATCTAATCAAATATTTTATTTATGGGAAATATCAATTTCCATAAATACTTCCAACTTTCCAAAAGTGGAAGATTTCCATAAATACTTCTAGACTTTCCAAAATTGAAAAATTTCCATAAATACTTCTAAATTTCCAAAATTTAGAAAATTTCTAGAAATACATTATGACTATCGCAAAACCATTTTTACGATTATGTCGAAATACAACCTGGGCTCTGATACCACTGTTGGGTTTCCGGCACCGCGGCGTGTGTGTGTTCGATCATGTTTCGTAAAC
This sequence comes from Wurfbainia villosa, assembly GCA_025175895.1. NCBI lineage: Eukaryota > Viridiplantae > Streptophyta > Magnoliopsida > Zingiberales > Zingiberaceae > Wurfbainia > Wurfbainia villosa. Next base: position 15,887,830 of record CM046000.1, on the reverse strand, counting down.
ATGAGCACAGCGGAAGCAATTAAAATAATAAATCTATATTTATTACAACACACACAACACACGCATGCTATTACAACAAGTGTAGACATAACCGTAAATTAAAATTTGCAATAAAAGAAAATTATCTACGTTATACCTTCCGTATGACGTGTAGCGGGAACGACATCAACCGGAACGATCCTCGTAAGAATCGTCTCTATCCGTATCCACACCGAGCTCCTCGGGATGACTTCGCTAAGTCACGAGCTTCGTCTTCATACGAGTTACTAGCCTCGTGTTGAAGACGACGTGATCGAGAGATGATCACGATCCGAATCCAAATTCGGATCCTAAAACGAGTTCTCAAAACTCGCTTCTCCGGAGAGGTATTCGTCAACCGTTTGACGAATCCTTCATCCCCCACCTTAGAGGATTACCGGAGATCAAATCCCCGGTAAGTTACCCGCTGTCGGAGCACTAACCGTCGTCCAAACGACGCTCCGACGAGAGGAGGAGAAGCTGTCCAGAAAACTGGACAGCTTGGTGGAGGATATAGGCGCCGGCCAACCAAGGAAAGAAAAGCCTCACCTTGATGCCAAACCTATAGGGGATCACCGGAGGGTCGCCGGAGTGTTCACCGGCTGAAGCTTGGTCGCCGGCAATGACTTGGACGGCGGCACAAAACCTGGGCGGCGGCAATCCTAGGGTTGGCGCCGACTAGGGGAGGAGAGGGAGGGGCGGCAACACAAGGTTGGGCGGCAACTCTTGATTAGGGTTTTGGATTAGGGTTTAAGCCCTATTTTATAGAGAACTAATTCTCTTAATGGTTAATGGATCATATCCATAAAGCCCGTTAACCCGCTCCATTAAGATAAGTTAAAATAAACCAAACCATGATGGTTTATTTTAAGTTAAAACGAACCGAACCAACCTTTGGTTCATTCGTTTAATATAAACCAAACCCTTTGGTTTATCCTCCTCCATTGGATTAGAACCAAACCATTTTGGTTCATCCATTACGTCTTCATAAGACACGGCCCATCCACGCTTCCATTGCGACTGAAACAATTTCATGCTCGCTTTATGTTTGGTCCAACCAAACATAGTTTCTCTCGGTCTGAGAATCCCATTCTCAAGCTCGTTTTAAATCCTTTGGATTACACTCATTGTGCGTGTGACCAAATAGGTTCTCGGTTTATGTTGGCCGTCTATAATTAACCATTAATTATAGAACGATCATGAGTGGCACCTAGTAGTACATCATGATCCCCAATTAACAGAAAAGATCAACGGTTGATCCAGAACTATTTCTGAAACCCTTCAGTAGCTCGAATGAATTGTGCCCCATTCCCTTCACTCATCTTATACCCACTTGGTTCAGGACATGGTCTATTGTGTCAGTCCCCACTAGGCTGACTACGTCACACCTAGCCCAAGTATCATTTCCTCGTCCTACGGATTCTAGTTACTCCACATGTATCGAAGAGTACCTTACTCTAAACATGTAATGCTTTGGCCAAAGACTTTAGTAACAATCCGACGAGAGGCCATGGGTATACATCTCCTCGCAAGGAGTGGTGAATCCTTTATAGGCTATTCAAACACCTTCGATCACTTCGACTTATACCCAATCATCCCGGGTCCACATCTTCTTAGAGATGTTTGCTTAAGATGTCAAAGCATAAGTCTCCATGATCAAGATGACTTGAATACCGCAAGTCAAAGGAACCTCGCACTTAAGCCACAGTAAGAACTTCATTGACATATCTATATATGCAGAGAACCATATGAAGTCTTACGGCTGGTCACTCCAATGAACTAGTTACCATAACTAGCATCCACGATTAACTCTGGACATCACTATGTCTCCAGCCAGTGAGAATCAGCTGCTTGGATACACCAAGGAGTATACCTCGTGCTAGTCTCGACAGAATTGATGGTGTCCAAATCCATCAATTCATCGACTAGGGATAATTCCGATACATCACAATTACACATGTAGAGATACTCACTAGTTGTGATCCAATCACAAATTCTCTCATGCTGTGAATCGTATCGTGGACATTCAGTAAATGAGTTTAAGATCCAATCAAATACATAAAACATGTATACTCAAATAGTGAATCTTCATTTATCATATAAATGGTTCATACATAAGGCGATTGTCTTAGGACATCTCTCATATATTACTAACATAGACTACTCAAAAACTACACATACTACTCAATATTATATCAGAGCTTTGAACAAACTACCCTGACCATCCCTAATCAACTCGAGAAATACACTGGTCAATCAAGAAATACATAAGTTGTGCTAAAACTGCACATACTATTCAATATTATATCAGAGCTCTAAACCAACTACCCTGACCACCCCTAATCAATTCGGGAAATACAATGGTCAATCGGGAAATACATAAACTACTCTGAAACTTCACATACTACTCAATATTATATCAGAGCTTTGAACCAACTCCTTGATGTGACCAAAATATATAGGGTTTTAGGAGTAGTTTTTTATCACATCTCATTGCATTTTATATTTTATTCTTGCATATTTCACTTTATTTTGCATGTATTTCCTATTTTCTGGTGCAGAGATCTGCTCTTTGTACTCTTGTGTGCAGGATAAAATTCTACGGGGAAAATGATGCACTATTGGAGCGAAAAGAAGGCATTTCGAAGCTAGAACAGATGGACACACACCCTGGCCCAGTGAATCCACATGGTTCACACCCCAGTGCCACACATGTCCTGGCCGTGTGAATCCACACGATCGTGTGGCACTGCGCGATTTCGATGTGATTTAGTTATTTTCCAGGTTTTGGGGAGATCCGGTCTGATGTCTATATAAAGGAAGCTACAACCAAACCCTAGGGGAGAGGCATAATGGTTGGGGCAGCACTCTAATGCCCTAAAAAGCTTCGGGAACTCACAACGGGGAGGAAGAAGGTCACTTGAGGATCAAGTTCCGCACATCAACGCCGGAGAGAAGAGCCAAAGTGCACTATAAATCACGTTGTTTGCGAAGTTTACATTGTTTCTATGAATTCTAATATGCTTTGTGTTTCTCTTCTCATATTTATGGAGTAGATTCTTCTATTCTAGGATTAGGGAGTAGTTTGTGTGCGTAGAACATATTATTTCAAATATATTTCTATTTTTGAAATCATATTTGCAATTGGTGATTGTTTAGATCGATAGCTATTTGTTTTGGTCTTCTATTTACTGTGCGTAGCCGATATGAGGGGTGACAACCCTTATATCAAAGATTTAGGAGAATTAAGGAGGAACCTGGGGGTTGGCTTCATCTTTGGTAACCGTAGATATAAGGGTGTGATAGAGTCAGAAACGAGACATGTTCCGACTCGTCATAGGGATTGAATCGACATCCTCGTACCGCCTATCCTGTCCTAAAGCTAGGGGTCGACCTAGTATGGCAGAGGTAGTTTTTGATAGAAGCGAAGGCTGATCGGGAAAGTGTATAAATCCCTTCCACAAGACCATAGTTAGACATCTAGATAATACCCAATTGATAGCGTGTTCTACGACACACAAGAGAAATCGAAATCCTAGAATTCCCTCAAAAGACTTGTAGCAACCCTTCTCTTCCTCCATCTGACACCGTACTAGAGTTAGGACTGCCGACAACCCTCGTCATCACAACCATTAGAATGGAACTCTGAATAATAACATCCACTAAACTAATCGGTACTAGAATCTCGGTCCCTATGAGATCAATAAACTTTTTATTACTTGACGACATCCATTCACTTGTGAGCGTTGAGCACGAGCACATGCTTCGAGTCCTCGACAGTTCCTGCCGCTAGATTAGAGGTCGCGTTCTAATGCATGCGAAGGCGACCTCAAATCTCACGACAGAGGCCGTCGAGGACTCGAAGCGCGCACTCGCGCTCAACGCTCGCAAGTGTACGGATGTCGTCAAGTAATAAAAAGATTATTGATCCCACGGGGACTAAGATTCGAGTAGCAATTTGGTAAGTGGAGGTTATTGTTCGGAATTCAGATCTAAGGGTTGTGATTGCGACGGTTGACGGTGGTCCCAACTCAATATAGTGTCACATGGAAGAAGAAAGGAACTAGTTGCGAGTCTTTGAAAGGGATTCTAGGATTTCAGTTTCGTTTATGTGTCGCAGAAAACGTTGTCAATTGGGTTTTATCTAGGTGTCTAGCTACAATTTTGTGGAAAGGACATCATACACTCCCCCGATGAGCCTTCGCATATATCAGAAGCTACCTCTGCCATTACCAAGTCGACCTCTGGACTTAGGAAAGGATAGTCAGTATGAGTATGCTGAATTGATCCCTGCGATGAGTCAAAAATGGGGCAAGTTTCCTACTCTATCGCATTCTTCTACCCACGGTTACGGGAGATGAGGCCAACCCCTAGGGTCCTCCTTAATTCTCCTAAATCTTAGATACGAGGGTTGTCACCCCTCGTATCGGCTAGCACAGTAGATAGAAAACCTAAACAATAGTTATAGATCTAAAACAAATGCTAATTGCAAAAATAAATTCAAGAACGAAAAGATATTTGAACCAACTGTAGGGAATCGAATGGCCGGCTAGAGGGGGGGTGAATAGCCCTCGTTCGTTGGATGTCGTATTTTGCTCGTCTACGAAAACGTTAGCGCAAGCGGAAGCAATAAACTAAGACAATCAAATAGAAATAAAACAAAGACAATACAAACACGGAGATATAACGTGGTTCACGGCTACGCCGCTAATCCACGGTCCGATTCATCCACGGTGAATCACTCCGAAACCCAATCACTATTGGTCTCTCTTTTGCACCAAGCTAGGTGGAGGTAACCTTTACAAACACTCCTCTTACAAATAGAATGGAAATAAGCTTGAGTAAGAGGATAGAAAGCTTTAGGGAACTTTAGGAGAGTATTAGAGCATAAGCATTAGACTCCCAAACCCTTACCCCCTTCCTTTTTATAGAGGAAGAGGGTTTCTTCCCGTTGACACAGGAGTAGTCGACTGATGCCCTCGATCAGTCGACTGATCCCGTAGCCGTTGCCCAATAACGGCCGCTTTCCACATTGGATTCCATCCAACGGTATTGGCATCAGTCGACTGATGGGACCATCAGTCGACTGATGCTCGATCAGTCAAGTGCTCAGTCGAGTCGACTCCATTCTGTGCTGCGCAGCGATTACATCACGATCGCGCTTTTCCGCCACGATCTGTTATCGACATCGATCGCTACCCGATTCCATGGCGATCGCCAAGCCCTAAACCGGTCTTATACGGTCGATCAAACCATCGATTCGAAGCGATCAGCCATGACATGGCGATCGGCCCGGTGTCGGGAAAACCCATCCGACACTTGGCCAAATGGCCAAGTTTCACCTAAGAGCTACCCTTCCCGGGTTACAATCGCTCACTCTCATCTCTCGGAGTCCCTCGCCTTCGAAGTTCTCTTCGTTCTCGGCCACGTCCCTCGGCAGCATCAGGCGCACGGCTCTGCAATGCTCTTTCGCATCTCTTGCCTCAAAGTCTACTTCCTCCGGCTTCACTCCAAGCTTCTCGTCCGGCGGTCCCTCGGATGCCCCAGCGCCTAGCAATCCTTCACCGACTCAAGGCACGAGTGATGAGATGTGAAACTCACCACGGCTCCATGTGCGAATTACTAAGTCCTGCACGACTTCAACGCACATATCAAATCAACATAACAAACTAACTTAAACCCTTTGCCACACCATCAAAACCATATTACGGCAAGAGATTGCCCTAACAATCTCCCCCTTTTTGATGTGTGGCAATCCGTTTAAGTTAGGTAAAAACATTTGATATAAATTTGTAAGGTAAGAAAGCATGTAAACATAAACATTTGATAGCAACATGCAACTCCCCCTTAATCTCTTCCCCTATCATAAATAACTTAAACACATTCATTTCTCCCCCTTTGACACCATCAAAAATATGAATACTAAGTTAAGAACACATGGCATCAAGTCTAGTAAAAAGAAAATACCACATGTTGATTGAAAATTGGAATTACCTTTCTTGATGCGAAATTCGAGCCATCGATCATTGGTTCGATACCTGATCGGTGCACGTGATTTTCAGAATTTCTGATTTTTCTGGCCGAAATTCAGAAATGCATAAAAAATTCCAAAAAATTTGAAAGATCATGAAATTTTGGGGAACACATTTATTTTAAGTATATCTATCAGTGAAAAATAGTTTTTCATGAAAAATCATTATATTTTCACGTTCTCGCCAAAAATCCAAAAGCTTTAAAAACTACTAGGTTTTTGATCATAAGAGTATCCATTTTAACACCTAGTCTTGCATCCAATTGTTTCAAAACATGAATACATGTATTTTAAAGTAAGAATTTGTTTTGACAACATATGAAATATCCAACCATGATCTTTGGGCAATATGTCTATGAATTAAACATAAGCCTTCCCCATGATTGGTCTATTATTGCTATTTTGATACTTTAAATGACCATCTAAATGCCATAGGCATTAGTGGACATTTGTATCATCCTAATATCTCACCCATGCTAAGTTTGCAATCAAGTTAGCCTATAGTGAGTGTGAGATGCATCCTAGGGGGTATTTGTATATACTTAACCAATATATTCATGCAATTCTATCATGGTTAAGTATCAACCTAACATCCTTCATGATCACAAAGACATATATTAATGAATTCTACATTATGATCATGAAACTCATGTATTCATCAAATAATAGTCATGCATTAGGTATTATATGATGATAATAAATAAAGTATTACCTAAAGCATGATTCAAACCTATTTCTTATGATAACGTGCCAAGTTTCAAAATCATAAATCATGATTGTAAATATACATAGGAATTACATCAATCATCATGATTTAAGCATTATTATCTATTTATGGGTACGTTATCATCACCCAACACTATCTAAAAAAAAATTTGTCCCGTCATCCTAAGTCAACCAAAATATGATATAGGTTAGGTCCATGTGGTTGACTACCCTAGGGTTATTCTAACCCTTAAGGATGGATTTTGGAACCCAAAATAAGTTTTTTCCTATTGGGTTCACTAGATATTCCTTGGGGATCCATTTTCTAGCAATTACTTTCTTCTTATCTTGTCCCCTAGCTATTAGGCATTTGTAGGCCTTTTCATTTTTCTTTTCCTTGTATCCTAGGCCTTTTTTATTGAAGCTAGCTCTTTGGCTCCCTATAATCATATTTAATGTGTTGGAGCCTATTGTGAATTTTTCTAGGGCTTTGGTTAAATAATCTACCTTTTCCCTTAATGCCCTATTTTCCTCTATGCATGCATCATTAACATCCAAAGGCATATAGTCATGTGAGCATGCATCATCATGGCAAGAAGAAACATTATCATTTAAGCATGCTTTTTCTAGTTTTTGTTCTAAATCCTTAATTTGATTAAGCATGCTTTTATTTTTCTTTTTCATGCCAAATAACTCCTTAGTTAAACTAGAAATTATGGAAACTATTTTCTTAGGAGAAACATTCGTTACCATAGTTTCCATATCCTCTTCTTCTTCTTCGGATGAGGAGGATGTAGAAGCTCCCCCTTCATTTGAGCTCTCCCCACTTGTGCTTGATTCTTCATTTGAGGAGGAGGAGCAATCCGAGTCATGAAGAGCCATTAGTGCTAGGTTGGAGTAGACATGCTCTTCTTCTTCAGATGAGGAGGCGGGGGCAACGTCATCCCATGTCTTGGCTTTGAGTGCCATGGCCTTCCCTTTTCCTTTTGCCTTCTTTTCTTCTTCCTTTTTCTTTCTCCCTTTCTTCTTCTTTTCTTCTTTCTTGCTCTTATTTAGGAGGGGACAATTATCCCTTATATGTCCCTCTCCTTGGCAATTATAGCATATGACCTTCCCCCTTGGTCTTCTATTCCTATCATTAGATTTATGAAAATGAAAACCTTTTAAAGCCCGTCTTACCCTCCTTACCATATAGACTTCTTCAGTGCTATCCATGGAGGAGGAGGAAGATGCTTCATCATCGGAGGAGGAGGGGACTTCCATCTTCTTCTTCCCCTTGTTTGCCAACAAGGCTACTCCCCTTGAATTTTGGACTCTAGGCTCTTCTGGTATTCCTTCTAGCCTTGTCTCATGAAGCTCCATGGTTGAAAAGAATTCCTCCAAGGTGCTCACTTCTAGGTTCTTGGAGATGTAAAATGAGTCCACCATGGAGCTCCATCTTGAGGACCGGGGAAAGGCATCTATGGCCTTCATTACCATATCCCGATTTGATAGCTTTTCACCTACACTTGTTAAACCGGTTAGTATTTCCTTAAATCTAGAGTGTAGGGATTTTACCTTTTCTCCCTTTTCAAGTTTGATATTGGACAATTGGGAGCGAAAAACGTCTCTCCTTGCTAGCTTTGCTTTGGATGTGCCTTCATGGATTTCTATTAGTTTCTCCCACATTTCCTTGGCGCTAGCACACTCTCCTATCCTATTGACTTCTTGTTGAGGGAGGACATTGTATAGGTGGTGCTTGGCCTTTGAATTTGCCAAGTATTCTTCTCTTTGCCTCTTGCTCCACCTAGATTTCTCCAATGGCTCCCCATTTTCGTTCCTAGGCAACTCGAAACCGTTTTCCATTATTAAAAGGATTTCAAAGTCGGTTTCGAAGAATACCTCCATTCTCTTTTTCCACCAAGAGAATTCGCCGTCAAACTTCGGTGGGTGGATGTTTGAGCCGGCCATTTTGAAAATTGTTTGTTGTGGCGGTTAGTCCTCGACAAGCTTAACCTGCTCTGATACCACTTGTAGGGAATCGAATGGCCGGCTAGAGGGGGGGTGAATAGCCCTCGTTCGTTGGATGTCGATGTTTTTTTACGAAAAACGTTAGCGCAAGGTTAAGAAGACAAGCAAATAGAAATAAAACAAAGACAATACAAACACGGAGATATAACGTGGTTCACGGCTACGCCGCTAATCCACGGTCCGATTCGTCCACGGTGAATCACTCCGAAACCCAATCACTATTGGTCTCTCCTTTGCACCAAGCTAGGTGGAGGTAACCTTTACAAACACTCCTCTTACAAATAGAATGGAAATAAGCTTGAGTAAGAGGATAGAAAGCTTTAGGGAACTTTGGGAGAGTATTAGAGCATAAGCATTAGACTCCCAAACCCTTACCCCCTTCCTTTTTATAGAGGAAGAGGGTTTCTTCCCGTTGACACAGAGCAATGATCGATGCCCTCGATCACCGATCGATCCCTGAGCCGTTGCCCAATAACGATCGCTTTCCACGTTGGATTCCATCCAACGGTATTGCATCGATCGATGGGACCATCACGATCGTGATGCTCGATCGATCGAGTGCTCCTCGGTCAGTCGACTCCATTCTACCGATGCATTACATCAGCCGATCATTGCCTTCCTGGCGATCGGCTAACTGTCTTATCGATCATTGCCGATTTCATGGCGATCGGCCGCCAGCTAAACCGGTCTTATACGACGATCAAACCATCGACTCCGACACTTGGCCAAATGGCCAAGTTTCACCTAAGAGCTACCCTTCCCGGGTTACAATCGCTCACTCTCATCTCTCGGAGTCCCTCGCCTTCGAAGTTCTCTTCGTTCTCGGCCACGTCCCTCGGCAGCATCAGGCGCACGACTCTGCAATGCTCCTTCGCATCTCTTGCCTCGAAGTCTACTTCCTCCGGCTTCACTCCAAGCTTCTCGTCCGGCGGTCCCTCGGATGCCCCAAGCGCACGGCTTCCGCAAAGCAATCCTTCACCGACTCAAGGCACGAGTGATGAGATGTGAAACTCACCACGGCTCCATGTGCGAATTACTAAGTCCTGCACGACTTCAACGCACATATCAAATCAACATAACAAACTAACTTAAACCCTTTGCCACACCATCAAAACCATATTACGGCAAGAGATTGCCCTAACACCAACATGTTCTAACTCAACACAAACTACTCCCTAGTCCTAGAATCGAAGAGTCTACTCCATAAATAAGAGAGAAGTAACACAAAGCATAATCTTGTTCATATAAACAATGGAAATTATGCAAAGAACAAAATTTACAATGCGATGTGACTCTTCTCTCCGACGTTGAAGTGTAGAATTTGGATCTTCAGCGGCTTTTCTTCATCCCCGTTGCTAGTTCTCGAAGGTTTTTAGGGCGTCGGAGTGTCATTCCGACCATCGTGCCTCCCCCCTAGGGTTTGGGCATAGTCTCCTTTATATAGACATCAGCCTGGATCTCTTTGAAACCTAGAAAATAATCAAATTGCATTGGAATCGCAAAGTGCAACACGACCATGTGTTTCCACATGACCAGGCCATCTGGGCGCCATGGTGGCCAACTTCGACCTTGAGACATGGCTGTGTGTATCGACACGCCCTAGCCGTGTCCCCTTCTGCGTCCACCTATAAAATGTCCTTCTTTTGCTCTGAAAGTGCATCGGTTTCCCCATGAAATGCTATCCTGCACACAAAAGTACAAAGAGCAGACCTCCGAACCAGAAAATAGGAAATGCAAGTAAAACAAAGTAAAATATGCATGAAACAAATATAAAATGTAATGAGATGTAAGCGAAAACTACTCCGAAAAATCTATATGTTTTGCCGACATCAATTCCCCCAGACTTAAGTCTTTTCTTGTCCATAAGTAAACCTCAGTGCCATGAAATTTTTAAAAGGGTATTGTTCCATACTTAGCATGTTAACTAGATTTATCAAGTGGTATTTGCAATCAAAGCAAAACAAAGATGTTCTAGAAATTCACAAAGTTAGCTCCTCGTGCTCATGCTAAGCGAATCTTCTTAGGGGATACCTGATGTGAGCAAAACATATAGGGTTTTAGGAGTAGTTTTAGCTCACATCTCATTTTTATGTTAGTTTCATGCGTATGTCACTTTGTTTTGCATACATTTTCTATTTTGTGGTTCGGAGGTCTGCTCTTTGTACTTTTGTATGCAGGATAGCATTTCGGGGGAAAAGGCACACTTTCAGAGAAAAAGACGGGCATTTTGCAGCTAGACGCAGAAGGGGACACGACCAGAGTGTGTGGCTACACACGGCCATGTCCGATGGGCGAGATCAGCCACACACAGTTTGGCCGTGTGGAAACACACGGTCGTGTGGTGACCTAGTAGATTGATGCGGCTAGTGTTTTTTTCGGATTTCCCAGTGATCCGATGTGATGTCTATATAAGGATTGCTCCGCCCAAACCCTAGAGAGGAGGCACGACAGCTGGGATGGCATACCGAAGCCCTAAAAAGCTTTAGGATCTCACAACGGGGAGAAAGAACGCCGCCGGAGATCCAAGTTCTACACTTCAATGCCGGAGAGAAGGCCACATTGGCATTGTAACTTCCTATTCTTGCATTTTATTTATGATTAATTCGAACATGAATATGCCTTGTGATTCTCCTCTCCTATCTATGGAGTAGTTTCTTCGATTCTAGGATTAAGGAGTAGCTTGTGTGCGTATGACATGTTGCTACAAATTGAATTCTATTTTTGAGTTTGAATTTGCAATTGCGATTTGTTTATACAAATATCTATGTGTATTTGGTTTTCTATCTACTATGTTTAGGCGATACGAGGGGTGACAACCCTCGTACCTAAGATTTAGGAGATTTATATAAGGAACGTAGGGGTAAACCTGATCTCCTATAACCGTGGGTAGAAGGATGCGATAGAACTGGAAACGGTTCATCGCAGGGATTGATTTGACATCCTCATACCCCCTATCCCATCCTTGTAAGGCAGAGATATCTCTTGGTAGATGCGGTGGCTCATCGGGAGAGTGTATGATGTACCTTCCACAAGACCATAGTTAGACGTTTAGACAACGCCCAGTTGATAGCATGTTTTATGACACACAAGCGAAACTGAAGTCATAGAATCATTTTTAAAGATCTCGCGGCAAGCTCCTTTCTTCCTCCATGTGACACCGTACTAGAGTTTAGTCCACCAACAACCCTCATAATCGCAACCCTTTAGATTTGACTTCCGAACAATAACACCACTGAACAAATCGATACTCGAATCTCAGTCCCTATGGGATTGATAATCTTTTATTACTTGACGACATCCGTACACTTGCGGGCGTTGAGCATGAGTGCGCGCTTCGATTCCTCGATGGTCTCCGTCGCGAGATTTGAAGTCGCATTCATGTACATCATGTTTTTGGCACCGTTGTCGGGAACTGATTGATTCGATATCGAATCAAGAAGTGGAAAATTGGATTGGACTTAGGATTAGATTTATTTACTTGTTTAATTTTCTTTTTAGTTTGCTTCATTTACTTTAGTTTTATATTTTCCATATTTAGATTTAGATTTAGTTTTATTTTTATTTTAGCAGTAGTTTTTTTTTCCTTATTGCCTCTTTGATTTTTTTAGCTAGATTTGTTTATTTCTTGTTTCTTAGAATTAGGCAGCACTCCTAATTTTTGTGGCTAGGTTCTTCGTATGCTTAGACGCTTAGGATCGGAAGGTCTGATTTTAATCGATTTAGAAATCGAACGAACCTATCATCGCTGGAAAGCAAAACAGAAGAGGATGGAGGACCAAGCTACATCTGAAGTACATATAGGTAGTCGACCTCTACGGGATTATGCAACTCCTAGTGCTAGAAGATTTAGAACGAGTATAGCTGAACCATCCATTTCGGCAAACAACTTTGAACTGAAACCAGCACTAATACATATGGTCCAACAGAGTCAATTCGGGGGAGCTGCGACTAAAGACTCGAATCGACACCTAGAGACATTCTTAAAAATTTGTTCGACAATGAAGATAAATGGAGTCCCTCGGGATGTGATCCACCTGAGCCTATTCCCGTTCTCATTGTGAGATAAGGCTAAGGCATGACTTCACTCCCTGCCTTCGGGAAGCATTACTAAATGGGAGCAATGTGAGCAGCAATTCTTGAACAAATACTTCCCACCAAACAAGACTGCTCACATGCACCATCTTATCACAAGCTTCCATTAGAAGGAAGGTGAGTCCTTATTCAAAGCTTGGGATCGCTACAAGGGGCTACTATACCAATGTCCCCACCACGGATTGGAAAGGTGGCTGGTGATCCACATCTTCTACAATGGGATCGCGTATGCCATGAAGATGTCCCTGGATTCTGCTGCAGGAGGAGCACTTATGAATAAGACCATAGAGGAAGCAGAAGAGCTAATAGAAGAGGTGGCCAAGAACCACCATCAATGGGCTTCCGAACGTGGTCACCCAGCTCCTGCAGTAGGACGATATGCTGTTAACTCCATTGACCACTTAACAGCAAGGATGGACACACTTAGCAGACGTTTTGACTCTTTGAATCCTACATCTGCATGTGCAGCCATTGACTTTGGAGAAGGAGCAGCAGCATATCGGGAGGACTACTATGGAGGGAAGGATGGCTCAGCAAAGCAGATTGAGCATTGTGATGTAGTTGGTGACCTAAATAAAAAGGCTAATAACCCATACTCCAACATTTCCAATCTCGGATGGAGGAACCACCCAAATTTTCCCTATAAGAATAACTTGGGAAGGTTCCAACAGTCGGGAGAAAATGGGTAGCCACAACCACCTAACACCCGTCTGGTGAATATGCTGGAGAGCTTCATTCGAACACAACGGGAGGCGAATACTGAATTTCAGCGGCGACATTCACAGACAGATATGATGATCGAACGGTTAGGATCATCTGTAAGGGATCTTGCCGACAGACAAAAGTCGCTTGAGATTCAAGTAGCTTATATTGCAAACCAGATCTCCAGAGTACCAGGGAAGCTGCCAGGGAAAGCAGAGGTTAATCCGGTAGAGCAGTGCAAGGCAGTAATGCTGTAAAGTGGGAGGGTTCTAAAAGAGATGTCGAGCCAGTCGGCTGTTGAAGGGGACCTAGGACTTGAAATACGAGAACCTTTGAGGGAGACCAAGAAGGAAGAAGCCAGAGGAATAAACCGGGAGCCCACCGCAAGGACTCAACCACCCCTTACTGTACCGTTCCCACAGCGGCTAACTAATGAAAAAAGAGATGCTGAGTTTGGTAAATTTCTGGACATGTTGAAGTCGATCTCAGTAGAGGTACTGATACTCGAAGCGCTGCACCAAATGCCCTAGTTCGCAAGATTGATGAAAGATATTCTGGCGCATCGTAGGAAGGTCGCAAAGTCTGAAATAGTGGCCCTCACAGAGGAATCAAGTGCTTATCTCCGGAACGAGACCACTCAGAAACTAAAAGATCCGGGGAGCTTTTATATTCCATGTTATATAGGGATGACACTGATTAGCAAAGCCTTCTGTGACTTGGGCGTGAGTGTGAGCCTTATGCCCTATACATTATGCAAAATGCTAGGGCTAGGAAATTTAAAATTTACTACTATGACACTACAACTAGCTGACCACACATACTGATACTCATTGGGGATTTTAGAAGATGTTCCTGTAAAGGTGGGAAATTTTGCACTGGCAATTGACTTTGTGGTCATGGAAATGGAAGAGGATCCAAAGATACCCATCATCCTTGGGCAACCAGTTTTAGCAACTGCAGGAATGGTCATTGACGTAAAGAATCACAAGCTAACCCTGAAAGTGGGAGAGGATAAGATGGAATTTGAGCCTGCTGGAACGAGAAATCACGAACTCGCATCAGGAAAGTACATGATTCCAACTAGATCTCAGAAGGAAACCGTATATGAAGAAATAGAGATGGATGAATGGAGGTTCACTAAACCTCCAGAGCCAAGTTGATAATGGAGTGAGGTTGAGCTAAACGACCTTAAACAAAGTGCTTCTTGGGAGGCAACCTAAGTTTAGTTTTTAGGTTTCCCTTTGATTGTATTGCATGCATTTAGTTAATTTGAACCTTGATTTCCATTTCATTTAGAAGTAGGATTAGAAAAGAACTTTGCTAGGTAAAAAAAAATCCATATTAACTTACACGGCGAAGCGCGTGAGAAAATTCAGATCGTTGTATAGAAAGGGGAAAAAAAGGGGACACACGACCTGATCGTGTGTTTTCCCATGGTCGTGCCCCATCAACCCGAGGTGAACACGACATGGCTGTGTGTTTTCACACGGTCGTGTCGCGCAAGGGTAAAGTAGGGCGAGCCGTGTGTTTTCGCCCCATTTGTGCTGTGTGCTTTGATTTTTCTTGCCCTAACCATGTGGATTCTTCTTCCCCACCACCTAGAAGCTTTTCTAACCTTCAAGGAAGCCAAAAGAAGCAAGTATGGGGAGAACCAAGCAAGTGGCAACTCGATCTGGTGCTTCGGAGCGACGAGCAAGGAGCACTGCCTCCCCTCAAGCTCCGGAGGAGGGTAACGCTCTACCAACCCTTCTTTTTCACAACAATGAACACAGAGATAGATATAATATGCTTTCTACTCGTAAACTCACTGCTACTAGGTACCTTGATGAAGATTTGCTAGAGTTCTTAGGGTTGTTGGGTGACGTTTAAGCTCTATTTGCAAAAATGGGGTGGGAAGAGATAATGGGAATAAGCCACCCAACCTACCCTAGGATAGTTCTAGAATTTCTAAGTTCCTTAAAGGTGGAAATTTTAACGAGTAGAGAGAGCGAGGAGGGTAGGATAACTTTTAGGATATTTAACATTGAGCATGAATGGACCCTCCACCAATGGAATTCATGCTTTGGCTTGCCAAGTGGGGGAGAGAGAAGAACCCCTATGGGGTTTAACTCTCGGATATTTTAGACCGAGTTGACAGGGGAGCATGCTTACGACCCATATAGGGCCAAAGTGTCGCGCCTCCAAAACCCTATTTTCCAATACCTCCACCGCATCATGGCCAGTAGTATATTTGGTCGTGGGGAGAGTGACGGTGTAGTAAGAGCTAGCGAGCTGCTTTGCCTCTGGGACATGCTACAAGAAAGGAGTATCATCGATGTAGGATCCCACTTCATCAGACACTTAGTGAAGATGGGAAAAGCAACGAGAGGAGAGATTAATGTGGGAGGCCTACTTACCCACATTTGCCATAGGATGGGGTACGATTACACTACATTAGATAGTATAGAGGAGTGCCCTAGGATCGACCAAGGAGTGTGTATGACGATGAAGATGATTGTAAGAGAGGGACACTCCTTATGTTTTGTAAGGAAAATCCTGACGACCCTAAGGCTCCCCGACCCTGATCGTACCACCATTACCATGCGTGCTAACTGGCGCTTGGACCTGATAGTGAAGTCCCCGCCACATGAGGGACCATCCACATCGGCGCCCATCTCTCCCCCTTTACATCACTCTCCCTCCAGTCCATACATGAATAGGAGACAACCTAGTCCACGTCGACATGAGCCTGCACCTGCACCACCACCTTTTTCCACTTTTGAGCAGGATGCAGGTACATCAGCTTATGATTTCTTAGAGTTTCGATCGCACCTCGACGATATATACGCCGAGCAGCAGACGTGTAGGAACGTTGGTGGCTGGCTAGAGGGGGGTGAATAGCTATCTTTCATCGTATGAACGGAATTTCTTGTCTACAAATATAATTAGCGCAACGGAAAAAAAACTAAACAAGCAATTATGATAAGCAAAAAAAAATCAATACTAACACACGATATAACGTGGTTCACGACCTCACTGCTAATCCACGGTCCGATTCATCTCCGGTGAATCACTCCAAAACCAATCCACTATTGGTCTCTCCCTTTAGCCCAAGCAAGGTGGAGGTAAACCTTTACAACAATGAAAACACTCCTTCTTTTACAATAGATGGGAAAGAAAACTAGAAGAATGAGTTTGAGCTTTGTGGGGCACTTGGTAGGATGTTTAGAGCATAAGAATTAACCATCTAAAAGCCCCCACCCTCTCTTTTTATAGAGAGGAAGCAAATCTTCCCATTGGACATTATCAATCGACTGATGCTTTCATCAGTCGACTGATGTTGACTCCAACGACTTCTGATCAGGCAAGATTCGCGGGATCCGCGGCCGTTTCTCTAACAGTCGGATCATCAGTCAACTGATGATATCATCAGTCGACTGATGTCGATCAGTCGAGTGACCCGCGAGCTCGACTATCTTTTGTGCCCTGCACAATGTTATCAGTCGACTGCTTCCCTTCAGTAGTTGATTGATAAAGCCATCAGTCGACTGCCACCTGCGGGCAGTCGATTGATCGACTTGATCCAGTAGCCAACACCAGTCGATTTATGATCGACTTGGAGTAGTCGACTGTCATGACATGGCAGTCGACTAGTGCCAGGTAAAACTCAAACTTAACATCTGTTTGAGCATCCGGCGGTGAGGTAAACCTCAACCCTTGCGGTCGAGCCTCCAACACTCAGCCATTCAGTCAAGTTCACCTAATGAGCTACTTACATTTCACTCATTCTCTCATCTCACTTGAAGTCCCTCGCCGAAGCTCTCTTCGTTCGCGGCCACATCCCTTGGCAGCATCAAGCACATGGCTCTGCAATGCTCCTTCACGTCTCTTGCCCTCGAAGTCTGCTTCCTTGGCTTTGCTTCAAGTCATCTCGTCCGGCGGTCCCTTGGATGCATCAAGCGCACGACTCTGCAATGCTCCTTCGCCGACTCAAGCACGAGGTTGTGAGTTGGTGACACTTGCCTAAGCTCCATGTGTGAATTACTAAGTCCTGCAAGACTCCAACACACATATCAAATCCAATCATCCTAACTTAAACCCTTTGCCACACACATCAAAACCATATCACATGGATTGATTGCCCTAACAATCTCCCCCTTTTTGATGTGTGGAAATCCATTTAAGTTAGGCAAACAAATAACAATAAGCATAAGCAAGGAAAGCATGTAAGTAAAAAACATGAGTATAACAACTCCCCCTTAAACATGCAACTCCCCCTTAAGATATGCTAAATTTTCCCTTTTAGCATGATTAACTTAAACTTCCCTATTTCTCCCCCTTTGACACCATCAAAAACATTATCCAAATGTTATAATCCAAGGTATCAACTCTAAGGAGGAAAAAATACCAAAAATCAAACAAAACCTGATAAAATCAGGTTACTATGCTCGTGCACAATACATCAGTCGACTGGTTCAGACTAACAGTCGACTAGCACTCAAAGATCAGGATTTTTGATTTTTTGAACCAATTTCAAAAATGCACCAGAAATTCCAAAAAATTTGAAAAATCATGAAATTTTGAAAACACATTTATTTTAAAGTTATTTATTAGTGAAAAATGAGTTTTCATGAAAATTACTTATATTTTCAATGATTTTCTAAAAATCTAAAATCTTCAAAAACAAATAGTGTTTTGATCAAGTTTGTATCAATTTTAACACCTAGTTTTGCATTAGATTGTTTCAAAACATGAAAACACAGATTTTAAAGTAAGAAATGGTTTTGAAAACATATGAAATATCCAACCATGATCTTTGGGCAATATGTCTATGAATTAAACATAAGCCTTCCCTATGATTGGTCTATTATTGCTATTTTGATACTTAAAATGGCCATCTAAATGCCATAGGCATTAGTGAACCATTTGTATCATCCTATCATCTCACCCATACTATGTTTTCAATCAAAGTTATCCTTATGGTGAATGTGAGATGTTCCTAAAGGTATTTATATACTTAACCTTCAAATTCATGCAATTCTACCCATGGTTAAGTATCACTCTAACATACCATATGACCATAAAAAAAAAAGTGCATTGATTTCACATTATGATCATGAAACAAATATATCAATCAATTTATAATCATGCATTAGGTATAAAATCATGATAACAAGTCAAGCATTATCTAAAGCATGATCTAAACCCTATTGCCCATGATTATATATTAAATGTCAAGATCATAAATCATGATTGCAAACATAAATAACAATTACATTAACTATCATGATTTAAGCATTATTATCAATTTATGGGCACATTATCATCACCCAACACTATTTCAAAAATTAAGTCCCCACCATCCTAAGTCAACCAAATAATATGATATAAGTAAAATTCATATGGTTGACTATCCTAGGGTTTTCCTAACCCTTAAGGATGGATTTAGGAACCCAATACAAGTTCTTTCCTATAGGGTTCACTAAATATTCCTTAGGGATCCATTTTCTAGCAATTGTCTTATTTTTGCTTTGACCCCTAGCAATCAAACATTTATAGGTCTTTTCATTTGTCTTTCCCTTATAACCTAGGCCTTTCCTATTGAAGCTTACCCTTTGGCTCCCTATGATCATGTTTAATGTATTGGAGCCTATTGTGAATTTTTCTAGGGCTTTGGTTAAATGGCCTACCTTTTCCCTTAAGGCCCTATTTTCTTCAATACATGCATCATTTACATCAAAAGACATATAAAGATCATGTGAGCATGCATCATCATGACTAGAAGAAATATTATCATTAATATTTAAGCATGCTTGTTCTAATTTATTTTCTAAGACCTTAATTTGATCTAGCAAGCTCTTATTTTTCTTTTTGGCCCTAAACAAATCCCTAGTTAAGCTAGAAATAATAGAAACTATTTTCTTGGGAGTTAGATTCGTTACCATAGTTTCCATGTCTTCTTCTTCGGATTCGGATGAGGATGATGGTGAGCTTCCCCCTTCACTAGAGCTCTCCTCACTTGTGCTTGATTTTTCATCTTCGGAGGAGGTAGAGTCTAGATCATCAAACGCCATCAATGCAAAGTTTGTGAAAAAAGCATTTTCCTCTTCCGTTGATGATGATGAAGAGGGATCATCCCATGTCCTTGCTTTTAGTGCCTTGGCCTTCCCTTTTTCCTTAGCCTTCTTTTCTTCTTCCTTTTTCTTGGTCCCCTTTTTCTTTTCTTCTTTTCTCCTCCTTTCTTCTTTTCTCTTGTTCAAGAGGGGACACTCATCTCTTATATGTCCCTCTTGTTGGCAATTATAGCAAATTATCTTCCTCTTGTGCCTTCTCCTATCATAAGATTTGTTAAATTTTAAATTTTTTAAGGAACGCCTTACCTTCCTTACCATATAAGCATCTTCATTGCTATTCATGGAGGATAATGAGGATGTTTCATTGGAGGAGGAGGGTGTCTCTATCTTCTTCTTCTTCCCCTTGTTGGCTACCAAGGCTACTCCTCTTGATGGCTTGATACTTGATTCTTCACTTATTCCTTCAAGCCTTGTTTCATGGAGCTCCATGGTTGAGAAGAACTCCTCCAAGGTGCTCACTTTTAGGTTCTTCGACATGTAGAAAGAGTCCACCATTGAGCTCCATTTCGATGACCGGGAAAAAGCGTCGATTGCTTTCATAAGCATATCCCAGTTCGAAAGTTTTTCTCCTACACTTGTTAGTCCAATTAAAATTTCTTTAAACCTAGAATGTAATGAGGTTACATTTTCTCCCTTTTCAAGTTTGATATTTGTTAGTTGGGAGTGGAGGAGGTCTCTCCTTGCAAGCTTGGCCTCGGAAGTGCCTTCATGGAGTTCTATGAGTTTCTCCCACATTTCCTTGGCGCTTGAACATTCCCCTATCCGATTTACTTCTTGTTGGGGGAGTACATTGTAGAGATGGTGATTTGCCTTTGAGTTTGCCAAGTACTCTTCCCTTTGCATTTTAGTCCATCTAGACTTCTCGATTGGCTTCCCCTCTTCATACCTAGGTACCTCGAAATAATTTTCCATTATTAATAAAATTTCAAAGTCAGTTTCGAAGAATACTTTCATTCTCTTCTTCCACCAAGAGAATTCTCCCTCGAACTTCAGTGGGTGAATGTTAGAGCCGGTCATCCTTGATGTAGTACTTGTTGTGGCGGTTAGTCCTCGACAAGCTTCCTTGGCTCTGATACCACTTGTAGGAACGTTGGCGGCCGGCTAGAGGGGGGGGTGAATAGCCCTCTTTCATCATATGAACGGAATTGCTTGTCTACAAATATAATTAGCGCAACGGAAACAAAACTAAACAAGAAATTACGATAAGCAAAAACAAAATCAATGCTAACACATGATATAACGTGGTTCACGGCCTCACTGCTAATCCACGGTCCGATTCGTCTCCGGTGAATCACTCCGAAACCAATCCACTATTGGCCTCTCCCTTTATCCCAAGCAAGGTGGAGGTAAACCTTTACAATAATGAAAACACACCTTCTTTTACAATAGATGTGAAAGAAAACCAGAAGAAGGAGTTTGAGCTTTGTGGGGCACTTAGTAGGATGTTTAGAGCATAAGCATTAACCATCTAAAAGCCCCCACCCTCTCTTTTTATAGAGAGGAAGCAAATCTTCCCATTGGACAGTATCAGTCGACTGATGCTTTCATCAGTCAATTGACATCGACTCCAATGACTTCTGACCAAGCCGAATTCACGGGATCCACGACCGTTTCTCCAACAGTCGGATCATCAGTCGACTGATGATATCATCAGCCGACTGATGTCGATCAGTCGAGTGACCCGCGAGCTTGACTAGCTTATGTGCCCATGCACAGTGCTATCAGTCTACTGCTTCCCTTCAGCGGTCGACTGATAAAGTCATTGATAGACTTGATCCAGCAGCCAACACCAGTCGATTTATGATCGATTGGGAGCAGTCGACTGCCATGACATGGCAATCTACTGGTGCCGCGTAAAACTCAAACTTAACATCCGTTCCGGCGGTCGGGTATGTTGGTGCAATCGGCCCAGGTCACGATTGACCAGGACTCGAGTTTGACTCGAGTGATGTTTTGATGTTTCGACAAAAACATATGACAATGTAATTGTCATGGGAAAGTCCAAGTCTTGTGCACTTGGTATGAAAAGTCCAAGTTGAACACTTGGCATGAGATGTCCAAGCATGGGTCTTGGCAAATGAAAAGTCCAAGTGGAACACTTGGCATTTGGTAAAGTCCAAGTCTTGAGTACTTGGCATGAAAAGTCCAAGTGGGACACTTGGCGCATGGAAAGTCCAAGTCATGGGTACTTGGCATTTGGGAAAGTCCAAGTCTTGAGCACTTGGCATGAGAAGTCCAAGCATGGGTCTTGGCAAATGAGAAGTCCGAGCATGGGTCTTGGCAAATGGAAAGTCCAAGCTTGAGTCTTGGCATTTGGGAAGTCCAAGGGGATTGATATTGGCAGCGTAAAGTCCAAGCGGAGTCTTTGCGGCGTAAGACCAATGTGCCTTGGCGGTGTAGACTCCGTTAGCATGACATAGCTGAGGGAAGCACCTGGAGGCTAGCGCGATGGATGAACAAGTCATGGATGACTTGGAGGGATCCCGGATGACTGAGGATCCAGAGGCGAGGCCGATGGAGGTGGCTGAGGCTAAGGGTGGTCTCACCATACTTGGGTTAAAACCTCATTGAGGTGTGAGTCGACTTGAGTTCGACTTTAGAGCTGGAATTAGCCGCAATGATCGCCATCGAGCAATGATCGATGAGCCTGACGGCGCCGATCGCTAAGGGTCGGGCCGATCGCTAGTTCACCGGAGCATTAACGCCATAGCCGATCCGGGCAATGACCGCGCGGGCGCGGCCGATCGCCAATGTTGGGGCCGATCGCTAAGAGTCCCGCTGAACTTGTCCAACGGATTGAGCCGTTGTCTCACGACAACAAAGGCCGGCAATGATCGGGGACTTATGGGCAATGATCTAGGCGGAAATCCAGCCCGATGGAGGATAAAAGAGCTCATGGAAGGCTCAAGCATCGATTTCTGGGGGCTTGGTGAGGCGAAGGCGATGCATTTCGTGGTCCTTCAAGCTCATCCAAGCAACCAAGCAAGCGCCAAAACCCTAGTTTGTAAAGTGTTCTTTACATTTTCACTTGTATTTGCTTGTTTACTTTGTATTACTTGTTGTAATCATTGTACGAGGTTTCTCCACCGACTTGTTGTCAGAAGGAGTTTTATTGCTTAGTGGTGTTTGTGGCATCGCTAGGTTCAGACGAACTCAACTGCGGAGTAGGAACCGCTGGCCCAACCACGCTATATCCTCGTTGTGTTTGTGCTGTGATTGTATCTTTCATTATTGCTTTATTTATTCTCATTGCATAACGAGATTTATATCTACGCACGCAACAACGCTTATTCACCCCCTCTAGCGGCCTCAAATCTCCAACAAGTGGTATCAGAGCCCTGGCTCTTTACGGACTAACCACCGAGCTAGGACAAAGAAGCTAGAGGGTGAAGATGGAAGAACAATTGGGATGGAATATTAACACACCGATCCCTTACTCCTTCTATGGACAAGAAGGGTTTAAGCAATGGAAGTCAAGAATTGAAGACTTCCTAATGATGAGGGACTTCGAAGAATGGTCTATCTTAATGGAAGGATATTGCTATCCAAGAGGACCAAAAGGTGGATTCCTCAAGAAAAATAAATGGACCGAAGAGCAAGTCCAAGCCTTCGAAAAGAATGAGAAGGTAATGAAGTTGTTAATTGATTTAATACCTAACAATATCTTGTGTATGTTAGGTAATTATGTAGATGCAAACGAGCTATGGAGCCAAGTGGCCAAGCTCCATGAAAGCACATCAATGGTCCAAGAGGAAGAAACCGAAGAGGCTAATGCATCACCCTCACAAGGAAGTGAGGACTTGGAGGTTGAGAGATCATCAACATCCAAAGAGGAAGAGGAAGTAGAATCGGAAGTTGATAGGGAGTCAATTTCCGGGATGGTGGAGGAAGTGGAAGAAGCATCCACTTCTAGGATTGAGGAGGAGATTAGAGTTTCCTCAACACCGGAGCATCAAGAAGAAGCTTCTACATCCAGTCAAGATGAAGAAGTGTCAATTCTGAACTCCACCACTAACCTAGGTAACTCAAACACTCTAATTTCAAATAAAAATAATATTATGTGTTTTGAGTGTAGGGAATTTGGGCACTATAAGAGCAAGTGCCCAAAGAAGATTAGGAAAGCTCCACCGGCACCAAAAGTCAAGGATGCTGGTTCCCCAACACCTAAAGGCAAGGAGCACATCATATGCTTCAAGTGCAATTCAAAGGGGCATTATCGGAGTCAATGCCCTAGGGGGAAGAAGAAGGGGCAAGGAGGAGCATAACAAGTAGGGGGAGCTTCTATAACTAACCCTAAGGTATATTTTAATAATGCACCTTCCAAATTTAAAAGTCAAAAGCATGCTAGAAATTTTAATTCTCTTGCAATTCACCATGAAAAGCATGCTAGAGATAAATATATTTGTTTAGGAGCTAAAAGCGTTAACTTCAAAAGTAAGGAGAAATTTGGGACTAATATCCCTAAAAATAATTTACCTAAGGACAAACCTAGGTCAAATAACTCAAGATCAATGTTACCTAGGGAGACAATTAGAAAGGTGCAAGAGCACCTAGGTCTAAACCCTAAATGGACTAGGCATATGCCTAGAAAGTCCCATGCCCAAGAATTTAATCAAAAATCAATTGGGCAATTAGAATTAGAAAACCAAGCCTTGAGGTCAAGGCTTGAGAAACTAGAAAAGACCCTTAGGAATATACAAAACCAAGTTAAAGGGTCTAATGATCAAAAGTCTAGGTCTAGATCTCAAAGTCAACACCTAGGACCTCAAAGTCAAAAGTCAACCAAGGGCAAGCAAGGTTTGGGTCACAAACCTAAGCCTAAGGTGGCTTACCATAGTGTTCCATTTGATTATGGAACACAAACTAGGTCTAGGAAGACCAAGGTCAATAGGGAGGTTATCCCTAGAGTTGACCAAAGGGTGTGCCTAGTGGCTAGGGTTTCTAGGAAACCTAGGGTGTCCACTAAGAAGGTTGCAAGGGGAGTTACCCCTAGAGTCAACCTAGGTAAGACCCAAATGACCAAGGCTAACAAGCCTAGGAGGGTCATTAGGAAGGTATCTAGGGAGGTTATCCCTAAGGAATACCTAATTAACCCTAGGAGCTCAAGTCGGTTTTGGGTTCCTAAGAGCGTGATTGATTCACGCTAGGTGGGTTTAGGATGTGCCAACCTTGAGTGGATGGGTAGTTAACTCAACCATGATAAAGGTGGCATTTTAGGTTATTTTCAAGGTTATGGATACCTTGGAAATAGGGTTGAATTATAATCCTAAAAAGATTTTAGGATGTGCCAATATTAGTTATGAAGTTTGATAAAATGATTAAATTGGCACAATTAGGGTTTAGAGTGTTAGTGTGCCATTTTGGTTTTTTTTTTGGCACACTAGGGAGATTAATGATAATATGGCAAAATATATCTAACTATATCAAATGACAATTAATATTAAAATTTAGGTATTACTATACCTATATATTTTATATGCCATGCTTTGATTGCCATATGCCATGTCATGACATCATGCCTAGTTCTATGATTTTATATGTCATGTTCATGTTTAGGATTAAGGTTTCAAATGTCATGTGTTTTTAGATTTCATCTTATGTCATGACATCATGATTATGATCATATGCTTATTTATATCATCATTAATGCCATAATCATTCATGCATTTAAAGAAAAAAAAAATTTCGATTGAAATTGATTTAAGGACTATGGCATGACTTGGAGTCCCATTCATAAGGGAATCAAGTAGGGTTGCCTTAAAAGATGCATGAAACCCTAGTTTTAAATGAACCAAAACCCACATCTCACATTCAATTGACATGTATGTGTATTTATACACCCTAGATACATGTGAGATGCTAGGATATGAGTTAAGTTCAAGGTGCATAGTTTTTGCATCTAGATGAACTAAAACTCATCTAATTTCTTTTGTGGATCATTGGGAGAGCATGTGTACAAGTCATGTACATAGAGCCCAAGGAATATGATCCAAAATAAGGTTTTGAAAATATTTTAAAATCATTTTGAAAAACCTTGGTGAAGTCTATCTTTTGATAGCAATCACCATTGATAGAGTTGATACAAAATAGGGCCAAAACATTAAAAATTTCAATAGTTTTGAGTTTTGTATCAAACTCACTAGTTTATGGGAAAAATAATTTTTAAATATTTTTTACCCATTTTATTGACTATAAGTAATATACGTATCAAATTTTATGATTTTTCAAATTACGTAGAATTACTTATGCTTTTCCAAATCTCGATTCTAATAGCTGAAATTTGGAAATTTATTTAGATCGCCTGTGACAGGTGGCGGTGGTGATATGACATCGATCAGAGTCGATCATTTGCTAGGTCTGATTTCGGGTTAACAAGGTTTGTTTAGCTCGTGTTCAGCTATGGAAAAGATTCCTAATCACTCCTAACCCTAGGATATGCTTTAGGAAGCATTATAAAGGGTGAAAATCCATTGGATATGGATTAGGAGCTGTGTTAGGTCAAAGTATCAAATTTAGGGTGAGTGAAAGTTCTATGTTGAACTTAGAACCTTAATTTTGATGGTTTAGAGTTCCTATTGGCTTAGGGGCTTCCCAAGGACATTGTTGGTGCAATGGTCAAGGGGAAGCAAGCCTTTAGGGGGAGGTATCTGTCATGCCCCGGGAGTATGTCGTGCCGAAAAACAAACGGACGGCATCTCCCCTGTATGTGACAACATATCGGGTTAATACAAGGCTCGTAGGCCCACAATAACAATATGATATACACAGATATCAACATATCAAACATACTAAACACAGCGGAAACAATTCAAACAGTTCAACAAGATACAAAGACCAACTGTGCACTCCGGAGTGACTTGACACGACAAGAATCATAACAGAAATCGAATCAAAGACCAAATACATACAATATGTCAGTATATCACAAATACGGAAACAATACAGGGAAAAACCCAAACCAACAATCCGTAAGGATACAACAACACGGAAAATATATCCATTCGTCCGGTGTGAGATGGGATCAGTTGGCGGAGCTCCGAACGTCTAAGGAATCTTCTACCTATTATCCGGCATGTGAAGCCTGTGGTCCCGGGTGGTGAGTATAAACTCAGGGGTAATATATAGAAAGTGCATGAACAACATATAAGGATAGATCTACAAGTATACATGTGAAGATCTACAGGTATACAGCATGAGTCCAATAGACATACAATCCTATCTGACTCTAATAACAAGTAACTACAGTAAAGTCATACTCAATGTATATACTAAACTGATCAACTGAACAGGAAGTAATGTACCAACGTACCCGACGGTCTGCAACACCATAAGCTATATCATCCTGACAGATATACAATAACATAACCCATATAATGTATCAAGTCAATCCCATACCGACCAATACTCCAGACATATGAGCGATATATGATCACTGTAATAATAACCCTGTTCGTACCACACAATGACATGATGCTAATCAAATGCATATAATGTCAATCAACGCATGTATCATGCTCAACACATAGCGATAAATAAAATGCAAATGACATGTATCATGATGAACAAGCATGTGCAATCATAGCTCAATCAAATGCGATCTCACGGGCATATGTAAAACATATATCAAATACATGCATATATATGCATATATGCATGGCCATGTCGCGGACCGTCCCAACCACGACCCCAAGATGGCTGGGTGGCACGGCATGACGACTAGCCCGACTCACCACCACTACTCTCGAGTGACCGAGTTGGGTAGTATGAATGAGTAGCATATAAGCGTAAAGCTAACTACTCCCGGGGTCCTCACTGTCGTCCACTACCCATGAGTAGATGAGCTCTGCACACAGGACAACTGCACGTTACACAACCACCGTCTATAGTGGGCGAGTGCTAACACCACTCGCCAAAGGTGTGCATCTCATCTCCAGCTACCACCATCCATAGTGGTCGAGCGCGGCACATCCAATGCTCTGCCCTCAACCCTGCTACCACTACCCCGAGTGGCCGGGGAGGCAGGATGACTGACGACCCGTCTCATCCACAAGGGAGACCCAGTCGTCAGCATGCATGCAATGTAATGATGCATAGCTCCATACATGTATCCTCGCCTCACTCCCTATCCCATGGGGAGTCCTGGTCAACCAAAAGTCAACTATGCAAGGACTACAATCACAAGACTCTCTCTATCGCACAAAGAGTCATACTCATCTGACAGTCCACCACGCTAAGACCTCTAGTCAGTAGCGATATACAATCGACCGTCCATATAACCATACACAGGCACACAATCCATAATGGATATACCATCGCACTAGGACCTCTAGTCCATGGTCACATACTGACAACCATACACTTATCTATGCACAGACAACTAGATCCACCATAAATGCACCACTAATACGGTTATGATATAACGATCGACTCCATAATCCAATCCATCACCTAACTCTAGTTAGGTAACACAGTAACCCTATCTGAGGTCACAAAGATAACCCTAACCACATGTACTTACTGAACATCTATCAGCTAATACATAATAGGGTTTATAGTTCCTATCCATGCTAGATAATCAATGAGTAAAAGAGTATATATCTCAAAGGTCAAGGCAGTACAAGCATATGATTAAATAAGAGTGGATTTAAGGTAAATAGGTATAAACATAAATCCAAGATCATGCACTAGAATCGATCAAACTACCGGACCAGGTAGATATTACCCACCTGATACGTAATTCGTGTTATCCATCTCCACGTCCATGTATCTATGACCATTAAAGTCCTGTAACAATAGGTTACAGTTAAGTATCATCACACATCTAATGATCGAATCAAATCCTACATCATCATAGTATCTCGATCAACTAAATCAATATTAACAATCGAGTAATACTAAATCTAAGCTATAGCAGTAGCTTACCATCCAGTCTCACACACCGATCGGATCATACCATAGGAAAAACATCTCAGTGACCCCAATTGCTGCCAGAAAGTCCAACCTCTGTTGCAAACAGAGTTATCCAAGTTTAATGTTACTATGAACAATAATAATAATCATATGCATTCATAACTTACCCAGATCCATTTCACATAGCCTAGCATCCATTAAGTAGCTTCTGGATCCATGGTAACTTAGCCTTGTACAATTCTTCAACCAACTGTAATTCTAATGCCAATTCAATATCACTAAAATCCAAGCTTACCTCGTGATATTACCATTGTCCACAGCCTATCTTGAAGCATAAACTTCTGTCCAAACGACTGAACCCTAGATCAATTAAAATCTTACCTCAACTGTTCAGCTTGCATAACCCATCCAGAAAATCCAATGCATAATTACAACACATCCAACTAGTATAGCTTCAATTCCAGATTCCCCAAATCAATTCATTTGCATAAAGCCTCAACCCATTCTGCATCACCTGCAATCACAACAGCCCATGTTTCGGATCAAGCCATTACAATAAAAAATTAGGCTATACACGCGCTCGGAAAATACAAAAACCTACTGTGATCCAGATCTTTGGTCGCTACAAGCACAACTGAACAAGATAGATAAAAAGGAAAATGTCAGCTAATGTTGTGCTAAGCTGCCGGTGAAGGTGACAACAGATCCATAGCCGATGAGTTGAACTGTCAGTAAAGAAGCCATTATCCAAATCTCTGCCCGACGATGAGCTCACTGCAATCAGACCCCATGAAGTTGTTGGCGTCGTGATTGGCTAGAAATGTTGGCTTCTCGGGAGCAATGGAGAAGACGCAGATCAATCCAAGATGCGGAGGTGCTGAGGCGGCTCGGAATGGTTCATCGGAACCCATCGAGTTGCTAGGCGAAAGAAATGACCCTTGTTGCTGTTGAGATCACAAGAAGAGGCCGGCGACGGAACAGGGAAGAACTCGCGCGATCAGGTTTAGCGGGGCGTCAAAGGAGAGCTCCGGCGACCCAGGGCGGCGACGAGGATGAGGAGATGTCGCGGGATGGTTAGCTTAGCCACCGACGATGAGGCGACAACCATCGGACTTGGCGACGGCGAGGAGCTGCGCTCGATCGCAGGGGGAGAAGGCTCGCGACGGAGAAGGCAGCGATTGGGAAAGGCATCGCGTCGGAGAAGAGAAACGGAGAGATCGCGGAAGAAGGAATAAGGTCGATCGCGAGTTTCCGACCCCTTTTTAAACGCCATTTAAGCGACCCGGTTAAACCCACCCCAAGTTCAACCCAACTTCAGTTCAAGCCAACCCAAGCTCAAACCAATTGGATTTAGCCCAACCGGTTCAGATCCATTCCAGTCTAATAATTTGGCCCAACGGATCTAGCCCAATAGCTTCAGCCCAATTTCAGCCCAAGCCCCCAAATCCAGCCCAAGCCCAATAGATTTAACCCAACTAGATAACTAACCCATTAGCCCACTAATTAAGCCCAATTAATCCCCTAATTAATCCCAATTAATTAAAGGGTTTAATCCATATATATAATTATTTTTTTTTTCATATTTTACATTCTCCCCCACTTATAAAAATTTGGTCCCCAAATTTCCGACTCATGTACAAGCACGAGATGCCACAACAACCATCTCAAGTATCCGGAGCAAAGTCACACCTCAAGTGACTAAGTGGGGTACTGAGCTCGAGTATTATATTTCAACTCTTATATACACTCTCAATTAACCTATTAAAAGGTAATAATTATACCAAAGTGGAGCTCTATACTCGTAACCGATGGGAGACTTTACCAGAATCGTAAGGTGAATCGTGAATCACTATCAGAAATGATACCAAGGATACTCCATGGATATAATTCCATCAAACGATCCAACGGAGTCCATCTTACGTCTCGGAAGAAAATGAGCAAACCTAGCTAATCGATCATCGATTACCCAAATCCTATCAATTCCTTTCCGAATTCTAGATAATCTCCCAACACAGTCTAACGTACTAGGCTCCCGCTTCCATCACGGTACATAACCCTATCGATCACAATATTCCACCTTTGCTTGTTGGCATACCCAACATCAAACTACGAAATCAACCGTGTTCTACCTGACGTACCACCATAAAGGGCGTCTCATTCAACTGCATCGGGATCGCTCCTAATCCCTGAAATGATGCATCTACGTACAATACCCTTCCATCCATATAGGACGGATTAACTAACACTGACACAAAAGTCAGCCACCTTCTAGGCCCTGAAACCTAACATCCTAAGCTTCCGACCAAATGATTTCCATCACCTTCTTGGTCTAACGAATCATCTATGGTAAATACCAAATCAATCTAGGGATACCACAACTTCCCTTAAGATTGTGGATATATCCATAAATATATCCTCCACAGATATGATGACAATCGATCTCAAATACTCCAAGAGTACTTGATTCCTCAAGTTCATGAACGACTAAATCGTTAATAAGTCTAACGACATTATCAACAACTCGTAAAATTCATACTAAGTATGAAATGTCGTCTTCTATACACCTCCATCCTTTTTACTCTAAGCTACAGATAGCTCAATCATCACACCGACAATGATAATTGTATGACACTAAGTAACTACAATATCAACCCTCCAGTCGTAGATCAAACCTAGGGTATACACAGGTGTTATTTAACTGATCCAAACAAATCTTCTATCCACAACGAAGGATATTCATTCACAACAACTACTACATTCCATCATCGATAATCGATGCATGACTCAAGGTTTGACTCTCTTATAACAAAGAGTTACAAGTCTTTTCAAGAAGAAACACTTAGGCAGATAAATCTCCAATAGTGTTTAGCGACACTGATACCCATAAAATCATCTCCCGGTATGAGGTCCCAATTATCAGGACTATTCTCGAAATCACCCTCAATCGCATATTCCACTTGCCCATGCAGTGACAAGCCCGGGAGTTCATCCGAATCTATATCCGAATACTCTCGAATTATACCTACATCCGAGATACAAGTTATACCAACGCTCCAACAATCCAACTATTCGTAAGGATATGTCTATAGTAGAGGTATGTCTAGCAAAGGTCAAGGGTATCCCTTGACTTCTTGGTTGTCGATCAACATCTCACCTGACGGTAGAGAAAAATCACCAACCCACAAGTCGATAGGAACCCTTCGAACCCTATCAAAGAATGTTCTAGACAAAGATACCTGTAAACTACCAGTATCCCTCGATATATCCACAAATAGGATAACCTAAAGTAATACCCCGAAGGACCGATCCTTCGGTCTTCTATACTTTTTCTCGAGTAATCATGTAAACTTGTCCAACATCTGTTCTGGACGGCTGAGCTCATGTAGATGCAAAGACTATTATGGAGGAACTGAAATCAACTGCAATGGAGATGGTAAACACTGTTGTACTGGAAAGGGTACACATCCGGCTGTATAATACTGAAGAACTGTCAACAACATAGCACGTTCCATCTCTGTGAAAGGTATAGCTGCAACTGGAGAATACTGTGTAGATACGACCATCATCGTAAAATCCCTCCTCTGTATAAATCATAACTACGCCTGGGAAGGTAACAGTTGTTGTCGTCTAGGAAGGTAACAGTTGTTGTCTGCACGTCTGAGTCTTCTGAGATGTCTTCGGCTGATACTGCTGAGTAACTTACTTCTTCCGGATGAAAGTATCAAAGAACTTCAACTATATCTGGGGTAGTAGATCGCTGCTGATGTGATAACCTAATCTTCTGTAATAACTCGGCTTTCGAGGTTGTGGATCGTCCGCTCGAAAGCATCATCCATAGTCTTCAACTGAGTCTTCAAAGTACATACTCTCCTCGTAGATACCGGCTTCTTATAGTAGAAACAGATACAATGGTCCATCGGATAATCTGGCTCTGTTGTCGTCGTGACCCGCACTGCACACACATAATCTCCATTCGGAGTCTTTCCTCTGAGTTCGCTGATAAACATAAGAAGCTGCTGACAATCTGCAATCGGTCTTCTATGATCGAAAAACTCTCCAATAGTCGCTCGTGACTCATGACTTTAATCTTGCTCCTTTTTATCCAACATTCGGAGACTTTTAATTCCAATAATTTGACTTGCAATATATGCTTATCAAATCTCCAACTCTTTAAAACACTTGCTACGGAGTCATTTCTATACACATGACTCAGTCTAAGGACTTCCGGTAGGATCTAGTAGGAGATCCAAACATCCTGATCAAGATGTCAACCGATAACCCGTGGGTGGTCAAAACCAACCCAATCACATTCTTGGGCTATTAAATAGTCGTAACC
Organism: Wurfbainia villosa; assembly: GCA_025175895.1. Lineage (NCBI taxonomy): Eukaryota > Viridiplantae > Streptophyta > Magnoliopsida > Zingiberales > Zingiberaceae > Wurfbainia > Wurfbainia villosa. Next base: position 15,854,913 of record CM046000.1, on the reverse strand, counting down.
TTCGCAAGTCTAACAACTCTGCATGGTACCTTCGTAATCAAAACGATCACCCTACTCGATGCCCAAGAATTCCCTGACAATGAGTCAAAGAAGATGACGTGGGAAAATACTATCTCACAACATCACTGAACTGTGACTAAGTGATACGTTATTTCCCGTAGGTTATTTCCCATTTCTTCTACCAACTACCGGCTAGATCCGGATAATGGTATTCCACTAACACTACTATCTTCGTATATCCCGAGTCAAGTACTCCAAAAGTACTCCCAATGTTATACAACCTAGAACGATCAGTCCGAGGATCAAAATCCCCATGAATATCACCAAAATAATCCTCTACTATCTGCACCAGCAATAGTGTACTCGCTTGTCCATTACCCAATCGGTAATGATCTGACTAACATAATTAGTGAAAATCTTAGGACCGAAATCCTTAATCTCCACAATAGATGTGACTACCTAACTCCTGCTTTCTGACTCGGTATCAGTCGGCTCTCAAAGGTAATTACCTTTTCAATAGCAGGCACATATCTAATAACCTCAACATATCATTCCCGTGGTCAAACTCAAACCACGGTTACGAATACTAACCAATATCCTACAAGTCATCCATGTTATAAGCAACTAAATGCATAACCAATAGAAGGATATGTAATAACAATTAGCATACCTTAAACCTTGTAGCTCGGAGATGTCCGCAACAGCCAGATCCCAGAACTCACAAAACCAAGACCGAGTAAAGCAAAACTCGATGTCCGAACGAAATAAAATCCAAAAATGGACTTTGCAACCTAGGGCTCTGATACCAATAAAATTGTCATGCCCTGGGAGTATGCCGTGCCGAAAAACAAATGGACGACATCTCCCCTGTACGTGGAAACATATCGAGTTAATACAAGGCCCGTAGGCCCACAATAACAATATGATATACACAGATATCAACATATCAAACATACTAAACACAGCGGAAACAATTCAAATAGTTCAACAAGATACAAAGACCAACTGTGCACTCCGGAGTGACTTGACACGACAAGAATCATAACAGAAATCGAATCAAAGACCAAATTACATACAATATGTCCGTATATCACAAATACGGAAACAATACAGGGAAAAACCCAAACCAACAATTCGTAAGGATACAACAACACGGAAAACATATCCATTCGTCCGGTGTGAGAAGGGATCAGTTGGCGGAGCTCCGAACGTCCAAGGAATCTTCTACATTATCAGGCGACGAAGCCCGAAGTCGGGGTGGTGAGTATAAACTCGGGGTAATATATAGAAAGTGCATGAACATATAAGGATAGATCTACAAGTATACATGTGAAGATCTACGTGTATACTGACATGAGTCCAATAGACATACGATATCCATATCTAATAACAAGTAACTACGGTAAGTCATACTCAATGTATATACTAAACGATCAATCAATGAGCGAAGTAATGTACCAGCGTGCACGATGATGCAACACCATAAGCTATATCATCCTGACAGATATACAATAACATAACCCATATAATGTATCAAGTCAATCCCATACCTGACCAATACTCAGACATATGAACAGTATATGATCACCTGTATAATAACCCGGTCCGTACCACACAATGACATGATGCTAATCAAATGCATATAACAGTCTGAATCAACGCATGTATCATGCTCAACACATAGCAGTAAATAAAATGCAAATGACATGTATCATGATGAACAAGCATGTGCAACAATCATAGCTCAATCAAATGCAGCATCTCACAGGCATATGTAAAACATATATCAAATACATGCATACATATATATCAGTAGTGCATATGCATGGCCATGTCTGCGGACCCGTCCAACCACGACCCTAGTATAGCCCGGGTGGCACGGCATGACGACTAGCTCAACTCCAGCCGCCACTACTCTCGAGTGACCGAGTTGGGTAGTATGAATGAGTAGCATATAAGCGTAAAAAGCTAACTACTCCCGGGGTCCTCGCCTGTCGCCCGTCACTACCCATGAGTAGACGAGCTCTGCACACAGGACAATTGCACGTCACACAACAACCGTCTATAGTGGGCGAGTGCTAACACCACTCTGCTCAGTGGCCAGGTGCGCATCTCCAGCTACCACCATCCATAGTGGCCGAGCGCGGCACATCCAATGCTCTGCCCTCAACCCTGCTACCACTACCCCGAGTGGCCGGGGAGGCAGGATGACTGATGACCCGTCTCATCCACAAGGGAGACCTCGATGTAATGATGCATAGCTCCATACATGTATCCTCGCCTCACTCCCTATCCCATGGGGAGTCCTGGTCAACCAAAAGTCAACTATGCAAGGACTACAATCACAAGACTCTCTCTATCGCACAAAGAGTCATACTCATCTGACAGTCCACCACGCTAAGACCTCTAGTCAGTAGCGATATACAATCGCCCGTCCATATAACCATACACAGGCACACAATCCATAATGGATATACCATCGCACTAGGACCTCTAGTCCATGGTCACATACTGACAACCATACACTTATCTATGCACAGACAACTAGATCCACCATAAATGCACCACTAATACGGTTATGATATAACGATCGACTCCATAATCCAATCCATCACCTAACTCTAGTTAGGTAACACAGTAACCCTATCTGAGGTCACAAAGATAACCCTAACCACATGTACTTATTGAACATCTATCAGCTAATACATAATAGGGTTAATAGTTCCTATCCATGCTAGATAATCAATGAGTAACAGAGTATATATCTCAAAGGTCAAGGCAGTACAAGCATATGATTAAATAAGAGTGGATTTAAGGTAAATAGGTATAAACATAAATCCAAGATCATGCACTAGAATCGATCAAACTACCGGACCAGGTAGATATTACCCACCTGATACGTAATTCGTGTTATCCATCTCCACGTCCATGTATCTATGACCATTAAAGTCCTGTAACAATAGGTTACAGTTAAGTATCATCACACATCTAATGATCGAATCAAATCCTACATCATCCTAGTATCTCGATCAACTAAATCAATATTAACAATCGAGTAATACTAAATCTAAGCTATAGCAGTAGCTTACCATCCAGTCTCACACACCGATCGGATCATACCATAGGAAAAACATCTCAGTGACCCCAATTGCTGCCGGAAAGTCCAACCTCTGTTGCAAACAGAGTTATCCAAGTTTAATGTTACTATGAACAATAATAATAATCATATGCATTCATAACTTACTCGGATCCATTTCACCTAGCTTAGCATCCATTAAGCAGCTTCTGGATCCATGGTAACTTAGCCCTGTATAATTCTTCAACCAACTGTAATTCTAATGCCAATTCAATATCACTAAAATCCAAGCTTACCTCGTGATATTACCATTGTCCACAGCCTATCTTGAAGCATAAACTTCTGTCCAAACGACTGAACCCTAGATCAATTAAAATCTTACCTCAACTGTTCAGCTTGCATAACCCATCCAGAAAATCCAATGCATAATTACAACACATCCAACTAGTATAGCTTCAATTCCAGATTCCCCAAATCAATTCATTTGCATAAAGCCTCAACCCATTCTGCATCACCTGCAATCACAACAGCCCATGTTTCGGATCAAGCCATTACAATCAAAAATTAGCCTATACACGCGCTCGGAAAACACAAAAACCTACTGTGATCCAGATCTTTGGTCACTACAAGCACAACTGAACAAGATAGATAAAAAGGAAAATGTCAGCTAACGTTGTGCTGAGCTGCCGGTGAAGGTGACAACAGATCCATAGCCGATGAGTTGAACTGTCGGTAAAGAAGCCATTATCCAAATCTCTGCCCGACGATGAGCTCACTGCAATCAGACCCCATGAAGTTGTCGGCGTCGTGATTGGCTAGAAATGTTGGCTTCTCGGGAGCAATGGAGAAGACGCAGATCAATCCAAGCTGCGGAGGTGCTGAGGCGGCTCGGAATGGTTCACCGGAACCCATCGAGTTGCTAGGCGAAATAAATGACCCTTGTTGCTACTGAGATCACAAGAAGAGGCCGGCGACGGAACAGGGAAGAACTCGCGCGATCAGGTTTAACGGGGCGTCAAAGGAGAGCTCCGACGACCCAGGGCAGCGTCGAGGATGAGGAGATGTCGCGGGATGGCTAGCTTAGCCACCGACGATGAGGCGGCAACCATCGGACTTGGCGACGGCGAGGAGCTGCGCTCGATCGCAGGGGGAGAAGGCTCGTGACGGAGAAGGCGGCGATCGGGAAAGGCATCGCGTCGGAGAAGAGAAACGGAGAGATCACGGAAGAAGGAATAAGGTCGATCGCGAGTTTCCGACCCCTTTTTAAACGCCATTTAAGCGACCCGGTTAGACCCACCCCAAGTTCAACCCAACTTCAGTTCAAGCCAACCCAAGCTCAAACCAATTGGATTTAGCCCAACCGGTTCAGACCCATTCCAGTCCAATAATTTGGCCCAACGGATCCAGCCCAATAGCTTCAGGCCAATTTCAGCCCAAGCCCCCAAATCCAGCCCAAGCCCAATAGATTTAACCCAACTAGATAACTAACCCATTAGCCCACTAATTAAGCCCAATTAATCCCCTAATTAATTCCAATTAATTAAAGGGTTTAATCCATATATATAAATTTTTTTTTTCGTATTTTACAGTATCCATCTTGGGATGATGGCTGTGTTCTTTCTCCTTGAAGAGGAGAAGTTATTGGGAGAGTATCATCAATTGGGAAAATTGATGGGTTTTTGATACCCAATTTGAAAATTGGGAGAGAGTATAGGATTGCCTCTCTTGAGTGATATGTAAATTATCACTAGGAAGATGGTAGGCATCCTAGGTATTTATTTTTGGATCAAGGGGGAGATTGTAAGATCTCATTGGGACATGAGACATTGACCTCCTTGGAGAGAAAACCTTTTTGATGTTAGTCAAAAAGGAGGAGAATGTTTGGGGGAGAACATTTGGAGAGTATTTACCAATTTGGGATAATTGGTAAGGGATTTGAGTTAGTGGTCTAACTCAAATGATTTGTTTGGTTTTTGTCAAACATCAAAAAGGGGGAGATTGTTGGTGCAATCGACCCAGGTCACGATTGACCAGGACTCGAGTTTGACTCGAGTGATGTTTTGATGTTTCGACAAAAACATATGACAATGTAATTGTCATGGGAAAGTCCAAGTCTTGTGCACTTGGCATGAAAAGTCCAAGTTGAACACTTGGCATGAGAAGTCCAAGCATGGGTCTTGGCAAATGAAAAGTCCAAGTGGAACACTTGGCATTTGGTAAAGTCCAAGTCTTGAGTACTTGGCATGAAAAGTCCAAGTGGGACACTTGGTGCATGGAAAGTCCAAGTCATGGGTACTTGGCATTTGGGAAAGTCCAAGTCTTGAGCACTTGGCATGAGAAGTCCAAGCACGGGTCTTGGCAAATGAGAAGTCCGAGCATGGGTCTTGGCAAATGGAAAGTCCAAGCTTGAGTCTTGGCATTTGGGAAGTCCAAGGGGATTGATATTGGCAACGTAAAGTCCAAGTGGAGTCTTGGCGGCGTAAGTCCAATGTGCCTTGGCAGTGTAGACTCCGTTAGCATGACATAGCTGAGGGAAGCACCTGGAGGCTAGCGCGATGGATGAACAAGTCATGGATGACTTGGAGGGATCCGAGAGGCATGAGGCTGATGGAGGTGACTAGAAGGCTTAGGTCTAGGCTAAGGGTGGTCTAGCAAGTATGGGGGCACCATACTTGGGTTAAAACCTCATGTTTGAGGTTGGCAGTCGACTGGCAATATGGCCGGTTCGACTGCCGTGAGTCGACTTAAGTTCGACTGCCAATTTAGAGCGAATTAGCTCAGCGATCGCTGCTCGAGCAACTGATCGATATGATACGATCGCTAAGGGTTGATCATCGCTAGTTCTATGTCGAGCATAGAACACTTCATAGCCGACTAGCGATTACGGGCGCGGCGATCATCGCCAATGTTTGCTGATCGCTAAGAGTCCCGTTGGAACTTGTTCAACGTGGATTGAGCCGTTGTCTCACAGCTACAGTGCTGGCAGTCGACTGGGGACTTATGACAATCGACTGCTAGGCGGAAATCTAGCCCGATGGAGAATAAAAGCAGCTGTTCGTGGAAGGCTCAAGCATCAGTTCTTTGGGGGCTTTGGTGAGGCGATTTGAAGGCGATTTGCAGGTGCATTTTAGGGTCCTTCAAGCTCATCCAAGCAACCGACAAGCAAGCGCTCAAAACCCTAGTTTGTAAAGTGTTCTTTATATTTTCACTTGTATTTGCTTGTTTACTTTGTATTACTTGTTGTAATTCATTGTACGAGGTTTCTCCACCTCCGACTTGTTGTCGAGAAGGAGCTTTATTGCTTAGTGGTGTTTGTGGCATCGCTAGGGTTCGTACGAACCCAATCCGTGGAGTAGGAACCATTACAGTTCCGAACCACGTTATATCCTCGTGTTGTGCTTGCGTTCGTGATTGTATCTTTTCATTATTGCTTTTATTATCTCATTAAGTTGTGCATACTTGAGATTTGTAGAGATGATAACCGCGTGAGAGCATTTCCATCTACGTCACTTCACCTAATGAGCTACTTACATTTCACTCATTCTCTCATTTCACTTGAAGTCCCTCGCCGAAGCTCTCTTCATTCGCATCTACATCCCTTGGTAGCATCAAGCGCACGACTCTGCAATGCTCCTTCGCATCTCTTGCCCTTGAAGTCTGCTTCCTTGGCTTCGCTTCAAGTTATCTCGTCCGGCGATCCGTCGGATGCATCAAGTGCATGACTCTGCAATGCTCCTTCACCGACTCAAGCATGAGGTTGTGAGTTGGTGACACTTGCCTAAGCTTCTTGTGCAATTTACTATGTCCTGCAAGACTCCAACGCACATATCAAATCCAATCATCCTAACTTAAAACCTTTGCCACACACATCAAAACCATATCACATGGGTTGATTGCCCTAACAAGATGCAGAGGCAGTGATTGGAAGAGCAGAGTGCCTACACGTAGGCAGAGTTCTAGGGCTTCTGGGAGCACTGCGAGCGGGCTGAGAAGTTCTATGACGAGGCCCACATCTACTTCCAGGAGGAGGCTGCCCGTCGCCTGGATGAGGCCGCCTGCCGCTAGGATATGCGGTAGCACATGCATGCCCAGCAGGCACAGTGGGCTAGGGAGGAGGAGCACCGAGCAGCCGCTGCATCCACCAGCTCTCAGATTGACCACATGTACATGTGGAATCAGCGGCTTAGCAACAGGTTCTCCCAGAATCTTGAGATGTCGAGGCTTCCAAACTTTCCACCTCGTCCACCATACTAGAGGTAAACTTTCATTTAAGTTTGGGGGGACCCCAAATTTTATTTTTTTTCTAGCAGTAGTTTCTTTCTTTATATTTGCATTATTGTTAGCATTCATTTGTTCATGCATAGGTTGTTGAGTTTCTTTCAACACTTAGTTTTTGTTATCTATAAAGTTGCCTCAGTAGTATTTTTAAAGTCATCTTCATGAGTTGTTTCCATGAGTAGTGTAACTTCATTTACCTCGTGGTATTTTATTTTATTGGCTATGAATGAATATTCTAGACACTACAAAAAAAATCCTTTTTTGGCGATGAATTTTGCAACGAAATTTGTAAAAAAATTCATTGCAAAATTTTTTTGCAACGAAAAAATTTTCGTTGCAAACAATTCGCCGCAAAATTCTGCAACGAAAAAATAAATTTTGTCACCAAATTGTAATGAATAATTATTTTGTTGCAAAATTCGTCGCCAAATTTGGCAACGAATAAATGTTTTCGTCGCCAATTTGGCGACGAAAAAGACAATTCGTCGCAAATTTTTGCGACGAATAACACTTTTCGTCGTCGAATTCGGCGACGAATAATTATTTTCGTTGCCGAATTCGGCGACGAATTACACATTCGACACTAAATTAGCGACGAATAAAATTTTTCGTTGCCAAATATGCGATGAAAATTTTTTTTGTCTCAAAAATCTCCCATCCACTACCGGGCAATATAATGAAATTTGGCGACGAATATATTTTTCGTCGCAAATTTGGCGACGAAATATTATTTTCGTCGCCAAATTGGAGATGAAAAATATATTCGTCGCCAAATTCTGATGAACGGAATTAACAAATAAAATTAAATTTGGCGACGAAAAAAAAAATTCATCGCCAAATTCTGATGAACGGAATTAACAAATAAAATTATATTTGGCGACAAATTTATTTTCGTCGCCAAATTTGCGACGAAAATAATAATTCGTCGCCAAAAATTTAACTAGCAGTCGACTGATTAATACATTAGTCAACTGCTAGCGTGACTCAATGATGACGATCGGCTACCGGCGCTTCGTGAGTTGTTACAAGATGGTGATCGATCATATCCATCGATCGATTGCGGCCAAGAGTCGATCGTCATCGGCTACGAAGGGTTCTCAGAATCACATGACATCAATCGACTGCCATTATCTACCAGTCGACTGATGGCCAAAAAATTTTTGGCAGTCGAGTGAATGTCTACATCAGTCGACTGATATATATAAATTTGCAACGAAAATTGTATTTTTGTTGCAAATCTGGAGGAAAAAAATTTTACAAATTAATATTTTTTCAACCATTTCAACAAACACACAACAATATAAACACAATTATACAACAAACAATAATATGGAAATCAAATCAATTTATACAGAAAACAAACATCTAAATTAAAGGTCTCCCGTATGTATCATTATCATCCGACAAAAGTTAAATACAACAAACTTATAAAAACATATATATGGCATATGTCATAAGTCAAGAAGCTAACAAATAAACTTTCACAAATACAGTCAAAGATAATCAACATCATCACCATCGTCATCAAAAAACACATCATCATTTTCTCCATTACAGGGATCAGGCGGAGGAGCAGAGCTAGAAGGAGGAACTTGATTTGAGCTAGATGGTAACTGAAGATGTTGCATAATAAACATTTGTTGCCTTTGAACTTCGTTCATCTTTTCATTTAAGTCTTGAACTTTCTGAGCGTTCTGTCTCGATTCAGTTTCCTTCTGCGCTATTAAATCTCTCAAATGATTAACCTCTTCGGTTAATTGAATAACTTGGGCCTTTGATGCTGGAGAGGATGAAGAAGAAGCACCAGGGACTTTATAGGATCGGCTCAAAGAGCCGAGTCCAAGTACTCTACCACTTTTTGGTCCTCCAGATGCTTCGAGCCATAAATTTATATTGCTAACAGATGGCTCCGATTCGACTCCATCCTCACTTGCTCCCGAATTTCTTTGTGAAAGTTCATCGTATTTCTCCTATTGTGAAAGAAAAAAGAATTAAATATTAACATAAGAAAATTAAAATTTTACAATCACACACCTTTATTGTTCTAGCTCTTTCACCACTCCATGTTTTATTCTTTTTTTGAAATGTACGGGTGAAAGTGTCAATAAATAATGGCTATGTTCCCGTCTCCTTGGCCTAAACAAAATAAACAGTTAATATGTATAAATTAGTGAGTATTAGATTATAAAATCATAAATTGAAAGTACTCACCAATCGATGTCTATGCTCATCGATATTTATGGATCCTCCCGCATACGCAAGTATATAAGAGTTAAAATTTTGATTTTGCTTATTCTGTTCACTCCTCCACTTACTTTCATCAGATTCCCAATGTGCAACAATTTTATTCCAATTATCCTCAGTTATATAGTGGGGTTTCTTATTTCTAGTTTTTGCATGATTTAGTATGTTTCGAATATGATCACCATATTTTTTCTTAAAAATCCTCCTAATCTCTAGTGTTTCAGTCTCCTCCCAAATAAATACCCTCTGCATTGATCGAAAATAAAAATTTATTATATTAACTGTAATTTCATATACTAAATATTGAAATAAATTACCTTGAACTCATTCCACTACAAAACTTTAATATCTTCCGGTGTGCTTGTATAAGTCATAGAAGCGCCGCCCCAATGATTATTCACTATTTTATTCACCTCGTGAATAACACGTACATAATTTGTAAATCTAACAAAAACCAAAAACAAACTCCGTTATATACTTTTAAAAAAAAATTATTGTATTAAAATTTTAATTTAGATATTATAAAACTTGAATACTTACGAGTCTCCTCGCGGAGATATAAACTCTCTCGTATCTTCCCTCTCCACGAGTGTTTGTTGTACCGGGGAAGAAACATTAGCAGGTATATGTTGCGAATCAGAGGATCATGCAACTGGGGAAGAGGTGGAGGGCACATTTCCTGCAAGAGCATCAGAATGTGCGGGTGCTGAAGCAGAGGAAGACTGTGATCTTCCATCACTAGTACGTCTATGGCCGCCACGTCGAAACTAACAATTATTATTATTAGAAGAATATTACAGGGAAAACAAATGTAGTTGCATATTGAATTATTAATAGGAAGAATATGAAAATATTACCATATTCATAGCAACTGGATGACCCTAAATAAAAAAAAGTTCATTAGCATATCAAATATATAGATTTTCGAATAACATAGTAAAATAAAACACAAATGGTATTCAATAAATTAAAAGGTAAATTACCAATAATTAGAAATCGAAGTCTGCAATAAAATTTTCGACCTGATAATGCGTCTAATCGTTATTGTCATCGTCATCGTCATCGTCATCGTCATCGCTATCGCCGTCGCCGTCATCGCTATCGCTATCGCTATCGTCATCGTCGCCGTCGCCATCGTCTATCGCCGTCCTTGCCTCATCATTGAAATCTTCATCTTCATACTCATTCAGTTCACTTGCATCAACGTCTATTACAATTCCACTGGGATCTTGTAACGTTGAAATATTATACTCTTCGATATGAAATGTATTGACAACTTCATCTTGTTGATAGGCTATGTCCTCCCAATGTTCCTCAATTTTATTACGTGCTTTGGTTTTACAAACTGCCCACCAATCACTTTTGTCTCGTCTCATACTAGGATATGAAGCATAAAATACTTGAATCGCTTGCTGTGCTAATACAAATGGTTCGTACCTCTTGTATATTTTTTTGTAGTTAATTTCAACCAAATTAAACTGTGGATGCACCCTCATGCCTTTGATAGGGTCAAACCAACGACACATAAATAAAATAACTCGCAAATCTGAGCCTGGATACGCTACCTCTAAAATTTCATCCAGCAAATCGTAAAATTCATTCCTTGCACCTCCACCAATAGATGACTGAACACAAACTCCACTATTCATTGTAGTTTTCCCTGTTCCATAAGCTTGAGTATGAAAATTATATCCGTTTATGAAATATGCGGGCCAAGTTTTAACCATTGAATTTGGACCCCATGATAGATTGTTTATTAGGTCTTGCTCAATGTGACAGTGATTATCATGAACCTAAAGTAAAATCAATATGTGTCATCAGACAAGATTTATCAAATTTAATATCATACACTACTTACATAATTTTTGAACCATTGTGCAAATTCTTCATCACAGAAATTATTAAACTCATGCTCCGGAAGCTCCGAATATAGAGTTTGAAAAATCCTACAATATAATTAAATAAAACATGAACAATATTTTAGGATATACAAAATGTTTAATATAACTAATATATACCTACTCGAAATACGACGTTACTTCGAGACAGTTCAATAAAATATATGTATGGGCTGCTCGCCACTCGGTACCAGTTAAGTATCTACTTGTACAAGATCCACTTGGTCGACCAAGGTAATTAAAAATTGAGAATGCCCTCAAATTTGGATCAATGGGACCCTCATCGTTTCTTCCTGCTTTCCGACTCTTGCATTGAACAAGAGGTTCAAAGTAATATGATGCAAAAGTTGTAACTTCCTCCACAATATAAGCATTAACTATAGAAGCTTCGACATGAGCTTTATTTTTCACTTTTTTTTTTCAAGTGATAGAGGAATCTAAAAGTAATACAATAAAATTTAGTAGCAAATAAATTAGACTAGAGTTGACCAAATGAAATAACAACGACAAAAAAGTTAAAAAAAATCACCTTTCAAACGGATACATCCATCGAAATTAAACATGACCTCCAACTTTAGCCTCATATGGCAAGTGAACCAAAATATGTTCCATCGAATCAAAAAATGCCGGTGGGAATATCCTTTCTAAGTTATACAAAATAATCGAAATGTCTCTCTCTAATGTCTCCATGTGTGAATGACTCAGTACTGTCGAGCAAATATCATGAAAGAAAATGCTTAATTCGGTAATTGCACCCCATACAAAATTTGGTAACAGTTCCTTCAAAGCAATAGGAATTAATCTTTCCATGAATATATGACAATCATGACTTTTAAAACCCATAAATTTGCATTCCTTCAAATCAACGCATCTACTAATATTTGAGACATAACCATCAGGAAATTTCAAAGATTTCAACCATTCACAAACAATCTGTTTCTGATCCTTATTCAATGTATAAACTGATTTCGGTTTTAGTCCCCTACTATTTTCATCAACATCAAGGGTAGGTCGGTTACATATGAGACGCAAATCTTTTCTTGCATTCAGATTGTCTTTTGTTTTTCCATTTATATCCATCATCGTATTTATCAGATTTTTAAAAGCATTCTTCTCAATATGCATTAAATCAAGATTGTGGCGAATCAAATTATTCTGCCAATACGGTAAATCCCAAAAAATACTATGTTTTGTCCATTTATGCGTAATTTCATAGTCATATGTTGTGACATTAGGGTCTTCAATAACAGATGGAAAGTTAAGCACTCTTTGCCATAGAGTTTGACCCGTGAATCTGATTGGTGGAGGTGTTCTTTCAATTCTATTATTAGTAAATTCTTCTTTATTTCTTCTGAATTTATGATTTGGCAATAAAAATTGTCTATGACAATCAAAATAACTTGGTTTCTTTCCGTGTTTCAATCTAAATGATTTTGATCTCTCCATACATATTGGATATCCTAAAATCCCCGCAGTACTCCAGCCCGATAACATCCCATAAGCAGAAAAATCATTTATGGTCCAAAGAAGTGCATCTCTCATAGTGAACAACTGATTAGTATGGACATCATACGTGGAAACACCCACGTCCCATAGTTGGATTAACTCGGCAATCAACGGTTGCATGTACACATCTATTAACTTCTTCGGATTATGAGGGACAGGTACAATCTGTTGGCTACATGATCCTAGGAGACTCATCGCCTCCCATGTCCCTGAATTAAAATTTTCACTAATGAAAACTAATCCTAATGGGATGAGTTTCCTAAGCTCAACCAACCCGTCGTCGTGCTAATGACTCGAGCGATTGCTTGAACAAACTAGTTGTTCAAGCAACCAAGCTCTTCTAGTCGGTTAGTCGCGGAAGAGACGATGGACGGATTACCGGTTTTTGTGTTTATCTTCGGGGTCCATGATTATACAAATACATATGAATATAGACATGTATAATCAACACATACATAAAGTAAACATCCACAAAATACATGCATATAATTGAAAAGCAATTATAAACATAATACAAAAGAACATTAATAAAAATAAACAAGATTATACCTCTTGTTATACCTCTTGATCTTCTATTGTATGTCCTCCCTCCTTTTGGACGTCGTGTGGGCGATGATCTACCAAAAGTTGAAGCCTCCTAGATCACCAATCTTCCTTTCCTTGTTCACTAGGAACAAAGGAAGATCCTAAAACAAAACTCATCTTCCTTTTTAGAACCGGCCACCAAGTCAATAAACTCGATGTTGCCGCCGACCAAGGAAGATAAAATGGAGTATGGAAACCAACCAAAAGAGAAACAACAAGGGCATGGGCGCCGGCCAACACTTGGAGAAGAAGAAAGAAAACACCCCTTCTCCTTGTTGCCGGCCAAAACCTAAACTAGGCTCTCCTTAATTTCAGGCTAAGGATGAAGGGAAGTAGAATAGATTGAGATTTTGCCAAGGTAGAGGGAAGAAGGAAGAGGGGCCGACCATCAATGGAAAATGAAGAAGAATCTCCCTCTCCTTGTTGCCGCCCAACACCAACAAACAAACCCTAACCCTAGCCCCACTCCAATTCCTATCCCAACTAGAATTGGTTGCCGCCCATGGGAAGCAACCCTCATCTCATCCACCACAAGCCATAGATCAAGGGGAGAAGCTTGGGCACCGGCCAAACCAAGGAGGAAGGAGGAAGAAGAGGTGTCGGCCACCATTGGGAAGAAGAAGAAGAAGCTCCCTTCTCCTTGTTGCCGCCCAACACCATGAACCAAACCCTAACCCTAGCCTCCTCCTATTTCTTGCCGCCCAAGCCACCTTATCACAATTAGGTTTTTTCCATCCTCTGCCACCCAAGCCTAAGCCCAAATATATAGAGTTAGGTTTAGGCCTTGGTTTAATCTCCTCCATTGGTTCTAGGGATTTAATCTCAACCGTCGGATCTAGAGATTTAATCTCAATCGTCGGATCTAGAGATTTAATCTCAACCGTCAGATCTAGGAATTTAATCTCAACCGTCGGATCTAGAGATTTAATCTCAACCATCGGATCTGGAGATTTAATCTCCACCGTCGGATCTAGAGATTTAATCTTAACCGTCGGTTCTAGAGATTTAATCTCCACCGTTGGATCTAGAGATTTGTTTTCCATTCTTGGATCTAGACTTCATGAGGTGTTAATAGGCTACAATAGGGACCATGAGGAGGAGTTGGATCTTGGCAACCTGATGGATCGGAACCACACAAACTTGATCCATCAATGATGTTCCATTCCACTAGAGGATCACCATTGAATTACCTCACCAACCCCCATATTATAATATGGGCTCCATATATTATTTGTACATACATCTCCCCATGTTTAAGATATCAAATGTCCGTCAATTAATTGATTTACTGACCATCAATTAATTAACATCTAACTCCTAGAGTAGTACCACTCAACCTTATCATCATGTTGACTAAGTCAACCTGCAGGGTTTACATGATGAACCTTATGAGCTCCTCAAGGGGACATCATCAACCTAATATATAGGACACGGTTTCCTCCTATAATCAACGGCACACCATGTAAATAATATTATTTCTCAACTTACCGGGCATATTGATTTAATCCATCTAAATCTCACCCTTTGGTAAATCAAAGAAATAAATACTAAGTACATGTGCCCGTTATTATATCGGGATTAAGAGCATGTACAACATAATATCCGAGGTCCGATTCAATTATGTAGTCAGCAATAAATTGAATCTCCTCTATATCGGTCCTGCTCAATACACCTAAGTGTACTAGTGTAACTCTATGTTCAAGACAAAATAATACCAAGCCACACTACAATCATGCCAATGGTTTGTCTAAAACCATCTTGGTTGTGAGCCTCTACTTATATTCTACAAGGGACTGATAACATGATCTTCTGTGCCACACCAAGCACCATGTTATCTACAATGTAAAATATTAGACAATATGCACACATATAATAAATATAAAGTGCAAACAATGATCATGTGATTCTTATTTCAAAATAAAAATGTTCATACAAAAAGAGCTAGGCTTTCAGTATACATCCCAACAATCTCCCACTTATACTAATAGACTATGCTGTCATCACACTGCCATACATCTGATTTCCTTTCCCTCCACATGTCTATCAAAGCTCTCGCTAGAAGGGCCTTAGTGAAAGGGTCTACCAGGTCATCCTTTGATGCAATCTAGGTGACAACAACTTCTACCTCATTTACGATTTCTCGTATCAGGTGGTATTTGCGCTCTATGAATTTACTTACCTTATGGGCTCATGGTTCCTTCGAGTTTGCAACTGCACCATTATTATCACAATAAATTGTGATATTTCTGGGCAAACCAAGAATCACATCCAAGTCCATCAGAAAGTTCTTGAGCCACATAGCTACTTTGGCTGCCTAAGAGGCTGCCACATACTCAGCTTCCATGGTGGAGTCCGTCACGCATTTCTGCTGGACACTCCTCCATACAATGGCTCCACCTCCCAAAGTAAATACAAAACCTGAGGTAGACTTACTGTTATCCCTATCAGATTGGAAATCGAAATCCATGTAACCCACAGGGAATAATTGGTCTGCCCGGTAAACCAGCATATAATCCCTAGTCCTTCTAAGGCACTATAATATATGCTTTACCGCAGTCCAATATCTCTGTCCTGGATTACTCTGATATCTACTGACCATACCCATGACAAAGAAGATATCTGGTCTCATACAGAGCATCGCATACATGAGGCTTCCTACCGCCGAAGCATAAGGAACTGCCTATATCTCCTCTATCTCCTCAGATGATCTAGGACACATCTCCTTTGATAAAGGAACTCCATGCCTGAAAGGTAGAAAACCCTTCTTGGAGTTTTGCATGCTAAAATGCTCCATAATCGTGTCTATGTATGAATCTTGGGATAAGCACCACATCCTTTTCCTGCGATCCCTTATAACCTTGATCCCAAGGATGTGTCTCACCTCTCCCAAGTCCTTCATATCAAATTGTTTGGACAATCATACCCTTACGTCCGATAACACTTTGATGTTGTTGCCAACCACCAAAATGTCATCTACGTATAGTACAAAAATACCACTACGTTTCCGTCACATCTCTTGTATACACAAGACTCATCCGAACTTTGAATAAATCCATAAGACTGATTTACCTCCTCAAAGCGGATGTTCCAAGACCTCGAAGCTTGCTTCAATCCATAAATGGATCGATTAAGCTTACATACAAGAGGCTCTTTGCCCTTAGCAATGAATCCCTCTGATTTCTTCATATAGATGTTCTCCTCAAGACTTCCATTAAGGAAAGCTATCTTGACATCCATCTGCCACACCTCATAATCCACATGAGCTGCTATGCATAAGAGCTCCCAGAGCTGATTTGAATCCTTAGATTCAATCTCAGTATTCATTGCACTTTGCAAAGATGCTGCATCTTTATCTTGGATTGCCTCGTCATATGTCCAGGGATCAGGTTCATGTTCGCTAGGGACCAAATCGGAAGATTCTCCTAAGAACATGAATCTATCAGGCTGTCTCACAACCCTCCCACTACGACGAGGTATAACCTGTGTATCCTCTGTGACACACGGTGCAGTGACATGTGGTATATCCTCTTGTACCGGTGGTACTAAAGTCGGGACTTCCCTTGTCAACTCCTCAAGAACAATCCTACTCGTGGGCTTGTGGTTCATCACATAGTCCTCCTCTAGAAATCTGGCATTCGTACTAATGATCACCCTCTGATCTCTAGGACTATAAAACAAACCACCCTTCGTTCCCTTAGGATAGACAACAAAACAAGCGCACTCCTGTACGAGGTTCCAACTTACCAGCATCAGCCTTCAGCACATGTGTTGGACTCCCCCATATCCGAATATGTCTTAGACTAGGCTTTCGCCCAGTCCACAACTCTGTGGGAGTAGAAGGCACTAATTTAGATGGAACCAGGTTCAGAATGTATACCGCCGTATCTAGAGCATATCCCCAGAATGAATCTGGCAAGTCAGAATAACTCCTCATCGATCTAACCATCTCCATAAGAGTCCTATTCCTTCGCTCTGCTACACCGTTCTGCTGGGGTCTGCAAGGTGCAGTCAATTGGGATTGAATCCCAACCTCTGATAAGTAGTTCCTAAACTCTCCCAAGAGGTACTTACCACCATGATCAGATCGTAGTGTCATCCATATCTTGAACAATCATCTATGGAAAAGATGAAATGTTCAAAACTACCTCTTGTCTGGATAGACATAGGACCATACGAATCAGAATGAACCAATTCCAACACATCTTTGTATCTATACCCCTTGGCCTTGAGAGGCCTCTTGGTCATCTTACCCTCCAAGCAAGATTCACAGGTTGGGAGATCCTCCACCACTAATGAACCCAAAGGTCCATCAGCTGTCAACCTATTGAATTCTGCTAAGGTTAATGTGACCAAGCCTAAGATGGCAAAGATATATTTGGTTCATTTTCAAAGGTTCTTTTCTCTTTTCGGAATTAGAAGATGAGTTAATAACTTCTATTTGCACCGTGGGAGCTCGTGGTTCAAGTTAAAAATTTCCTATCTATGTACCTGAATAGATAATGCCCCTATTCCTTTTATAACAAATCTGTCATGAAAAGAAATAGATTATCCATCCATAAACAATTTAGAAACCGAAATCAATTCTTTCTAAATAAGGGTACATAAAGGAAATTCTTAAGAACCAAAACCTTTATTTTTCTCAAAAGATAAATAAAACATCTCCCACTGCAATAGACGTCATCTTCATGGCATTTCCCAAGTAAATGGTAATATCCCCTTTAGCTAGTCGTCGGGTTTCCTGGAACCCCTGCAAAGTATTGCAGACATGATTAGTGGCTCTCGTATCTACACACCAGGTGCTGGTAGATAACACCACTAACCATGTTTCAACAACTAAACCAAAGGATATACTTTTGTTCTGCTTTGGATTGGGACAGTCCTCCTTTCAATGTCCATCCTGCTTGTAAGTGAAGTACTTCCTTTTTGGCTTCTTCACTCCTCCCTGAGATCCTCCCACCACATTTGCTCCACCTTGTTTCTCCTTCTTCTTGCCTTTCGGCTTATAAGTAGAAACCTTTTTGAGCAACCATGGCTTGAGGATACTCTTCGAAGAGTGCATACATGTACTTCCTAGCAGATAAGACAATATCTAGATTCTTTTCCAATCAACATTATTTGGGTACAGTAAGTTTATTTCCATTAGTATCACAATAAGTGGACTGAAAGTCATTTTGAAAATCCTAAGAATCACAATGATCAAAATATTAGATTTCAAATATTATTGATTCCTCAAAACAATAAAATTCCAAAATCAACCAACACCTCAAAACACCGAGAATATCGCATGCCACGATAGTGTGGACGTATACGAATTCTACATTTGTAAGAGGAGGTTTTATCCATTAATTTTACTATCTTGTTAACCTTACTTTTTGACAAATAAAATTAATAGTTGGTTCCTCTTTTGACCTACAAATAAAAGCAGTGACTCCGATGGGGAGGATACTTTTTATTTGCATCTAAGTGTGTACCATTACACGATACTAAGGGAACTATCTCGGATTATGTGCCTTACTGATGTGGAAGTGCACACACTCCTAAATAATTTCCTATAACCATTATTTGACCTAGTGATCCACAAACAAACTCATCCGATGGGGAGGAAGACTCTCAGAGCCGACGCGCAAGTTTGTTGCATCACACGTCAAATTGTAATGGAGGCTACGAAAATTAATTAAAATATCCCTCTCCCACTTAGTAAATTGAAAATGAGGAATTTTCAAGCACACACAACATGCATATAAAACAAATCAGCAATAAATATGGAAAAAACAGAATTTTTCCAACTATTATGGCTTTGTTCTCCAATATGCGTCCCGTCGTGTCGCCACCTCATCCGCTCCATCTTTTCCCGCGCGCAAGTCACCAAAGAGATCCGAGCCGAGATATATCATTTTAATTTACATCCATCGATCCTATACTCCATGAAGGAGTGTACAAATAATCTAGATCGAAAGTAAACTAAAATGAGCGGCTAAACAATGCCGTATTTAATTACAAAAATTAAATACTAATCTAGCCTTGTCAACCCCGAGGATTCAACAAAATTAAATATTTACACACATACAATCACATACACACATATGGCCATAATAGTCGGATCTTATGCCTGCAACCAAAGAGTTAAACTAAGCATATCCTACTATTATCCGACACATATAATATATGAAAAAGTGCACAAAAATTAACCGAATCCTAAACACACAAAACCGGAAACCGTGGCTCTGATACCATTTATTGGCTACATGCTCCTAGGAGACTCATCGGCTCCCATGTCCCCGGATTAAAATTTTCACTAATGAAAACTAATCCTAATGGGATGAGTTTCCTAAGCTCAACCAACCCGTCGTCGTGCTAACGACTCGAGCGATCGCTTGAACAAACTAGTTGTTCAAGCAACCAAGCTCTTCTAGACGGTTAGCCGCGGAAGAGATGATGGACGGATCGCCGGTTTTTGTGTTTATCTTCGGGGTCCATGATTATACAAATACATATGAATATAGACATGTATAATCAACACATACATAAAGTAAACATCCACATAATACATGCATATAATTGAAAAGCAATTATAAACATAATACAAAAGAACATTAATCAAAATAAACAAGATTATACCTCTTGTTATACCTCTTGATCTTCTATTGTATGTCCTCCCTCCTTTTGGACGTTGTGTGGGCGACGATCTACCAAAAGTTGAAGCCTCCTAGATCACCAATCTTCCTTTCCTTGTTCACTAAGAACAAAGGAAGATCCTAAAACAAAACTCATCTTCCTTTCTAGAACCGGCCACCAAGTCAATAAACTCGATGTTGCCACCGGCCAAGGAAGATAAAATGGAGTATGGAAACCAACCAAAAGAGAAACTACAAGGGCATGGGCACCGACCAACACTTGGAGAAGAAGAAAGAAAACACCCCTTCTCCTTGTTGCCGCCCAAACCCTAAACTAGGCTCTCCTTAATTTCCGGCTAAGGATGAAGGGAAGTAGAATAGATTGAGCTTTGGCCAATGTAGAGGGAAGAAGGAAGAGGGGCTGACCATCAAAGGAAAATGAAGAAGAATCTCCCTCTCCTTGTTGCCACCCAACACCAACAACCAAACCCTAACCCTAGCCCCACTCCTATTCCTATCCCAACTAGAATTGGTTGCTGCCCATGGGAAGCAACCCTCATCTCATCCACCACAAGCCATAGATCAAGGGGAGAAGCTTGGGCGCCGGCCAAACCAAGGAGGAAGGAGGAAGAAGAGGTGTCGGCCACCATTGGGAAGAAGAAGAAGAAGCTCCCTTCTCCTTGTTGCCGCCCAACACCATGAACCAAACCCTAACCCTAGCCTCCTCCTATTTCTTGCCGCCCAAGCCACCTTATCACAATTAGGTTTTTTCCATCCTCTGCTACCCAAGCCTAAGCCCATATATATAGAGTTATGTTTAGGCCTTGGTTTAATCTCCTCCATTGGTTCTAGAGATTTAATCTCAACCGTCGGATCTAGAGATTTAATCTCAACCGTCGGATCTAGAGATTTAATCTCAACCGTCGGATCTAGAGATTTAATCTCAACCGTCGGATCTAGGGATTTAATCTCAACCGTCGGATCTAGAGATTTAATCTCAACCATCGGATCTGGAGATTTAATCTCCACCGTCGGATCTAGAGATTTAATCTTAACCGTCGGTTCTAGAGATTTAATCTCCACCGTCGGATCTAGAGATTTGTTTTCCATTCTTGGATCTAGACTTCATGAGGTGTTAATAGGCTACAATAGGGACCATGAGGAGGAGTTGGATCTTGGCCACCCGATGGATCGGAACCACACAAACTTGATTCATCAATGATGTTCCATTCCACTAGAGGATCACCATTGAATTACCTCACCAACCCCCATATTATAATATGGGCTCCATATATTATTTGTACATCCATCTCCCCGTGTTTAAGATATCGAATGTCTGTCAATTAATTGATTTACTGACCATCAATTAATTAACATCTAACTCCTCGAATAGTACCACTCAACCTTATCATCATGTTGACTAAGTCAACCTGCAGGGTTTACATGATGAACCTTATGAGCTCCTCAAGGGGACATCATCAACCTAATATATAGGACACAATTTCCTCCTATAATCAATGACACACCATGTAAATAATATTATTTTCCAACTTACCAGGCATATTGATTTAATCCATCTAAATCTCACCCTTTGGTAAATCAAAGAAATAAATACTAAGTACATGTGCCCGTTATTATATCGGGATTAAGAGCATGTACAACATAATATCCGAGGTCCGATTCAATTATGTAGTCAGCAATAAATTGAATCTCCTCTATATCGGTCCTGCTCAATACACCTAAGTGTACTAGTGTAACTCTATGTTCAAGACAAAACAATACCAAGCTACACTACAACCATGTCAATGGTTTGTCCAAAACCATCTTGGTTGTGAGCCTCTACTTATATTCTACAAGGGACTGATAACATGATCTTCTGTGCCACACCAAGCACCATGTTATCTACAATGTAAAATATTAGACAATATGCACACATATAATAAATATAAAGTGCAAACAATGATCATGTGATTCTTATTTCAAAATAAAAATGTTCATACAAAAAGAGCTAGGCTTTCAGTATACATCCCAGCACAATCAATGTTAAAAACATATAAGGTGTTTTCATACACATACCAGGAGGAAGATTGTACGGAGTTACAATAATTGGCCAGCAAGAATACGTTCTTCCTGATTTGCCAAACGGAGCAAACCCATCAACACATAGACCCAACCTAATATTTCGGATCTCATTTGAAAACTCAGGATATGTTCGATCAAAATTTTTTCACGCCTCTGCATCAGATGGATGACACATTAGCCCATTCTCTGTTTCATGATTTGCATGCCAAGTCATGTGTTCAGCAGTCACCTTTGAAGCATAAAGCCTTTGCAATCTATGAGTTAAAGGCAAATAGAACATTTGTCTGAATGATTTTAACCGCTTATTACGATTTGATCTCATGGTACTCTTGTACCTGCTTTGACTACAGAATTTGCAAATCTCTAAATTTACATTATCTCTCCAATATAGCATGCAACCATTTCTGCAAACATCAATTCTTTGCACCGGAAGACCCAAATCTTTCACAAGTTTTTTCATACTGTAAAAATCATTTGGCATTATGTGATCACGTGGCAATACTTCTCCAATAGCTTGAACAAAATCATTAAAACATTCTTCTGATACATTATGCTCAGCTTTAACATTCAACAATCTTGCGGTGAGAGATAATTTTGTGTGACTGTCACAACCGGACCACACGGGTTCATCTGCAGCTCTCAATACTTCTTGAAATTTTATATATGGCTCATTGTGCACATTTGCATTACCACCAATAATTTCTACCTCCTCCAATGGTGTTGAATCATTATTATACATGTTTTCAAATGCTTGAGGATACCTAGAGCTTGCCGCGTTTGGTTCCCTATTCAAATTATGACCAACTGCATCAACTATCATCCTCTGGTACGGATTGCATTGATCGTAATATACTTGCTCTCCACTGTCCTTTGCATGTTTCGTTCAACCTCTTCATCGGATATAAACGGTTCACCATGATAAGTCCAATTATAATAATTTGGCGTAAAACCAAATCTACAAAGATGTTCTCGAACTTTATCACATTGGAAAAATTTACCATTATGACATTTTTTGCATGGACACCTTAACTTATTCCCATCCATAAACTCAACATTATTAGTAGCAAATCTCAAAAATTGTTCCAACCCAATTATAAATTCATCGGTTAAATCACGACGTTCTGATAAATTCTTTTTATACATCCAACTGTGTTCTCTCTCCATCGATCCTGACATCGAAATTATATTGACAACGATTATTTTTCATTTCTTCCAAATTAACTTGATCCGTATAAATATATATATATATATATATCTCAATCTAATCTTAAATTTTTACTCAACATTATATTTTTCTACTACTAAATATTATTTTGTGTGATATTTAATTAGAAATTATAAGATGATTATTTCGAACAAATTATGATCTACTAACGGTAATTAAATTACCTAAAATCAAACATTACGATTATAAATTATATAACATAATTCATAATACTGTAAATAATGTTATAAATAATATTTTTACACGAACCTGTCCAAAAGAAAACAACGTGGGGATGAGCTGATGCCTAGATGAACACCTTGACAAACACCTTCAAAGTAGGACAACCTATATTAAACAAAATATTATATTTAGATTACAACACAGTATTATAGTTGGGATAGCTACCACTGCCGCGAGCTTGCGGGTCTGCCTGCTGTACAAGTATGCGATATCGTGGTAAGAACTTGCTGCCGCACGCGATCTCGCACCAGGAACGTAGCCGCGTGTACGTAAGGTAGCACCTAGCTGCCTCCACCACGTGCCCGCCGCAACCTCGCGGCGGCTGATCGATGCAGTCGCTTGCTCATGACGACCGATTCCGTCGCTTGCTCACGGTAAATATGGTCTGATGCGACCTTAATTGCACGCAGCAAGATCACCGCGTGACTCGTGCCAGCACTAGCATGAGCACGCGCCAGGACTTGCCGTGATCTCGCGGCGTGGCACCACTGCCGCGAGCACGCGGCAGGACCTGCCGCGAGCTCGTGGTGCAGTCGCCGCGAGCATGCGAGCATCTGGACGCGAAGCGGCAGCGCGGCCGCCGCGACGCGAAGCGGCAGCGGCCGCCGCGCGCGCAGCAGCGATGTCGGCAGCTGGCGTCGTAGCTCGGCGACGCCGCCGGCGGGAGAGGAGAAGAGATCGAAGACTTACCGACGGGCCGGTGGACGGATCGAAGGAGTTGGATCGGCGCGCAGGAAGAAGAGAGGGAGAGGGAGAGGGAAGAAGCGGGATTTTAGGGAAAATTTAGTGACGAATGTTTTTTCGTCGGTAATTTCGTCGCCAATTTGGCGACGAATCATATATTCGTCGCCAATTTGGTGACAAATTCTATATTCGTTGCAGAATATGCAACAAAAAAATTAATTCATTGTAGAATCTGCAACGATTTATTTTTCATTGCAGATTCTGCAACGAAAAAAAAAATTCGTTGCAGATTCTGCAACGAAAAATAATTCGTTGCAGAATTTTGCAACGAAAAATAAATTCGTTGCAGAATTTTGCAACGAAATAGAAAATTCGTCGCAAATTTCTGCAACGAATTTTTAATTCATTGTAGAATTTGCGACGAAAATAAATTCGTTGCAGTTTTTGCAACTAATTCAAAATTCGTTGCAGAATCTGCAACAAAAAAATAAATTCGTTGCAAAATTTTGCACCGAATTTATTTTTCGTTGCAAAATTTTGCAACGAATTTATTTCCGTTGCAAATTCTGCAACGAAAAACAATTCATTGCAGAATTTTGCGACGAAAAATTAAATTCGTCGTAAATTTCTGCAATGATTATTTTTTTCGTTGCAGAATTTGTAACGAAAATAAATTCGTCGTAGATTTTGCAACGATTTTTTAATTCGTTGTCGGATTCTGCAACGAATAAAATAATCGTTGCAGAAATTTGCGATGAATTTATTTTTTCGTCGCAAATTGGCGACGAAAAATAATATTCATCGCCAATTTGCGACGAATTTTGCAACGAAATTTAAATGTTGGAAATTTTATAATTTTTGTAACAATTTTATTTTTCATCGGAAATTTTGTTACAAATTTGCGACGAAACATAAAATTCGTCGCAAAATTTATTGCAGATTTGCAATGAATGTTTTGCGTTGCCAATGTTCGTCGCCAAAAAGAAGTTTTTTTGTAGTGAGACTTACACTGGTTAGCTTCTATTTTTACACCTACACATGTCGAACACTCTGAAAGGGAGAGTCTAGTACATACCTAGTTATGATTTATCTCAATAGTCTAGTACTTTGGAATCCACAGGTGACCCTAAGACTGACATTTTAGTTACTGGAGATGCTCGAATTGTGTAAGCCCATTTGAAAAAATCAAAATCCCAGTGAGCCAAAAAATAAAAGAGAGAGAGAAAAATAAATGAAAAAAAAAGATTATGAGGGATAAAAGACAGTTGTCGTGGGTGGAAATGGCTAGGTGACCCTTTGAGACCGAGTTAGGTTACTGGGGAAACACCTACCAATTTCTCTCAATACCGACCACGCCTTTGAGACTTTGTGCTAGATCTAAGGAACGACCCTCCCTTTGGGCAGGTAAGTGCCTAAGAGCCGAAGACCTTAGGAAAGCTATAGGATGATGACTTAACTCACCATGGAACGAGTATCCCCTAAGAATGATTCGCTTAGCATGAGCACGAGGAGCTAACTTTGTGAATTTCTTGAACATATTTATTTTGCTTTGATTGCAAATACCACTTGATAAATTTAGTTAACATGCTAAGCATGGAGCAATATCCTTTTAAAATTTCATGGCGCTGAGGTTTGCTTGAGGACAAGCAAAGATTTAAGTCTGGGGGAAGTGATGTGAGCAAAACATATAGGGTTTTTGGAGTAGTTTTAGGTTACATCTCATTACATTTTATGTTAGTTTCATGCATATGTCACTTTATTTTGTATACATTTCCTATTTTCTGGTTCGGAGGTCTGCTCTTTGTACTTTTGTGTGTAGAATAGCATTTCGGGGGAAAAAGGTACACTTTCAGAGCAAAACAAGGGCATTTTACAGCTAGACACAGAAGGGGACACAACCAGGGCATGTGGCTACACACGACCATGTCCAATGGGCGAGATCAGCCACACACGGCTTGACCATGTAGAAACACATGGTCGTGTGGCGGCCCAGCAGATTGATGCGGCTAGGATTTTTTCTGGATTTTACAGCGATCCGATGTGATGTCTATATAAGGATGGCTCTGCCCAAACCCCAGGAAGGAGGCACAATGACTGGGACGACACACTGAAGCCCTAAAAAGCTTCGAGAACTCGCAACGGGGAGAAAGAATGCCACCAAAGATCCAAGTTCTGCACTTCAATGTCGGAGAGAAGGCCACATTGACATTGTATCTTTCTGTTCTTGCATTTTGTTTATGATTAATTCGAACATGAATATGCCTTGTGATTCTCCTCTCCTATCTATGGAGTAGTTTCTTCGATTCTAGGATTAGGGAGTAGCTTGTGTGCGTATGACATGTTGCTACAAATTGAATTCTATTTTTGAGTTTGAATTTGCAATTGGGATTTGTTTATACAAATATCTATGTGTATTTGGTTTTCTATCTATTGTGCTTAGGCGATACGAGGGGTGACAACCCTCGTATCTAAGATTTAGGGGATTTATACAAGGAACCTAGGGGTAAACCTAATCTCCTGTAATGTGGGTAGAAGGATGCAATAGAATTGGAAACGGTTCATCACAAGGATTGATTTGACATCCTCGTACTGCCTATCCCGTCCTTGTAAGGCATAGATAGCTCCCGATAGATTCGGTGGCTCATCGAGAGAGTGTATGATGTCCCTTCCACAAGACCATAGTTAGACATTTAGACAACGCCCAGTTGATAGCATGTTTTGCGACACACAAGCGAAACCGAAGTCCTAGAATCCCTTTTAAAGATCTCACGGCAAGCTCCTTTCTTTCTCCGTGTGAAACCGTACTAGAGTTTAGTCCACCTTCAACCCTTGTAATCGTAACCCTTTAGATTTTACTTTCGAACAATAACACCACTGAACCAATTGATACTCAAATCTCAGTCCCTGTCGGATCGATAATCTTTTATTACTTGATGACATCCGTGCACTTGCGGGCGTTGAGCGCGAGCGCACGCTTCGATTCCTCGACAATCTCCGTTGCGAGATTTGAAGTCGTGTTCGTGTGCATCAATACTCGTTCCATGGTATGTTAAGTCATCATCCTATAGCTTTCCTATGGTCTCCAGCTCTTACATACTGCCCAAAGCGAGGGTCGTTCCCTAGATCTAACACAAAGTCTCAAAGGCGTGCTCGGTATTGAGAGAAATTAGTAGGTGTTTCCCCAGTAACCTAACTCGGTCTCAAAGGGGCACCTAACCATTTCCACCCACGACAATTTTTTTTTTAGCTCTAGGAATTTTGATTTTTCTGAATGGGCTTCCATAATCCGAGCATCTCCAGTAACTAAAATGCTAAACTTAGGGTTACTTGTGGATTCCAAAGTATTAGACTACAGAGATGAATCATATCTAGGTACGTACTATACTCCCCCTTTCAGAATGTTCGTCATGTGTAGGTGTAAATATAAAAGCTAACTAGTGTAAGACTATAACTTTCATTAGAGAAAATAAAATAAAATACCATGAGGAAAATGAAGTTAAGCTATCCATGAAAACAACTCACGAAAGAAAAACTCTAAAAAAATACTACTGAAGAAGCTTAAAGATAGCAAAAATTAAGTACCGACGAAACTAAAAACTCTATGTATGAACAAATGAATGCTCAATAATAAAAAAAATACAAATAACAGGAAAGAAACTACTGCTAGAAACAAAATAAATCATAACTTGGGGTCCCCCCAAGACTTATATGAGACTATACCTCTAATATGGTGGCCGAGGTGGGATGTCCGGCAGTCTCAGCATTTCAGGCTCTTGGGTAAACCTGGTGCTAAGCCATTGATGCCACATATATATGTGGTCGATCTGAGAGCTGGTGGATGCAGCAACCGCTCTGTGCTCCTCCTCCCGGGCTCACTGTTCTTGTTGGGCATGCATGTGCTGCCGCATCTCCTAGCGGTAGGTGGCCTCATCCAGGCAACGGGAAGCCTTCTCCTGGAAGTAGACACATTCCTCGTAGTAGAACTCCTCAGCCTGGTAGAATTGCTCTCGGAAGCCCTGAAACTCTGCTTGCATGTAAGCGCTCTGCTCCTCCCATCGTTGCCTATGCGTCTGCTGCTCGGCATATATGTCGTCGAGGCACGATCATAACTCCAAAAAATCATAGGCAGATGTACCTGCATCCTACTCAAAAGTAAAAAAGGTGGTGGTGTAGGTGCAGGCTCATGTTGATGTGGACTAGGTGGGCTCCTATACATGGGTGGACTAGAGGGAGAGTGGTGTATAGGGGGAGAGATGGGTACCGATGTGAATGGTCCCTCATATAGAGAGGACTCCACTATCAGGTCTAAATGCCAATTGGCGCGTGTGGTGATGGTGTTACTATCAGGGTCGGGAGCCTAAGGGATGATAGGTTTTTACTTAAAAAACACAAGGAGTGTCCCGCTCTTACTATCATCTTCATGGCCATACACACTCCTAAGTCAATCCTAGGGCTCCCCTCTATGCTATATAGCGCGGTGTAGTCATACCCCATCCTATGACAAATGTGAGCAAGTAGGCCCCCCACAATGATCTCTTCTCTCGCTGCTTTGCCCATTTTCACTAGGTGTCTAATGAAATGGAACCCTACATCAATGCTACTCCTTTCTTGTAGCATGTCTCACAAGAAAAGAATCTCACTAGCTCGCACTACACCGTCACTCTCACCACGACCAAAAATAGTACTTGCCATGATTCGGTGTAGATATCGAAAAATGGGGTTTTGGAGGTGCGATGCTTTGGCCCTAGAAGGGTCATAAGCGTGTTCTCCTATCAATTCAGTCAAAAAGATCTGAGAGTTAAACTCAATAGGGGTTCTTCTCTCTCCCCCATTAGGAAAGCCAAAGCATGTGTTCTATTGGTGTAGTGTCCATTCATGCTTAATGTTGAATAACCTAAAAGTAATCCTACCCTCTTCGCTCTCTCTATCCATTAAAACCTCAGCTTCTAAAAAACTTAAAAACTCTAAAACTATCCTAGGGTCGGTTGGGTGTCTTATCCCCATTATCTCTCCCCACACCATTTTTGCAAATAGGGCATGAATATCACCAAACAAACCTAGGGTCTCTAAAAGATCCTCATCAAGATACCTAGTAGTGGTGATTCTCCTAGTAGAAAGCATATCAAATCTCTCCCTATGCTCATTATTTTGAAAAAGAAGGGTTGGAAGAGCGTTACCTTCCTCCAAAGCTTGAGGGGTGTCCCTTCTCCTTGTTCTTCACCCCGAAGCACCAGATCGAGATGTAACTTGCTTGGTCCTCCTCATCTTACTTCTTTTAGGCTTCCTTGAAGGTTGGAAAGGCTTCGAGGTGGTGGGGAAGAAGGATTCACATGGCTAGGGCAAGAGGAATCAAAGTACACAGCGCATTTGGGGTGAAAACGCATGGCTTGGCCTCTTAAACCTCACGCACCATGGTCGTGTGAAAACACACGGCCAGGCCATGTGCACCATTGAGGGTTGGAGCATGGCCGTGTGAAAACACATGGCCAGGTCGTGTGTCCCCCGTTTCATTCTCAAGGTGCACAATGGTCCGAATTCTCCTTACTCGCTCAGTCGTGTGGGTTTAAAGTGATTTTTTTCTTTTACCAAGCATGTTCTTTCTAGTCCTAATTCATGTTAAAAATGTTAAATGAATGGAATCCAAAGTTCAAATTAAACAAAAAATGTAAAAAAATGAAAAGAACACCTAAAAACTAAATTTGGGTTGCCTCCCAAGAAGCGCTTTGTTTAAGGTCTTTTAGCTCAACCCTACTCCATTGTCTTAACTTGGCTCCAGAGTTTTTGTGAACCTCCATTCATCCGTCTCGGAGTTGACATCCAGTGGGTTTGATTCTACCCTGCTGAAAGTGTAGCCCTCTAGGAAGGGCGCTCTACACTCTGACAAATTAAAAATGATGATCTCCCCGTCTACCTCCAAGGAGATCTAGTGTGCCTTTACGTCTATTAATGCTCCCGCAATCACCAGAAAGGGCCTTCCCAAAATGATGGGATTTTAGGGATTTGGTCCTGTGTCCAATATAATAAAATCCGTGTGTATCATGAAATTCTCAATGACCACAGTAACATGTGCTAGCATGCCGATGGGTTTCTTGACTGAGTCATCCCCCATACGAATACCAAGGTTCACTGGTTGGATCCCATTCAGTCCCATCTTAAAATAGTATGCGTAGAGCATAACACTTACTGATGACCCCAAGTCGCACAGTGCTTCATCGAAGCTTTCCCCATAAATCGAGCAAGGGATAAAAAATTCACTAGGGTCCTCAAGCTGTGGTGGAATTTTATCTTCAATTTCAGCTTGGTTGGGTAGGGTGGAAATCATGGATGCACACCCCTTGGTGAATATGTTCTTCTGACCTACTCTTTCGCCGTATATTTTCTCCTCCTTGACTTGACTCTGCTCGAGTAATGATGGAGAACTATCCATAGGTTGCGACACGGTTTGAGCTATCTGGGTCACTTGTGTTTCCAACATCCTTGTGTGACTTGCAAGACCGTCAATAGTGGCCTTCAAATCTTTAAGTGACTCTTCTATTTTCTTATGTTGGCGTCGAAACTCTTCATTGGCCATTGTTTTGGTAGCAATGAAGTCTTTTATCATCAATTCTAGCCTAGACTTCTGTGGTTGTTACTGCCCATTGCCCCGTTGCTACCCATACCCTCTTGATGATTGGAAATTCCTTGAGTTATTCCGATAGAAAAAGTTCGGGTGGTTCTTCCATCCGGGATTGTATGTACTAGAGTATGGGTTGTTGGGCATTTGATTATAGTCCCCAACTGCATTGACATGCTCAATCTGCTCTTCTGAGCCACCCGACCCTCCATAGTAGTCCTCCCGATATGCTTCTGCTCCTTCTCCAAAATCATTGGCCGCACATGGAGAAACAGGATTGAAAGAGTCGAACCATCTACTAAGCATGTCCAACCTCGCTGTCATGTGGTCCACGGAGTTGACAACATATTGTCCCATGGTAGGAGTTGGGTGACTGCATTTGGATGGCCATTGATGGTGGTTCTAGGCCACCTCTTCTATTAGCTCCTCCGCCTCTCGATAGTCTTGTTCATAAGTGCTCCTCCTGTGGCAGAATCGAGGGACATCTTTGTGGCATATGTGATCCCATTATAGAAGATGTGGATCACCAGCCACCTTTCCAATCCATGGTGGGGGCATTGGTAGAGTAGCCCCTTGTAGCGATCCCAGGCTTCAAATAGGGACTCCCCTTCCTTTTGACGGAAGCTCGTTATTAGATGGCGCATGTAAGTAGTCTTGCTAGGTGGAAAGTATTTATTGAAGAACTGTTGCTCACATTGCTTTCAGGTAGTAATGCTTCCCGAAGGCAGGGAGTGAAGTCATGCCTTAGCCTTATCCCACAATGAGAGCGGGGATAGACTCAGGTGGATAGCGTCTACAGGCACTCCATTAATCTCATTGTTGAGAAGATTTCCAAAAATGACTCCAGGTGCCAGTCCGGGTCTTCAGTTGTAGCTCCCCTAAATTGACTCTTTTGGACCATGTGTATGAGTGTCGGTTTCAGCTTAATT
Organism: Wurfbainia villosa; assembly: GCA_025175895.1. Lineage (NCBI taxonomy): Eukaryota > Viridiplantae > Streptophyta > Magnoliopsida > Zingiberales > Zingiberaceae > Wurfbainia > Wurfbainia villosa. The sequence goes on along the minus strand of CM046000.1, from coordinate 15,822,957 downwards.
AAAGTTGTTTGCTAAAATGGATGGTCCAGCTATACTCGGCTTCAAGCCTATATCACTAGGGGTTATTTAATCTCGCAAAGGTTAGCTACCTATATTCACTTCGGATGTGGCTTGGTCCTCCATCCTCTTCGTTCGGTTACGTATTGCTGGATGTAGCGGCTTGGTCACTCCATCCTCTTCTGTTAGCTCTTCGGCGATAGGATATAGGTTCATTGATTTCTAGATCGTCGAATTAGGAGTATTAAAATAGAAAATAGCCTAAACTAATACTAAATCAAATGCAAAATATTTAACTAAAGGTTAATGAAACGTAATTATTGAAATAAATCTAAACTTACTCTTGATATTAAAAATCTAAAACTGAAGTAAATAAAAATAAATGAACGAAATAAAAGTAAAACAAGTAAATAAATCTACCTTAAGTCCGATCCAATTATTCGCTTCTTGATTCGATATCGAATCAATCAGTCCCCAGCAACGGTGCCAAAAACTTGATGCACGCGAACACGACCTCAAATCTCGCGATGGAGGTCGTCGAGGACTCAAAGCGTGCGCTCGCGCTCAATGTCCGCAAGTGCACGAATGTCGTCAAGTAATAAAAAGATTATCGATCCTATTGGGACTGAGATTCGAGTACCCGATTTGGTAAGTGGAGATTATTGTTCGGAATTCAGATCTAAGGGTTGTAATTGCGAGGGTTGATGGTGGTCCCAACTCAATACGGTGTCACACGAAAGAAGAAAGAATCTAGTTACGAGTCTTTGAAAGGGATTCTAGGATTTCGATTTCGTTTGTGTGTCGCAGAACACGTTGTCAATTGGGTTTTGTCTATGTTTCTAGCTACGATTTTGTGGAAAGGACATCATACACTTCCTCGATGAGCCTTTGCATCTATCGGAAGCAACCTCTGCCATTACCAGGTTGACCCTTGGACTTAGGATGGGATAGTCGGTACGAGGATGCCGAATCGATTCCTACGATGAGTCAAAAATGAAGTGCATTTCCTACTCTATCGCATACTTCTACCCATGCTTACGGGAGATGAGGCCAACCCTTATGTTCCTCCTTAATTCTCCTAAATCGTAGATACGAGGGTTGCCACCCTTCGTTTCGGCTAGCACAGTAGATAGAAAACCAAAACAATTGTTATAGCTCTAAACCAAATGCCAATTGCAAATATAAATTCAAGAACGAAAATATATTTGAACCAACATGTTCTAACTCAACACAAACTACTCCCTAGTCCTAGAATCGAAGAGTCTACTCCATAAATAAGAGAGGAGAAACACAAAGCACGATCATGTTCATATAAACAATGGAAATTACGTAAAGAACAGAATTTACAATGCAATGTGACTCTTCTCTCCGGCGTTGAAGTGCATAATTTGGTTCTCTGACGACTTTTCTTCCTCCCTGTTGCGAGTTCCCGAAGCTTTTTAGGGTGTCAGAGTGTTGTCCTGACCATCGTGCCTCCCCCCTAGGATTTGGGTATAGCCTCCTTTATATAGACATCAACGTGGATCTCTCTAAAACCTCGAAATAACCAAATCACGTCAAAATCATGAAGCACCACACGATCGTATGTTTCCACATGGCCAGGTCATGTGTGGTGCCATGGTGGCCAACTTCGACCCTGGGACACTATCGTGTGTTGCACACGCCCTGGCCATATCCCCTTCTACATTTAGTTGCAAAATGTCCTTCTTTTGCTTCGAAAGTGCATCATTTTTCCATTGAAATGCTATCCTTCACACTCTGCAAAAGTTGGGAATATGCCTAACTAGCAGCCCCCTACCACCCGTCCCAGGGCTGCGGCGAGAGGGAGGTAAATCGCAGGGGGACAAGGTCCCTTGACATGGTGGCAAGGCAGAGGGGGGGGCCATCTGAAGCCAGCGAGGATTTTAGACCCCTCATCCAGAATCGACCCCTGCCCATTCTGCAAGCAACCCTCTGCCTTACCATCGCGCCATCCCCGTGGGGACAAATGCTATCCTGCACACAAAAGTACAAAGAGAAGACCTCCAAACCAGAAAATAGGAAATGCATGCAAAACACAGTAAAATATGCATGAAACAAACATAAAATGTAATCAGATGTGAGCGAAAACTACTCCTAAAATCTTATATGTTTTGCTCACATCACGTTCGCGTGCTTCAAGTTTTTGGCATTGTTGTCGGAGACTGTTGATTTGATATCGAATTAAGAGGTGGACAATTGGATCGGACTTAGGGTAGATTTATTTACTTGCTTTATTTTTTTACTTTTATTCGATTTACTTCAATTTTAGATTTTTAATATCTAGAGTATGTTTAGATTTATTTCAGTAATTACATTGCATTAACCTTTAGCTTAAATTTTTTGTATTTGATTTAGTATTAGTTTAGGCTATTTTCTGTTTATCTAAGCATTAGATAGACTTCTAATTTTGTGGCTCAGTTCTTTGTATGCATAGACGCTTAGGATCGGAAGGCCTGATTCTGATAGATCTAGAAATCGAACAAACCTACTATCATAGAAGAGCTGAACAGAAGAGGATGGAGGACCAAGATGCATCCATGGTGAACGTAGATAGCCGACCTTTACGGGATTATGCAACCCCTAGTGCCAGAGGATTTAGGCCGAGGATAGCTGGATCTTCTATTATACCTAACAATTTTGAATTGAAATCTGCTCTTATACACATGGTCCAGCAAAGTCAATTCGGGGGAGCTGTAACAAAAGACCCGAACCGGCATCTGGAAACATTTTTGGAAATTTGCTCGACAATGAAGATTAATGGAGTACCTGTCGACGCGATCTGCCATAGTCTATTCCCTTTCTCATTGCGAGATAAGGCTAAGGAATGGCTTCACTCCTTGCCATCAGGAAGCATTACTACATGGGAGCAGTGTGAGCAGCAAATTTTGAACAAATTTTTCCCACCAAGCAAGACTGCTCACATGCGTCATCTAATCACGATCTTTCGTCAGAAGGAAGGGGAGTCTTTATTCGAAGCCTGAGATCGCTACAAGGGGCTACTCTACCAATGCCCCCATCATGGACTGGAAAGGTGGATGGTGATTCACATCTTCTATAATGGGATCACGTATGCTACAAAGGTGTCCCTCAATTCTGCTGCAGGAGGAGCGATGATGAACAAGACTATCGAGGAAGCAAAGGAGATGATTGAAGAGGTGGCCCGGAACCACCATCAATGGGCTTCCGAGCGTAGTCACCCACCTCCTACAGCGGGTCAATATGTTGTTAACTCTGTAGACCACCTAGCGGCGAGGATGAACACACTTAGTAGATGGTTCGACTCACTAAATCCTATTTCTGCATGTGTGGCCCATACCTTTGGAGAGGGAGCATAAGCATATCAAGAGGACTATTATGGAGTGCAAGGCAGATTAGAGGAGCAGATCGAGCAAGTCGATGTGGTTTGGGACCACAATCAAAGGCCCAACAACCCATATTCCATTAGTTACAATCCCTGATGGAGGAACCACCCGAATTTTTCCTATCGAAATAACTCGGTGAATTTCCAACCATTCGGAGGATATGGGCAGCAACAGAGCAATGGGCAACAGCAACTACAAAAGTCAAGGCTAAAACTGATTATGGAAGACTTCATTGCTACCCAAACGAAGACTAATGAAGAATTTTGACACCAACATTAAAAATCAGAAGAGTCACTTAAGGCCACTGTTGATGGTCTTGCAAGTCACAGAAGGATGTTGGAAACACAAGTGGCCCAAATAGCCCAAACCGTAGCGCAAACTATGGATAGCTCTCCATCATTACCCGAGCCAGGTCATGTCAAGGAAGAGGGAATATACGGTGAAAGAGTAGGTCAGAAGAATAGATCCACCAAGGGATGTGCAACCATGATATCAACGTTACTAAATCAGGCTGAAATTGAAGATAAAATCCTACCCAAGCTGGAGGACCCTGGTGAATTTGTTATACCTTGCTCGATTTATGGTGAGAGCTTCGATGAAGCATTGTGCGATTTAGGGTCATCAGTTAGCATGATCCCCTATGCATTCTACCTAAAGATGGGACTGAGTGGCATCCAACCAGTGTGCCTTGGTATTCGTATGGGGGACGACTCAGTCAAGGAACTCGTCAACATGCTAGCATATGTGTCTGTGGTCATTGAGAATTTCATGAATCATAGGGACTTTATTATACTCAACACAGGACCAAACCCCTCGAATCCCATCATCTTGGGAAGACCCTTTCTGGCGACTGCGGGAGCATGTATAGACATAAAGGCTCACAAGATCTCCTTGGAAGTAGACGGGGAGATCATCATTTTCAACCCGTTAGAGTGTAGAGCTCCCTTCTTAGACGGCTACACTTTCAGCAGGGTAAAGCTCATCCCACAAGAAGACAACACAGAGACAGATGAATGGAGGTTTATAGAGAGCCAAGTTGAGATAATGGAGTGTGGTCGAGCTAAAAGACCTTAAACAAAGTGCTTCTTAGGAGGCAACCCAAGTTTAATTTTACATGTTTTTAATCTTTCTGCATTCATGTATATAATTTAGACTTTGATTTATGGTCACTTATGTTTTTGCAAATAGTTTAGGATTAGAAAGAACTTGCTAGGAAGAATAAAAATCGTTTTGAGCCCACCTAGTCCATGACGAGAGTCTGCACCCGCACCACCATTTTTCTTCTACTCTTGAGCAGGATACAGGTACAACCGCCTATGACTTCTCTGAGTTTCGATTGCACCTCGAGGACATATACGCCGAGCAGCAGACACAGAGGTAGCGATGGGAGAAGCACAGAGCAGTCGCTGCATCCACCAGCTCTCAGATCGACCATATGTACATGTGGCATCAGCGGCTCAGCACCAGATTCTCCCAAGATGCCGAGGCTAACAGACTTTCCACCTTGTCCACCATATTAGAGGTATGCTTCGCTTAAGTCTAGGGGGGAGGGTACCCTAAGTTTTGACTTATTTTGTTTCTAGCAGTAGTTTCTTTCCTGATATTTGCATTATAGTTAGCATTCATTTGTTAATGCATAGGTTGTTTAGTTTCTTTCAACCCTTAGTTTTTACTATCTATAAGCTGCCTCAGTAGTATTTTTAAAGTTTTCTTCATGTGTTGTTTCTATGGAGAGCTTAACTTTATTTACCTCGTGTTATTTTATTTTATTTTATTTGCTCTAATGAATGTTCTAGACTTACACTGGTTAGCTTTTATTTTTACACCTACACAGGACGAACATTCTGAAAGGGAAAATCTAGTAAGTACCTGGTTATGATTCATCTCAGTAGTCGAGTACTTTGGAATCCATAGGTGACTCTAGATTTAGCATTTTAGTTACTGGAGATGCTCGGATTGTGGAAGGCCATTCAGAAAAATCAAAATTCGAAAAAGAGAGAGAGAGAGAGAGAGAGAGAGAAAGAGAGAGATTATGAGGGATAAAAAAAACATTTGTCGTGGGTGGAAATAGTTAGGTACCCCTTTGAGACCGAGTTAGGTTACTCGAGCATGCCTTTGAGATTTTGTGCTAGATCAAGGGAATGACCCTCGCTTTGGGCAGGTAAGTGCCTAAGAGCTGGAGACCTTAAGAAAGCTATAGGATGACTGTTGGATCGATGCGGTTCGCTAGAGGGGGGGGGGGGTGAATAGCGAAAAACTTTTTCTTTCGAATTCGTTTCAAGACAAATACACGCAGCGGAAATGTAAATGAAACAAAAAGAGATAAGTTTATTTTTTACTTGGTTCGTAGCCTTCGGCTACTACTCCAAGGCCCTAACGGTCCTAGACCGTGTATGGAGGGCAATTCACTAAAACACTCCTCCTCGTTGGAGGTAGGAGTTTGACGATTACAAAAAAAAACTTTCGAAGCAAAATGATAGAGAGACAAACCCTCTCTTCTATTAAAGTAAAATGCAATGATAGAAAAACCTCGAGTAAAAGAGTTGCAATATTGAAAACAATAACAAGGATTATACCAACAACTAAAAAAAAAGACCTTAAGCTAGGGTCGTTGTAAGTAGAATCGAGAATCGGAGAGTCACAGCGTTGCGGAAGCTTTTGAGCACTTAGAATTGATTCTCAAACCCTAGGTTTGACCCTCCTTTTATAGCCTTTGAGCCCCTTTTCGAGAGGAACCCTAGCCAATCACAATTGAGCACCACTCCCCTTGAAATTTGGTGATAAACCTTGACTCCTCGAGGTTGATCCTTTGACTTCGCAGTCGATCGCTTTGACGGCAAATCGAGTCCTCCAAGCCGGGCAATGACCGTGATGCTAGCCGCAAGGCAAGGTTAGCTCAAAGAAATGATTATTTCGACGCCTTCAATCGTCCGATCTCACCCGACCATCGATGGATGTCTTTGGTCGGATCTACGCTTAAGATCATCCCCGTGAAGAGGATACGACCTCACTTACGCCGCACACACGAGCTTACCTCGATACTTACATGTTGCTTTGCTTCCGCCTTCCACTGATTCCTTCTGGCCTCCGGTCACTCGAGTGTCGCCCGACCACCGCTTCCTCCGTGTCGCTAGCCTTCACCACTATAGCAATCTTCTCAGACACTGATTCAGCTCGTGAGATAATGACATGAGCTTAACTTTGTATCATTTGCTATAATCAAAACTCAGGTTCGACTTAGGTGCCTACTGCACCAACAATCTCCCCGTTTTTGATTTATGGCAAACCCACATACAAAGTTAAGAAAAATAAATTAAGCAAAAAGAGTATGAGATATACATGAATGTGTAGGAGTATAAAAACTCTTTTTCAAGTGCTCCCCCTTGAGGAAACCTCCTCCTTGACCGAGGGTGAGTACTTGAGAAAGAGTTTTAACTCTCCCCCTTGATATTTGCTACTAAAAAAGAATTAAGTAACCGAAATTACTTAATATTGGCCATAGTGTTTAAAATAAGTTTTAAGTTAAGAAATTAAAAAAATTGATTTCTTAACCTTGGCCTTTACTTCCATGTTGTTAACAAGTTAAAGTTAAGTAAATTACTTTTTGTTAACAAGTTAACTAAAAGTTAAGTAAATTATTTTCTGTTAACAAGTTAACTAAATGTGTTAAAGTTTGAGTAAGCCTTAAAAAAAAATTGATCCCTTAACTTTGGCCTTTTTCTCCCCCTTTTGCCGTATATCGAAAAGAGTGAGAGTTTGTCTTGAACAAAACAAGTTTTAATTTTAAAGTCCAAGCATGTTCCACATTATTTTGAAAATAATATACTGAAAATAAGTTCATCTATAAAATGTTCGACTCATATTTGGCTTGATTGATATGGAAGATCAATCAGTCCTGGTCAGAGTCGGTTAGTATGTATGATTATACTCCGTGGGTCATAGCGATGCACTAACTCTACATCTGGAACCAGGAGTAAGGTCCTAACATCTCACGCCCATCTACGTGGCTAAGTACACAAACACATTAGTCCTATGTGTTGTGAGATGTACTGGCTCCTTAAATCTATAGGTGCATGATATCTAAGGTATGTCCTATGCTAGTTCCATGAAATTAAAGAAATAGTAGTAAGAACATATAATTTGCACGTACCTATTCTATTACGCACATGCCCAATTTTTGTCTTAATAGACTAAATTCGGCTTCGGGTAGGGGTTTAGTAAATAGATCTGCCAAGTTAGACTTCGATTCGACGTATTCGAGGTGTATGGCTCCGTTGGCCACATGTTCTCGAATGAAATGGTGTTTGACCTCTATATGTTTGGTCCTAGAGTGACATATCGGATTCTTTGTAAGATTAATTGAACTAATGTTATCTACGTGAAGTTTAGTATTCGTAAAGTCTAACTTAAAGTCGCGGAGAGTGTGCTTCGTCCAAAGAAGCTGCGTGACACACTCACCCATCGCGATGTATTCGGCTTCGGTGGTAGATACAGCAACATGTTGTTGTTTCATCGCACCAACTCACTAGACTCGAGCCGAGAAGTTGACAACAACCACTCGTGCTCTTTCTATCGAGCTTACTACCGCATAGTCCGAATCGAGTAGCCATTAGTTCGAACTCGGTAGATCTAGGATACCAAATACCGACATTAAGTGTACCCTTTAGATATCTAAGGATACGCTTAACTAGGGTTAGGTGAGACTCCTTAGCACAGGTTTGAAACCTGGCGCACATACTTACTGCGAATAGGATGTCAAGTCGACTCACAGTTAAGTATAAGAGACTTCCTATCGCGCTCCTATAGTACTTTAAGTCAATGGACTTACTTTCTAGGTCTTCTCCTATGTTAACATTTATCGCCATTGGGGTGTTTATTACCTTAGCGTCTTGCATTCCAAATCTTTTAATTAACTCCTTAGTGTATTTTTGTTGATATAGGTATATACCATCCTTAGTTTGTTTAATTTGTAGACCTAAAAAGAAACTTAACTCGCCTACCAAGTTCATTTCGAACTCACTTTCCATGAGCGAAACAAACTCATTTAGTAAGGCTGAGTTAAATGTTCCAAAAATTATATCGTCTATGTAAATTTGAGCTATGAATATTTCTTTACCTAAGGTTTTTACAAAGAGAGTTGAGTCAACTAAGCCTTGGTTAAACCCTTTTGACTTAAGATGGATTGAAAGTCTCTCGTACCAAGCTCGAGGAGCTTGTTTAAGTCCATAGAGAGCTTTCTTAAGTTTTAGAACATAGTCGGGTTTATCTAGATTTTCGAATCTGGGGGGTTGGCTAACATAAACTTCTTCTTTAATGTATCCATTTAGGAATGCCGACTTAACATCCATTTGAAACAGCTTAAATCCTCGATGTGCGGCATAAGCTAGCAACATTTGAACGGATTCGAGTCTAGCTACTGAGGCATAGGTTTCGTCGTAATCTAAGCCTTCGACTTGGCTAAACCCTTTGGCGACTAACCTAGCCTTGTTTCTAACTACTTCACCTTTATCATCAAGCTTATTTCAAAACACCCACTTTGTTCCAATTATCGTTTTGTCTTTAGGTGGTGGTACTAATTCCCACACTTCATTCCTAGTAAATTGAGCTAGCTCTTCTTGCATTGCAATAATCCAATCGGGATCAAGAAGAGCTTGTTCAATTGATTTGGGTTATATCTTTGAAATTAAGGAAATTTGACTAAGGTTCCTATAGGATGCTCTAGTTCGAACTCCTAGATTAGGATCTCCTATCACTTGATCGATAGGGTGGTTAGTTTGAGTCCTAGATTGGGTTGGATTTGTGTCACCTAATGCTTGATCAATGGGGTGACTTGGTCGAACACTAGTTTGGTTAGAGTCATCTATCACTTGATCAATAGAGTGACTTGGTTGACTTAGGTTAGGATTAACACTAGACCTGATCTCCGGATCAGAGTTAGGTCTAGTGTGAATCGGCTCGCTAATTGGGGTTGCTGGGGGTTTTGTAGGTTCATGTCCTTCATCAAATACTACATTGATAGTCTCCTCGACTCTAAGGGTGTCGTGGTTATATACTCTATAAGCTCGACTTATAGTCGAGTATCCTAGAAAGATTCCGGTCATGGTTTTGGATGTAAATTTCCCTAGGTAATCCTTAGTGTTTAGGATATGTACCTTACACCCAAATACCCTAAAGTACTTGATGTTGGGTACTTTATCGTGATAAATCTCGTATGAGGTCTTAAGGTGCCTTTTTACCATAAGGATCCTATTTTGGACATAGCATGTCGTACTCACGGCTTCTGCCCAAAACCTATCGGGTAGGTCGTATTCGTTCAACATGGTCCTAGCGGCTTCTTGTAGAGTTCGGTTTTTCCGCTCCACTAGGCCATTTTGTTGAGGGGTCCTAGGGCAAGAGATTTCATGGTGGTATCCGTTTAGGTTACAGAAGTTGGTGAACCTTTGATTTTCGAATTCACCACCATGATCGCTTCTAAGTCTTTTAACCTTAAGGTTTTTTTTATTCTCGATTAATTTGAATAGATTGATTAATTGATCTAGGGTATCATTTTTATGTTTGATGAACCTAACCCAGGTAAACCTGGAGTAGTCGTCAATTATGACTAAGCAATATTGACTTTTATTGAGTGACTTGGCTCCATGTGAATCGAATAGATCCATATGCAGGAGCTCAAGTACACTTGAGGTTCGTTCTTGGTTAGTTAACTTGTGTTGTGTCCTAGGTTGTTTTCCTTGTTGACAAGCATTACAGATTTTATTAACCAAATTGTTGAGGTTGGGTAAGCCTCTGACTAAGCCACTCTGACTTATCTTGTGGACGAGTCTTGGGTGCGAGTGACCGAGTCGTCGGTGCCACAACCATGATTCCTCTTCCTGTGTCATAAGACATTTGGCTGAGGATTTGATTAAGTTAATTGTATAAATGTTATTTGTCATAGTTCCTTTGAGTATTGTTTTAGCTGTTTTATTTTTTTTAATTACACATTCATTTTCTAAAAATACGACCTTATAGTTATTGTCACATAATTGGCTTACGCTAAGCAGGTTATATTCAAAATTCTCTACAAGTAATACATTTTTAATAACAAAATTTGAGTTAAGCTCGATATCACCTGATCCAATGATTTTGAGCTTGCTGTTATTCCCAAAGGCTACCGATCCTTGTCGTTTGAATCGAAGCTTCATGAATTTGAGTTGATCCCCGGTCATGTGTCGGGAGCAACCGCTGTCCAACATCCATTGATCCTACACACAAGGTGGTTGGATTGGATGTTAGATTTTTTTTTTTAAAAAAAAAAATTGGTTGTAAGTTGTTAAACCTAGGTCATCTCACCTGTGTCTATATGATCAAGCATGTTATACTTATGTGGTTTTTGTGAGATGACTTCCAATTAAGTTGATTAAGTGGATTTAGGTTCAAGTAATTTTATGTTAGATTTGGATTTGACCCTAGGATTGTCAAGTTTACCTTTTCAAGATCATGGCTTCCAGGTCGTGGCGAGGCGCAGAGGCCTTCTTTTATCGGATCATCGACCACTTCCTTAGACAAAGCCATTTTCAAGAAAATGATGACTTGACTCACCTAAGACTATTTCCTAGTCTAACTGGATATTTTTGAAAAGAGGCTCCCCGAGGCTCAATCTTTTCAAAGAATTTTAGTTGGTTATGTTTTTGAAAAGAGGCTCCCCGAGGCTCAATCTTTTCGAAGAATTTTAGTTGGTTATGTTCATGTTCTAAGTGAGTTCACAAGTTTTAAAGCACAAACTTTCTAAGTTAAAGCATGCAATTTCTAAGTTAAAGCACAAACTTTCTAAGTTAAAACATGCAATTTCTAAGTTAAAGCACAGACTTTCTAAGTTAAAGCATGCAATTTCTAAGTTAAAGCACAAACATATTTTGTACTGGCTCCCCCTAGACCGTTGAATCGGTTCAGTCTATCCACATACTGGATTTGGTCCTTGGGAATCCAGTACGGGTTGGATCCTAGAGTTGAAATCAAAAGGTTCTTAGGGACCCATGCTTGGACATGTTTCCTATGTCGACTTACAATCGACATATACGACCTATTAGTCGTGTTTGAGTTAAACCCTAGTCTAGCCTTGTTGTACACGGCCCTTTGAGATCCAAGTAGGAGGTCAAGTCCTTTGGATCCCGAAGTGAACCTTTCCAACGTGTTCCTAAGATCTTCGACTTGACTTTTCAAGAGTGAGTTCTCAACTTCGAGTTTTTCAACCTGAGTTGAGTCCTTCTCTTGAACTCGACTAGTCGAAGAGGTTAGGGAGACCTTGTGTTTGAAAAGTTTGACCTCCTCAACCAGGGTCTCGAGCTTGGACTCAGATTTAACTAATTTCCTAGACAAAAACCTAACTGTATTTTGTAAAGTATTAAATAAAGTTCGACTAACTTTAAGGGTATCTTTTGAACCGGATGCGTATCCGTGGCTTAACTTGAAGGTAGCTTCGTAGTCCGAGTCATCCTCAGATTCTGACTCAAGTTCAGGTTCGGTCTCCGTGTCTGACTCAATTGATTTCGCCATGAAGACGTGGTCTTCGTCTTCTTCGGATGACGCTTCTTCCCATGTCGCGTTGAGGGCCTTCTTGTGCTTAGGTGCTTTGTGGTTGAGCTTGGGGCACTCGGACTTGATATGTCCAAACCTGTTACACTCATAACACCTAATATTAGAACTTTTAGGCTTACCTTGGTTGGGTCGAGTCGTGGTTCGCTTTCGTCCCTTGGCTATCCTTCGAGCTAGGTTCATTAGCTCGGCAGTCAATTCCGGGTCAACTTCTTCTTCGGACTCGTCTTCCTCCTCGGTTGGTAGTGGCTTGCTTGCGATTTTCTTCTTCTTTGAACCTATAAACAAGGCTATACCCCTCTCGGGTTCCGAGTTGGACTGCTCATGTAATTCGAAATCTGAGAATAATTCATCTAACCTAATTTTAGAAAGATCTTTGGAGACCTTGTAGGCATCGACCATGGATGCCCACAAGGTAGTCCTCGGAAAAGAGTTTAGAACATACCTTATAAGGTCACGGTTTTCGACCTTTTGCCCGATTGCGTGTAGGTTGTTGACTATGTCTTGGACACGGGCGTGGAGTTGCGTCGCAGACTCGTGTTCCTACAATTTTAGTGTGTACAATTTATTGAATAAAAAATCGCGTTTGCAAACCTTAGCTTGATTCGATCCTTCGTGTAACTCGATTAGTTTTGTCCAAAGATCCTTTGCGCTTATGAAGGGGCCGACGCGATTTAGCTCCTCCTTGGATAGGCCGCATTGCAGGATTTGTGTTGCCTTGGCGTCGGCTTCGACTTGTCATTTTGTCGCAATGGTCCATTGATCATAATCCAAGGAGTCACCCACTTCATTAGTTGGAAGTGTGAAACCCGTTTGGATTATGATCCACATCTCGATTTGGGTTTTGAGAAAGCATTCCATCCGACCCTTCCAATAACGGAAGTCATCTCCATTGTAAAACGGAGGTCGGACGGTGCTAAAACCCTCGAGATGGGCCATTAGAACAAAAGACCGAAGGAGACGAAGACGAAGAAACTAGCAATGACAAAAACACAAAAAAAAAGTACCAAGACTCGCGTCTTGGATTAGTAGTGCGGGAGAAAACTTAACAAAGCGAAATAAATAGAAATAAACAGAATTAAAAGAACAATAAATCTGTAAAAATGGCTTGATTGGTGGTTTCACCAAATCTTAGCAACCCCCGGCTCAGATACCAATTGTTGGATCGATGCGGTTCGCGGGGGGTGAATAGCGAAAAACCTTTTTCTTTCGAATTCGTTTCAAGACAAATATACGCAGCGGAAATGTAAATGAAACAAAAAGAGACAAGTTTATTTTTTACTTGGTTCGTAGCCTTCGGCTACTACTCCAAGGCCCTAATGGTCCTAGACCGTGTACGGAGGGCAATTCACTAAAACACTCCTTCTCGTTAGAGGTAGGAGTTTGACGATTACAAAAAAAAACTTTCGAAGCAAAATGATAGAGAGACAAACCCTCTCTTCTATTAAAGTAAAATGCAACGATAGAAAAACCTCGAGTAAAAGAGATGCAATATTGAAAACAATAACAAGGATTATACCAACAACTAAAAAGAAAGACCTTAAGCTAGGGTTGTTGGCAACACTTCGTTGTCGTAGAGTCGTCGGAGAGTCGCAGCGTTGCGGAAGCTTTTGAGCACTTAGAATTGATTCTCAAACCCTAGGTTTGGCCATCCTTTTATAGCCTTTGAGCCCCTTTTCGAGAGGAACCCTAGCCAATCACAATTGAGCACCACTCCCCTTGAAATTTGGTGATAAACCTTGACTCCTCGAGGCTGATCCTTTGACCATCCCGATCGATGGCAAAGATCGGGCCGAGGTCGACCTTCGCAATCAATCGCTTGACGACGAGTCCTCCAAGCTGGCTGTCGACTGATGCTAGCTGCAAGGCAAGGTTAGCTCAAAGAAAACATTATTTCGATGGCCTTCGACCGTCCGATCTTGACCTAGACCATCTATGGGATGTCTTTGGTCGGATCTACGCTTAAGATCATCCCCGTAAAGAGGATACGAGCTCACTTACGCTCGCACACACGAGCTTACCTCGATACTTACATGTTGCTTTTGCTTCCGTCCTTCCACTCGATTCCTTCGGCTCCCTCCGAAGTCACTCGAGTGTCGCCCGACCACCGCGGCTTCCTCCGGGTGTCGCTAGCCTTCAGCTCCAGCTATAGCAATTTACTGCACACTCGATTCAGCTCGTGAGATAATGACATGAGCTTAACTTTGTATCGTTTGCTATAATCAAAACTCAGGTTCGACTTAGGTGCCTACTGCACCAACAATGATGACTTAACTTACCATAGAACGAGGATCCTCTAAGAAGATTCGCTTAGCACGTGCACGAGAAGCTAACTTAGTAAATTTTTTAGAACATATCTATTTTGATTTGATTGAAAATACCTGATAAATGTAGTTAACAAGCTAAGTATGAGGCAATGCCTTTTTTTAAAAATTTTATGGCACTTTGCTTGAGGAAAAGCAAAGACTTAAGTCTAGGGGAATTGATGTGAGCAAAATATATAGGGTTTTAGGAGTAGTTTTTTCTCTCATCCCATTGCATTTTATATTTGATTCTTGCATATTTCACTTTATTTTGCATGCATTTTCTATTTTCTGGTGCAGAGATCTGCTCTTTGTATTCTTGTGTGCAGGACAACATTCTATGAGGAAAATGACACACTTTTGGAGTGAAAAGAAGGCATTTGGTAGCTAGAACAGAAGGACACACACCCTGGCCCAGTGAATCCACACGGCTCGCACCCTAGCACCACACACGACCTAGCCGTGTGAATACACACAGCCGTGTGGCACAGGGCAATTTTGATGTGATTCAGTTATTTTCCAGGTTTTTGGGAGATCCGGTCTGAAGTCTATATAAAGGAAGCTACGCCCAAACCCTAGGGGAGAGGAGAGGCACGACGGCCGGGACAACACTCTGATGCCCTAAAAAGCTTCAGGAACTAGCAACGGGGAGGAAGAAGGTTGCTCGAGGATCAAGTTCTGCACATCAACGCTTGAGAGGAGAGCCAAAGTGCACTTTAATTCACGTTCTTTGCGCAGTTTACATTGTTTCTATGAATTCTAATATGCTTTGTGTTTCTCTTCTCGTATTTATGGAGTAGATTCTCCTATTCTAGGATTAGGGAGTAGTTTGTGTGCGTAGAACATGTTATTTCAAATATATTTCTGTTCTTAAAATCATATTTACAATTGGTGATTGTTTAGATCAATAGCTATTTGTTTTGGTCTTCTATTTACTGTGTGTAGCTGATACGAGGGGTGACAGCCCTCGTATCAAAGATTTAGGAGAATTAAGGAGGAACCTAGGGGTTGGCCTCATCTTCGATAACCGTAGATTGAAGGGTGCGATAGAGTCAAAAACGGTACACGTTCCAACTTGTCATAGGGATTGAATCAACATCCTCATATTGCCTATCCCGTTATAAAGCCAAGGGTCAACCTGGTATAGCAGAGGTAGTTCTCGATAGAAGTGAAGGCTCATCGGGGAAGTGTATGATGTCCCTTAAACAAGACCATACTTAGATGTCTAGATAATACCCAATTGATAGCATGTTCTACGACACACAAGAGAAATCAAAATCCTAGAATTCCCTCAAAAGACTCGTAGAAACCCTTCTCTTCATCCGTATGACACCGTACTAGAGTTAGGACCACCGACAACCCTCATCATCACAACCATTAGAACGGAACTCCGAAAAATAACATCCACTAAACCAATCGGTACTCGAATCTTAGTCCCTGTGGGATCGATAATCTTTTTATTACTTGACGACATCCGTGAACTTACTGGCATTGAGCACGAGTGCGCACTTCGAGTCCTCGAAGGTTCCCGTCACGAGATTTGAGGTCACGTTCGCGTGCATCACTCCTCTGACCATCCCTAATTAGATCAGGAAATACACTAGTCAATTGAGAAATACATAAACTGTTGTGAAACTGCACATACTACTCAATATTATATTTGAGCTCTAAACCAACTGCCCTGACCATCCCTAGTGAGCTCAGGATATACCATGGCCAATAAAGAAATACATAAACTTCTCTGCACAACACAAAGTACTCCAACACACCTAATGCTCTGTAAATACAAAGAAGCACTCTGAAAAAATACTAAGTATTCTTCCTTAGCTAAATAAAATCCCAACCCCACCATAAGTTCCCCCTCTTTAGTAAAACTAAAGAGCAAAGTCGAATGAAGTTTTACAAATATCCACTAAAACTACTGTACTAAACTCAAGCAAGAAAAATATTATACTATACTTAACTCAAGCAAACAAAATATTTTATCTTAGCTAAAAAAAATCTGAACCCATCATAAGTTCTCCCTCTTTAGTAAAATTGAAGAGCAAAGTCGAATGAAGTTTTATAAGTATTCATCTGTCATTAAGTGTAGAACTTGAATAATTTATCATAGCCTTCAAACTGTCCCATTAGGCATTAGGCCCAAGAAAATTTTACCTAGCCACTATAGCGGGCTATTATAATCCCACTGGGAGAGTGTAATTACCTAGCTCTTAGACTGTTATATTAGGCGTAAAGCCATGAAATTTTATTTGGCCACTATAGCGAGTTGTTAAAAGAGTGTAATTATATATCCCTTAGGCTGTTATATTAGGCGTAAAGCCTTGAAAAATCATCCACCCCTTCAAAAGAATCACACTTTACATTAGGCATAAAGCCTTGAAAAAATCACCCACTTCCTGCAAAAGAAGCACACTTTAAGAAAATTTTACTTTTTTGAGAAGAAATACAAAACTCCTCTTAATAATCTTTTCCTCCTCTCGTATGTCCTTTTTTACTTCATTCTCTTTCCCTTCCTTTTTTTTTAAAAGAACCACCCTTACTTATCATTCAACATGCCCTGCCTTTACTTCTTAGAAACCCTATCCTCCTTCATCTCGACACCTTCTCAACTCTTGCAACCTTCTCCTCCTTCAATGGCATCTTCCTCCACTACCCTTCCTTGGTACGAAACCACCCCCAAGTCTACTAACTCTCAACCATACCTTCTTTCACCACGAACCAAATTATATCCCGAAAGGTTTCTCTGCCATTATCCCGGCTCTGCACTAGCGACTTCACCAATCCCCCACTAGCACCAGCACCCTCTTCATAGGTCAACTCAAAGGAGGCCTTCAACTCCCCATCCCCAAACCCTTCTTCGACATCCCATCTTCCTACAATCTGTCCATTAACCAACTAACCCTCAATTCCTTCCGCATCCTCACCGGAACCCTAATCATCTTCAAACACCTCAACATCCCTCAAACTCCCCACATCTTTCATTGTTTATACCAACTCAAAATGGAAGATATTGGCATCTTCTACTTCATGGAACGTCGAGATTGCCAATTCCTCACTAATATGCCCACTTCCCAGAAAGGATGGAAATACCTATACTTCTTTGTCCCTATGAACACAGTCCTACCTTTCTCCCTAACCTAGAGAACTGCCCTTCCCTGACTCCTCATGCTCAAAGGAATCAAATCCTATTACAATTTCTCTTTCATTTAACCCCTATTCTAAAGCAAACAATTCGGCATTGCTTACCTTTTACAAGAACCTATCCATCCTACTATGGGTTATCTCCCCTTCCCTCCTCTTAAGCTCGTCCCATAGGTAAAACATTACTTATTGTGTAGTTATTTTATTCTTATTTCCAAATGATTACTAACATATACCCATCTTGAAGAAGACATGATGCACAAGGCCATTGCTAGAGCCCTAGCAAAGAAATAGAAGAAATGAAAAACTTCTACCATAGCTACATCTTCCCGCTGTAAAAGACCTTCATCATCCTCTGTAAGTATTTCAATCCACACCAATTACTATATCCAATTCTATTTAACATCTAAAAATATCCTATATAAAAATTAACACCCTCTTGTAACAGATACCTTCTACATTTCAGGACACCCCCATATTAACCATCAAAAAGCTAGGAAAACTTCCCTTTTCAATTCCTCCCTCTCATCTAGAGTATATTCCCCCACATCCTTCATCAATTCCACCTTCTCAAAAATTGCCCCTTACAGAAGCATCCACTTCATTTCCCAACCCCTCTTATACCCCTATCAACCTCTCCTCCTCTCCTTCCTCAACCTCTTCTACAGATGATATTCCCTTTGCCTCCCTTTTTCCTACTACATAACATCGTCATTTATCCCCTACTTCTAGTGTAGGGATTGATGTGGTCGCATTAGAGGGGGGCGGTTCTTCAATTTCGTCGTTTGTTAGCGTGCTCGTCTACAACGATGTTAGTGTGCAGAGAAATACAAATAGAAATGCACAACAAATACAAAATCACACAAAAATAAAATGATATAACATGGTTTGGAACCTAGGGTTCCTACTCCATGGGTTGAGCTTAAGTAAGCTCTAGTGATGCACACCACCAATAATAACTCCTTCACTGTGACACACCGAAGGTGGAAAAATCTCTTACAATAATCTTACAACAATAAAAATGAAGATACAAGCAAATAAAAAGGAAATACAACAACAATGTAAAGAGCACTTTACAAGAACTTAAATGCTTTGCTTGCTTGATCATTGCTTTGAAAGGCCCTTGAAGATCTAGAATGCAACAGCAATTCTATCCCCAAAATCGCTCTAAAAACTACTGTAAAATTCTCCATCTTGAGCTCCTTTTATAACCTGTGTTGTTGGATCGTAAAAAGAGCGCTAGAGGGGGGGGTGAATAGCGCACGAGAATTCTTTTCGTTTGTTATATAAAACAATTATAAGAGTAAAAATGCAGCGGAAATGTAAGAGACATAGATTGGTTTTAGTTGGTTCACAGCCTACCGACTGCTAATCCCAGGCCCTAGTGGTCCGAGACCACGTACAGAGGGCAATTCACTAAAATGTCTCCTCCTCGTTGGAGGTAGGAGACGACGATTACAAAACCTTGAAAAGCTCGAGGTAGAGACACAAACCCCCTCTCCTCATTACAATAAAAGCTCAATAAACGAAATGAATTACAATATTAAAGAAGATGATAAACTAAAGTTATACCAATGACTAGGGAAATAGAGGTTGAGTTCGTGTCATCGGCGTTTCGACAGCGCTTCATCATCGTAGAGTCGTCGTAGAAGAGTAGCATTGCGGAGGCATTTGGAGAGCTTGAATGATGACTAAAAGGGGTGAAACCCCCCTTCTTTTATAGCCTTCCAACCCACTAGACATTGAGATCAAGTTCTATCAACAAAGGCCTCCTCACCCTAAGATAAGGGGATAAAGTTTGACTCTCCTCGAAGCTGGAATTTGAATGGCAGTCGACTGATTAACCTTATCAGTCAACTGATGCCACCAGTAGTTCCGACTGCCAATAGCCAACAATCCATTGTTGCTAGGGTTTCTTGCTGCAACAAAAAATTAGCTCGAAAATGAAAGCAATATAAGTGAATTTGATGGGATCGCCGCCTAAGGATGTCCCCGTACAGAGGACCCATCCTTACTTTCACTCACTCACACAAGATTACCTTAGGTCCTTTTGTTACTTGCAGCTTTCCTTCAGGTCTCCACCTGAGTTCTTCAGCTCCCTCCGAAGTTCTCTCGGTGTTGCCCGACTACTATGGTTTCTCGACTAGGAATTCTTCGGGTGTCACCGACCTTCAGCTCATCTTAACTATTCTTGCACACTTGGTTCATCTCGTTAGACAACAATATGAACTTAACTTTGAGTCTTTGCCATAATCAAAACTCAGGTTCGATTATTTGGTGCCTACTGCACCAATAATTTCTCCCTTTTTTATCTATGGCAAACTAACACAAAGTTAAGGGAAATTTAAAACATAAAACAAGTAAAGTAAATTATATGCACTTTTTCGAAAACTCCCCCTTAACCCTAGGTGAGTTTTGAAAGAGATTTTTAAAATTAAATTTTTGTTACTCCCCCTTAACTTTTTCTCTTCTCCCCCTTTTGCCATGAATCAAAAAAATATGGGATGTTTATATTGGTTCGAGGTATATCCCTCTGCCCCAACAATTTAATAAGTTTTTTCCTAAAACATTTATAATTTTCAAAATACTTATAAGTTTAAGGAAAATTTAAAGATTTGTAATATAATCCTTAGGATTAGTTTGCTCTCCCCCTTAGTCAAATATATGAAGTATAAGAGATGTAGGGGGCGCGAAACTTTTGGCCTAGAGAGTTGTATATATACATTGTATTATCCGAACAATGTTATGATTATTCTTTAAGTGCAATAGTTGAAAAAAAAAGGTAGCATTTTGAAAAGGTTATGTTTTGTGTATATTATTCCTTAACAACTCACTCATTCTATGTCTCAGAATGTGTTCACCTTATGGGTACGTTTGGTTGGGGGTTTTTGTTGATAACCTTGTTAGGTTAACAACAAAAACCTTGTTCGGTTTAGGTTATGAACAATTATATAGTAATTGTTCATTACCTGGTTATCAACAAAAATCTTTTTAGGGGGAATCAAAAAACCTTGGAGAACCAAGGTTTTTGTTGATTCCCGGGGTTAAGGAAATTTGTTTCCAATATTAAATGTTAATTTGTCAAAACTCAATCGATTTGTCGCCCATCGCCGCACGTCGCTCGTCGTCGCCCGTTGTCGGTCGTCGTCGCCGCCCGTCGTGGGTCATCGCCCTTCGTTGGCCACCTCCACCCAAGCATCTCTCCTAGCATGTTTGTATGAATCTAGTAATGTGGTTTGACCACATCCATAACTTGATTCTACAAAAGTCATATAATTCAGTGGGAGCATCATTTGATTAAAAGCCTAATTAAATGATAAAAGGAATATGATCTTAATTTTCTGCATTGTGTATGTTGTAGATTACTATGTCGACAAACACGAACACTCTCTCCCTGCATTGTGTCCTTGAGAAGGACAAGCTCAATGGAACAAATTTTTTGGACTGGTACAGGAACCTGAGAATCGTTCTCACCCAAGAAAGAAAAATGTACGTTCTGGAGTAGCCCATTCCGGAGGCACCTCCTGCCACTGCCTTGCGAACTGACAAAGATGCTTACAAGAAGCATCAAGATGATGCATTAGATGTGTCATGTCTCATGCTCGCGACCATGAACTCTGAGGCTCATAAGCAACACGAGTTCATGAATGCTTTTGATATGGTTGAACATCTTCGTCAACTCTATCAAGGACAAGAAAGGCACGAGAGATATGAAGTCTCTAAGGCATTGTTTCAATCCAAGATGCAAGATGGGACTCCCGTAGGTCCATATGTACTCAAGATGATTGGGTATGTAGAAAACCTACAGAGATTGGGATTCCCACTTGGCCAAGAGCTAGCCACTGACTTGATCTTGCAGTCTTTGCCATAAAGTTACAATCAATTTGTCATGAATTACAACATGAATGAAATTGATAAGTCACTGCCTGAGATGCTCAGCATGTTGAGAACTACTGAGCTCAACCTTAAGAAGGGAAAATCTGACTCCATTTTGATGGTACAAAAGAAGAAAGGCAAGGGCAAGCCTAAAGGTAAGGGAAAGTCCCAAGCCAAGGGCAAAGGCAAAGAACTGAAACCCAAAGGAGGGGTGGCCAAAGAAGGGGCTTGCTTCCACTGTAAGGAAGTTGGACACTGGAAGCGTAACTGTAAAGCTTACCTGGAAGATCTTAAGAAGAAGAGAAGTGAGACTTCTACTTCAGGTATAAATGTTATAGAAGTCAATCTATCTATTTCTTCATCATGGGTATTAGATATCGGATGTGCATCTCACATTTGTACCAATGTGCAGGTGCTGAAAAATAGCAGGGCATTGACAAAGGGCGAGGTGGACCTACGAGTAGGAAATGGAGTAAGAGTTGTTGTTGTTGCAGTAGGAACTTATGATCTATCTTTCCCACTGGGCATGTACTAGAACTAGATGAATGTTGTTATGTGTCTGCTTTAACTAAGAACATAATTTCGGTTTCTTGTTTGGACAAGAAAGGATTTACATTTATAATAAAGAACAAATGTTGTTCAGTTTATTTAAATGATATGTTCTATTGTAGTGCATCTCTAATGAACGGACTCTACTTTCTAGACTTAGAGAGCCCCATCTATAACATAAGTACCAAAAGGTTCAAGTCAAATGAGTTGAACCAAACCTATCTCTGGCATTGTCGCTTAGGTCATATAAATGAGAGTCACTTATCTCAACTCCATAAGGATGGGCTGCTAGACTCATTTGATTTTGAATCATATGAAACATGCGAGTCTTGCCTTTTAGGCAAGATGACCAAGACTCCCTTTAGTAGACACAGTGAAAGAGCAACAGACTTGTTAGGACTTATACATAGTGATGTATGTGGCCCTTTCAATGTTGCTGCTAGAGATGGTTACAAGTACTTCATTACATTTACTGATGACTTCAGTAGATATAGTTATGTGTATCTCATGACACA
Source organism: Wurfbainia villosa (assembly GCA_025175895.1). Classification (NCBI taxonomy): domain Eukaryota; kingdom Viridiplantae; phylum Streptophyta; class Magnoliopsida; order Zingiberales; family Zingiberaceae; genus Wurfbainia; species Wurfbainia villosa. The sequence continues at coordinate 15,800,616 of CM046000.1, read as the reverse complement.
TAAATCTGAATCCTTTGAAAAGTTCAAAGAATTCAATAATGAAGTACAAAACCAGCTTGGCAATAGCATTAAAATACTTTGATCAGATCGAGGTGGTGAATACCTTAGCCATGAGTTTCGTGACTATCTAGCTGAGTGTGGGATTCTATCCCAACTCACTCCTCCTGGAACACCACAGTAGAATGGTGTATCCGAAAGGAGGAATCGCTCCCTATTAGATATGGTACGATCTATGATGAGTCACACGGATCTTCCTATATCCTTTTGGGGATATGCTCTAGACACAGCAGGCTTCACACTTAACCGTGTACCATCCAAGGCTGTGATAAAGACACCATATATGATATGGACAGGGAGAAATCCCAAGATGTCTTTCATGAGGATTTGGGGTTGTGAGGCTTACGTTCGACGTCAAGTCTCAGACAAACTGGAACCCAAAACCGATAAGTGCTATTTTATTGGATATCCCAAGGAGACGAAGGGATATTACTTCTACAATCCTAGTCAGCACAAAGTGTTTGTGGAAAAGACTGAGGTTTTTATAGAAAGGGATTTTGTTTCTAGAAAAACTAGTGAGAGTACGTTCGATCTTGAAGAAATTCAAGATAAGGACAATAGCACTGAGGCATTGATGGAGGTTGAATAGGAACCACAAAGTGTTGTGGGTGATGAGATTGTTACACAAAGAGTTGTGGAACAACCACCTATTCAAGTAGACCTACCTCTTCGCAGGTATAATAGGGTACATCATCAGACTGAGAGATACTCATTTCTCTTGTCTGACCATGATGACGTTATGCTCATTGAGAATGAGCCTACCTCCTATCAGAAAGATGTGATGAGCCCAGACTATGAGAAATGGCTAGAGGCCATGAGAACCGAGATCGAATCCATGTACACCAACCAAGTATGGACTTTGGTTGATCCACCTGAAGGGGTCAAACCCATTGGGTGTAAGTGGGTCTTTAAGAGAAAGACTGACATGGATGGACTTACGCATACCTATAAGGGCCGATTGGTGGCTAAAGGTTTCAAGCAAATTCATGGTATTGACTATGATGAAACCTTTTCTCCAGTGGTGATGTTTAAGTCCATTCGGATCATGCTTGCTATTGCAGCATACCACGATTATGAGATCTGACAGATAGATGTCAAAACCGTGTTTCTAAATGGAAACTTACTCGAGGATGTGTACATGACACAACTTGAGGGTTATGTAGATCCACAGCATACTGGGAAAGTATGCAAGCTGGAAAGGTCCATTTATGGGCTAAAGCAAGCTTCTCGAAGCTGGAATCTTCGATTCGATGATGCGATCAAACAGTTTGGTTTCATCAAGAATGAAGATGAACCCTGTGTCTACAAGAGGGTTAATGGGAACACAGTTGTCTTCCTTGTATTGTATGTGGATGACATACTACTCATTGGGAATGATATCCCTTCGCTACAGTCTATGAAGACTTGGCTGGGGACATGCTTCTCAATGAAGGACTTAGGTGAAGCAACCAGTATTTTAGGCATCAAGATCTATATAGATAGATCTAAGAGATTGCTTGGCCTAAGTCAGAGTACATATATTGACATGGTATTACTACGGTTTGCCATGCAGAATTCCAAGAAGGGACTTCTGTCGATGTCACATGGTGTGAGTCTTTCGAAGACTCAAAGTCCCTCTTATAGAGAAAAGAGAGACTGCATGGATAAGATCCCTTACGCATCTGCTTTAGGATCTATCATGTACGCCATGTTGTGTACTTGTCCTGATGTCTCGTATGCTTTGAGCATGACGAGTAGATACCAGTAAGATCTAGGTGAGCGCCACTAGATAGCAGTCAATAATATTCTTAAGTATTTGAGAATGACTAAAGTATATTTCTTGATATTTGGAGGCGATGAGGAGCTAGCTGTAAAGGGTTACAGCGATGCTAGCTTCCAAACTGACTAGGATGATTATAGATCACAGTCAGGGTTCATGTTTTGCTTGAATGGTAGTGTTGTGAGCTGGAAGAGTTCGAAGCAGGACACAGTTGTTGATTCTACAATAGAAGGTGAGTATATCGCTGCATCTGAGGCAGCAAAGGAGGTAGTTTGGATCCGCAAATTTATTACTGAGCTTTGGGTGGTTCCTAGCATAGCAGATCCCATAGAGCTCTATTGTGACAACAATGGAGCGATTGCACAGGCTAAGGAACCTCGCTCACACCAGCGGACCAAACACATACTACGGCGCTTCCATCTCATTTGAGAGATTATCGATAGAGGAGATGTGAAGATTTGCAGAGTACCCACAGAGACTAACATCGCAGATCCCTTGACCAAGGCTTTGGCATAGAAAAAGCATGATGGTCACACTAGGTCATTGGATATTAGATACTATGGTGATTGACACTAGTGCTAGTGGGAGATTTTTAGTGAAAGCCCTAGAGTCAATCATGTGATGATTGTCGTATGGACTTTATTGTATCATATTCCTATTTATAAAGGCATGATTATTATATTTACTTGTATTGGTGCCAAATAAACTAAGTATAATAACATCCTTGAGTAGAAGGTTCTTATCTATATCAATCAATTGGTTGAATCGATAATGAGATGATATAGAGAACACTACTTTCAATCATTCCTAGTCAAGTATTAACATTCAGGGACAATGTTAATGCGTAGAGACTAGCATGTAGGTCAACTCGATGACTTGATCTCACAAGTCATGGATATGAGATATCAAGTTGACACATGGGTATGCATTAGAGAATGTATATTGAATGACCCGTCATTAGAAAGTATCATGGATCGTTATATGAGTGTCATATACTTTCTCATGTGACTATTAGTATGATGAACCATGAGGATTAGGTTCATGGGATGAACCAAATTGGATTAAGAGTAATCCAAATTAGACTAATTGAGTTAGACTCAATTTGATTCAAGTGTTGAATGAGTCTAATTTAGATTTGATTCATTGAGTCAATTTAAATTAATGAATAGAGATTCATTAAATCAAATTGACTTGAATCAAGTGGTTAGATTTGATCAACCATGGGAGATAATAGGTCAAGTTTGACTTGACTTGAGAGGGAAGATGAATGGTCAATTTTGACTTGACCAATTGCAATGTCATGGTGACTTGGCATGGGGGCCGGCAATGATGATGTTCCACATCATCATGGACTTATCATGGGGTGCCACCTCATGAGGGAGACCAAGAGCCATTGGCTCTTGGAGTTACATGCATGCATGTAACCCCCACCCAAATAAGTGGCCGACCACTTTTCTTGATGGTGTGATTTTATTTGGTGAGTAACTCCATCTTCTTCTTCCTTGGTTCTTCTTCCTCTCTTGCTCTCCAAAATCCTCATCTTGCCGTGGACATCAAGGGTGCTAGCACACTCTAAGGTGTCTTCTCCACCATTTGTCCGTGTGGATACTTGTAGAGGAGTGTACACTTGACACTCTTCGAGATCTGGCAAAGCTTTTGGATGAGCGGGATAAGCGAAGGGCATCGCTACGAGGGTAACGCTCTCATCTTGTAGATCTAAGGTAGATCTAAGGTTTTAAACACATACATGAATTTAGTTTTTGTTATACTTCGCACAGATCTGTGGCCGGGCTTCCGAGGTTTCCGCAACGCAAAAAGCGGTTTTTGCGGCTCGAAAAATCCAACAGTGGTATCAGAGCCACGTGCGAAGCATGTATGTGTTTTAAATTTATAGTTTTTGTATTAGATATAAAAAATTACAGATTTTCATGTTTCTGTAAATTTCCTATTTTTATAGATTTTTTGGGTATTTTTCTCGAAGAGTCGAAGCAACAAGTGTTGGGACACTTGTAGGCTTCAACCACCGAGAAAAACTCTCCGAAACGGCGAGTTCTCACTTTAGGTTTTTGGGAAAGTGACTTATGTCACTGTAAGATCAAGTAGGGACACTCGTAAAGTTTATTTTTGCGAGTAGGGGCGCTGCCCCTATCCCCGAAAGGGGCCTTGTCCCGTGATCGAGCCCGAAAATCGCTTAGCGGGACCGTTACGGAGATGTGACTCATAAAATTGGGAAAAAATAGAAATAATTATAGAAATTTTCTGTAAAATATATAATTTAGAATTATGTATAATTCTGTGATGGTCATGGCCCAAGAACCCCAATATGATTGGATGATAATGTGTTGTAATTCATAATACGGTCTGCGTGCCGTTTTTGTGGTTGTGCATGTTGTATAGGGTATGTGACATGTGCGTCGTGCCTCTTCTTTTAAAATTCTAGCTGTAAATAGTTTTAAACTCGAATGTAACTCGAGTTTCATGTTTGTAATGTACAAAAATGGAGCGGTGGAAGGTCCACTTGTAGACGGAGTTACGAGGAGGGAGCCGACAACACATGGCAGTCAAAGGAGGCACTTGGTGAAGTCGCTAACCCTAGGTTGACCGTCTGATCTTCTCATTGGCTTGAGAAGATCGTAGTAGGGCCATGACCTAATCGTAATTAATATATATATATATATATATATATATATATATATATTTGTTTTGTTTGTATGTATATGATGCATGCTAGGATATTTTACTTGTATGTTTATGATACATGCTAATATAATGCTTGTATATATGTGATGCATGCTAGTATAGGATAATAAAGGCCTTGATGCATATATGATACACATTCATGATTAGATTAGATCATAATCGAATCAACTCGAAAAATTCCTACCAAGTCTTGATACCCATCACTACCTCGATCATTTATAGTTGTTGAATCTGCCAAAGCAGAGCAACGTATATTATCTTGGTAGGGTGCAGAGGGACAATCTTGGTCCGCCCTATCACGGCTTGGGTTAGAGTAAGATCAATTATATTGAGTAAAACTAGTTAACTCAATTGGATCGAGTAGAACTATAGGCATATTCCAACCGTTGGAAAGATAGGATAAGATCGCATTTATACTAAATCTTGGGCAATTTAGCCAAAGCTAACTCAAGGTCTTTTGTAAATGTGGGTCTTGATCCTATAAACAAGAGTTGCATAGAGATGTAATCGGTAATGTGTTACTCACCGATCATACTAAGTCTTGGGCGATTTAGCCAAAGCTAACTCAAGGCTTAGTATGATGTGGATCTTGTCCCGCAAGAATTATAGCATGTTTGTATGAATCTAGTGATGTGGTTTGACCACATCCATAACTCGATTCTATAAAAGTCCTATAATTCAGTGGGAGCATCATTTGATTAAAGGCCTAATTAAATGATAAAAGGAATATGATCTTAATTTTCTGTATTGTGTATGTTGTAGATTACTATGTCGATAAACACGAACACTCTCTCCTTGCGTTCTGTCCTTGAGAAGGACTAGCTCAATGGAGCAAATTTCCTAGACTGGTACAGGAACCTGAGAATCGTTCTCACCTAAGAAAGGAAACTATACGTCCTGGAGCAGCCCACTCTGGAGGCACCTCCTGCCATTGCCTCGCAAACTGACAAAGATGCTTACAAGAAGCATCAAGATGATGCATTAGATGTGTCATGTCTCATGCTCGCGACCATGAACTCTGAGCTTTAGAAGCAACACGAGTTCATGAATGCATATGATGGTTGAACATCTTCGTCAACTATATCAAGGACAAGCAAGGCACGAGAGATATGAAGTCTCTAAGGCATTGTTTCAGTCCAAGATGCAAGATGGGACTCCCGTAGGTCCATATGTACTCAAGATGATTGGGTACGTAGAAAACCTACAGAGATTGGGATTCCCACTTGGCCAAGAGCTGGCCACTGACTTGATCTTGCAGTCTTTGCCACAAAGCTACAATCAATTTGTCATGAATTACAACATGAATGAAATTGATAAGCCACTGCCTGGGATGCTCAGAATGTTGAGAACTACTGAGCTCAACCTTAAGAATGGAAAATATGACTCCATTTTGATGGTGAAAAAGAAGAAAGGCAAGGGAAAACCTAAAGGTAAGGGAAAGTCCCAAGCCAAGGACAAAGGCAAAGAACTGAAACCCAAAGGAGGGGTGGCTAAAGAAGGGGCTTGCTTCCACTGTAAGGAAGTTGGACACTGGAAGCGTAATTGTAAAGCATACTTGGAAGATCTTAAGAAGAAAAGAAGTGAGACTTCTACTTCAGGTATAAATGTTATAAAAGTCAATCTATCTATTTCTTCATCATTGGTATTAGATACCGGATGTACATCTCACATTTGTACCAATGTGCAGGCACTGAGAAATAGCAGGGGATTAACAAAGGGCGAGGTGGACCTACGAGTAGGCAATGGAGCAAGAGTTGCTGCTGTTGCTGTAGGAACTTATGATCTATCTCTGCCCTCTGGGCTTGTACTAGAACTAGATGAATGTTGTTATGTGCCTTCTTTAACTAAGAACATAATTTTCGTTTCTTGTTTGGACAAGAAAGGATTTACATTTATAATAAAAAACAAATGTTGTTCAGTTTATTTAAATAATATGTTTTATTGTAGTGCACCTCTAATGAACGGACTCTACTTTCTAGACTTAGAGAGACCCATCTATAATATAAGTACCAAAAGGTTCAAGTCAAATGAGTTGAAACAAACCTATCTCTGGGATTGTTGCTTAGGTCACATAAATGAGAGTCGCTTATCTCAGCTCTATAAGGATGGGTTGCTGGACTCATTTGATTTTGAGTCATATGAGATATGCGAGTCTTGCCTTTTAGGAAAGATGACCAAGACTCCCTTTAGTGGACACAGCGAGAGAGCAACAGACTTGTTAGGACTTATACATTGTGATTTATGCGGTCCTTTCAATGTTGCTGCTAGAGGTGGTTACAGGTACTTCATTACATTTACTGATGACTTGAGTAGATAAGGTTATGTGTATCTGATGACACATAAATCTGAATCCTTTAAAAAGTTGAAATAATTCAATAATGAAGTACAAAACCAACTTGGGAATAGTATTAAGATACTTCGATCAGATCGAGGTGGTGAATACCTTAGCCATGAGTTTCGTGACTATCTAGCTGTGTGGGATTCTATCCCAACTCACTCCTCCTGGAACACCACAGTGGAATGGTGTATCCAAAATGAGGAATCATACCCTATTAGATATGGTACGATCTATGATGAGTCACACAGATCTTCCTATATCCTTTTGGGGATATACTCTAGACACATCAACCTTCACACTTAACCATGTATCATCCAAGGCTGTGATAAAGACACGTTATATGATATATAAAGGGAGAAATCCCAAGATGTCTTTCATGAGGATTTGGGGTTGTGAGGCTTACGTTCGACATCAAGTCTCAGACAAACTGGGACCCAAATCTAATAAGTACTATTTTGTTGGATATCCCAAGGAGACAAAGAGATATTACTTCTACATTCCCAGTCAACACAAAGTGTTTGTGGCAAAGACTAGGATTTTTCTAGAAAGGAATTTTGTTTCTAGAAAAACTAGTGGGAGTACATTCGATCTTGAAGAAATTCAAGATAAGGACCATAGCACTGAGGCCTTGATGGAGGTTGAACATGAACCACAAAGTGTTGTGGGTGATGAGATTGTTGCACAAAGAGTTGTGGAACAACCACCTGTTCAGGTAGACCTACCTCTTCTCAGGTCTGATAGGGTACGTCGTCAGCCTGAGAGATACTCATTTCTCTTGTCTGTCCATGATGACGTTATGCTCATTAAGAATGAGACTACCTCCTATCAGGAAGCTGTGATGAGCCCAGATTCTGAGAAATGGCTAGAGGCCATGAGATCCGAGATGGAATCCATGTACACCAACCAAGTATGGACTTTGGTTGATCCACCTGAAGGGGTCAAACCCATTGGGTGTAAGTGGGTCTTTAAGAGAAAGACTGACATGGATGGACTTACGCATACCTATATGGGCCGATTGGTGGCTAAATGTTACAAGCAAATTCATGGTATTGCCTATGATGAAACCTTTTCTCCAGTGGCGATGTTTAAGTCCATTCAGATCATGCTTGCTATTGCAGTATACCACGATTATGAGATCTGGCAGATGGATGTTAAAACCGCATTTCTGAATGGAAACTTACTCGAGGATGTGTACATGACACAACCTGAGGGTTTTATAGATCCACAACATACTGGGAAAGTTTGCAAGCTGCAAAGGTCCATTTATGGGTTAAAGCAAGCTTCTCAGAGCTAGAGTCGTTGATTCGATGATGCGATCAAACAGTTTGGTTTGATCTAGAATGAAGATGAATCCTGTGTCTACAAGAGGGTTAATGGGAACACAGTTGTCTTCCTTATATTGTATGTGGATGACATACTACTCATTGGGAATGACATCCCTTCGCTACAGTCTATGAAGACTTGGCTAGGGACGTGCTTATCAATGAAGGACTTAGGTGAAGTAGCCTGTATTTTAGGCATTAAGATCTATAGAGATAGATCTAAGAGATTGCTTAGCCTAAGTCAGAGTACATATATTGACAGTATTACTATGGTTTGCCATGTAGAATTCCAAGAAGGGACTTCTGCCGATGTCACATGGTGTGAGTCTTTCGAAGACTCAAAGTCCCTCTTCTAGAGAGAAGAGAGACCACATGGATAATATCCCTTGCGCATCTGCTATAGGATCTATCATGTACGCCATTCTGTGTACTCGTCCTGATGTCTCGTATGCTTTAAGCATAATGAGTAGATACCAGTCAGATCCAGGTGAGCGTCACTGGATAGCAGTCAAGAATATTCTTAAGTACTTGAGAAGGACTAAAGAATATTTCTTGATATTTGGAGGCGATGAGGAACTAGCTGTAAAGGGTTACAGTGATGCCATCTTTCAAACTGACCAGGATGAATATAGATCACAGTCAGGGTTCGTGTTTTGCTTGAAAGGTGGCACTGTGACCTGGAAGAGTTCGAAGCAGGACAAATTTGTTGATTCTACAACAGAAGCCGAGTATATCGCTGCATCTGAGGCAGCAAAGGAGGCAATTTGGATCCACAAGTTCTTTACTGAGCTTGGGGTGGTTCCTAGCATAGCAGATCCCATAGAGCTCTATTGTGACAATAATGGAGCGATTGCAGAGACTAAGGAACCTCGCTCACACTAGCGGACCAAACACATACTACAGCGCTTCCATCTCATTCGAGAGATTATCGATAGAGGAGATGTGAAGATTTGCAGAGTACCCACAGAGGCTAACATCGTAGATCCCTTGACCAAGGCTTTAGAATAGAAAAAGTATGATGGTCACACTAGGTCATTGGGTATTAGATACTACAGTGATTGGCAATAGTGCTAGTGTGAGATTGTAAGTGAAAGCCCTAGAGCCAATCATGTGATGATTGTTGTATGGACTTTTTTGTATCATATTCCTATTTATAAAGGCATGGTTATTATATTTACTTGTATTGGTGCCAAATAAACTAAGTATAATAACGTCCTTGAGTAGAAGGTTCTTATTTATATCAATCGATTGGTTGAATCGATAATGAGATGATATAGAGAACACTACTCTTAATCATTCCTAGTCAAGTATTAACATTCAGAGACAATGTTAATGCGTAGAGACTAGCATGTAGGTCAACTCGATGACTTGATCTCACAAGTCATGGATATGAGATATCAAGTTGACATATGGGTATGCATTAGAGAATGTATACTGAATGACCCGCCATGAGAAAGTATCATGGATCGTTATATGAGTGTCATATACTTTCTCATGTGACTATTAGTATGACTATTAGTCCTTGGATCTGAAGTCACCATGGTTCCCTACATAAGAAGTTGCATACTTTGGCTTCGTCAAACGTCACCCGTAAATGGGTTAATTATAAAGGCGATTACTGGGTATGTAACAAATTATGTGGAGGGATGTGAGTGATGTAGATGGGATCTATCTAAAGGTAGTAAACTTCGCTTCCCACTTCAACTCGGTCGCTTGTTCATGGCGATCCCATCGACGTCCCCAGATTAAAAAAATTTAATCCTAGACAAAGAGATCACCCAAGCAACTATTTCATCGTCGTGCTATTCGATTAGAGTAGTCACTTGAACAAACTTGTTGTTCAAGCAACCAACCTCTATTCTACGAATAGCCACAGAATAGACGATGTACGGATCGTCGAATTTTGTATTTATATTCGGGGTCCAAGTATATTTAGCCACAATACAGAATATTTAACATTCATATAATTGAAGAACAAATATAGACAACTTACAAAAGAATATAAACAAACGTTATACCTCTTGGTCTTCTATTGTATGTCTTTCCTCTTTTTGGACATCGTGTGGGCGACGATCTACGAAAAGTTGAAGCTCCTAGATCACCAATCTTCCTTCCTTGCTCGCTCCGAACAAGAGGAAGACTAAGAAACAAAACCCTTCTCCTTCCTTTTGCCAACTAACAAACACCAACCTAGGTGCTTGCCGTCGGCCAACAAGGAGAAGATGATGAAGATAGTTGCCGACCAAGAGCTCTAAAGGAAGACCCTAAGCCTTGTTTCCATCGGCCAAGGAGAGGAGAAGGACTAGGTTTGGACGCTGGCCAAGGGAGGGAAGAAAGAGATGAGCGCCAGCCACCAAGGAAGAAGAAGAAGAGAAGAAATAATTTCCTTATTTGGTGACCGCCCAAGCCTTCAAACCCTAAGCCTCCCAAACCCTAATCCTATCTCAATAGGAATTCTTCTTGCCGCCCACCCCATACTCTCCTTTTATAGAGTTAGGGATATACCTTGTTTTAATCTCCACCATTGGTTCTAGGGATTTAATCTCAATCATCGGATCTAGAGATTTAATCTCAACCTTTGGATCTAGAGATTTAATCTCTACCTTTAGATCTAGAGTTTTGTTTTCAACGATTGGATCTAGACTGTAAGGATGTATACTGAAAAGTCTATCTTTTGTATGAACATTTTTATTTTGAAATAAGAATCACATGATCATTGTTTGCATATTTTTATGGTTATGCAATATTGTCTATTACTTTACATTGTAGATAACATGGTGTGTGGTGTCACACAGGAGATCATGTTATCGGCCCCTTGAAAAGTATATGTAAAGGCTCACAACCGAGATGACTTTGGACAAACCATCGGAATGGTTGTAGTGTGATTTGGTGTTGGTTTGTCTTGACCATAGAATAACACTAGTGCACTTTGTGTGTATTGAGCAGGACCGACTTAGAGTGATTTGATTTATTGCTAACTACATAATCGAATCGGACCTCAGATATTATTTAGTACATGCTCTTAATCCCGATATAATAACGGGCACATATACTTACTACTCATCTCTTTGATTTACCAATGAGTGAGATTTATAGATTAAATCGATAGGCTCGGTAAGTTGGGAGATGATATTATTTATATGGTATGTCGTTGATTATAGGAGGAAATCGTGTCCTATATATTAGGATGATGATGTCCCCTTGAGGAGCTCATAAGGTTCATCATGTAAACCCTACAGGTGGACTTGGTCGGGCATGATGAAAAGGTTGAGTGGTACTACTCAAACAGTTAGATATTGATTAATTAATGGTCAGTAAATTAATTAATCGACGGACATTCAAGATCTTAAACACGGAGAGAAAATGTACAAATAATATATGGAGCCCATATTATCATATGGGGATTGGTGAGGTAGATCAATGATGATCCTTTAGTGGATTGGATCATCATTAGTGGATCGGACTTTATGTGGGATTGATCCATGGGTGGCCAAGATCCAACTCCTCCTCATGGTCCCTAATGTAGCCTATTAACACCTCATGAAGCTTAGATCCAATGGATAGAAAAAAATCTAAGATCCATTGGTAGAAATTAAATCTCTAAGATTCGACGGTTGAGATTAAATCTCTAGATCCGACGGTTAAGATTAAATCCCTATAACCAATGGAGGAGATTAATTCATGACTTATCCCTAACTCTATAAAAGGAGGGCATGGGAGTTGGTGTGAACTACAATGAAAGGAGAGCTAGGGTTTGGGCGGCAAGAAGGAATCCTAGTTGAGATAGGATTAGGGTTAGGGTTTGGAGGCTAGGGCGGCACCAAATAAAGAAGGTGATTGTTTCTTCTTCCTCCTCTTGTGGCTGGCATCCAGATTGGTTTCCAGCCCCTGCTAGGCTTTGGACGGCGCCCAAAAGGCCCTACTTTCTTCTCCTTAGGTGGTGGAAACAAGCTATAGGGCTTCCCTTGGTGTCTTGATTGTTTTCCATCATCTTCTCCACCTTCTAGTTGGCCGGCGACAAGGGGATTGTATGTTCCTTGTTGGTTGGTTTTAGGGAGGAGAAAAACCTTGTTTCTACTCTTCCTCTTACTTTGGAAGAGCAAGGAAGGAAGATTTGCGATCTAGGAGCTTCGACTTTTGGTAGATCGTCGCCCACACGACGTCCAAAAGGAGGAAGGTCATACATTAGAAGATCGAGAGGTATACCTATTCTACTTTCTTCTTTTGTTTGTTGCTTGTTTTTGTTTTTCAATTATAAGCATGTTATAAATCTATAAATGGATAAATAATACTTGGATCCCGAGCATAAACACAAAAACTAGCGATCCGGACATCATCTATTCCGCGGCTACTCGTAGAATAGAGGATGGTCGCTTGAACAACTAGTTTGTTCAAGTGACCTCTCTAAATGAATAGCACGACGATGACTTGGTGGTTTGGGCAATCCCTTTTGTCTAGGATTAAAAATTTTTAATCCAGGGACATCGAAGGGATCGCCATGGACAAGCTACCGAGGTGAAGTGGGAAGCAAAGTTTCCCCTCACGGACTCGATAAGCAAAACCCTTCAATTGGTATCAGACCAAGGTTTCCGATTTTGTGTGTTTAGGATTTGGTTAATTTTTATGCACTTTTTCATATATTATATGTGCCGGATAATAGTAGGATATGCGTAGTTTAACTCTTTTGTTGCAGGCATAAGATCAGACTATTATGGCCATATGTGTGTATGTGATTGTATATGTGTAAATATTTATTTTTTTGAATCCTCGGGGTTGACGAGGCTAGTATTTGATTTTTTGTAAATTAGATACGGCATTGTTTAGCCACTCTTTATTTTATTTTACTTTCGATCTAGATTTCATGTACACTCTCTCGTGGAGTATAGGATCGATGGATGTAAATTAAAATAGGTTTTAGTCTCGGCTCGGATCTCCGGATGGCTCGTACATGGCGTAGGAGGAGCGCACGAGATGGTGATGCGACGGGAATCATATTGAAGACAAAAGCCATAATAGTTGGAAAATAATTTATTTTTCATATTTATTGCTTTTTATTTGATATGCATGTCATAGGCTAGGAAAATTTTTCAATTTCAAATTGCTAAGTGGGAGAGGGAATTTTTTAAAATTCCCACGGCCTCCATTACGATTTGACAAGTGATGCAAACAAACTTGCGCGTTGGCTCTGAGTGCCTTCCTCCCCATCGGATGGCTTTGTTTGCGGATCACAAGGTCGAATATGGTTATAGGAAATTATTAAGGAGTGTGTCTACTTGCCTATCGTAAGGTACATAACCCGAGATAATTACCTTAGTACCGAGTAATGGTGAACACTTAGATACAAATATAAGTATCCTCCCCATCGGAGTCACTGCTTTTATTTGTAGGGCCAAAGAGGAACCAACTATTAATTTTACTTGTCAAAAAGTTAGGTTGACAAGATTGTAAAATTAATGGGTAAAACTTTCTCTTATAAATGTAGAATTCGTATACGTCCACACTATCGTGGCATACGATATTCTGGGTGTTTTGAGGTGTTGGTTGATTTTAAAATTTTATTATTTGAGGAATCAATAATTTTTTGAAATCTAATGTTTTGATTTATGTGATTCTTAGGTTTTTTTTCAAAATGACTTTCAACCCACTTGCTGTGATACTGAAAGAGAACAAACTTACTGGACCCAACTATGTAGATTGGAAGAGGAATCTAGACATTGTCTTGACTGCTGAGGAATACAAATATGTACTCCTCGAAGAGTACCCTCCCAAGCCTGCAGATAATTCTAGGGAAAAGGAGAGAGAGAGCTATAAGAAGTGGATCAAGGCCGATGAGATGGTGCGGTGTTACATTTTTGCATCTATGTCAAATGTACTGCAACATCAGCATCAAGCCATGTCCACTGCTTATGATATGATGCTCAATCTCAAGGAGCTTTTCGGACACCAGAATCGGCCTGCGAGGCAAGAGGTCATGAGAAACTTGATGATGACCACCATGGTCGAGGGAACACCCGTGAGGGATCATGATCTCAAGATGATGGCTCATTTGAATGAGCTGGAGGTCCTAGGAGCTGAGATCGATGGGGAAACCCAGGTCGATATCATACTCCAGTCTCTGCCTAGGAGTTTTGAGCAGTTTTTCCTCAACTACAACATGAACAAGAGGTTGTATTCATTGGCGGAACTTTTGACAGAACTCCAGGCGACAGAGGGACTATTTTGTCAGAGTGCTCAGGCGCATGTCGTGGTGACCCAGAAGGTTTCTACTTCTAAGCCGAAAGGCAAGAAGAAGAAGAAACAAACCGGGGCGAAGGCGGTGGGAGGTACTCAGGGAGGAGTGAAGAAGCCGAAAGGCAAGTGCTTCACTTGTAAGCAGACTGAACACTCGAAGAAGGACTGCCCCAACCGCAAGAACAAAGGTATATCTTTAGGTCTAGTCATTGAAACATGTTTAGCGATGTTATCTACCGGCACCTGGTGTGTAGATACGGGAGCCACTGATCATGTCTGCAATATTTTGCAGGGGTTCCAGGAAACCAGACGACTGGCTGAGGGGGAGATTACCGTGTACTTGGGCGATGCCACGAAGGTGGCGGCTGTTGCAGTGGGAGATGTTCATTTATCTTTTGAGAAAAAATAAACTTTTGGTTCTTAAGAATTGCCTTTATGTACCCTTATTTTGAAAGAATTTAATTTCAGTTTCTAAATTGTTTATGGATAAATATTTTATTTTTTTTAATGACAGAGTTGTTATAAAAAGGAATAGGGACATTATCTGTTCGGGTGCATTGATAGGAAATTTGTACACACTTGAACCAAAACCTCCCACGATGCAAATTGAAGTTAATAACTCATCTTCTAATTCCAATAAGAGAAAAGAACCTTCGAAGATGAACCAAACATATCTTTGGCATCTTAGTCTTGGTCACATTAACCTAAGCAGAATTCAAAGGTTGATAGCTGATGGACCTTTGGGTTCATTAGTGGTGGAGGATCTCCCAACCTGTGAATCTTGTTGGAGGGTAAGATGAACAAGAGGCCTTTTAAGGCCAAGGGGTATAGAGCCAAAGATGTGTTAGAATTGGTTCATTCTGATTTGTGTGGTCCTATGTCTATCCAGGGTAGAGGTGGTTTTGAGTATTTCGTCTCTTTTATAGACGATTACTCAAGATATGGATACATTTACCTGATGCGCCGCAAGTCTGAATGCTTTGACAAGTTCAAAGAATTCAAGGTTGATGTGGAGAAATGTCAAGGTAAAAGTATCAAGACACTATGATCTGATCATGGTGGTGAGTACCTCTTGGGAGAGTTTAGGAACTACTTATCAGAGGTTGGGATTCAATCCTAATTGACTGCACCTGGCACACCCCAGCAGAATAGTGTAGCAGAGCGAAGGAATAGGACGCTTATGGAGATGGTTAGATCGATGATGAGTTATTCTGACATGCCAGATTCGTTCTGGGGATATGCTCTAAATACGGCGGTGTACATTCTGAACTTGGTACCATCTAAATCAGTGCCTTCTACTCCCACAGAGTTGTGTGTTAGGGATCATTTGGAAGCTAGAGGGGGGGTGAATAGCGTCAATGGAATTCTTTCGCGTTCGTGTCTACAATTTCATTAGCACAGCGGAAATAGAAAGGTAATAACGATAACGAAATAAACAACACGCTAACACAAGGATATAACGTGGTTCGGAACCGCACGGTTCCTACTCCACGGATCGGGTTCGTACGAACCCTAGCGATGCCAATCACACACCACTATAAAACACTCCTTCTCAGAACAATCCGGAGGCGGAGAAACCTCGTACAATAATGATTACAACAATAATCAAAAGCTACAAGCAAATACAATGAAATACAAAGCAAGACTAGTAAAGAAAAACACTTTACAAATGCTCTTGAATGCTTGATCACTAGGTTGATCGAGTAGCACTTGGAGACCCTGAATTGCAGCATCAACTCGCCCCAAATCACCTCAAAGAACCATATTTTTTTTCCTCCATCACGAGCTCCATATATAGCTTCAACCTGTGCTGGAAAAAGTCGATCAGTCGACTGATCGGGACCATCAATCAACTGATGCCACTGTTGTCGTGAGACAACAGCTAGATCCACGCTGGATAAGTCCAACGGAACCTTCATCAGTCGACTGATGGAGCCTTCACTCGACCAGTCGAGTCTCGACTCCATTCTGTGCCCGAAATACCGAGCACCAGTCGACTGATCACACGATCAATCGACTGCTCGAGCCATCAGTCAACTACCAACCTATGGCAGTCGACTACTAGGCCATTACCCGCAGTCAAACCCTACTTGACTAGGTTCAGTCGACTGCCACATGGCACCAGTCGACTGGCACACCTCAAACATGAGGTTTTAACTCAAGTATGGTTCCCCCATACTTGCTAGATCACCCTTAGCCTAGACCTAAGCCTTCTAGCCACCTCCATCAGCCTCACGCCTCTTGGATCCCTCCAAGTCATCCATGACTTATTCATCCATCGCGCTAGCCTTCAGGTGCTTCCGTCGGCTATGTCATGCTAACGGTGTCTACACCGCCAAGGCACATTGGACTTACACCGCCAAGACTCTGCTTGGACTTTACGCCACCAACCATTGGTCTTATGCTGCCAAGACTCCCGCTTGGACTTTACGTAGCCAATATCAAACCCTTGGACTTCTCAAATGCCAAGACTCAAGCTTGGACTTTCCCTTGCCAACCCATGTTGGACTTTTCATGCCAAGACCCATGCTTGGACTTTTCATGTGCCAAGTGTCCCACTTGGACTTTCCATGCCAAGTACTCAAGACTTGGACTTTACCAAATGACAATTACATTGTCATATGTTTTTGTCGAAACATCAAAACATCACTCGAGTCAAACTCGAGTCCTGGTCAATCGTGACCTGGGCTGATTGCACCAACAATCTCCCCCTTTTTGATGTTTGACAAAAACCAAACAAATTATTGAGTTAGAACACTAACTCAAATCCCTTACCAATTATCCCAAATTGATAAATACTCTCCAAATGTTCTCCCCCAAACATTCTCCCCCTTTTTGACTAACATCAAAAAGGTTTCCTCCCCAAGAGGGTCAATATCTCATGTCCCAATGAGATCTTACAATCTCCCCCTTGGTCCAAAAGTACTTAGGATGCCTACCATCTTCCTAGTGATAAGTCAAATATCACTCAAGAGAGACAATCCCATTTATTCTCCCAATTTCCAAATTGGGTCTCTCAAAAGTCCCATCAATTTCCCAATTGATGTCATATTCTCCCAATAACTTCTCCTCTTCAAGGAGAAAAATACATCCATCATCCCAAGATGGATACCTCCCCCTAAAGGCTTGCTCCCCCTTGACCATTGCACCAACAATGTCCTTGGGCAGTCCCTAAGACAATAGGAACTCTAAACCATCAAAATTAAGGTTAGAAATTCAATATAAAACTTTCCAACACCTTAAAATTGATACAAACCCTAAACACTTCTCCTAATCCATATCCAATGGATTTTCATCCTTCATCATGCTTCCCAAAGCATATCCTAGGGTTAGGAGTGATTAGGGGCCATAACCGTAGCTGAAATCGGGTTAAACAACCTTGGTTATCCCAAAATCAGGCAATCAGTCGAGTGATTCAGAAATCGATCGGCACCTCCATCACCGATCCGCCAATTAATGGCGTCTGACTAATAATCAAATTTCCAATTTGGTTATCAGAATCGAATTTCAAAAAAAATCATAAATAATTATACGTATATCGAAAAATCACGAAATTTGATACGTATAATACCTATGACCAATACAATGGGTGAAAAATGTTTGAAAAATATTTTACCCATAAAATAGAGAAATTGATACAAAATCCAAAAGTGACTAAAAACTTTAAAGTTTAAGCTCACTTTGTATCAATCTCATCAATAGTGATTGCTATCAAAAGATAGACTTCACCAAGGTTTTTCAAAATGATTTTAAAATGTTTTCAAAACCTTATTTTGGATCATATTCCTTGGGCTCAATGTACATGACTTGTACACAAGCTCTCCCAATGATCCACAATTGAAATTAGATGAGTTTTAGTTCATCTAGATGCAAAAACTATTCACCTTGAACTTAACTCATATCCTAGCATCTCACATGTATCTAGGGTGTATAAATACACATATATGTCAATTAGATATGAGATGTGGGTTTTGTTCTCCCTAAACTAGGGTTTCATGCATCTTCTAAAGCAACTCTACTTGATTCCCTTAAAAATGGGACTTCAAGTCATGCCATAGTCCTTAAATCAATTTTAATCAAGTTAATGCATGAATGTATGATCATGGCAGAAATAATAGCATTATTAAAACATGGCCAATGATCATGATGTCATGGCATATGATAAAATTTAAAAACACATGACATTTAAAACCTTAAACCTAAGCATAATCATGACATATAAAAATGATTAAAAAAATATGATGTCATGGCATATGGCAATCAAGGCATGGCAAATAAAATATATAGGTATGGTAATACCTAAATTTTAATATTAATTGTCATTTGATATAATTAAGTATATTTTGCCATATTAACCTAAATTTTTCCAAGTGTGTCAAAAACCCAAAATGGCACACTACGACCTCTAAACCTAAATTGTGCCAATTTGACCATTTTATCAAGCTTCTCAAATAATATTGGCACACCCTAAAATCTTTTAGGATGATAATTCAAATCTAT
The DNA here is from genome assembly GCA_025175895.1 of Wurfbainia villosa. Taxonomy (NCBI): domain Eukaryota; kingdom Viridiplantae; phylum Streptophyta; class Magnoliopsida; order Zingiberales; family Zingiberaceae; genus Wurfbainia; species Wurfbainia villosa. The sequence continues at coordinate 15,781,709 of CM046000.1, read as the reverse complement.
TTCCAAGGTATCCATAACCTTGAAAATAACCTAAAGTGCCACCTTTGCCATTGTTGAGTTAACTACCCATCCATTTAAGGTTGGTACACCCTAACCCATCTAGCGTGAATCAATCACGCTCTTAGGAATCCAAAACCGATTTGAGCTCCTAGGGTTAATTAGGTACTCCCTAGATACCTTCCTAATGACCCTCCTAGGCTTGTTAGCCTTGGTCATTTGGGTCTTACCTAGGTTAACTCTAGGGGTGACTCCCCTTGTAACCTTCTTAGTGGCTTCCCTAGGTTTCCTAGAAACCCTAGCCACTAGGCACACACCATGGTCAACTCTAGGCATGACTTCCCTATTGACCTTGGTCTTCCTAGACCTAGTTAGTGTTCCATAGTCAAATGGAACACAATGATAAGCCACCTTAGGCTTAGGTTTGTGACCCGAACCCTTCTTGCCCTTGGTTGACTTTTGACTTTTAGATCCTAGATGTTGGCTTTGACTTCTTGACCTAGGAATTTGACCATTAGACCCTTTAGATTGATTTTGTATCTTATTTAGAGTCTTTTCAAGTTTCTCAAGCCTTGACCTTAAGGCTTGGTTCTCTAATTCTAATTGCCCAATTTTAGAATTTTGATTTAGACCATGGGCATGGTTCCTCCTAGGCATATGCCTAGTCCATTTAGGGTTAAGGCCTAGATGTTCTCCTATTTTCCTAATTGATTCTCTAGGTAAGATTGATCTTGAGTTATTTGACCTAGGTTTGTCCTTAAATAAGTTGTTTTTAGGGACATTAGTCCCAAATTTCTCCCTATTTCCTACATGGACTCTCTTAGCTCCAAAGCAAAAATATTTATTCCTATTAGCATGCTTTTCATAAATTGCAAGAGAATTAAAGTTCCTAGCATGCTTTTTAGCATTTAAATTAAAAGATGCATTACTAAAATGTACCTTAGGGTTAGCCTTAGCTCCCCCTACTTGTGATGCTTCTTCTTGGGTCTTTTTGCTCCCCCTAGGACATTGATTCCTATAATGTCCTTTTGAATTGCACTTGAAGTATATGATGTGCTCCTTGCCTTTAGGTGTTGGGGAACCGACATCCTTGACTTTTGGTGCCGGTGGAGCTTTCCTAATCTTCTTTGGGCACTTGCTCTTATAGTGCCCAAATTCCCTACACTCAAAACACATAATATTATTTTTATTTGAAGTTAGAGTGTTTGAGTTACCTAGGTTAATGGAGACCGGAATTAGATTTTGGGCTCCTTCATCTTGACCGGATGTCGAAGCTTCTTCTTGATGCTCCGGTGTTGAGGAAACTCTAATCTCCTCCTCAATCCTAGAAGTTGATGCTTCTTCCACTTCCTCCACCAACCCAGAAATTGACTCCCTATCAACTTCCGATTCTACTTCCTCCTTGGATGTTGATGATTTCTCAACCTCCAGGTCCTCACTTCCTTGTGAGGATGATGCATTAGCCTCTTCGGTCTCTTCCTCTTGGACCGTTGATGGGCTTTCATGGAGCTTGGCCAAATCGTTCCATAGCTCCTTGGCATCCACATAGTCACCTAGGCTACACAAGAGGTCATTAGGAATTAAATTGAAAATGAATTTGATTACCTTCTTGTTTTTCTCGAAGGCTTGGAGTTGATCTTCACTCCACTTCTTCTTCTTGAGGAATCCTCCCTTTGGTCCTATTAGATAGCTAAAACCCTCCATCAAGATAGACCATTCTTCGAAGTCCCTCATAATTAGGAAGTCTTCAATTCTTGACTTCCATTGCTTAAACCCTTCTTGTCCATAGAAGGTATAGGGGATAGGTGTGTTGATATCCCATCCCAAATGTTCTTGGATTTCCATCTTTTCCTCTAGTGTCTTGACTCCGGGTTGTTAGTCCGTAGAAGAGCCCCGGGCTCTGATACCACTTGTTAGGGATCGTTTAGAAGCTAGACGGGGGGGGGGGGGGGGGTGAATAGCGTCAATGGAATTCTTTCACGTTCGTGTCTACAATTTCGTTAGCACAGCGGAAATAAAAAGGTAATAACGATAACGAAATAAACAACACGCTAACACAAGGATATAACGTGGTTCAGAATCACACGGTTCCTACTCCACGGATCGGATTCGTACGAACCCTAGCGATGTCAATCACACACCACTAAAAAACACTCCTTCTCAGAACAATCTGGAGGCGAAGAAACCTCGTACAATAATGATTACAACAATAATCAAAAGCTACAAGCAAATACAATGAAATACAAAGCAAGGCTAGTAAAGAAAAACACTTTACAAATGCTCTTGAATGCTTGATCGCTAGGTTGATCGAGTAGCACTTGAAGACCCTGAATTGCAGCAGCAACTCGCCCCAAATCACCTCAAAGAACCATATTTTTTTTCCTCCATCATAAGCTCCATATATAGCTTCAACCTGTGCTGGAAAAAGTCGATCAGTCGACTGATCGGGACCATCAATCAACTGATGCCACTGTTGTCGTGAGACAACGGCTAGATCCATGCTGGATAAGTCCAACGGAACCTTCATCAGTCGACTGATCATGACCATCAGTCGACTGATGGAGCCTTCACTCGACCAGTCGAGTCTCAACTCCATTCTGTGCTCGAAATACCGAGCACCAATCGACTGATCACACGATCAGTCGACTGCTCGAGCCATCAGTCGACTGCCAACCTATGGCAGTCGACTGCTAGGCCATTACCCGTAGTCAAACCCTAGTTGACTCGGTCCAGTCGACTGCCACATGACACCAGTCGACTGGAACACCTCAAACATGAGGTTTTAACTCAAGTATGGTTCCCCCATACTTGCTAGATCACCCTTAGCCTAGACCTAAGCCTTCTAGCCACCTCCATCAACCTCACGCCTCTCAGATCCCTCCAAGTCATCCATGACTTGTTCATCCATCGCGCTAGCCTTCAGGTGCTTCCATCGGCTATGTCATGCTAACGGTGTCTACACCGCCAAGGCACATTGGACTTACGCCGCCAAGACTCTGCTTGGACTTTACGCCGCCAACCATTGGTCTTATGCTGCCAAGACTCCCGCTTGGACTTTACGCAGGCAATATCAAACCCTTGGACTTCTCAAATGCCAAGACTCAAGCTTGGACTTTCCCTTGCCAACCCATGTTGGACTTTTCATGCCAAGACCCATGCTTGGACTTTTCATGTGCCAAGTGTCCCACTTGGAGTTTCCATGCCAAGTACTCAAGACTTGGACTTTACCAAATGACAATTACATTGTCATATGTTTTTGTCGAAACATCAAAACATCACTCGAGTCAAACTCGAGTCCTGGTCAATCGTGACCTGGGCCGATTGCACCAACATTGTGGACTGGGCGAAAGCCTAGTCTAAGACATATTCGGATATGGGGCAGTCCACCACATGTGCTGAAGGCAGATGCTGGTAAGTTGGAACCTCGTACAGAAGTACGCATGTTCGTTGGCTATCCCAGGGGAATGAAGGGTGGATTGTTTTATAGTCCTAGAGGATCAAAGGGTGATCGTTAGCATGAACGCCAGATTTCTAGAGGAAGACTATGTGATTAGCTACAAGCCCAAGAGTAAAATTGTTCTGGAGGAGTTAAAAGGGGAAGTCACTTCTTTAGTACCGCCGGTACAAGAAGATATATCACATGTCACTGCACCGCGTGTCACAGAGGATACACAGGTGATACCTCATCGTAGTGGGAGGGTTGTGAGACAGCCTGATAGATTCATGTTCTTGGAAGAATCTTCTGATTTGGTCCCTGGCAAACATGAACCTGATCCCTCGACATATGACTAGGCAATCCAAGATAAAGATGCAGTATCTTGGCAAAGTGCAACGAATGCTGAGATTGAATCTATGGATTCAAATCAGGTCTGGGAGCTAGTAGAACCACCCGATGGTGTAAAAACCATTGGATGCAAGTGGATATACAAAAGAAAGAGAGGAATAGATGGGAAGGTTGAGACCTTCAAAGTGAGGCTTGTTGCGAAGGGGTATACTCAGAAAGAGGGTATCGATTATGAGGAGACCTTTTCGCCGGTAGCCATGCTTAAGTCTATCCAGATTCTCTTATGCATAGCAGCTCATATGGATTATGAGGTGTGGCAGATGGATGTCAAGACAGCTTTCCTTAATTGAAGTCTTGAGGAAAACATCTACATGAAGCAACCAGAGGGGTTCATTGCTAAGGGCAAAGAGCATCTTGTATGTAAGCTTAATCGGTCCATTTATGGATTGAAACAAGCTTCGAGGTCTTGGAACATCTGCTTTGATGAGGTGATCCACTCTTATGAATTTATTCAAAGTCCGAATGAGTCTTGTGTATACAAGAGATGTGACGGAAACGTAGTGGTATTTCTTGTACTATACGTAGATAACATTTTGTTGATTGGCAACAATATCAAGGTGTTATCGGACGTAAGGGTATGGTTCTCCAAACAGTTTGATATGAAGGACTTGGGAGAGGTGGGACACATCCTTGGGATCAAGGTTATAAGGGATCGCAGGAAAAGGATGTTGTGCTAATCCCAAGCTTCATACATAGACACGATTATGGAGCGCTTTAGCATGCTGAACTCCAAGAAGGGTTTTCTACCTTTCAGGCATGGAGTTCCTTTATCTAAGGAGATGTGTCCTAGATCATCTGAGGAGATAGAGGAGATGAAGGTGGTTCCTTATGCTTCGGCAGTAGGAAGCCTCATGTATGCGATGCTCTGTACGAGACCAGATATCTGCTTTGTCATGGGCATGGTCAGCAGATATCAGAGTAATCTAGGACAGGGACATTGGACTGCGGTAAAGCATATATTGAAGTACCTAAGAAGGACTAGGGATTATATGCTGGTTTACCGGGCAGACCAATTACTCCCTGTGGGTTACACGGATTCTGACTTCCAATCTGATAGGGATAACAGTAAGTCTACCTCAGGTTTTGTGTTTACTTTGGGAGGTGGAGCCATTGTATGGAGGAGTGTCAAGCAAAAATGCATGGCGGACTCCACCATGGAAGCTGAGTATGTGGCGGCCTCTGAGGTGGCCAAAGAAGTTGTATGGCTCAGGAACTTTCTGATGGACTTGGATGTGATTCCTGGTTTGCCCAGAACTATCACAATTTATTGTGATAATAGTGGTGCAGTTGCAAACTCGAAGGAACCACGAGCCCATAAGGCTAGTAAACACATAGAGCACAAGTACCACCTGATACGAGAAATCGTAAAGAGAGGAGAAGTTGCTGTGGCCAAGATTGCATCGGAGGATAACCTGGTAGATCCTTTCACTAAGGCCCTTCCGGCGAGATCTTTTGATAGGCATGTGGAGGGGATGAGGATCAGATGTATGGCAGTTTAAAGACAACATAGTCATTTAGTATAAGTGGGAGATTGTAGGGATGTATACTGAAAAGTCTATCTTTTGTATGGACATTTTTATTTTGAAATAAGAATCACATGATCATTGTTTGCATATTTTTATGTTTATGCAATATTGTCTAATACTTTACATTGTAGATAACATGGTGTGTGGTGTCACACAGGAGATCATGTTATCGACCCCTTGAAAAGTATAAGTAAAGGCTCAAAATCGAGATGGCTTTGGACAAACCATCGGAATGGTTGTAGTGTGATTTGGTGTTGGTTTGTCTTGACCATAGAATCACACTAGTGCACTTTGTGTGTATTGAGCAAGACCGACTTAGAGGTGATTCGATTTATTGCTGACTACATAATCGAATCGGACCTCAGATATTATTTAGTACATGCTCTTAATCCCGATATAATAACAGACACATATATTTAGTACTCATCTCTTTGATTTACCAATTGGCGAGATTTATATATTAAATCGATAGGCTCGGTAAGTTGGGAGATGATATTATTTATATGGTGTGTCATTGATTATAGGAGAAAACCCTGTCCTATATATTAGGATGATGATGTCCCCTTGAGGAGCTCATGAGGTTCATCATGTAAACCCTGCAGGTGGACTTGGTCCGACATGATGAAAAGGTTGAGTGGTACTACTCAGTATTATTTAGCATGTTATAAATCTGTAAATGGCTAAATAATACTTAGATCCTGAGCATAAACACAAAAACCGGCTATCCGGACATCGTCTATTCCACGGCTACTCGTAGAATAGAGGATGGTCGCTTGAACAACTAGTTTGTTCAAGTGACCTCTCTAAACGAATAGCACGACGATGACTTGGTGGTTTGGGCAATCCCTTTTGTCTAGGATTAAAATTTTTTAATCCGGGGACATCGAAGGGATTGCCATGGACAAGCTACCGAGGTGAAGTGGGAAGCGAAGTTTCCCCTCACGGACTCGATAAGCAAAACCCTTCATAGACTTCATGAGGTATTAATAGGTTACAATAAGGAGCATGAGAAGGAGTTGGATCTTGGCCACCCAATGGATCAAGCCCACATAAAGTCCGATCCATTAATAATAATCCAATCCACTAAAGGATTATCATTGATCTACCTCACCAACCCCCATAAGTTAATATGGGCTCCATATATTATATGTATATTTTTCTCCCCGTGTTTAAGATCTCGAATGTCCGTCGATTAATTAATTTACTGGCCATTAATTAATCGACATTTAACTCCATGATTAGTACCACTCAACCTTATCATCATGCTGGACCAAGTCCACCTGCAGGGTTTACATGATGAACCTCATGAGCTCCTCAAGGGGACATCATCATCCTAATATATAGGACACGGTTTCCTCCTATAATCAACGGCACACCATATAAATAATATCATTTCCCAACTTACCGAGCCTATCGATTTAATCTATAAATCTCACCGATTGGTAAATCAAAGAAATGAATACTAAGTATATGTGTCCGTTATTATATCAGGATTAAGAGTATGTACAATATAATATCTGAGGTCTGATTCGATTATGTAGTCAGTAATAAATCGAATCACCTCTAAGTCAGTCCTGCTCAATACACACAAAGTGTACTAGTTTGATTCTATGGTCAAGACAAACCAATACCAAATCACACTACAACCATACCAATGGTTTGTCCAAAGCCATCTCGATTGTGAGCCTATACTTATACTTTACAAGGAGCCGATAACATGATCTCCCGTGTGACACCACACACCATGTTATCTATAATGTAATGTATTAGACAATATGCATAACCATAAATATGCAAACAATGATCATGTGATTCCTATTTCAAAATAAATATGTTCGTACAAAAGATAGACTTTTCAGTATACATCCCAACAATCTCCCACTTATACTAAAAGACTATGCTGTCCTCAAACTGCCATACATCTTATTCCCATTCCCTCCACATGCCTATCAAAAGCTCTCACCGGAAGGGCCTTAGTGAAAGGATCTATCAGGTTATCCTCCGATGCAATCTTGGCCACAACAACTGATGGCATTGCTCGGAGGCTCATTGGCTCCCATGTCCCCGGATTAAAATTTTCACTAATGAAAACTAATCCGGATGGGATGAGTTTCCTAAGCTCAACCAATTCTTCATCGTTCTAACGACTTGAGAGATCGCTTGAACAAACTAGTTGTTCAAGCAACCAATCTCTTCTAGTCGGTTAGCCGCTGAAGAGACGACGGACGGATCGCCGGTTTTTGTGTTTATCTTCGGGGTCCATGATTATACAAATACATATGGATGTAGACATGTATAATCAACACATACAATCATATTAATAAGAACATGCAAAGATCAACAATAAAACTTGTAAAACTTTTATACCTCTCGATCTTCTATCGTATGTCCTAGCCTCCTTGTAGACTTTGTGTGGGCGAAGATCCTCCACAAGTTGAAGCTTCCTAGATCTTCTTCAATCGAAAGAAAGAAGAACTCTCCTTCCCTTCTTGCTTAAGCCAACCATCAATCCACAAAGGATTGATGCCGTCGGCCCCAAGAATAGAGAGAACAAGATGGCCAACCAAGCAACCGAACAAGGGAACAATCCCTAGCTCCTTTGTGCCACCGGCCAAGAGGAAAAGAAGAGGAGAAGAGGAATAGGTTGAGCACCGACCAAGGTAGAGGGAAAGGAGATGAAGGAGACGATCACACCCTAGGAAGAAGAAGAGCTCCTCTCCTATAGTTGTCGCCCACTCTCCTTGCAAACCCTAGACGCCCAACCAAAGAGCCAAACCCTAATCTCCCTAGGGTTTCCTCCTTAGGGTTTCTTGCCATCCAAGCTATTGATAGGCAAAACCCTAATCTCCAAAACCAACCAACTTCTTGTCTTGCCGCCCACCTTAAGCCACCTTATATAGAGTTGGGCTTAAGCCTTGTTTTAATCTCCACCGTCGGTTCTAGGGTTTTAATCTCAACCGTCGGTTCTAGAGATTTAATCTCAACCGTCGGATCTAGAGATTTAATCTCCACCGTCGAATCTAGGGATTTAATCTCAACCGTCGGATCTAGAGATTTAATCTCAACCGTCGGATCTAGAGATTTAATCTCCACCGTTGAATCTTGGGATTTAATCTCAACCGTCGGATCTAGAGATTTAATCTCAATCGTCGGATCTAGAGATTTAATCTCCACCGTCGGATCTAGGGATTTGCTTTCCATCATTGGATCTAGGCTTCATGAGGTTTATGTTAGGGCAATCTCTTGCCATGATAAGGTTTTGATGTGTGTGGCAAAGGGTTTAAGTTATGGTGTTATGTTGATTTAATATGTGCATTGAAGTCATACAGGACTTAGTAATTCGCACATGGAGCCGTGGCGAGTTTCACATCTCATCACTCGGGCCTTGAGTCGGTGAAGGATTGCTTTGTGGAAGCCGTGCGCTTGGAGCATCCGAGGGACCGCCGGACGAGAAGCTTGGAGTGAAGCCGGAGGAAGTAGACTTCGAGGCAAGAGACACGAAGGAGCATTGCAGAGCCGTGCGCCTGATGCTGCCGAGGGACGTGGTTACGAACGAAGAGAACTTCGAAGGCGAGGGACTCCGAGGGATGAGAGTGAGCGATTGTAACCCGGGAAGGGGTAGCTCTTAGGTGAAACTTGGCCATTTGGCCAAGTGTCGGATGGGTTTTCCCGACCCCAGTCGACTGCTAGGGAATGGCAGTTGATTGCTCTGAGTCGATGGTTCGATCGACTGGTATAATACCAGTTTAGTGCTTGGCGATCGTTGCGGGTAGTGATCGGCCCGATGCAGCAATGATCGCTAAGGAATGGCATGACTAATGGCACCGCAGGCACATAATGGAGTGGACTCAGTTGATCACTCGACTAATCGAGCATCAGTTGACTGATGTCAGTACGGTTTGATGAAGTCCAATGTGGAAAGCGGCCATTATTAGGCAACGACTACAGGACCAGTCGACTGATTGAGGGCATCAGTCGACTACTCCTGTGTCAACAAGAAGAAACCCTCTTCCTCTATAAAAAGGAAGGGGGTAGGGCTTTGGGAGGCTAATGCTAATGCTTATGCTCTAATACTCTCCCAAAGTTCCCTAAAGCTTTCCATCCTCTTACTCAAGCTTATTTCCATTATATTTGTAAGAGGAGTGTTTTTGTGTAAAGAGATTACCTCCACCTAGCTTTGTGCAAAGGAGAGAACTAGTGGATAGATTGCGGAGTGATTCACCGTGGACGAATCGGACCGTGGATTAGCGGCGTAGCCGTGAACCACGTTACATCTCGGTGTTTGTATTGCTTGTTTATATTTTGCTTGTCTTTATTTGTATTTGCATATTCTGCTTGCGCTAATCTAATTGTAGACGAGCAAAATCTGTAAACCAACGTAAGAGGGCTATTCACCCCCCTCTAGCCGGCAAATCGATCACCCACAAGTGGTATCAGAGCAAGGTTGCTTGTCACTGGACTAACCGCCGTAACAAGCTCTACATCAAAAATGGCTGGCTCAAACATCCACCCACCGAAGTTTGACGGCGAATTCTCTTGGTGGAAAAAGAGAATGGAGGTATTTTTCGAAACCGACTTTGAAATATTGTTAATTATGGAAAACGGTTTCGAGTTGCCTAGGAACGAAGATGGGGAGCCATTGGAGAAATCGAGATGGAGCAAAAGACAAAGAGAGGAGTATTTGGCAAATTCAAAGGCCAAGCACCATCTCTATAATGTACTCCCCCAACAAGAAGTCAATAGGATAGGGGAATGTTCTAGTGCTAAGTAGATGTGGGAGAAGCTAGTTGAACTTCATGAAGGCACTTCGGAAGCCAAGCTAGCAAGAAGAGATCTCCTCCGCTCCCAACTATCAAATATTAAGCTTAAAAAGGGAGAAAAGGTAACTTCCCTACATTCTAGATTTAAAGAAATATTAATTGGGCTAACAAGTGTAGGAGAAAAGTTCTCCAACCGGGATATGGTAATGAAGGCCATAGATGCCTTTCCCCGGTCCTCAAGGTGGAGCTCCATGGTGGATTCATTTTACATCTCCAAGAACTTGGAAGTAAGTACCTTGGAGGAGTTTTTCTCAACAATGGAGCTCCACGAAACGAGGCTTGAAGGAATACAAGAAGAGCCAAAAATCCAACCTTCAAGAGGAGTAGCTTTGATAGCGAACAAGGGGAAGAAGAAGATGGAAATCCCCTCCTCCTCCAATGATGAAGCATCCTCATCCTCCTCCATGGATAGCACCGAAGAACCATATATGGTAAGGAGGGTAAGACGTGCTTTAAAGGGTTTTCATTTTAATAAATCTAATGATAGGAATATAAGACCAAGGGGGAAGGTCATATGCTACAATTGCCAAGGAGAGGGGCACATAAGGGACAATTGTCCTCTCCTAAACAAGAGCAAGGAAGAGAAGAAAAAGAAAGAAGAAAAGAAGAAGAAAAAGGGGAGCAAAAAGAAAGAGGAGAAGAAGGCAAAAGAAAAGGGGAAGGCCAAAGCATTCAAGGGCAAGACATGGGATGATCCTTCTTCTTCTTCCTCATCCAATGAAGAAGAGCATGTCTACTCCAACCTAGCACTAATGGCTCTTCATGACTCGGATTGCTCCTCCTCCTCCACCGAAAATGAAGAATCAAGCTCAAGTGGGGAGAGCTCAAATGAAGGGGGAGCTTCTACATCCTCATCATCCGAAGAAGAAGAGGACATGGAAACTATGGTAACCAACCTCTAACCTAATAAAATAGTTTCTATGATTTCTAGTTTAACTAAGGATTTATTTAGAGCAAAGAAGAAAAACAAATGCATGCTTGAACAAATTAAGGAATTAGAACAAAAATTAGAAAAAGCATGCTTAAATGAAAATGAAAATATTTCTTCTTGCCATGATGAAGTATGCTCACATGATCTTTATGTGCCATTAGATGTTAGTGAAGCATGCATAGAAGAAAATAGAGCCCTAAGGGAAAAGGTAGACTATTTAACCAAAGCCCTAGAAAAATTCACAATTGGATCCAACACATTAAATATGATTATTGGGAGCCAAAGATCTAGCTTCAACAAAAAGGGCCTAGGATACAAAGAAAAGAAAAATGAAAAGGCCTATAAATGCCTAATAGCTAGGGGACAAGATAAAAAGAAAGTAATTGATAGAAAATGGATCCCCAAGGAGTATCTTGTGAACCCAATAGGAAAGAACTTATTTTGGGTTCCAAAATCCATCCTTAAGGGTTAGAAAACCCCTAGGGTAGTCAACCATATGCAATTGACCTATATCATATTTTGGTTGACTTAGGATAACGGGACAACATTTTTAGAATAGTGTTGGGTGATGATAACGTGCCCATAAATAGATAATAATGCTTAAATCATGATGATTAATGTAATTCCTATGTATGGTTGCAATCATGATTTATGATTTTGAAATTTGGCACATTATCATAAGAAATAGGTTTAAATCATGCTTTAGGTGATACTTTACTTATTATCATGATATAATACCTAATGCATGATTATAATTTGAGGAAAACATGTAGTTCATGATCATAATGTGAAATTAAATCATATATGTCTCTATGATCATGTAGATTGTTAGGGTGATACTTAACCTTGATAGAATTGCATGAATATATTGGTTAAGTATATACAAATACCCCCTAGGATGCATCTCACACTCACCATAGGCTACCTTGATTGAAAACTTAGCATGAGTGAGATGTTAGGATGATACAAATGTCCACTAATGCCTATGACATTTAGATGGTCATTTAAAGTATCAAAATAGCAATAATAGACCAATCATGGGGAAAGCTTATGTTTAATTCATAGACATATTGCCCAAAGATCATAGTTGGATATTTCATATCTTTTCAAAACAAGTTCTTAATCTAAAATCTATGTATTCATGTTTTGAAACAATTCAAAGCAAGACTAGGTGTTAAAATGGATACTCTTATGATCAAAAACCTAGTAGTTTTTAAAGCTTTTGGATTTTTGGCAAATACGTGGAAATATAATGATTTTTCATGAAAACCTATTTTTCACTGATAGATATACTTAAAAGAAATGTGTTCCCCAAATTTCATGATTTTTCGAATTTTCTGGAATTTTTAACGCATTTCTGAAATTCGGTCCGAAAATCAGGAAATCCTGAAAATCATGTGCCAGTCGACTGGTATCTGAACCAGTCGACTGATGGCCTGTAAATCAGACTAGTTGAGGCCGAATTCAGGTTTTAGAGCAATTTTTGGTATTTTTCCTTCTATTATACTTGATGCCATGAGTTTTTAACTTAGTGTTAATCTTTTTGATGGTGTCAAAGGGGGAGAGATAATTATGTTTAAGTAAATTGTGATAGGGGGAGGGAGAAATTGTTAAAAAGTGATAGGGGAGAAATTTAAATTGTATAGGGAGTTTCATGGATTAAGGGGGAGTTGCATGTTGCTATATCATGTTTTATGTTTACATGCTTTCTTACCTTAGAAATTTTTATCAAATGTTTTTACCTAACTTAAACGGATTGCCACACATCAAAAAGGGGGAGATTGTTAGGGCAATCTCTTGCCATGATAAGGTTTTGATGTGTGTGGCAAAGGGTTTAAGTTAGGGTGTTATGTTGATTTGATATGTGCGTTGAAGTCATGCAGGACTTAGTAATTCGCACATGGAGCCGTGGCGAGTTTCACATCTCATCACTCGGGCCTTGAGTCGGTGAAGGATTGATTTGCGGAAGCCGTGCGGTTGGAGCATCCGAGGGACCGCCGGACGAGAAGCTTGGAGTGAAGCCGGAGGAAGTATACTTCGAGGCAAGAGACGCGAAGGAGCATTGCAGAGTCGTGCGCCTGATACTGCCGAGGGACGTGGCCACAAACGAAGAGAACTTCGAAGGCGAGGGACTCCGAGGGATGAGAGTGAGCGATTGTAACCCGGGAAGGGGTAGCTCTTAGGTGAAACTTGGCGATTTGGCCAAGTGTCGGATGGGTTTTCCCGACACGATCCGCCGAGGAATGGCAATGATCGCTTCGAGTTCGATGGTTCGATAAGACCGGTATATTAGCTTAGCGATGGCAAGATCGATGTCGACAGCAGCTGACCGCCAGAGAATGGCGATGACTAATGGCACTATGCACGCACAGAATGGAGTCGATCGCTGATCACTCGATCGATCGAGCATCACGATCGATGGTCGATCGATGATGTCGCATCCATTATATGAAGTCCAACGTTGAAAGGGGTCGTTATTGGGCAATGGTTACAGGACCAGTCAACTGATCGAGGGCATCAGTCGACTGCTCCTGTGTCAACGGGAAGAAACCCTCTTTCTCTATAAAAAGGAAGGGGGTAGGGATTTGGGAGGTTAATGCTAATGCTTATGCTCTAATACTCTCCCAAAGTTCCCTAAAGCTTTCCATCCTCTTACTCAAGCTTATTTCCATTATATTTGTAAGAGGAGTGTTTTTGTGTAAAGAGGTTACCTCCACCTAGCTTTGTGCAAAGGAGAGATCTAGTGGATAGATTGTGGAGTGATTCACCGTGGACGAATCGGACCGTGGATTAGCGGCGTAGCCGTGAACCACGTTACATCTCGGTGTTTGTATTGCTTGTTTATATTTTGCTTGTCTTTATTTGTATTTGCATATTCCGCTTGCGCTAATCTAATTGTAGACGAGCAAAATCCGTAAACCAACGTAAGAGGGCTATTCACCCCCCTCTAGCCTGCCAATCGATCACCCACAGTTTATATTAGGCTACGATAGGGACCATGAGGAGGAGTTGGATCTTGGCCACCCGATGGATCAGAACCACACAAAATTGATCCATCAATGATGTTCCATTCCACTATAGGATCATCATTTAATTACCTCACCAACCCCCATAAATTAATATGGGCTTCATACATTATTTGTACATCCATCTCCTCGTGTTTAAGATATCGAATGTCCGTCAATTAATTGATTTACTGACCATCAATCAATTAACATCTAACTCCTCGAGTAGTACCACTCAACCTTATCATCATGTTGACTAAGTCAACCTGCAGGGTTTACATGATGATCCTTATGAGCTCCTCAAGGGGACATCATCAACCTAATATATAGGACACGGTTTCCTCCTATAATCAACGGCACACCATGTAAAATAATATTATTTCCCAACTTACCGGGCATATTGATTTAATCCATATAAATCTCACCCTTTGGTAAATCAAAGAAATAGCCTCCTGTCTGGCCGCCCTACTCTGATGTCCGAAAAGTTCCTTGAGATTGAACATCATGTCATAAGCCGTGGCCATGGCCTGATGCTGATGTTGCAGCACATTTGACATAGATGCCAAAATGTAACACCGCGCCATCTCATCTGCCTTGATCCATTTCTTATAACTTTCTTTCTCCTTTTCATCAGAATCATCGGTGGGCTTACGAGGACAGACTTCGAAGAGTACAAATTTGTACTTCTCTGCAGTTAAGACAATATCCAAATTTCTTTTCCAATCAATATAATTTGTTCCAGTAAGTTTATTTTCTTTTAATATCACAGCAAGTGGGTTGAAAGCCATTTGAAAATCCTAAGAATCACAATGATCAAAATATTAGATTCCAAATATCATTGATTCCTCAAACAATAAAATTTCAAAATCAACCAACACCTCAAAACACCGAGAATATCGCATGCCATGATAGTGTGGACGTATACGAATTCTACATTTGTAAGAGGAGGTTTAACCGTTTAATTTTATTATCTTGTCAACCTTACTTTTTGACAAATAAAATTAATAGTTGATTCCTCTTTGGCCCTACAAATAAAAGCAGTGACTCCGATGGGGAGGATACTTTTTATTTGCATCTAAGTGTGCACCATTACACGATACTAAGGGAATTATCTCAGATTATGTGCCTTACCGATGAGGAAGTACACACGCTCCTAAATAATTTCCTATAACCATTATTTGACCTAGTGATTCACAAACAAACTCATTCGATGGGGAGCTCCAAGGGAAGACCCTAAGCCTTGTTTCCATCGGCCAAGGAGAGGAGGACTAGGTTTGGACGCCGGCCAAGGGAGGGAAGAAAGAGATGGGCGCCGGCCACCAAGGAAGAAGAAGAAGAAAGGAAATAATTTCCTTATTTGGTGCCGCCCAAGCCTTCAAACCCTAAGCCTCCCAAACCCTAATCCTATCTTAATTGGAATTCTTCTTGCCGCCCACCCCATGCTCTCCTTTTATAGAGTTAGGGATATGCCTTGTTTTAATCTCCACCATTGGTTCTAGGGATTTAATCTCAACCATCGGATCTAGAGATTTAATCTCAACCGTCGGATATAGAGATTTAATCTCTACCTTTGGATCTAGAGTTTTGTTTTCAACCATTGGATCTAGACTTTATGAGGTATTAATAGGCAACAATAGGGACCATGAGGAGGAGTTGGATCTTGGCCACCCAATGGATCAAGCCCACATAAAGTCCAATCCATTAATGATAATCGAATCCACTAAAGGATTATCATTGATCTACCTCACCAACCCCTATAAGTTAATATGGGCTCCATATATTATATGTATATTTTTCTCCCCGTGTTTAAGATCTCGAATGTCCGTCGATTAATTAATTTACTGACCATTAATTAATCAACATCTAACTCCATGAGTAGTACCACTCAACCTTATCATCATGTCGGACCAAGTCAACCTGTAGGGTTTACATGATGAACCTCATGAGCTTCTCAAGGGGACATCATCATCCTAATACATAGGACACGATTTCCTCCTATAATCAACGACACACAATAGAAATAATATCATTTCCCAACTTACCGAGCCTATCGATTTAATCTATAAATATCGCCCATTGGTAAATCAAAGAAATGAATACTAAGTATATGTGTCCGTTACTATATCGGGATTAAGAGTATGTACAATATAATATCTGAGGTCCGATTCGATTATGTAGTCAGTAATAAATCGAATCACCTCTAAGTCGGTCCTGATCAATACACACAAAGTGTACTAGTGTGATTCTATGGTCAAGACAAACCAATACCAAATCATACTACAACCATACCAATGGTTTGTCCAAAGTCATCTCGGTTGTTAGCCTATACTTATACTTTACAAGGAGCCGATAACATGATCTCCCGTGTGACACCACACACCATGTTATCTACAATGTAATGTATTAGACAATATGCATAACCATAAATATGAAAACAATGATCATGTGATTCCTATTTTAAAATAAAGATGTTCATATAAAAGATAGACTTTTCAGTATACATCCCAACACTATCCCTCCTATATGATGGGAGTGACATCGTTATTCTTGATAGAGTGAGACCACGAAGTGCATGACCATGCCCAAATGAGTCAATATGAGATATTGAGCTCATTTGATTAGAGTGAGTCTACTTGGATGCAAGATATAGATTGTACCGAGGATGACATGGTCTTTGCCTCAATTGGTCAATCTAAATTAATGGATAGAGGGACATTGTCACATATTGTGAGAGTCACAATTAGTAGTCACAAAGGTGATGTTGGATCTCAACATTCTTGTAACTTGGGTAGCAATGATGTGTTGCTAGATACCGCTCATTGCTTATGTTCCTAAATCGGTTTAGGAGCATTGCCAACGTTACAAGAACCTATAGGGTCACACACAAAGGGAAATTAGATAGAGATTAGGTTCATATGACGAACCATGAGGATTAGGTTCATGGGATGAACCAAATTGGATTAAGAGTAATCCAAATTAGACTAATTGAGTTAGACTCAATTTGATTCAAGTGTTGAATGAGTCTAATTTAGATTTGATTCATTGAGTCAATTTAAATTAATGAATAGAGATTCATTAAATCAAATTAACTTGAATCAAGTGGTTAGATTTGATCAACCATGGGAAATAATAGGTCAAGTTTGACTTGACTTGAGAAGGAAGATGAATGGTCAATTTTGACTTGACCAATTGTCATGTCATGGTAACTTGGCATGGGGGTCGGCCAATGATGATGTTCCACATCATCATGGACTTATCATGGGGTGCCACCTCATGAGGTAGACCAAGAGCCATTGTCTCTTGGAGTTACATGCATGCATGTAACCCCCACCCAAATAAGTGGCCGGCCACTTTTCTTGATCGTGTGATTTTATTTGGTGAGTAACTCCATCTTCTTCTTCCTTGGTTCTTCTTCCTCTCTTGCTCTCCAAAATCCTCATCTTACCATGGACATCAAGGGTGCTAGCACACTCTAAGGTGTCTTCTCCACCATTTTTCAGTGTGGATACTTGTAGAGGAGTGTACACTTGACACTCTTCGAGATCTGGCAAAGCTTTTGGATGAGCGGGATAAGCGAAGGGCGTCGCTACGAGGGTAATGCTCTCATCTTGTAGATCTAAGGTAGATCTAAGGTTTTAAACACATACATGAATTTAGTTTTTGTTATACTTCGCATGGATCCGTGGTCGGAATTCCAAGGTTTCCACAACGCAAAAAGCAGTTTTTGTGGCTCAGAAAGTCCAACAATAACGACCACTTCCTTAGACAAAGCCAAGTTCAGGAAAATAATAACTTGAGTCACTTAAGACTACTTCCTGGTCTAAGTAGTTTAGGATACCACGAGGTAGCTTCAACTAGTTCCACTTAGTCAAGTGCACCGAGCTAGATACACCTTATCTAACTTGGACACACAGGACTTCATTTCCCTAGCGTACTATTATCTCGTCGCGTCCTGAAACTATGTTGTCAAGAATTGACTAACTACTTGTCCTATGTAGTCGTTCTAAAAATTAAAACAAAAAGGTTGATGATGCTAAGGTAGTGGGTATACTATTTTGGTATTAGCTCCCCCTGGACCATTGAACCAATATGGTCTATCCAGAAAATGGACTTGATCCTGGGGAATCCAATACTCATTAGTCTTTATATGTGAGTTTAATAAAACCTTTGGGACCCATGCTTGGACTCGTTGATGACTACGATTTACGATAGACATGTACGATCTATTCTTAGTCTTTGAATTAAACCCGAGTCCGACTCTATTATACACAACTCTTTGAGTTCCAAGAAGTCAATTAAGATTCTTGGATCTCATCGAGAACTTGTTCAACTGAGCCTCGATCTCTTGGACTTGTCCTTTCAAGAGTGAGTTCTCATCTTCGAGTTTTTCAACTCGAGTTAAGTTCTCCTCTTGAACTTGACTAGTTGAAGAGGTTAGGGTGGCCTCTTGCTTGAGGGTTTCAACCTCCTCAAGCAAGGTCTCCACCCTAGACTCGGACTTAGTAAGTTTCCTACTTAGCATTTTAATTGTATGATAAAGAGTACAAATTAATGAATGACTTACCTTAATTTTCTCTTTCGACCTGACTTTAAGTCTCTTCTCGAAGTCGTCTTCGGGGTCGGGGTCGAAGTTAGATTCATATTCGGCTTCAGACTCGGACTCTTCTGGTCTTGCCATGAATGCTACGTCGATGCCTTCTTCTTCATTGTCCCAAGTTGCATGAAAAGTCTTCTTTACTCCCTTTTGCTTTGATATGAATTTCCCTTTCTTTTTGTTCTTCAATTGCCCCCTTTCTTTTCGGATTATTCTCCGCACCATGTTCACTATCGCAGCCTCCTCTTTGGATTCAGACTTGGGTTCATCCTTGGGTTCAGATGGGTCGATTGCACCAACACCTTGCCCCATAATTCTTGACATCCCAATTTCATCTCCCCTTGATCTTCTTGTACAAGCCATATCAGATGCCTACACCACCCATCCTCCCAGTTCTCCTCAGCAATTTCCTATGCCCCCATCTAGTCCCAACTCTCCCAACATACCTCCCTTGTCCTCATGCCCCTAGAAATTCCCACTGCCAACTCCTCACAACCACAAACCACCCCTACCCATACCAATTCCGACATACCCTAATTCTTGCAAGACTCAATCAAATTCTCATTATGATAAGCTTTCCTTATTTTTACTAACTCATATTATTGTACAAATAGATTTCCAATGTTACTTTCCCTTGCTTATTTTACAGAGTACTTTCAAGCTACATAGCTTCAGGCACTGGTTTTCAGAGTTCCAAACTCAACAGTCTCAGCCTCCACCCACTATTCCTTCCTCAGAACCCTCAACCTCTTCTCAAGGTATACAAACCAGCCCCTCGAAATCCCATGAATGGACTGAAAAGGAAGAAGCCTATCTTCAGCAACAACAGATACTACAATCTCAGATTCACGCTCTTACTATAGAAAAAAGCAACTGTTAGCAGAAAAAGAAAAACCCCTTATTCAACAAAGAAACGAAAAACACCAAGTAGAATGGGAAAATGCTTGCAAGGCCACCACCATCCGACTACTCCGACAGAGAGGGTAGACTTTTATAAGCAACAAATAGAACCATTACAATTGCAACTAACTACAACCCAGGAGCAAATCCAAAAATTGGTATATAAGGAAAAAGACTGGCACTTCCAATTAGGCCAGTATTTCCAACCTCTACACGATCTCAGAAATACTTTTAATGAGCTTAACCAGAGAACCATCTACAGTATAGTAGAATTTCAATTTCATTTTTCCATACTCACCCCACATTTTCAACGACTATCAGAGGTCTGTAACGAGCAAACCCAACGTGCCAGATGACTGCACAAAGAACTTTCCACCATGCAGAAGACTGAGGCAGAACGTTGGGTAGCCCAAGAAGCTAACCTCCTAACCCACATGGCATCAAAATATAGAAGATACTTTTAGAGGGGATTTGAAGAAGCCATTCAGGAAGCCAACGATAAAGACTCCTCCACTCCGACCAACCAACCTCTATCCTAGATATGGAGGTTGTATTTAAAAAATTCCCTCCAGAAGCTTTTAACACTAAATCAAATACTAATTCAGAGTAATAACATTGTAACTCCTACTTCTGTAATAAATACTTATTCCCCTTCCATAATTAATACTTGTTTCTAAACCTGCATTGAATGTTTAGTTTCTTATTCTAAAATGAATGCTTATTTTCTGAATATGTGCTATGGATATGAAATATAACTGCTTTTGTAAGCTTTCACACTTCCAACCTTATGATGTATACTGTAACTTGCATATTTTCCATAGCAAAATATAAGTAATTCCTTACATAATGCTTACCCTACCTATATCATCACCTGAAATTAACAATAGACTCCAATTGATCTGATAACTGAAAATGGGCCCCTATAAAATCACTGACTTTCCCATTATCCTTGCCATAACAAACTAATTTGATTCCTTGACCCCACTTTTCCTTCCGCAAAGAATGAGCGAGAAAAACTATTATTTTTTCCCTTTTTCCTCTTCTTCATCCCTATATATATAGAACAAATCCTCACCAATTCTTATTACCTCCTTGCTTCCTTTTTCTGGAAATACAACCTACAAGGATGCAACCTTCTTCTTCCCAGACCCCTCGTCCCTAGTACACATCTACTCTCTCCAAGGTAACAGGTGATTGATACAAATCCCTATCCCACCATTCTAAATTCCTTCTGAATACTATCTGATCCCAGCTACCTCTACCGAATGCCCCCATTTACCTCCCGGTCGTACCAAAGCCTTCTTCATAGAATAACTAGAGGATGGTCTACATTTTCCCCTTCATCCTTTTTTCCTTGAAGTATCCCAGTATTTCACTATTCCTCTGAATCAACTATGTCCTAATTCTTTTCGATTTATGATAGGATTTTACCTTGTCATTTCCTATTTAAACATCACCCCCTCACCCTTCTTATTTCACTACTTTTTCTAGCTAAAATCATTAGAAACCAACATCTTTTATTTTCAAGCTTGCTCTGACTTCCAATTTCTAATAGCCATCCCCTCTTCCCATAAACACGGAAAGAACACTATCTCTTTGTCCATCCTCCTTCTCCCTTTACTTTCCCCTCCACCTGGCTATACACTCTTCCACCTCGTCCTTCTCTGGGTCAATATTAAGACAACATCAAATACCAACTGATCCTCTCCTCCTTAACAGAAGAACAATTTAACCTAACCCAACTACTCAACAGATCGACGCTTATGCTAATTAGAACAAATCACCCCTTGCAGTCGACTGATACTCTGGGTAAGTTTTTTATTTTTTTCTTTCTACTAATTACTCCGCCACCTTGCGTTAGGCGCACGCCGTGATCCGGCAAGCTCGCTTCGCTTCGGACGGATTCGAAGCCGGCGCAATTTGGCCGCGATTCGGCCGGATTGCGGCCGAATCCCGGCCGCACCACATCGGGGAAGGACCGCCCGGAGATGGCGGTCCTTCCCGGCCGATTCCGCCGCGATTCGCCGAATCCGACGTAATTGCGGGCTACCGCTGGCGTGGCTATCACGCCGCGATCGGGCCAGATTCTCCGCCGACCGTGAGCTGATCCGCCCGGGAAGGACCGCCACGGACGGCCTTCCCGACGCAGGCGGCCGATTCGGCCACGATTCAAGAGCGGCGCGGGGGTCGCGCACATCGCCGCTCGCGATTCGCCAGAATCACGGGCCGAATTGCACCGTGTTCCGGCCATAATCCGCCGAAGCCGATCTCGCTTGGATCCACGGTGAGGTACGCCTAACGACTCGGTCCGGCGGTCGGAGGAGGAGGCCGGACGGCATGCGGCGATGTGTCGTAAAGCGGTTATCAGACATTTCTTCTGTCACAAGACGGCGCGCAGGAATCGGGCGCGCAGGTGATCAATTTCCAGTTTTCTACCTTCCTATATGTGCATATAACATACTCAATTCTGCTTTCTTTTCCTCTCTTCTATAGAATCCCTTTTATTACAGGCCTCCAGCAACATTCCACCACCCTCTCATATAAATCCTATTCAACTACACATCCGTCCCTTAGCCTCCTCTTCTATACCCCTACCTCCCAATCTAGATACCCAGACCCCTAATCCTTACATAACCCATCTTCAAGTGTTCTCACCCCCATACCTTCAACTAACTTCATTCCTCCATCCCTTCTTCCTTCACCATTATCTAAGGGTTTGCCAAATCCCCTTTTACACAACATTAACCAGGTCAGCCAATCGTTTCCCTTATTATTTCTGATTGAGTATGATGTTTGCTTTATTATTTTTGATTGATATTGATGCTCCACTTTTCAAGGCTTCATGAGCATGACTCAACTAAACAATCACTGGACTCAATACACCTCTACTATGAAAAAAGAACTACAAGAAACCCAAGCTCGTGATGTATCCATATAACACTATTACCAAAAGCTTGAAAGAGAACTACAAGCCTTTGAATAAAAGCACAAGATGATCTAGCAAAACTTACAACCCTTCACTTCTAAACAACTTACTTACAAAATGACTTAAACATGAAATCGACTCAATCATCATTCGATGGGGAAAACAACATAGCTCCAAAAGAAACCTTTTGGTCTTCCACCAAAATCAATGACTTATTTCTCGATCATGGTTTTGGCCTCCTACAATGGGGCTTTCAAGACTGCATAAATCAATTCCAAGCAACAGGCTATCCCCCTCTGATGCGCATGAACACGACCTCAAATCTCGCGATGGGAATCGTCGAGGACTTTTAGCGCATGCTCGCGCTCAATGCCCGCAAGTGCACGGATGTCGTCAAGTAATAAAAAGATTATCGATCCCACAGGGACTGAGATTCAAGTATCGATTGGTTTAGTGGACATTATTGTTCAGAGTTCCATTCTAATGGTTGTGATGACGAGGGTTGTTGGTAGTCCTAACTCTAGTACGGTGTCACACAGAGGAAGAGAAAGGTTTCTACGAGTCTTTTGAGGGAATTCTAGGATTTTGGTTTCGCTTATGTGTCGCAGAACACGCTAATAATTGAGTATTATCTAGATTTCTAACTATGGTCTTGTAAAAGGGACATTATACACTTCCCCGATGAGCCTTCGCATCTATCGGGAACTACCTCTGCCATACCAGGTCGACCCCTGGCTTTAAGACGGGATAGGCAGTACGAGGATACCGGATCAATCCCTATGACGAGTCAGAACATGTCCCATTTCCGACTCTATCGCACCCTTATATCTATGGTTATCGAAGATGAGGCCAACCCCTAGGTTCCTCTATAATTCTTGTAAATCTTTGATACGAGGGTTGTCACCCCTCGTATCAGCTACACACAGTAGATAGAAGACCAAAACAAATAGCTATCGATCTAAATAATCACCAATTACAAATATGATTTCAAGAACAAAAATATATTTAAAATAACATGTTCTACACATATAAACTACTCCCTAATCCTAGAATAGGAGAATTTACTCCATAAATACGAGAAGAGAAACACAAAGCATATTAGAATTCATATAAACAATGTAAACTTCACAAAGAATGTGACTTACAATGCACTTAGGCTCTCCTCTCCGGCGTTGATGTGTAGAACATAATCCTCGAGCGACTTTCTTCCTCCCCGTTACGAGTTTCTGAAGCTTTTTAGGGCGTCAGAGTGTTGTCCCGATCATCGTGCCTTCCTCCTAGGGTTTGAGCGTAGCTTCCTTTATATAGACATCAGGTAGGATCTCCCCGAAACCTGGAAAATAATAGAATCACATCGAAATAGCCCAGCGCCACACGGTAATGTGGATTCACATGGCCAGACTGTGTGTGGCGCTGGGGTGCGAGCCGTATGGATTCACAGAGCCAGGGTGTGTGTCCTTTTGTTCTAGCTGCCAAATGCCTTCTTTCGCTCCAAAAGTGCGCTATTTTCCTCGAAGAATGTTGTCCTACACACAAGAGTACAAAGAGCAGATCTCTGAACTAGAAAATAGGAATTGCATGCAAAATAAAGTGAAATTTGCAAGAATCAAATAAAAAATGCAATGAGATTTGAGCGAAAACTACTCCTAAAATCCTATGTGTTTTGCTCACATCACTTCCCTCAGACTTAAGTCTTTGCTTGTCCTCAAGCAAATCTCAGTGCCATAAAATTTTAAAAAGGTATTGTTCCATATTTAGCATGTTAACTAGATTTGTCAAGTGGTATTTTCAATCAAAGTAAATAGATATGCTCTAAAAATTCACTAAGTTAGCTTCTCGTGCACGTGCTAAGCAAATCTTCTTAGGGGATACTCGTTCCTTGGTATGTTAAGTCATCATCCTATAGCTTTCCTAAGGTCTCTGGCTCTTAGGCACTTACCTTCCCAAAGCGAGGGGCGTTCTCTAAATCTAGCACAAAGTCTCAAAGGCGTACTCGGTATTGTGAGAAATTGATAGGTGTTTCCCCAGTAACTTAACTCGGTCTCAAAGGGGCACCTAACCATTTCCACCAACGACAACTATTTTCTGATCCCTCATAATTTTTTTTTCAATTTTTCTCACTATCTTTTTCTTTCCCTTTTTTTTATTTTCTTATTCAATTTTTTTTCTTTTTCTTTTCTTTCTCTCTTGGGATTTTGATTTTTCCAAATGAGCTTCCACGATCTGAGCATCTCCAGTAACTAAAATGCTAAATCTAGAGTCACCTTTGGATTCTAAAGTACTTGACTACTGAGATGAATCATAACTAGGCACATACTAGATTTTTCCTTTCAGAATGTTTGTCATGTGTAGGTGTAAAAATAAAAGTTAACCAGTGTAAGTCTAGAACATTCATTAGAGTAAATAAAATAAAATAGAATACCATGAGGTAAATGAAGTTAAGTTATCCATGGAAATAACTCATGAAGAAAACTTTAAAAAATACTACTGAGGCAGCTTATTGATAGCAAAAACTAAGTGTTGAAAGAACTAAACAACTAATGCATACAAACACGACCTCAAATTTTGTGAAGGACCGTCGAGGACTCGAAGTGTGCGCTTGTGCTCAACACCCACAAGTGCACGGATGTCATTAACTAATAAAGAATATCGATCCCACATGGACTAAGATTTCGAGTATCGATTTGTCTAGTGGATGTGTTGTTGTTCGGATTGGTAATCTAAGGGTTCACGAATGAGAGGTCGTCGGTGGTCTGAACTCAGTACAGTGTCACATGGAAGAAGAGAAAATTTGAATGGGATTCTAGGACTTCAGTTTCATTTGTGTGTCATACAACATGCTATCAATCGAATGTATCCAAATTTTCTAGCTACGGTTTTGTGTAAAGGATGTCATACACTATGGTACGAGGATGCCGATTCGATCCCTGCGATGAGCCAAAAATGAGACACGTTACCGACTCTATCACATCCTTCTATCCACAGTTGGAGGCGATGAGGCCAACCTATAGGTTCCTTCTAATATCCCCTAAATCTTAGATACGACGATTGTCACTCCTCGTATCGTCTACGCATAGAAGATAGAAAACCAAAACACAAAGCTATAGATCTAAACAATCATTCAACTATAAATATGATTTCAAGAACGGAAACATATTTGAAATAGCAATGTTCTACACAACACAAACTACTCCCTAATCCTAGAATTGGAGAATCTACTCCATGGATACGAGAAGAAAGTCACAATACATTATAGAATTCATGAGTAAAACGATAAACGTGCCAGAAATATGAATTACAATGTAATTGCATCTCTTCCCTCTGGCGTTGTGGTGCAGATCTTGATCCTCGAGTGGCTCTCTCCTTCACCAATGCGAGTTCCTGAAGCTTTTTAGGGCTTCAAAGTGTCATCCCGGCCAGCGTGCCTCCTCCCTAGGATTTGGGCAGAGCTTTCCTTATATAGACATCATGCGGGATCGCTGCAAAATCTAGAAAAAACCCTAGTCACGTTAAATTGCTTGGCCACCACATGGCCTAGCCATGTGTCGGGCCGTGGCAGCCGTTCTTGCCTTTTGAACACGGTCATGTAAGCACACGCCCTGCCTGTGTTCCCTTCTGCATCCAGCTGCCAAATGTCTTCTTTTTGCTTCGAAAGTGCGCCATTATCCCCACGAAATGATATCCTCCACACAAAAGTATACAGAAAAGATCTCCGAACTAGAAAATAGGAAATGCAAGGAAAACAAAGTAAAATATGCATGAAACTAACATAAAATGAGATGAGATGTGAGCGAAAACTACTCCTAAAACCCTATATGTTTTGCTCACATCAATTCCCCAAGACTTAAGTCTTTGCTTGTCCTCAAGCAAACCTTAGTGCCATGAAATTTCAAAAGGTATTGTTCCATACTTAGCATGTTAACTAGATTTATCAAGTGGTATTTCAATCAAAGAAAAATAGATATATTCTAGAAATTCACTAAGTTAGCTCCTCGTGCTCGTGCTAAGCGAATCTTTTTAGGGGATACTCGTTCCATGGTGAGTTAAGTCATCATCCTATAGCTTTCCTAAGGTCTCCTGCTCTTAGGCACTTACCTATCCAAAGCGAGGGTCGTTCCCTAGATCTAACACAAAGTCTCAAAGGTATGCTCGATATTGAGAGATATTGGTAGGTGTTTCTCCAGTAACCTAACTCAGTCTCAAAGGGGCACCTAATTATTTCCATCCATGACAACTATTTTTTATCCCTAATAATCTCTTTTTCTTCTTTCTCTTCTTTTTCATTTCTCTCTCTCTCTCTCTCTCTCTCTCTCTCTCTCTCTCTCTCTCTCTCTCTCTCTCTCTCTCTTTCTCTCTCTTTTTTTTTCTTTTTCTTTTCTCTCTTTTATTTCTCGGCTCATTGGGATTTTGATTTTTCCGAATGGGCTTATACAATCCGAGCATCTCCAATAACTAAAATGCTAAACTTAGGGTCACCTGTGGATTCTAAAGTACTAAACTACTGAGATGAATCATAACTATGTACTAGATTCTCCCTTTCAGAATGTTCGACATATGTAGGTGTAAAAAATAAAAGCTAACCAGTGTAAGTATAGGACATTAATTAGAGCAAATAAAATAAAATACCAAGAGATAAATAAAGTTAAGCTACCTATGGGAACAACTCATGAAAGTAACTTTAAAAATACTACTGAGGCAGCTTAAAGATAGCCAAGACTAAGTGCAGGAAAAAACTAAATACACTATGCATGAATAAATGAATGCTAACTAAAATGCAAACATTAGGAAAGAAACCACTACTAGAAACAAAACAAAACTTGGGGTCCCCTCCAGACTTAAGTGAAGCATACCTCTAGTATAGTGGATGAGGTGGAAAGTCTGGTAGCCTCAACATCTCGGGATCCTAGGAGAATCTGCTGCTGAGCCGCTGATGCCACATGTACATGTGATCAATCTGAGAGCTGGTGGATGTAGCGGCTGCTTGGTGATCCTCTTCCCTAGCCCACTGTGCCTGTTGGGCTTGCATATGCTGCTGCATCTCCTGGTGGTAGGCGGCCTCTGCCTGGCGACGGGTAGCCTCCCCCTGGAAGTAGACGCAGGCCTCGTCGTAGAACTCCTCGACACGCTAGAAGTGCTCCCGGAAGCCTTGAAACTTTTCCTACGTGTAGGCGCTCTGCTCCTCCCATCGCTGCCTTTGTGTCTACTGCTCGGCATATATGTCGTTGAGGCACGATCAGAACTTCGAAAAATCATAGGCAAATGTACCTGCATCATGCTCAAAAGTAGAAAAAGGTAGCGGTGTAGGTGCAGGCTCATGTCGATGTAGACTAGGTGGGCTCCTATGCATGTGTGGACTGGAGGGAGCGTGATGCAAATGGGGAGAGATGGGCACCGATGTGGATGGTCCCTCATATGGCGGGGACTCCACTATCAGGTCTAAGAGTCAATTAGCACTTGTGGTGATGGTGGTACGATCAAGGTCGGGGAGACTAAGGGCCATCAGGTTTTTCCTTACAAATCATAAGGAGTGTCCCTCTCTTAAAATCATCTTCATGGCCATACACACTCCCAGGTCGATCCTAGGGCTCCCCTCTATGCTATCTAGCACAGTGTAGTCATACCCCATCCTATGGCAAATGTGGGTAAGCAAGCCCCCCACATTAATCTCTCCACTCACTGTTTTGCCCATTTTCACTAAGTGTCTAATGAAATGGGACCCTACATCGATGCTACTCCTTTCTTATAGCATGTCCCATAGGCAAAGCAGCTTGCTAGTCTCACTACATCGTCACTCTCCCCACGACCAAAAATAGTGCTTGCCATGATTCGGTGGAGGTATCAGAAAATGGGGTTTGGAGGCGTGATGCTTTTGCCCTCGAAGGGTCATAAGAGTGCTCTCATGTCAATTCGATCCAAAAGATTCGAGAGTTAAACCCTATAGGAGTTATTCTCTCTCCCCCACTCGGCAAGCCAAAGCATGAGTTCCATTAGTGTAGTGTCCATTCATGCTCAATGTTAAATATCCTAAAGGTAATTCTACCCTCTTCGCTCTCTCTACCCGTTAAAACTGCAGCTTCTAAAGAGCTTAAAAATTTTAAAACTATCCTAGGGTAGGTTGGGTGACTTATCCCGATTATCTCTCCCCACCCCATTTTTGCAAATAGGGCTTGAATGTCACCCAACAACCCTAAGGACTCTAGTAAATCATCATCAAGATACCTAGTTGCAGTGATTTTATGAGTAGAAAGCATGTTATATCTATCCCTATGCTCATTTTTGCGAAAAAGAAGGGTTTGAAGAGCATTACCCTCCTCCGGAGCTTGAGGGGCATCGATTCTCCTTGCTCGTCGCTCCGAAGCACCGAATTGAGATACCAGTTGATTGGTCCTCCTCATCCTTGCTTCTTTTTGCTTCTTTGAAGGTTGGAAAAGCTTCTAGGTGGTGGGGACGAAGGATCCACACGGCTAGGACAAGAAAAATCAAAACACATAGTGCATTTGGGGCAAAAATGCACGGTGTGCCCTTTTTAACCTCGTGCGACATGGCCGTGTGAAAACACACGGTCAAGCCATGTGAAAACACATGGCCACGCTGTTTGTGCCTCGGGTTGTTTGGGCACGACCATGGGAAAACACACGACCAAGCCATGTGTCCCCTATTTCCCTCCTTTTGTGCACAATGGTACAAATTTTCTCACAAACTTCGCCATGTAAGCTAAAAAATTGATTTTATTTTTACCTAGCAAGTTCTTTCTCTTCCTAATGCTAACCGAAATGGAAATCAAAGTTCAAATTAACCAAATGAAAGCAATACAATCAAAAGAAAACCTAAAAAAAACTAAACTAAACTTGGGTTGCTTCCCAAGAAGCTCTTTGTTTAAGGTCATTTAGCTCGACCACACTCCATTATCAACTTGGCTTTGGAGGTTCTGTGAACCTCCATTCATCCGTCTTGGGAAATTTAAATACGGTTTTCTCCTTCGCTCTAGCTGGAATCACGTACTTCCCTGACGTGGGTCCGTGACTTCCCATACCAGCAGGCTCAAATTCCATCTCATCCTCTCCCACTTTTAGGGTTAGCTTGTGATTCCTTACATCAATGACCATTCCGCCAGTTGCTAAAAATGGACGCCCAAGGATGACAGGTATCTTCAGATCCTGTTCCATCTCCATAACCACAAAGTTAGTTGGAAGTGTAAAGTTCCCCACCTTTACAGGCACATCTTCTAGAATCACCAAGGGGTATCGGTATGTGTGGTCAGCCAGTTGCAATGTCATAGTAGTGAATTTTAAATTTTCTAACCCTAGCTTTTTGCATAAGGTATAGGGCATCAGGCTCACACTCGTGCCCAAGTCACAGAAGGCTTTGCTAATCAGGGGCGTCCCTATATAACATGGAATATAGAAGCTCCCCAGATCTTTAGTTACTGAGTGGTCTCGTTTCGGAGATAAGCGCTTGATTCCTTCGTGAGGGCCACTGTTTCAGCCTTTTCAACCTTCCTACGATGCGCTAGAATATCTTTCATGAATCTTACGAACTGGGGCATTTAGTGCAGTGCTTCAAGTATCGGTACCTCTACTGAGATCGACTTTAGCATGTCCAAAAATTTAGCAAACTCAACATCCTTCTTCGCATTAGTCAACCGCAGTGGGAATGGTACAGTAAGGGGTGGTTGAGTTTTTGCGGCAGGTTCCTGATTTATTTCTCTGGCTTCTTCCTTCTCGGTCTCTCTCAAATGTTTCCGCATTTCGGGTCTTAGCCCCTCTTCTGCAACCGACCGACCTGGCATCTCTTTCAAAACCCTCTCACTTCGCAGCATCACTGCCTTGCACTACTTTACCGAATTAACCTCTGCCTTTCCTGGAAGCTTCCCTGGTACCTTGGAGATATGGTTTGAAATTTGAGCTACTTGAATCTCTAGCGACTTTTGCTTGTTGGCAAGATCCCTTACAGATGATCGTAACTCTTCGATCATCATATCTGTCTGTGAATGTCGCCGCTGAAATTCAATATTCGCCTCCTATTACATTCGAATGAAGCTCTCTAGTATATTCTCTAGACGGGTGTCAGGTGGCTGTGGCTGCCCATTTCCTCCCGATCGTTGGAAACTTCCCGAATTATTCCTATAGGAAAATTTTTAGTGGTTCCTCCATCCGGGATTGGAAGTGTTGGAGTATGGGTTATTGGCCTTTCGATTTAGGTCGCCAACTGCATCACAATGCTCAATGTGCTCTTTTGGGCCACCCTACCCTCCACAGTAGTCCTCTTGATATGCTGCTAGGTGGTCCACAGAGTTGACAACATATTGTCCTACTGCAAGAGCTGGGTGACTACGTTCGAAAGCCCATTGATGGTGGTTCTGGGTCACCTCTTCTATCAGCTCCTCTACTTCCTCGATAGTCTTGTTCATAAGTGCTCCTCCTGCGGCAGAATCGAGGGACATCTTTGTGGCATACGTGATCCCATTGTAGAAGATGTGGATCACCAACCACCTTTCCAGTCCATGGTGGGGGCATTGGTAAAGTAGCCCCTTGTAGTGATCCCAAGCTTCAAATAGGTATTAGATATATATGAGAGGTGTCCTAAGGCAATCGCCTTATGTTTAAACCATTTATATGATAAATGAAGATTCACTATTTGAGTATAAATGTTATCATGTATTTGATTAGATCTTAAACTCATTTAGTGAATGTCCATAATATGAATCACAGTATGAGAGAATTTATGATTGGATCACAACTAGTGAGTATCTATACATGTGTAATTGTGATGTATTGGAATTATCTCTAGTCGATGAATTGATGGAT
Organism: Wurfbainia villosa; assembly: GCA_025175895.1. Taxonomy (NCBI): domain Eukaryota; kingdom Viridiplantae; phylum Streptophyta; class Magnoliopsida; order Zingiberales; family Zingiberaceae; genus Wurfbainia; species Wurfbainia villosa. The sequence goes on along the minus strand of CM046000.1, from coordinate 15,750,359 downwards.
TTGGACACCATCAATTCTATCGAGACTAGCATGAGGCATACTCTTTGGTGTATCCAAGCAACTGATTCTCATTGACTGGAGACATTGTTGTTAGTAATATATGAGAGATGTCCTAAGGCAATCGCCTTATGTTTGAACCATTTATATGATAAATGAAGATTCACTATTTGAGTATACATATTTTCATGTATTTGATTAGATCTTAAACTCATTTACTGAATGTCCACGATACGATTCACAGCATAAGAGAATTTGTGATTGGATCACAACTAGTGAGTATCTCTACATGTGTAATTGTGATGTATCAGAATTATCCCTAGTCAATGAATTGATGGATTTGGACACCATCAATTCTGTCGAAACTAGTACGAGGTATATTCCTTGGTGTATCCAAGCAGCTGATTCTCACTAGCTGGAGATATTGTGATGTCTGGAGTTAATCGTGGATGCTAGTTATGTAACTAGTTCATTGGAGTGACCAGACGTAAGACTTCATATGGTTCTCTGCATATATAGATATGTCAATGAAGTTCTTACTACAGCTTAAGTACGATATTCCTTGGACTTGCAGTATTCAAGTCATCTTGATCATGAAGACTTATGCTTTGACATCTTAAGCAAGCATCTCTGAGGAGATGTGGACCCGGGATGATTGGGTATAAGTCAAAGTGATCGAAGGTGTTTGAATAGCCTATAAAGGATTCACCACTCCTTGCGAGGAGATGTATACCCATGGCCTCTCGTCGGATTGTTACTAAAGTCTTTGGCCAAAGCATTACATGTTTAGAGTATGGTACTCTTGGATACATTTGCAGTAACTAGAATTCGTAGGACGAGGAAATGATACTTGCACTAGGTGTGACGTAGTCAACCTAGTGGGGACTAACACTATAGACCATGTCCTGAACTAAGTGGGTATAAGATGAGTGAAGGGAATGAGGCACGATTCATTGTAGCTGCTGAAGGGTTTCAGAAATAGTTCTGGATCAACCGTTGATCGTTTTAGTTAATTGGGGATCATAATGTACTACTAGGTGCCACTCATTATCGTTCTATAATTAATGGTTAATTATAGATGACCAACATAAAATGAGAACCTACTTGGTCACACGCATAACGAGCGTAATCCGAAGGGATTTAAAATGAGCTTGAGAATGAGATTCTCAGACAGAGAGAAACTAGGTTTGGTTGGACCAAACAAGGAGCGAGCATGAAATCAATTCAGTCGCAATGGAAGCATGGATGGGCCGTGTCTTATGAAGACATGATGGATGAACCAAATTGATTTGGTTCTTATCCAATGGTGGAGAATAAACCAAAGGGGTTTGGTTTGTTTTAAACGAATGAACCAAAGTTGGTTCGGTTCGTTTTAACTTAAAATAGACCAAATCGGTTTGGTTTATTTTAACTTAAATTAATGGAGTGGGTTAATGGGTTTTGGTTATGAACCAATAACCATTAGAAGAATTTGTTCTCTATAAAATAGGGCTTAAGGGTTTTTGTGAAACCCTAATCCAAGCAACCCTAAAGTTGCCGCCCCTCCTTCTCCTTGTGTAGCCGACGTCAACTCCTTGCCGCCGTCCACCACCGCCCAAGCCCCTCTTGCCGGCTTCTAGCAGCTGTAGTCCTCCCCTCTTGCCGGCGTCGAGCTGCTGCCGGAGGAGCTCCGGTGATCTTCCTTGGCTCCGGCGACAAGGTGAGTATCTAGCTTCCTTATTTGGCCGGCGCTAATCCTCCACCAAAGCTGTCCAATTTTTTGGACAGCTTATTTACTTCGTGTCGGAGCGTTGTTTAGAGCTCCCACAGTGGCTACTTTGCCAGGGATTCAATCTCCGACAATCCTCATAGGTGGAGGACGAAGGATTCGTCAAACAGTTGGCGAATACCTCTCCGGAGAGTTTTTGAGGACTCGTTTTGAATCCGAATTTTGATTCATATTGTGATCTTCTCTCGATCACATCGTCTTCGACACAAGTCTAGTGAATCGTACGAAGATGAGGCTCATGACTTTGTGAAGTCATCCCGAAGATACTCGGCGTGGATACGGATAGAGGCGATTCTAGCGAGGGTCGCTCCGGTTTATGCCTTTCCCGCTACACATGATACGTAAGGTATACATAGAATAAATTTTCTTTTATTGTAAAATTTAAAACTACGATTATGTCTACACATGTTGTACTATGCATGCGTGTGGTGTGTGTATTGTAATAAATTAGATTTATTAATTTTATTTCTTCCGCTGTGCACATGTTTACGAAACATATTCGAACACACACTCGCCGCGGTGCCGGAAACCCAACAGTGGTATCATAGCCCAGGTTGTGTTTCGAAATAATTGTAAAATTGTTTTGTAATAGTCGTAATGGTATTTATGGAAATTTTCTACTTTTGGAAAGTTAGAAGTATTTATGGAAATATTTAATTTTGGAAAGTCTAGAAGTATTTATGGAAATCTTTTACTTTTGGAAAGTTAGAAGTATTTATGGAAATTGATATTTTTCATAAATAAAATATTTGATTAGATTTGGAAATATGTTTCCTAATTTAATCATGATTTGATTTGGGAAATCAAATCTTAAAATATTTTATTTCCATAAGTAGTTTTGATGATTTAGGAAATTTGTTTCCAAAATTGTCTTTCCTTAATCAACACTTTCCACAAATAAAATATGTGAATAGATTTGGAAATTTGTTTCCTATTTTAATCATGATTTGATTTGGATAATCAAATCTTAAACATATTTTATTTCCATAAATAGTTATGACATATAAGGAAATTTTGTACATGTCATAATTGTATGTCATGTAATTGCATTAGATGCATATCATTATGTCATGCGTGTTATGACATGTAGATGTATGCCATGTATGTCATGTCATGTAGATAATAGTTATTTGCATGCAAATAGAATGAGACATAAAAACCCTTACTCAATATTAAAGCCTACACCTTCCATTAATATGGTTAGAACCAGAGTTCCGTTTCTTATTTGGGTTGTTGGACTCTCTCCAAGCCCGGCTCGAACCTGAACATGTTCAAACCATGGAATAGTTTAATACTAATATGATAAGAGTCAAAGGTCAATCGTTAGCTTGGTTGTGTTGGGTTTTCCGAGCTGCAAAAACCGCTTTTTGCGTTGCGGAAACCTCAGAAGCCCGGCCACGGATCTGTGTGAAGATATAAAAATATAAAACATGTATGTGTTTAAAGATCCTAGATCTACCTTAGATCTACAAGATAGAGTGTTACCCTCGTAGCGACGCCCTTCGCTTATCCTGCTCATCCAAAAGCTTCGACGAAACTCAAGAGTGTCAAGTGCACACTCCTCTATTGGTATCCACACGGACAAATGGTGGAGAAAACACAACCTTGAGTGTGCTAGCACTCTTTGGATGGTTCGGCCAAGATGAGTATAGGAGAGCTTGAGAGGATGATCCAAGGAAGAAGAAGATGGAGTTAACTAAAAATTACTTTCATCTATTGAAAGTGGTGGCCGACCACTTCATTTGGGTGGGGGTTACATGAATGCATGTAACTCCAAGATCCAATGGCTCTTGGTCTCCCTCATGAGGTGGCACCACATGATAAGTCAATGATGATGTGGAACACCATCATTGGTCGGCCCCCATGCCATGTCACCATGACATGGCAATTGGTCAAGTCAAAATTGATCATTCATCTTCCCTCTCAAGTCAAGTCAAACTTGACCTCTAATCTCCCATGGTTGATCAAATCTAACCACTTGACTCAAGTCAATTTGATTTAATGAATATCTATTCATTAATTTAAATTGACATAATGAATTAAATCTAAATTAGACTCATTCAACACTTGAATCAACTTGAGTCTAACTCAATTAGTCTAATTTGGATTACTCTTAATCCAATTTGGTTCATCCCATGAACCTAATCCTCATGGTTCATCATATGAACCTATTCTCCACCTAATTGCCCTTTGAGTGTGACCCTATAGGTTCTTGTAACATTGGCAATGTCCCAAAACCGATTTAGGAACTTAAGCAATTAGCGGTATCTAGTAACACATCATTGCTACCCAAGTTACAAGAATGTTGAGCTCCAACATCACCTTTGTGTCTACTAATTGTGACTCTCACAATATGTGACAATGTCCCTCTATCCTTGACATCTAGATTGACTAATCGAGGCATAGACCGTGTCATCCTCGGTACAATCTATATCTTGAACTCCAAGTAGACTCACTCTAATCAAATGAGCTTAATATCTCATATTGACTCATTTGGGCATGGCCATGCCCTTCGTGGTCTCACTCTATCAAGAATAACGATGTCACTCCCGTCATATAAGAGGGATAGATCCCATCTACATCACTCACATCCCTCCACATAATTTGTTACATACCCAGTAATCGCCTTTATAGTCTACCCATTTACGGGTGACGTTTGACGAAGCCAAAGTATGCAACTCCTTATGTAGGGAACCATGGTGACTTCAGGTCTAAGGACTAATAGTCATACTAATAGCCACATGAGAAAGTATATGACACTCATATAACGATCCATGATACTTTCTCATGGTGGGTCATTCAGTATACATTCTCCAATACATACCCATGTGTCAACTTGATATCTCATATCCATGACTTGTGAGATCAAGTCATCGTGTTGACCTACATGCTAGTCTCTACACATTAACATTGTCCCTGAATGTTAATACTTGACTAGGAATGATTAAGAGTAGTGTTCTCTATATCATCTCATTATCGATTCAACCAATCGATTGATATAGATAAGAACCTACTACTCAAGGACATTATTATACTTAGTTATTTGGCACCAATATAAGTAAATATAATAACCATGCCTTTATAAATAGGAATATGATACAATAAAGTCCATACAACAATCATCACATGATTAGCTCTAGGGCTTTCACTAACAATCTCCCACTAGCACTAGTGTCAATCACCGTAGTATCTAATACCCAATGATCTAGTGTGACCATCATGTTTTTTCCGTGCCAAAGCCTTGGTCAAGGGATCTGCGATGTTAGCCTCTGTGGGTACTTTGCAAATCTTCACATCTCCTCTATCGATAATCTCTCGAATGAGATGGAAGCGTCGTAGTATGTGTTTGGTTCACTGGTGTGAGCGAGGTTCCTTAGCCTGTGCAATCGCTCCATTGTTGTCACAATAGAGCTCTATGGGATCTGCTATGCTATGAACCACCCCAAGCTCAGCAATGAACCTGCGGATCCAAACTGCCTCCTTTGCTACCTTAGATGCAACGATATACTCAGCTTCTGTTGTAGAATCAGCAACTGTGTCCTACTTCGAACTCTTCCAGCTCACAGCACCACCATTCAAGCAAAACACGAACCCTGACTGCGATCTATAATCATCCTGGTTAGTTTGGAAGTTGGCATCGCTGTAACCCTTTACAGCTAGCTCCTCATCGCCTCCAAATATCAAAAAATATTCTTTAGTCCTTCTCAAGTACTTAAGAATATTCTTGACTGTTATCCAGTGACGCTCACCTGGATCTGACTGGTATCTACTTGTCATGCTCAAAGCATACGAGACATCAGGATGAGTACACAGTATGGCGTACATGATAGATCTTATAGCAGATGCGTAAGGGATCTTATCCATGCAGTCTCTCTCCTCTCTAGAAGAGGGACTTTGAGTCTTCAAAAGACTCACACCATGTGACATCGGCAGAAGTCTCTTTTTGGAATTCTGCATGGAAAACCGTAGTAATACCGTGTCAATGTATGTACTCTAACTTAGGCTAAGTAATCTCTTAGATCTATCTCTATAGATCTTGATGCCTAGAATACAGACTGCTTCACCTAAGTCCTTCATTGAGAAGCATGTCCCTAGCCAAGTCTTCACAGACTATAGCGAAGGGATGTCATTCCCAATGAGTAGTATGTCATCCACTTACAATATAAGGAAGACAATTGTGTTCCCATTAACCCTCTTGAAGAAATAAGGTTCATCTTCATTCTTGATGAAACCAAACTGTTTGATCGCATCATTGAATCGAAGATTCCAACTCCGAGAAGCTTGCTTTAGCCCATAAATGGACCTTTGCAGCTTGCATACTTTCCCAGTATGCTGTGGATCTACAAAACCTTTAGGTTGTGTCTGAAGGGTTTTGCCCGGAAGCTCTGATACCAATTGAAGGGATTTCCCTTGTCGAGTCCGTGGGGGGAAACTTCGCTTCCCCTTCACCTCGGTTGCTTAACCATGGTGATCCCTTCGATGTCCCCGGATTAAAAATGTAATCCTAGACAAAAGGGATTCCCAAATCAACCAAGTCATCGTCGTGCTATTCGTTTAGAGAGGTCACTTGAACAAACTAGTTGTTCAAGCGACCATCCTCTATTCTACGAGTAGCCACGGAATAGACGATGTCCGGATCGCCGGTTTTTGTGTTTATACTCGAGATCTCAGTATTATTTAGCCTATTTACAGAAATATAACATGCTTATATTTTGAAAAACAAACACAAGCAATGAATAAAAGAGATAGAAGAATAGTTATACCTCTTGGTCTTCTAATGTATGACCCTCCTCCTTTTGGACGTCGTGTGGGCGACGATCCACCAAAAGTCAAAGCTCCTAGATCGCAAAACTTCCTTCCTTGCTTTTCCCAAGAAAGAGGAAGAAGAGAAACAATGTTTTTCTCCTTCAAAAACTCAACCAACAAAGAACTATAGAAGTTCTTGCCACCGGCCAACTAGAAGGATAAGAAGATGATGGAAAACTACCAAGACACCAAGGGAAACCCTATATCTTGTTTCCACCACCTAAGGGCTTGTTTGGGAGGAGGTGAAGGAGGTGTAAGTAATGGAAGGGTAAGGGTAAATAAGGAAGAAAAAAAGACTACCCTTGTTTGGGAAGAAGTGAGGGAAGGGGAAAGGGAAGGGAAAGGGAGGGGAATGGGGGTGAATTTATACCCCTCCCCCTCACAAAAACTGGACATTTCTTACACCCCAATTTGGGGTGTAAATCTCCTTTACCCTCCCCTTCATTCCCCTTCCATTACTTACACTCCCCTCACCTCCTCCCAAACAGGCCCTAAGGAGAAGAGAGGGAAGTGTTTTGGGCACTGGCCAAGGGCTGGGAAGGGCTGGAATAGCTGCTGGATGTTGGCCACAAGGCAAGGAAGAAGAAGGATTTCTTGCCTTATTTGGTGCCACCCTTGCTTCCAAACCCTAACCCTAATTCCAATCCTATCTCAACTAGGATTGCCCTATTCTTGCCGCCCAAGCCTTGCTCCCTCTCTATGATGTTCTTCACGCCAACCCCATGCCACCTTTTATAGAGTTTGGGGATAAGCCATGAATTAATCTCCTCCATTGGTTCTAGGGATTTAATCTCAACCGTCGGATCTAGAGATTTAATCTCAACCGTCGGATCTTAGAGATTTAATCTCTACCAATGGATCTTAGTGTTTTGTTTCTATCCATTGGATCTAAGCATCTTGAGGTGTTAATGGGCTACATTAGGGACCATGAGGAGGAGTTGGGTCTTGGCCACCCATGGATCAAGCCCACATAAAGTCCGATCCACTAATGATGATCCAATCCACTAAAGGTCCATCCTTGATCTACCTCACCAACCCCCATATGATAATATGGGCTCCATATATTATTTGTATATTTTCTCCCCGTGTTTAAGATCTCGAATGTCCGTCGATTAATTAATTTACTAACCATTAATTAATCAACATCTAACTCCTTGAGTAGTACCACTCAACCTTTTCATCATGCCGGACCAAGTCCACCTGCAGGGTTTACATGATGAACCTTATGAGCTCCTCAAGGGGACATCATCATCCTAATATATAGGACACGGTTTCCTCCTATAATCAACGGCACACCATATAAGTAATATCATCTCCCAACTTATCGAGTCTATCGATTTAATCTATAAATCTCGCCCATTGGTAAATCAAAGAGATGAGTACCAAGTATATGTGCTCGTTATTATATCGGGATTAAGAGCATGTACTAAATAATATCTGAGGTCCGATTCGATTATGTAGTCAACAATAAATCGAATCACCTCTGTGTCGGTCCTGCTCAATACACACAAAGTGCACTAGTGTGATTCTATGGTCAAGACAAACCAATACCAAATCACACTACAACCATTCCGATGGTTTGTCCAAAGTGATCTCGGTTGTGAGCCTTTACTTATACTTTACAAGGAGCCGATAACAAGATCTCCCGTGTGACACCACACACCATGTTATCTACAATGTAACGTATTAGACAATATTGCATAACCATAAAAATATGCAAACAATGATCATGTGATTCTTATTTCAAAATAAAGATGTTCATACAAAAGAGCTAGGCTTTCAGTATACATCCCAACAATCTCCCACTTATACTAAAAGACTATGCTGTCCTTATACTGCCATACATCTGATTCCCCTTCCCTCCACATGCCTATCAAAGCTCTCGCTAGAAGGGCCTTAGTGAAAGGGTCTACCAGGTCATCCTCTGATGCAATCTAGGCGACATCAACTTCTACCTCCTTTACGATTTCTCGTATCAGGTGGTACTTGCACTCTATGTGTTTACTAGCCTTATGGGCTCGTGGTTCCTTCGAGTTTGCAACTGCACCACTATTATCACAATAAATTGTGATAGTTCTAGGCAAACCAGTAATCACATCCAAGTCCATCAGGAAGTTCCTGAGCCATACAGCTTCTTTGGCCGCCTCAGAGGCCGCCACATACTCAGCTTCCATGGTGGAGTCCACCATGCATTTCTGCTGGACACTCCTCCATACAATGGTTTCACCTCCCAAAGTAAACACAAAACCTGAGGTAGACTTACTGTTATCCCTATCAGATTGAAAATCGGAATCCGTGTAACCCACAGGGAGTAATTGGTCTGCCCGGTAAACTAGTATATAATCCCTAGTCCTTCTCAGGCACTACAATATATGCTTTACCACAGTCCAATATCCTTGTCCTGGATTACTCTGATATCTACTGACCATGCCCACGGCAAAGCAGATATCTGGTCTCGTACAGAGCATCGCATACATGAGGCTTCCTACTGCCGAAGCACAAAGAACCACCTCTATCACCTCAGATGATCTAGGACACATCTCCTTAGATAAAGGAACTCCATGCCTGAAAGGTAGAAAACCCTTCTTGGAGTTTTGCATGATAAAATGCTCCATAATCGTGTCTATGTATGAAGCTTGGGATAAGCACAACATCCTTTTCCAGTGATCCCTTGATCCCAAGGATGTGTCTCACCTCTCCCAAGTCCTTCATATCAAACTATTTGGACAACCATACCCTTACGTCCGATAACACTTCGATGTTGTCGCCAACCACCAAAATGTCATCTATGTATAGTACAAGAAATACCACTACGTTTTCGTCACATCTCTTGTATACACAAGACTCATCCGGACTTTGAATAAATCCATAAGACTGGATTTACCTCATCAAAGTGGATGTTCCAAGTCCTCGAAGCTTGCTTCAATCCATAAACGGACCGATTAAGCTTACATACAAGACGCTCTTTGCCCTTAGCAATGAATCCCTCTGTTTGCTTCATATAGATGTTTTCCTCAAGACTTCCATTAAGGAAAGCTGTCTTGACATCCACCTACCGCACCTCATAATCCATATGGGCTGCTATGCAAAAGAGCTCCCAGTCCTGACTTGAATCCATAGATTCAATCTCAGTATTCATTGCACTTTGCCAAGATGTTGTATCTATATCTTGGATTGCCTCGTCGTATGTCTAGGGATGAGGTTCATGTTTGCCAGGGACTAAATCAGAAGATTCACCCAAGAACATGAATCTATAAGGCTGTCTCACAACCCTCCCACTACGACGAGGTATCACCTGTGTATCCTTCTGTGACATGCGGTGCAGTGACACGTGGTACATCCTCTTGTACCGGTGGTACTAAAGAAGTGACTTCTCCTTTTAACTCCTCCAGAACAATTTTACTCTTGGGCTTGTGGCTCATCACATAGTCTTCCTCTAGAAATCTAGCGTTCGTGCTAACGATCAACCTCTGATCTCTAGGACTATAAAACAATCCACCCTTCGTTCCTCTGGGATAGCCAACGAACAATCATACTTCTGTACGAGGTTCCAACTTACCAGCATCTGCCTTCAACACATGTGCTGGACTCCCCCATATCCGAATATGTCTTAGACTAGGCTTTCGCCCAGTCCACAACTCTGTGGGAGTAGAAGGCATTGATTTAGATGGAACCAAGTTCAGAATGTATACCGCTGTATCTAGAGCATATCCCCAGAACGAATCTGGCAAGTCAGAACAACTCATCATCGATCTAACCATCTCCATAAGAGTCCTATTCCTTCGCTCTGCTACACCGTTCTGCTGGGGTGTGCCAGGTGCAGTCAATTGGGATTGAATCCCAACCTCTGATAAGTAGTTCCTAAACTCTCCCAAGAGGTTCTCTCCACCACGATCAGATCGTAGTGTCGTCCATATCTTGAATAATTGTCTATAAAAGAGACGAAATATTCAAGACCACCTCTTGCCTGGATAGTCATAGGACCACACAAATCAGAATGAATCATTCCTAACACATCTTTGGCTCTATACCCCTTGGCCCTAAAAAGGCCTCTTGGTCATCTTACCCTCCAAGTAAGATTCGTAGGTTGGGAGATCCTCCACTACTAATGAACTCAAAGGTCCATCAGCTATCAACCTTTGAATTCTGCTTAGGTTAATGTGACCAAGCCTAAGAAGCCAAAGATATGTTTGGTTCATCTTCGAAGGTTCTTTTCTCCTTTTGGAATTAGAAGATGAGTTATTAACTTCAATTTGCATCGTGGGAGGTTTTGTATGCAAATTTCCTTTCAATGTACCTGAACAGATATTCTCCCTATTCCTTTTTATAACAACTCTTTCATTAAAAGAAATAGAATATCCATCCATAATAATTTAGAAACTGAAACTAAATTCTTTCTAAATAAAGATACATAAAGGGAATTTTCTAGAACCTAAGTTTTATTTTTCTCAAGAGATAAATAAAACTTCTCCCACTGCAATAGCCGCCACCTTCATGGCATTGCCCAAAATGGTAATCTCCCCTTTAGCTAGTCGTTGGGTTTCCTGAAACCCCTGCAAAGTGTTGCAGACATGATTAGTGGCTCCTATATCTACACTCTAGGTACCGGTAGATAACACCGCTAACCATGTTTCAACGACTAGTCCAAAGGATATACCTTTGTTCTGTTTTGGACTGGGACAGTCCTTCTTCCAATGTCCATCCTGCTTAAAGTACTTGCCTTTCGGCTTCTTCACTCCTCCCTGAGATCCTCCCACCACCTTTGCTCCACCTTGTTTCTTCTTCTTCTTGCCTTTCAGCTTAGAAGTAGAAACCTTTTTGAGAAACCATGGCTTGAAAACACTCTTCGATGAGTGCATACTTGTACTCCTTAGCAGATAAGACAATATCTAGATTCTTTTCCAATCAACATTATTTGGGTACAGTAAGTTTGTTTACTTTAGTATCATAGTAAGTGGACTGAAAGTCATTTTTGAAAATCCTAAGAATCACATAGATCATTACTGTAGATTTCAAAAAAATTATTGATTCCTCAAACAATAAAATTTCAAAATCAACCAACACCTCTAAACACCGAGAATATCGCATGCCACGATCGTGTGGACGTATACGAATTCTACATTTGTAAGAGGAGGTTTTACCCATTTATTTTACTATCTTGTCAACCTAACTTTTTGACAAGTAAAATTAATAGTTGGTTTCTCTTCAGCCCTACAAATAAAAGCAGTGACTCCGATGGGGAGGATACTTATATTTGTATCTAAGTGTTCACCATTACTCGGTACTAAGGTAATTATCTCGGGTTATGTGCCTTACGATGGGCAAGTACACACGCTTCTTGATAATTTCCTATAACCATATTCGACCTTGTGATCCGCAAACAAACCCATCCGATGGGGAGGAAGGCACTCAGAGCCGACGCGCAAGTTTGTTTGCATCACTTGTCAAATTGTAATGGAGGCCGCGGGAATTTATAAAAATATCCCTCTCCCACTTAGTAATTTGAAATTGAGGAATTTTCCTAGCCTACGACATGCATATCAAACAAAAACAATAAATATGAAGAATAAGTTATTTTTCAACTATTATGCCTTTTGTCTTCAATATGACTCCCGTCGCATCGCCATCTCATCTGCTCCTCCTATGCCCTTTACGAGCCATTCGGAGATCCGAGTCAAGACTAAAACCTATTTTAATTTACATGCATCGATCCAATATTCCACTAGGGACTGTACATGAAATCAAGATCGAAAGTAAACTAAAATAAAGAGTGGATAAACAATGCCGTGTTTAATTTACAAAAACTAAATACTAGCCTTGTCAACCCCGAGGATTCAACAAAATAAATATTTACACACATACAATCATATACACACATATGGCCATAATCGTCGGATCTTATGCCTTTAACCAAAGAGTTAAACTACGCATATCCTACTATTATCTGACACATATAATATATGAAAAAGTGCATAAAAATTAACCGAATCCTAAACACACAAAACCGGAAACCTTGGCTCTGATACCAATTGAAGGGTTTTGCCCGGAAGCTCTGATACCAATTGAAGGCATTTCCCTTGTCGAGTCCGTGGGGGGAAACTTCGCTTCCCCTTCACCTCGGTTGCTTAACCATGGTGATCCCTTCGATGTCCCCGGATTAAAAATGTAATCCTAGACAAAAGGGATTCACAAATCAACCAAGTCATCGTCGTGTTATTCGTTTAGAGAGGTCACTTGAACAAACTAGTTGTTCAAGCGACCATCCTCTATTCTACGAGTAGCCGCGGAATAGACGATGTCCGGATCGTCGGTTTTTGTGTTTATACTCGGGATCTCAGTATTATTTAGCCTATTTACAGAAATATAACATGCTTATATTTTGAAAAACAAACACAAGCAATGAATAAAAGAGATAGAAGAATAGTTATACCTCTTGGTCTTCTAATGTATGACCCTCCTCCTTTTGGACGTCGTGTGGGCGACGATCCACCAAAAGTCAAAGCTCCTAGATCGCAAAACTTCCTTCCTTGCTTTTCCCAAGAAAGAGGAAGAAGAGAAACAATGTTTTTCTCCTTCAAAAACTCAACCAACAAAGAACTATAGAAGTTCTTGCCGCCGACCAACTAGAAGGAGAAGAAGATGATGGAAAACTACCAAGACACCAAGGGAAACCCTATATCTTGTTTCCACCACCTAAGGAGAAGAGAGGGGAGTGTTTTGGGCGCCGGCCAATGGCTGGGAAGGGCTGGAATAGCTGTTGGACGTTGGCCACAAGGCAAGGAAGAAGAAGGAAAACTTGCCTTATTTGGTGCCACCCTTGCTTCCAAACCCTAACCCTAATTCCAATCCTATCTCAACTAGGATTGCCCTATTCTTGCCGCCCAAGCCTTGCTCCCTCTCTATGATGTTCTTCACGCCAACCCCATGCCACCTTTTATAGAGTTTGGGGATGAGCCATGAATTAATCTCCTCCATTGGTTCTAGGGATTTAATCTCAACCGTCGGATCTAGAGATTTAATTTCAACCGTCGGATCTTAGAGATTTAATCTCTACCAATGGATCTTAGTGTTTTGTTTCTATCCATTGGATCTAAGCATCTTGAGGTGTTAATGGGCTACATTAGGGACCATGAGGAGGAGTTGGGTCTTGGCCACCCATGGATCAAGCCCACATAAAGTCCGATCCACTAATGATGATCCAATCCACTAAATGTCCATCATTGATCTACCTCACCAACTCCCATATGATAATATGGGCATCATATATTATTTGTACATTTTCTCCCCATGTTTAAGATCTCGAATGTCCGTCGATTAATTAATTTACTAACCATTAATTAATCAACATCTAACTCCTTGAGTAGTACCACTCAACCTTTTCATCATGTCGGACCAAGTCCACCTGCAGGGTTTACATGATGAACCTTATGAGCTCCTCAAGGGGACATCATCATCCTAATATATAGGACACAGTTTCCTCCTATAATCAACGGCACACCATATAAATAATATCATCTCCCAACTTACCGAGTCTATCGATTTAATCTATAAATCTCGCCCATTGGTAAATCAAAGAGATGAGTACCAAGTATATGTGCCCGTTATTATATCGGGATTAAGAGCATGTACTAAATAATATCTGAGGTCCGATTCGATTATGTAGTCAGCAATAAATCGAATCACCTCTGTGTCGGTCCTGCTCAATACACACAAAGTGCACTAGTGTGATTCTATGGTCAAGACAAACCAATACCAAATCACACTACAACCATTCTGATGGTTTGTCCAAAGTGATCTCGGTTGTGAGCCTTTACTTATACTTTACAAGGAGCCGATAACAAGATCTCCCGTGTGACACCACACACCATGTTATCTACAATGTAACGTATTAGACAATATTGCATAACCATAAAAATATGCAAACAATGATCATGTGATTCTTATTTCAAAATAAAGATGTTCATACAAAAGAGCTAGGCTTTCAGTATACATCCCAACAGTGTCATGTACACATCCTCGAGTAAGTTTCCATTCAGAAATGCGGTTTTGACATCCATCTGTCAGATCTCATAATCATGGTATGCTGCAATAGCAAGCATGATCCGAATGGACTTAAACATCGCCACTGGAGAAAAGGTTTCATCATAGTCAATACCATGAATTTTCTTGAAACCTTTATCCACCAATCGACCCTTATAGGTATGTGTATGTCCATCCATGTCAGTCTTTCTCTTAAAGACCCACTTACACCCAATGGGTTTGACCCCATCAGGTGGATCAACCAAAGTCCATACTTGGTTGGTGTACATGGATTCCATCTCGTATCTCATGGCCTCTAGCCATTTCTCAGAATCTGGGCTCATCGCAGCTTCCTGATAGGAGGTAGGCTCATTCTCAATGAGCATAACGTCATCATGGTCAGACAAGAGAAATGAGTATCTCTCAGGTTGACGACATACTCTATCAGACCTACGAAGAGGTAGGTCTACCTGAACAGGTGGTTGTTCCACAACTCTTTGTGCAACAACCTCATCACCCACAACACTTTGTGGTTTCTTTTCAACCTCCATCAAGGCCTCAGTGCTATGTTCCTTATCTTGAATTTCTTCAAGATCGAACGTACTCCCACTAGTTTTCCTAGGAACAAAATCACTTTCTAGAAAAACTCCAGTCTTTGCCATAAACACTTTGTGCTGACTGGGAATGTAGAAGTAATATCCCTTCATGTCCTTGGGATATCCAACAAAATAGCACCTATCGGATTTGGGTCCCAATTTGTCTGAGACTTGACGTCGAACGTAAGCCTCACAATCCCAAATCCTCATGAAAGACATCTTCGGATTTCTCCATGTCCATATCGTATATGGTGTCTTTATCACAACCTTGGATGGTACATGGTTAAGGGTAAAGGCTACTGTGTCTAGAGAATATCCCCAAAAGGATATAGGAAGATCTGTGTGACTCATCATAGATCGTACCATATCTAATAGGGTACGATTTCTCCTTTCGGATACACCATTCCACTGTGGTGTTCCAGAAGGAGTGAGTTGGGATAGAATCCCACACTCAGCTAGATAGTCACGAAACTCATGGCTAAGGTATTCACCACCTCGATCTGATCGAAGTATCTTAATACTCTTGCCAAGCTGGTTTTGTACTTCATTCTTGAATTCTTTGAACTTTTCAAAGAATTCTGATTTATGTGTCATGACATACACATAACCATATCTGCTGAAGTCATCAGTAAATGTAATGAAGTACCTGTAACCACCTCTAGCTGCAACATTGAAAGGGCCACATACATCACTATGTATAAGTCCTAACAAGTCTGTTGCTCTTTCGCTGTGTCCACTAAAGGGAGTCTTGGTCATCTTTCCTAACAGGCAAGACTCGCATGTTTCATATGATTCAAAATCAAATGAGTCTAGCAGCCCATCCTTATGGAGATGAGATAAGCGACTCTCATTTATGTGACCTAAGCGACAATGCCAGAGATAGGTTTGGTTCAACTCATTTGACTTGAACCTTTTGGTACTTATGTTATAGATAGGGCTCTCTAAGTATAGAAAGTAAAGTCCATTCATTAGAGGTGCACTACAATAGAATATATCATTTAAATAAATTGAAAAACATTTGTTCTTTATTTTAAATGTAAATCCTTTCTTGTCCGATCAAGAAACCAAAATTATGTTCTTAGTTAAAGCAGGCACATAACAACATTCATCTAATTCTAGTACAAGCCCAGAGGGCAGAGATAGATCATAAGTTCCTATAGCAACAGCAGCAACCCTTGCTCCATTGCCTACTCGTAGGTCCATCTTGCCCTTTGTTAATGTCCTGTTATTTCTCAGCGCCTGCATATTGGTACAAATGTGAGATGCACATCCGGTATCTAATACCCATGATGAAGAAATAGATAGATTGACTTTTATAACATTTATACCTGAAGTAGAAGTCTCACTTCTCTTCTTCTTAAGATCTTCCAGGTAAGCTTTGCAGTTACGCTTCCAGTGTCCAGCTTCCTTGCAGTGGAAGCAAGCCCCTTCCTTGGCCACCCCTCCTTTGGGTTTAAGTTCCTTGCCTTTGCCCTTGGCTTGGGACTTTACCTTACCTTTAAGCTTGCCCTTGCCTTTCTTCTTTTGCACCATCAAAATGGAGTCAGATTTTCCCTTCTTAAGGTTGAGTTCAGCAGTTCTCAACATGCTGAGCATCTCAGGCAGTGACTTATCAATTTCATTCATGTTGCAATTCATAAAAAATTGATTGTAGCTTTGTGACAAAGACTGCAAGATCAGGTCAGTGGCTAGCTCTTGGCCAAGGGGGAATGCCAATCTCTATAGATTTTCTACGTACCCAATCATCTTGAGTACATATCGACCTACGGGAGTCTCATCTTGCATTTTGGACCCAAACAATGCCTTAGAGACTTCATATCTCTCATGCCTTGCTTATCCTTGATATATTTGACGAAGATGTTCAACCATATCATATGCATTCATGAACTCGTGTTGCTTCTGAAGCTTAAAGTTCATGGTCATGAGCATTAGACATGACACATCTAATGCATCATCTTGATGCTTCTTGTAAGCATCTTTGTCAGCTCGCGAGGCAGTGGCAGGAGGTGCCTTTGGAATGGGCTGCTCTAGGATGTACAATTTCCTTTCTCGGGTGAGAACAATTCTAAGGTTCCTGTACCAGTCCAGGAAATTTGCTCCATTGAGCTTGTCCTTCTCAAGGAAAGAACGCAGAGAGAGAGTGTTCGTGTTTGTCGATATAGTAATCTACAACATACAATGCAGAGAATTAATATCATATTCCTTTTATCATTTAATTAGGACTTTAATCAAATGATACTCCCACTGAATTATAGGAATTTTATAGAATCGAGTTATGGATGTGGTCAAACCACATTACTAGATTCATACAAACTAGCTATAATTTTTGCGGGACAAGATCCACATCATACTAAGCCTTGAGTTAGCTTTGGCTAAATCGCCCAAGACTTAGTATGATTGGTGGGTTACATTACTGATTACATCTCTATGCAACTCTTGTTTATAGGATCAAGACCCACATTTACAAAAAACCTTGAGTTAGCTTTGGCTAAATCACCCAAGATTTAGTGTAAATGCGATCTTATCCTATCTTTCCAACGGTTGGAATATGCCTATAGTTCTACTCGATCCAATTGAGTTAACTAGTTTTACTCAATCTAATTGAGCTTACTCTAACCCAAGCCGTGATAGGCGGGACCAAGATTGTCCCTCCGCACCCTACCAAGATAATATGCATTGATATGCTTTGGCAGATTCAACAACTACAAATGATCGAGATAGTGATGGGTATCAAGGACTTGGTAGGCATTTTCGAGTTGATTCGATTAAGATCTAATCTAATCGTAATGTGTATCATATACACATTAAGACCTTTATTATCCTACACTAGCATGCATCACATACATACAAGCACCATTCTAGCATGCTTCATATACATACAAGAAAAATAACCTAGCATGCATCATATATATACAAGCATTATTCTACTAGCATGTATCACATACATACAATATATATATATATATATATATATATATATAAATTAATTGTGATTATGTCATGGCCCTACTACGATCTTCTCAAGCCAATGAGAAGATCGGACGGTCAACCTAGGGTTAGCGGCTTCTCCAAGCGCCTCCATTGATCGCCATGTGTCATCGGGCACCCTTCTCGTAACTCCGTCTAGAAGTGGACCTTCCACCGCTTCATTTTGTACATTACAAACATGAAACTCGAGTTACATTCGAGTCTAAAACTATTTACAACTAGAATTTTAAAAAAGAAGAGGCACGACACGCAGGTCGCATACCCTATACAACAAGCACCATCACAAAAATGGCACGCAGGCCGTATTATGAATTACAATACATTAACATCCAATCATATTGGGGTTCTTGGGCCATGACCATCACAGAATTATACATAATTCTAAATTATGTATTTTATAGAAAATTTATATAATTTTTCCTATTTTATTTTACAATTTTATGAGTCACCTTTCCGTAACGGTCCCGCTAAGCGGTTTCCGGGCGCGATCGCGGGACAAGGCCCCTTTCGGGGATAGGGGTGTTAGGAATGGCATGCTAGCTCGGATGCTCATTGGCTCCCATGTCCCCGGATTAAAATTTTCACTAATGAAAACTAATCCGGATGGGATGAGTTTCCTTAGCACAACCAATTCGTCGTCGTGCCAACGACTCGAGCGATAGCTTGAACAAACTTGTTGTTCAAGCAATCAACTCTTCTAGTCGGTTAGCCGCGGAAGAGACGACGGACGGATCGCCGGTTTTTGTGTTTATCTTCGAGGTCCATGATTATACAAATACATACAAATGTAAACTAGTATAATCAACACATACTAACATAAAGAACATAAGCTAGCATATCAATAAGAACATGTAAAGAACAATAATAAAAGTTGTAAAACTTTTATACCTCTTGATCTTCTATCGTATGTCCTAACCTCCTTGTAGACTTCGTGTGGGCGAAGATCCTCCACAAGTTGAAGCTTCCTAGATCTTCTTCAATCCAAAGAAAGAAGAACTCTCTTTCCCTTCTTGCTTGAGCCAACCACCAATCCACAAAGGATTGATGTCGCCGGCCCCAAGAATAGAGAGAACATAATGGAAACCACCAAGGAACCAAACTAGGGACAAACCCTAGCTTCTAGTGCCGCCGACCAAGATGAAATAAAGAGGAGAAGAGGAATGAGTTGAGCGCCGACCAAGGTAGAGGGAATAGAGATAGGTCCCGGCAACACCTTAGGAAGAAGAAGAGAACCTCTCCTATAGTTGCCGCCCACTCCAACTTCCAAACCCTAGCCGCCCAACCAAACCCTAACCTAGGATTTCTTGCCGCCCAACCAAAGGAAAGGAAAAACCCTAATCTCTTTGAAAACCATCTTCTATGTGTCGGCCATGGAAGAGGGGAAGAAGGATAGAGTGTGGACCGACCAAGGTAGAGTGTAGAAGGAAGGGACCGGCCATGCCTTCGGAAGAAGAAGAAACTCATCTTCCACTTGTTGCCGCCCATCTTTGCTCCCAAACCCTAGCCGCCCAAAAATTCTAAACAAACTAGGGTTTCTTAGCCTCCAAAGGAAGCAAACCCTAATCCCCTAAACCATCCATTATCCTTGCCGCCCAACCCAATAAGCCTTATATATAGAGTTGGGTTTTTGCCTTGGATTAATCTCCTCCATTGGTTCTATAGATTTAATCTCAACCGTCGGATCTAGAGATTTAATCTCAACCGTTGGTTCTAGAGATTTTAATCTCCACCATCGGTTCTAGAGATTTAATCCCAACCGTCGGATCTAGAGAATTAATCTCAACCATCGGTTCTAGAGAATTAATCTCAACCGTCGGTTCTAGAGATTTGTTTTCCATCATTTGATCTAGACTTCATGAGGTTTATATTAGGCTACGATAGGGACCATGAGGAGGAGTTGGGTCTTGGCCACCCGATGGATCGGAACCACACAAACTTGATCCATCAATGATGTTCCATTCCACTAGAGGATCATCATCGAACTACCTCACCAACCCCCATAAATTAATATGGGCTCCATATATTATTTGTACATCCATCTCCCCGTGTTTAAGAAATCGAATGTCCGTCAATTAATTGATTTACTAACCATCAATTAATTAACATCTAACTCCTCAAGTAGTACCACTCAACCTTATCATCATGTTGACTAAGTCAACCTGCAGGGTTTACATGATGAACCTTATGAGCTCCTCAAGGGGACATCATCAACCTAATATATAGGATACGGTTTCCTCCTATAATCAACGGCACACCATGTAAATAATATTATTTCCCAACCTACCGGGCATATTTATTTAATCCATAGAAATCTCACCCTTTGGTAAATCAAAGAAATAAATACTAAGTACATTTGCCCATTATTATATCGGGATTAAGAGCATGTACAACATAATATCCGAGGTCCGATTCAATTATGTAGTCAGCAATAAATTGAATCACCTCTATGTCGGTCCTGCTTAATACACCGAGGTGTACTAGTGTAACTCTATGTTCAAGATAAAACAATACCAAGCTACACTACAACCATGCCAATGGTTTGTCCAAAACCATCTTGGTTGTGAGCCTCTACTTATATTCTACAAGGGACTGATAACATGATCTTCTGTGCCACACCAAGCACCATGTTATCTACAATGTAAAATATTAGACAATTTTGCATAACTATAAAAATATGCAAACAATGATCATGTGATTCTTATTTCAAAATAAAGATGTTCATACAAAAGAGCAAGGCTTTCAGTATACATTCCGACAAGGGGCAACACCCCTACTCACAAAATAAACTTTGCGAGTGTCCCTACTATGATCTTACAGTGACTTAGGTCGCTGTCCCAAAAACCTAAAGCGAGAACTCGCCGTTTCGGAGAGTTTTTCTCGGTGGTTGAAGCCTACAAGTGTCCCAACACTCATTGCTTCGACTCTTTGAGAAAAATACCCAAAAATTATATAAAAATTAGAAATTTACAGAAACTTAAAAATATATAATTTTTATATCTAATACATGTTGGGTTTCCGGCACTGCGGCGAGTGTGTGTTCGAACATGTTTCGTAAACATGTGCACAGCGGAAGGAATAAAATAATAAATCTAATTTATTACAACACACATATCACACGCATGCATAGTACAACATGTGTAGACATAACCGTAAATTCAAATTTTGCAATAAAAGGAAACTTAAACTACGTATACCTGACGTATCACGTGTAGCGGGAAAGGCATCAACCGGAACGATTCTCGCTAGAATCGTCTCTATCCGTATCCATGCCGAGTATCTTCAGGATGACTTCACTAAGTCACGAGCCTCGTCTTCGTACGGGTTACTAGCCTCGTGTTGAAGACGACGTGATCGAGAGAAGATCACGATCCGAATCAAAATTCGGATCCAAAATGAGTCCTCAAAAACTCGCTTCTCCGGAGAGGTATTCGTCAACCGTTTGACGAATCCTTCGTTCTCCACCTATGAGGATTACCGGAGATCGAATCCCCGGTAAGGAAGGTGCTGTCGGAGCTCCAAATGTCATCCAAACGACGCTCCAACAAGAGGGAAACAAGCTGTCCAGAAAACTGGACAGCTTTGGTGGAGACCTTGCGCCGGCCAAATAAGGAAAGCAATGTGCTCACCTTGTCACCGGAGCCAAGGATGATCACCGGAGCTCCTTCGGTAGCAGCTCGACGCCGGCAAGTGGAGAAGATGGCAGCAGCTGGTCGCCGGTTGGAGGAGGTGGGCGGCGGCAATAGGGTTGGCACTGACTAGAGGGAGAGGGTGGGCGGCCAAAACAATTAGGGTTGCCTCAATTAGGGTTTAACAAAAACCCTTAAGCCCTATTTTATAGAGAACAAATTCTCTTAATGGTTATTGGATCATAACCAAAGGCCCGTTAACCCGCTCCATTAATTTAAGTTAAAATAAACCAAACCATGATGGTTTATTTTAAGTTAAAACGAACCGAACCAACTTTGGTTCATTCGTTTAAAATAAACCAAACCCCTTTGGTTTATTCTCCTCCGTTTGATTAGAACCAAACCATTTTGGTTCATCCATCATGTCTTCATAAGACACAGCCCATCCACGCTTCCATTGCGACTGAAACGATTTCATACTCACTTCTTGTTTGGTCCAACCAAACCTAGTTTCTCTCGATCTGAGAATCTCATTCTCAAGCTCGTTTTAAATCCTTCGGATTACGCTCATTGTGCGTGTGACCAAATAGGTTCTCGGTTTATGTTGGTCATCTATAATTAACTATTAATTATAGAACGATCATGAGTGGCACCTAGTAGTACATCATGATTTCCAATTAACCGAAAAGATCAACGGTTGATCCAGAACGATTTCTGAAACCCTTCAACAGCTCGAATGAATCGTGCCCCATTCCCTTCACTCATCTTATACCCACTTGGTTCAGGACATGGTCTATAGTGTCAGTGCCCACTAGGCTGACTACGTCACACCTAGCCCAAGTATCATTTTCTCGTCCTATGGATTCTAGTTACTACACATGTATCGAAGAGTACCTTACTATAAACATGTAATGCTTTGGCCAAAGACTTTAGTAACAATCCGACGAGAGGCCATGGGTATACATCTCCTCGCAAGGAGCGGTGAATCCTTTATAGGCTATTCAAATACCTTCGATCACTTCGACTTATACCCAATCATCCCGGGTCCACATCTCCTCAGAGATGCTTGCTTAAGATGTCAAAGCATAAGTCTTCATGATCAAGATGACTTGAATACCACAAGTCAAAGGAACATCGCACTTAAGCTACAGTAAGAACTTCATTGACATATCTATATATGCAGAGAACCATATGAAGTCTTACAGCTGGTCACTCCAATGAACTAGTTACCATAACTAGCATCCACGATTAACTCCGGACATCACAATGTCTCCAGCCAGTGAGAATCAGCTGCTTGGATACACCAAAGAGTATACCTCATGCTAGTCTCGACATAATCAATGGTGTCCAAATCCATTAATTCATCGACTAGGGATAATTCCGATACATCACAATTACACATGTAGAGATACTCACTAGTTGTGATCCAATCACAAATTCTCTCATGTTGTGAATTGTATCGTGGACATTCAGTAAATGAGTTTAAGATCCGATCAAATACATGAAACCATGTATACTCAAATAGTGAATCTTCATTTATCATATAAATGGTTCATACATAAGGCGATTGCCTTAAGACATCTCTCATATATATTACTAACAATACAAATATGAAACACATATATGCTTCGCGCGTGGCTCTGATACCACTGTTGGGTTTTTCGAGCCACAAAAACCGTTTTTTGCGTTGCGGAAACCTCGGAAGCCCGGCCACGAATCCGTGCGAAGATATAAAAAATATAAAACATGTATGTGTTTAAAGATCCTAGATCTACCTTAGATCTACAAGATAGAGTGTTACCCTCGTAGCGACACCCTTCGCTTATCCCGCTCGTCCAAAAGCTTCGCCGAAACTCAAGAGTGTCAAGTGCACAATCCTCTATTGGTATCCACATGGACAAATGGTGGAGAAAACACAACCTTGAGTGTGCTAGCACCCTTAGGATGGTTCGGCCAAGATGAGGATAGGAGAGCTTGAGAGGATGATCCAAGGAAGAAGAAGATGGAGTTAACACAAAATTACTTTCATCTAATGAAAGTGGTGCCCGGCCACTTCATTTGGGTGGGGATTACATGCATGCATGTAACTCCAAGAGCCAATGGCTCTTGGTCTCCCTCATGAGGTGGCACCATATGATAAGTCAATGATGGTGTGGAACACCATCGTTGGCCGGCCCCCATGCCATGTCACCATGAAATGGCAATTGGTCAAGTCAAAATTGACCATTCATCTTCCCTCTCAAGTCAAGTCAAACTTGACCTCTAATCTCCCATGGTTGATCAAATCTAACCACTTGACTCAAGTCAATTTGATTTAATGAATCTATATTCATTAATTTAAATTTACTTAATGAATCAAATCTAAATTAGACTAATTCAACACTTGAATCAACTTGAGTCTAACTCAATTAGTCTAATTTGGATTACTCTTAATCCAATTTGGTTCATCCCATGAACCTAATCCTCATGGTTCATCATATGAACCTAATCTCCACCTAATTGCCCTTTGTGTGTGACCCTATAGGTTCTTGTAACGTTGGCAATGTCCCTAAACTGATTTAGGAAAATAAGCAATGAGCGGTATCTAGTAACACATCATTGCTACCCAAGTTACAAGAATGTTGAGCTCCAACATCACCTTTGTGACTACTAATTGTGACTCTCACAATATGTGACAATGTCCCTCTATCCTTGACATCTAGATTGACTAATCGAGGCATAGACCGTGTCATCCTCGGTACAATCTATATCTTGAACTCCAAGTAGACTCACTCTAATCAAATGAGCTCAATACCTCATATTGACTCATTTGGGCATGGCCATGCACTTCATGGTCTCACTCTATCAAGAATAACGATGTCACTTTCGTCATATAGGAGGGATAGATCTCATCTACATCACTCACATCCCTCCGCATAATTTGTTACATACCTAGTAATCGCCTTTATAGTCCACCCATTTACGGGTGACGTTTGACGAAGCCAAAGTATGCAACTCCTTATGTAGGGAACTATGGTGACTTCAGGTCTAAGGACTAATAGCCATACTAATAGCCACATGAGAAAGTATATGACACTCATATAGCAATCCATGATACTTTCTTTTGGCGGGTTATTCAGTATACATTCTCCAATACATACTCATGTGTCAACTTGATATCTCATATCCATGACTTGTGAGATCAAGTCATCGTGTTGACCTACATGCTAGTCTCTACGCATTAACATTGTCCCTGAATGTTAATACTTGACTAGGAATAATTAAGAGTAGTGTTCTCTATATCATCTCATTATCGATTCAACCAATCGATTGATATAGATAAGAACCTACTACTCAAGGACATTATTATACTTAGTTATTGGATACCAATACAAGTAAATATAATAACCATGTCTTTATAAATAGAAATATGATACAATAAAGTCCATACAACAATCATCACATGATTGGCTCTAGGGCTTTCACTAACAGGTTGTTGGACTCTCTCCAATGCCGGCTAATTGGTTGAATGCGCTCTAACCATATTAAAACTATTTCTCGATTAATGGATTGGCTTTAACCTGGAGCATCGGCTTGTTGGACTCTCTCCATGGTCGATGTGAAGGGAGGTGAAGTTGGGTGTTATGCATATGATGCATACTTGTTAATGAGTTAACAACCCGATGTATGTGTGAACATTCAATAAGTTGATAGCACATTGTGATAGTTGCATATATGTGATATGCAATCGGTATATTTGATACCTACCATTGTAGCTATGAATGGCTTGTTTGACTCTCTCCAAGGTTGTTCATATCTATGATGGATATTAGCCCATTCTGAGATGGACCTACGATCTCCCGAAGTGATTTTGGGGTTTTTAAAATTCAAAAAATGAATGGGATTTATGAATGTATATTGATGGATTTTAAATCATCTTTCTCATATATGCTCGTTTTGTATTTCTAAGTTAATCTATTGATCATGATGTCTTTGAATTTGCACTCTATCTTGAATTTAAATAAATTGACTGGGTCGATCTTCTTGGATTGGCTTAGAAGCTTGAGAATTGTTCTCAAGGCGGAAAAGCTTACGAATGTCCTCGAAGCGCCTCTTCCCACCCGTCCTAGTGATGATGCAACTCCGGACCAATTGTTGGCCTATCAGAAACATGTGATTGATTCTGAACTAGAGAGTTGCATAATGCTAGCCACAATGGTACCCGAGCTGTGGAAGCAGCATGAGCATATGGATGCTCATACCTTACTCTTTCATCTTTATAAGTTGTTTGATGAGTAAGTGAGATTCGAAAGGTTCGAAGTCTTCAAGCTCCTCTTCACCTCTATGATGCAAGAGGGTTCATATATGGTACTACTCAACATGCTGAAGACTGTGGAGCCTTCTGAGAAGCATGAGTAGGGGACAGTGTTGTTAGTTGATTCCTCCAAGAAAGGTTCTAATAGGAAGTCAAAGGAACAGTAGAAGGGGAAGAAAAAGGCTAAAAAGGCAGAACCAGCTCAAAAGGGCACTTGCCATGATTATGGCAAGGAGGGCCATTGGCGAAGAAATTGCAAGATTTATCTTAAGTCCGTGAAGAAGGATAAGGCATCGGATGCCCCATCTTCTTTAGATATCTTCGTTATTGATTGTCATTTTATTTCCTCAAAACACTTGGGTATTAGATACTGGGTGTGGCTCACATATATGTAATGACATACATGGGCTAAGAAATAGAAGAAGACTCGTCAAGGGAGAGTCAAATTTATGTGTTGGGAATGGAGCAAAGGTTGCTGCACTCGCCATCGGAACGTATTTATTGAAACTCCCTACAGGACTTGTCTTAGAACTGGACAATTGCTTTTATGTTCCTTCGTTAATAAAGAACATCATTTCTATTTCTTGTTTAAAAAGAAATGGGTACCATTTGACATTTAGTAACAATTGTTGTTATATAACTTTGAATGTCGTTCTTTATGGGACTAGAACTTTAAGCAATGATATTTATACGTTGGACGTATCCAGAGACAATATCGAAGCGAGCAACAAGGGTGATAAAAAAGATAATCAATTAGACTCCTGCATGTGGCATTGTCGTCTTGGCCATGTAAGCAAGAAATGCATGTCCGAATTACACCGATGTGGAATTCTGGAATCGTTTGAATTGGATTTATACGATACATGTGAATCATGCTTAAAAGGCAAGATGACTAAGCTACCTTTTATAGGAAAAGATGAACGAGTGGGAGAGTTGCTAGGTCTAACACATACTGATCTATATGGACCTATGTCAACTCAAGCTTTAGGAGGCTATAGCTACTTCATTACCTTCACCGATGATCACTCACGGTTTGGGTATGTGTTCTTGATGAAATACAAGTCTGAAGCCTTTGAAAGGTTCAAAGAATTCATAAATGAAGTAGAGAAACAACATGACAAGAGTATTAAAATACTTCGATCAGATCGAGGTGGTGAATACTTAAGCCAAGAGTTTCTAGATTATCTAAGAGACAATGGTATATTGTCTCAATGGACTCCGCCATATACACAACAGCATAATGGTGTATCTGAGAGGCGTAACCGGACCTTGTTGGACATGGTCAGGTCAATGATGAATCAAGAGAATCTTCTCAAGTCCTTTTGGGGCTATGCACTTCAGACAGCTGTTTACTTCTTAAAAAGAATGTCAACCAAGGTAGTCTCTACTACTCCATATGAGATATGGAATAGTAAGAAACCTTATGTATCTTACTTGAAGATATGGGGTTGTCCTGCTTATGTGAAGCGGACTGTATCATAAAAATTGGATTCTAAGTCTGATAAATGTCTATTTAATGGATATCCTAAGGAAACAAGGGGTTACCAATTCTATCATCCTGTGGAAAAAAAGGTGTTTGTTTCAAGGCATGTTATGTTTCTAGAGAAAGAGTTTCTCTTGCAAGAAAACAGTGGGAGTGTCGTCGAGCTTGAGGAGGCTCGAGAGACTCAAATAGACATTGATGAGATACTTGGTGAAGCACAACAGCTGATAACTCATAGTGATGATCAATCGACTGGACCTATTGAACACCACATCTTCGTAGATCCGGTAGAACACGTAATATTCCTGAGAGATATGGATTTCTCCTAAGTGAATCGAACGACGTGTTACTCATTGATGATGAAAAGCCTACTAGTTATGAAGAAGTTTTGACAAGTTCAGAAAGGGATAAGTGGCTTGAAGCCATGAAGTCGAAAATGGATTCCATGTATGAAAACCAAGTTTGGAACTTGGTTGACCCACCTGAAGGCATAAAGCCTATAGGGTGCAAGTGGGTTTTCAAGAAGAAAACCGACATGGATGGTAATGTGATTACCTATAAGGCTATATTGGTGGTGAAAGGATATCGTCAAAAACAAGGTGTTGATTATGACGAAACCTATTCGCCTGTTACTATGCTTAAATCCATTCAGATGCTCCTTGCCATAGTGGCTCAATATGATTATGTGATATGGCAGATGGATGTGAAAACAACTTTCCTTAATGAAAACCTGCTCGAGGACGTGTATATGATACAGCCTGAGGGTTTCACATCAGATGATAAAACCAAGGTATGCAAATTGCGACGGTCAATATATGGATTGAAGCAAGCATTCAAAAGCTGGAATATCCATTTTGATGAGACATTCAAAAGGTTTGATTTCTCACAAAATCCAGAAGAACCTTGTGTGTACAAGAAGGTTAGTGGGAGTGCAGTCATGTTCCTAGTAGTGTATGTCGATGACATATTACTTATAGGAAACGATGTTTCAGTATTACAGTCAGTTAAGATTTGGTTGTCCAAGACATTCTCCATGAAAGACCTGGGAGAAGCAACCTACATCCTCGGGATTAAGATCTATAGAGATAGATTGAAACAGTTGCTTGGCCCTTTACAATCTACATATATAGACCGAGTGCTAAAGAGGTTTAGCATGTCAGAATCCATGAAAGGTTTCTTACCCATCATGCATGGTATACACCTTTCAAAGTCTATGTGTCCGCGCATAGAAGACGAGAGGATTTTCATGAGTAAGATTCCCTATGTATCCGCAATAGGATCTATCATGTATGTTATGTTATGTACGAGGCCCGATGTATCGTATGCTTTGAGTGTCACGAGAAGATACCAGTCTGATCCAGGAATGGATCATTGGGCGACTATTAAGACGATCCTTAAGTACTTAAGAAAAACTAAGGATGTGTTCCTAATATATGGAGAAGGGTACATGGTGATACGTGGGTATACGGATGTCAGCTTCCAGATAGACAAGGATGATTCCATGTCTCAGTCTGGGTATGTATTCACCTGGAATGGAGGCGCAATAAGTTGGAAAGGTTCCAAGCTTGACACTATAGCGGTTTCTTCCACTGAGGCAGAATACATTGCAGCTTCGGAAGCAGCAAAGGAAGTAGTTTAGATTAAGAAGTTCATTTCTGAACTTGATGTGGTCTCATCAATGATCCAAACATGTGCTTTGCCGCTATCAATTGATCAGAGATATCATTAGTAGGAAGGAAATACAATTAGAGAAGATCCCCACTGAAAGGAACTTAGCGGATCCTTTGACTAAGGCATTACCTCAAAGTAAGTTTGAGGGTCATTTAGAGCCTATGGTATTGGATACCGTAGCGATTGGCATTAGGCCAAGTGGGAGTTTGTTAGTAATATATGAGAGATGTCCGAAGGCAATCGCCTTATGTTTGAACAATTTATATGATAAATGAAGATTCACTATTTGAGTATACATGTTTTCATGTATTTGATTAGATCTTAAACTCATTTACTGAATGTCCACGATACGATTCACAATATGAGAGAATTTGTGATTGGATCACAACTAGTGAGTATCTCTACTTGTGTAATTGTGATGTATCGGAATTATCCCTAGTCGATGAATTGATGGATTTGGACACCATCAATTCTGTCGAGACTAGCACGAGGTATACTCCTTGGTGTATCCAAGCAATTATTTCTCACTAGCTGGAGATATTGTGATGTCCGAAGTTAATCGTGGATGCTAGTTATGGTAACTAGTTCATTGGAGTGACCAGCCGTAAGACTTCATATGGTTCTCTGCATATATAGATATGTCAATGAAGTTCTTACTACAGCTTAAGTGTGATATTCCTTTGACTTGCAGTATTCAAGTCATCTTGATCCTGAAGACTTATGCTTTGACATCTTAAGCAAGCATCTCTGAGGAGATGTGGACCCGGAATGATTGGGTATAAGTCGAAGTGATCGAAGGTGTTTGAATAGCCTATAAAGGATTCACCACTCCTTGCGAGGAGATGTATACTCATGGCCTCTCGTCGGATTGTTACTAAAGTCTTTGGCCAAAGCATTACATGTTTAGAGTAAGGTACTCTTGGATACATGTGCAGTAACTAGAATCCGTAGGATGAGGAAATGATACTTGGGCTAGGTGTGACGTAGTCAACCTAGTGGGGACTGACACTATAGACCATGTCCTGAACTAAGTGGGTATACGATGAGTGAAGGGAATGAGACACGATTTATTGTAGTTGTTGAAGGGTTTCAGAAATAGTTCTGG
Source organism: Wurfbainia villosa (assembly GCA_025175895.1). Classification (NCBI taxonomy): domain Eukaryota; kingdom Viridiplantae; phylum Streptophyta; class Magnoliopsida; order Zingiberales; family Zingiberaceae; genus Wurfbainia; species Wurfbainia villosa. The sequence continues at coordinate 15,720,006 of CM046000.1, read as the reverse complement.
ATCAACCGTTGATCTTTTCGGTGAATTGGGGATCATGATGTACTACTAGGTGCCAACATAAACCGAGAACCTATTTGGTCACACGCACAATGAGCATAATCCGAAGAATTTAAAACGAGCTTGAGAATGAGATTCTCAGACCGAGAGAAACTAGGTTTGGTTGCACCAAACAAGGAGCGAGCATGAAATCGTTTCAGTCGCAATAGAAGCATGGATGGGCCATGTCTTATGAAGACATGATGGATGAACCAAATTGATTTGGTTCTAATCCAATGGTGGAGAATAAACCTAAGGGGTTTGGTTTGTTTTAAACGAATGAACCAAAGTTGGTTCGGTTCGTTTTAACTTAAAATAGACCAAATCGGTTTGGTTAAATTTATTTTAACATAAATTAATGGAGCGGGTTAACGGGTTTTGGTTATGAACCAATAAGCATTAGGAGAATTTGTTCTCTATAAAATAGGGCTTAAGGGTTTTTGTGAAAACCTAATCCAAGTAACCCAAAAGTTGCCGCCCCTCCTTCTCCTTGTGTAGCCGGCGCCAACTCCTTGCTGCCGCCCACCACCGCCCAAGCCCCTCTTGTCGGCTTCCAGCAGCTGTCGTCCTCCCCTCTTGGCGGCGTCGAGCTGCTGTCGGAGGATCTCCTGTGATCTTCCTTGGCTCCGGCGACAAGGTGAGCATCTAGCTTCCTTATTTGGCCGGCGCTAATCCTCCACCAAAGCTGTCCAGTTTTCTGGACAGCTTGTTTACTTCGTGTCGGAGCGTCATTTGGATGACGTTTAGAGCTCCAACAGCGGCTACTTTGCTGGGGATTCGATCTCTGGTAATCCTCATAGGTGGAGGACGAAGGATTCGTCAAACGGTTGGCAAATACCTCTCCGGAGAAGCGAGCTTTTGAGGACTCGTTTTGAATCCGAATTTTTATTCGGATTGTGATCTTCTCTTGATCATCACATCGTCTTCGACACGTGGCTAGTGACTCGTACGAAGACGAGGCTCGCGACTTTGTGAAGGCATCCCGAAGATAGTCGGCGTGGATACGGATAGAGGCAATTCTAGCGAGGGTCGCTCCGGTTGATGTCTTTCCCGCTACACGTGATACGTAAGGTATATGTAGAATAAATTTTCTATTATTGTAAAATTTTAAACTACGATTATGTCTACACATGTTATACTATTCATGTGTGTGGTGTGTGTGTTGTAATAATTTAAATTTATTAATTTTATTTCTTCCGCTGTGCACATATTTACGAAACATGTTCGAACACACACTCGCTGCGGTGCTGGAAATCCAACAATTGTGATGTCCGGAGTTAATCGTGGATACTAGTTATGGTAACTAGTTCACTGGAGTGACCAACTCTAAGACTTCATATGGTTCTCTGCATATATGGATATATCAATGAAGTTTTTACTGCAGCTTAAATGCGATGTTCCTTTGACTTGTGATATTCAAGTCATCTTGGTCATAAAGTCTTATGCTTTGACATCTTAAGCAAGCATCTCTGAGGAGATGTGGACCCGGGATGATTGGGTATAAGTCGAAGTGATCGAAGGTGTTTGAATAGCCTATAAAGGATTCACCACTCCTTGTGAGGAGATGTATACCCATGGCCTCTCGTCGGATTGTTACTAAAGTCTTTGGCCAAAGCATTATATGTTTACAGTAAGGTACACTTGGATACATGTGCAGTAATTAGAACCCATAGGACGAGAAAATGATACTTGGGCTAGGTGTGACGTAGTCAGCCTAGTGAGGACTGACACTATTGACCATGTCCTGAACCAAGCGGGTTTAAGATGAGTGAAGGGAGCATGGCACAATTCATTGTAGCTGCTAAAGGGTTTCAGAAATGGTTCTGGAATCAACCGTTGATTTTCTGGTTAATTGGGGATCATGATGTACTACTTGGTGCCACTCATGATCGTTCTATAATTAATGGTTAATTATAGGCGCCCAATATAATTTGGGAACCTATTTGGTCACACGCACAACGAGCATAATCTGAAGGATTTAAAATGATCTTGAGAATGAGATTATCAAATCGAGAGAAACTAGGTTTGGTTGGACCAAACAAGGAGCGAGTATGAAATCGTTTCAGTCGCAATGGAAGCTTGAATGGGTTAAGTCTTATGAAGACATGATGGATAAACCAAATTGGTTTGGTTCTAATCCAATCGTGGAAAATAAACCGATGTGGTTTGGTTTGTTTTAAACGAATGAACCAAAGTTGGTTCGGTTCGTTTTAACTTAAAATAGACCAACTCAGTTCGCTTTATTTTAACTTAAGTTATTGGAGCTGGTTAACGGGTTTTGGTTATGAACCAATAACTCTAAGGAGAAGGTTTCTTGATGGTTAAGAAACATGTGCTCTATAAAAGTGTGGCTAGAGGTTTGGAGAGCCCTAAGTTTATTTTGGAACTTCTCTTCCTCTCCTCTCCCTCTCTTCTCCTTGCCGCCGCCCAAGAGGATCCATGCCCAGCTCTTGAGCCACTGCCCCTTTGTGCCGTCGGCATCCAACTGCTGCCATCCACCCCTCCAGCGACCCTCTGGCGATCCACCTTGGCTCCGGTGACCAAGGATTAGCCGGCCACCTCCTTTGGCCGGCGCCATGTCCTCCAACAAGCTCTCCAGTTTTTAGACAGCTTGTTTCCTTCTTGTCGGAGTGTCATTTGGACGGCATTTGGAGCTCCGACAGTAACTTTCTTGTCGGGGATTGGATCTCCGGTAATCTTCATAGGTGGAAGACCAAGGATTCATCAATCGGTTGACGAATAACTCTCCGGAGAAGCGAGTTTTTGGGGACTCGTTTTGCATTCGAATTTTGATTCGGATTGTGATCTCCTCTCGATCACATCATCTTCGACATGAGGCTAGTGACTCCTATGAAGATGAGGCTCAAAGCTTGGTGAAACTATCCCGACGGTACTCGACGTGGATATGGATAGAGGCAATTCTAGCGAGAGTTGCTCCGGTTGATGTCATTCCCGTTGCACGTGATATGTCAGGTATATCTAGCATAATTTTCTTTTATTGTAAAATTTAAAACTACGATTATGTCTACACATATTGTATCTTGTATGCGTGTGGTGTGTGTTGTAATAAATTAGATTTATTGCTTTTAATTCTTCCGTTGTGCACATGTTTACGAAACATATTCGAACACACACTCCCCACGGTGCCGGGGAAACCCAACAATGGTATCAGAGCCCAGGTTGTGTTCCGACGTAATCGTAAAATTTTTTTGCGATAGTCATAATTGTATTTATGGAAATTTTCTATTTTTGAAAATTTTAGAAGTATTTATGGAAATTTTCTAATTTTGAAAAGTTTAGAAGTATTTATGAAAATCTTCTACTTTTGCAAAGTTTAGAAGGATTTATGGAAATTAACACTTTCCATAAATAAAATATGTGATTAGATTTGGAAAATTATTTCCTAATTTAATCATGATTTGATTTGGGCAATCAAATATAAAACATATTTTTTTTCCATAAATAGTTTTGACAATTTAGGAAATTTATTTCTTAAATTAAATTTGACTCTCCTTAATTAACACTTTCCATAAATAAAATATGTGATTAGATTTGGAAATTTGTTTCCTAATTAAATAATGATTTGATTTAGGGAATCAAATCTCAAACATATTTTATTTCCATAAATAGTTATGACATATAAGGAAATTTTTATACATGTCATAATTGTATGCCATGTAATTGCATTAGATGCATATCATTATGTCACGCGTGTCGTGACATGTAGATGTATGTCATGTTTGTCATGCCATGTAGATAATAGTTATTTGCATGCAAAGAGGATGAGACATTAAAACCCTTAAACAATATTAAAGCCTACACCTTCCATTAATATGGTTAGAACCAGAGTTCTGTTTCTTGTTTAGGTTGTTGGACTCTCTCCAAGCCTGGCTCGAACCCGAACATGTTCAAACCATAGAATAGTTTAATACTAATATGGTAAGAGTCAGAGGTCAATCGTTAGCTTTGGTTGTTGGACTCTCTCCAAGCCGAACTAATTGGTTGAATTCGCTCTAACTATATTAAAGCTATTTCTTGATTAATGGGTTGGCTTTAACCTGGAGCATCGGCTTGTTGGACTCTCTCCAAGGTCGATGTGAAGGGAGGTGAAGTTGGGTGCTATGCATATGATGCATACTTGTTAATGAGTTAACAACCCGATGTATGTGTGAACATTCAATTAGTTGATAGCACATTGTGATAGTTGCATATATGCGATATGCAATCGATATACTTGATACCTACCATTGTAGCTATGAATGGCTTGTTGGACTCTATTCAAGCTTGTTCATATCTATGTTGGATATCAGCCCATTCAGAGATGGACCTACGATCTTCCGAAGTAATTTTGGGGTTTTAAAATTTGAAAAATGAATGGGATTTGTAAATGTATGTTGATGCATTTTTCCATCTTTATCATATATGCTCGATTTTGTATTTCTAGGTTAATCGCTTGATCATGATGTCTTTGAATTTGCGCTGTATTTTGAATTCGAATAAATTGACTGGGTCGAACTTCTTGGATTGGCTTAGAAACTTGAGAATTGTTCTGAAGGCGGAAAAGCTTGTGTATGTCCTCGAAGATCCTCTTCTCGCTCGTCCTAGTGATAATGCAACTCTAGAACAATTGTTGGCTTATCAGTAACATGTGAGTGATTCTGAACAAGTGAGTTGCGTTATGCTAGCGGTGATGGTACCCGAGCTGTGGAAGCAGCATGAGCATATGGATGCTCATACCATAGTCTTTCATCTTTATGAGTTGTTTGATGAGCAAGTGAGATCTGAAAGGTTCGAAGTCTCCAAGCTCGTCTTCACCTCTGAGATGCAAGAAGGTTCATCTGTGGCACTGCTCAATATGCTGAAGACTATGGAACCTTCTGTGAAGCATGAGCAGGGGACGGTGTTGTTAGTTGATTCCTCGAAGAAAGATTCTAAGAGGAAGTCAAAGGAACAGCAGAAGGGGAAGAAGAAAAAGGCTAAAAAGATAGAACCATCTCAAAAGGGCACTTGCCATCATTGTGGCAAGGAGGGCCATTGGCGAAGAAACTACAAGATTTATCTTTAGTCCGTGAAGAAGAACAAGACATCAGATGCCCCATCTTCTTCAGATATCTTTGTTATTGATTATCATTCTATTTCCTCAGACACTTGGGTATTAGATACTGGGTGTGGCTCACATATATGTAATGACATAGATGGGCTATGAAATAGAAGAAGACTCATCAAGAGAGAGTCAAATTTACGTGTTAGGAATTGAGCAAAGGTTGTTGTACTCGCTATCGGAACGTCTTTGTTAAGATTCCCTACAGGACTTGCCTTAGAACTGGACAATTGCTTTTATATTCCTTCGTTGATAAAGAAACATCATTTCTATTTCTTGTTTAAATAGAAATGGGTACCATTTAACTTTTAGTAACAATTGTTGTTACATAACTTTAAATGGTGTTCTTTATGAGACTGGAACTTTAAGCAATGGTATTTATATGTTGGATGTATCCAATGACATTTTCAATATTGAAGCGAGCAACAAGCGTGCTCGAAAAGATAATCAATTAGACTCCTACATGTGGCATTGTCATCTTGACCATGTGAGAAAGAAACGCATGTCCGAATTACACCGATGTGGAATTCTAGAGTCATTTGAATTAGATTCATATAATACATGCGAATCATGCTTAAAGGGCAAGATGACCAAGTTACCTTTTACTGGAAAAGGTGAATCGGTGGGAGAGTTACTTGGTCTAATACATACGGATGTATGCAGACCTATGACAACTCATGTTCTAGGAGGCTATAGCTACTTCATTACCTTCACCGATGATCACTCACGATTTAGGTTTGTGTTCTTGATGAAACACAAATCTGAAGCCTTTGAAAGGTTTAAAGAATTCGGAAAAGAATTAGAGAAACAACTTGGCAAAAGTGTTAAAATACTTTGATCGGATCGAGGTGGTGAATACTTGAGTCAAGAGTTTCTGGATTATCTAAGGGACAATGGTATATTGTCTCAATGGACTCCGCCGTACACACCACAGCATAATGATGTATCTGAGAGGCGAAACCGAACCTTTTTGGACATGGTTAGGTCGATGATGAATCATGCGAATCTTCCCAGGTCCTTTGGCGGCTATGCAATTCAGACTGCTGTTTACTTGATAAACAGAGTCCCAACCAAGGTAGTCTCTACTACTCCATATGAGATATGAAATAGTAAGAAATCTCATTTATCTTACTTGAAGATATGGGATTGTCCTATTTATGTGAAGCAGACTGTATCAGACAAACTGGATGCTAAGTCTGATAAATGTCTATTTATTGGATACCTTAAGGAAACGAGGGGTTACCAATTCTATCATCCTGTGGAACAAAAGTTATTTGTTTCAAGTCATGCTGTGTTTCTAAAGAAAGAGTTTCTCTTGCAAGAAAATAGTGGGAGTGTCGTTGAGCTTGAGGAGGCTAAAGAGACTCCAATAGACATTGATGAGATACCTAGTGAAGCACCACAACCGATAACTCATAGTAATGAGCCATCGGCTAGACCTATTGTGATACCACATCTTCGTAGATCTAGTATAACACACAACATTCCTGAGAGATATGGATTTCTCGTAAGTGAATCGAATGACGTGTTACTCGTTGATGATGAGGAGCCTACCAGTTATGAAGAAGTTCTAAAAAGTTCAGAAAGGGATAAATGGCTTAACGCTATGAAGTCAGAAATGGATTCCATCTATGAAAATCAAGTTTAGAACTTGGTTGACCCACCTAAAGGCATAAAGACTATAGGGGGCAAGTGGGTTTTCAAGATGAAAACCGACATGGATGGTAATGTGATTACCTATAAGGCTAGATTGGTGGCGAAAGGGTATCGTCAAAAGCAAGGTGTTGATTATGATGAGACCTATTCACCTGTTGCTAAGCTTAAATATATTCGGATGCTCCTGGCCATAGCGGCTCATTATGATTATGAGATATGGCAGATGGATGTGAAAATATCTTTCCTTAATGGAAACCTACTCGATGACAAGTATATGATACAGCCTGAGGGTTTCACATCGGTTGATAAAACCAAGGTATGCAAACTGCGATGATCCATATATGGACTGAAGCAAGCATCCATGAGCTGGAATATTAGTTTTGATGAGACAATCAAAAGGTTTGATTTCTCACAAAATCCGAATGAACCTTGTGTGTACAAGAAGATTAGTGAGAGTGCAGTCATGTTCCTAGTATTGTATGTCAATGACATATTACTTATAGGAAATGATATTTCTATCTTACAGTCAATTAAAATTTGGTTGTCCAAGACGTTCTCCATGAATGACCTAGGATAAACAACCTACATCCTCGAGATTAATATCTATAGGGATAGATCGAATCGGTTGCTTGGTCTTTTGCAGTCTACATATATAGACCGAGTGCTAAAGAGGTTTAGCATGTTGGAATCTAAGAAAGGTTTCCTACCCATCAAGCATGGAATACACCTTTCGAAGTCTATGTGTCCACGTACAGAAGACGAGAGGATTTGCATGAATAAGGTTCCCTATGCATCCGTAATAGGATCTATCATGTATGTTATATAATGTATGAGGCTCAATGTATCATATGCTCTGAGTGTCACGAGAAGATACCAGTCTGATCTAGGAAGGGATCATTGGGCGGTTGTTAAGACGATCATTAAGTACTTAAGAAGAACTAAGGATGTGTTCCTAATATATGGAGAAGGAGATATGGTAATATGCGGGTATACGGATGCCAGCTTCTAGACAGACAAGGATGATTCCAGGTCTCAGTCTGGTTACGAATTTACCTTAAATGGAGGCGAAATAAGTTGGAAAAATTCCAAGCAAGACACCGTAGCGGATTCTACCACTAAGGCAGAATACATTACAGCTTTGGAAGAAGCAAAGGAAGCGGTTTGGATCAAGAAGTTCATCTCTGAACTTGATGTGGTCTCATCAATGATCCAAACATGTGCTTCGCCACTATCATTTGATCAGAGAGATCATAAGTAGGAAGGAAATACAAATCGAGAAGATTCGCACTACAAAGGAACTTAGCAGACCCTTTAACAAAGGCCTTGCCTCAAAGTAAGTTTGAGGGTCATATTAGAGCTTATGGTATTGGATACCATGGCGATTGACATTAGGCAAAGTGGGAGTTTGTTAGTTATATATGAGAGGTGTCCTAAGGCAATCGCCTTATGTTTAAACCATTTATATGATAAATGAAGATTCACTATTTGAGTATACATGTTTTCATGTATTTGATTAGATCTTAAACTCATTTACTGAAAGTCCACAATACGAATCATAGCATGAGAGAATTTGTGATTGGATCACAACTAGTGAGTATCTCTACATGTGTAATTGTGATGTATTGGAATTATCCCTAGTCGAAGAATTGATGGATTTTGACACCATTAATTATGTCGAGACTAGCACGAGGCATACTTTTTGGTGTATCCAAGCAGCTGATTCTCACTGGCTAGAGACATTATGATGTCTGGAGTTAATTGTCGATGCTAGTTATGGTAACTAGTTCATTGGAGTGACCAACTGTAAGACTTCATATGATTCTCTGCATATATGGATACGTCAATGAAGTGCGATGTTCCTATGACTTGAGGTATTAAGTCATCTTGGTCATGAAGACTTATGCTTTGACATTTCAAGCAAACATCTCTAAGGAGATGTGGACCTGGGATGATTAGGTATATGTCGAAGTGGTCGAAGGTGTTTGAATAGCCTATAAAGAATTCACCACTCCTTGTGAGGAGATGTATACCCATGGCCTCTCGTCGGATTGTTACTAAAGTCTTTGGCTAAAGCATTACATGTTTAGAGTAAGGTACTCTTGGATACATGTGCAGTAACTAGAATTCGTAGGATGAGGAAATGATTCTTGGACTAGGTGTGACGTAGTTAGCCTAGTGGAGACTGACACTATAGACCAGGTCCTGAACCATGTGGGTATAAGATGAGTGAAGGGAACAGAGCACGATTCATTGTAGCTGCTGAAGGGTTTCAGAAATGATTCTAGAATCAACCGTTGATTTTTCGATTAATTGGGGATCATGATGTACTACTAGGTGCCACTTATGATCGTTCTATAATTAATGGTTAATTATAGATGGCCAACATAAATCGGGAACTTATTTGATCACACGCACAATGAGCGTAATCCGAAAGATTTAAAACGGGCTTGAGAATGAGATTCTTAGATCGAGAGAAACTAGGTTTGGTTGGACCAAACAAGAAGCGAGCATGAAATCGTTTTAGTCACAACGGAAGCATGGATGGATCAAGTATTATAAAGACATGATGGATAAACCAAATTGGTTTGTTTCTAATCCAATGGTGGAAAATAAACCAAAGTGGTTTGGTTTGTTTTAAATGAATGAACCAAAGTTGATTCGATTCGTTTTATCTTAAAATAGACCAACTCGGTTCGGTTTGTTTTAACTTAAGTTATTGGAGCGGATTAACGGATTTTGGTTATGAACCAATAACTCTATGGAGAAGGTTTCTTGATGGTTAAGAAACACGTGCTTTATAAAAGCATGGCTAGAGGTTTGGGAAGCCCTAAGTTTATTTTGGAAACTTCTCTTCCTCTCCTCTCCCTCTCTTCTCCTTGCCGCCGCCCAAGAGGATCCACGCCCAGCTCTTGAGCCGCCGCCCCTTTGTGCCGCCGGCATCCAGCTGCTGCCGGCCACCCCTCCAGCGACCCTCCGACGATCCACCTTGGCTCCGGTGACCAAGTCCTCCACCAATCTGTCCAATTTTTGGACAGCTTGTTTCCTTCTTGTCAGAGCGTCGTTTGGACGGTGTTTGGAGCTCCGACAGTGACTTCCTTGCTGGGGATTGGATCTCCGATAATCCTCACAGGTGGAGGACCAAGGATTCATCAATCAGTTGACGAATAGCTCCCCGGAGAAGCAAGTTTTTGGGGACTCGTTTTGCATCCGAATTTTGATTCGGATTGTGATCTCCTCTCGATCACATCATTTTCGACACGAGGCTAGTGACTCCTACGAAGATGAGGCTCATAGCTTGGTGAAGCTATCCTGACGATACTCGACGTGGATACGGATAGAGGCAATTCTAGCGAGAGTTGCTCCGGTTGATGTTATTCTCATTGCACGTGATACGTCAGGTATAACTAGCATAATTTTCTTTTATTGCAAAATTTAAAACTGTGATTATGTCTACACATATTATATCTTGCATGCGTATGGTGTGTGTTGTAATAAATTAGATTTATTGCTTTTAATTCTTCCGTTGTGCACATATTTACGAAACATGTTCGAACACACTCGCTGCGATGCCGGGTAAACCCAACAATAGGGACTCCCCCCGCTTCTTACGAATGCTTGTGATAAGATGGCGCATGTGAGCAGTTTTTCTTGGTGGGAAGTATTTGTTCAATAACTGCTGCTCACATTGCTCCAATGTAGTAATGCTTCCCGAAGGCAGGAAGTGAAGTCATGCCTTTCCCTTATCCCGCAATGAGAACGGGAATAGGCTCAAGCAGATCGCATCTGCAGGGACTCCATTTATCTTCATCGTCGAGCAGATTTCCAAGAATGACTCTAGGTGTCGATTCAGGTCTTCAGTTGCAGCTCCCCGAATTGACTCTGTTGGACCATATGTATGAGTGCTAGCTTCAATTCAAAGTTGTTTGCCGAAATGGATGATCCAGCTATACTCGGCCTAAATCCTCTAGCACTAGGGGTTGGATAATCCCCCAAGGGTCAGCTACCTATATTCACTTTGGATGCATCTTTGGTCCTCCATCCTCTTCTATTCGTCTTTCCGACGATGATAGGTTCATTTGATTTCTAAATCGATCGAAATCAGGCCTTCCGATCCTAAGCGTCTAAGCATACGAAGAACCGAGCCACAAAATTAGGAGTATTTTCGTAAGGATTAAAAACAGAAAATAAACTAATCTAGATAACTAATCAAAGAGCAAATAAGAAATAGAGAATCACTGCTAAAATAAAATAAAAGCTAAATCTAGAAATAGAATATCTAAAAATTCAAATAAAATAAAAATAAAAATAAGCAAATAAATAAATCTAACCTAAGTCCAATCCAACTATCACCTTTCGATTCGATATCGAATCAATCAGTCCTCGATAACGATGCCAAAAACATGATGCACACAAATGCGACCTCAAATCTCGCGACGAAGACTATTGAGGACTCAAAGTGTGTGCTCACGCTCAACGCCCGCAAGTGCATGGATATCATCAAGTAATAAAGAATATCGATCCCATAGGGACTGAGATTTCGAGTATCAGTCTAGTGGATGTGTTGTTGTTCAATTTGGTAATCTAAGGGTTCACGAATGAGAGGTCATCGGTGGTCCGAACTCAATACGGTGTCACACGGAAGAAGAGAAAAGGTTGCTATGAGGATTTGAATGGGATTCTAGGACTTCGGTTTCATTTGTGTGTCGTAGAACATGCTATCAATCGAATGTATCTAGATTTTCTAGCTAGGGTTTTGTGGAAAGGGCATCATACACTATGGTACGAGTATGCCAAATTGATCCCTGCGATGAGCCAGAAATAAGACACATTACCGACTCCATCTCATCCTTTTATCCACAGTTGCAGGCGATGAGGCCAACCTATAGGTTCCTCCTAATATCCCCTAAATCTTAGATACAAGGAATGTCACTCCTCGTATCATCTACGCACAGAAGATAGAAAACCAAAACACAAAGCTATAGATCTAAACAATCATTTGATTGCAAATACGATTTCAAGAACGGAAACATATTTGAAATAGCAATGTTCTACTCAATACAAACTACTCCCTAATCCTATAATTGGAGAATCTACTCCATGGATACGAGAAGAGAGTCACAATACATTATAGAATTCATGAGTAAAACGATAAACGTGCAAGAAATATGAATTACAATGTAATTGCAGATCTTCCCTTTGGCGTTGTGGTGCAAATCTTGATCCTCAAGCGACTCTTTCCTTCCCTGATGCGAGTTCCCGAAGCTTTTTAGGGCTTCGGAGTGTCATCCCGACTGGCGTGCCTCTTCCCTAGGGTTTGGGTGGAGTTTTCCACATCACGCCGGATCACTGCGAAATCTAGAAAAAACCCTAGTCACATCAAATCACTTGGCATCCACACGGCCATGTGAAAACACATGGTTTGGTCGTGTGTCAGGCCGTGGCGATCATTTTCGCCTTTTGAACATGGTCGTGTGTAAGCATATGCCCTGGCCGTGTTTCCTTCTGCGTATAGCTGCCAAATGTCTTTTTTTGCTCTAAAAGTGCGTTGTTATCCTCATGAAATGCTATCCTTCACACAAAAGTATACAGAGTAAATCTCCGAACTAGAAAACAGGAAATGTAAGGAAAACAAAGTAAAATATGCATGAAACCAACATAAAATGAGATGAGATGTGAGCGAAAACTACTCCTAAAACCCTCTTTGTTTTAATCACATCAACAACCTATGCACGAAAAAATGAATGCTAACTAAAATGCAAATATCATGAAAGAAACTACTTCTAGAAACAAAATAAATCAAAAAATAGGGTCCCGGCCCCCACATGTTGGAACATCAGTGGCTGGCTAGAGGGGGGTGAATAGACCTAAGTCGTCGTAGAATGGAATTCGATCGTTCGTTTGTCTACACGTTAGGGTTACCACAGCGGAAATAAAACTAAACAACAATAAAGACAAACAAGATAAAAATAATGCTAAAAAAGAGATATAACGTGGTTCACGACCCTATGCCGCTAATCCACGGTCTGATTCGTCTCCTGTGAATCACTCTGAAACAACCTTCTTATAATGTGGTCTCTCCCTTTAGCCAAAGCAAGGTGGAAGTAAACCTTCTTACAACACAAAAACACACTTTCTTATAATGGATTTGAAATGAGAACAAGAGAAAGAGTTTAAAGATTGTGGGGCACTTGGATGATCAATTGGAGCATGAGCATTAGGCACCCCAAAGCCCACACCCTCTCTTTTTTATAGAGAAGACTGATTTCTTCCCATTGGCCACCCATCAGTCGACTGCTGCCTTTAGCAGTCGATTGCCGTCGTGGCAATGGCTTTTGAACACGTCAGATCCTGACTATTATAGTCCAACAGGAAACTTGGCAGTCGACAGATGTATCCATCAGTAGACTGATGCCTCTATAGCTGACTGATCAGTCGACTACGAGAGGTTCTATGCCCGCGACTGTCTTCATCAATCGACTACCATCCTTGGCAGTCGACTGATGGTCTGGAAGTCGATTGTCATTCCTTGGTAGTCAACTTCTGGGCCAGAAACCCACCAGTCGAAACTCTAGTCGACTTAGAGCAATCGACTGCCCATTCACAGTAGTCAACTGATGTCGGGTAAACCTCAAACTTCACATCCGTTTGAGCGTCCAGCGGTCGAGTAAAACCTCAACCCTTCGGTTGAGCATCCGACTTGTCGGGTAAAACCCAACCAAGTTGGTTGAGCATCCGACTTAACTAAACATGTCGGGTATAACCTCAACCAACTCGGTCGAGCCTCCGACACATAGCCATTTCGGCCAAGTTCACCTAATGAGCTACTTATATTTCACTCATTCTCTCATCTCACTTGAAGTCCCTCGCCGAAGCTCTCTTCATTCGCGGCCATGTCCCTCGGCAAACCCAAGCAGACAGCTTCACAATGCTCCTTCACGCCTCTTTCTCTCAAGGTTTGCTTCCTTGGCTTCGCTTCAAGTCATCTCGTCCGGTGGTCCCTCGGATGCATCTAGTGCACGGCTTCACAATGCTCCTTCGCCGAATCAAGAACGAGGTTGTGATCTGGTGATCTTACCAACGCTATTCATCATATGTGTGAATTAGTAAGTCCTGCATGACTTCAACACACATATTAAATCCACAATAACAACCTAACTTAAACCCTTTACCACACACATCAAAACCATATCACGGGTTGATTGCCCTAACAATCTCCCCCTTTTTGATGTGTGGCAATCCGTTTAAGTTAGGTTAAAACAATTACAATAAAACATAAGGCAAGAAAGCATGTAAATAATATGAGTATCAAACTCCCCCTTAAACATGCAACTTCCCCTTAAGACATGCTAAATTTTCCCTTTTAGCATGATTAACTTAAACCTATCAATTCTCCCCCTTTGACACCATAAAAAATATTAACATAATGTCATAATCCAAGGAATCAAAGTCTAAGGGTCGAAAAACCATCAAAAAAGCCTGAAAACACTAAAATCATGCTATGAACAGTGCCACCAATCGACTGAATTAGACATCAGTCGACTGGCATGCTGGTTTCAATAATTTTTTATTTTCAAATCGAAATTCAAAAATGCACCAGAAATTTCAGAAAATTTAAAAAATTGTGAAATTTTGAAAACACATTTCTTTTAAGTCCTTTATTAGTGAAAAATGAGTTTTCATGAAAATTACTTATATTTTCAATGATTTGCAAAAATTCCAAAAATTTCAAAAATAACTAGTATTTGATCAATTTTGTATCAATTCTAACAACTAGTTTTGCTTTAGATTGTTTCAAAACATGAAAACACATATTTTAAAGTAAGGAATGGTTTTGAAAACATATGAAATATCCAACCATGATCTTTGGGCAATTTGTCTATGAATTAAACATAAGTCTTCCCCATGATTGGTCTATTATTACTATTTTGATACTTTAAATGGCCATCTAAATGCCATAGGCATTAGTGGACCATTAGTATCATCCTAACATCTCACTCATGCTAAGTTTTCAATCAAAGTTATCCTTATGGTGAGTGTGAGATGTTCCTAAAGGTATTTATATACTTAACCTTCAAATTCATGCAATTCTACACAAGGTTAAGTATCACTCTAACATACCACATGATCATAAAGACATATATGCATTGATTTCACATTATGATCATGAAACAAGTGTATCAATCAATTTGTAATCATGCATTAGGTATAAAATCATGATAATAAGTCAAGTATCACCCAAAGCATGATTTAAGCTATTTATGGGTGCATTATCATCACCCAACACTATTTAAAAAAATAAGTCCCGATCATTCTAAGTCATAAGAATGTATCGTTATTCAAATCAAGTATATGATTCTAACATTATAATCACTTCATCCATCATGCTTATAAATTAAATTTCACTACCCACATCATCCTAAGTCAACCATATAATATGATGTAAGTGAAGTCCACTTATGGTTGACTATCCTAGGGTTTTCCTAACCCTTAATGATGGACTTAGTAACCCAATATAGATTCTTTCCAATAGGATTCACTAAG
This sequence comes from Wurfbainia villosa, assembly GCA_025175895.1. Taxonomy (NCBI): domain Eukaryota; kingdom Viridiplantae; phylum Streptophyta; class Magnoliopsida; order Zingiberales; family Zingiberaceae; genus Wurfbainia; species Wurfbainia villosa. The sequence continues at coordinate 15,704,672 of CM046000.1, read as the reverse complement.
TATTCCTTTGGGATCCATTTCCTAGCTATCATTGTTATTTTAGATTGACCCCTAGCAATTAAACAATGATATGCTTTCTCATTCTTGGATCCCTTGTAACCTAACCCTTTCTTGTTAAAGCTAGCCCTTTGGCTCCCTATGATCATGTTCAATGTGTTGGAGCCAATGGTAAATTTCTCTAGGGCCTTAGTTAAATGATCTACCTTTTCCCTTAAGGCCTTATTTTCATCCATACATGCATCACTGACATTTAGAGGCATATAATCATTATGTGAGCATGTATTATCATTAACATTTAAGCATGCTTTTTCTAGTTTTTCTTCTAGGGCCTTAATTTGATCAAGCATACTCTTATTTTTCTTTTTAGCCCTAAACAAATCCCTAGTTAAGCTAGAAATCATGGCAACTACTTCTTGAGTGGGAAGGTGTTTTATCATAGTTACCATGTCTTCTTCTTCGGATGATGAAAATGATGATGAGGCTCTCCCTTCACTTGAGCTCTCCTCACTTGAGCTTGTTTCTTCTTTTTCGGAGGAAGTGGTGTCCACATCTTCTATTTCCATTAGAGCTAGATTTGTGATAAAGGCATTTTCTTCCTCCGATGATGATGATGAAGGATCATCCCATGTCCTTGCTTTGAGTGCTTTGGCCTTCTTCTCCTTTTCTTTTTCCTTGGACTTCTTCTCTTCTTCCTTTTTCTTGCTCCCCTTCTTCTTTCTTATTTTCTTCTTCTTTGTTCCTTTCTCTTGTTCAAGAGGGGGCAATCATCCCTCATGTGTCCCTCTTGTTGGCAATTATAGCAAATGAACTCCCTCTTGTGCCCTCTCCTATCATAAGATTTGTTAAATTTTAAATTTCTTAAAGCACGCCTTAGCTTCCTTACCATATAAGAATCTTCATTTCTATTCATGGAGGATGAGGAGGATGCTTCATTGGATGAGGAAGGTGTTGGATCGAGCGGATCGCTAGAGGGGGGTGAATAGCGATAAAAACTTTCGTTCATTTTCGATACTTGAGTTATGTAGTGGAAAGAATAAAACAATGTAAAAGTAAAGAAGACACGAGGGTTTTTTACTTGGTTCGTAGCCTTCGACTACTACTCCAAGGCCCTAGTGGTCCTTGACCACGCACGGAAGGCAAATCACTAACGAACTCCTCCTCGTTGGAGGTAGGAACTAATCGAATACAAAATCACGAAAGGATCGAGATAGAGAGACACTCCCCCTCTTCTCGTTACGATAAAAGAACAATAAAAAGAACTTAAGTACAGATTGAAACTAAACAAAACTTTTATCGATGACTCATAGATGAAGAGGATTGAGCTCTAGTCGTCGTGTCTACAGCGCTTCGTCATAGAGATGTCGGAGAGTCGTAGTGTATCGGAAGCACTTGGAGCCTTAGAGAATTGATGAAAAACCCTTAGAGAAACACTCCTTTTATATCTTTTGAGCCCCTCATCGAATAGGTCTTCAACCAATCAAAACTAGGCACAAAGCTCCTTGGAATGAGGTGATAAGGCTTGACTCCTTGAAGCTGATCCGATCCTTGACCATTAGTCGACTGATGGCAGTGCCAGTCGAGTCGCAACACTTAGCAGTCGACTGATTTAAGGCAGTCGAGTGGCTCTTGTCGGCAGTCGACTGATGCTACCTGAAATCACAAGTTAGCTTAATAAAAACATAATTTTGATGGTCGTCGACCGTCCGATCTCGACCTAGACCATCCATGGGATGTCTTTGGTCGGATCTACGCTAAAGACCATCCCCGTAAGAAGGATACAACCTCACTTACGCTCACACACATGAGCTTACCTCGATACTTACTTTGCGGCTCTTGCTTCCGACCTTCCACTCGATTCCTTCGGCTTCCTCTGAAGTCACTCGAGTGTCACCCGACCACCGCGGCTTCCTCCGGGTGTCGCCAATCTTCAGCTCCAGCTTTAGCACTTTTCTGCATACTCGATTCAGCTCATGAGATAACGATATAAGCTTAACTTTATATCGTTTGCTATAATCAAATCTCAGGTTTGACTTAGGTGCCCACTGCACCAACAATCTCTCCTTTTTTTATCTATGGCAAACCCAAACAAAGTTAAGGAAATAATATGAAGAATAATAATATGCATGAAGAAAGATTAAGTAGGAGTAGTAGAGACTTTCTTCCAAGTACTCCCCCTTGAGGAAACCTCCCTCTTGACCGAGGGTGAGTTCTTGAAAGAAGATCTTAATCCTCCCCCTTGATATTTGCTATTTAGGAAGAGTTTAAGTACTTAACAATTACTTAACTTTGCCTTAGTACTAAAAATAAGTTTAAGTTAAGAATTTTCTTAACTTGGCCTTTATCACCCTTTTGTTAACTAAAATTAAAGTTAAGTAAACATTTACTTATCTTTTGGCCATGAGAATAAGTATGGAGTACTAAGTTAAGTTATCAAGAAAAGTATTGATCCCTAAACTTTGGCCTTTTCCTCCCCCTTTTGCCATATATCGGAAAGAGTGGGGGTTTTGAAACAAATTTAAGTTTTAAGTTCCAAGTCCAAGCATGTTCCATATTATTTGAAAATAATATATTAAAAATAAGCTCATCTATAAAATGTTCAACTCTCATTTGACTTGATTGATATGAAAGATCAACAAGTCCTAGTCAGAGTCGGTTAATATATATGATTATACTCTGTGGTTCATGGCGATGCACTAGCTCTACATCTAGAACCAGGAGTAAGGTCTTAACATCTCACACCCATCTACGTGGCTAAGTATATAAACACATTAGTCCTATGTGTTGTGAGATGTATTGGCTCCTTAAATCTATAGGTGCATGATATCTAAGGTATGTCCTAAGCTAGTTCCATGAGCATGAAAAGTAAAATATAGTAATAAGAAAATATAATTTGTAAATTCCTACTCTACTATCCACATGTCCAATTTTTGTCTTAATAGACTAAATTCGTCTTCGGGTAGGGGTTTAGTAAATAGATCTGCCAAGTTGGACTTTGATTCGACGCATTCGAGTTGTATGGCTCCGTTGGCCACATATTCCCAAATGAAATGGTGTTTGACCTCTATATGTTTGGTCCTAGAGTGACATATTGAATTTTTAGTTAGGTTAATTGAGCTAATGTTATCTTCGTGAATTTTAGTGTTTGTAAAGTCTAACTTAAAATCTCGGAGAGTGTGCTTCATCCAAAGAAGCTGAGTGACACACTCACCTATCACGATGTATTTGTCTTCGGTGGTAGATAAGGCAACACAGTGTTGCTTCCTACTGCACCAACTCACTAGACTCGAGCCAAGAAGTTGACAACAACCACTCGTACTCTTTTTATCAAGCTTACTACCGGCACAGTCTTAGTCAGAGTAGCCGATTAGTTCAAACTCGGTAGATCTAGGGTACCAAATACCGACATTAAGTGTACCCTTTAGATATCTAAGGATACGCTTGACTAGAATTAGGTGAGATTCCTTGGCACAGGTTTGGAACCTTGCACACATACTTACTGTAAATAAGATATCAGGTCATCTCGTAGTTAAGTAAAGGAGACTCCCTATCACACTCCTATAGTATTTTAAGTCAATTAAATTTTCGGATACATCTTCTCCTATATTTACATTTGTTGCCATTAGGGTATTAATAATTTTAGCGTCTTGCATTCCAAAGCGTTTAATTAATTCCCTAGTATATTTGCGTTGGTGTAAGTATATTCCATCTTTAGTTTGTTTAATTTGTAGACCTAAGAAGAAACTCAACTCACCTACTAAATTCATTTCAAATTCACTTTCCATAAGTGAAATGAATTCGTTTAGTAGGATCGAGTTGGTGGTTCCGAAGATGATATTATCTACGTAGATTTGGGCTATGAATATGTCTTTACCTATGGTTTTTACGAAGAGGGTTAGATCGACTAGGCCTTGGTTAAATCCTTTGGACTTGAGATAAATCGAAAGCCTTTCGTACCAAGCTCGAGGAGCTTGTTTGAGTCCATAGAGAGCTTTCTTTAATCTAAGGATATGGTCGGGTTTATCTAGACTTTCGAAACTGGGGGGTTGACTAACATAAACCTCTTCCTTAATATATCCATTCAAGAATGCTAACTTTACATCCATTTGAAACAACTTAAATCCTCGATGTGCAGCATATGCTAATAGCATTTGGATGGACTCTAATCTAGCTACTGGGGCATAGATCTCGTCGTAATCTAAACCTTTGACTTGACTAAACCCTTTAGTGACTAATCTAGCTTTATTTTTAACTACTTCACCTTTATCATCAAGTTTATTTCTAAACACCCACCTTGTTCCAACGATTGTTTTATCTTTTGGTGGTGGTACTAATTCCCATACTTCATTCCTAGTGAATTGAGCTAGCTCTTCTTGCATTGCAATAATCCAATCGGAATCAAGAAGAGCTTGGTCAATGGTTTTGGGTTCAATTTTGGAAATCAAGGAGATTTGACTAAGGTTTCGGTATGAAGCTCTAGTTCAAACTCCTAGGCTTGGATCACCTATCACTTGGTCGATAGGATGATTCGTTTGAGTCCTAGTTTGACTTGGATTAGAGTCACCTATCGTTTGGTCAATAGGATGACTCGGTTGACTTAGGTTAGGATTAATACTAGACTCAATCTCAAGATCAGAGTTGAGTCTGGTATGAATCGGTTCACTAATTGGGGTTGCTAGGAGTTTTGTAGGTTCGTATCCATCATCATACATTAATAGTCTCTTCGACTCTAAGGGTGTCATGGTTATATACCCTATAGGCTCTACTCGTAGTTGAGTATCCTAGAAAGATTCCGGTCGAGGTTTTGGATGTGAATTTCCCTAGGTGATCCTTAGTGTTTAGGATATGTACCTTACATCCAAATACCCTAAAGTACTTGATGTTAGGTATTTTATTGTAATAAATCTCGTACGAGGTCTTAAGGTGCCTCTTTACCATAAGGATCCTATTTTGGACATAGAAAGACATACTAACGGCTTCTGTCCAAAACCTATCGAGTAGGTTATACTCATTTAATATTGTCCTAGCAGCTTCTTGTAGGGTTCTATTTTTGTGCTCTACTAGGTCATTCTGTTGTGGGGTTCTAGGGCATGAGAACTCATGGTGGTATCCATTTAGGTTACAGAATTCTGTAAACCTGTGGTTCTCGAATTCACCACCATGATCACTCCTAAGTCTTTTGATTTTAAGGTTTTGTTGATTTTCTATTAGTTTAAATAGGTTGATTAATTGATCTAGAGTATCACTTTTGTATTTGATGAACCTAACCCAAGTAAATCTAGAATAGTCGTCAATTATGACTAAGCAAAATTGACTCCCATTAAGTGACTTAGCTCCGTGTGAATCAAATAGATCCATGTGTAGGAGCTCAAGAACACTTTTGGTTTGTTCTTGATTAGTTAGTTGATGTTGTATCCTAGATTGTTTATCTTGTTGACAAGCATTACATATTTTATTATCCAAGTTGTTGAGGTTAGGCAAACCTCTGACTAAGTCACTCTAACTCATCTTGTGGATGAGTCTTGGGTGCGAGTGACCGAGTCGTCGGTGCCACAACCAAGATTCCTCTTGCCGTGTCATAAGACACTTGGTTGAGGAGTTAGTTAAATTAATAGTATAAATATTCTTATTTCTGGTTTCTTTAAAAATTGTTTTAGAGGTTTCATTTGTATTAATTATGCATTCATTTTTTAGAAATATGACCTTATAGTTATTATTACACAATTGGCTTACACTAAGTAAATTATACTGGAAATTTTCTACCAATAAGACATTTTGAATAATAAAGTTTGAGTTGAGCTCAATATCACCTGACCCGATCATTTTGAGCTTGTCGTTATTTTCGAAGGCTACCGATCCTTGTTGTTTGAATCGAAGCTTCGAAAACTTGAGTTGATCCCCGGTCATGTGTCGGGAGCAACCACTGTCCATTGATCCTACATGCAAGGTAGTTGGATCGGATATTGGAATTATTAAAGGTTGGATGTAAATTATTAAACCTAAATCATCTCACCCATGTCTACATGATCAAGCATGTTAACCTTATATGTTCTTATGAGATGACTTCCAATTTTACTTGATTTAAATTTAATGATTTGAACACTTGTCAACCTTGCGTTAGATTTGAATTTGACCTTAAGTTCATCAAGTCACCTTTTCAAGATCATGGATTCCAAGTCATGGTGAGGCACAGAGGCCTTCTTTGATCAGAAAAATAACCACTTCCTTAGACAAAGCCATTTTCAAGAAAATAGAGACTTGACTCACCTAAGACCACTTCCTGGTCTAACTAGTCTAGGATACGGTGAGGTAGCTTCAGCTAGTTTCACTCGGTCAAGTGCACCAAACTAGATACGCCTTATCTAGCCCGAATACGCGAGACTCCGCTTTCCTAGCATACTATCATCTCGTCATATCCTGGTACTATATTACCAAGTATTGATGAGTTATAGTCCTACCTAACCATTCTAAAAAGAAAAATCAAAATAAATAAAGGACCTAAGCATGCAATTTCTAAGTTAAAGCACCAACAAGTTTTGTACTGGCTCCCCCTAGACCGTTGAATCGATTCAGTCTCTCCACATAGTGGATTTGGTCCTTGGGAACTCAGTACTGGTTGGATCCTAAGTTTGAAATCAAAGTGGTCTTAGGGACCCATGCTTGGACACATTTTTTATGTCGACTTACAATCGACATATATGACTTGTTGGTTTTATTTGAGATAAACCCTAGTTCGGCCTTGTTGTACATGGACCTTTGCGATCAAAGTAGGAGGTCAAGTCCCTTGGATCCCAAAGTAAACCTTTCCATCGTGTTACTAAGATCTTCGACTTGACTTTTCAAGAGTGAGTTCTCAACTTCAAGCTTTTCAACACGAGTTGAGTCCTCCTCTCGAACTCGACTAGTCGAAGAGGTTAGGGAGACCTCGTGTTTGAGGAGTTTAACCTCCTCAACCAGGGTCTCAACCTTGGACTCGAACTTAGCTAATTTCTTAGTTAAGAATTTAATTGCACTGTAAAGAGTACTAATAAGGGATCGACTTAACTTAAGTGTATCTCTTGAACCGGATGCGGATCCGTGGCTTGTCTTGAATAGTGCTTCGTAGTCCGATTCGTCTTCGGGTTCAGACTCGTGCTATGGTTCTGACTCCATCTCTGATTCAGCCGGTTTATCCATGAAGACATGATCATTGTCTTCTTCCTCTGATGCTTCTTCTCACGTAGCATTGAGTGCCTTTTTGAGTTTAGGTGCTTTGCTCTTGAGCTTCGAACATTCAGACTTAATATGTCCAAACCTGTTGCATTCGTAACACCTAACATTAGAACTTTTAGGCTTACCTTCGTTGGGTCAAGTGACGGTTCTCTTTTGGCCCTTGACCATCCTCTTAACTAGGTTGACTATTTCGGCCTCCATTTCCGAGTCGACCTCTGAATTGGACTCATCTTCTTCTTCCTCCTTCGAGGGTGGCTTTCTCGTGGTTTTCTTCTTCGAACCTGGAAAAAGTGTTATACCCTCCTCGGGTTCCGAGTTAGACTATTCATGGAGTTCGAAATCCAAAAACAATTCATCTAATCTAAGTTTAGAAAGATCCTTAGAAACCTTGTAGGCATCGACCATGGATGCCCACAAGGTGGTCCTAGGAAATGAGTTTAGTACGTACCTGATAAGGTCACGGTTTTCGAACTTTTGTCTAATTGCGTGTAGGTTGTTGACGATATCATGAACCCGAGCATGCAATTGTGTCGCTGTCTCGTGTTCCAACATTTTTAGATTATACAACCTATTGAAAAGGAGATCACGCTTACATACCTTAGCTTCATCGGTCCCTTCGTGTAGTTCGACCAACTTTGTTCATAAGTCTTTGCACTGATGAATGGGCCGACGCGACTAAGCTCTTCCTTGGACAAGCCATATTGGAGGATTTGAGTCGCCTTGGCGTCGACTTCAACATATCTTTTTGTAGCATTGGTCCATTGGTCATAGTCCAAAGATTCACCCACTTCGTTAGTCGGAAGTGTGAATCCCGTTTGGATTATGATCCACATCTCGATTTGGGTCTTAAGGAAGCACTTCATCCGACCCTTCCAATAACGGAAGTCATCTCCATTGTAAAACGAAGGTCGGACGGTGCTAAAACCCTCGAGATGGGCCATTGACACAAAAAGAACAAGAAAACAAAGAGAGAAAAAAGGAAAACCTAGCAACGACACAACGAGCGAAATGTACCAAGACTCGCGTCTTGGATTAGTAGTGCGGGAGAAAAAAAAACTCAACGAATGAAGGAGAAAAAAACACAATAAATAGAAATATAAATAAATAAATGTAGAAAATCTAGATTGGTGGTTTCACCAAATCTTAGCAACCCCGGCTTTGATACCAATTGTTGGATCGAGCGGATCGCTAGAGGGGGTGAATAGCGATAAAAACTTTCGTTTGTTTTCGATACTTGAGTTACGTAGTGGAAAGAATAAAACAATGTAAAAGTAAAGAAGATACAAAGGTTTTTTACTTGGTTCATAGCCTACAACTACTACTCCAAGGCCCTAGTGGTCCTTGACCACGCACGGAGGGCAAATCACTAACGAACTTCTCCTCATTGGAGGTAGGAGTTAATCAAATACAAAAACACGAAAGGATCGAGATAGAGGGACACTCCCCCTCTTCTCGTTACGATAAAAGCATGATAAAAATAACTTAAGTATAGATTAAAACTAAACAAAACTTTTACCGACGACTTGTAGATGAAGAGGATTGAGCTCTAGTCATCGTGTCTGCAGCGCTTCGTCGTAGAGATGTCGAAGAGTCATAGCATATCGAAAAGACTTGGAGGCTTAGAGATTTGATGAAAAACCCTTAGAGAAGCCCTCCTTTTATATCTTTTGAGCCCCTCATCAAATGGGTCTTCAACCAATCAAAACTAGGCACAAAGCTCCTTAGAATGAGGTGATAAGGCTTGACTCCTCGAAGCTGATCCTTGACCATCAATCGACTGATGGCCATCATCAGTTGACTTATGGCAGCGCCATACGAGTCGCAACACTCAGCAGTCGATTGATTTAAGGCAGTCGAGTGGCTCTTGTGGGCAGTCGACTGATGCTAGCTGAAATCACAAGTTAGCATAACAAAAACATAATTTCGACGGTCGCCGACCATCTGATCTCGACCTAGACCATCCATGGGATGTCTTTGGTCGGATCTATGCTTAAGACCATCCCCATAATGAGGATACGACCTCACTTACACTCACACACACGAGCTTACCTCGATATTTACTTTGTAGCACTTGCTTCAGGCCTTCCACTCGATTCCTTTGGCTCCCTCTGAAGTCACTCGAGTGTCGCCCGACCACCGCGGCTTTCTCCGGGTGTCGCTAGCCTCCAGCTCCAGCTTTAGCACTTTTCTACACACTCGATTTAGCTCGTGAGATAACGATATGATCTTAACTTTGTATCATTTGCTATAATCAAAACTCAGGTTCGACTTAGTGCCCACTGCACCAACAGAAGGTGGTGTCTCCTTCTTCTTCTTCCTCTTTTCGGCTATCAAGGCTACTCCTCTTGATGGTTGAATTCTTGGGTCTTCTACTACTCCTTCAAGCCATGTTTCGTAGAGCTCCATGGTTGAGAAGAACTCCTCTAAGGCGCTAACTTCTAGGTTCTTTAAGATGTAGAAGAAGTCTACCATTGAGCTCCATTTCGATGACCGGGGAAAGGCGTCGATTGCTTTCATAATCATATCACGGTTCGAAAGTTTTTCTCCTACACTAGTTAGTCCATTTAAAAATTCTTTAAAATGAGAGTGTAATGAGGTTACCTTTTCTCCCTTTTCGAGTTTGATATTAGTTAGTTGGGAGCGGAAGAGGTCTCTTCTTGCAAGCTTGGCCTCCGAGGTGCCTTGATGAAGCTCTATCAATCTCTCCCACATCTCTTTGGCACTCGCACACTCCCCTATCCGGTTGACTTCTTGTTGAGGGAGTACATTGTAGAGATGATGTTTGGCTTTTGAGTTTGCCAAGTACTCCTCCCATTGCTTTTTGGTCCATCTTGTCTTCTCTATTTGCTCCCCATCTTCATCCCTAGGTATCTCGAAATCATTTTCCATTATGAACAAAATTTCGAAGTCGGTTTCAAAAAATACCTCTATTCGCTTTTTCCACCAAGCGAATTCCCCCTCGAACTTTGGCAGATGAATATTTGAGCCGGCCATCCTTGATGTAGTGCTTGTTGGGGCAGTGAGTCCGTTGACAAGCGATCTTGCTCTGATACCACTTGTTGTAATGTTGGTGGCCCGCTAGAGGGGGGTGAATAGCCCTAAGTCATCGTAGAATGGAATTCGATCATTCATTAGTCTACATGTTAGGATTAGCACAGTGGAAATAAAACTAAACAACAATAAAGATAAACAAGATAAAAACAATGCTAACAAAGAGATATAACGTGGTTCACGGCCCTATGCCGCTAATCCACGGTCTAATTCGTCTCCGGTGAATCACTCTGAAACCAATCCAATATGGTCTTTCCCTTTAGCCAAAGCAAGGTGGAGGTAAACCTTCTTACAACATAAAAACACTCTTTCTTACAATGGATTTGAAATAAGAACAAAAGAATGAGTTTAAAGCTTATGGGGCACTTTGATGATCAATTGGAGCATGAGCATTAGGCACCCCAAAGCCCACACCCTCTTTTTTTTATAGAGAAGGTTGATTTCTTCTCGTTGGTCACCCATCAGTCGGCTGCTGCCTTTGGCAATCGACTATCATCGTTGCAACGGCTTCTGAACATGTCAGATCCCGACCATTATAGTCCAACAGAAAACTTGGCAGTCGACTGATGTATCCATCGATCGATATCGTAGCCGATCGATCGGGCTATGGAGGTTCTGTGCAATCGCCTTTCATCACCGATCTCATCCTTAGCAGCTTGATTGATGGTCCGCAGCGATCGTCATTCCTTGGCCATCTGGCTAGAAACCCACCAATCAAACCTCCAGTCTACTTAGAGAAGTCGATTGCTCATTCACAACAGTCGACTGATGCCGGGTAAACCTCAAACTTCACATCCGTTTGAGCATCCGACGGTCGGGTAAAACCTCAACCCATCAGTTGAGCATCCGACTTGTCGGGTAAAACCCCAACCAAGTTGGTTGAGCATCTAACTTAACTAAACATGTCGGGTATAACCTCAACCAACTCGGTCGAGCCTCCGACACTTAGCCATTTCGGCTAAGTTCACCTAATGAGCTACTTACATTTCACTCATTCTCTCATCTCACTTGATGTCCCTCGCCGAAGCTCTCTTCGTTCGCGGCCACGTCCCTCGGCGACACCAAGCGCATGGCTTCACAATGCTCCTTTGCGTCTCTTACCCTCGAAGTCTACTTCCTTGGCTTCACTTCAAGTCATCTCATCGGGCAGTCCCTCGGATGCATCAAGTGCACGGCTTCGCAATGCTTATTCGCCGACTCAAGCATGAGGTTGTGAGTTGGTGATCTTACCAATTCTATTCATCATATGTGCGAATTACTAAGTCCTGCATGACTTCAACACACATATTAAATCCACAATAACAACCTAACTTAAAACCTTTTCCACACACATCAAAACCACATCACGGATTGATTGCCCTAACACCACAAACATGTATGAAGTTATACCTCTAATATGGTGGCCGAGGTGGAAAGTCTGGTAGCCTTGGCATGTTAGGCTCCTGGGTAAATCTAGTGCTCAGCCACTGATGCCACATGTACATATGGTCAATCTGAGAGCTGGTGGATGCAGCGGTCGCTCGGTGCTCCTCCTCCAAAGCCCACTATGCCTACTTGCCACTCATGTGCTGCCAAACCTCCTGGCGATGTATGGCCTCCTCCTTGCGACGGGCAACCTCCTCCTGAAAATAAACTCTGGCCTCGCCGTAGAACTCCTCTGGCGGCTAGAAGTGCTCCCGTAAGCCCTGAAACTCCGCTTGCATGTAGGCACTGTGCTCCTCCCATCACTGCCCCTGTGTCTGCTGCTCTGTGTATTTGTCATCAAGGCGTGATCAGAACTCTAGAAGTCATAGGCGACTGTACCTGCATCCTTCTCAAGAGTAGAAGAAAAATGGTGGTGCAGGTGAAGGCTCTCATCGTGTACTAGGTGGGCTCAAAATGATTTTTGCTTCTTCCTAGCAAGTTCTTTCTAATCCTAAACTATTTGCAAAAACATAAGTGACCATAAATCAAAGTCTAAATTATACACATGAATGGAGAAAGATTAAAAAACATGTAAAATTAAACTTGGGTTGCCTCCCAAGAAGCGCTTTGTTTAAGGTTTTTTTGCTCGACCACACTCCATCGCTTCATCTCGGCTCTAGTGGCCCAAGGAGATTTTTCTCCCTCCCCTTATTGATACATTTGAATCTCAGTCGTGGGGGAGCAAGATATTTTCTCACCTTATGCCTCTTGCCCTGTGGTCCCTCATCACCATATCTCTTAAATCTTGCTCGTGGAGGAGCAAGATACTTGTTCGCTGCTTTCCTTGGCTTGAGATTGAACATGCTTAGGCTCAACGAATCGTCAGAAGTTTGATCATTATATTCCATCTTATCCATATGCAGTAAATAATATAACTCATCACAAATATCCTCACCAAAAGATTCAGCTGATTCTATTATGATTCTATTATGTCAAATGGAATTTTATCATTACAAATCACAAAATGAGCTTCATTATTGGTAGCTAAAGTTTCAGTGAGGGCTAAGGTAAACTCTTCTAAACCCTTAAGGTTAGGAGGTGTTTTGATTGAAGCAATGCACTTCTCGATTAAAGTATCAATTATATAACCCTCAAGTTCTTCTTCAAGTGGTGGTTGAATGGATTGTCCTTCTTTACTTCCTATGGCATCCACGTCTTCCTCATCTGTTAGCTGAAGGTGCGTCTCCGCCATATTAGGGATAATCCAATCATCTAAGCCACCTTCTCATCATTTGGTTTCTTCTCTTACTAGATTTCATTGCATAATCTTCATAAATTGTCGGCTATACTCCTCGCATTACCTAGTAAATCGGCTAGCAAGGCTTCTAAGCGGGGACTTGGTTCTGGATAAAATTTACATGATGATTCATAGCTCTTGTGCTCACTTGGGAAATAATATTAAGGGTTCAAGTAGGCAGGGTCATAACTATATGAATAATAATTATCTCGTGGTCCCTGGTTGTAATCATAGGTGACATCTTCTTGCTCAAATTGCAAAGGTTTAAATATATCCAGACAATCATTAATGGTATGTCATGTTTCACCACAATGCTCACAATAAATGTTACCAAAACTCACTACATTAACCTGACCATAATCATGAGAAAAAGCATGCATGTTTATCTATGAGAAAATATGAAAAACGAAAGAGCAACAGAATGAACAAAACTGAAATAAAATAAAATAAAATAAAACAAGAAAAGTAAATCTAGCCTAGGAAATTAATAAAGACTAGGAAAATAGCCCTAAACTGAATAGAGATAACAAAAATTTAAAACTATATAAACTGAAATAAAGTAAAACTAGAAAGTAAATCTACTCTAGGTCTGATTCAATTATCCACCTCTTGATTTGATATCGAATCAATAATCCCCGACAACGGTGCCAAAATCTTGATGTGCGCGAATGCGACCTTAAATCTCGCAACGAGAATCGTCGAGGACTCGAAGTGCATGCTCATGCTCAATGCCCGCAAGTGCACGGATGTCATCAAGTAATAAAAAGATTATCGATCTCACAGGGACTAAGATTCTTATATCGATTGGTTTAGTGGACATTATTGTTCGGAGTTCCATTCTAATGGTTGTGATGACGAGGGTTGTCGGTGGTCCTAACTCTAGTACAGTGTCACATGGAGGAAGAGAGTTTCTACGAGTCTTTTGAGGGAATTCTAGGATTTTGATTTCACTTGTGTCGTAGAACACGCTATCAATTGGGTATTATCTAGACGTCTAACTATGGTCTTGTGGAGGGGACATCATACACTTCCCCGATGAGCCTTCGCATCTATCGAGAACTACATCTGCCATACCAAGTCGACCCCTGGCTTTAGGATGGGATAGGTGGTACGAGGATGTTGGATCAATCCCTATGACAAGTCAGAATGTGTCCCATTTCTAACTCTATCAAAACCGTCTATCTATGGTTACCGAAGATGAGGTCAACCCTTAGGTTCCTCCTTAATTCTCCTAAATCTTTGATACGAGGGTTGTCATCCCTCGTATCAGCTACACACAGTAAATAGAAGACCAAAATAAATAGCTATTAATCTAAACAATCACCAATTGTAAATATGATTTCAAGAACAGAAATATATTTGAAATAACATTTCTACGCACACAAACTACACCCTAATCCTAGAATAGGAGAATCTACTCCATAAATACAAGAAGAGAAACACAAAACATATTAGAATTCATAGAAACAATGTAAACTGCGCAAAGAACATGAATTAGAATGCACTTTGGCTCTCCTCTCTGCATTGATGTGTAGAACTTGATCCTCGAGCGGCCTTCTTCCTTTCTGTTGTGAGTTTTTGAAGCTTTTTAGGGCGTCAGAGTGTTATCTCGGTCATCGTGCCTCCCCCCTAGGGTTTGGGCATAGTTTCCTTTATATAGACATCAGGCCGGATCTCCTCGAAACCTGGAAAATAACATAATCGTGTCGAAATCGCTCAGCGCCACATGACCGTGTGGATTCACACGCCTAGGCCGTGTGCGGTGCTGGGGTGTGAGTTGTGTGGATTCACAGGGCCAAGGTGTGTGTCCTTCTGTTCTAGCTGCTAAATGCCTTCTTTTCGCTCCAAAAGTGCCCCATTTTCCCCATAGAATGATGTCTTGTACACAAGAGTACAAAGAGCAGATCTCCGAACCAGAAAATAGGAAATGCATGCAAAATAAAGTGAAATATACATGAATCAAATATAAAATGCAACGAGATGTGAGTGAAAACTACTCCTAAAACCCTTTATGTTTTGCTCACATCACCCTCCTGGACATCCCCTTACCTTCCTGGACAAAGGCACTATTATAGATTGCACCCCTCCCGATTTATTGTATTTTCCTTTTCAATTTAATAATGACAAGATGTAAACTCTATATCTGATAAAAAAAAAGTTTCTATTAAGAGCTTAATTGACTATAATACTTTTTTAGTCAATTAGAAATAATAGTTATGTATAATAATGAAGAAATTAACAATCATGTGATTGAAAAAAGTAGGAATATGAGATTTGTAATGAGGCAATCAATTAATCCCTAAAACAGAAGGCTAGTGCCTAGCCAGGACGAGGGTGATTGGGAAATACCTAAATAGCTCGAGAACTGCATAAGTCAATCGGGAAATAAGTCTGAGTATTTAGGAACAAGTCTATCTATTCAGGAACACCGTCAAAAATTCCTAGGTATCCTCCATATCTATTATAATGCTTTAAAGTACAGTACACTTTATCCAATTTTTTCATTACATTCTTCTAGAAATATAAAAACAAATTGTTACAAAATTATCCACTAAAATAAGGACATAAATGATACACATTCCATGGTCGTGCTAAAAGCCTTCCTTGCATGCTCTTCAAGTAATAATCTCCAATCCCCACTCAACTCTCCACCTGAAAAGGACCCTCCCACTTACGTCCTAACTTACCTTTCCATCCTTCAAGCAATACCCTTCTTAGCACTAAATCTCCCACCTAAAAAGAATGGGGTACCACCATTTTATTATAAGATTTCATTACCTATGACTATACCTTTCAACATTATACAAAGCATGATCCCTTTTTTCCTGAATTAAGTCCAATTCCATATGTCGAGCCATTTCATTATCACTCGGGGTATAGGCTACTTCTTAGCAGATTCTATGCTAACCTCCATAGGTAATACTGATTCTGTGCCATACACTATGCTAAAGGAGTTGCTCCTATAGCTCTTCTAGGGGTGGTGCGAAAGGACCACAATATATTGGGTAATTCTTCTACCCAACTACCCCCCACATGCTCCAACTTAACCTTTAACCCATGTACCAATTTTCTATTAGTGACTTCAGCTTGCCCATTGCTCTGAGGATAAGCCACTAATATAAACACTTGCTCAATCTTAAAATATTGACACCATTTGGCTAATTTTTTACCTTGAAATTGCCTCCCATTATCTGATATTAGTCTCCTAGCTATCCCAAAATGACATATTATATTTTTCCATAAAAATTTTAATACCATCTGCTCTGTAATATGAGCTAAGAGGTCAGCTTCCACCCGTTTATAAAAATAATCAACAGCAACTAACAGAAACTTTTTCTGACTTGTTCCTGCCGAAAATGGACCCACTATATCCATGCCCCACTGATCAAAAGGACAATATGATACAATTGACTTCATGTATTTAGCTGGTTGATGCTGCCAATTATGATGCTTTTGATAACTTTCACACTTTTGTACTAACTGAATATCATCCTTCACTAGAGTAAGCCAGAAATAACCGGCCAACAAGACCTTCCGAGCCAATGACCAACTACCTATATGTCTTCCACAAGCTCCTTCATGTATCTCTCTTAATACATAATTCACCTCAGTCTTCCCTAAACATCTCAACAAAGGCCCAATACTAGTTCTTTTATACAAAACCCCTTTCAACATGCAAAAATGAATGACTCATTATTTCAATTGTCGAGCTCGAATAGGATTCTCAGGCACCTGCTTATCCTGCAAAAATGACACTAATTCCCTTCTCTAATCATCCTCCATTGATTCTTCCAATTTCTCACCTTGAGGCAATAATTCAATTTGGGCAATTACCTCTTTAGGACTCCAATTTTTTAAAGAGCTGGCTAATTGAGCCAACTCATCAGCTCTTTGATTTTCTGCTGGAGTAATTTTCTTTAATAATGCTTCTGAAAAATGCCCCTTAGCTTTTTCAACTAACTCACAGTAATTCTGAAACTTATCATCCCTAACCTCAAATCCTCCACTC
This sequence comes from Wurfbainia villosa, assembly GCA_025175895.1. Taxonomy (NCBI): domain Eukaryota; kingdom Viridiplantae; phylum Streptophyta; class Magnoliopsida; order Zingiberales; family Zingiberaceae; genus Wurfbainia; species Wurfbainia villosa. The sequence goes on along the minus strand of CM046000.1, from coordinate 15,687,702 downwards.
GTCTGTTGCATCACTAACTGCCAATCCATATGTATTACTACCCGCTCGACTCCTACATTTTTAGCAGCCTGAAGTTTTATAAATAAAGCCTCATACTCAGCCTCATTATTAGAAGCTCTAAAATGTAACTGAACTACCAACTTAACCTCCTCCCCTTACAATGAAATCAGAATTACTCCTATTCCACAACCTTCTTTTTTAAAAGACCCATCTTCATATATAATCCAAGGATCTTATTCCTCTTTATGCATGGTCTCCACCAAGAAATCAGCTCAAGCTTGTGCCTTAATAGAAGTATGAGGCTGATATGTAATATCATATTCACTAAGTTTAGTGGCCCATTTAATAAGCTTCCCAATAGCCTCCAGATGAGTAAGTATACACCCTAAAGGAGTATCTGTGAGCACTATCAATGGATGTGATAGAAAATAAGGAGGTAATCATAGAGCAGTTAAAACTAAACACCAAGTTAACTTTTCCAAATTAGTATAACGAATCTCCAACCCCTTTAAAAGATAATTGATATAATAAACTAGATGTTGTTGGTTCTGCTCCTGCCGTATCAACACAGAACTTACAGCAACTTCATAAAGAGCCAAATATATCCACAACACCTCTCCAGGCTATGACTTAGCTAAAAAAGCGGGTTTAGACAAATATTCTTTTAAGGACTGAAAATCCTTATCACAATGCTCATCCCATTGAAATTGAGCTGCTCTTTTTAATATCTTAAAAAATGGAAGACTCCTATGTAGAAGAATCGTTGACCGCTAGAGGGGGGTGAATAGCGCATTGGATGGAATTTGTAGCTCAAGAACTGGTTGTGATTTCCTCCTCCACGAGCTCCATTTAAAGCTACTGCCTAGGCTAGAAATTGCCTATCAGTCGACTGCTCGGGACCATCAGTCGACAGATGCCACTGTTATCGTGAGACAACGGCTAGATCTACGCTGGAAAAATCCAACAAATCCATCATCAGTCGACTGATCATAGCCATCAATAGACTGATGGAGCCTTCCTCAACTGCTAACTCCCGCATAGAGACTCGACTCCATTCTGTGCCCGAAATACCGAGCACCAGTCGATTGATCATACTATCAGTCGACTGCTCGGCCAATCAGTAGACTGCCCTCCTCTGGCAGTCGACTGCTAGGGCACTCCCCACAGTCAAACCCTAGTTGACTCACACCAGTCGACTGCCACATGGTTATAGTCGGCTGATACACCTCAAACATGAGGTTTAACCGAAGTATGGTGCCCCCCATACTTACTAGACCACCCGTAGCCTAGACCTGAGCCTTCTAGCCACCTCCATCAGTCTCGCGCCTATTGGATCCCTCCAAGTCATCCATGACTTGTTCATCCATACGCTAGCCTTCAGGTGCTTCCATCGGCTATGTCATGCTAACGGTGTCTACACCGCTAAGGCACATTGGACTTATGCTGACAAGACTCCGCTTGGACTTTTCGTCGCCAACCATTGGACTTATGCTGCCAAGACTCCCGCTTGGACTTTACGTCGCCAATATCAAATCCCTTGGACTTCTCAAATGCTAAGACTCAAGCCTGGACTTTCCATGCCAAGACCCACGCTTGGACTTTACCTTGCCAAGACCCATGCTTGGACTTTACATGCCAAGTACTCAAGACTTGGACTTTCCCTTGACATGGTCAACTCCAGTCAACCATTAAAATCCCCTCAAGTCAAACTCGAGTCCGGTCAATCATGACCCGGATCGATTGCTCCAACAATCTCCCCAAAACATTATCAGACATCAATGTTAAACATTGATGTCAAACTTCCATGTCAAATATCAAAACATCGGTCGAGTCAAACTCGAGTATGGTCAATCGTGACCTGGGCTAATTGCACCAATAATCTCACCCTTTTTGATGTTTGACAAAAACACATACCATTGATTTAGAACACTAACTCAAATCTTCTTACAAATTATCCCAAATTGGTATTCCCAAACATTTTCCAAAACAATCTCCCCAAACATTCTCCCCCTTTTTGACTAACATCAAAAAGGACTTTTCTCTAAAGAGGTCAATGTCTCATGTCCCAATGAGATCTTACATTCTCCCCCTTGGTCCAATAATACCTAGGATGCCTACCATCTTCCTAGTGATAAGTCTCATATCACTCAAGAGAGGCAATCCTATACACTCTCCCAATTTCTAAATTGGGTATCTCAAAATCTCATTTTCCCCCTCATGAGGAAAAATACCATCTATCATCCCATGATGGATACCTCACCCTAAAGGATTGCTCCCCCTTGACCATTGCACCAACAATGTCCTTGGGAAGTCCCTAAACCAATAGGAACTCTAAACCATCAAAAATAAGGTTCATAGTTCAACATTGAACTTTCCAACCCCTTAAATTTGATACATCACCCTAACAACTTGAAGGGTTTTTCCCGAAAGCTCTGATATCAATTGTAGGGTTTTGCTTATCGAGTCCGTGAGGGGAAACTTCGCTTCCCACTTCACCTCGGTCGTTTGTTCATGGCGATCCCATCAATGTCCCCAGATTAAAAAAAAATTAATCCTAGACAAAAGGGATTGCCCAAACAACCAAGTCATCGTCATGTTATTCGTTTAGAGAGGTCACTTGAACAAACTCGTTGTTCAAGCGACCATCCTCTATTCTATGAGTAGCCACGGAATAGGCGATGTCCGGATCGCTGGTTTTTGTGTTTATGCTCAGGATCCAAGTATTATTTAGCCATATACAGATTTATATCTCGCTCATAGTTGAAAAACAAATATAAGCAAGTAACCATCCACACAAAACATGCATATAATTGAAAAGCAATTATAAACATAATACAAAAGAACACTAATCAAAATAAACAAGATTATACCTCTTGTTATACCTCTTGATCTTCTATTGTATGTCCTTCCTCCTTTCGGACGTCGTGTGGGCGACGATCTACCAAAAGTTGAAGCCCCTAGATCACCAATCTTCCTTTCCTTGTTCACTCTGAACAAAGGAAGATCCTAAAACAAAACTCATCTTCCTATCTAGAACCGGCCACCAAGTCAATAAACTCGATGTTGTCGCCGGCCAAGGAAGAGAACATGGAGTATGGAAACCAACCAAAGGAGAAACAACAAGGGCATGGGCACTGGCCAACACTTGGAGAAGAGAAAGGAAAACACTCCTTCTCCTTGTTGCCGCCCAAACCCTAAACTAAGCTCTCCTAATTTCCGGCCAAGGATGAAGGGAAGAAGAATAGATTGAGCTTTGGCCAAGGTAGAGGGAAGAAGGAAGAGGGGTCGGCCAACCTTAGGAAGAGGAAGAAGAAGCTTCCTCCCCTTGTTGCCGCCCACCACCAACACCCAAACCCTAACCCTAGCCACCTACTCCTATTCCTATCCCAACTAGAATTGGTTGCCGCCCATGGGAAGCAACCCTAATGCCATCCATCATAAGCCATAGATGAAAGGGAGAAGCTTGGGCACTGGCCAAACCAAGGAGAGAATAAGGAGGAAGGGTTTCGGCCACCAAAGGAAGAAGAAGAAAAAAAACTTTCCTTAATTGTGGCCACCCAAAACCCTAACCTCCCTTGCTCTTGCCGCCCAAAACCCTAGCCCCCTTTCCTCTCCATTATCTTGCCGCCCACCCCTAGTCCACCCTTTTATAGAGTTAGGGATAAGCCTTGATTTAATCTCAACCGTCGGATCTAGAGATTTAATCTCAACCGTCGGATCTAGAGATTTAATCTCAACCGTCAGATCTTAGAGATTTTATCTCTACCTTTGGATCTAGAGTTTTGTTTCTATCCATTGGATCTAAGCTTCATGAGGTGTTAATAGGCTACAATAGGGACCATGAGGAGGAGTTGGATCTTGGCCACCCATGGATCAAGCCCACATAAAGTCCGATCCACTAATGATTATCCATTCCACTAGAGGATTATCATTGATCTACCTCACCAACCCCCATAAATTAATATGGGTTCCATATATTATTTGTACATTTTCTCCCCATGTTTAAGATCTCGAATGTCCATCGATTAATTAATTTACTGACCATTAATTAATCAATATCTAACTCCATGAGTAGTACTACTCAACCTTTTCATCATGCCGGACCAAGTCCGCCTGCAGGGTTTACATGATGAACCTTATGAGCTCCTCAAGGGGACATCATCATCCTAATATATAGGACACAGTTTCCTCCTATAATCAACGGCACACCATATAAATAATATCATCTTTCAACTTACCGAGCCTATCGATTTAATCTATAAATCTCGCCCATTGGTAAATCAAAGAGATGAATACTTAGTATATGTGTCCGTTATTATATCGGGATTAAGAGCATGTACTAAATAATATCTGAGGTCCGATTCGATTATGTAGTCAACAATAAATCGAATCACCTCTAAGTCGGTCCTGCTCAATACACACAAAGTGCACTAGTGTGATTCTATGGTCAAGACAAACCAATACCAAATCATACTACAACCATTCCGATGGTTTGTCCAAAGTCATCTCGGTTGTGAGCCTTTACTTATACTTTACAAGGTGTCGATAACATGATCTCCCGTGTGACACCACACACCATGTTATCTACAATGTAATGTATTAGACAATATTGCGTAACCATGCAAACAATGATCATGTGATTCTTATTTCAAAATAAAGATGTTCATACAAAATATAGACTTTTCAGTATACATCCCTACAATCTCCCACTTATACTAAAAGACTATGTTGTCCTCATACTGCCATACATCTGATTCCCCTTCCCTCCACAAGCCTATCAAAGCTCTCGCTAGAAGGGCCTTACTGAAAAGGGTCTACCAGGTCATCCTCTGATGCAATCTAGGCGACAGCAACTTCTACCTCATTTACGATTTCTCGTATCAGGTAGTACTTACACTCTATGTGTTTACTTGCCTTATGAGCTCGTGTTTCCTTCGAGTTTGCAACTGCACCATTATTATCACAATAAATTGTGATAGTTCTGGGAAAACTAGGAATCACATCCAAGTCCATTAGGAAGTTCTTGAGCCACACAGCCTTCTTTGGTCGCCTGAGAGGCTGCCACATACTCAGCTTCCATGGTGGAGTCCGCCACGCATTTCTGCTGGACACTCCTCCATACAATGGCTTCACCTCCCAAAGTAAACACAAAACCTGAGGTAGACTTACTATTATCCCTATCTGATTGGAAGTCGCAATCCATGTAACCCACAGGGAGTAATTGGTCTGCCCGGTAAACTAGCATATAATCCCTAGTCCTTCTCAGGCACTTCAATATATGCTTTACCGCAGTCCAATGTCCCTGTCCTGGATTACTCTAAGATCTGCTGACCATGCCCACGGCATAGCAGATATCTGGTCTCGTACATAGCATTGCATACATGAGGCTTCCTACCGCCGAAGCATAAGGAACCGCCTTCATTTCCTCTATCTCCTCAGATGTTCTAAGACACATCTCCTTAGATAAAGGAACTCCATGCCTGAAAGGTTGAAAAAACTTTCTTGGAGTTCTGCATGCTAAAACAATCCATAATTGTGTCTATGTATGAAGCTTGGGATAAGCACAACATCCTTTTCCTGTGATCCCTTATAACCTTGATCCCAAGGATGTGTCCCACCTCTCCCAAGTCCTTCATATCAAACTGTTTGGACAACCATACCCTTACATCCGATAACACATTGATATTGTTGCCAATCACCAAAATGTTATCTACGTATAGTACAAGAAATACTACTACGTTTCCGTCACATCTCTTGTATACACAAGACTCATCCGGACTTTGAATAAATCCATATGACTGGATTACCTCATCAAAACGGATGTTCCAAGACCTTGAAGCTTGCTTCAATCCATAAATGGACCGATTAAGTTTACATACAAGATTCTCTTTGCTAAGATACTGTATCTGAAGGGAGTTTCTTCGGAGGCTCATTGGCTCCCATGTCCCCGAATTAAAATTTTCACTAATGAAAGAATTAATCCGGATGGGATGAGTTTCCTTAGCACAACCAATTTGTTGTCGTGCTAACAACTTGAGTGATCGCTTGAACAAACTAGTTGTTCAAGAAACACAACTCTTCTAGTTGGTTAGCCGTGGAAGAGACGACGGACGGATCGCCGGTTTTTGTGTTTGTCTTCGGGGTCCATGATTATACAAAATATATACTAATGCACACTTGTATAATCAACACATAAAATAACATGCTAAGATCAAAAAATAAAGTTGTAAAACTTTTATACCTCACGATCTTCTACCGTATGTCCTATGCTCCTCGTGGACGACGTGTGGGCGAAGATCCTCCATGAGTAGAAGGCTTCTAGATCGCGTTCTTCCCTTCCTTGTTCGCTGCGAACAAAGAGAAGAACCAACAAAACTTTTCCTTTCTAGAACCGGCCACCAAGCAAGGGAGTTTGATGTAACCGCCGGCCAAGGAATGAATGGATGAAGCGCCGGCCACCAATGTATGGAGAACCGCCGGCCACCTTGGAGAGAATGGAGGAATGAACGTCGGCCAACCTTGAAGAGAGGTTGCCGCTGGCCAAGGAATGAGAGAGGGAACAAAGAGGATGGGCGCCGGCCACAACTTGATGGAAGAAGATGGGCGCCGGCCACACTTTGTTGGAAGAAGATGGGCGCCGGCTTCTTGTCCAATAGTTGCCGCCCAAGCCAAAACTTCCAAACCCTAGCCGCCCAACCTAAAATCCTAACTCCAATTGAACCATTACTTGCCGCCCAACCTAAGCCCTCTATTTATAGAATTGGGCTTAAGCCTCCTTTAATCTCCACCGTCGGATCTAGGGATTTAATCTCCACCGTCGGATCTAGGGTTTTATCCCAACCGTCGGATCTAGGGTTTCATCCCAACCGTCGGATCTAGGATTTCATCCCAACCTTCGGATCTAGGGTTTCATCCCAACCGTCGGATCTAGGGTTTCATCCCAACTGTTGGATCTAGGGATTTAATCCCAACCGTCGATTCTAGGGTTTCATCCTAACCATCGGATCTAGGGATTTAATCCCAACCATTGGTTCTAGGGTTTCATCCCAACCATCGGATCTAGGGATTTAATCCCAACCGTTGGTTCTAGAGTTTTGTTTTACATCCTTGGATCTAGACTTCTTGAGGATTGTATTAGGCTACGATAGGGACCATGAGGAGGAGTTGGATCTTGGCCACCCGATGGATCGGAACCACACAAACTTGATCCATCAATGATGTTTCATTCCACTAGAGGATCATCATCGAACTACCTCACCAACCCCCATATATCAATATGGGCTCCTTATATTATTTGTACATCCATCTCCCCATGTTTAAGATATCGAATGTCCGTCAATTAATTGGTTTACTGACCATCAATTAATTAACATCTAACTCCTCAAGTAGTACCACTCAACCTTATCATCATGTTGACTAAGTCAACCAACTAGGTTTACATGATGAACCTTATGAGCTCCTCAAGGGGACATCATCAACCTAATATATAGGACACGGTTTCCTCCTATAATCAACGGCACACCATGTAAATAATATCATTTCCCAACTTACCGGGCATATTGATTTAATCCATCTAAATCTCACCCTTTGGTAAATCAAAGAAATAATTACTAAGTACATGTGCTCGTTATTATATCGGGATTAAGAGCATGTACAACATAATATCCGAGGTCCAATTCAATTATGTAGTCAGCAATAAATTGAATCACCTCTATGTCGGTCCTGCTCAATACACCTAAGTGTACTAGTGTAACTCTATGTTCAAGATAAAACAATACCAAGCTACACTACAACCATGCCAATGGTTTGTCCAAAACCATCTTGGTTGTGATCCTCTACTTATATTTTACAAGGGACTGATAACATGATCTTCTGTGCCACACCAAGCACCATGTTATCTACAATGTAAAATATTAGATAATATGCACACATATATTATAAATATATAAAGGTCAAACAATGATCATGTGATTCTTATTCCAAAATAAAATGTTCATACAAAAAGAGCTAGGCTTTCAGTATACATTCCAACAATCTCCCACTTATACTAAAAGACTATGCCGTCATCACACTGCCATACATCTGATCCCCATGTCCTCCACATGCCTATCAAACGCTTTCGCTGGAAGGGCCTTAGTGAATGGATCCGCCAGGTTATCCTCTAATGCAATCTTGGCGACAACAACTTCTCCTCGCTTTACGATCTCTCGTATAAGTTGGTACTTGCGCTCTATGTGTTTACTCGTCTTATGGGCTCGTGGTTCCTTCGAGTTTGCAACTGCACCACTGTTATCACAATAAATTGTGATAATTCTGGGCAAACCAGGAATCACATCCAAGTCCATCAAGAAGTTTCTGAGCCATACATCTTCCTTGGCTACCTCAGAGGCTGCCACATACTCAGCTTCCATGGTAGAGTCCGCCACGCATTTCTGCTTAACACTCCTCCATACTATGGCTCCACCTCCAAAAGTAAACACAAACCCCGAGGTAGACTTACTCTTGTCCCTATCTGATTGGAAATCCGAACTGTAACCCATGTGGACTAATTGATCCGCCGAAACCATAGCATATAATCCCTAGTCCTTCTCGTGTACTTCAATATATGCTTTATCGCACCCAATGTCCTCGTCTCAGATTACTCTGATATCTGCTAACCATGCCCACGGCAAAGCAGATATCCGGTCTCGTACATAGCATAGCATACATAAGGCTTCCTATTGTCGAAGCATAAGGAATCGCCTTCATGTCCTCTATCTCCTTTGATGTTTTGGGACACATCTCTTTAGATAAAGGAACCCATGCCTAAAAGGTAGAAAACCTTTCTTGGAGTTCTGCATGCTAAAACGAGCTAGGACCGTGTCTATGTATGAAGCATGAGATAAGCACAACATCCTTTTCTTGCAATCCCTTATAACTTTGATCCCAAGGATGTGTCCCACTTCTCCCAAGTCCTTCATGTCAAACTGTTTGGACAACCATACCCTTACGTCTGATAACACTTTGATATTGTTACCAACTAACAAAATGTCATCTACGTATAGTACAAGAAACACCACTACGTTTCCATCACATCTCTTGTATACACAAGGCTCATCCGGACTTTGAATAAATCCATATGACTGGATTACCTCATCAAAGCGGATGTTCCAAGATCTAGAAGCTTGCTTCAATCCATAAATGGACCGATTAAGCTTACATACAAGATGCTCTTTGCCTTTAGAAATGAATCCCTCTAGTTGCCGCATATAGATGTTCTCCTCAAGACTTCCGTTAAGGAAAGCTGTCTTGACATCTATCTGCCAAATCTCATAATCCATATGAGCAGCTATAGATAAGAGAATCCGGATAGACTTAAGCATAGCTACCGGCGAAAAGGTCTCCTCATAATCGATGCCCTCTTTCTGAGTATACCCTTTCGCAACAAGCCTAGCTTTGAAGGTCTCAACCTTCCCGTCTACCCCTCTCTTTCTCTTGTAGATCCACTTGCATCCAATGGCTTTTACACCATCGGGTGGCTCTACTAGCTCCTAGACCTGATTAGAATCCATAGATTCTATCTCTGAATTCATCGCTCTTTGCCAAGATACCGCATCTCTATCTTGGAGTGCCTCGTCATATGTCCAGGGATCAGGTTCATGTTCACCAGGGACTAAGTCCGAAGACTCTCCCAAAAACATGAATCTCTCGGGTTGTCTAACAACCCTCCTACTACGATGAGGTGCCTCCTGTGTATGCTCTGTGACACGCGGTGCAGTGACTTGTGGTATCTCCTCTTGTATCGATGGTACTGAAGTCGGGACTTCCCCTGTCAACTCCTCAAGAACAATCCTACTCTTGGGCTTGTGGTTCATTACATAATCCTCCTCTAGAAATCTGGCGTTCATGCTAACGATCACCCTCTGATCTCTAGGATTATAAAACAAACCACCTTCGCTCTTAGGTAGCCAACAAACATACACACAGACGAGGTTCCAACTTACCAAAGATCACCTTCAAAGACATGTGCCGACTCCTATATCCGAATATGTCTCAAACTAGGCTTTCGCCTAGTCCACAATTCTACAGGGGTAGAAGGTACTGATTTGGATGGAACCAAGTTCAGAGTATACATTGTCGTATCCAGCGCATACCCCCAGAACGAAATAGGTAACTCAGAATAACTCATCATCGATCTGACCATCTCCATAAGAGTCCTATTCCTTCGCTCCGCTACACCATATTCCTACTGGGTGTGCCAAAGTGCACAATTGGGATTGAATCCCAGCCTCTGATAAGTAATTCCTAAACTCTCCCAAGAGGTACTCGCCACCACGATCAGATCGTAATGTCTTGATACTTTTACCTTGACGGTTCTCCACATCAGCCTTGAATTCTTTGAACCTGTCAAAGCATTCAGACTTGCGGCGCATCAAGTAAATGTATCCATATCTTGAATAAACGTCTATAAAAGAGACGAAATATTCAAAACCACCTCTTGCCTGGATAGACATAGGACCGCACAAATCAGAATGAATCAATTCTAACACATCTTTGGCTCTATACCCCTTGGCCTTGAAAGGCCTCTTGGTCATTTTACCTTCCAAGCAAGATTCGTAGGTTGGGAGATCCTCCACCACTAATGAAACCAAAGGTCCATCAGCTATTAACCTTTGAATTCTGCTTAGGTTAATATGACCAAGCCTTAGATGCCAAAGATATGTTTGGTTCATTTGCAAAGGGTCTTTTCTCTTATTAGACTTAGAAGATGAGTTATTGATTTCTATATGCATCGTGGGAGTTTTCGGTTCAAGAGTATATAAATTGCCAACCAATGTACCAGAACAGATAATCTCCCTATTCCTTTTTATAACCACTTTGTCATTAAAAGAAATAGAATATCCATCCATAAACAATTTAGAAACTGAAATTAAATTCTTTCTAAAAGTAGGTACATGAAGACAATTTCTCAAAACCAAAACTTTATTCCTATCAAAAGATAAATAAACGTCTCCCACTGCAATAGCCGCCACCTTTAAAGCATTGCCCATGAAGACGGTAATCTCTCGCTCAGCTAGTCGTCGGGTTTCCTGGAACCCCTGCAAAGTATTGTAGACATGATCAGTGGCTCCTGTATCTACACACCAGGCACTGGTAGATAACACCGCTAAACATATTTCAACAACTAAACAAGAAGATATACCTTTGTTCTTTCGGCGAGGACAGTCCGCCTTCCAATGTCCAGTCTGCTTGCAAGTGAAGCACTTGCCTTTCGGCTTCTTCACTCCTGCCTGAGGTCCCACTGCCACTTTCTTCGCTCCACCTTGCTTCTTCTTCTTCTTACATTTCGGTTTAGAGGAAGAAACTTTCTGAGCGACCATGGCTTGAGCGCTTTGACGAAAAAGCCCTTCTGCCGCTTGGAGTTCTGTCAGAAGCTCTGCCAACGAATACAACCTCTTGTTCATGTTGTAGTTGAGGCGGAACTGCTCAAAACTCCTAGGCAGAGACTGTAGAATGATATCGACCTGGGTTTCCCCATCGATCTCAGCTCCGAGGACTTCCATCTCATTAAGATGAGCCATCATCTTGAGAACATGATCCCTAACGGGTGTTCCCTCGATCATGGTGGTCATCATCAAGTTTCTCATCACCTCCTGTCTAGCCGCCCTACTCTGATGTCCGAAAAATTCCTTGAGATTGAACATCATGTCATAAGCTGTGGCCATGGCCTGATGCTGATGTTGCAGCACATTTGACATAGATGCCAAAATGTAACACCGCGTCATCTCATCTGCCTTGATCCATTTCTTATAACGTTCTGTCTCCTTTTCATCAGAGTCATCGGTGGGCTTAGGAGGACAGACCTCGAAGAGTACAAATTTGTACTCCTCCGCAGTTAAGACAATATCCAGATTTCTTTTCCAATCAATATAGTTTGGTCCAGTAAGTTTATTTTCTTTTAATATCACAGCAAGTGGGTTGAAAGCCATTTGAAAATCCTAAAAATCACAATGATCAAAATATTAGATTTCAAATATTATTGATTCCTCAAAACAATAAAATTCCGAAATCAACCAACACCTCAAATCACCGAGAATGTCGCATGCCACGCTGTGTGGACGTATACGAATTCTACATTTGTAAGAGGAGGTTTTACCCATTAATTTTATTATCTTGTCAACCTTACTTTTTGAAAAATAAAATTAATAGTTGGTTCCTCTTTGGCCCTACAAATAAAAGCAGTGACTCCGATGGGGAGGATACTTTTATTTGCATCTAAGTGTGCACCATTACACGATACTAAGGGAATTATTTCGGATTATGTGGCTTACCGCTGTGGAAGTACACATGCTCCTAGATAATTTCCTATAACCATTATTTGACCTAGTGATCCGCAAACAAACCCATCCGCAGGGAGGAAGGCACTCAGAGCCGACACACAAGTTTGTTGCATCACACGTCAAATTGTAATGGAGGTCGCGGGAATTAATTAAAATATCCCTCTCCCACTTAGTAAATTGAAAATGAGGAATTTTAAAGCATACACAACATGCATATAAAACAAATAAGCAATAAATATGGAAAAAAACAGAATTTTTCCAACTATTATGGCATTGTTCTCCAATACGTATCTCGTCGTGTTGCCACCTCGTCCGCTCCATCTTTTCCCGTGCGCAAGTCACCAAAGAGATCCGAGTCGAGATATATCATTTTAATTTACATCCATCGATCCTATACTCCACGAAGGAGTGTACAAATAATCTAGATCGAAAGTAAACTAAAATGAGCGGCTAAACAATGCCGTATTTAATTACAAAAATTAAATACTAATCTAGCCTCGTCAACCCCGAGGATTCAAATAATATACATACAATCACACACAAAACAATCACATACAACCAAATAGCCATAATAGTCGGATCTTATGCCTGCAACCAAAAAGTTAGCCTACGCACATCCTACTATTATCCGACATACTCAATATATGATATGTGCATGAAAGTAACCGAATCCAAAACACACAAAATCGAAAACTGTGGCTCTGATACCACTTGAAGGGAGTTGCTTCGGAGGCTCATTGGCTCCCATGTCCCCATATTAAAATTTTCACTAATGAAAGAATTAATCCGGATGGGATGAGTTTCCTTAGCACAACCAATTCGTCGTCGTGCTAACAACTTGAGTGATCGCTTGAACAAACTAGTTGTTCAAGCAACACAACTCTTCTAGTTGGTTAGCCGTGGAAGAGACGACGGACGGATCGCCGGTTTTTGTGTTTGTCTTCGGGGTCCATGATTATACAAAATATATACTAATGCACACTTGTATAATCAACACATAAAAGAACATGCTAAGATCAGAAAATAAAGTTGTAAAACTTTTATACCTCATGATCTTCTACCGTATGTCCTATCCTCCTCGTGGACAACGTGTGGGCGAAGATCCTCCACGAGTAGAAGACTTCTAGATCGCATTCTTCCCTTCCTTGTTCGCTGTGAACAAAGAGAAGAACCAACAAAACTTTTCCTTTCTAGAACCGGCCACCAAGCAAGGGAGTTTGATGTAACCACCGGCCAAGGAATGAATGGATGAAGCGCCGGCCACCAATGTATGGAGAACCGCCAGCCACCTTGGAGAGAATGGAGGAATGAACGCCGGCCAACCTTGAAGAGAGGTTGCCGCCGGCCAAGGAATGAGAGAGGGAACAAAGAGGATGGGCGCCGGCCACAACTTGATGGAAGAAGATGGGCGCCAGCCACACTTTGTTGGAAGAAGATGGGCGCCGGCTTCTTGTCCAAGAGTTGCTACCCAAGCCAAAACTTCCAAACCCTAGCCGCCCAACCTAAAACCCTAACTCCAATTGAACCATTACTTGCCGCCCAACCTAAGCCCTCTATTTATAGAATTGGGCTTAAGCCTCCTTTAATCTCCACCGTCGGATCTAGGGATTTAATCTCCACCATCGGATCTTGGGTTTTATCCCAATTGTCGGATCTAGGGTTTCATCCCAACCTTCGGATCTAGGATTTCATCCCAACCATCGGATCTAGGGATTTATCTCAACTGTCGGATCTAGGGTTTCATCCCAACCTTCGGATCTAGGATTTCATCCCAACCTTCGGATCTAGGGTTTTATCCCAACCGTCGGATCTAGGGGTTCATCCCAACCGTCGGATCTAGGGATTTAATCCCAACCGTCGATTCTAGGGTTTCATCCAAACCATCGGATCTAGGGATTTAATCCCAACCGTTGGTTCTAGGGTTTCATCCCAACCATCGGATCTAGGGATTTAATCCCAACCCGTTGGTTCTAGAGTTTTGTTTTACATCCTTGGATCTAGACTTCTTGAGGATTGTATTAGGCTACGATAGGGACCATGAGGAGGAGTTGGATCTTGGCCACCCGATGGATCGGAACCACACAAACTTGATCCATCAATGATGTTCCATTCCACTAGAGGATCATCATCGGACTACCTCACCATCCCCCATAAATCAATATGGGCTCCTTATATTATTTGTACATCCATCTCCCCGTGTTTAAGATATCGAATGTCCGTCAATTAATTGGTTTACTGACCATCAATTAATTAACATCTAACTCCTCGAGTAGTACCACTCAACCTTATCATCATGTTGACTAAGTCAACCAGCTGGGTTTACATGATGAACCTTATGAGCTCCTCAAGGGGACATCATCAACCTAATATATAGGACACGGTTTCCTTCTATAATCAATGGCACACCATTTAAATAATATCATTTCCCAACTTACGAGGCATATTGATTTAATCCATCTAAATCTCACCCTTTGGTAAATCAAAGAAATAAATACTAAGTACATGTGCCCATTATTATATCGAGATTAAGAGCATGTACAACATAATATCCGAGGTCCGATTCAATTATGTAGTCAGCAATAAATTGAATCACCTCTATGTTGGTCCTGCTCAATACACTAAGTGTACTAGTGTAACTCTATGTTCAAGATAAAACAATACCAAGCTGCACTACAACCATGCCAATGGTTTGTCCAAAACCATCTTGGTTGTGAGCCTCTACTTATATTTTACAAGGGACTGATAACATGATCTTCTATGTCACACCAAGCACCATGTTATCTACAATGTAAAATATTAGACAATATGCACACACATATAATAAATATATAAAGTGCAAACAATGATCATGTGATTCTTATTCCAAAATAAAATGTTCATACAAAAAGAGCTAGGCTTTCAGTATACATTCCAACAGTATCTTTATCTTGGATTGCCTCGTCATATGTCTAGGGATCAGGTTTATGTTCACCAGGGACCAAATCAGAAGATTCTCCCAAGAACATGAATCTATCAGGCTGTCTCACAACACTCCCACTACGATAAGGTATCACCTGTGTATCCTCTATGACACGCGGTGCAGTGACTTGTGGTATATCCTCTTGTACCGGTGGTACTGAAGAAGTGACTTCCCCTTTTATTTCCTCCAGAACAATTTTACTCTTGGGCTTGTGGCTCATCACATAGTCTTCCTCTAGAAATCTGGCGTTCGTGCTAACGATCACCCTCTGATCTCTAGGACTATAAAACAAACCACCCTTCGTTCCTCCAGGATACCTAACGAACATGCGTACTTCTGTACGAGGTTCTAACTTACCAGCATCTGCCTTCAGCACATGTGCTAGACTCCCCATATTCTCCCGTACTTCTGTACGAGGTACTAGACAATGATATCGACCTAGGTTTCCCCATCGATCTCAGCTCCAAGGACTTCCAGCTCATTCGCGGGCTTAGGAGGACACTCTTCGAAGAGTACATATTTGTATTCCTTAGCAGTTAAGACAATATCTAGATTCTTTTCCAATCAACATCATTTGGGTACAGTAAACTTATTTTCCTACAGTATCACAACAAGTGGACTAAAAGTCATTTTGAAAATCCTAATAATCACATAGATCATTACTTTGGATTTTAAAAAATTATTGATTCCTCAAACAATAAAATTTTAAAATCAACCAACACCTCAAAACACCGAGAATATCGTATGCCACGATAGTGTGGACGTATACGAATTCTACATTTGTAAGAGGAGGTTTTACCCATTAATTTTACTATCTTGTCAACCTATCTTTTTGACAAGTAAAATTAATAGTTGGTTTCTCTTTGGCCCTACAAATAAAAGCAGTGACTCCGATGGGGAGGATACTTATATTTGTATCTAAGTGTTCACCATTACTTAGTACCAAGGTAATTATCTTAGGTTATGTGCCTTACGATGGGGAAGTACACACGCTCCTTCATAATTGCCTATAACAATATTTGACCTTGTGATCCGCAAACAAACTCATCCAATGGGGAGGAAGTCACTCAGAGCCGATGCGCAAGTTTGTTTGCATCACATGTCAAATCGTAATGGAGGTCGTGAGAATTTATAAAATATCCCTCTCCCACTTAGTAATTTGAAATTGAGGAATTTTCCTAGCCTACGACATGCATATCAAACAAAAAGTAATAAATATGAAAAATAAATTATTTTCCAACTATTATGGCTTTTGTCTTCAATATTTCTCCCGTCGCAATGCCTTCTCGTCCGCTCCTCCTACGCCATGTACAAGCCATCCGGAGATCCGAGCCGAGACTGTAACCTATTTTAATTTACATCCATCGATCCTATACTCCATGAGAGAGTGTACATGAAATCTAGATCGAAAGTAAACTAAAATAAAGAGTGGCAAAAAAATGACATATCTAATTTACAGAAAATCAAATACTAGCTTTGTCAACCCCGAGGATTCAACAAAATACACACATACAATCACATACACACATATAGCCATAATAGTTGGATTTTATGCCTACAACCAAAGAGTTAAACTGCGCATGTCCTACTATTATCCGGCACATATAATATATGAAAAGTGCATAAAAATTAACTGAATCCTAAACACACAAAACTGAAAACCTTGGCTCTGATACCAATTGAAGGGTTTTTCCCGGAAGCTCTGATACCAATTGTAGGGTTTTTCTTATCGAGTCCATGAGGGGAAACTTCACTTCCCACTTCACCCCGGTTGTTTGTTCATGGTGATCCCATCGATGTCCCCAGATTAAAAAAAAATTAATGCTTGACAAAAGGGATTGCCCAAACAACCAAGTCATCGTCGTGCTATTCGTTTAGAGAGGTCACTTGAACAAACTCGTTGTTCAAGCGATCATCCTCTATTCTATGAGTAGCCGCGGAATAGACGATGTCCGGATCGCCGGTTTTTGTGTTTATGCTCGGGATCCAAGTATTATTTAGCCATATACAGATTTATATCATGCTCATAGTTGATAAACAAATACAAGCAAGTAACCATCCACACAAAACATGCATATAATTGAAAAGCAATTATAAACATAATACAAAAGAACACTAATAAAAAAAACAAGATTATACCTCTTGTTATACCTCTTGATCTTCTATTGTATGTCCTTCCTCCTTTCGGACGTCGTGTGGGCGATGATCTACCAAAAGTTGAAGCCTCATAGATCACCAATCTTCCTTTCCTTGTTCACTCCGAACAAAGGAAGATCCTAAAACAAAACTCATCTTCCTATCTAGAACCGGCCACCAAGTCAATAAACTCGATGTTGCCGCCGGCCAAGGAAGAGAACATGGAGTATGGAAACCAACCAAAGGAGAAACAACAAGGGCATGGGCGTCGGCCAACACTTGGAGAAGAGAAAGGAAAACACTCCTTCTCCTTGTTGCCGCCCAAACCCTAAACTAAGCTCTCCTAATTTTCGGCCAAGGACAAAGGGAAGAAGAATAGATTGAGCTTTGGCCAAGGTAGAGGGAAGAAGGAAGAGGGGCCGGCAAACCTTAGGAAGAGGAAGAAGAAGGTTCCTCCCCTTGTTGCCTCCCACCACCAACACCCAAACCCTAACCCTAGCCACCTACTCCTATTCCTATCCCAACTAGAATTGGTTACCGCCCATGGGAAGCAACCCTAATGCCATCCATCATAAGCCATAGATGAAAGGGAGAAGCTTGGGCGCCGGCCAAACCAAGGAGAGAAGAAGGCGGAAGGGTTTCGGCCACCAAAGGAAGAAGAAGAAAAAAAACTTTCCTTAATTGTGGCCACCCAAAAACCTAACCTCCCTTGCTCTTGCCGCCCAAAACCCTAGCCCCCTTTCCTCTCAATTATCTTGCCGCCCACCCCTAGTCCACCCTTTTATAGAGTTAGGGATAAGCCTTGATTTAATCTCAACCGTCGGATCTAGAGATTTAATCTCAACCGTCGGATCTTAGAGATTTAATCTCTACCTTTGGATCTAGAGTTTTGTTTCTATCCATTGGATCTAAGCTTCATGAGGTGTTAATAGGCTACAATAGGGACCATGAGGAGGAGTTGGATCTTGGCCACCCATGGATCAAGCCCACATAAAGTCCTATCCACTAATGATTATCCATTCCACTAGAGGATTATCATTGATCTACCTCACCAACCCTCATAAATTAATATGGGCTCCATATATTATTTGTACATTTTTTCCCCGTGTTTAAGATCTCGAATGTCCGTCGATTAATTAATTTACTGACCATTAATTAATCAACATCTAACTCCATGAGTAGTACTACTCAACCTTTTCATCATGTCGGACCAAGTCCACCTGCAGGGTTTACATGATGAACCTTATGAGCTTCTCAAGGGGACATCATCATCCTAATATATAGGACACGGTTTCCTCCTATAACCAACTTGCCGAGCCTATCGATTTAATATATAAATCTCGCCCATTGGTAAATCAAAGAGATGAATACTAAGTATATGTGCCCGTTATTATATCGGGATTAAGAGCATGTACTAAATAATATCTGAGGTCCGATTCGATTATGTAGTCAGCAATAAATCGAATCACCTCTAAGTCGGTCCTGCTCAATACACACAAAGTGCACTAGTGTGATTCTATGGTCAAGACAAACCAATACCAAATCACACTACAACCATTCCGATGGTTTGTCCAAAGTCATCTCGATTGTGAGCCTTTACTTATACTTTACAAGGAGTCGATAACATGATCTCCCGTGTGACACCACACACAATGTTATCTACAATGTAATGTATTAGACAATATTGCATAACCATTCAAACAATGATCATGTGATTCTTATTTCAAAATAAAGATGTTCATACAAAAGATAGACTTTTCAGTATACATCCCTACACAACTCTCCTAATCCATGTCTAATGGATTTTCACCCTTTATAATGCTTCCCAAAGCATGTCCTAGGGTTAGAAGTGGTTAGGAAACTTTACCGTAGCTTAAAACGGGCTAAACAATCTTGTTTTTCCCGAAATTAGCCAATCAGTCGAGTCCATCAGAAATTTGTCGACTGATATTGTTGGTGCAATCGGCCCAGGTCACGATTGACCAAACTCGAATTTGACTCGAACGATGTTTTGATGTTTGACATGGAAGTTAGACGTTGATGTCTGATAATGTTTTGGGGAGATTTTTGGAGCAATCGACCCGGGTCATGATTGACTGGACTCGAATTTGACTCAAGGGGATTTTGATGGTTGACTGGAGTTGACCATGTCAAGGGAAAGTCCAAGTCTTGAGTACTTGGCATGTAAAGTCCAAGCATGGGTCTTGTCAAGGTAAAGTCCAATCATGGGTCTTGGCATGGAAAGTCCAACATGGGTTGGCAAGGGAAAGTCTAAGCTTAAGTCTTGCCATTTGAGAAGTCCAAGGGGTTTGATATTGGCGGCGTAAAGTCAAAGCGGGAGTCTTGGCAGCATAAGTCCAATGGTTGGCGGCGTAAAGTCCATGCGGAGTCTTGGCAGCATAAGTCCAATGTGCCTTGGCGGTGTAGACACCATTAGCATGACATAGCCGATGGAAGCACATGAAGGCTAGCGTATGGATGAACAAGTCATGATGACTTGAAGGGATCCGATAGGCGCGAGGCTGATGGAGGTGGCTAGAAGGCTTAGGTCTAGGCTACGGGTGGTCTAGCAAATATGGGGGCACCATGTTTGAGGTTAAAACCTCATGTTTGAGGTGTATCAGTCGACTGGTGTGAGTCAACTAGGGTTTGACTGCAAGGAGTGCCCTAGCAGTCGACTGCCAGAGGAGGGTAGTCGACTGATTGGCCGAGCAGTCGACTGATAGTGTGATCAGTCGATTGGTGCTCAGTATTTCGGGCACAGAATGGAGTCGAGACTCAATTATGGAGGTTAGCAGTCGAGTGAAGGCTCCATCAGTCGACTGATGGGTATGATCAGTCGACTGATGATGAATCTGTTGGATTTTTCTAGCATGGATCTAGTCGTTGTCTCACGACAACAGTGGCATCAATCGACTGATGGTCCCAAGCAGTCGACTGATAGGCGATTTCCAGCCCATGCAGCAGCTTTAAATGGAGCTCGTGGAGGAGGATATCACAACCGGTTTTTTAGCTACTTTGGGGCGATTTGTTGCTGCAAATCAGGGTCTCCAAGGCTATTCTTCAAGCAACCAAGATTAAGCAATCCAAAGCTCTTTGTAAAGTTTTCTTTACTTGCATTCCATTGTATTTGCTTGTATTTTTATTGTATTACTGTTGTATACATTATACGAGATTTCTCCACCTCCGAATTATTCCGAGAAGGAGTTATTCTTGATTAGTGGTGTGTGGTCGCATCGCTAGATCTCGTTGAGCTCGATCCGTGGAGTATGAACCGTTCAGTTCCGAACCACATTATATCATTGTGTTTGAGTGTTTGTGATTGTGTCTTGTGTCTTGTTTTTATTATTATTATTATTCCACTGCGCACTAACACGATTTGTAGACGCAATCACGAACAAATTCCATCCAATGAGCTATTCACCCCCCTCTAGCGGTCAACGATTCCTCTACATCTTATCTGCCAACCGAGATATGAATCGAGATAAAGTAGTAATTCTCCCTAGCAATCTTTGTACCTCCCTCAAGTTTTTTAGAGGCTGCATTTGCTGAATAACATCAATCTTACTAGGATTAGCTTTTATACCTTGCTCAGTCATTATATATCCCAAGAAATGTCTCTGTGTAACTTCAAATACACACTTTTCTGCGTTGAGCTTCATTCTCAATCTTTGTAAAGTACAAAAAGTTTCCTCTAAATCATGTTAACTGTTCGGCTTGTAAAGTCATGACAAGGATATCATCTGCATAAACTTCAACATTTCTTCCTAATTGCTCCTTAAAGATCTTATCAATTAATCTCTGATAAGTAGCTCCAGCATTCTTCAAACCAAATGGCATAACCACAAAACAAAAAAGTTCCCTCAACTATAATAAAATTGACTTTATCTTGATCTTCTAATGTCAATGGTATCTGATGATATCCCTGATACATCCATCATCAAAATAAATTGATGTCCTATAGTAGAGTCTACTAATTGATTTATACAATGCAGAGGATAACAATATTTAGGAAATGCTTTATTGTGATCCCGAAAGTTCACACACATCCTCCATTTTCCTAATGGCTTGGGCACAAACACTACATTGGATAGCCAGAATGGATACCATACTTCCCAAATATGCCCTGCCTTCAACAACTTTTGCTCCTCCTCCTTAATAATTGCATTCTTTCTAACTTTAAAATGTCGATGCTTCTGCTTTACAGGCGTTATAGTGGGTAGAATATATAGTTTTTTCTCCATAATGGCAAGATTAATTCTTGTCAAATCCTGAGGTGACCATGTGAAAATATCAACATTTTTAATAAGGCATTCTATCAAAGAAGATTTTAATTGTACAGAAAGTTCTCTAGCTATAAATGTTACTTGCTCTACACACTTAGCAGTAATCACCACTGCTTCTTTACGAGATTCTCCTATATTTTCCGAATCACCTTTTTGAATAGCACAGATTGTATCCATATGGCGACCAGACTTTTGGAAAGAATTATTCAAAGGTTTTCCCTTCTTTCCTGTTCGAATGGCATCCACATAACATTTTTTAGAGAGTTGTTGATCCCCTCTAACTTCTCCTACCTCAATTCAAAAAGAAAATTTAATCTTTTGATGGTAGGGGGAAGCCACTACATGTAAACTCCCTAAGACAGGTCGTCCCAAGATACCATTATAAGAAGAAGGCATATGCACCACTATAAAAGTAATAAGTGTCATTTTCCTTCTTAGTTCCTCTCCTAATGGCAGAGGTAACTTTATCTGCCTCATGGGTTGTACTTCATGACCAGAAAGCCCAAAAAAAGAAGTACTTACAAGTTGCAAATCCTCTATGCCAACTCCCATTTATTCCAATGCAGAACAATACAAAATATCCACTGAACTGTCCGGGTCCACAAATACTCTTCCCACATCAAAATTAACAATCACATCCCGAATTACCAAGGCATCCGTATAAGGAGTCATTACTCTCTCTAGATCACCAGAACCAAAGCCCAAAATCGGTCCTCCCTCTCTGGGAAGGGTTGTCACTGCTAAACAGTCTTCTCGACTATGTCTTTTTTGAGCCCTATTCAAGTCTCCATTAGTAGAACCTCTAGAAGTCATATTAATGGCACCTCTTACAAGAGGTTGATTTGTGGGAATTACTCTATCAAAAATTTCTTCCCTCGATTGAGTAGGCTGGCAAGGTCGGTTGATTGGAGGCCCCAACTTATTCCCTCTAACATAATTTCTATCCGATGTCCTTGGTTGATAGTAGGCTGGCAAGGTCGGTTGATACCATAACCCTAATTCTGGGATAAACTCCCATGATCCTTTGCAACTCAATATCCAACCGTTGACAATCCTGAGTACTATGTCCATATTCCTGATGGTAAGAATAGAAAGTAGAAGTTGGTGGTCTTCAAGGCCCTCTAGCATCTCCCACTAGCCTTTGTAATAGCTATTGTTCTTCACAAATATTCATAGCCCTCTCCTTAGAAACTTGTAATGATGGGCCATATAATGACCTTTCCCTTGAATGAGGCGCTAGTCTTAACCATTTAGTTCGATGCTTTAGCATCTCTACCACTCTATAATCCCTAGATTCTTGACGAGCCTTCTGAGCGTCTTCTAAATTAATAAACATACTAGCTCTAGATAATAAGGCATCGAAATCCACAAGAGGTTTCTTAGCTAGCGACCGAAAGAAATCTTCTTCTTGTAGAGGAAATGTTGACCGCTAGAAGGGGGGTGAATAGCATCGATTCGTTGCGTGATGGAATTCGATTGTGCGCTTATCTACAACACGTTAGTACGCAATGGAATATACAGATAATAAAATAGACAAACACACAAGAACACAACAATATAACGTGGTTCGGAACCAAATGGTTCCTACTCCACGGATCGAGCTTGAATGAGCTCTAGCGAAGCGACCACACACCAATAATTAATAATAACTCCTTCTCGACACAAGTCGGAGGAGGAGAAACCTTGTACAAATGATCTTACAACAGTAAGAAACAAATACAAGCATGATACAATACAAATACAAAAGACAAGTAAAGAGAACTTTACAACAATTTGCTTTTGATTGCTTGAATGCTTGGTTGCTTGACTTGTACTTGGAGACCCTGATTTGCAGCAACAAATCGCCCCAAAAGCTCTCAAGAACCGGTGTTGATTTCCTCTTCCACGAGCTTCATTTAAAGCTTCTGCCTGGGCTGAAAATCATCGATCAGTCGACTAGTCGGGACCATCAGTCGACTGATGACACTGTTGATATGAGACAACGGTGTAATCCATGCTGGAAAAATCCAACGGATAGGATATCAATCGACTGATCATGTCCATCAGTCGACTGGTCAAGTCTTCACTCGACTTCTAACCCCAGCAATCGAGTCATGACTCGATTCTGTGCCTAAGATTCCGAGCACCAGTCGACTAATCACAAGATCAGTCGACTGCTCAGCTAATCAGTCGACTGCCCACCTCTGGCAGTTGACTGCTAGGGCACACCCCGAGGTCAAACCCTAGTTGACTCACACCAGTCGCCTGCCATATGGCACCAATCGACTAGCACACCTCAAACATGAGGTTTTAACCTCAAACATGAGGTTTTAACCCAAGTATGCTGCCCCCATACTTGCAAGACCACCCTTAACCTAGACCTAAGCCTTCTAGCCACCTCTGTCAGCCTCGCACCTCTCAGATCCCTCCAAGTCATCCATGACTTGTTCATCCATTGCACTAGCCTTCAGATGCTTCCATCGGCTATGCCATGCTAACGGTGTCTACACCGCCAAGGCACATTGGACTTACGCCGCCAAGACTCAGCTTGGACTTTACGCCGTAAACCATTGGACTTATGCTGCAAAGACTCCCACTTGGACTTTATGTCGCCAATATCAAATCCCTTAGACTTCTCAAATGCCAAGACTCAAGCTTGGACTTTCCCTTGCCAACCCATGTTGAACTTTCCATGCCAAGACCCATGCTTGGACTTTTCCTTGCCAAGACCCATGCTTGGACTTTACATGCTAAGTACTCAAGACTTGGACTTTCCATGACATGGTCAACTCCAGTCAACCATCAAAATCCCCCTCGAGTCAAACTCGAGTCTGGTCAAACATGACCCGGGTCGATTGTGCCAACAATCTCCCCAAAACATTATCAAACATCAATGTCAAACATTGATGTTAAACTTCCATGTCAAACATCAAAACATCACTCGAGTCAAACTCGAGTCCGGTCAATCGTGACCTGGGTCAATTACAATCTCTCCCTTTTTAATGTTTGACAAAAACACATACCTTTGAGTTAGAACACTAACTCAAATCTTCTTACCAATTATCCCAAAGTTGTAATCCCAAACATTCTCCCTAATTCTCCGAATTGACAATTGATAACATCAATTGATAACAATCTCCATAACATTCTCTCCCAAAACATTCTCTCCCTTTTTGACTAACATCAAAAAGGTTTACTCTCCAAAGAGGTCAATGTCTCATGTCCAATGAGATCTTACAATCTCCCCCTTGGTCCAAAAATACCTAGGATGCCTACCATCTTCCTAGTGATAAGTCTCATATCACTCAAGAGAGGCAATCCTATACACTCTCCCAATTTCCAAATTGGGTATCTCAAAATCCCTTTTTCCCCTTCATGAGGAAAAATATCATCTATCATCCCTTGATGGATACTTCCCCCTAAAGGCTTGCTCTCCCTTGACCATTGCACCAACAATGTCCTTGGGAAATCCCTAAGCCAATAGGAACTTTAAAACATCAAAATTAAGGCCTAAAGTTCAACATTTAACTTTTCCTCACCTTAAAATTGATACAAACCCTAAACAACTCTCCTAATTCATATCCAATAGATTTTCACCCTTTCTAATGCTTCCCAAAGCATATCCTAGGGTTAGGAGTGGTTAGGGAACCTTGCCATAGCTGAAATGGGGTTAAACATCCTTGTTTTACCCGAAATTAGCCTGGCAGTCAACTCTATCATAGATCAGTCAATTGCTACTCTCATCAGTCGACTGCCACCAATGGCAGTAGACTGATAACTGAAAAATCCAATTTTCAGTTATCAGAGTTGAGTTTTAGAAATGCATAAATAATTATACATATATCAAAAAAATCATGAAAATTCATACGTATAATACTTATGACCAATACAAAGGGTGAAAAATGATAGAAAATTATTTTACCCATAAAATAGTGAAATTGACACAGAGTTCAAAATCATTGAAATTTTCAATGTTTTGGCCCTACTTTGTATCAACTTCATTAATGGTGATTGCTATCAAAAGATAGACTTTACCAAGGTTTTCTAAAATGATTTTAAAATGTTTTTGAAAACCTATATTGGATCATGTTCCTTAGGCTCAATGTACATGACTTGTACAAAAGCTTTCCCAATGATCCACTATTAGTTAAAGATGAGTTTTAGTTCACCTAGATGCAAAAAACTATGCACCTTGAACTTAACTCATATCCTAGCATCTCACTGTTGGAGATTTGAGACCGCTAGAGGGGGGGTGAATAGCGTTGACCCGGTACGAAGATGGAAATCGATCGCGTTCGTGTCTACAATTACGTTAGTGCGCAGCGGAATATATATAATAAAAGCAATAACGAAAAGCAATCACACGAACACAAACATATAACGTGGTTCGGAACCGAATGGTTCCTACTCCACGGGTCGAGCTCTAAAGAGCCCTAGTGATGCACACGCACTCACTAATCACAAATACTCCTTCTCGACACAAGTCGGAGGTGGAGAAACCTCGTACAAAAGATTACAACAATAATCTACAAGATGCAAGCAAATACAAGTAAGAAATACAATGCAAGTAAAGGAAAAACAACTTTACAAGAACTTTGGATTGCTTGATCTTTGATTGCCTTGAACTAGCTTTGAAGGACTGGAAAGCACCAACTTCCCCCTTCAATTTCGCCCAAGAAAATCGCTTCTAAATCCCTCCTTCCGAGCTGCCTTTATAACCTGCGTCGGGCTGGATTTTCGCCCATCAGTCGACTGCCATAAGTCCCAGTTCGACTGATGCCACTGTTGTCATGAGACAACGGGTCGATCGACGCTCGTAGTCGATGACGGGCGTTCTGCTCGACACTCGACGGCAATGATCGCCATCCTCGGCGATCGCAGAGCCACACCGATCGCCGCTAATGAGCGAATGATCATTGCCAGGGCATTTTCACAAGGCCGGGCAAATAACTCAAGTCGACTCACGGCAATGAACCGCCATAATGCGACTGCCAACCTCAAGAATGAGGTTTTAACCCAAGTATGGTGCCCCCATACTTGCTAGACCACCCTTAGCCTAGACCTAAGCCTTCTAGCCACCTCCATCAGCCTCACGCCTCTCAGATCCCTCCAAGTCATCCATGACTTGTTCATCCATGCGCTAGCTTCCGTGTGCTTCCATCGTCTGTGTCATGCTAACGGTGTCTACACCGCCAAGGCACATTGGACTTACACTGCCAAGACTCCGCTTTGACTTTACGCCGCCAATATCAATCCCCTTGGACTTCTCAAATGCCAAGACTCAAGCTTGGACTTTCCCTTGCCAACCCATGTTGGACTTTCCATGCCAAGACCCATGACTTGGACTTTCCATTTGCCAAGACCCATGCTTGGACTTCTCATGCCAAGTGCTCAAGACTTGGACTTTCCCAATTGCCAAGTGTCCCACTTGGACTTTCCATGCCAAGTACCCATGACTTGGACTTTACCTTGCCAAGACCCATGCTTGGACTTTCCCTTAATCACATGGTCAACCCTGGTCAACCATCAAGTCAATTATAACCTAGGTCGATTGTGTAAACAATCTCCCCAACATATTAACCGACATTAATGTCAAACATCAATGCCAAAACACTTTGTTCAAATCCCTTTGTCAAACATCAAAACATCACTCGAGTCAAACTCGAGTCCTGGTCAATCGTGACCTGGGCCGATTGCACCAACAATCTCCCCCTTTTTGATGTTTGACAAAAACCAAACAAATCATTTGAGTTAGACCACTAACTCAAATCCCTTACCAATTATCCCAAATCGGTAAAAAACTCACCAAATGTTCTCTCCCAAACATTTCCAAAACATTCTCCCAAACATTCTCCCCCTTTTTGACAAATAGCAAAAAGGTTATCTCTCCAAGGAGGTCAATGTCTCATGTCCCAATGAGATCTTACAATCTCCCCCTTGATCCAAAAATTACCTAGGATGCCTACAATCTTCCTAGTGATAAGTCCCATATCACTCAAGAGAGGCAATCCTATTCACTCTCCCAATTTCCAAATTGGGTATCAAAAACTCATCAATTTCCCAATTGATGATACATTCCCATAACTTCTCCATTTCCAGGAGAAAAACACAGCCATCATCCCAAGATGGATACCTCCCCCTAAAGGCTTGCTCCCCCTTGACCATTGCACCAACAATGTCCTTGGGGAGTCCCTAAGCCAATAGGAACTCTAAGCAATCAAAATTAAGGTTAGAAATTCAACGTTGAACTTTCCAACACCTTAACATTGATACAAACCCTAAACAATTCTCCTAATCCATATCCAATGGATTTTCACCCTTTATAATGCTTCCCAAAGCATATCCTAGGTTAGGAGTGATTAGGGACTTTAACTATAGTCAACACAGCTAATGATCACATCATCACCGACTTTTATCGCCACCTAATGAAAGTGGCAATGATCAGAATAAATTCTGAATTTCAGCTATCGAAATCGAATTTTGAAATTCATAAATAATTATACGATATCAAAATCATGAAAATTCATACGTATAATACTTATGACCATTACAATGGGTGAAAATGTTTTAAAATTATTTTACCCATAAAATATTGAAATTGATACAAAATTCAAAAGTGAAGAAAACTTCTAAGTTTTTGGCTCACTTTGTATCAATCTCATCAATGGTGATTGCTATCAAAAGATAGACTTCACCAAGGTTTTTCAAGATGATTTTAAAATAATTTCAAAACCTTATTTTGGATCATATTCCTTGGGCTCTATGCACATGACTTGTACACAAGCTTTCCCAATGATCCAATTAATAAAATTAGATGAGTTTTAGTTCATCTAGATGCAAAAACTATGCACCTTGAACTCAACTCATATCCTAGCATCTCACATGTATCTAAGGTGTATAAATACACATACATGTCAATGTGATGTGAGATGTGGGTTTTGTTCTTCCTAATACTAGGGTTTCATGCATTCTCTAGGGCAACCCTACTTGATTCCCTTATAAATGGGACTTCAAGTCATGTCATAGTCCTTAAATCAATTTCAACCAAATTGTCTTAAATGCACGAATGATTATGGCATTTAGAGATGATATAGATAAACACATGCTCATAATCATGATGTCATGGCATAATATGAAATCTAAAAACACATGACATTTAATCCTTAAACCTAAGCATACTCATGACATATAAAATCATAGAAATAGGCATGATGTCATGACATGGCATATGGCAAACAAAGCATGGCATATAAAATGTATAGGTATAATAATACCTAAATTTTAATATTAATTGCCATTTGTTGGGATTTAAACATATTTTGCCATATTAACCTAATCTCCCTAGTGTGCCAAAAACCCAAAATGGCACACTAACCTCTAGACCTCAATTGTGCCAAAATGATCATCTTATCAAGCTTCATAATTACTATTGGCACATCCTAAACTCTTTTAGGATATTAATTCAAATCTATTTCCAAGGTAACCATAACCTTGTAAATAACCTAAAATGTCACCTTTATCATGGTTGAGTTAACTACCCATCCAATTAAGGTTGACACACCCTACACCCACTTAGCGTGAATCAATCACGCTCTTAGGAACCCAAAATCGATTTGAGCTCCTAGGGTTAATTAGGTATACCTTAGGGATATCCTCCCTAGATACCTTCTTAATGACCCTCCTAGGCTTATTAGCCTTGGTCATTTGGGTCTCACTTAGGTTGACTCTAGGTAACTCCCCTTCCAACCTTCTTAGTGGCCACCCTAGGTTTCCTAGAAACCCTAGCCACTAGGCATATCCTTTGGTCAACTCTAGGGATGACTTCCCTATTGACCTTGGTCTTCCTAGACCTAGTTTGTGTTCCATAATCAAATGGAACACTATGATAAGCCACCTTAGGCTTAGGTTTGTGACCCAAACCTTGCTTGCCCTTGGATGACTTTTGACTCTTAGGTCTTAAGTGTTGACTTTGACTTTTTGACCTAGGAGTTTGACCATTAGACCCTTGAACTTGATTTTGTATATTTCTAAGGGTCTTCTCTAATTTCTCAAGCCTTGACCTCAAGGCTTGGTTCTCTAATTCTAATTGCCCAATTTTCGAATTTTGATTTAAATCATGGGCATGGGACTTTCTAGGCATATGCCTAGTCCACTTGGGATTGAAACCTAGGTGCTCTTGCACCTTTCTAATGGTTTCCCTAGGTAAAATTTTTCTAGAGTTATTTGACCTAGGTTTATCCTTAGATAAATTGTTTTTAGGGACATTAGTCCCAAATTTCTTCCGATTATCTAAGTGAATATTTTTAGCTCCTAAGCAATATTCTCTATTTCTAGCATGCTCTTTTTGATAAATAGCAAGATTGCTAAAATTATTTCTAGCATGCTTTTGACTATAAGAATTAGAAAGAACATTATTAAAATATACCTTAGGGTTAGCCTTAGCTCCCCCTACTTGTGTAGCTCCTTCTTGCCCCTTCTTCTTCCCTCTTAGGCATTGACTCCGGTAATGTCCCGGTAGCCGACATTTGAAGCAAATCACTTGCTCCTTGCTCTTTTGTATTGAGGGACCGACATCCTTAACTTTTGGAGCCGGTGGAGCTTTCTTCACCTTCTTAGGGCACTTACTCTTGTAGTGTCCTTGCTCCCTACACTCAAAACATATAATATGAATTTTATTATTAATTGACATGCTTGAGTTACCTAGGGTGGTGGAGACCGGAATTGAATTTTGGGCTTCTTCATCTTGTCCGGATGTCGAAGCTTCTTGGTATTGCTCCGGTGTTGAGGATGGTCTCTCCTCCTCAATAATAGAAGTGGATGCTTCTTCCACTTCCTCCACCAATCCGGAAGTTGATTCCCTATCAACTTCGGACTCCTCAAGCTCTTTTGATGGAGATGTGCTTGCTTGAGCTTGAGAGGGTGTGCACTCCTCTTTTTCTTCTTCTTCTTGTTGGATTGATGATGACTTTTCATGAAGCTTGGCCAAATCGCTCCATAGCTCCTTGGCATCCACATAGTCACCTAGACTACACAAGAATTCATTAGGAATTAAATCAAAAATGAATTTGATTACCTTCTTGTTTTTATCAAATTGTTGGAGTTGCTCCTCACTCCACTTCTTCTTCTTGAGAAACCCTCCCTTTGGTCCCTTAGGATATTCAAATCCTTCCATCAACGCGGACCACTCCTCAAAGTCTCTCATCATCAAAAAGTCTTCAATTCTTGCCTTCCAAGAATTGAAACCTTCTCGTCCATAGAATGAATACGGGACCGGCGTGTTGATGTCCCATCCAAGCTTGTCTTGGAATTCCATCTTTACCCTCTAGCGTATTGCTCCCGGTTGTTAATCCGTTGAAGAGCAACCTGGCTCTGATACCACTTGTTGGGGATTTGACGCCGCTAGAGGGGGAGGGTGAATAGCGCTGACCCTGCATTTAAGATGGAAATCGATCGCTGCTCGGTCTACAATTACGCTTAGTGTGCAGCGGAATATATATAATAAAAGCAATAACGAAAAGCAATCACGAACACAACATATAACGTGGTTCGAACCGAATGGTTCCTACTCACTGTCGAGCTCTAAAGAGCCCTAGTGATGCACACGCACTCACTAATCACAAATACTCCTTCTCACAAGTCGAGGTGGAGAAACCTCGCATAAAGATTACAACAATAATCTACAAGATGCAAGCAAATACAAGTAAGAAATACAATGCAAGTAAAGGAAAAACAACTTTACAAGAACTTTGGATTGCTTGATCTTTGATTGCCTTGAACTAGCTTTGAAGGACCGAAAGCACCAACTTCCCTTCAATTTCGCCAAGAAAATCGCCTAAATCCCTCCTTCCGAGCCGCTTTATAACCTGCCGGCCGATTTTCATCGCATCGACCGCCATAAGTCCTGGGCCGATCGATGCCATCGTCATGAGACAACGGGTCGATCCACGCTGAAAAACTCCAACGGATCTTGTCGCCGACCGCCAACATTGGCGGCCGATCGACAACGCTCGTAGTCGATCGACCATCGGCTACGGAGCGCTCGCGGCTCGACACTGACCGCCGATGCCATCCCTTGGCGCTGATCGCAGCCACGCCACCGATCGCCGCCAATGAGCAATGATCGCCAGTGGCATTTTCAGCCCTAAGCCGCGGGCAATGAACTCAAGTCGACTCACGGCAATGAATCCCACCATAATGCCACGATCCGCCAACCTCAAGAATGAGGTTTTAACCCAAGTATGGTGCCCCATACTTGCTAGACCACCCTTAGCCTAGACCTAAGCCTTCTAGCCACCTCCAACCTCACGCCTCATCCTCCAAGTCATCCATGACTTGTTCATCCATCGCGCTAGCTTCGTGTGCTTCCATCGGCTATGTCATGCTAATCTGTCTACACCGCCAAGGCACATTGGACTTACACCGTCAAGACTCCGCTTGGACTTTACGCCGCCAATATCAATCCCCTTGGACTTCTCAAATGCCAAGACTCAAGCTTGGACTTTCCCTTGCCAACCCATGTTGGACTTTCCATGCCAAGACCCATGACTTGGACTTTCCATTTGCCAAGACCCATGCTTGGACTTCTCATGCCAAGTGCTCAAGACTTGGACTTTCCCAATTGCCAAGTGTCCCACTTGGACTTTCCATGCCAAGTACCCATGACTTGGACTTTACCTTGCCAAGACCCATGCTTGGACTTTCCCTTAATCACATGGTCAACCCTGGTCAACCATCAAGTCAATTATAACCTAGGTCGATTGTGTAAACAATCTCCCCAACATATTAACCG
Organism: Wurfbainia villosa; assembly: GCA_025175895.1. Taxonomy (NCBI): domain Eukaryota; kingdom Viridiplantae; phylum Streptophyta; class Magnoliopsida; order Zingiberales; family Zingiberaceae; genus Wurfbainia; species Wurfbainia villosa. The sequence goes on along the minus strand of CM046000.1, from coordinate 15,655,233 downwards.
ACATTAATGTCAAACATCAATGCCAAAACACTTTGTTCAAATCCCTTTGTCAAACATCAAAACATCACTCGAGTCAAACTCGAGTCCTGGTCAATCGTGACCTGGGCCGATTGCACCAACACTCACATGTATCTAGGGTGTATAAATACACATACACGTCAATGTAATGTGAGATGTGGGTTTTGTTCATCCTAATTTAGGGTTTCATGCATTTTCTAAGGCAACACTACTTGATTCCCTTATAAATGGGACTCCAAGTCATGCCATTGTCCTTAACTCAATTTTCATTAACTTAAATGCATGAATTATTATGGCATTAATGATGGTATAAATAAACACATGCTCATAATCATGATGTCATTGCATAAGTGTAGGGGATCGATTGGAAGCTAGAGGGGGGTGAATAGCGACGTGTTCGTTCGATGATGGAATTCGTTGCGTTTGTCTCTACAATTTCGTTAGCGCAGCAGAAATAGAAATAATACAATAACGAAATAAGACAAATACAATTCACAACAAGAGATATAACGTGGTTCGGAACCGAATGGTTCCTACTCCACGGATCGAGCTCTAAAGAGCTCTAGTGATGCACACGCACTCACTAATCACTAATACTCCTTCTCGACACAAGTTGGAGGTCGAGAAACCTCGTACAACAGTTTACAACAATAAACTAAGTACAACAAGCAATTACAATGAAATACAATGCAATACAAGTAAAGAAATCACTTTACAAATGCCTTTAGATTGCTTGAATACTTGGTAGCTTGACTTGCACTTGGAGACCCTGATTTGCAGCAGGAAATCACCCCAAAAGCCCTAAAGAAACCATGGCTTTTTCCTCCATCACGAGCTCCTTTTATAGCTTCAACTCGGCCGAAAGTCGATCACATCGCCGACCGACCACGATCGATGCCACTGTTGTCGTGAGACAACGACTAGATCCACACTGGATAAGTCCAACGGATCCATCATCAGTCGACTGATCATACCCATCAGTCAACTGATGGAGCCTTCACTCGACCAGTCGAGTGTCGACTCCATTCTGTGCCCAATTTCATGAGCACCAGTCGACTGATCATAAGATCAGTTGACTGCTCATCCAATCAATCGACTGACTACCTATGGCAGTCGACTGCTAGGCCACTTCCCGCAGTCAAACCCTAGTTGACTCATTCCAGTCGACTGCCACATGGCACCAGTCGACTAGAACACTTCAAACATGAGGTTTTAGCTCAAGTATGGTTCTCCCATATTTGCTAGACCACCCTTAGCCTAGACCTAAGCCTTCTAGCCACCTCCATCAGCCTCACGCCTCTCGGATCCCTCCAAGTCATCCATGACTTGTTCATCCATCACGCTAGCCTTCAGGTGCTTCCATCGGCTATGTCATGCTAATGGTGTCTACACCACCAAGGCACATTGGACTTTACGCCGCCAAGACTCTGCTTGGACTTTACGCCGCCAACCATTGGACTTATGCTGCCAAGAATTCACCCTTGGACTTTACGCCGCCAATATCAAACCCCTTGGACTTCTCAGATGCCAAGACTCAAGCTTGGACTTTCCCTTGCCAACCCATGTTGGACTTTCCATGCCAAGAGCCATGCTTAGACTTTCCCAAATGCCAAGTGTCCCACTTGGACTTTCCATGCCATGTACCCAAGACTTGGACTTTCCCATGACAATTACATTGTCATATGTTTTTGTCTAACATCAAAACATCTCTTGAGCCAAGCTCGAGTCCTGGTCAATCGTGACCTGGGCCGATTGCACTAACAATCTCTCCCTTTTTGATGTTTGATAAAAACCAAACAAACCATTTGAGTTAGACCATCTAACTCAAAAACTCCTTACCAATTATCCTAAATTGGTAATCTTAACTTTCTCCCCCTTTTTGACATACATTAAAAAGGTTATCTCTCCAAGGAGGTCAATGTCTCATGTCCCAATGAGATCTTACAATCTCCTCTTTGATCCAAAAATACCTAGGATGCCTACCATCTTCCTAGTGATAGGTCTCATATCACTCAAGAGAGGAAATCCTATCCACTCTCCCAATTTCCAAATTGGGTCTCTCAAAAACCCATCAATTTTCCCAATTGATGACACTCTCCCAATAACTTCTCCCCTTCAAGAAGAGAAAAACACATCCATCATCCCATGATGGATACCTCCCCCTAAAGGCTTGCTCCCCCTTGACCATTGCACCAACAATGTCCTTGGGAAATCCCTAAGCCAATAGGAACTCTAAACCATCAAAAATTAAGGTTCTAAGTTCAAACATGAACTCTTCAACCCTTAAATTTGATACTTTGACCTAACACCTCTCCAAATCCATATCCAATGGATTTTCACCCTTTATAATGCTTCCCAAAGCATATCCTAGGGTTAGGAGTGGTTAGGGACCTTAACCGCAGCTGAACACGGGCTAAACAAACCTTGTTTTCCGAATCAAGATTGGCAATGATCGATTACGATCATTGCCACTCACATCATTCGACTTTCACCCTGGGCAGTCGACTGATAACTGAAATTTCTAAATTTCAATTATCAGAGTCGAATTTCAGAAAATCATAAGTAATTATATGTATATCGAAAAATCATGAAATTTGATACGTATATTACTTATAGTCAATACAATGGATGAAAAATAATAGAAAAATATTTTACCCATAAAATACTAAAATTGATACAAAATTCAAAAGTGAAGAAAACTTCTAAGTTTTGGCTCACTTTGTATCAATCTCATCAATGGTGATTGCTATCAAAAGATAGACTTCACCAAGGTTTTTCAAAATCATTTTAAAATGTTTTCAAAACCTTATATTGGATCATATTCCTTGGGCTCAATGTACATGACTTGTACACAAGCTTTCCCAATGATCCACCACTCATATAAGATGAGTTTGAGTTCATCTAGATGCAAAAATTATGCACCTTGAACTTAACTCATATTCTAGCATCTCACATGTATCTAGGGTGTATAACATACACATACATGTCAATTTAATGTGAGATGTGGGTTTTGGTTCATTTAATCTAGGGTTTCATGCATTTTTCTAAGGTAACCCTACTTGATTCCCTTATAAATGGGACTCCAAGTCATGTCATTGTCCTTAAATCAATTTCAATCAAATTATCTTAAATGCATGAATGATTATGGCATTAGAGATGATATAAATAAATACATGTTCATAATCATGATGTCATGGCATAAGATGGAATCTAAAAACACATGACATTAAACCTAATCCTAAAAGCATGATTATGACATATAAATGATAAAAATAAATATGATGTCATGACATGTTATATGTGTTAGTGAAAGCCCTAGAGCCAATCATGTGATGATTGTTGTATGGACTTTATTGTATCATATTCCTATTAATAAAGGCATGGTTATTATATTTACTTGTATTGGTGCCAAATAACTAAATATAATAATGTCCTTGAGTAGTAGGTTCTTATCTATATCAATCGATTGGTTGAATCGATAATGAGATGATATAGAGAACACTACTCTTAATCATTCCTAGTCGAGTATTAACATTCAGGGACAATGTTAATGCGTAGAGACTAGCATGTAGGTCAACAAGATGACTTGATCTCACAAGTCATGGATATGAGATATCAAGTTGACACATGGGTATGCATTGGAGAATGTATACTGAATGACCCGCCATGAGAAAGTATAATGGATCATTATAAGAGTGTCATATACTTTCTCATGTGGCTATTAGTATGACTATTAGTCCTTAGACCTGAAGTCACCATGGTTCCCTACATAAGGAGTTGCATACTTTGGTTTCACAAACGTCACCCGTGAAATGGGTGGACTATAAAGGCGACATCGGGTATGTAAAAAATTATGCGAGGGATGTGAGTGATGTAGATGGGATCTATCCCTCCTATATGACGGGTGACATCGATATTCTTGATAGAGTGAGACCACGAAGTGCATGGTTATGCCCAAATGAGTCAATATGAGATATTGAGCTCATTTGATTAGAGTGAGTCTACTTGAGTTCAAGATTTAGATTGTACCTGAGGATGACACGGTCCTATGCCTCGATTTGTCAATCTAGATGTCAAGGATAGAGGGACATTGTCACATATTGTTAGAGTCACAATTAGTAGTCACAAAGGTGATGTTGGAGCTCAACATTCTTGTAACTTGTGTAGCAATGATGTGTTGCTAGATACCGCTCATTGCTTATGTTCCTAAATCGGTTTAGGGACATTGCCAACGTTACAATAACCTATAGGGTCACACACATAAGAGCAATTAGATGGAGATTAGGTTCATATGATTAACCATGATGATTAGGTTCATTGGATGAACCAAATTGGATTAAGAGTAATCCAAATTAGACTAATTGAGTTAGACTCAAGTTGATTCAAGTGTTGAATGAGTCTTATTTAGATTTGATTCATCAAATCAATTTAAATTAAATGAATAGAGATTCATTAAATTAAATTGACTTGAGTCAAGTGGTTAGATTTGATCAACCATGGGAGATTAGAGGTCAAGTTTGACTTGACTTGAGAGGGAAGATGAAAGGTCAAGTTTGACTTGACCAAATGCCATGTCATGATGATGACTTGGCATGGCCGGCCAATGATGATGCTCCACATCATCATTGACTTTGTCAATTGGTGCCACATCATGAGGGAGACCAAGGGTCATGGGAGTTACATGCATGCATGTAACCCCCTTCCTTGAAGTGGCCGGCCACTTTAGGGGTTTCAAAGTGGGAATTCATTTTGTGAGTTACTCATTCCATCATCTTCAACCTTGGATCATCTTCCTCTCAAGCTCTCTCCCTCTCCCAACCTCCTTGGCCGAGATCTACTAGGAGTGCTAGCACACTCAAGTTTGTCTCTTTCTCCACCTATTGCTTGTGTGGATACCAATAGAAGAGTGTGCACTTGACACTCTCGAGTTCCGGCGAACTTTTGGATGAGCGGGATAAGCGAAGGGCATCGCATCGAGGGTAATGATCTCATCTCTTAGATCTAAGGTAGATCTAGGGTTTTTAGTAAGCACATACATGTTTTATAATTTTTATACTTCGCACGGATCCGTGGCCGGGGCTTCCGAGGTTTCCGCAACGCAAAAAGCGGTTTTTGTGGCTCGGAAAAATCCAACAGTGGTATCAGAGCCACGTGCGAAGCATGTATGTGTTTCATTTTTGTAATTTTTGTATTAGATATAAAAATTACATATTTATATGTTTCTGTAAATTTCCTAATTTTATAGAATTTTTGGGTATTTTTCTCAAAGAGTCAAAGCAACAAGTGTTGGGACACTTGTAGGCTTCAACCGTCGAGAAAAACTCTCCGAAACGGCGAATTCCCGCTTTAGGTTTTTGGGACAGTGACTTAAGTCGCTGTAGGATCGTAGTAGGGACACTCGCAAAGTTAATTTTGCGAGTCTGGCGCTGCCCTATCCCCGAAAGGGGCTTTGTCCCGCGATCGCGCCCAGAAACCGCTTAGCGGGACCGTTACGGAGAGGTGACTCATTAATTTGAAAAAAAATAAATTAGGAAAAATTATAGAAATTTCTGTAAAAAATACATAATTTAGAATTATGTATAATTCTGTGATTGTCATGGCCCAATGACCCCAATTTGATTGGATTATCTGTGTTGTAATTCATAATACGGCCTGCATGCCGTTTTGTGGTTGTGCGTGTTGTATAGTGTATGCGACCTGCGCGTCGTACCTCTTCTTTTGATATTCTAGTTGTAATTAGTTTTTAGACTCGAATGTAACTCGAGTTTCATATTTGTAATGTACAAAATGGAGCGGTGGAAAGTCCACTCGAAGATGAGATTACGAGAAGGGTGACGACGACACATGGCGGTCAAAGGAAGCGCTTGGAGAAGCCGCTAGCCTTAGGTTGACCGTCCGATCTTCTCATTGGCTTGAGAAGATCGTAGTAGGGCCATGACTATATCACATTTAATTATATATATATATATATATATGTTGATATATATATATATATATATATATATATATATATATATATATATATATATATATATATATATATATATATATATATATATATATATATATATATATATATATATATATATATATATATATATATATAAAATTGATTTTACTTGTATGTATGTGATGCATGCTAGTAGAATAATGCTTGTATGTATATGATGCATGCTAGGATAATTTTCTTGTATGTATATGATGCATGCTAATATAGGATAATAAAGGCCTAAATGTGTATAAGATACACATTACGATTAGATTAGATCATAATCGAATCAACTCAGAGCCTTGATACCCATCACTACCTCGATCATTTGATCATGTTGTTGAATCGCCAAAGCAGAGGCAATGCATATTATCTTGGTAGGGTGTGGAGGGACAATCTTGGTCCCGCCTATCATCACGCTTTAGAGTAAGCTCAATTAGATTGAGCAAAACTAGTTAAACTCAATTGGATCGAGAACTATAGGCATATTCCAATCGTTGGAACGATAGGTCAAGATCGCATTTACACTAAATCTTGGGCGATTTAGCCAAAGCTAACTCAAGGTCTTTTGTAAATGTGGGTCTTGATCCTATAAACAAGAGTTGCATAGAGATGTAATCGGTAATGTGTTACCCACCGATCATACTAAGTCTTGGGCGATTTAGCCAAAGCTAACTCAAGGCTTAGTATGATGTGGATCTTGTCCCGCAAGAATTATAGCTAGTTTGTATGAATCTAGTAATGTGGTTTGACCACATCCATAACTCGATTCTACAAAAATTCCTATAATTCAGTGGGAGCATCATTTGATTAAAGGCATAATTAAATGATAAAAGGAATATGATATTAATTCTCTGCATTGTATGTTGTAGATAACTATGTCGACAAACACGAACACTCTCTCTCTGCGTTCTGTCCTTGAGAAGGACAAGCTCAATGGAGCGAATTTCCTGGACTGGTACAGGAACCTGAGAATTGTTCTCACCCAAGAAAGGAAGTTGTATGTCCTGGAGCAGCCCATTCCGGAGGCACCTCCTGCCAGTGCCTCGCGAGCTGACAAAGATGCTTACAAGAAGCATCAAGATGATGCATTAGATATGTCATGTCTAATGCTCGCGACCATGAACTCTGAGCTTCAGAAGCAACATGAGTTCATGAATGCTTATGATATGGTTGGACATCTTCGTCAACTATATCAAGGACAAGCTAGGCATGAGAGATATGAAGTCTCTAAGGCATTATTTGGGTCCAAAATGCAAGAAGGGACTCCCGTAGGTACATATGTACTCAAGATGATTGGGTACGTAGAAAACCTACAAAGGCTGGGATTCCCACTTGGCCAAAAGCTGGCCACTGACCTGATCTTGCAATCTTTGCCACAAGCCTTCAATCAATTTGTCATGAATTATAACATGAATGAAATTGATAAGCCATTGCCTGAAATGCTCAGCATGTTGAGAACTGCTGAGCTTAACCTTAAGAAGGGAAATCTGACACCATTTTGATGGTGCATAAGAAGAAAGGCAAGGGCAAGCCTAAAGGTAAGGGAAAGTCTCAAGCCAAGGGCAAAGGCAATGAACTTAAACCCAAAGGAGGGGTAGCCAAGGAAGGGGCTTGCTTGCACTGCAAGGAAGCTGGACACTGGTGTTGGTGCAATCGGCCCAGGTCACGATTGACCAGACTCGAGTTTGACTCGAATGATGTTTTGATGTTTGACAAAGGGATTTGACAAAGTGGTTTGGCATTGATGTTTGACATTAATGTCGGTTAATATGTTGGGGAGATTGTTGGAGCAATCGACCCGGGTCATGTTTGACCAGACTCGAGTTTGACTTGAGGAAGACCTTAATGGTTGACTAGGGTTGACCATGTGATTATGGGAAAGTCCAAGAATGGGTCTTGGCAAGGTAAAGTCCAAGTCATGGGTACTTGGCATTTGGGAAAGTCCAGGTCTTGAGTACTTGGCATGGAAAGTCCAAGTGGGACACTTGGCATTTGGGAAGGTCCAAGTCTTGTGTACTTGGCATGAGAAGTCCAAGCATGGGTCTTGGCAAATGAGAAGTCCAAGCATGGGTCTTAGCAAATGAGAAGTCCAAGCATGGGTCTTGGCAAATGGAAAGTCCAAGCATGGGTCTTGGCATGGAAAGTCCAACATGGGTTGGCAAGGGAAAGTCCAAGCTTGAGTCTTGGCATTTGGAAGTCCAAGGGGATTGATATTGGCGGCGTAAAGTCCAAGCGGGAGTCTTGGCAGCATAATACCAATGGTTGGTGGCGTAAAGTCCAAGCGGAGTCTTGGCGGCGTAAGTCCAATATGCCTTGGCGGTGTAGACACCGTTAGCATGACATAGCTGAGGGAAGCACCTAGAGGCTAGCGCGATGGATGAACAAGTCATGGATGACTTGGAGGGATCCGAGAGGCGTGAGGCTGATGGAGGTGGATAGAAGGCTTAGGTCTAGGCTAAGGGTGGTCTAGCAAGTATGGGGGCACCATACTTGGGTTAAAACCTCATCTTTGAGATTGGCAGTCGACTGGCATTATGGCCGGTTCGACTGCCGTGAGTCGACTTGAGTTCGACCGTTAAGAGCCGAAGCTCGCACCAATCGCCAAGGGTTGACGATGATCGCTAGTTCTGCGTCGAGCATGCACGCCGTGCCGACCGCTACGGCGCATGGCAATGATCGCCAATGTTGGCAGTCGACTGCCAAGAGATCCGTTGGAATTTTTCCAGCGTGGATCGACCCGTTGTCTCACGACAACAGTGGCATCAGTCGACTGGTGACTTATGGCAGTCGACTGATGGGCGAAAATCCAGGTCGCACGCAAGGATAAAAGGAGCTCGACGGGAGGGTTTTTGCAACCGATTTTCTTGGACGTTTTGAAGCGATTTCACGCAAATAAATCAGGGCTTTCAAGTGCTAGTCCAAGGCAATCAACAAGCAAGCTTCTAAAGAGTTTTTGTAAAGTGTTCTTTACTTCTCTTGTTGTATTTCTTCTTATATTTGCTTGTTGTATTTAGATTATTGTTGTAATCTTATTGTAAGAGGTTTCTCCACCTCTGACTTGTGTCGAGAAGGAGTATTTGTGATTAGTGAGTGTGTGTGCATCACTAGGGCTCTTTAGAGCTCGATCCGTGGAGTAGGAACCGTGCGGTTCCGAACCACGTTATATCGTGTGTGTTGTGATTGTATCTTGTGTTTGTATTTGTTATTGTTTATTCCGCTGCATACTAACAAGATTGTAGACAAGCAATGCGAACGAATTCCATCGACGTACGGTCAACGCTATTCACTCCCCCTCTAGCGGGCGTCAAATCTCCAACAAGTGGTATCAGAGCCCGGGGCTCTTCTACGGACTAACCGCCGGGAGCTAGGACAAAGAAGCTAGAGGGTGAAGATGGAAGAACAACTGGGATGGAATATTAACACACCGATCCCTTACTCCTTCTATGGACAAGAAGGGTTTAAGCAATGGAAGTCAAGAATTGAAGACTTCCTAATGATGAGGGACTTCGAAGAATGGTCTATCTTAATGGAAGGATATAGCTACCCAAGAGGACCAAAAGGTGGATTCCTCAAGAAAAAGAAATGGATCGAAGAGCAAGTCCAAGCCTTCGAAAAGAATGAGAAGGTAATGAAGTTGTTAATTGATTTAATACCTAACAATATCTTGTGTATGTTAGGTAATTATGTAGATGCAAACGAGCTATGGAGCCAAGTGGCCAAGCTCCATGAAAGCACATCAATGGTCCAAGAGGAAGAGACCGAAGAGGCTATTGCATCACCCTCACAAGGAAGTGAGAACTTGGAGGTTGAGAGATCATCAACATCCAAAGAGGAAGCGGAAGTAGAATCGGAAGTTGATAGGGAGTCAATTTCCGGGTTGGTGGAGGAAGTGGAAGAAGCATCCACTTCTAGGATTGAGGAGGAGATTAGAGTTTCCTCAACACCGGAGCATCAAGAAGAAGCTTCTACATCCAGTCAAGATGAAGAAGTGTCAATTCCGAACTCCACCACTAACCTAGGTAACTCAAACACTCTAATTTCAAATAAAAATAATATTATGTGTTTTGAGTGTAGGGAATTTGGGCACTATAAGAGCAAGTGCCCAAAGAAGATTAGGAAAGCTCCACCGGCACCAAAAGTCAAGGATGCTGGTTCCCCAACACCTAAAGGCAAGGAGCACATCATATGCTTCAAGTGCAATTCAAAGGGGCATTATCGGAGTCAATGCCCTAGGGGGAAGAAGAAGGGGCAAGGAGGAGCATCACAAGTAGGGGGAGCTTCTATAGCTAACCCTAAGGTATATTTTAATAATGCACCTTCCAAATTTAAAAGTCAAAAGCATGCTAGAAATATTAATTCTCTTGCAATTCACCATGAAAAGCATGCTAGAGATAAATATTTTTGCTTAGGAGCCAAGAGGGTAAATTTTTCAAGAAAGGAGAAATTTGGGACTAATGTCCCTAGAAAAACTCTTCCTAAGGAAAGCATTAGGAAAATAGAAAACCACTTAGGCATTAACCCTAAGAAGGGTAGGCATATGCCTAGAGAAAATGGTAATGCCCAAAAACTTAATCAAAAATCAATTGGGCAATTAGAGGTTGAAAATCAAGCCTTGAGGTCAAGGCTTGAAAAACTAGAAAAGACCCTTAGGAATATACAAAACCAATTTAAAGGGTCAAATGATCAAAAGTCTAGGTCCAAATCTCAAAGTCAACACTTAGGACATAAGAGTCAAAAGTCAACTAAGGGCAAGCAAGGTTTGGGTCACAAACCTAAGCCCAAGGTGACCTACCATAGTGTTCCACTAGATTATGGAACACTAACTAGGTCTAGGAAGACCAAGGTCGGGGAGGTTATCCCTAGAGTTGACCAAAGGGTGTGCCTAGTGGCTAGGGTTTCTAGGAAACCTAGGGTGGCCACTAAGAAGGTTGCAAGGGGAGTTACCCCTAGAGTCAACCCAAGTAAGACCCAAATGACCAAGGCTAACAAGCCTAGGAGGGTCATTAGGAAGGTATCTAGGGAGGTTATCCCTAAGGAATACCAAATTAACCCTAGGAGCTCAAATCGGTTTTGGGTTCCTAAGAGCATGATTGATTCACGCTAGATGGAGTTAGGGTGTGTCAACCTTGATTGGATGGGTAGCTAACTCAACCATGATAAAGGTGGCATTTTAGGTCATTTTCAAGGTTATGGTTACCTTGGGAATGTGGTTTGATTTGAATCCTAAAATATTTTAGGATGTGCCAATGTTAGTTATGAAGTTTGATAAAATGATCAAATTGGCACAATTAGGGTTTAGAGTGTTAGTGTACCATTTTGGGTTTTTGGCACACTAGGGAGATTAATGATAATATGGCAAAATATATCTAACTATATCAAATGGCAATTGATATTAAAATTTAGGTATTACTATACCTATATATTTTATATGTCATGCTTTGTTTGCCATATAACATGCCATGACATCATGCTTAGTTTTAATCATATAAAATGTCATGATCATGTTTAGGGTTTAGGTTAATGTCATGAGTTTTTAGTTTATATCATATATCATGACATCATGATCATTGGCCATGTTTTAATTTTTGCTATCATTATGCCATGATCATTTCATGCATTAATGTGATTGAAATTGATTTAAGGACTATGGCATGACTTAAAGTCCCATTTATAAGGGAATCAAGTAGGGTTGCCTTAGAGAATGCATGAGACCCTAGATTAGGATGAATAAAACCCACATCTCACATCCAATTGACATGTATGTGTATTTTATACACCTTAGATACATGTGAGATGCTAGGATATGAGTTGAGTTCAAGGTGCATAGTTTTTGCATCTAGATGAACTAAAACTCATTTTGTTTCAAATGTGGATCATTGGGAAAGCTTGTGTACAAGTCATGTGCATAGAGCCCAAGGAATATGATCCAAAATAAGGTTTTAAAAATATTTTAAAATCTTTTTGAAAAACCTTGGTGAAGTCTATCTTTTGATAGCAATCACCATTGATAGAGTTGACACAAAATAGGGCCAAAACATTGAAAATTTCAATGGTTTTGAGTTTTGTATCAAACTCACTATTTTATAGGTAAAATAATTTTCAAATATTTTTCACCCATTGTATGTGTCATAAGTATTATACGTATGAATTTTCATGATTTTTTGAATTACGTATAATTATTTATGAATTTCCAAAATTTATTTCTGATAACTGAAAATCGAGATTATCACGATCGCCTGTGGCGCCGATCGATGTGAGTGGCAATCGATCGACATCGCTGAGTCGATCGCTGTGGCTCGATTTCGGGTTAACAAGGTTTGGTTAGCCCGTGTTCAGCTATGGAAAAGGTTCCTAATCACTCCTAACCCTAGGATATGCTTTAGGAAGCATTATAAAGGGTGAAAATCCATTGGATATGGATTAGGAGCTGTGTTAGGTCAAAGTATCAAATTTAGGGTGAGTGAAAGTTCTATGTTGAACTTAGAACCTTAATTTTGATGGTTAGGAGTTCCTATTGGCCTAGGGGCTTCCCAAGGACATTGTTGGTGCAATGGTCAAGGGGGAGCAAGCCTTTAGTGGGAGGTATCCATCTTGGGATGATGGATGTGTTTTTCTCCTTGAAGAGGAGAAGTTATTGGGAGAGTATCATCAATTGGGAAAATTGATGGGTTTTTTTATACCCAATTTGGAAATTGGGAGAGAGTATAGGATTGTCTCTCTTGAGTGATATGTGAATTATCACTAGGAAGATGGTAGGCATCCTAGGTATTTATTTTTGGATCAAGGAGGAGATTGTAAGATCTCATTGGGACATGAGACATTGACCTCCTTGGAGAGAAAACCTTTTTGATGTTAGTCAAAAAGAGGGAGAATGTTAGGGGGAGAACATTTGGGGAGTGTCTACCAATTTGGGATAATTGGTAAGGGATTTGAGTTAGTGGTCTAACTCAGATGATTTGTTTCGTTTTTGTCAAACATCAAAAAGGGGGAGATTGTTGGTGCAATCGGCCCAGATCATGATTGACCAGACTCGAGTTTGACTCGAGTGATGTTTTGATGTTTGACAAAGGGATTTGACAAAGTGGTTTGGCATTGATGTTTGACATTAATGTCGGTTAATATGTTGGGGAGATTGTTGGAGCAATCGACCCGGGTCATGTTTGACCGGACTCAAGTTTGACTCGACGAAGACCTTAATGGTTGACTAGGGTTGACCATGTGATTATGGGAAAGTCCAAGCATGGGTCTTGGCAAGGTAAAGTCCAAGTCATGGGTACTTGGCATTTGGGAAAGTCCAGGTCTTGAGTACTTGGCATGGAAAGTCCAAGTGGGACACTTGGCATTTGGGAAGGTCAAAGTCTTGTGTACTTGGCATGAGAAGTCCAAGCATGGGTCTTGGCAAATGAGAAGTCCAAGCATGGGTCTTGGCAAATGAAAAGTCCAAGCATGGGTCTTGGCATGGAAAGTCCAACATGGGTTGGCAAGGGAAAGTCCAAGCTTGAGTCTTGGCATTTGGAAGTCCAAGGGGATTGATATTGGCGGCGTAAAGTCCAAGTGAGAGTCTTGGCAGCATAAGACCAATGGTTGGTGGCGTAAAGTCCAAGCGGAGTCTTGGCGGCGTAAGTCCAATATGCCTTGGCGGTGTAGACACCATTAGCATGACATAGCCGAGGGAAGCACCTAGAGGCTAGCGCGATGGATGAACAAGTCATGGATGACTTGGAGGGATCCGAGAGGCGTGAGACTGATGGAGGTGGCTAGAAGGCTTAGGTCAAGGCTAAGGGTGGTCTAGCAAGTATGGGGGCACCATACTTGGGTTAAAACCTCATCTTTGAGGTTGGCAGTCGACTGGCATTATGGCCGGTTCGACTGCCGTTTAAGAGCTGAATCGCTCGCGATCGCCAAGGGTTGGCGCCGATCGCTAGTTCTCGTGTCGAGCATGCACGCTTCGAGCCGACCGCCGCTGATTGACGGCGGCGTGGCCGATCGCCAATGTTGGCGATCCGATCGCCAAGAGATCCGTTAGAATTTTTCCAGCGTGGATCGACCCGTTGTCTCACGACAACAGTGGCATCAGTCAACTGGTGACTTATGGCAGTCGATTGATGGGCAGAAATCCAGGTCGCGTGCAAGGATAAAAGGAGCTCGACGGGAGGGTTTTTGCAACCGATTTTCTTGGACGTTTTGAAGCGATTTGCTGCTGCAAATCAGGGCTTTCAAGTGCTAGTCTAAGGCAATCAACAAGCAAGCTTCTAAAGAGTTTTTGTAAAGTGTTCTTTACTTCTCTTGTTGTATTTCTTCTTATATTTGCTTGGTGTATTTAGATTATTGTTGTAATCTTATTGTAAGAGGTTTCTTCACCTCCGACTTATGTCGAGGAGTATTTGTAATTAGTGAGTGTGTGTGCATCACTAGGGCTCTTTAGAGCTCGATCCGTGGGTTAGGAACCGTGCGGTTCCGAACCATGTTATATCATGTGTGTTGTGATTGTATCTTATGTTTGTATTTGTTATTATTTATTCCGCTGCGTACTAACAAGATTGTAGACAATCAACGCGAACGAATTTCATCGACGTACGGTCAACGCTATTCACCCCCCCCCTCTAGCGGGCGTCAAATCTCCAACAACTGAAAGCGTAACTGCAAAGCTTACCTGAAAGATCTTAAGAAGAAAAGAAGTGAGACTTCTACTTCAGGTATAAATGTTATAGAAGTCAATCTATCTATTTCTTCATCATGGGTATTAGATACTGGATGTGCATCTCACATTTGTACCAATGTGCAGGCGCTGAGAAATAGCAGGGCATTGACAAAGGGCGAGGTGGACCTACGAGTAGGCAATGGAGCAAGAGTTGCTGCTATTGTTGTAGGAACTTATGATCTATCTTTGCTCTCTGGGCTTGTATTAGAATTAGATGAATGTTGTTATGTGCCTGCCTTAACCAAGAACATCATTTCAGTTTCTTGTTTAGACAAGAAAGGATTTTCATTTATAATAAAGAACAAATGTTGTTCAGTTTATTTAAATGATATGTTCCATTGTAGTGCACCTCTAATGAACGGACTCTACTTTCTAGACTTAGAGAGCCCTATCTATAACATAAGTACCAAGAGGTTCAAGTCAAATGAGTTGAACCAAATTTATCTCTGGCACTGTCGCTTAGGTCACATAAATGAGAGTCGCTTATCTCAGCTCCATAAGGATGGGCTGCTAGACTCATTTGATTTTGAATCATATGAGACATGAGAATCTTGCCTTTTAGGCAAGATGACCAAGACTCCCTTTAGTGGACACAACGAAAGAGCAACAGATTTGTTAGGACTTATACATAGTGATGTATGTGGTCCTTTCAATGTTGCTGCTAGAGGTGGTTACAGATACTTCATTACATTTACTAATGACTTCAGTAGATGTGGTTATGTGTATCTCATGACACACAAATCAGAATCCTTTGAAAAGTTCAAATAATTCAAGAATAAAGTACAAAACCAGCTTGGCAAGAGTATTAAGATACTTCGATCAGATCGAGGTGGTGAATACCTTAGCCATGAGTTTCGTGACTATCTAGCTGAGTGTGGGATTCTATCCCAACTCACTCCTCCTGGAACACCACAGTGGAATGGTGTATCCGAAAAAAGGAATCCTACCCTATTGGATATGGTACGATCTATGATGAGTCACATAGATCTTCCTATATCCTTTTGGGGATATGCTCTAGACACAGCAGCCTTTACCCTTAACCGTGTACCATCCAAGGCTGTGATAAAGACACCATATACGATATGGACAGGGAGAAATCCCATGATGTCTTTTATGAGGATTTGGGGTTGTGAGGCTTACGTTCGACGTTAAGTCTCAGACAAACTGGGACCCAAATCTGATAGGTGCTAATTGTTTGGATATCCCAAGGATACAAAGGGATATTACTTCTACATTCCCAATCAGCACAAAGTGTTTGTGGCAAAGACTGGAGTTTTTCTAGAAAGGGATTTTGTTTCTAGAAAAAACTAGTGAGAGTACCTTCGATCTTGAAGAAATTCAAGATAAGGACCATAGCACTGAGGCCTTTATGGAGGTTGAACAGGAACCACAAAGTGTTGTGGGTGATGAGGTTATTGTACAAAGAGTTGTGGAACAACCACCTGTTCATGTAGACCTACCTCTTCAAAGATCTGATAGGGTACGTCGTCAGCCTGAGAGATATTTATTTCTCTTGTCTGACCATGATGACGTAATGCTCATTAAGAATGAGCCTACCTCCTATCAGGAAGCTGTGATGAGCCCAGATTCTGAGAAATGGCTAGAGGCCATGAGATCCGAGATGGAATCCATGTACACCAACCAAGTATGGACTTTGGTTGATCCACCTGAAGGGGTCAAACCCATTGGGTGTAAGTGGGTCTTTAGGAGAAAGACTGACATGGATGGACTTTCGCATACCTATAAGGGTCGATTGGTGGATAAAGGTTTCAAGCAAATTTATGGTATTGATTATGATGAAACTTTTTCTCCAGTGGCGATGTTTAAGTCCATTCGGATCTTGCTTGCTATTTCAGCATACCACGATTATGAGATCTGGTAGATGGATGTCAAAACCGCGTTTCTGAATGGAAACTTGCTCGAGGATGTGTACATGACACAACCTGAGGGTTTTGTAAATCCACAGCATACTGGGAAGGTATGCAAGCTGCAAAGGTACATTTATGGGCTAAAGTAAGCTTCTCGGAGTTGGAATCTTCGATTCGATGATGCGATCAAACAGTTTGGTTTCATCAAGAATGAAGATGAACCCTGTGTCTACAAGAGGGTTAATGAGAACACAGTTGTCTTCCTTGTATTGTATGTGGATGACATACTGCTCATTGGGAATGACATCCCTTTGCTACAGTCTGTGAAGACTTGGCTCGGGACGTGCTTCTCAATGAAAGACTTAGGTGAAGCAGCCTGTATTCTAGGCATCAAGATCTATAGAGATAGATCTAAGAGATTGCTTGGCCTAAGTCAGAGTACATACATTGACACGGTATTACTTCGGTTTGCCATGCAGAATTCCAAGAAAGGACTTCTGCCGATGTCACATGGTGTGAGTCTTTCGAAGACTCAAAGTCCCTCTTCTAGAGAGGAGAGAGATCGCATGGATAAGATCCCTTACGCATCTGCTATAGGATCTATCATGTACGCCATGCTATGTACTCGTCCTGATGTCTCGTATGCTTTGAGCATGATGAGTAGATACCAGTCAGATCCAGGTGAGCGTCACTGGATAGCAGTCAAGAATATTCTTAAGTACTTGAGAAGGACTAAAGAATATTTCTTGATATTTGGAGGCGATGAGGAGCTAGCTGTAAAGGGTTACAGCGATGCCAGCTTCCAAACTGACCAGGATGATTATAGATCGCAGTCAGGATTCGTGTTTTGCTTGAATGGTGGCGCTGTGAGCTGGAAGAGTTCACGAGGACAGATTGCTGATTCTACACGAAGCCGAGTATATTCGCATCTCGAGGCGAAGGAGCGATTTAGATCCGCAAATTCATTACTGAGCTTGGGGTGGTTCCTAGCATTGCAGATCCCATAGAGCTCTATTGTGACAACAATGGAGCGATTGCACAGGCTAAGGAACCTCGCTCACACCAACGGACCAAACACATACTACGACACTTCCATCTCATTCGAGAGATTATCGATAGAAGAGATGTGAAGATTTGCAGAGTATCCACAGAGGCTAACATCGCAGATCCCTTGACCAAGGCTTTGGCACAGAAAAAGCATGATGGTCACACTAGGTCATT
Organism: Wurfbainia villosa; assembly: GCA_025175895.1. Taxonomy (NCBI): domain Eukaryota; kingdom Viridiplantae; phylum Streptophyta; class Magnoliopsida; order Zingiberales; family Zingiberaceae; genus Wurfbainia; species Wurfbainia villosa. The sequence continues at coordinate 15,637,433 of CM046000.1, read as the reverse complement.
GGGTATTAGATACTACGGTGATTGGCACTAGTGCTAGTGGGAGATTGTTAGTGAAAGCCCTAGAGTCAATCATGTGATGATTGTTGTATGGACTTTATTGTATCATATTCCTATTAATAAAGGCATGGTTATTATATTTACTTGTATTGGTGCCAAATAACTAAATATAATAATGTCCTTGAGTAGTAGGTTCTTATCTATATCAATCGATTGGTTGAATCGATAATGAGATGATATAGAGAACACTACTCTTAATCATTCCTAGTCGAGTATTAACATTCAGGGACAATGTTAATGCGTAGAGACTAGCATGTAGGTCAACAAGATGACTTGATCTCACAAGTCATGGATATGAGATATCAAGTTGACACATGGGTATGCATTGGAGAATGTATACTGAATGACCCGCCATGAGAAAGTATCATGGATCATTATATGAGTGTCATATACTTTCTCATGTGGCTATTAGTATGACTATTAGTCCTTAGACCTGAAGTCACCATGGTTCCCTACATAAGGAGTTGCATACTTTGGCTTCGTCAAACGTCACCCGTAAATGGGTGGACTATAAAGGCGATTACTGGGTATGTAACAAATTATGCGGAGGGATGTGAGTGATGTAGATGAGATCTATCCCTCCTATATGACGGGGGTGACATCAATATTCTTGATAGAGTGAGACCACGAAGTGCATGGCCATGCCCAAATGAGTCAATATGAGATATTGAGTTCATTTGATTAGAGTGAGTCTACTTGGGGTTCAAGATTTAGATTGTACCGAGGATGACACGGTCTATGCCTCGATTGGTCAATCTAGATGTCAAGGATAGAGGGACATTGTCACATATTGTGAGAGTCACAATTAGTAGTCACAAAGGAGATGTTGGAGCTCAACATTCTTGTAACTTGGGTAGCAATGATGTGTTGCTAGATACCGCTCATTGCTTATGTTCCTAAATCGGTTTAGGGACATTGCCAACGTTACAAGAACCTATAGGGTCACACACATAAGAGCAATTAGATGGAGATTAGGTTCATATGATGAACCATGAGTTTTAGGTTCATGGGATGAACCAAATTGGATTAAGAGTAATCCAAATTAGACTAATTGAGTTAGACTCAAGTTGATTCAAGTGTTGAATGAGTCTAATTTAGATTTGATTCATCAAATCAATTTAAATTAAATGAATAGAGATTCATTAAATTAAATTGACTTGAGTCAAGTGGTTAGATTTGATCAACCATGGGAGATTAGAGGTCAAGTTTGACTTGACTTGAGAGGGAAGATGAAAGGTCAAGTTTGACTTGACCAAATGCCATGTCATGATGATGACTTGGCATGGCCGGCCAATGATGATGCTCCACATCATCATTGACTTTGTCAATTGGTGCCACATCATGAGGGAGACCAAGGGTCATGGGAGTTACATGCATGCATGTAACCCCCTTCCTTGAAGTGGCCGGCCACTTTAGGGGTTTCAAAGTGGGAATTCATTTTGTGAGTTACTCATTCCATCATCTTCAACCTTGGATCATCTTCCTCTCAAGCTCTCTCCCTCTCCCAACCTCCTTGGCCGAGATCTACTAGGAGTGCTAGCACACTCAAGTTTGTCTCTTTCTCCACCTATTGCTTGTGTGGATACCAATAGAGAAGTGTGCACTTGACACTCTCGAGTTCCGGCGAACTTTTGAACGAGCGGGATAAGCGAAGGGCATCGCATCGAGGGTAATGATCTCATCTCTTAGATCTAAGGTAGATCTAGGGTTTTTAGTAAGCACATACATGTTTTATAATTTTTATACTTCGCACGGATCCGTGGCCGGGGCTTCCGAGGTTTTCGCAACGCAAAAAGCGGTTTTTGCGGCTCGGAAAAACCCAACAATATGGCAAACAAAGCATGACATATAAAATGTATAGGTATAATAATACCTAAATTTTAATATTAATTGCCATTTGACATAATTAAATTTATTTTCCATATTATCACTTTTCTCCCTAGTGTGCTAAAACCCAAAATGGCACACTATAACCTCTAATCCTAAATTGTGTCAATTCAATTGATTTTTCATAACCCTAAAAATACATTGGCACATCCTAAAATCTTTTAGGATTATAACATCAAATCTATTTTCAAGATACCCATAACATTGAAAATTTCCTAAAGTGCCATCTTTATCATGGTTGAGTTAACTACCCACCCAATCAAGGTTGGCACACCCTAAACCCATCTAGCATGAATCAATCACGCTCTTAGGAACCCAAAACCTATTTGAGCTCCTAGGGTTAATTAGGTATTCCTTAGGGATAACCTCCCTAGATACCTTCCTAATGACCCTCCTAGGCTTGATAGCCTTGGTCATTGTGGTCTTGCCATGGTTAACCTTAGGGATTGCCTCCCTAATAACCTTCTTAGTGGCCACCCTAGGTTTCCTAGAAACCCTAGCCACTAGGCACTTACCATGGTTACTCTTAGGGATAACTTCCCTAGTAACCTTGGTCTTCCTAGACCTAGTTTGTGTTCCATAATCAAATGGAACACTATGATAAGCCACCTTAGGGTTAGGTTTGTGACCCAAACCTTGCTTGCCCTTGGTTGACTTTTTTCTTTTAGGTCCTAAGTGTTGACTTTGAGATTTTTGTTGGGGATCGAACGGCCGACTAGAGGGGGGTGAATAGCCCTCGTTCGTTTGATGTCATATTTTACTCGTCTACAAAACGTTAGCGCAAGTGGAATATACAAATACAAATAAAGACAACACAAAAGATAGACAAGCAATACAAACACGAGATGTAACGTGGTTCACGGCTACGCCGCTAATCCACGGTCCGATTCGTCCATGATGAATCACTCCGCAATCTATCCACTAGATCTCTCCTTTGCACAAAGCTAGGTGGAGGTAACCTCTTTTACACAAAGATCACTCTTCTACAATGGAATGAAGATTAGAGCAAGTAGAAGAGTGGGAAATCGTTTAGGGCACTTTGGGAGTAGTTGGGCGTTCAAGCATTAACCTCCCAAAGCCCCATCCCCTTCCTTTTTATAGAGGAAGAGGGTTTCTTCCCGTTGACACAGGATCAGTCGACTGATGCCCTCGATCAGTCGACTGGTCCTGTAGCCGTTGCCCAATAACGGCCGCTTTCCACGTTGGATACCATCCAACCATCGCATCATCGAGTGCTCAATCGAAGTCGACTCCATTCTCGTGCTCAGCATCGGTTATCACCGATCGCCATTCCCACGGGCGATCGCTGTCGGCATCACGGCCGACCCATGGCGATCGCCAAGCATTAAATCGGTATTATACCCGATCGACCCATCGATTAGATCGATCGCCATTCCGTGCGGCGATCGGTGTCGAAAAACTTATTCGACACTTGGCCAAATGGCCAAGTTTCACCTAAGAGCTACCCTTCCCGTTACATTCATTCACTCTCATCTCTCGAGTCCTCGCCTTGGTTCTCTTCGTTTCGCCACGTCCTCGGCAAAGATCAGGCGCACGGCTCTGCAATACTCCTTCGCGTCTCTTGCCTCGAAGTCTACTTCCTCCGGCTTCACTCCAAGCTTCTCGTCCGACGGTCCCTCGGATGCTCCAAGCGCACGGCTTCCGCAAAGCTATCCTTCACCGACTCAAGGCACGAGTCATGAGATGTGAAACTTGCCACGGCTCCATGTGCGAATTACTAAGTCCTGCACGACTTCAACGCACATATCAAATCAACATAACACACTAACTTAAACCCTTTGCCACACACATCAAAACCTTATCATGGCAAGAGATTGCCCTAACAATCTCCCCCTTTTTGATGTGTGGCAATCCGTTTAAGTTAGGTAAAAATATTTGATATAAATTTTAAAGGAAAGAAAGCATGTAAACATAAACATGATATAGCAACATGCAACTCCCCCTTAACCCATGAAACTCCTCATACAAATTTTCTCCCCCTATCACAATTTACTTAAACATAATTATTTCTCCCCCTTTGACACCATCAAAAAGATTAACACTAAGTTGAAAACACATGGCATCAAGTCTAATAGAAAGAAAATACCACAAGTTGATTTAAAATCGGAATTCAGCCTTTCTTGTCTGATATTCAGTCATCGATCATCGTTCGGACTACCACGATCGCACGCTTATTTTTGGGATTTGATTTCGACGAATTTCGTAAATGCGTTAAAATTCCAATTCGAAAAATCATGAAATTTGGGGAACACATTTCTTTTAAGTATATCTATCAGTGAAAAATAGGTTTTCATGAAAAATCATTATATTTCCACGTATTTGCCAAAAATCCATAAGCTTTAAAAACTACTAGGTTTTTGATCATAAGAGTATCCATTTTAACACCTAGTCTTGCTTTGAATTGTTTCAAAACATGAATACATAGATTTTAGATTAAGAAATTGTTTTGAAAACATATGAAATATCCAACCATGATCTTTGGGCAATATGTCTATGAATTAAACATAAGTCTTCCCCATGATTAGTCTATTATTGCTATTTTGATACTTTAAATGACCATCTAAATGCTATAGGCACTAGTGGACATTTGTATCATCCTAACATCTCACCCATGCTAAGTTTGCAATCAAGTTAGCCTATAGTGAGTGTGAGATGCATCCTAGGGGGTATTTGTATATACTTAACCCTTGTATTCATGCAATTCTATCATGGTTAAGTATCAACCCAACAACCTACATGATCATAATGACATATATGAATTAATTTCACATTATGATCATGAAATACATGTATTCATTAAATAATAATCATGCATTAGGTATTATATGATGATAATAAACAAAGTATCACCTAAAGCATGATTCAACCCTATTTCTCATGATTACGTGCCAAATATTAAAATCATAAATCATGATTTCAAACATACATAGCAATTACATTAATCATCATGATTTAAGCATTATTATCTATTTATGGGCACGTTATCATCACCCAACACTATTCTAAAAATGTTGTCCCACCATCCTAAGTCAACCAAAATATGATATAGGTCAATTCCATATGGTTAACTACCCTAGGGTTTTCCTAACCCTTAAGGATGGATTTTGGAACCCAAAATAAGTTCTTTCCTATTGGGTTCACTAAGTATTCCTTGAGGATCCATTTCCTAGCTATTACTTTCTTCTTATCTTGTCCCCTAGCAATTAGGCATTTATAGGCCTTTTCATTTTTCTTTTCTTTGTATCCTAGGCCCTTTTTGTTGAAGCTTGCCCTTTGGCTCCCTATAATCATGTTCAATGTGTTGGAGCCAATAGTGAATTTCTCTAGGGCTTTTGTCAAATAGTCTACCTTTTCCCTTAAAGCCCTATTTTCCTCTATGCATGCATCATTAACATCCAAAGGCATATAGTCATGTGAACATGCATCATTTAAGCTAGAAGAAATATCATTATTATTTAAGCATGCATTTTCTAGCTTATTTTCTAATGCCTTAATTTGATCAAGCATGCTTTTATTTTTCTTTTTCATTCCAAATAAGTCCCTAGTTAAACTAGAAATTATGGAAACTATTTTCTTAGGAGAGGCATTCGTTACCATAGTTTCCATGTCTTCTTCTTCTTCTTCGGATGAGGAGGATGTAGAAGCTCCCCCTTCACTTGAGCTCTCTCCACTTGAGCTTGATTCTTCATTTGAGGAGGAGGAGGAGCAATCCGAGTCATGAAGAGCCATTAGTGCTAGGTTGGAATAGACATGCTCTTCTTCTTCGGATGAGGATGAGGAAGCAAGGTCATCCCATGTCTTTGCTTTGAGAGCCATGGCTTTTCCTCTTTCCTTGGCCTTCTTTTCTTCTTCCTTTTTCTTCTTGCTCCCCTTCTTCTTCTTCTTTTCTTCCTTCTTTTTCCTTTCCTCTTTGCTCTTGTTTAGGAGGGGACAATTGTCCCTTATGTGTCCCTCCCCTTGACAATTGTAACAAATGATCTTCCCCCTTGGTCTTCTATTCCTATCATGAGATTTATCAAATCAAAAATTCTTAAATGCACGCCTTACCTTCCTTACCATGTAGGCTTCTTCCGTGCTATCCATGGAAGAGGTAGAGGCTTCATCATCATCGGAGGAGGGGATCTCTATCTTCTTCTTCCCCTTATTTGCCATCAAGGCTACTCCTCTTGAGGGTTGAATTCTAGGCTCTTCTTGTATTCCTTCAAGCCTAGTTTCGTGGAGCTCCATTGTTGAGAAAAATTCCTCCAAGATACTTACTTCCAAGTTCTTGGAGATGTAAAACGAATCCACCATGGAGCTCCATCTTGAGGACCGGGAAAAGGCATCTATGGCCTTCATTACCATATCCCAGTTGGAGAGCTTTTCTCCTACACTTGTTAGCCCAATTAATATTTCTTTAAATCTAGAATGTAGGGAAGTTACCTTTTCTCCCTTTTCAAGCTTAATATTTGATAGTTGGGAGCGAAGGAGATCCCTTCTTGCTAGCTTGGATTTCGAAGTGCCTTCATGAAGTTCAACTAGCTTCTCCCACATCTCCTTAGCACTAGAACATTCCCCTATCCTATTGACTTCTTGTTGGGGGAGTACATTGTATAGGTGGTGCTTGGCCTTTGAATTTGCCAAATATTCTTCTCTTTGCCTCTTGCTCCACCTTGATTTCTCCAATGGCTCCCCATTTTCGTTCTTAGGCAACTCGAAACCGCTTTCCATTATTAATAGAATTTCAAAGTCGGTTTCGAAGAATACCTCCATTCTCTTTTTCCACCAAGAGAATTCACCGTCGAACTTCGGTGGGTGGATGTTTGAGCCGGCCATTTTTGATGTAGAGCTTGTTGCGGCGGTTAGTCCGGTGACAAGCTTTCCTTGCTCTGATACCACTTGTTGGGGATCGAACGGCCGGCTAGAGGGGGGTGAATAGCCCTCGTTCGTTTGATGTCGTATTTTACTCGTCTACAAAATGTTAGCACAAGCGGAATATACAAATACAAATAAAGACAACACAAAAGATAGACAAGCAATACAAACACGAGATGTAACGTGGTTCACAGCTACGCCGCTAATCCATGGTCCGATTCGTCCACGGTGAATCACTCCGCAATCTATCCACTAGATCTCTCCTTTGCACAAAGCTAGGTGGAGGTAACCTCTTTTACACAAAGATCACTCTTCTACGATGGAATGAAGATTAGAGCAAGTAGAAGAGTGGGAAATCGTTTAGGGCACTTTGGGAGTAGTTGGGCGTTCAAGCATTAACCTCCCAAAGCCCCATCCCCTTCCTTTTTATAGAGGAAGAGGGGTTCTTCCCATTGACACAGGATCAGTCGACTGATGCCCTCGATCAGTCGACTGGTCCTGTAGCCGTTGCCCAATAACGGCCGCTTTCCACGTTGGATATCATCCAATGGTACTGGCATCAGTCGACTGATACTACCATCAGTCGACTGATGCTCGATCAGTCGAGTGCTCAACTAAGTCGACTCCATTCTATGCCCGCATTGCGCATCATCGACATTGCCATTCCTGGCGATAACTATTGTCGACATCACCGATCCATGGCGATTGCCAAGCATTAAATCGGTATTATACCCCGATCGATCGATCGATCGGTCGATCGTCATTCCTGGCGATCGGGTGTCGGGAAAACCCATCCGACACTTGGCCAAATGGCCAAGTTTCACCTAAGAGCTACCCCTTCCCGGGTTACATTCGCTCACTCTCATCTCTCGGAGTCCCTCGCCTTCGAAGTTCTCTTCGTTCTCGGCCACGTCCCTTGGCAGCATCAGGTGCACGGCTCTGCAATGCTCCTTCACGTCTCTTGCCTCGAAGTCTACTTCCTCCGACTTCACTCCAAGCTTCTCGTCCAGCGGTCCCTCGGATGCTCCAAGCGCACGGCTTCTGCAAAGCTATCCTTCACCGACTCAAGGCACGAGTCATGAGATGTGAAACTCGCCACGGCTCCATGTGCGAATTACTAAGTCCTGCACGACTTCAACGCACATATCAAATCAACATAACACACTTACTTAAACCCTTTGCCACACACATCAAAACCTGATCATGGCAAGAGATTGCCCTAACAATTTTGACCCTTGACTTTGACCATTAGACCCTTGAAATTGATTTTGCATTTTTACAAGGGTCTTCTCCATCTTTTCAAGCCTTGACCTCAAGACTTGATTTTCCTTTTCTAATTGCCCAATTTTTGAATTTTGATCTAAGCTTTGGGCATTGTTTTTCCTAGGTATATGCCTAGTCCACTTAGGGTTAAAACCTAGGTGCTCTTGTATTTTCCTAATAGATTCCCTAGGTATGGTTTTTCTAGAGACATTAGTCCCAAATTTCTCCTTATCTCCTAAGTGGACACTTTTAGCACCTAAACACAAATATTTATTTTTAGCATGCTTTTCATGATGAATTCCAAGAGAATTAAAATTCCTAGCATGCTTTTGACTTTTAAATTTAGAAGGTACATTATTAAAATATACCTTAGGGTTTGTCTTAGGGGCTCCCCCTACTTGTGATGCTCCCCTTTGAGTCTTCTTCTCCCCCTTTGGGCATTGATTCCGGTAGTGTCCCAGTTGCCGGCATTTGAAGCAAATCACTTGCTCCTTACTTTTGGTTGTTGAGGGACCGACATCCTTAACTTTTGGTGTCAGTGAAGTTTTTCTTACTCTCTTTGGGCATTTGCTCTTGTAATGCCCACTTTCCCTACACTCAAAGTAAATTATATGATTTTTATTTAAACCTAAATTGCTTGAGTTACCTAGGGTATTTGTGGTGGTAGGTGCCGGAGTTGGATTTTGAGCTTCTTCATTTTGACCGGATGTCGAAGCTTCTTCTTGATGTTCCGGTGTGGAAGTTCTCTCCTCCCCCTCAATCCTTGAGGTGGATGCTTCTTCCACTTCCTTCACCAATCCAGAAGTTGACTCCCTATCAACTTCCGACTCCTCAAGCTCTTTAGATGGTGATGTGCTTGCTTGAGCTTGAGAGGGTGAGCACTCCTCTTCTTCTTCTTCTTCTTGGACCGATGATAAATTTTCATGGAGCTTTGCCACTTTTCTCCATAGCTCCTTGACATCTACATAATTACCTAACATACACAAGATATTGTTAGGCATTAAATCAATTAAAAATTTTATCACCTTATTATTTTTCTCGGATGCTTGGACTTGCTCTTCAGTTCATCTCTTCATTTTGAGGAATCCACCTCTTGGTCCTCTTGGATGTTCAAATCCATCCATCAAAATGGACCATTCCTCAAAATCTCTCATCATAATAAAATCTTCAATTCTTCTCTTCCAAGAATTAAAGCCTTCTCATCCGTATAGGGTGTAGGGCACCGGTGTGTTGATGTCCCATCCTAATTGTTCTTGGACTTCCATCTTCACCCTCTAGCATGCTCCCTTTGTTGTTAAACTTAAAGAGCGGCCTCACTCTGATACCACTTGTAGGGGATCGATTGGAAGTTAGAGGGGGGGTGAATAGCGACGTGTTTGTTCGATGATGGAATTTGTTGCGTTTGTCTCTACAATTTTGTTAGCGCAGTGGAAATAGAAATAATACAATAACGAAATAAGACAAACATAATTCACAACACGAGATAAAATGTGGTTCGGAAACGAATGGTTCCTACTCCACGGATCGAGCTCTAAAGGGCTCTAGTGATGCACACGCACTCACTAATCACTAATACTCCTTCTCGACACAAGTCGGAGGTGGAGAAACCTCGTACAATATTTTACAACAATAAACTAAGTACAACAAGCAATTACAATGAAATACAATGCAATACAAGTAAAGAAATCACTTTACAAATGCCTTTATATTGCTTGAATTCTTGGTAGCTTGACTTGCACTTGGAGACCCTGATTTGCAGCAGCAAATCGCCCCAAAAGCCCTCAAGAAACCATGGTTTTTTCCTCCAACACGAGCTCCTTTTATAGCTTCAACCTGTGCTGGAAAAAGTTGATCAGTCGATTACTCGGGACTATCAGTCGACTGATGTCACTGTTGTCATGAGACAACGGCTAGATCCACGCTGGATAAGTCCAACGGATCCATCATCAGTCGACTGATCATACCCATCAGTCGACTGATGGAGCCTTCACTCGACCAGTCGAGTGTCGACTCCATTCTGTGCCCGATTTCACGAGCACCAGTCGACTGATCACAAGATCAGTCGACTGACTACCTATGGCAGTCGACTGCTAGGCCACTTCCCGCAGTCAAACCCTAGTTGACTCAGTCCAGTCGACTACCACATGGCACCAGTTGACTGGCACACCTCAAACATGAGGTTTTAGCTCAAGTATGGTTCCCCCATATTTTCTAGACAACCCTTAGCCTAGACCTAAGCCTTCTAGCCACCTCCCTCAGCCTCACGCCTCTCGGATCCCTCCAAGTCATCCATGACTTGTTCATCCATCGCGCTAGCCTTCAGGTGCTTCCATCGGCTATGTCATGCTAACGGTGTTTACATCGCCAAGGCACATTGAACTTACGCCGCCAAGACTCTGCTTGGACTTTACGCTGCCAACCATTGGACTTATGCTGCCAGGACTTCACCCTTGGACTTTACGCTGCCAATATCAAACCCCTTGGACTTCTCAGATGCCAAGACTCAAGCTTGAACTTTCCCTTGCCAACCCATGTTGGACTTTCCATGCCAAGACCCATGCTTGGACTTTCCCAAATGCCAAGTGTCCCACTTGGACTTTCCATGCCAAGTACCCAAGACTTGGACTTTCCCATGACAATTACATTGTCATATGTTTTTGACTAACATCAAAACATCTCTCGAGCCAAGCTCGAGTCCTGGTCAATCGTGACTTGGGCCGATTGCACTAACAATAAGATGGAATCTAAAAACACATGACATTTAACCTAACCCTAAGAATGATCATGATATTTTAAATGATTAAAAATAGATATGATGTCATGACATGTTATATGGCAAACAAAACATGACATATAAAATGTATAGGTATAATAATACGTAAATTTTAATATTAAATGTCATTTGATATAATTAAGTATATTTTGCCATAATATCACTAAACCCCCATGTGTGCCACAAACCCAAAATGACACACTACAACCTTTAACCCTAAATTGTGCCAATTTAAACTATTTTTCACAATCTCAAAAATGTATTGGCACATCCTAAAATCTTTTAGGATCAAAGATCAAAACTATTTCCAAAGTATCCATAACCTTGAAAATAACCTAAAGTGTCTTCTTTACCATGGTTAGGTTAACTACCCTTCCATTTAAAGTTGGCACACTCTAAACCCATCTAGCGTGAATCGATCACGCTCTTAGGAACCCAAAACCTATTTGAGCTCCTAGGGTTTACTAGGTATTCCTTAGGGATGACCTCCCTAGATATCTTCCTAATGACCCTTCTAGGCTTGTTAGTCTTGGTCATTTTGGTTTTGCCATGGTTAACTCTAGGGGTGACTCCCCTTGTAACCTTCTTAGTGGCTTCCCTAGGTTTCCTTGAAACCCTAGCCACTAGGCACATACCTTGGTCAACTCTAGGGATGACTTCCCTATTGACCTTGGTCTTCCTAGACCTAGTTTGTGTTCCATAATCAAATGGAACACTATGATAAGCCACCTTAGGCTTAAGTTTGTGTCCCAAACCCTTCTTGCCCTTGTTTGACTTTTGTCTCTTAGGTCCTAGGTGTTCAATCTTGGTCCTAGACTCTTGACTTTGACCATTTGATGCTTTTATTTGGTTTTGCATAATCTTAAGGGTCTTTTCAAGTTTCTCAAGCCTTGACTTCAAGGCTTGATTTTCAACCTCTAATTGCCCAATTTTAGAATTTTGATTTAATCCTTGGGCATGGTTCTTCCTAGGCATATGTCTAGTCCATTTGGGGTTAAAACCTAGGTGCTCTTGTACCTTTCTAATTGTCTCTCTAGGTAGAATTGGTATAGAATTGTTTGACCTAGATTTGTCTTTAGATAAGATATTTTTAGGGACATTAGTCTCAAATTTCTCCTTATTTTCAAAATGAATATTCTTAGCTCCTAGGCAAAATTTCCTATTTCTAGCATGCTCTTTATGATAAATTGCAGGAGAATTAAAGTTCCTAGCATGCTTTTGCCTATTAACTAAAGAAGGAGCGTTATTGAATTTTTTTTTAGGGATTGCTTTAGAAGCTCCCCCTACATGTGATACTCCCTCTTGAGTCTTCTTGCTCCCCCTAGAGCATTGACTCCTATAGTGCCCCTTTTGATGACACTTGAAGAAAATGATGTGCTCCTTGCTCCTTTGACTTTGGGCACCGACATCTTTGACCTTTGGCGCCAGTGGACTTTTCTTGACCCTCTTTGGACACTTGCTCTTATAGTGCCCAGTTTTCCTACACTCAAAGCAAATTATATGAATTTTATTTTGAACCGAAATGCTTGAGTTACCTAGGGTGGTGGTTAGGGCCTCTTGAGCTTGTTCATCAATCCTCCCAGAAGTAGATGACTCTCCTTGCTCTTGCCCTTGCTCCGGAGTAGATGGTCTCTCCTCCTCAACCCTAGAAGTGGATGCTTCTTCCACTTCTTCCACCTCTTCTTCCACCGATCCGAAAGTTGATTCCTTCTCAACTTTCGAGTCCTCACTCGCTTGTGAGGATGATGATGATTCTTCCTCGGCTTCTTCCTCTTCTTGAGCCGATGAAGATTCTTCTTCTTCTACTTGTGCCAAGTGAGGCTTCTCATGGAACTTGGCCAATTTGTCTCAGAGCTCCTTAGCATCTTGAAATTCACCTAAACTAGACAAAATATCATTAGGTATCAAATCTTCTAGAAGCTTTGTTACCTTGGCTTCGGTTTTGAATTTTCGGCGTTGTTCTTGGGTCCACCTTTTTAACTTGAGGACATCTTCCTTCTTGTCCCCAGGAGGTTCAAAGCCTTCCATGATGATGAACCAATTCTCTATGTCCATCATAAAGAAATTTTCCATTCTAGCCCTCCACGCCGTAAAATCTTCTCGGTCGTATGGTGGTGGAGTGTTGATGTCCCATCCTAGCTTCTCTTGGAATTCCATTTTCCCTCTAGCGTCTTTTGCTCTTAGCAGTTAGTCCGTAGAAGAGCCCCAGGCTCTGATACCAATTATAGAGAAAATCTTGACCGCTAGAGAGAGGGTGAATAGCGTCGATTCGTTGCGTGATGGAATTCGATCGTGCGTTTATCTACAACACGTTAGTACGCAGTGGAACATACAGATAATAAAACAGACAAACACACAAGAACACAACAATATAACATGGTTCGGAACCAAATGGTTCCTACTCCACGGATCGAGCTTGAACAAGCTCTAGCGAAGCGACCACACACCACTAATCAATAATAACTCCTTCTCGACACAAGTCGGAGGTGGAGAAACCTCGTACAAATGATCTTACAACAGTAAGAAACAAATACAAGCACGATACAATACAAATACGAAAGAAAAGTAAAGAGAACTTTACAACACTTTGCTTTTGATTGCTTGAATGCTTGGTTGCTTGACTTGTACTTGGAGACCTTAATTTGCAACAACAAATCACCCCAAAAGCTCTTAAGAACCGGTGTTGATTTCCTCCTCCACGAGCTACATTTAAAGCTTCTGCCTGGGCTGGAAATCGCCGATCAGTCGACTAGTCAGGACCATCAATCGACTGATGACACTGTTGCTGTGAGACAACGGTGTAATCCATGCTGGAAAAATCCAATGGATAGGACATCGGTCGACTAATCATGTCCATCAATCGACTGATCAAGCTTTCACTCGACTGCTAACCCCAGCAGTCGAGTCATGACTCAATTCTGTGCTCGAGATTCCGAGCACCAGTGGACTGATCACAAGATCAGTCGATTGCTCGGCTAATCAGTCGACAACACACCTCTGGCAGTCGATTGCTAGGGCACTCCCCGTAGTCAAACCCTAGTTGACTCACACCAGTTGACTGTCATATGACATCAGTCGACTGGCACACCTCAAACATGAGGTTTTAACCCAAGTATGGTGCCCCCATAGTTGCTAGACCAGCCTTAGCCTAGACCTAAGCCTTCTAGCCACCTCCGTCAGCCTCGTGCCTCTCGAATCCCTCCAAGTCATTCATGACTTGTTCATCCATTGCACTAGCTTTCATGTGCTTTCATCGGCTATGTCATGGTAACGTTGTCTACACCGCCAAGGCACATTGGACTTATGCTACCAAGACTCTGCTTGGACTTTACGCCGCCAACCATTGGACTTATGCTGCCAAGACTCTCGCTTGGACTGTACGCCGCCAATATCAAACCCCTTGGACTTCTCAAATGCCAAGACTCAAGCTTGAACTTTCCCTTGCCAACCCATGTTGGACTTTCCATGCCAAGACCCATGCTTGGACTTTTCCTTGCCAAGGCCCATACTTGGATTTTACATGCCAAGTACTCAAGACTTGGACTTTCCATGACATGGTCAACTCCAGTCAACCATCAAAATCCCCCTCGAGTCAAACTCGAGTCCGTTCAAACATGACCCGGGTCAATTGTGCCAACAATCTCCTCAAAACATTATCAGACATCAATGTCAAACATCGATGTCAAACTTCCATGTCAAACATCAAAATATCACTCGAGTCAAACTCGAGTCTGGTCAATCGTGACCTGGGCTAATTGTACCAACACTTCTTTCAACCCTTGAGTAATGCTCCTACTACCATGCCAGGTTCTATGGCAGGAATCTCTCGCGCTGACTGAGTAAACCTTTGCACATACTGTCGAAGAGTCTTTTGCTCTCTCTGCTTAAGATTTAAAAGACTTAATGGTAGAGGAGGATATTTTTTAGAACTAGAAAAATTCCTCAAGAATAATGTAGAAAAAACCTTAAATGAAGCAATACTCTGAGGCTTTAAAGTATCAAACCATTATTGTGCAGATCCTACTAAAGTAGTAAGGAAAACTCGGCACTTAACTCCCTCAGTTTACCGATATAATAATGTCTCATTCTCAAATCTACCTAAATGATCCTTGGGGTATGAAGAACTAGTATATTCAGGAATATGAGGAATCCAAAAATGTTAAGGCACCTCTTCGTTTAAAATGCTATTTGTAAAGGGACTTTGCTCTTCCACCTTTAAGATACTCCTTTCAAGGGGATATTCCTTGTTAGATTGCTCCCCACAGAGGGGAGCTACATACTCTTTTTTTCCCTTTGAACATTTAGGGATGTAAGGAGAATCCTTTTTTGCTCAAGAGACTCTAATCCATCTTCTTCAGATTCCTCTCCAGAGGTACTATCCTCATTTACTCTTTGTGGTATAGTTCGTTGTGACATTTGATCCATCATAGCAGCTACTACTTGCATGAGGTCTTCTTTACACATGAACCCATGATGCCTTCTACTTTACCTCCCAGAGATGTACTAGATATAGACTTCTCCTTCTCTACCGTCTCCTTCATTGTCCTCCTAGTGTTCACCATCACAGCATTTCATTCAAGTTCCCATAGACAGTGCCAATTTGATGGTGCCCTCTTCTTCGACCCACTCAGATCCCCTTCTCTTCTCTTGAGGATTCCCACCGTCCACCTTGAATCCTTGAGCTAGAGGCTAGATATGTCACTCAAATAGAATGTTAGAGATGGGTCGGTGTTCCCAACATGACCCCTCCGACTCTAAAGTCAAAATCACAATTATAGAATAGTCAAATGAAGTAGAAAAAATGAGAAGAGATCTCAGTGTACCAAATAGAGAAGAAAGGACCATCCCCTTTTCATTCATCTCCTCCCCCTTTTATAGGAGATTTGCCCACCTTGCTCCCAAATGAATTTACTTTAATGCCCCTACTAGCCCGTTGAAGCATAATTGCTTTTCCCGCTCCTTTTTGAAATTATTTCTTTTGGTACAATCGGCCCAGATCACGATTGACCGGACTCGAGTTTGACTCAAGAGATGTTTTAATGTTTGACATGAAGGTTTGACATTGATGTTTGACATTGATGTCTGATAATATTTTTGGGAGATTGTTGGAGCAATCGACCCAGATCATGATTGACCGGACTCGAGTTTGACTCGAGGGAAATTTTGATGGTTGACTAGAGTTGACCATGTCATGGAAAGTCCAAGTCTTGAGGACTTGGCATGTAAAGTCCAAGCATGGGTCTTGGCAAGGAAAAGTCCAAGCATGGGTCTTGGCATGGAAAGTCCAATATGGCTTGGCAAGTAAAGTCCAAGGGTATAGTCTTGGCCACGTAAGCCCAATGGTGTAGTCTTGGTGGTGAATGTCTAAGTCATGAGTTCTTGGAATTTGAAAAGTCCAAGCGGTTTGATATTGGCGACGTAAAGTCCAAGGGTGAAGTCTTGGCAGCATAAGTCCAATGGTTGGTGGCGTAAAGTGTTGGTGCAATCGGCCCAGGTCACGATTGACCAGGACTCGAGTTTGACTCGAGTGATGTTTTGATGTTTCGACAAAAATATATGACAATGTAATTGTCAAGGTAAAGTCCAAGTCTTGAGTACTTGGCATGGAAAGTCCAAGTGGGACACTTGGCACATGAAAAGTCCAAGCATGGTCTTGGCATTTGAGAAGTCCAACATGGGTTGGCATGGAAAGTCCAACATGGGTTGGCTAGGAAAGTCCAAGCATGGTCTTGTCATGAGAAGTCCAACATGGGTTGGCAAGGGAAAGTCCAAGTTTGAGTCTTGGCATGAGAAGTCCAAGGGGTTTGATATTGGCAGCATAAAGTCCAAGCGGGAGTCTTGGCAGCATAAGACCAATGGTTGGCGGCGTAAAGTCCAAGCGGAGTCTTGGCGGCGTAAGTCCAATGTGCCTTAGCGGTGTAAACACCGTTAGCATGACATAGCCGACGGAAGCACCTGAAGGCTAGCGCGATGGATGAACAAGTCATGGATGACTTGGAGGGATCCGAGAGGCGTGAGGCTGATGGAGGTGGCTAGAAGGCTTAGGTCTAGACTAAGAGTGGTCTAGCAAGTATGGGGGAACCATACTTGGGTTTAAACCTCATGTTTGAGGTGTGCCAGTCGACTGGTTCCATGTGGCAGTCGACTGGACCGAGTCAACTAGGGTTTGACTGTGGGTTATGGCCTAGCAGATCGCGAGGTGGGCGGGCCGATCGATGGCTGAGCGATCGATCGTGTGATCACCGACCGGTGCTCTGTGATTTCGGCGCAATGTATCGGAGTCGAGACTCGACCGGTCGAGTGAAGGCTCCATCACCGACCGATGGTCATGATTAGTCGATCGATGAAGGTTCCGCTGGACTTATCCTGGATCTAGCCGTTGTCTCACGGCAACGGCATGGCATCGACTAATGGTCCCGATCACCGATCGACGAGTTTTTCCAAAGACAATATATGGAGCTCGTGATGGAGGAAAAAAAAATCGATTTCTTGGACGTCTTGAGGCGATTTGCTGTTGCAAATCAGGGTCTTCAACCACGATTCAAGCGATCAACAAGCAAGCAATCCAAAGGCATTTGTAAAGTTGTTTTCTTTACTAGTTTTGCATTGTGTTATTGTATATTGCTTGTATTTATATCTTATTGTTGTAAGATTACTTGTAAGGGGTTTCTCCACCTCTGACTTGTGTCAAGAAGGAGTATTTGTCATTAGTGAGTGCGTGTGCATCACTAGAGCTCGATCCGTGGAGTAGGAACCGTGCGGTTCTGAACCATGTTATATTGTTGTGTTGGCGTGTTGTGCATTTCGTTATCGTTATTACTTTTCTATTTCCGCTACGCTAACAAAATTATAGAAACAAACGCGAAAGAATTCCATTGACGCTATTCACCCCCCTCTAGCCATTACAAGATCCCTAACAAGTGGTATCAGAGCCTGGTGGCACTTCAACGGATTAACAACCGGGAGCAAGACGTTAGAGGGTGAAGATGGAATTTCAAGACAAGCTTGGATGGGATATCAACACTCCACCGCCATACGACCGAGAAGATTTTCCGGCGTGGAGAGCAAGAATGGAAACATTCTTGATGATGAACATAGAGGATTGGTTCATCCTCATTGAAGGCCTTGAACCCCCTAGGGATAAGAAGGGAAATGTCCTAAAATTGAAAAAGTGGACCCAAGAGCAACGCCAAAAGCTCAAGACCGAAGTTAAGGTAACGAAACTTTTGGAAGATTTAATCCCTAATGATGTTTTGTGCAAGCTAGGGGATTACATGTATGCCAAGGAGCTATGGAGAAAATTGGCAAGATTCCATGAGGAGAGTTCATCCTCAAGTGAAAGTGAGGAATCGGAAGTTGAGATGGAGTCAACTTCCGGATCGGAGAAAGAAGAAGTAGAAGAGATGGAAGAAGTATCTACTTCTAGGATTGAGGAGGAGAGACCATCCTCTACACCGAAGCAACCTCAAGAAGAGCCTTCAACATCCGATCAAGATGAGGAAGCTCAAAATTCAACTCCAGCACCTACCACCACCCTAGGTAATTCAAACACTTTATCTTCCAATAAAAATCATATTATGTGCTTTGAGTGTAGGGAATTTGGGCACTATAAGAGCAAGTGCCCAAAGAAGATTAGGAAAGCTCCACCGGCACCAAAGGCCAAGGATGCCGGTCCCTTAAGTCAAAAGAGCAAGGAGCATATTATATGCTTTAAGTGCAACTCAAAGGGACATTATCGGAGTCAATGTCCAAGGGGAAAGAAGAAAGGGCAAGAAGGAGCAACACAAGTAGGGGGAGCCTCCAAGGCAAACCCTAAGGTAAAATTTATTAATGCACCTTCAATTTCTAGGGATAAGAAGCATGCTAGGAATAATTTTAATAGTCTTTCTATTGTGCATGAAAAGCATGCTAGAAATAATAGATATATTTGCCTAGGAGCTAAGAGTGTTCACTTAGGAAATAAGAAGAAATTTGGGACTAATGTCCCTAAAAATATATTACCTAAGGAAAGCATTAAGAAAATAGGAGAACATCTAGGCTTTAATGCTAAGAAATCTAGACATATGCCTAGAAATAAAAATATCTCAAGAGAAAATGAAAAATCAAAAATTGAGATATTAGAAAAGGAAAATCAAGCCTTGAGATCAAGGCTTGAAAAACTTGAAAAGACCCTTAAGGTTATGCAAAATCAAATGCAAGGGTCAATTAGTCAAACTTCTAGGTCCAAAAGTCAAAGTCAACACCTAGGACCTAAGAGTCAAAAGTCAACCAAGGGCAAGCAAGGTTTGGGTCACAAACCTAAGCCTAAGGTGGCTTACCATAGTGTTCCATTTGATTATGGAACACAAACTAGGAAGACTAAGGTCAATAGGGAAGTCATCCCTAGAGTTGACCAAGGGTTGTGCCTAGTGGCTAAGGTTTCTAGGAAACCTAGGGTGGCCACTAAGAAGGTTGCAAGGGGAGTTACCCCTAGAGTCAACCTAGGTAAGACCCAAATGACCAAGGCTAATAAGCCTAGGAGGGTCATTAGGAAGGTATCTAGGGAGGTTATCCCTAAGGAATACCTAATTAACCCTAGGAGCTCAAATCGGTTTTGGGTTCCTAAGAGCGTGATTGATTCACGCTAGATGGGTTAGGGTGTGCCAACCTTAAATGGATGGGTAGTTAACTCAACCACGGCAAAGGTGGCACTTTAGGTTATTTTCAAGGTTATAGATACCTTGGAAATAGATTTGAATTATCATCCTAAAAGATTTTAGGGTGTGCCAATATTATTTGAGAAGCTTGATAAAATGGTCAAATTGCCACAATTTAGGTTTAGAGGTCGTAGTGTGCCATTTTAGGTTTTTGGCACACTTGGGAAAATTTAGGTTAATATGGCAAAATATACTTAATTATATCAAATGGCAATTAATATTAAAATTTAGGTATTACCATACCTATATATTTTATTTGTCATGCCTTGATTGCCATATGCCATGACATCATATTTTTTTTCATTTTTATATGTCATGATTATGCTTAGGTTTAAGGTTTTAAATGTCATGTGTTTTTAAATTTTATCATATGCCATGACATCATGATCATTGACCATGTTTTAATAATGCTATTATTTCTGCCATGATCATACATTCATGCATTAACTTGATTAAAATTGATTTAAGGACTATGGCATGACTTGAAGTCCCATTTATAAGGGAATCAAGTAGAGTTGCTTTAGAAGATGCATGAAACCCTAGTCTAGGGAGAACAAAACCCACATCTCACATCTAATTGACATGTATGTGTATTTATACACCATAGATACATGTGAGATGCTAGGATATGAGTTAAGTTCAAGGTGCATAGTTTTTGCATCTAGATGAACTAAAACTCATCTAATTCTACATGTGGATCATTGGGAAAGGTTGTGTACAAGTCATGTGCATAGAGCCCAAGGAATATGATCCAAAATAAGGTTTTGAAAATATTTTAAAATCATTTTGAAAAACCTTGGTGATGTCTATCTTTTGATAGCAATCACTATTGATGAAGTTGATACAAAATAGGGCCAAAACATTGAAAATTTCAATGGTTTTGAGTTTTGTATCAAATTCACTATTTTATGGGTAAAATAATTTTAAAATATTTTTCACCCATTGTATGTGTCATAAGTATTATACGTATGAACATTCAGGATTTTTCGATAAACGTATAATTATTTATGAATTTCCAAAACTCGATTCTAATAACTGAAATTCGAAAATTTCAATTATCGATCGCCTACTGAGTGTGGTCGGTGATGAATGTGTGATCATTGGTAGGTGTGAGTCATTGCCAAGGCTGATTTCGGGAAAACTAGGTTTGGTTAGCCCGTGTTCAGCCATGGTAAAGGTCCCTAATCACTCCTAACCCTAGGATATGCTTTGGGAAGCATTATAAAGGGTGAAAATCTATTGGATATGGATTAAGAGAGTTGTTTAGGGTTTGTATCAATTTTAAGGTGTTGGAAAGTTCTATATTGAATTTCTAACATTAATTTTGATGGTTTAGAGTTCTTATTGGCTTAGGGACTGCCCAAGGACATTGTTGGTGCAATGGTCAAGGGGGAGCAAGCCTTTAGGGGGAGGTATCCATCTTGGGATGATGGATGTGTTTTTCTCCTTGAAGAGGAGATGTTATTGGGAGAATATGACATCAATTGGGAAATTGATGGGACTTTTGAGAGACCCAATTTGGAAATTGGGAGAGTAAATGGGATTGTCTCTCTTAAGTGATATTGGACTTATCACTAGGAAGATGGTAGGCATCCTAAGTATCTTTGGACCAAGGGGGAGATTGTAAGATCTCATTGGGACATGAGACATTGACCCTCTTGGGGAGAAAACCTTTTTGATGTTAGTCAAAAAGGGGGAGAATGTTTGGGGGAGAACATTTGGAGAGTATTTACCAATTTGGGATAATTGGTAAGGGATTTGAGTTAGTGTTCTAACTCAATGTGTTGTTTGGTTTATGTCAAACATCAAAAAGGGGGAGATTGTTGGTGCAATCGGCCCAGGTCACGATTGACCAGGACTCGAGTTTGACTCGAGTGATGTTTTGATGTTTCGACAAAAACATATGACAATGTAATTGTCAAGGTAAAGTCCAAGTCTTGAGTACTTGGCATGGAAAGTCCAAGTGGGACACTTGGCACATGAAAAGTCCAAGCATGGTCTTGGCATTTGAGAAGTCCAACATGGGTTGGCATGGAAAGTCCAACATGGGTTGGCAAGGAAAGTCCAAGCATGGTCTTGGCATGAGAAGTCCAACATGGGTTGGCAAGGGAAAGTCCAAGTTTGAGTCTTGGCATAAGAAGTCCAAGGGGTTTGATATTGGCAGCGTAAAGTCCAAGCGGGAGTCTTGGCAGCATAAGACCAATGGTTGGCGGCGTAAAGTCCAAGCGGAGTCTTGGCGGCATAAGTCCAATGTGCCTTGGCGGTGTAGACACCGTTAGCATGACATGACATAACCAGAAGCACTGAAGGCTAGCGCGATGGATGAACAAGTCATGGATGACTTGGAGGATCCGGCGTGAGGTGATGGAGGTGGCTAGAAGGCTTAGGTCTAGGCTAAGGGTGGTCTAGTATTAGTAATATATGAGAGATGTCCTAAGGCAATCGCTTTATGTATGAACCATTTATATGATAAATGAAGATTCACTATTTGAGTATACATGTTTTATGTATTTGATTGGATCTTAAACTCATTTCTTCAATGTCCACGATACGATTCACATGAGAGAATTTGTGATTGGATCACAACTAGTGAGTATCTCTACATGTGTAATTGTGATGTATCGAATTATCCTAGTCGATGAATTGATGGATTTGGACACCATCAATTCGCCGAGACTAGCACGAGGTATACTCCTTGGTGTATCCAAGCTGATTCTCACCGGGTCGAGACATTGTGATGTCCGGAGTTAATCGTGGATGCTAGTTATGGTAACTAGTTCATTGGAGTGACCAGCCGTAAGACTTCATATGGTTCTCTGCATATATAGATATGTCAATGAAGTTCTTACTGTGGCTTAAGTGCGATATTCCTTTGACTTGCGGTATTCAAGTCATCTTGATCATAGAGACTTATGCTTTGACATCTTAAGCAAGCATCTCTAAGGAGATGTGGACCCGGGATGATTGGGTATAAGTCGAAGTGATCGAAGGTGTTTGAATAGCCTATAAAGGATTCACCACTCCTTACGAGGATATGTATACCCATGGCCTCTCGTCGGATTGTTACTAAAGTCTTTGGCCAAAGCATTACATGTTTAGAGTAAGGTACTCTTCGATACATGTGGAGTAACTAGAATCCGTAGGATGAGGAAATGATACTTGGGCTAGGTGTGACATAGTCAGCCTAGTGGGGACTGACACAATAGACCATGTCCTGAACCAAGTGGGTATAAGATGAGTGAAGGGAATGGGGCACGATTCATTCGAGCCATCAAGGGTTTCGTAAATAGTTCGATCAACCGCTGATCTTTCTGCTAATTGGGGATCATGATGTACTACTAGGTGCCACTCATGATCGTTCTATAATTAATGGTTAATTATAGACGGCCAACATAAACCGAGAACCTATTTGGTCACACGCACAACGAGCGTAATCCAAAGGATTTAAAACGAGCTTGAGAATGGGATTCTCAGACCGAGAGAAACTAGGTTTGGTTGGACCAAACATAAAGCGAGCATGAAATCGCTTCACCGCAATGGAAGCGTGGATGGGCCGTGGTCTTATGAAGACATAATGGATGAACCAAAATGGTTTGGTTCTAACTAATGGAGGAGAATAAACCAAAGGGTTTGGTTTATTTTAAACGAATGAACCAAAAGTTGGTTCGGTTCGTTTTAACTTAAAATAAACCATCATGGTTTGGTTTATTTTAACTTATCTTAATGGAGCGGGTTAACGAGCCTAATGGTTATGATCCAATAACCATTAAGAGAATTAGTTCTCTATAAAAGAGGGCTTAATGGATAATTAAGCCCTAATAATTGAAGAGCCCTAAACCTAGTTGCCGCCCACCCCATTGAAGGAGTTGGCGCCAACTCCATTGCCGCCGCCCATTGCTCCTCCAACCGCATCCGTAAGGTTGCTTCTTCCCTCGCCGCGCCGAGCTGCTGCCGGTTAGTTCTCCGTGATCTCCTTCAAGTTTGGCATCAAGGTGAGCTCTATCTCCCTTGGTTGGCCGGCGCTATCACCTTCCACCAAAGCTGTCCAGTTTTCTGACAGCTTGTTCTCCTTCGCCGAGCGCCGCTTGACGACGGTTAGAGCTCCGACAGCGGCTAACTTACTGGGGATTCGATCTCCGGTAATCCTCTGAGGTGGAGGACGAAGGATTCATCAATCGGTTGACGAATACCTCTCCGGAGAAGCGAGTTTTGAGGACTCGTTTTGGATCCGAATTTGGATTCGGATCGTGATCATCTCTCGATCACGTCGTCTTCAACACGAGGCTAGTAACCCGTACGAAGACGAAGCTCGTGGCTTAGCGAAGTCATTCCGAGGAACTCGGCGTGGATACGGATAGAGACGATTCTAGCGAGGATCGTTCCGGTTGATGCCGTTCCCGCTACACGTCATACGAAAGGTATAACGTAGGTAAATTTCCTTTTATTGCAAATTTAAATTTACGGTTATGTCTACACTTGTTGTAATATGCATGCGTGTGTTGTGTGTGTTGTAATAAATGTAGATTTATTATTTTTATTGCTTCCGCTGTGTTCATGTTTACGAAACATGATCGAACACACACACGCCGCGATGCCGGAAACCCAACACTAGCAAGTATGGGGGAACCATACTTGGGTTAAAACCTCATGTTTGAGGTGTGCCCGATCGTTCCATGTGATACGACCGACCGAGTCAACTAGGGTTTGATCGGGTTATAGCCTAGCTGATCGCCATTGGTGGGCGATTCGATGAGCCGAGCAAAATGACCGATCGCGGTGATCACCGACCGGTGCTCGAAATTTCGCCACGTATCGGAGTCGAGACTCGACCGGGTCGAGGACTCCATCACCGATCGATGGTCATGAATCACCGATCGATGAAGGTAGATCCGCTGGACTTATCCAACGTGGATCTAGCCGCTGTCTCACGACAACAGCGGCATCACCGATCGATGGTCCCGACACCGATCGATCGACTTTTTCCAAAGACAAAGTTGAAGCTATATACGGAGCTCGTGATGGAGGAAAAAATTGATTTCTTGACGTTTTGAGGCGATTATTTGTCGGTAAAATCAGGGTCTTCAATTACGATTCAAGCGATCAACAAGCAAGCAATCCAAAGGCATTTGTAAAGTTGTTTTCTTTACTAGTTTTGCATTGTGTTATTGTATATTGCTTGTATTTATATCTTATTGTTGTAAGATTACTTGTAAGGGGTTTCTCCACCTCCGACTTGTGTCGAGAAGGAGTATTTGTCATTAGTGAGTGCGTGTGCATCACTAGAGCTCGTAGAGCTCGATCCGTGGAGTAGGAACCGTGCGGTTTCGAACCACGTTATATCGTTGTGTTAGCGTGTTGTGCATTTCGTTATCGTTATTACTTTTCTATTTCCGCTGCGCTAACGAAATTGTAGAAACAAACGCGAAAGAATTCCATTGACGCTATTCACCCCCCCTCTAGCCATTACAAGATCTCTAACATAAAGTCCAAGCGAAGTCTTGGCAGCGTAAGTCCAATGTGCCTTAGCGGTGTAGACACTGTTAGCATGACATAGCCAATGGAAGCACCTGAAGGCTAGTGTATGGATGAATAAGTCATGGATGACTTAGAGGGATCTGATAGGCATGAGGCTGATGGAGGTGGCTAGAGGGCTTAGGTCTAGGCTAAGGGTGGTCTAGCAAGTATGGATGAACCATACTTGGGTTAAAACCTCATGTTTGAGGTGTGTCAGTCGACTAGTGTGAGTCAACTAGGGTTTGACTACGGGGAGTGCCCTAGCAGTCGACTGCCAGAGGTGGGCAATCGACTGTTAGACCTATCAGTCAACTAATCTTGTGATCAATCGACTGGTGCTCAGTATTTCGAGCACAGAATGGAGTCTGACTCGACTGTTGGGGTTAGCAATCGAGTGAAGGATCGATCAGTCGACTGATGGACATGATCAATCGATTGATGTCCTATCCGTTGGATTTTTCTAGCATGGATTGTACCATTGTCTCACAGCAATAGTGACATTAGTCGAGTAATATGCAAAATCCAGCCCGGGCAGCAGCTATAAAGGAAGCTTGTGGAGGAGGATTTTGCAACTGGTTCTTGAGGAGTTTTGGGGTGATTTGCTGCTGCAAATTAGGGTCTCCAAGTGCATTTCAAGCAACCACAAATCAAGCATCCAAAAGTGCAATTGTAAAGTGTTTTTCTTTACTTGTATTGTATTTCATTAGTGTAATTGCTTGTATTTGTTGTATTACTTAGTGTAATCATTTGTACGAGGTTTCTCCACCTTCGACTTGTGTCGAGAAGGAGTTTACTTAGTAGTGGTGTGTGATTTGCATCGCTAGGGCTCTTACGAGCCCAATCCGTGGAGTAGAAACCATTCGGTTCCGAACCACGTTATATCCTTGTATCTTGATCGTTTGTGTGTTTGTATTGTATATTTTCTATTTCCGCTGCATACTAATATATTTGTAGCAAGCACGATCGCGAACGAATTCCATCAAGCAACAAAATGCTATTCACCCTCCCCCCCTCTAGCGGTCACTGAATCCTCTACAATTGGTATCAGAGCCCGGGGCTCTTCTACGGACTAACACCCGGGAGCAAAAGACATTAGAGGGAAAGAAGATGGATTTTCAAGAAAAGCTAGGATGGGACATCAACACACCACCACCATACGATCAAGAAGATTTTCCGACATGGAGGGCTAGAATAGAGACATTCTTGATGATGGACATAAAAGATTGGTTCATCGTCATGGAAGGTTTTGAACCACCTAGGAACAAGAAGGGAGAGGTCTTGAAGTTGAAGAAGTGGACCCAAGAGCAACGTCTTAAGTTCAAGATCGAAGTTAAGGTAACAAAACTTTTAGAAGATTTGATACCTAATGATGTTTTGTCTAGGCTAGGAGATTACATGGATGCCAAGAAGCTATGGAGCAAGTTGGCAAGATTCCATGAGGAGCCCAAAGAACAAGAGTGCTCATCGGCTCAGTTGGAGGAGGAGACCATAGAAAAGAACACATCATCCTCATCACAAGAAAGTGATGATTCAAAAGTTGATGGAGAATCAGCATCTGGATCGAAATCGGTGGAAGAAGAGGAAGAAGTAGGAGAAGCCTCCACCTCTAGAATTGAGGTGGAGCAGATTAGAGCATCTACACCGGAGCAACCTCAAGAGGAACCATCAACCTCCGGTCGAGAAGATGAAAAAGCTCAAGAGGCTTCCACCCCGGACTTAGGTAACTCAAACATATGTGTTAATAATAAAATGCATATAATATGTTTTGAGTGTAGAGAAAATGGACACTACAAAAGTAAGTGTCCAAAAAGAGTAAAGAAGACTCCACCGGCACCTAAAAGTCAAGAGAAGTCAAATGAAGCCGGAGTCTCCACCAAGAAGAGCAAGGAGCACGTGGTGTGCTTCAAATGTCATCAAAAGGGACATTACCAGAGTCAATGTCAAAAATGGAAGAAAAAGACCCAAGAAGGAGTATCACATGTAGGGGGAGCTATGTGTTATCTCATGCATTTTGGTTGAGATGTATTTTCAAGAAGTTTCTTGTAGGACGAGGAGTCCTGGCAAGTGAAGTCTCGATCCCGGATAAGGAGTCTTGGCAAGTGAAGACCCGGATGAGGAGTCCTGGCATGAAGACCCGGATGAGGAGTCCTGACAAGTGAAGACCCGGACGAGGAGTCCTGGCATGAAGACCCGGATGAGGAGTCCTGACAAGTGAAGACCCGGACGAGGAGTCCTGGCATGAAGACCCGAACGAGGAGTCCTGGAAAGTGAAGACACGAACTGTTGGGGATTTGAGGCCGCTAGAGGGGGGGTGAATAGCGTTGACCCGGTACGAAGATGGAAATCGATCGCGTTCGTGTCTACAATTCGTGTTAGTACGCAGCGGAATAGAAATAATAACAATAATGAAATACAAACACAATAACACAAACACAACACACGCGATATAACGTGGTTCGGAACCGTAACGGTTCCTACTCCACGGATTGAGCTCTAAAGAGCTCTAGCGATGCCAATGCAATCACTAACCACAAATACTCCTTCTCGACACAAGTCGGAGGTGGAGAAACCTCTTACAAACTATTCTTACAACAATAAGAAATAGATACAAGCAATTACAACAATGAAATATAATGCAAGTAAAGAAAACTTTACAACACTTTGCTTTTGATTGCTTGAATGCTTGGTTGCTTGACTTGCACTTGGAGACCCTGATTTGCACCCACAAATCGCTCAAAAGCCCTCAAGAACCGATGCCAAAACCTTCCTCGAGCTCCTTTTATCCTTGCGCGACTGGTTTCCGCCATCACCGACCGCCATAAGTCCCGGCCGATCGATGCCACCGCTGTCGTGAGACAACGGGTCGATCCACGCTGGAAAAACTCCAACGGATCTCTTGGCAGTCGACTGCCAACATTGGCGCCGATCGCTAACGCCGTAGTCGACGCCTCGATCGGCCACGGAGCGCTCGTGCTCACGCGAAGATAATCGCGCCGATCACATCATGGCGCCGATCGCCATCACTCAATCGCTTCCGGCGAGCGGCCGACCGCCGAGCATTCCAGCCTCTAATCCCGGCAATAACTCGTCGACTCAATGAACCGCCATAATGCTACGACCGACAACCTCAAAATGAGGTTTCAACCCAAGTATGGTGCCCCATACTTGCTAGACCACCCTTAGCCTAGACCTAAGCCTTCTAGCCACCTCCATCGCCTCACGCCTCGGATCCCTCCAAGTCATCCATGACTTGTTCATCCATCAAGCGCTTAGCTTCCGTGTGCTTCCATCGGCTATGTCATGCTAACGGTGTCTACACCGCCAAGGCACATTGGACTTACATCGCCAAGACTCGCTTGGACTTTACGCCAATATCAATCCCCTTGGACTTCAAATGCCAAGACTCAAGCTTGGACTTTCCCTTGCCAACCCATGTTGGACTTTCCATGCCAAGACCCATGACTTGGACTTTCCATTTGCCAAGACCCATGCTTGGACTTCTCATGCCAAGTGCTCAAGACTTGGACTTTCCCAATTGCCAAGTGTCCCACTTGGACTTTCCATGCCAAGTACCCATGACTTGGACTTTACCTTGCCAAGACCCATGCTTGGACTTTCCTTAATCACATGGTCAACCCCGTCAACCATCAAGTCAATTATAACCTAGGTCGATTGTGTAAACAATCTCCCCAACATATTAACCGACATTAATGTCAAACATCAATGCCAAAACACTTTGTTCAAATCCCTTTGTCAAACATACTTTGTCAAACATCAAAACATCACTCGAGTCAAACTCGAGTCCTGGTCAATCGTGACCTGGGCCGATTGCACCAACAATCTCCCCCTTTTTGATGTTTGACAAAAACCAAACAAATCATTTGAGTTAGACCACTAACTCAAATCCCTTACCAATTATCCCAAATCGGTAAAAAACTCACCAAATGTTCTCTCCCAAACATTTCCAAAACATTCTCCCAAACATTCTCCCCCTTTTTGACAAATAGCAAAAAGGTTATCTCTCCAAGGAGGTCAATGTCTCATGTCCCAATGAGATCTTACAATCTCCCCCTTGTTCCAAAAATTACCTAGGATGCCTACTATCTTCCTAGTGATAAGTCCCATATCACTCAAGAGAGGCACTCCTATCTCACTCTCCCAATTTCCAAATTGGGTATCAAACACCCATCAATTTTCAATTGATAACATTCTCCCCCATAAAAAAAACATCCATCATCCCAAGATGGATATCTCCCCCTAAAGGCTTGCTCCCCCTTGACCATTGCACCAACAATGTCCTTGGAAAGCCCCTAAGCCAATAGGAACTCTAAACCATCAAAATTAAGGTTCTAAGTTCAACATAGAACTTTTACTCACCCTAAATTTGATACTTTGACCTAACACAACTCCTAATCCATATCCAATGGATTTTCACCCTTCATAATGCTTCTCAAAGCATATCCTAGGGTTAGGAGTGGTTAGGAACCTTTACCATAGCTGAACACGGGCTAAACAAACCTTGTTAACCCGAAATCAGACCTGGCAATGACTTCACGGCTTAATGATCGATCATTATCACCGATCGATCACCGAGTGGCGCGATCATTGAAAATTCTCAATTTCAGCTATCGATTCAATTTCAGAAATTCATAAATAATTATGCGTATATCGAAAAATCATGAAAATTCATACGTATAATACTTATGACCAAAACAATGGGTGAAAAATGTTTTAAAAATATTTTACCCATAAAATAGTGAAATTGATACAAAATCCAAAAGTGACTAAAAACTTTAAAGTTTAAGCTCACTTTGTATCAATCTCATCAATGGTGATTGCTATCAAAAGATAGACTTCACCAAGGTTTTTCAAAATGATTTTAAACCGTTTTCAAAACCTTATTTTGGATCATATTCCTTGGGCTCTATGTACATGACTTGTACACAAGCTTTCCCAATGATCCACCAATAAAATTAGATGAGTTTTAGTTCATCTAGATGCAAAAACTATGCACCTTGAACTTAACTCATATCCTAGCATCTCACATGTATCTAGGGTGTATAAATACACATACATGTCAATTGGATGTGAGATGTGGGTTTTGTTCTCCCTAAACTAGGGTTTCATGCATTTTTCTAAGGCAACTTTACTTGATTCCCTTATAAATGGGACTCCAAGTCATGCCATAGTCCTTAAATCAATTTTAATCAATTTAGATGCATGAAGATGATCATGGCATAATGATAGCAAGGTAAATCATGGCCAATGATCATGATGTCATGGCATATGATAAAATTTAAAAACACATGACATTTTAAAACTTAATCCTAAGCATGATCATGACATTTAGATGATAAAAGTAAACATGATGTCATGTCATGGCATATGGAAAACAAATCATGACATATAAAATATATAGGTATAATAATACCTAAATTTTAATATTAATTGCCATTTGTTGAGACTTGTTGAGATTTAAACATATTTTGCCATATTAACCTAATCTCCCTAGTGTGCCAAAAACCCAAAATGGCACACCAACCTCTAAACCTAAATTGTGCCAAAATGATCATTTTATCAAGCTTCATAATTACTATTGGCACATCCTAAACTCTTTTAGGATATTAATTCAAATCTATTTCCAAGGTAACCATAACCTTGTAAATAACCTAAAATGTCACCTTTATCATGGTTGAGTTAACTACCCATCCAATTAAGGTTGACACACCCTACACCCACTTAGCGTGAATCAATCACGCTCTTAGGAACCCAAAATCGATTTGAGCTCCTAGGGTTAATTAGGTATACCTTAGGGATATCCTCCCTAGATACCTTCCTAATGACCCTCCTAGGCTTATTAGCCTTGGTCATTTGGGTCTCACTTAGGTTGACTCTAGGGGTAACTCCCCTTCCAACCTTCTTAGTGGCCACCCTAGGTTTCCTAGAAACCCTAGCCACTAGGCATACCCTTTGGTCAACTCTAGGGATGACTTCCCTAGTGACCTTGGTCTTCCTAGACCTAGTTAGTGTTCCATAATCTAATGGGACACTATGATAAGCCACCTTAGGCTTAGGTTTGTGACCCAAACCTTGCTTGCCCTTGGTTGACTTTTGACTCTTAGGTCTTACTTGTTGACTTTGACTTTTGGACCTAGAAGTTTGACCATTAGACCCTTGAAATTGATTTTGTATGTTCCTAAGGGTCTTTTCTAATTTCTCAAGCCTTGACCTCAAGGCTTGGTTCTCTAATTCTAATTGCCCAATTTTAGAATTTTGATTTAAATTATGGGCATGGGACTTTCTAGGCATATGCCTAGTCCATTTGGGATTAAGACCTAGGTGCTCTTGCACCTTTCTAATGGTCTCCCTAGGTAGAGTTTTTCTAGAGTTATTTGACCTAGGTTTGTCCTTAGATAAGTTATTTTTAGGGACATTGGTCCCATGTTTCTCCCTATTACCTAAGTAGACATTCTTAGCTCCTAAGCAAAAATACTTGTTCCTATTAGCATGCTTTTCATAAATTGCAAGTGAATTGAAATCCCTAGCATGCTTTTGCTTATAAATTGAAGAAGGAGCAAAATTAGAAGTTACCCTAGAGTTTGCCTTAGCTCCCCCTACATATGATGCTCCATTTTGAGTCTTCTTGTCCCCTTCTTGCATTGACTCGGAAGTGTCGGTTGTTATGCACTTGAAGCCAATTACTGGGTCGTTGCTTCTTTGACTTTGGGCACCGACTTCCTTGACTTTTGGCACGGGTGGAGTCTTCTTAACCCGTTTAGGACACTTACTCTTGTAGTGTCCTTGCTCCTACACTCAAAGCATATAATATGTATTTTATTATTATTTGACATGCTTGAGTTACCTAGGGTGGTGGAGACCGGAATTGGACTTTGGGCTTCTTCATCTTGACCGGATGTCGAAGCTTCTTCTTGATGTTCCGGTATGGAGGTTCTTTCCTCCCCCTCAATCTTTGAGGTGGATGCTTCTTCCACCTCTACCTCCTCCTTGGAGATTGATGGCCTCTCAACCTCTAATTCTTCACACTCTTCTCTTGACCCGGATGTTGACTCTTCTTCAACTTCCGAATCCTCACTTGCTTGTGAGGAGGAGCTTACTTCTTCGGCCTCTTCCGATTGGATTGATGATGGATTTTCATGAAGCTTGGCCAAATCGCTCCATAGCTCCTTGGCATCCACATAGTCACCTAGACTACACAAGAATTCATTAGGAATTAAATCAAAAATGAATTTGATTACCTTCTTGTTTTTATCAAATTGTTGGAGTTGCTCCTCACTCCACTTCTTCTTCTTGAGAAACCCTCCCTTTGGTCCCTTAGGATATTCAAATCCTTCCATCAACGCGGACCACTCCTCAAAGTCTCTCATCATCAAAAAGTCTTCAATTCTTGCCTTCCAAGAATTGAAACCTTCTCGTCCATAGAATGAATACGGGACCGGCGTGTTGATGTCCCATCCAAGCTTGTCTTGGAATTCCATCTTTACCCTCTAGCGTATTGCTCCCGGTTGTTAATCCGTTGAAGAGCCACCAGGCTCTGATACCACTTGTTGGGGATTTGAGGCCGCTAGAGGGGGGGTGAATAGCGTTGACCCGGTACGAAGATGGAAATCGATCGCGTTCGTGTCTACAATTCGTGTTAGTACGCAGCGGAATAGAAATAATAACAATAATGAAATACAAACACAATAACACAAACACAACACACGCGATATAACGTGGTTCGGAACCGTAACGGTTCCTACTCCACGGATTGAGCTCTAAAGAGCTCTAGCGATGCCAATGCAATCACTAACCACAAATACTCCTTCTCGACACAAGTCGGAGGTGGAGAAACCTCTTACAAACTATTCTTACAACAATAAGAAATAGATACAAGCAATTACAACAATGAAATATAATGCAAGTAAAGAAAACTTTACAACACTTTGCTTTTGATTGCTTGAATGCTTGGTTGCTTGACTTGCACTTGGAGACCCTGATTTGCACCAACAAATCGCTCCAAAAGCCCTCAAGAACCGATGCCAAAAACCTTCCCGTCGAGCTCCTTTTATCCTTGCGCGCGACCTGGGTTTCCGCCCATCAGTCGACTGCCATAAGTCCCAGTTCGACTGATGCCACTGTTGTCGTGAGACAACGGGTCGATCCACGCTGGAAAAACTCCAACGGATCTCTTGGCGACGATCAACATTGCGCCGATCGCTAACGCCTCGTAGTCGACCGCCTAATCGGCCCTTGAGCGCTCGCGTTCGCGAAGACAATCGCACGATCGCATCCAGCGGTCGGCGATCGCCATCACCAATCGCGCCTGATCAGCTGAGTGGCGGTCGGCTGCGAGCATTCGGCTCTAATCCCGGCAAGAACTCAAGTCGACTCACACGGTCAATGAACCGGCCATAATGCCAGTCGACTGACAACCTCAAAAATGAGGTTTCAACCCAAGTATGGTGCCCCATACTTGCTAGACCACCCTTAGCCTAGACCTAAGCCTTCTAGCCACCTCCATCAGCCTCACGCCTCTCAGATCCCTCCAAGTCATCCATGACTTGTTCATCCATTGCGCGAGCTTCCAGGTGCTTCCATCGGCTATGTCATGCTAACGGTGTCTACACCGCCAAGGCACATTGGACTTACACTGCCAAGACTCCGCTTGGACTTTACGCCGCCAATATCAATCCCCTTGGACTTCTCAAATGCCAAGACTCAAGCTTGGACTTTCCCTTGCCAACCCATGTTGGACTTTCCATGCCAAGACCCATGACTTGGACTTTCCATTTGCCAAGACCCATGCTTGGACTTCTCATGCCAAGTGCTCAAGACTTGGACTTTCCCAATTGCCAAGTGTCCCACTTGGACTTTCCATGCCAAGTACCCATGACTTGGACTTTACCTTGCCAAGACCCATGCTTGGACTTTCCCTTAATCACATGGTCAACCCTGGTCAACCATCAAGTCAATTATAACCTAGGTCGATTGTGTAAACAATCTCCCCAACATATTAACCGACATTAATGTCAAACATCAATGCCAAAACACTTTGTTCAAATCCCTTTGTCAAACATACTTTGTCAAACATCAAAACATCACTCGAGTCAAACTCGAGTCCTGGTCAATCGTGACCTGGGCCGATTGCACCAACACGAACGAGGAGTCCTGGCATGAAGACTCAGACAAGGAGTCTTGGCACGAAGTCCCGGAAGCAATTCTTGGCACGGAAGACCTATGAACAGTGGTTCACAAGCATCAGGTGAAGGGTACAGGATATAACCTTTCTTAAGCATGGTTTCAACACTAGACAAGTTGAAACGGTCAAGAGTAAAGGCAGTGGTTGAGGCAGCACCTCGAATGTTTACTGTTGGAACGTCGGTGGCCGGCTAGAGGGGGGTGAATAGCCTTTCTCGTAGACGATGGTAGTTGTTCGTTGATTGCTCGTCTACAAACTCGATTAGCGCAGCGGAATATGCTAATATAAATAATTAAGACAAATGCAAAGAAAGAATAGAAAGCACAAACGTTAACACGTTGATGTAACGTGGTTCACGACCCTTGCCGCTAGTCCACGACCCGATTCATCCAAGGTGAATCACGCCTCAATCTTTCCACTATTCTCTCCTTTGCACCAAGCTAGGTGGAGGTAAACTTTTTTTACAAGATCACTCCCTCTTTACAATATGAATGAAGTAATAGCAAGAAAGAGGAGTTGAAACGTTTTAGGCACTTGGGGAGCAATTTGGCATGAAGCATTAGCCTCCCCAAGTGTCCAAAGGCCCCATTTTATAGAGAAGAACTCATTCTTCCCGTTGGGCGCCTGGCAGTCGACTGATGCACCGATAAGTCGACTGCTCCTATAACCGTTGCCTAATAACAGCTTCTTCCACATTGGATTTCATCCAACAGCTCCCACATCAGTCGACTGATCGTCCCATCAATCGACTGATGGAGCTATCAGTCAAGTGCCGGAAGTGAGCACTTGACTTATCAACATCATGTGCCCGAAACCCTTGCGACCAGTCGACTGATGCCATCATCAGTCGACTGGTGGTTTCGTCAGTCGACTACAAATCTTTGGCAGTCGACTGATGGGATAGAAAATGGACTCGAACACTAGTCGAGTCATAGTCGACTTGGAGCAGTAGACTGTCATGACATGGCAGTCCACTGATGTCGGGAAATCTCATCTGACACTTAGCCAAATGGCCAAGTTTCACCTATGATCTACCCCGTCTCGGGTTACAATCGCTTACTCTCATTCCCTTGGAGTCCCTCACCTTTGAAGTTTTCTTCGTCCGGTCACGTCCCTCGGATGCGCCAAGAGCACGGCTTTGCAGTGCCATCCTTCGCGTCTCGCCCTGAAGTCTACTTCGTCCGGCTTCACTCCAATGCTCCTCGTCTGGCGGTCCCTCGGATGCCCCAAGCGCACGACTTTCGCAAAGCTATCCTTCACCAACTCAAAGACCGAGTCATGAGAGGTGAAACTCGCCAATGCTACATATGCGAATTACTAAGTCCTGCAAGACTCCAACGCACACATCAAATCCAATATCAAACCTAACTTAAACCCTTTGCCACACACATCAAAACCATATCACATGGGTTGATTGCCCTAACAATCTCCCCCTTTTTGATGTGTGGTAATCCGTTTAAGTTAGGGAAAACAATAACATAAACATCATAAGGCAAGAAAGCATGTAAATAATATGAGTATGAAAACTCCCCCTTAAACATGCAACTCTCCCTTAAGACATGCTAAATTTTTCCTTTTAGCATGATTAACTTAAACCTATCAATTCTCCCCCTTTGACACTATCAAAAATATTATCCAAATGTTATACACCAAGGAATAAAAGTCTAAGGGTCGAAAAACTATCAAAACAGCCTGAAAATATTGAAATCAGACTGTGAACAGTGTCATCAGTCGACTGGCACGCTGGTTTGAGCAATTTCTGATTTTCGAACCGAAATTCAAAAATGCACCAGAAATTTTAGAAAATTCAAAAATTTTTGAAATTTTGAAAATACATTTCTTTTAAAGTCCTTTATCAATGAAAAATGAGATTTCATGAAAATTACTTATATTTTCAATGATTTTCCAAAAATCCAAAAGTTTCAAAAACAACTAGTATTTGATTAAGTTTGTATCAATTTTAACACCTAGTTTTGCTTTAGATTGTTTCAAAACATGAAAACACAGATTTTAAAATAAGAAATGGTTTTGAAAATATATAAAATATCCAACCATGATCTTTGGGCAATATGTCTATGAATTAAACATATACTTTCCCCATGATTGATCTATTATTGCTCTATTGATACACTTAATGACCCATCTAAATGCCATAAGCATTAGTGGACCATTTGTATCATCCTATCATCTCACCCATGCTATGTTTTCAATCAAGGTTAGCCTTATAGTGGGATGTGAGATGTTCCTAAAGGTATTTGTACTTAACCAAAATTTTATGCATTTCTACCCATGGTTAAGTATCATCTAAAAACCTAATCATGAACATGCATCAAGAATTATCAATCATGATCATAAATCATCAATCATTGCATATCATGATTATAAACTATAAAATTAAGCATGAAACATGATTCAATCATTTAATTTATGGGTTATGCATTATCATCACCCAACACTATTTCAAAAATTAAGTCCCACACCATCCTAAGTCAACCAAATAATGTGATATAAGTTAAGTCCACTATGGTTGACTATCCTAAGATTTTCTTAACCCTTAAGGATGGATTTAGGAACTCGATACAAGTTCTTTCCTATGGGGTTCACTAAATATTCTTTAGGGATCCATTTTCTAGCTATTATTTTGTTCTTGGCTTGACCCCTAGCAATTAGGCAATGATAGGCCTTTTCATTTTTGTTTCCCTTATATCCTAGGCCTTTCCTATTGAAGCGTGCCCTTTGGCTCCCTATGATCATGTTCAATGTGTTGGATCCTATTGTAAATTTTTCTAGGGTTTTAGTTAGGTGATCTACCTTTTCCCTTAAAGCCCTATTTTCCTCAATACATGCATCATTAACATCAAAAGGCATATAATGATCATGTGAGCATGCATCATCATCATTAATATTTAAACATGCTTTTTCTAGTTTATCTTCTAGAGCCTTAATTTGATCAAGCATGCACTTATTCCTTTTCTTAGCCCTAAACAAATCCCTAGTTAAGCTAGAAATCATGACAACTACTTCTTGAGTGGGAAGATGTTTTACCATAGTTATCATGTCTTCTTCTTCGGATGATGTGGATGATGAAGAGTCTCCCCCTTCACTTGAGCTCTCCTCACTTGAGCTTCTTTCTTCTTTTTCCGAGGAAGTGGTGTCCACATCTTCTATTGCCATTAAAGCTAGATTTGAGATAAAAGCATTTTCTTCCTCCGATGATGATGATGAAGGATCATCTCATGTCCTTGCTTTGAGTGCTTTTGCCTTCCCTTTCTCCTTGGCTTTCTTCTCTTATTCCTTCTTCTTGCTCCCTTTCTTCTTTTCTTCTTTCTTCCTCCTCTCTTCCTTGCCCTTGTTCAAGAGAGGACAGTCATCTCTTATATGTCCCTCTTCTTGGCAATTGTAGCATATGATCTTCCTCTTGTGCCTTCTCCTATCATAAGATTTGTTAAATTTTAAATTTCTTAAGGCACGCCTTACCTTCCTTACCATATAAGCATCTTCATTGCTATTCATAGAGGATGAGGAGGATGCTTCATCGGAGGAGGAAGGTGGTGTCTCCTTCTTCTTCTTCTTCACCTTTTCGGCTATCAAGGCTACTCCTCTTGATGGTTGAATTCTTGGCTCTTCTACTACTCCTTCAAGCCTTGTTTCATGGAGCTCCATGGTTGAGAAGAACTCCTTTAAGGTGCTAACTTCTAGGTTCTTTGAGATATAGAAGGAGTCTACCATTGAGCTCTATTTCGATGACCGGGGAAATGCGTCGATTGCTTTCATAATCATATCCCAGTTTAAAAGTTTTTCTCCTACACTCGTTAGCCCATTTAAAATTTCTTTAAAACGAAAGTGTAATGAGGTTACCTTTTCTCCCTTTTCAAGTTTAATATTAGTTAGTTGGGAGCAAAGGAAGTCTCTTCTTGCAAGCTTGGCCTCTGAGGTGCCTTCATGAAGCTCCACTAGCTTCTCCCACATCTCTTTGGCGCTAGCACATTCTCCTATTCGGTTGATCTCTTGTTGGGGGAGTACGTTGTATAAGTGATGCTTGGCTTTTGAATTCGCCAAGTACTCCTCTCTTTGCCTCTTTGTCCATCTTGTCTTCTCTATTTGCTCCCCATCTTCATCCCTAGGTATCCCGAAACCATTTTCCATTATCAAAAAAATTTCGAAGTCAGTTTTGAAAAATACCTCCATTCTCTTCTTCCACCAAGAGAATTCGCCTCCAAACTTTGGTGGATGGATGTTAGAGTCGACCATCGTTGTTATTATGCTTGTTACGGAGGTTAGTCCGGTGACAAGTGACATGGCTCTGATACCACTTGTTGGAACATCGGTGGCCGGCTAGAGGCGGGTGAATAGCCTTTCTCGTAGACGATGGTAGTCGTTTGTTGATTGCTCGTCTACAAACTCAATTAGCGCAGCGAAATATGATAATATAAACAATTATGACAAATGCAAAGAAAGAATAGAAAGCACAAATGCTAACACGTTGATGTAACGTGGTTCGCGGCCCTTGCTGCTAGTCCACGACCCGATTCGTCCAAGGTAAATCACTCCTCAATCTTTCCACTATTCTCTCCTTTGCACCAAGCTAGGTGGAGGTAACCTTTTCTTACAAGAACACTCCCTCTTTACAATATGAATTAAGTAATAGAAAGAAAGAGGAGTTGAAACATTTTAGGCACTTGGAGAGCAATTAGGCATGAAGCATTAGCCTCCTCAAGTGTCCAAAGGCCCCATTTTATAGAGAAGAAGTCATTCTTCCCGTTGGGCGCCTTACAGTCGACTTATGCCCCGATCAGTCGACTGCTCCTATAGCCATTTCCCAATAACGGCTTCTTTCATGTTGGATTTCATCCAACGGCTCCCACATCAGTCGACTGATCATCCCATCAGTCGACTGATGGAGCTGTCAGTCAAGTGTCGGAAGCGAGCACTCGACTGGTCAACATTCTATGCCCGAAACCCTTGCGACCAGTCGACTGATGCCATCATCAGTCGACTGGTGGTTTCGTCAGTCGACTGCTAATCCTTGGCAGTCAACTGATCAAACACAAAATGGACTCGAACACCAGTCGAGTCACAGTCGACTTGGAGCAATCGACTGCCATGACATGGCAGTCAACTGATGTCGGGAAATCCCATCCGACACTTAGCCAAATGGATAAGTTTCACCTATGATCTACCCCGTCCCAGGTTACAATCGCTGATTCTAATTCCCTTGGAGTCCCTCGCCTTTGAAGTTGTCTTCGTCCGGCCACGTCCCTCGGATGCGCCAAGCGCATGGCTTCGCAGTGTCATCCTTCGCGTCTCGCCCTAAAGTCTACTTCCTCCGGCTTCACTCCAATGCTCCTCATCCGACGGTCCCTTGGATGTCCCAAGCGCACGGCTTTCGCAAAGCTATCCTTCACCGACTCAAAAACCGAGTCATGAGAGGTGAAACTCACCAATGCTCCATGTGCGAATTACTAAGTCCTGCAAGACTCCAACGCACACATCAAATCCAATATCAAACCTAACTTAAACTCTTTTCCACACGCATTAAAACCATATCGCATGGGTTGATTGCCCTAACATTTACCCTATCAGTCGAGGCGTCGCCTTGACTGGCCTGCAAAGCGCTGAGAAGATCGTAGCAGTCGAGGCAGCACCTCAACTGGGGTTGTTTCTCAAGAACAGAAGCAAGCCGCAGTCGATTAGCATCTCAACTGGGGACTATGTGTTCAAAGGAACAACCTACAGCAATCGAGGCGGCACCTCGACTGGAGCTTTGGTTTAATTGAATAGACGCAAGCGCCTGTCGACTGCAAGCTCGACTGTTGCTCTCTTCGGTTGAAATAGAAGCCTACCAGTCGAGGCGATGGACCAGTGCCTTGACTGGACCAATGTTTCAACGGATAAATCAGTCTAATTATGGTGAAAAACTTATCGTTGGAACCATCATTAAATGCAAGTTAATGCGCCAGTCGAGGCGCTAGTCGAGATGACTCGACTGCATGGGCTGGAAAAGCCCTAATCATACTCGATTTAAAAGGTTTACACGACTATTTTTTAAAAGATAGTTGTGACTGCTTAATACAACCGGTGAAGCGATTACTTGAGAAAAAGTTCCTTGATTCTCCATATTCTTGATCATCCTTAAAAGGCAATCAACGATTCTGAAAAGAAGAAGTGCCCTAGCTCTCACTACAAGTTTGTAATTTGTTCTTCTTCTATTCCTACAGCTATAAGTTGTGTATAAACATCTGAAAAATTGTATTAAGAGGTTTCTCCACCTCCGGTGTATCACCGAGAAGGAGAAGTATTATAGTGGTGGTGTGCATCACTAGAGCTGACTAGGGCTCAACCATGGAGTAGGAATTTGGATTCCGAACCACGTAAATCCTTTATGTTGTATTTGTATTCGTATTTGTACTTGTATTCTTGTTTCCGCTGCATATTAACAACTATAGACGAGCACAACAAATCGAAGAGTCGAGTATCTCTATTCATCCCCCCCCCTTCTAGCGATGCCAACGGTCCTACAAAGTTAAGTACAAATAAGCAAAAGTATAGAAGAAAAGTTATACCGACACTTCTTTAAGGAGTGAAATTGGCTCGGAGTGTCGAAGATGGTGTGTTGTAGTATGACAAGGCTTTTTCAAATGAGGAACACTTGCGACAACACTTGGATGTAGTAGAGTTTTTGTTCTCAGAGTTGGTCCTCCATTTCTCATATAGGCACTTTCCAATTGACTGGAACACCCTCTAGTCGAATCC
The DNA here is from genome assembly GCA_025175895.1 of Wurfbainia villosa. Classification (NCBI taxonomy): domain Eukaryota; kingdom Viridiplantae; phylum Streptophyta; class Magnoliopsida; order Zingiberales; family Zingiberaceae; genus Wurfbainia; species Wurfbainia villosa. The sequence continues at coordinate 15,596,416 of CM046000.1, read as the reverse complement.
AAATTAGCCTGTTGATTTGGTATTTTGGCCTCTCCAGTTGACTGGACCTAGTCTAGTTGACTCCAAGTCGTCTGTCTCTCCTCCTCTACAGTTCAAGTAATTCCATATCTCAGTTAATGGACCTCCCCAGTTGACTGAATTTCTTGCCATTTTAATTGCCAGATCTTCAGTCGATCACCACCCTGTATTGCCAACTGGGTATCCAGTCAACTGGGCTATACCCAGTCGACTGGGTTTGAGTCGATTGGAAACATCATAGTTGATTGGAGACCTACAAAATGAGATTAGACAAAATACATAGTATGAAAAGGAATGACAATAGTAATACTGACCGATCTCGATTGCTTAGTCCCACAAGGACTATCCGTCGAATTGGTGCCTACCTTCTTTCCTATATAGGACTTGGCCTCACCTCTTCACTCGAGCCTTACCTATTAGTTGTCCTGTCAGGCTTACCATGCTTGACATCCAATCTAAACCACCAGGGCTTTATGCCAGCTATCCGGTCTTCCTGACCCAGCTACGCTTCATGCCAATTAAATGGTCTCCTTGTAGGACCGTTAGCGTCGCTAGAGGGGGGTGAATAGCAATTCGCTCGATTTCTTCACTTGGAATTTGTCATGCTTATCTATAATTGTTAGTACGTAGAGGACATATGAACACAAGTACAAATACAAAAACAAAGCACAACACACGGATTTTATGTGGTTTAGAACCCTAATTCCTACTCCACGGGTAAGCCCTAGCGAGCTCTAGTGATGCACACCACCACTATCAAACTTCTCCTTCTTGGTGACACACCGGAGGTGGAGGAACCTCTTACAAGTCTCTTATAACAATAAGAATGAGATACAACAAGCAACTACAACAATAACAAAAGCAAATGGAAGAACAAGTGAACACACTTTACAAATTAGGGCTTTTGAATCCTTACTTATCGGTTGCTTTTGGGATGACTTTGAAGGCCCTGAAATGCAATAGCACCTCGCCCCCATAAAAACATTGATCGAAGACCCCCTTAAGTATCCTCTTATAATGCTCCGTCGAAGCTTCTCGACCTGCAGCGGTCGCTTCACCAATCGAGGCGCCGCCTCAATTAGGACTCCAGTCGAGTCGCCTTACTTCTGAGAAGCTGCCCTCATACTTGTGCTGGGGAAAATCGAGGTGCTAGTCAAGTGATCTAGTCGAGGTGCCACCTCGACTGTTCACTAGTCGAGACATTGGTCGAGTGCACCTCGCTTCTGTGCCTCCATCCAGAACGACCAGTTGAGTGGTTTAGTCGAACCGCCACCTCGACTGGCCTCCAGTCGAGGCACTGGTTGAGTTCTTCCATAGCACTGTCCTGACTTTCCAAGTCCCACCACTCGACTCCACCTTACCAGTCGAGGTGCCGCCTCAATTACAGACCAGACGAGGCACTGGTCGAGGTCACCTTGCTTCTGTTTGCCAACAAACGAAGCCCAATCGACTGACCCAAACAGGAAATCGACTGTTATACCTCTACACTAAGGTTTAACACCCCAAGTATGATCCCCTCATACTCGATACTCACCCTAATGCTAGACCTAATCCTTCAACCCACTTCCATCAGCCTCACGCCTCCTGGATCCCTCGAGTTCACGACTCTTCATCCTTGCGCTAGGCTTCAAGTGTTTCCATCAGCCATCGTCATGCTCTAAGGTCTACCTTTGCCAAGAGGCCTCGCCTCCGGGACTTCCCCCTTTACCAAGCTTGATCTCCCTGATCAGTCGAATCTTCCCTAGCCAAGAGGTCATGCCACCGAGACTTCACTGCCAAGACTCCTCGTCCGAGACTTCACTGCCAAGACTCCTCGTCCGAGACTTCACTGCCAAGCACAATCTCCCAAACTTGGCGGGACTTCCCTCGCTAACTCCCCATTGGCCTTTCCAACACCAAGTGTCCAGTCTCCCTTGACCGACTTGGATTTTCTCTTGCCAAGTATTCATACTTGGACTTTCCCTTGCCAAGTCACTATACTTGGACTTCTCCACACAAAGTGTCCAGTCAACCTTGACCGACATGGATTTCTCCAATATATGACCTTGGATGTCCCATACCATCCACTAGTCATATGGTCAAACCATATTCTAAATCACTGTCGAACATAAAAACCCTGCTCGAGTCCCACTCGAGTCTGGTCAATTGTGACCCGGGTCGATTGCACCAACAATCTCCCCCTTTTTGATGTTTGACAATACCATTAAGTTAGGTTATCCCATAACCCAACTTGACTCTTCTTATGCCAAAGCATAACGAAGTGTTCCCAAATCAAAATTTTAAATTTTTGAAAATTTTGGGGTTTAGTGTATATTAGGGTTGACCCTAACTTAAGATCCTAACTTAACCCCTTCAATTTCTCCCCCTTCTTGACACACATCAAAAAGTCTACCAAGGTTTACGATATCTCATTTTCAATGAGATTATTCATTGTCCCCCTTAGTCAAAAATCATCTTGAATGCCTTCATTCTCCTTAGTGATCTATCACTAAATGAAAAGCAATCTTCCATTTTCTCCCCTTTTTCATAATCTATCATCCATCATACCTAAATGGACAAACTCTCACTAAAGGCTTACTCCCCCTTGACCATTGCACCAACAATGTCCTTGGAGAATTCCTAAGCCTATAGGAACCTTAAACAATAGAAAATAAGGATAAAAGTTCAAATTTAAACTTTCACAACCCTTAAAATTTTATTTTTATCCTAATTAACTCTCTAATTCATTTCCAATGAAAATATCACACTTTCAATGCTTATCTAAGCATATTAGAGGTGTAGAAGTAGTTATCTAGCCTAGGGTTATGATCAGATGGCTTAAACCAACATTGATAAGCCAAAACAGTGCTAATAGCCGACTGAGAAGGCTCTATGCCGAGTGGCAACATCTCCAGTCAAGGCAGCGCCTCGACTGGTTTCTGAAATTTCTGAAATCGAATTTTCAGACCAACTTCAGAAATGCATAAATAATTCTATAAAATTTGAAAAATCATGAAATTTCAACCACATATTACTTATGCCAAACACTATAGGGGAAAAATAGTTTTCTATGAAAATAACTTTTAAATTTAAAGAATGATACAAAGTTCAAAAGCATTGAAACTTTCAATATTTTTAGCCAACTTTGTTTCAATCTTCTCAATGGTGATTACTATCAAAGGATAAGCTTCACCAAGGTTTTCCAAAATGATTATAAAATGTTTTTAAAACCTTAATCTCAATCATGGTCTATGGGCTTAGTATACATGACTTGTATACTAGCTTTCCTCATGATTTATACTTATGATTGAGATGTGTTTGAGTTCATCTAGATGCAACATCTATACACCTTGAACTTAACTCATTTTTCTAACATCTCACATGTATATAGGTGTATCAATATACATCCAAGTCAAGTGTTCTTGTGAGATGTAGGTTTTCATTTTCTTAATCTACGATCTCATGCATTTTCCTAGGCAACTCTATTTGATTCCCTTATACATGGGACTTCAAATCATGTCATAGTCCTTAAATCAATTTTAATTAATCCTAAATGCATGAATAATGATTATGGCATTATATATAGCATGAATTAGCACATATCCAATAATCATGATATCATGACATATAAATAAAATCTAAACACTGACATGATGTAAAAATTAAACCAAAATATTATCATGACATTTTATATGATTAAATGAAATATGATGTCATGACATGACATATGACAAACAAATCATGGAAAATAGAATATAAAGGTACAAGAATACCTAAGTTTTAGCATTAATTGTCATTTGTTTGAATTAAGCCCATTTTGACATATTACTACTTACCTCCCAAGTGTGCCAAAAACCCAAAATGTCACACTATGACCTCTAAACCTGAATTGTGCCAATTTGATCAAATTTCCAAACTTCTCAAATTTAATTGGCATATCCTAAAATCTTTTAGGACATAATTCAACCTCATTTCCAAGGAATCCCAAAACCTTGAAAATGTCCTAAAGTGCCACTATTCCCATGGTTAGGTTTACTACCTATCTATTCAAGATTGGCACATCCTAAACCCATCTAATGTCAGGTTATCACGCTCCTAGAAATCCAATACCTATTGAGGCTCCTTGGGTTAACTAGGTACTCACTAGGAACATCTTCCCTTAGTACCTTTCTAATGACCCTCCTAGGCTTGGAAGTCTTAGTCATTTTGGTCTTGTCAAGGTTAACCCTAGGGAATGCTTCTCTTGTAACCTTGTTAGTGGCTTTCCTAGATTTCATTGAAACCTTAGCCACTAGACACTTACCATGGTCAACTCTAGGGTTGACTTCCCTTGTTACCTTGGTTTTCCTAGACCTAGTGCTAGTTCCATAATTAAGTGGAACATTGTGGTAGGTTTGTATGGTTTTCTTGGGCTTAGGCTTGTGACTCAACCCTTCCTTGCCCTTAACTAAATCTTTCCTACCAACACCTATGTTTCGTCCATTTGACCCTAAAATCATGTTTTCCATATTACTTAGGGTCTTCTCCATTTTCTCAAGCTTTGACCTCAAAGCTTGATTTTCCTTTTCTAATATCTCAATTTTTGAATTTCCATTGTTTCTTGAGATATTCTTTTTCCTAGGCATATGTCTAGTCATTTAGGGGTAATGCCTAAATTATTGTTTTCTACCTTCCTATCCTTAGGTAAGGTTGATATAGTATTGTCCTTAAATAAATTGACGTGCTTAGTGCCTAAACAATAAAATCTATTTCTAGCATGCTTTTCATGAAAAATAGCAAGTGCATTAAGTTATCATCATGCTTTCTAACATTAGATAAAGGAAGAGCTTTATTAAAATTTACCTTAGCTCCCCCTACATTTGAACTCTCTCCTTTGCCCTTCTAAGGGTGCCTCCCCCTAGGACATTGTCTCTAGTAGTGTCCCCTTTTGTTGCACTTGAAGCATACTATATGCTCCTTGTTCTTGTGAATCGGAACTCTAGCTTCCTTTGACTTTTCTTTGGCCCTTGGTGCCTGTTATGCCTTTTTTACTCTTTTTGGGCATTTACTCTTATAGTGCCCTACTTCCCGACACTCAAAGCATGTTATATGATTTTTATCTTTAACAATTGCATTTAAATTACCTTCTTGAATGATTGGAGAATTTTGGACTTCTTCTTCATTTCTCTTGGAGATAGAGGGCTCCTCCTCTTGCTCTTGTTCCAAGGTTGAAGATCTAAGCTACCCCTCAATTCTTGAAGTGGAGGCTTCTACAATTTCTTCTATCTTGGAAGTTGAACACCTATCATCTTCTAGATCTTCACTCTCTTGAGAGGATGAACATTCCAATTCTTTGGATTTATCCTCATCCTCTTGGATCATGGAAGTTTCGCCATTGAGCTTAGCAAGTTTGCTCCATAATTCTTTAGCATCTACGAACTTCCCTAATTTGCACAAAATATTATTAGGTATTAAATTAACTAAAATGTTCATTACCTTTTCATTTGCATCAAATCTTTGGACTTCTCCCTCAGTCCATTTACTCCTGTCGAGGGTTCTCCTCTTCTTGTTTGTTGGAGTCTTGAACCCTTCCGTTAGTGCAAACCACTCCTCTATGTTCATGTGGAAGAAGAATTCGGTCATCATCCTCAATTGCGCAAATCCTCCAAATCCATAGGGTGGTGGAAATCGAACATCACGCCCAAATCCATCTTCAAATTCCATCCCCTCTAGCTTTAGCTCCCTCGGCGATCAGTCCAATTGAAGACCTCTTGTAGATATCGGAGTGCCTTATTCTTCTTAGAGCTGACTGGGCTATAATACCACTTGTAGGATTGTTGCCGTCGCTAGAGAGGGGTGAATAGCAATTTGCTCAATTTCTTCACTTGGAATTCATCGTGCTTTTCTACAATTATTAGTACACAGTGAAAATATGAATACAAGTACAAATACAAAGCACAACATAAGCACAACACACGGATTTTACATGGTTCGGAACCCTAGTTCCTACTCCACGGGCGAACCCTATTGAGCTCTAGTAATGCACACCACCACTATCAAACTTCTCCTTCTCGGTGACACACCGGAGGTGGAGGAACCTCTTACAAGTCTATTATAACAATAAGAACGAGATACAACAAACAACTACAATAATAAAAAAAGCAAATGGAAGAACAAGTGAACCCACTTTACAAATTAGGGCATTTGAATCCTTACTTATTGGTTGCTTTCAGAATACTTTGTGTTGGATGTATACTGAAAAGTCTATTCTTTTTATGAACATCTTTATTTTTGAAATAAGAATCACATGATCATTGTTTGCATATTTATGGTTATGCATATTATCTGATACATTACATTGTAGATAACATGGTGTGTGGTGTCACATAGAAGATCATGTTATCAGTTCCTTGTAGAGTATAAGTAGAGGCTCACAACCGAGATGGTTTTGGACAAACCATTGGTATGGTTGTAGTGTAATTTGGTATTGGTTTGTCTTGACCATAGAATAACACTAGTACACTTTGTGTGTATTGAGCAAGACTGACTTAAATATGATTCAATTTATTGCTGACTACATAATTGAATCGGACCTCGGATATTATGGTGTACATGCTCTTAATTCTGATATAATAACGGGCACATGTACTTAGTATTTATTTCTTTGATTTACCAATGAGCGAGATTTATAGATTAAATCGATAGGCTCGGTAAGTTGGGAAATAATATTATTTACATGGTGTGTCGTTGATTATAGGAGGAAACTGTGTCCTATGTATTAGGATGATGATGTCCCCTTGAGGAGCTCATAAGGATCATCATGTAAACCCTGCAGGTGGACTTGGTCCGGCATGATGATGAGGTTGAGTGGTACTACTCATGGAGTTAGATGTTGATTAATTAATTGTCAGTAAATTAATTAATTGACAGAGATTCGATATCTTAAACACGGGGAGATATTTGTACAATTAATATACGGAGCCAATATTTATTTATGGGGGTTGGTGAGGTAGATCAATGATAATCCTCTAGTGGAATGGATCATCATTAATGGATCGGGTTTGTGTGGTTCGGATCCATTGGGTGGCCAAGATCCAACTCCTCCTTATGGTTCCTATTGTAGCCTAATATTAAAACCCTCATGAAGGCTAGATCCAACGGGCACGATTAAAAGGAAGCTTGAGTGAAATCTATAAATAAGGTTTCAAGGCTTGGGCATGAGATATCCTTTTGGAGATTAGGGTTTTTGGAGTGGGCGGCAAAGGAAGAGAGTTGTGGTTTAGGGTTTTGGAGTTGGCTTTGGAGGCTTGGGTGGTAACTTAGGTTTTGGCTTCTCCTTGTGGGTGGCGGCAACACAACCTAGGGTTTGGCCCTTGTTTTGGGCGGCGCCTCCCTCTCTCTCTCTATCTTGGCCGACGGCTCCTCCCTCTTTTTCTCTTCTTTGGCCGGCGGCAACAAGTGTTAGGGTTTCTTCCCTTTGAGCACTTGGCCGGCGCCCATATCCCTTCTTCCTCTCCTTGGTCGACGGCAACAACCAAGGTTGGTGGCTTGGTGGTCGGCTCTAGATAGGAGAAGAATTGTTTGGTTATCTTCCTTTGTTCGGAGCAAACAAGGAAAGAAAGATACGCGATCTAGGAGGCTTCAACTCTTGGAGGATCGTTGCTCACACTACGTCCAAGAGGAGGATAGGTCATACAATAGAAGACCAAGAGGTAAATGAGAGGTATAATTCTTGTTTTGATTTCCATTTGTTCCTTTGCAATTTGTTTATAATTGTATGTGGATAATTTATTTGGACCCCGAAGATAAACACAAAAACCGGCGATCCATACATCATCTATTCCGTGGCTAATCGAGGAAAAGAGTTAGGTTGCTTGAACAATAAGTTTGTTCAAGAGACCACTGGAATCGAATAGCACGATGATGGATCGGTTGCTTGGGTAATCCGTCTTCGTCAAGGATTAATTTTTTAATCCGGAGACGTAGATAGGATCACCATGCACGAGCGACCAAATTTAAAAGGGAAGCGAAGCTTCGACCTTCACTTTGAAGGCCCCGAAATGCAACAACACCTCACCTCAAATCGTCCCTTAAAAACTTTGCTTGAATACCCCCTCAAGTCTCCTCTTATAATGCTTCATCAAAGCTTCCCAACCTGAAATGGTCGCTTCGCCAGTTGAGGCACCACCTCGATTGGGACTCCAGTCGAGGTGTCAGTTGAGTCACCTTGCTTCTGAGCAGCTATCCTCATACTTGTGCTGGGACCAATTGAGGTTCCAGTCGAGTGATCCAGTTGAGGTGCCGCCTCGACTGGCCACTAGTCGAGATGCTGGTCGAGTGCGCCTCGCTTCTATACCTCCTTCTAGAATGACTAGTCAAGGCGCCAGTCGAGTGGTCTAGTCGAGGTGCCGCCTCAACTGGCCTCCAATCGAGGCACTTGTCGAGTGCTTCCATAGCACTGTCCTGACTTTCCAAGTCCCACCGCTCGACTCCACCTTACCAGTCGTGGTGCCACCTCGACTACAGACTAGTCGAGGTGTTGGTCGAGGTCACCTTTCTTTTGTTTGCCTACAAACGAAGCCCAGTCGAATGACCCGAACTGGCAGTCGACTGTTATACCTCTACACTGAGGTTTAACACCCTAAGTATGATCCCCTCATACTTGATACTCACCCTAAGCCTAGACCTAAGCCTTCAACCCACTTCTATTAGCCTCACGCCTCCCGGATCCCTCAAGTCTGTGACTCTTCATCCTTGCGCTAGCCTTCAAGTGTTTCCATCAGCCATCACCATGCTCTAGGGTCTACCTTTTCCAAGATGTCTCGCCTCCTGGACTTCTGTTGGGTTTCCCGGCACCGCGGCGAGTGTGTGTTCGAACATGTTTCGTAAACATGTGCACAGTGGAAGAATTAAAAAGCAATAAATCTAATTTATTACAACACACACATCACACGCATGCATAGTACAACATGTGTAGACATAATCGTAAATTTAAATTTTACAATAAAAGAAAATTACTCTAAGTATACCTGACATATCACGTGTAGTGGAAAAGGCATCAACCAGAGCGACTCTCGCTAGAATCGCCTCTCTCTGTATTCACACCGAGTATCGTCAGGATGGCTTCACAAAGCCACGAGCCTCGTATTTGTAGGAGTCACTAGCCTCGTGTTGAAGACGATGTGATCGAGAGAAGATCACAATCCGAATCAAAATTCAGATTTGAAAATGAGTCCCCAAAACTCGCTTCTCCGGAGAGGTATTCGTCAACCGGTTGACGAATCATTCGTCCTCCACCTATGAGGATTACCAGAGATCGAATCCCCGGCAAGGTAGCCACTGTCGGAGCTCCAAATGTCGTCCAAATGACGCTCCGACACGAAGGGAGGAAGCTGTCCAGAATTCAGGACAGATTGGTGGATGGGTTGCGCCAACCCAAAGAGGATGGTCGGCTGCTCCTTGGTCACCTAAGCAAAGGGAAGTTGCCGGAGGGTCGCCAGAGAATCGCCGGTAGGAGCTTGGACGCCGGCAGGAGCTTGGACGGCAGCCAAAAGCTGGGCGGTAACATGGTTGGGCAGCAAGCTTGTTTGGCGGCAGGAAGGAGAAGAGAGGGAGGGGGCGGCAAGACTAGGATTAGGTTTTCACAAAACCCTTAAGCCCTGTTTTTATAGAGAACACATTCTCCTAATGGTTATTGGTTCATAACCAAAAACCCATTAACCCGCTCCAATAACTTAAGTTAAAATAAACCGAACCGAGTTGGTCTATTTTAAGTTAAAACGAACCGAATCAACTTTAATTCATTCGTTTAAAACAAACTAAACCCCTATGGTTTATTCTTCACCATTGGATTAGAACCAAACTAATTTGGTTCATCTATCATATCTTCATAAGACACGGCCCATCCACGCTTCCATTGCGACTGAAATGATTTCATGCTCGATCCTTGTTTGGTCTAACCAAACCTAGTTTCTCTCAGTCTAAGAATCTCATTCTCAAGCTCGTTTTAAATCCTTCGGATTACGCTCGTTGTGTGTGTGACCAAATAGGATCTCAGTATATGTTGGCCGTCTATAATTAACCATTAATTATAGAACGATCATGAGTGACACCTAGTAGTACATCATGATCCCCAATTAACCGAAAGATCAACGATTGATCCAGAACTATTTCTGAAACCCTTCAGCAGCTACAATGAATCGTGCCCCGTTCCCTTCAAGCATCTTATACCCACTTGGTTCAGGACATGGTCTATAGTGTTAGCCCCCACTAAGTTGACTACGTCACACCTAGCCCAAGTATCATTTCCTCATCCTACGGATTCTAGTTACTGCACATGTATCCAAGAGTACCTTACTCTAAACATGTAATGCTTTGGCCAAAGACTTTAGTAACAATCCGACGAGAGGCCATGGGTATACATCTCCTCGCAAGGAGTGATGAATCCTTTATAGGCTATTCAAACACCTTCAATCACTTTAACTTATGCCCAATCATCCCGAGTCCACATCTCCTCAGAGATGCTTGCTTAAGATGTCAAAGCATAAGTCTTCATGACCAAGATGACTTGAATACCTCAAGTCATTGGAACATCGCACTTAAGCTACAGTAAGAACTTCATTGATGTATCCATATATGCAGAGAACCATATGAAGTCTTACAGCCGGTCACTCCAATGAACTAGTTACCATAACTAGCATCCACGATTAACTCTGAACATCACAATGTCTCCAGCTAGTGAGAATCTGCTGCTTGGATACACTAAGGAGTATACCTCGTGCAAGTCTCGACAAAATTGATGGTGTCCAAATCCATCAATTCATCGACTAGGGATAAATCTGATACATCATAATTACACATGTAGAGATACTCACTAGTTGTGATCCAATCAAAAATTCTCTCATGCTGTGAATCGTATCGTGGACATTCAGTAAATGAGTTTAAGATCTAATCAAATACATGAAAACATATATACTCAAATAGTGAATCTTCATTTATCATATAAATGGTTCAAACATAAGGCTATTGCCTTAGGACATCTCTCATATATTACTAACAAACTCCCACTTTGCCTAATGTCAATCTCTACGGTATCCAATACTATAAGCTCTAACATGACCCTCAAACGTACTTTGAGGTAATGCCTTAGTTAAAGGATCCGTTAAGTTCCTTTCAGTGGGAATCTTCTTGATTTGTATTTCCTTCCTACTTATGATCTCTCTGATCAAATGATAGCGGCTTAACACATGTTTGGATCGTTGATGAGACCTTGGCTCTTTCGTCTGTGCAATTTCTCCATTGTTGTCGTAGTAAATCGGTATTACTTCAACAATGGTTGGAACCACACAAAGTTCAAAAATGAACTTCTTGATCCAAACCGCTTTCTTTGCTGCTTCCGAAGTTGCAATGTATTCTGCCTCAGTGGTAGAATCCACTACAGTGTCTTGTTTGAAACTTTTTCAACTCACTGTGCCCCCATTCAAGGTGAACACGTACCCAGACTGAGACCTAGAAACATCCTTGTTTGTCTGGAAGCTGACATTCATATACCCGCGTATCACCATGTCCCCTTCTCCATATATTAGGAACACATCCTTAGTTCTTCTTAAGTACTTAAAGATCGTCTTAACAGCCGCCCAATGATCGATTATTCCTGGATCAGACTGGTATCTACTCGTGACACTCAGAGCATACGATACATCGGGCCTCATACATAACATAGCATACATAATAGATCCTATTGCGGATGCATAGAGAATCTTACTCATGCAAATCCTCTCGTCTTCTGTGCGTGGACACATAGACTTCGAAAAGTGTATCACATGCCTGATGGGTAGGAAACCTTTCTTGGATTCCGACATGTTAAACCTCTTTAGCACTCGGTCTATATATGTAGACTGCGAAAGACCAAGCAACCATTTCGATCTATCTCTATAGATCTTAATCCCGAGGATGTAGGTTGTTTCTCCCATGTCTTTCATGGAGAATATCTTGGATAACCAAATCTTAACTGACTGTAAGACAGAAATATCATTTCCTATAAGTAATATGTCATTGACATACAATACTAGGAATACGACTGCACTCTCACTAACCTTCTTGTACACACAAGGTTCATCCGGATTTTATGAGAAATCATACTTTTTGTTTGTCTCATCAAAACGGATATTCCAGCTCCTGGATGCTTGCTTCAGTCCATATATGGACCGTCGCAATTTGCATACCTTGGTTTTATCAACCGATGTGAAACCCTCAGGCTGTATCATATACACGTCCTCGAGTAGGTTTCCATTAAGGAAAGCTATTTTTACATCCATCTGTCATATCTCATAATCATAATGAGTCTCTATGGCCAGGAGCATCCGAATAGATTTAAGCATAGCTACAGCTGAATAGGTTTCGTCATAATCAACACCTTGCTTTTGACGATATTCTTTCACCACCAATCTAGCCTTATAGGTAATCATATTACCATCCATGTCGGTTTTCTTCTTGAAAATCCACTTGCACCCTATAGGCTTAATGGCTTCGAGTGGGTCAACCAAGTTCCAAACTTGATTTTCATACATGGAATCCATTTCCGACTTCATGGCATCAAACCACTTATCCCTTTCTGAACTTTTCAGAACTTCTTCATAATTGGTTGGCTCCTCATCATCAATGAGTAACATGTCATTCGATTCACTTATGAGAAATCCATATCTCTCAGGAATATTGCGTGTTCTACCATATCTACAAAGATGTGGTGTCTCAATAGGTCCAGCATATGGCTCATCACTATGAGTTATTGGTTGTGGTGCTTCACCAGGTGTCTCATCAATGTCTATTTGAGTCTCTCGAGCCTCCTCAAGCTCAACGACACTCCCACTATTTTCTTGCAAGAGAAACTCTTTCTCTAGAAACACAGCATGCCTTGAAACAAACACCTTTTGTTCCACATAATGATAGAATTGGTAACCCCTTATTTCCTTAGGGTATCCAATAAATAGACATTTATCAGACTTAGCATCGAATTTGTCTGATACAGTCCGCTTCACATAAGCAGGACAACCCCATATCTTCAAGTAAGATACATGAGGTTTCTTACTATTCCATATCTCATATGGAGTAGTTGAGACTACCTTGGTTGGCATTCTGTTTAACAAGTAAACAGTTGTCTGAAGTGTAGGAACGATGGTGGCCGGCTAGAGGGGGGTGAATAGCCCTCTTTTGTCGTACGAACGGAATTGATTGTCTACAAAGATAATTAGCGCAATGGAAATAAAACTAAACAAGCAATTAAACAAGAAACAAAATAGACAATGCTAACAAACAATATAACGTGGTTCACGGCCTCGCCGCTAATCCACAGTCCGATTCGTCTCCGGTGAATCACTCCACAACCAATCCACTATTGGTCTCTCCCTTTAGCCCAAGCAAGGTGGAGGTAAACCTTTACAACAATGAGATCACTCCTTTTACAATAGATATGAAAGAAGAATAGAAGGAGTTTGAGCTTTGTGGGGCACTTAGTAGGATGTTTGGAGCATAAGCATTACCCATCTACAAGCCCCCACCCTCTCTTTTTATAGAGAGGAAGAAATTCTTCCGGTTGGACACTATCAGTCGACTGATGCTTTCATCAGTCGACTAATGTCGACTCCAAAGGCTACTAACCAGGTCGGATTTGCGGGATCTGCGGCCGTTTCTCCAACAGTCGGATGATCAGTCGACTGATGATACCATCAGTCGACTGATGTCGACTTCCAGTCGAGTGACCCGTGAGCTCGACTAGCTTCTATAACCGTGCACAGTGCTATCAGTCAACTGCTTCCCTTAAGCAGTTGACTGATGTCGACTTGATTCATCAGCCACACCAGTCGATTGTCGATCGACTTGGAGCAGTCGACTGCCATGACATGGCAGTTGACTGGTGCCAGGTAAAACTCAAACCTTACATTCGTTTGAGCTTCCGGCGGTCAAGTAAACCTCAACCCTTGTGGTCGAGCCTCCGACACTCAGCCATTTGGCTAAGTTCACCTAATGAGCTATTTACAATTCACTCATTCTCTCATATCACTTAAAGTCCCTCGCTAAAGCTCTCTTCGTTCGCGGCCACGTCCCTCGGCAGCATCAAGCGCACGACTCTGCAATGCTCATTCACGTCTCTTGCCCTCGAAGTCTGCTTCCTTAGCTTCGCTTCAAGTCATCTCATCCGGCCCCCTGGCATCAAGATCGTCTGCACCGAGGTTGTGAGTGGTGACACTTGCCTAACCTCTATGTGCAAATTACTAAGTCCTGCAAGACTCCAACGCACATATCAAATCCAATCATCCTAACTTAAACCCTTTGCCACACACATCAAAATCATATCACATGGGTTGATTGCCCTAACAATCTTCCCATTTTTGATGTGTGGCAATCCGTTTAAGTTAGGTAAACAAATAACAATAAACATAAGCAAGGAAAGCATGTGAGTAAAAACATGAGTATAACAACTCCCCCTTAAACATGCAACTCCCCCTTAAGACATGCTAAACTTCCCTATTAGCATGATTAACTTAAACTTCCCTATTTCTCCCCCTTTGACACCATCAAAAACATTATCCAAATGTCATAATCCAAGGTATCAACTCTAAAGAGGAAAAAATACCAAAAACCAAACAAAACCTGATAAAATTAGGTTACTGTGCTCGTGCACAGTACATCAGTCGACTAGTTCAGACTACCAGTCGACTGGCACGCAAAATATAGGTTTTCTGATTTTTCGAACCAATTTCAAAAATGCACCAGAAATTCCAAAAAATTCGAAAAATCGTAAAATTTTGAAAACGCGTTTCTTTTAAAGTCCTTTATTAGTGAAAAATGAGTTTTCATTAAAATTACTTATATTTTCAATGATTTGCCAAAAATCCAAAAGCTTCAAAAACAACTAGTGTTTTGATCAAGTTTGTATCCATTTTAACACCTAGTTTTGCTTTAAATTATTTCAAAACATGAAAGCACAGATTCTAAAGTAAGAAATGGTTTTGAAAACATATGAAATATCCAACCATGATCTTTGGACAATATGTATATGAATTAAACATAAGTTTTCCTCATGATTGGTCTATTATTGCTATTTTGATACTTAAAAAGACCATCTAAATGTCATAGGCATTAGTGGACCATTTGTATCATCCTATTATCTCACCCCTACTATGTTTTCAATCAAAGTTATCCTTATGGTGAATGTGAGATGTTCCTAAAGATATTTATGTACTTAACCTTCAAATTCATGCAATTCTACCCATGGTTAAGTATCACTCTAACATACCACATGATCATAAAAACATATATGAATTAATTTTACATTATGATCATGAAACACATGTATTAATCAATTTGTAATCATGCATTAGCTACACAATCATGGTAATAAGTCAAGCATGATTTAAACTATATTGCCCATGATTATATATTAAATGTCAAGATCATAAATCATGATTGCAAACATATATAACAATTGCATTAACTATCATGATTTAAGCATTATTATCAATTTATGGCCACATTATCATCACCCAACACTATCTCAAAAATTAAGTCCCGCCATCCTAAGTCAACCAAATAGTATGATATAAGTCAAGTCACTATGGTTGACTAACCTAGGGTTTTCCTAACCCTTAAGGATGGATTTAGGAACCCAATACAAGTTCTTTCCTATGGGGTTCACTAAATATTCCTTAGGGATCCATTTTATAGCTATTGTCTTGTTCTTGGCTTGACCCCTAGTAATCAAACATTTATAGGCCTTTTCATTAGTTTTTCCCTTATATCCTAGGCCTTTCTTATTGAAGCTTGCCCTTTAGCTCCCTATAATCAAGTTAAGGGTATTGGAGCCAATTGTGAATTTTTTTAGGGCCTTGGTCAAATGGTCTACCTTTTCCCTTAGGACCCTATTTTCCTTAATGCATGCATCATTTACATCAAAAGGCATATAGTTATCATGTGAGCATGCATTATCAATACTAGAAACATTACCATTAACATTTAAACATGTTTGTTCTAATTTATTTTCTAGATCCTTAATTTGATCAAGCATGCATTTGTTCTTTTTCTTAGCCCTAAATAAATCCTTAGTAAGGCTAGAAATCATGGAAACTATTTTATTGGGTGAGAGATTCGTTACCATAGTCTCCATGATTTCTTCTTCGAATGAGGAGGATGATGAAGAGCCTCCCCCTTCACTAGAGCTCTCCTCACTTGTGCTTGATTTTTATTGCTCGGAAGATGAGGTGTCTAGATCATCAAATGCCATTAGAGCCAAATTTGTGACAAAAGAATTTTCTTCCTCTGATGATGATGATGAGGAAGGATCATCCCATGTCCTTGCCTTGAGTGCTTTGGCCTTCCCCTTTTCTTTGGCCTTCTTCTCTCCTTCCTTCTTCTTGCTCCCCTTCTTCTTTTCTTCTTTTCTCCTCCTTTCTTCTTTGCTTTTGTTTAAGAGGGGACAATCATCTCTTATATGTCCCTCTTGTTGGAAATTGTAGCATATGATTTTCCTCTTGTGCCTTCTCCTATCATAAGATTTATTAAATTTTAAATTTATTAAAGCATGCCTTACCTTCCTTACCATATAAGAATCTTCATTGCTATTCATGGAAGATGAAGAGGATACTTCATCGGAGGAGGAGGGAGTCTCTATCTTCTTCTTCTTCCCCTTGTTGGCTACTAAGGCCACTCCTCTTGATGGCTTGATTCTTGGTTCTTCAATTACTCCCTCAAGCCTTGTTTCGTGGAGCTCCATGGTTGAGAAGAACTCCTCCAAGGTGCTAACTTCTAAATTCTTCGACATGTAGAAGGAGTCCACCATTGAGCTCCATTTTGATGACTGGGGAAAAGCATCGATTGCTTTCATAAGCATATCCCAGTTCGAAAGTTTTTCTCCTACACTTGTTAGCCCAATTAAAATTTCGTTAAACCTAGAATGTAATGAGGTTACCTTTTCTCCCTTTTCAAGTTTAATATTTGATAGTTGGGAGCGGAGGAGGTCTCTCCTTGCAAGCTTGGCCTCCGAGGTACCTTCATGAAGCTCTACTAGCTTCTCCCACATCTCTTTAGCACTTGCACACTCTCCGGTTGATCTCTTGTTGGAGGAGTGCATTGTACAAGTGATGCTTGGCCTTCGAATTTGCCAAGTACTCCTCTCTTTGTCTCTTGGTCCATCTTGTCTTCTCTATTTGCTCCTTATCTTCATTCCTAGGTATCTTGAAACCGTTTTCCATTATTAATAGAATTTCAAAGTCAGTTTCAAAGAATACCTCCATTCTCGTCTTCCACTAAGAGAATTCTCTTTCAAATTTCGGTGGGTGAATGTTGGAGCCGGCTATCCTTGATTGTGCTTGTTGCGGTGGTTAGTCCTTGACAAGCTTCCTTGGCTCTGATACCACTTGTAGGAACGATGGTGACCGGCTAGAGGGGGGTGAATAGCCCTCTTTCGTCGTATGAACGAAATTGCTTGTCTACAAAGATAATTAGCGCAACGGAAACAAAACTAAACAATAAATTAAAAAAGAAACAAAATAGACAATGCTAACAAATAATATAACGTGGTTCATGGCCTCACCGCTAATCCACGGTTCGATTCGTCTCCGGTGAATCACTCCACAACCAATCCACTATTGGTCTCTCCCTTTAGCTCAAGCAAGGTGGAGGTAAACCTTTACAACAATGAGATCACTCCTTCTTTTACAATAGATATAAAAGAATACTAGAAGAAGGAGTTTGAGCTTTGTGGGGCACTTAGTAGGATGTTTGGAGCATAAGCATTACCCATCTACAAGCCCCCACCCTCTCTTTTTATAGAGAGGAAGCAATTCTTCCCGATGGACACTATCAGTCGACTGATGCTTTCATAAGTCGACTGATGTCGACTCCAACGGCTACTAACCAAGCCTGATTCGTGGGATCCGCAGCCGTTTCTCCAATAGTCGGATGATCAGTTGACTGATGAAACCATCAGTCGACTGATGTCGACTTCCAGTCGAGTGACCCACAAGCTCGACTAGCTTCTGTGCCCGTGCACAGTGCTATCAGTCGACTACTTCCCTTAAGCAGTCAACTGATGTCGACTTGATTCATCTGCCACACCAGTCGATTATCGATCGACTTGGAGCAGTCGACTGCCATGACATGGCAGTCGACTGGTGCCAGGTAAAACTCAAACCTTACATCCGTTTGAGCTTCCAACGGTCGGGTAAACCTCAACCCTTGTGGTCGAGCCTCTGACACTTAGCCATTCAGCCAAGTTCACCTAATGAGCTACTTACAATTCACTCATTCTCTCATCTCACCTGAAGTCCCTCGTTGAAGCTCTCTTCGTTCGCGGCCACGTCCCTCGGCAGCATCAAGCGCACAGCTCTGCAATGCTCTTTCGCATCTCTTGCCCTCGAAGTCTGCTTCCTTGGCTTCGCTTCAAGTCATCTCGTTTGGTGGTCCCTCAACAGCATCAAGCGCACAGCTCTGCAATGCTCCTTCGCCGACTCAAGCACGAGGTTTTGAGTGGTGACACTTGCCTAAGCTCCATGTGCGAATTACTAAGTCCTACAAGACTCCAACGCACATATCAAATCTAATCATCCTAACTTAAACTCTTTTCCACACACATCAAAACCATATCACATGGGTTGATTGCCCTAACATGAAGTGCATAGCCCCAAAAGGACTTGGGAAGATTTGCATAATTCATCATTGACCTGACCATGTCCAACAAGGTCCAGTTACGCCTCTCAGATACACCATTATACTGCGGTGTATATGGCGGAGTCCATTGAGACAATATACCATTGTCTCTTAGATAATCTAGAAACTCTTGACTTAAGTATTCATCACTTTGATCCGATCAAAGTATTTTAATACTCTTGTCATGTTGTTTCTCTACCTCATTTCTAAATTCTTTGAACATTTCAAAGGCTTCAGACTTATGTTTCATCAAGAACACATACCCAAACCGTGAGTGATCATCGGTGAAGGTAATGAAGTAGCTATAGCTTCCTAAAGCTTGAGTTGACATAGGTCCACATACATCAGTATGTATTAGACCTAGCAACTCTTCCACCCGTTCGCCTTTTCCAGCAAAAGGTAACTTAGTCATCTTGCCTTTTAAGCATGATTCGCATGTATCGTATGAATCCAATTCAAACGATTCCAGAATTCCACATCGGTGTAATTCGGACATGCATTTCTTGCTTGCTTGGCCAAGACGACAATGCCACATATAGGAGTCTAATTGATTATCCTTTCGAGCATGCTTGTTGGTCGCTTCGATATTGAAAATGTCACTGGATACGTCCAACGTATAAATATCATTGCTCAAAGTTCCTGTCCCATAAAGTACGTCATTCAATATTATATAACAATAATTGTTACTAAATGTCAAATGGTAACCATTTCTATTTAAGCAGGAAATAGAAACAATGTTCTTTATTAGAGAAGGAACATAATAGCAATTGTTCAGTTCTAAGACTAGTCTACTAGGGAGCTTCAGCAAATAAGTTCCGATGGCAACCACAGCAACCTTTGCTCCATTGCCAACTCGTAAATTTGACTCCCCTCTAACAAGTCTTCTTCTATTCCTTAGCTCTTGTATGTCATTACATATATGTGAGTCACACCCAATATGCAATACTTAAGTGTCTAAGGAAATAGAATGACAATCAATAACGAAGATACCTGAAGAGGATGGGGCATCGGATGCCTTCTTCTTCTTCACGAACTCAAGATAAATCTTGCAGTTTCTTCGCCAGTGGCCTTCCTTATCACAATGATGGTAAGTCCCCTTTTGTGCTAGTTCTGCCTTCTTAGCCTTTTTGTTCTTTCATTTCTTCTGTTCCTTTGACTTCCTCTTAGAACTTTTCTTTGAGGAATCAACTAACAGAACTGCCTTCTCCTCATGCTTCACAGAAGGCTCCATAGTCTTCAGCATATTGAGGAGCTCAGGAATAGTGGATTCTAGTTTGTTCATCCGATAGTTCATCACAAATTGTGAGAAACTCTTGGGCAAACAATGCAGAATTAAGTCAATACTTAATTCATGATCCATCACAAACCCGAGGGTGGCTAGCCGCTCGATGTACCTATTCATCTTTAACACAAACTGCACTACAGATGAACCTTCTTGCATCTTAAAGGTGAAGAGTGTTGGTGCAGGGGTACTAGATAATCGAACCTGTGTTTTGATTATGGCAAAGACACAAAGTTAAGTTTACATCGTTATCTCACGAGCTAAATTGAGTGTGCAGAAAAGTACTAAAGCTAGAGCTGAAGGCTAGCGATGTCACACCCGCCCTTTCCAGGGGTTCGGAGGGTAGCGCGACGCGATCGTACATATATGCATTACAGCGGAAGACTACATATACTTCTTACAGCGGAATACTTTAGACTTCTTTTTTTTCTTCTTTCTTTTAAACATAAACATGCATCATCATTTCATAAGTATTTCTTTTTAAACATAGAGCATGCATCATCATTTCATAAGTACTTAGTTCAAGTTCATAAAAATCATCTTAAGGGAAAACATGCATAAGTATAAGACACATAAACAGATCTCCTCCACCATGCCACTACCACACACACTTTGCCCCTCCTGCTGCTCCCTTTAGTTTAGCCACCCTTTAACCTTATCTGCAGTACAAGGGAACATAAACTATAAGCACATAGGCTTAGTAAGATCCTGTCCTACTCACAAAAATCATACATCAAGCATTAAGCATAGAGTAGTGACATGATCATATAACACATACGACCATAACATTCATATAAACATACAAGGACATATAAGCATGGCATTCATGTAAACATACAAGAACATATAAGCATAGCGCGCATATAAACATACAAGAACATAAAAGCATAGCATTCATATAAACATACAAGAACATAAGCAAGCATAACATGTAGACATACAAGAACATAAGCAAGCATAACATGTAAACATACAAGAACATAAGCAAGCATAACATGTAGACATACAAGAACATAAGCAAGCATAACATGTAAACATACAAGAACATAAGCAAGCGTAACATGTAAACATACAAGAACATAAGCAAGCATAACATGCATATAACATCATAATGATCCAGACATGAAATAAGGATATATGCAGGATGCTCTTTGAAAACATATATTATAGGTATTTAACATAATCTCAACATATTGGGCCCGGCATTGTACCACATCATCATCATCATAGCGTGCATCCCTAATAGACCCGAGGTAGCTAATCCCGAACCCACTAGAGTACTAGGCCCGTACTAAGTCCGTCGGCCTAGGGGAAGCATAACAGAAGCCCATCCTAAGCCCGTACTATGCATCGCACTTAGGGTATCACGGGAGCCCATCCCGTCAGTCCGTGATTACGACCCTTGGCCCTTGTTAGGGTCCTGGTACAAGCCATGCAGAAAGTAAAATACATATCATGCTTCTTATCATAACATATCATATTTCTTTTCATAAACATATCATGTTCCTTATCATGGCATATTGATAACGATATTTGTCGTGGTACCATTTCAAATTAATTACCGAACCCCTTAACTACACTAACATAGCATACTAAATGGCCCGGATCGTTTTCCAACAAGTGTAATCGACAGAATAGTAAACTTAGGATAACTAATTATTGCTTTTGGTTTTCTAATGAAGATGGGGGTTTGGGATTTGAGATCTAACCTACAATTGCAAGGTAATTAAAATCCTAAACTAATATGCAATAACTAAAACAAACAAAGCAGGAATTAAAGCAATTAAAACTGGAAAAGGAAATAATCTAATCAACCCAAGATATGCTCGGTGAATGACCAAGGTCCTTCGGCTAAGTCCAGCGAAGCTCAATCGAGACTCCGCAAGTGACAGTGGATGTGGGATGGTGCAAACTCCTGAATCCAGTAGTTTGATGGACACTCTGAACTCTCGCGGATCCGGTTGAGCTCGAAGAAGTGTCGTCGGAGCGGAACTTCTCCTCGAATCCGAAAGAGAAGGTGGATGAGTTATGAGATGGAGGACGTTGCCGAAATCACTCGATGAGGCGGTTCTCCTCGAATCCGAAGGAGAAAAGTGGGTGGAGGCAAGGTGGACGCGGCTGCTAAGGCTCAAGGGAAGAAAAGATTTAACTAACAACCTAATGAAAACATGATTAAAAGAAAGAAATTAAAGTAAAGCATGAAATTAAATCTAATCTAACTAACTACGACCTAATTACTCTAAGAGGCATTTAATCAAACACTACATGTGCATGGAACAAATTAAACTAAACGTGTGCAATTCAAAACGTGGAAGATTGAAATTATTTCAAACATCACAATCTGAAATGAACAACAATCAAAACACATCAAAATGAAGGAATTGCTGGAAATTGTCGGCATAAACTGCTACTGGATAAAGGTGGAAAGAGCTACCGGTGGTGGATGGCCTGAGTGGATGTAGCGGCTGGAATGAGATGAAACCGGAGGTGTGGAGGCTGGAATGGGCGGAGTAGAAGCTAGGATCCTAGCTCCCGTCCGTGGATGAAGGAGAAGTGGCCACCGGTGGCGTCGAGCTTGCGTGCGGGAAGAAGATGGACTGCCGGTGGTGGAGTGGCACCGGTCTCTTCTGGAGCTAGGAATGGGCGGAGGATCTGATGGCTGCGACAGATCTCGATCGGTGGAGATGTGGAAGAGGGGCTGCTGATGGCGGAGGAGACCACCGATCACCGGTGAAGAAGGGGATTCCCTTCCTCTCCGGCGACCGGTGAGGAAGGCAAGACAGCCGGTACTGTAGTGTGATCGCCAAGAGAGGAAGGCCCGTCATTGCTGGTGGAGAAGTGTTGGTTTTATTAAATGCATTTTGGTACCCGTCCGATCAAAGCGACCTTGATCTCCATCCGTCCATTATAGCTAGGTTAATTACTCTGATTAATCCACTAATGGGTTGTGCATCCAACGGCTGAAATTACTCCAACTCTGGATGGACGGATCTGATCCATCTGGATAGATAATCACGATCGGCTGAATCTGGATGAAGGGCTCAGATGTCTAGATCAAAATGTACGGACCGGATCTCTCCAGATCTAGGTAGATAGCTCAGAATCAAGCTGCTTTCATCAAACGGTCCATATCATTCAAATCTGATCTCTTGATTAAATTGCCCTCAATCATGATGAAAGGTTCAGATTGATCCAGCTTAAAATGTCCTTCTAGCCCTAGATGAAGTCATATTTGATCTAACTCGAGTCTAATCCATTGGTTCATCTCGATCTCCTACAAATAAAGACAAAATTTGCATATAAGTTCAGAATTTAGGAGAATTTACAATAAGGTCCAAAAATATATCCAACTCATAAAATATACAAATAATCGATAATTAATCACTCGAGAAAATAAAAATAATGATATTAAGGACCAAAATAATCCGACAAAATGACAGTTATCAATTCTCCCACACTTATTCTTGCACGTCCCGAGCAAGTCAATAAAACTAAAAACAACTGAAAGTATATTTCCCTAGCAATTCCCAAGCATACATAGAAAATCGTGAAAGAAAGTTACCTAGGATTGTCAATTCTCAGAAACTCAAGCAATCATGGACTTAAATCTTGCATAGGTTAACAAACATGGTAACTTCAATCCATTATGAATAGACTAAGAATGATTAAGCCTCACAAGGTAAGTGGTGGTTTCTCTCGCTCTCATAAGCATGTAATAGTGGAGTTTACTCAAGCTACTCATGGTTTATGAACTACCATATGCTTGCTTTTCTTCTACCTTCACCACTATATACACATAAGAATGCACAATCACTGAAGGTTTATTAGGAATGTAAGGGAAAAATGAATGCAAGGAAAATGACAATATGTGTGAAAGGAAAGAAAGGTAAAACATGAAATAGCTACAGAAATGCAAGGAGATATGGAAATACTTGAATGCTACATAGATGGGTACAAGAAAACAGTGCCCCAAAAGTTTTCATCCAAGCTAGCATTTTACCATCCACTAAACATGTAAACAACCCCTATCACATTTACAATACAAGTCCAAATATGATATCAAATAACTCTCTCAATAGTTGTAATAAGGGATATCTATCACAAAAATACTATCACACAGATAAAAAAAACTACACAACATGTCAAAGTCTTTTTTTTTTTTTGAACAAATGTTCTTTTTTTTCAACTTTTTTTTCAATTTTTTTTTCGAACTTTTTTTTTCAACTTTTTTTTTTGACATGCAGTACACTTTCATATACTCTAAAACATCAAGATCAGCTATAAAAATAAAAACACGGCTTGTCCATGGTGATCAAGCACGACATGCCTATGCTTACATTAAATTCTCCTGAACTACTCTCTCCCCCACACTTAAACTTTTGTCCGTCCCAGGCAAAAACTCATCATGAAACATCCAATATTTCACATCCAAGAATAGAAATGGAGAAAAAAAAATGGCATGATGAAAATGCAGGGATAGAAAGACAATAGAATGAATAATGAAAATAACATGGTGTATGATAAGGAAATTATTTAAGTAGCATGTGACAACAAAAGTAGTGAAGAAAAACCAGTAAGATTGCCTTCATAATAATCATGCACACCTATGGTTGTGTGGTCTCGAAAGAATTAAAGCAAGTTCTAGAGTTACAATAATCACAAGTGCACCACACACAAATAATAAAAAACAGGCACAATTCTCACTAGGTAAACAAAAATAATCAACTCAGTCTATCAACATAAAATCCATCACTAAGTAGCAACCACATGCAATCAAATAATCCATTCATGACAATAAATCCCAAAATTCGACAATCAGATTTAACTAGATTTCACGACTTCTAAGTAGATATAAAGGAATGCATAGGAAATTTATTTGAAGATCCCAACAAAACAAAAACTCAACAAACGAAACCTAACAACAAAAACAAAAACAAATGAAGTAAAAGAGATATATATACAAAGAAAAAAGAAAAGAGGTGAGATGGAGCAAACTCCCCTGAGGTCCTGGCGGTTGAAGAAGATTCAGAAGTAGTAGCCAATGAGGGAGTGGAATGCTCCGAGAAAAGATCCTTCCCGGCGGTTGAAGCCGGTTCAGAAGTAAAATCCACGCCGGAGGTGGAATGGATCGAGAGAAAGCGAGCACCTCCATGATGTGATCATAATTATCCTGTGTTGCTCCCTCTAATATGATCGCCTTCTTATATGTCTTCTCTGGAGGTCGGAGGCGATTCATCAGAAGTTTCCAACCTGGGGGTTGGATTATTGCATTTTCTGTCAGGGCCTTCATCAGCAAAGGTGTTGGAGACTCTGGCTGTGATGGAAGTGTCCAGTCTGGGGGACTCCAGCTATCCACCACTTCCATGGAAATCAGCTCATCAGAATTGCTTGCCGCCATGCTCTCATTTGTCTTACAGTCGATTGGCAAGTCTGCGTACCGTATCCGCAACACAAGGAGTACAACCTCATCTGCAAAAACCTCTGCACTTTCCTCTTCAATAGCATCAGAAAAAGAAACAACATCAATATTCTTATCAGCATCCGAGACATCAACAACTGCATCACCATGATATAAATCAACAGAGGAGTCCTGTAGAGCTGTAGAAGTAGAAGCAAGTGTATCGTCAACTCTGCAATCCATCTCCTCAAGCACATTACTTCCATCAGAAATGATTTCTGAGGAAAACTGGAAGGAATCTTGTGCTTGCATTTGGTTGATAGATGATGTCATTTGATTTAACTGAGTCTGCAAGTTTTGTAACCTTTGTTGTTGTTGCTGATAACTATCGTTCATTTGTTGCTGATATTGATGTAGAAATGATGCTAGTTTTTCTAGTGTCTCTGTATTTTCTTAACTGAGAGCAGGGGTTTCTTCACAGTGACTTAATTGATCTCCCCAACTAGGCATGTAAGTATCAATAGACGGTAGGGGTAGATAGCACTAAGACTGCTCAGGAGTGCACTGTTGTGTGTTCCCATATATAAAATCTGAATTGAAATTACATTACATGTACCAAAAAATGAATTATATCTATCATGTTGATAAGACTGAGGATCACCGATTATCGAGATTAGTCTTGGAGATGTTGATAGTCGATTGATATCGAGAATATGCATCAGATATTACTCTACCATAATATCCGATTACTGGATAATGAATGTCATCCTTTGAAGTCTCGAATGGTGATAATATGGATCCATGATTGCTACAAAAGAAATTTTCCTGTTCTTGTCCTGAAACACTGGCGAATAGAATCAAAAGATACAGGAAACATGCAAAATAGAACGCATGGATATACAAGACATAAAAGAATTAAGCCCTCAACAAAAGTTTTGAATTTTGATTTTTTTTTTTAGAAAAATAAACAAACAATCCTAAATCTACTAAGCATCATTACACTCCCCGGCAACGACGCCAAATTTGATAACGTTATTTGTCATGGTACCGTTTCAAATTAATTACCGAACCCCTTAACTACACTAACATAGCATAGTGAATGGCCCGGATCGTTTCCCAACGAGTGTAATCGACAGAATAGTAAACTTAGGATAACTAATTATTGCTTTTGGTTTTCTAATGAAGATGGGGGTTTGGGATTTGAGATCTAACCTACAATTGCAAGGTAATTAAAATCCTAAACTAATATGCAATAACTAAAACAAACAAAGCAGGAATTAAAGCAATTAAAACTGGAAAAGGAAATAATCTAATCAACCCAAGATATGCCCGGTGAATGACCAAGGTCCTTCGACTAAGTCCAGCGAAGCTCAATCGAGACTCCGCAAGTGACAGTGGATGTGGGATGGTGCAAACTCCTGAATCCAGTAGTTTGATGGACACTCCAAACTCTCGCGGATCCGGTTGAGCTCGAAGAAGTGTCGTCGGAGCGGAACTTCTCCTCGAATCCGAAAGAGAAGGTGGATGAAGGAGAGTATGAAAGCAATTAAAGTAAAGTATGAAATTAAATCTAATCTAACTAACTACGGCCTAATTACTCTAAGAGGCATTTAATCAAACACTACATGTGCATGGAACAAATTAAACTAAACATGTGCAATTCAAAACGTGGAAGATTGAAATTATTTCAAACATCACAATCTGAAATGAACAACAATCAAAACACATCAAAATGAAGGAATTGCTGGAAATTGCCGGCGTAAACTGCTGCTGGATAAAGGTGGAAAGAGCTGCCGGTGGTGGATGGCCTGAGCGGATGTAGCGGCTGGAATGAGATGAAACCGGAGGTGTGGAGGCTGGAATGGGCGGAGTAGAAGCTAGGATCCCAGCTCCCGTCCGTGGATGAAGGAGAAGTGGCCACCGGCGGCGTCGGGCTTGCGTGCGGGAAGAAGATGGACCGCCGGTGGTGGAGTGGCACCGGTCTCTTCTGGAGCTAGGAATGGGCGGAGGATCTGATGGCTGCGACAGATCTCGGTCGGTGGAGATGTGGAAGAGGGGCTGCTGATGGCGGAGGAGACCACCGGTCACCGGTGAAGGAGGGGATCCCCTTCCTCTCCGGCGACCGGTGAGGAAGACGGCGGCGAGCGCGGCTGTGTCGTGCGATCGCGTGAAGAGAGGAAGCGTCCGCTGCTTTGGTGGAGAAGTGTTGGTTTTATTAAATGCATTTTGGTAGTCGTCCGATCAAAGCAGCCTTCAATCTCATCCGTCCATTATAGCTAGGTTAATTACTCTGATTAATCCACTAATGGGTTGTGCATCCAACGGCTGAAATTACTCCAACTCTGGATGGACGGATGTGATCCATCTGAATAGATAATCATGATCGGCTGAATCTGGATGAAGGGCTCAGATATCTAGATCAAAATGTATGGACCGGATCTCTCCAGATCTGGGTAGATGGCTCAGAATCAAGTTGCTTTCATCAGATGGTCCATATCGTTCAAATCTGATCTTTTGATTAAATTGCCCTCAATCATGATGAAAGGTTCATATTGATCCAGCTTAAAATGTCCTTCTAGCCCTAGATAAAGCCATATTTGATCTAACTCGAGTCTAATCCATTGGTTCATCTCGATCTCCTACAAATAAAAACAAAATTTGCATATAAGTTCAGAATTTAGGAGAATTTACAATAAGGTCCAAAAATATATCCAACTCATAAAATATACAAATAATCGATAATTAATCACTCGAGAGGATAAAAACAATGATATTAAGGACCAAAATAATCCGACAAAATGACAGTTATCACATATCCTGTTTCTTCTTCATATCATAACATGTTTCTTCTTCATAACATATCATATTGCTTTTCATAACATATCATGTTCCTTCTTCATAACATATCATATTTCTTTTCTTACATATCATATTCCTTCTTTATAACATATCATACGTTCATATAATTTACATGGCAATGAGCATAACATGATAATGCATTTAACATGGTAATGAGCAGAACATAATCATGCATTCCTACAATTAACATGGACATATGGTGGTGACATATAAACCAATCATACTAAACAACTTGAGCAAGGACTACTTAACATCATGCTAACATCACACACATATAGGGCATGGCATAAACATCATGAACAACCATAACATGGTGTGAACTAAACTTCATGGAGTTCTAGCAAAGTTTTAAACCCTAAACAACTTATATAAGATCTAACTAACCACATATTAATTCTTTCACATATAAATCATGGCATGGAAGGCACTTAGGAGTTTAGATAAGTCTTGGCCGAGAGCTTCAAGGAATCCTAAGGTCCATTTCTTAAATCTAGCTTAGCTATCGACATGTTACCTACATCTATATTCATAACATAGCATGACAACTTTTAGATCATAGCATAATAGTCCTAAATGGGTCTTGGCCGAATGGTTCAAGAAACTTAAAGGATCAACCACTTAAATTTAGGTTAACTAATAACATGTTACCTTCATCTATATTCATAACATAGCATGACAACTTATGGATCATAGCATAATAGACCTAAATGGGTCTTGGCCGAATGGTTCAAGGAACTTAAAGGATCAACCACTTAAGTTTAGGTTAGCTAATAACATGTTACCTTCATCTATATTCATAACATAGCATGACAACTTATGGATCATAGCATAATAGTACTAAATGGGTCTTGGCCGAATGGTTCAAGGAACTTAAAGAATCAACCACTTAAATTTAGGTAAGCTAATAACATGTTACCTTCATCTAACATCAAAACATATCATGAACTCATCTATAGCATGGCATAGAACATGTTATCTTCATCTAACATCAAAACATATCATGAACTCATCTATAGCATGGCATAGAAGATGTTATCTTCATCTAACATCAAAACATATCATGAACTCATCTAGAGCATAGCATAGAAAAACACATTAAGGGTCCAAAGGGGCTTGGACGAGAGTCCTAGAAGGCTTTGAAGTTCAACCACTTAACCAAACCCATCTAGAAACCTATCATCATCATATTCATACAAGGTATAACATGGATCATCATGGAAAACACAAAGAATGGTCTTGGCCGAAAGTTTCTTGAAGTTTTTAAGATCTAACACTTAACCAAACCTATTTAGCAACCTATCATCATCCTATCATCATCATATTCATACAAGGTATAGCATGGATCATCATGGAGGGCACAAAGAAGGGGCTTGACCGAAAGTTCATGAAGGGATTCACATAATAACATCAATCGAAAACAACGTGTATGCAAGTGAGGGGATACTTACATCCTTCGCTTTGTTAATAGTTGGAAAATACCCTAAGGGATGCCAAACCTAGAGCCTTCTTCTTGCTTGGCTAGCTTTCGGAAAATGAAAGAGAGAGCCTAGGGTTTTCGGTGAGGAAGAAGAAGAGGAGAAGTGGAGAATGAAAAATGAGTTTTCTCTTGTCTCCTCATTCCCTATTTATTCACTTGAAGGTGTCCCTTAGCCTCCCTTACCCTTAACTATCATTTCCCATATTCCTCTAATAGCACAACCCTGCTGGGCTTCTGGTTATTGGATGCATCTTAGGGCTTACCTATCTACTAGAGGTTTGGGGTTCAATTCCTAGGCCATGCATCCTTTTTGGCTCTATTTCTTTTATTTTTTTGAAAGAGCCCATATAAAGCCCATTATAATCATGCAAAAATTCTTATAAAATTACTAAGAATTTTATGGGCATTACAAGTGACACCCGGAGAAAGCCACAGTGGTCGGGCGACACTCGAGTGACTTCGGAGGGAGCCGAAGGAATCGAGTGGAAGGTCGGAAACGAAAGCGACACAGTAAGTATCGAGGTAAGCTCATGTGAGTGAGAAATGGTAAGGTCGTATCCTCTATACGGGGACGACCGTAGGCGGCGATCCGACAAAGACTTCTTGTGGAAGGTCTAGGTTGAGATTGGACAGTTAGAAACCGTCGCATTTATCATTTTCCGAGCTAACCTCTTACTACAGGGAAGTGGTTAGGCTGGCAGTCGACTGCTGGACATTGGGCAGTCAACTGATGCTCATCAGTCGACTGATGGGAGGCATTATTGGATCGAAGCGGATCGCTAGAGGGGGGGTGAATAGCGATAGAAACTTTTCTTTGAATTCATTCGGTAAATCATGAGTAGACACAGCGGAAGATAAATCTAAAATAGAAGAGACAATGGGTTTTTTACTTGGTTCGTAGCCGAAGGCTACTACTCCAAGGCCCTAGTGGTCCTTGACCACGCACGGAGGGCAAAACACTAAACGAACTCCTTCTCGTTGGAGATAGGAGTTAAACGAATACAAAAACTCAAGAAAGACTCAAGGTAGAGGGACACTCCCCCTCTCCTTGATATGATTTAAAGCTCGAAATGAGAACAACTTATATAAATTAAAGATTATACCGACGACTTTTGAAGACTTGAATCTTGGAGCTTGAGTCGTCGTCTGGCCGCTCGTCAGAGGGATGTCGGAGACTCGTAGCGTATCGGAAGCACTTGGAAGCTTTTTAATTGATGAAAAACCCTAGGACAAGCCCTCCTTTTATAGCCTTTAAGCCCCTCATCGAATGGGTCTTCAACCAATAGGAATTGGGCACAAAACCTCCTTGAAAAATGGTGATAGAGCTTGACTTCCTGATCCTTGATCGATCGACCGATGGCCATCATCGATCGACTAATGGTAGCATCACCGAGGCCGACCTCCCAATGATCGATCATCGGCAATGAGTCCTCCGTCGGGCATGATCGATGCTTGCTGCAAGTCAAAGTTAGCTCAACAAAAACATAATTCCGACGGTCGTCGACCGTCCGATCTCGACCTAGACCATCTATAAGATGTCTTTGGTCAGATCTACGCTTAAGATCATCCCCGTAAAGAGGATACGACCTCACTTATGCTCGCACACACGAGCTTACCTCGATACTTACTGTGTCGCTTTCGTTTTCGGCCTTCCACTCGATTCCTTCGGCTCCCTCCGAAGTCACTCGAGTGTCGCCCGACTACCGCGACTTCCTCCGGGTGTCGCTAGCCTTCAGCTCCAGCTTTAGCACTTTTCTGCACACTCAATTCAGCTCGTGAGATAATGATATATCCTTGACTTTGCGTCTTTTGTCATAATCAAAATACAGGTTCGACTTAGGTGCCCCTGCACCAACAGGCATCAGTCAACTGATGGCAACGAATCATCCCTTGCGCTAGGTCAAAACGGACAAGGTTTGACGTGGCCACTTTGCGATAAAATTTGTACAACTTCGTGATCTATTCTGAAAGATGAGGAGACATATTTAGAGGTCAATTTCTATAAAAGGAGGGGAGGATTCCAACTCCATACATCATCAAGTTTATTCTCAAGTGCTCCTACAACGCCAATGCTCCAACACCGTCATAATGCCGACGCGACGACAAGTTTCGATCTTCTTCATCGGCAGCAGAATCAAGTAATATATTTTGACATTGTATTCTTTATTTTTATTCGTAACGAGGTGAGGTAGGCTTGTTGCCTCATCCTCGTAATTTCGATTTTGTCATCGTTGTCTCCTACCTCCAACGAGGAGGAGACGTTATAGTGCTTTGCCCTCTATACGCGGTCTAGGACCGATAGGGCCTTGGAGTAGCAACCACTGGGTTGTGAACCAAGTAAAATAAATGTGTCTCTTTATTTTCCGCTACGCTTACTCGTGTATCGAACGATCGATCGAAAAGATTTACGCTCGCTATTCACCCCCCCCCTCTAGCGACGCTTCTCGATCCAACAAAGAGGAGCCTGGAGACTTCGAACCTTTTGGATCTTGCTTGCTCGTCAAACAACTCATGAAGATGGAAGACTATGGTATTAGCATCCATATGCTCATGCTGCTTTTGCAGCTCGGGTACCATCGCGGCTAGCATGATGCAACTCGCTAGTTCAGAATCTGCCATATGTTTCTGATAGGCCAACAATTGGTCCAGAGTTGCATCGTCCCTAGGACGGTTGGGAAGAGGCTCTTCGAGGACATACGCGAGCTTTTCTGCCTTGAGAACAATTCTCAAATTTCTAAGTCAGTCCAAGAAGTTAGGCCCAGTCAATTTGTTTGAATCCAAAATAGTGCGCAAATTCAAAGATATCATGATCAATCGATTAACCTAGAAATACAAAACGAGCATATATGAGAAAGATGATTTAAAATGCATCAATATACATTCATAAATCTCATTCATTTTTCGAATTTCAAAACCCCAAAATCACTTCGAGAGATCGTAGGTCCATCTCCGAATGGGCTGATATCCAACATAGATATGAACAACCTTAGAGAGAGTCCAACAAGTCATTCATAGCTACGATGGTAGATATCAAATATACCGATTGCATATCACATATATGCAACTATCACAATGTGCTATCAACTAATTGAATGTCCACACATACATCGGGTTGTTAACTCATTAACAAGTATGCATCATATGCATAGCACCCAACTTCACCTCCCTTCACATCAACCTTGGAGAGAGTCCAACAAGCCGATGCTCCAGGTTAAAGTCAACCCATTAATCGAGAAATAGTTTTAATATGGTTAGAGCGTATTCAACCAATTAGCCCGTCTTGGAGAGAGTCCAACAACCAAAGCTAACGATTGACCTCTGACTCTTACCATATTAGTATTAAACTATTTCATGGTTTGAACATGTTCAGGTTCAAGCCAAGCATGGTGAGAGTCCAACAACCCAAACAAGAAACAAAACTCTGGTTCTAACCATATTAATGAAAGGTGTAGGCTTTAATATTGTGTAAGGGTTTTTATGTCTCATCCTCTTTGCATGCAAATAACTATTATCTACATGGCATGGCATACATGACATACATCTACATGTCACGACACGCATGGCATAATGATATGCATCTAATGCAATTACATGACATACAACTATGACATATACAAAATTTCCTTATATGTCATAATTATTTATGGAAATAAAATATGTTTAAGATTTGATTACCAAAATCAAATCATGATTAAATTAGGAAATAAATTTTCAAATCTAATCACATATTTTATTTATGGAAGGCCTCAATTAAGGAAAGTCAAATTTAACTTAGGAAACAAATTTCCTAAATTGTCAAAACTATTTATGGAAATAAAATATATTTTAGATTTGATTTCTCAAATCAAATCATGATTAAATTAGGAAACAAATTTCCAAATCTAATCAAATATTTTATTTATGGAAAGTGTTAATTTCCATAAATACTTCTAACTTTTCAAAAGTAAAAGATTTCCATAAATACTTCTAAACTTTACAAAATTAAAAAATTTCTATAAATACTTCTAAACTTTTCAAAAGTAGAAAATTTCCATAAATACAATTACGACTATCGCAAAATAATTTTACGATTATGTCGAAACACAATCTAGGCTCTAATACCACTGTTGGGTTTCTCGGCACCACGACGAGTATGTGTTCGAACAAGTTTCATAAACATGTACACAGCGGAAGAATTAAAAAGCAATAAATCTAATTTATTACAACACACACATCACACGCATGCATAGTACAACATGTGTAGACATAATCATAAATTCAAATTTTGCAATAAAAGAAAATTACTCTAGGTATACCTGACGTATCACGTGTAGCGGGAAACACATTAACCGGAGCGACTCTCGCTAGAATCATCTCTATCCGTATCCACGCCGAGTATCGTCGGAATGGCTTCACAAAGCCATGAGCCTCGTCTTCGTAGGAGTCACTAGCCTCGTGTCGAAGACGATGTGATCGAGAGAATATCACAATCCGAATCAAAATTCGGATTCAAAAATGAGTCCCCAAAACTCACTTCTCTGGAAAGGTATTCGTCAACCGGTTGACGTATCCTTCGTCCTCCACCTATGAGGATTACCAAAGATCGAATCCCCGGAAAGGTAGCTGCTGTCGAAGCTCCAAACGTCGTCCAAACGATGCTCCGACATGAAGGGAGGAAGCTGTCCAGAATTCTGGACAGATTGGTGGAGGGTTTGTGCCGACCCAAAGAGGATGGCCGGCTACTCCTTGGTCACCTGAGACAAGGGAAGTCGCCGGAGGGTCGCCGGATGATCGCTGGCAGGAGCTTGGATGCCAACAGCAGCTTGGACGGCGGCCAAAAGTTGGGCAGCAACCTTGTTGGGCGGCGGCAAGGAGAAGAGAGAGAGGGGCAGCACGACTAGGATTAGGTTTTCACAAAACCCTTAAGCCCTGTTTTTATAGAGAACACATTCTCCTAACGGTTATTGGTTCATAACTAAAAACCCGTTAACCCGCTCCAATAACTTAAGTTAAAATAAACCAAACCGAGTTGGTCTATTTTAAGTTAAAACGAACCGAACTAACTTTGGTTCATTCGTTTGAAACAAACCAAACCCCTTTGGTTTATTCTTCACCATTGGATTAGAACCAAACCAATTTGGTTCATCCATCATGTCTTCATAAGACACGGCCCATCCACACTTTCATTGTGACTGAAACGATTTCATGCTAGATCCTTGTTTGGTCCAACCAAACCTAGTTTCTCTCAGTCTGAGAATCTCATTCTCAAGCTCATTTTAAATCCTTCGGATTACGCTCGTTGTACGTGTGACCAAATAGGTTCTCGGTTTATGTTGCTCGTCTATAATTAACCATTAATTATAGAACGATCATGAGTGACATCTAGTAGTACATCATGATCTCTAATTAACCGAAAGATCAACGGTTGATCCAGAACTATTTCTGAAACCCTTCAGCAGCTACAATGAATCGTGCCCCGTTTCCTTCACGCATCTTATACCCACTTGGTTCAGGACATGGTCTACAGTGTCAGTCCCCACTAGGTTGACTACATCACACCTAGCCCAAGTATCATTTCTTCATCCTACGTATTCTAGTTACTGCACATGTATCCAAGAGTACCTTACTCTAAACATGTAATACTTTAGCTAAAGACTTTAGTAACAATCCGACGAGAGGCTTTGGGTATATATCTTCTCACAATGAGTGGTGAATCATTTATAGGCTATTCAAACACCTTCGATCATTTTGACTTATGCTCAATCATCCCGAGGTCACATCTCCTCTGAGATGCTTGCTTAAGATATCAAAGCATAAGTCTTCATGGCCAAGATGACTTGAATACCACAAGTCAAAGGAACATCGCACTTAAGCTGCAGTAAGAACTTCATTGACATATCTATATATGCAGAGAACCATATGAAGTTTTACAGCTGGTCACTCCAATAAACTAGTTACCATAACTAGCATCCACGATTAACTCTGTACATCACAATGTCTCCAGCCAGTGAGAATCAGCTGCTTGGATAGACCAAGGAGTATACCTCGTACTAGTCTCGACAGAATTGATGGTGTCCAAATCCATCAATTCATCGACTAGGGATAAATTCGATACATCACAATTACACATGTAGAGATACTCACTAGTTGTGATCCAATCACAAATTCTCTCATGCTGTGAATCGTATCATAGACGTTCAGTAAATGAGTTTAAGATCTAATCAAATATATGAAAACATGTATACTCAAATAGTGAATCTTCATTTATCATATAAATTGTTCAAACATAAGACGATTGCCTTAGGACATCACTCATATATTACTAACAACTTCCCCCCTTTGCCAAGCTCGATCTCCTTAATCAGCTGGGTCTTCCCTTGCCAAAACTCCTCGTCCGAGACTTCACTGCCAAGAAACCACGCCTTCGGGACTTCACTGCCAAGCACAATCTCCCAGACCTGTAGGGACTTCCCTCGCCAACTCCCCGTTGGTTTTTCCAACATCAAGTGTCCGGTCTCCCATGACCGACTTGGATTTTCTCTTTCCAAGTATCCATACTTGGACTTTCCCTTGCCCAGTCACCATACTTGGACTTCTCCACACCAAGTGTTCGTTCAACCTTGACCGACTTGAATTTCTCCAATAGTCTTCCTCATATGACCTTGGATGTTCCATACCATCCACTAGTCATATGGTCAACCCCTATTGTAAACCATTGTCAAACATCAAAACCCTACTCGAGTCCCACTCGAGTCTTGTCAATCGTGACCCGGGTCGATGGCACCAACACTCCTGACCCAACTGGTCATTTGCTAGATATCCAATCCATACGATACATCTGGACTTCCTTCCTGGTATCCTGTCCTCATGATCTGTCAAGTCTTCTACCTAATATCTAGTCTGTCTGACCTACTAGGACTTTTACTCAATGGCTAGTATCTTGTCAACCTTACCTACTAAGACTTCTTGTCAAACCTACACAATTAACAAACATAATAAAACACAGTAATTCTTAACTCTAAA
This sequence comes from Wurfbainia villosa, assembly GCA_025175895.1. Taxonomy (NCBI): domain Eukaryota; kingdom Viridiplantae; phylum Streptophyta; class Magnoliopsida; order Zingiberales; family Zingiberaceae; genus Wurfbainia; species Wurfbainia villosa. The sequence continues at coordinate 15,559,720 of CM046000.1, read as the reverse complement.
CTATGGTTCATATATCAAAACTAAAGAATGGTGCTCTCTGCACCAACAATTATTTCCAGGTCGAGACCACCTACCGCCAGGAGGTGCGGTAGTTCATGTGGGATGCATGCTCACAGTGGGCTTGGGAGGAGGACCACAGAGTTGTCGCGAAGTCCACTAGCTCACAGGTCGACCACATGTATATGTTGCACCAGCGGTTGAGCTCGTGACTCTCTCACGAGTCAGAGATGCCAAGATTGTCAATATTTTTGCCTAGACCTCCATGCTAGAGGTACAATCGACTCTAAACCGGGAGGGGGGTTGTGACATTTTATAATATTACATTTTCTTGTTTTGGTAGGTTTAACTATTTGTCTCTTAAATTTTGTAGTTACTTTTGTTTACATTTGTTTCGGTTTTCATTGCATATAGAAGATTTTAGGTTTCTTCCCGTACTTATTTTGTTTGATCTGATAGTTTACATCTATGAATTTTTGAGAAGTATCATAGTAATGTGTTTTCGTGTCATAAGCAATTTACTTTCTTTTATCTTTTGGTATTTAATTTATGATGATATAATGGATGCTCTCTATTTTGCACTGGTTAGCTTTTACTTTTACATACACTTATTGAAAACTCCGAAGGGTGAACCTAGTACATAAGTAGTTGTGATTCATCCCGATAAATTAGTACTTTGGAATCCATAGGTGACTCTAGCTTAGCATTTTAGTTGCTGGAGATGTTCGAATAGTGTAAACCCATTCGGAAAAATCGAAAGGATAGTGAGGCTAAGAGAGAAAAGATTTCTTTTGCAATCTAAAATAAATACAGTTGTCATGGGTGGAAATGGTTAGGTGCCCCCTTTGAGACTGAGTTAGGTTATTGGGGAAACACTTACAAATTTTTCTTGATACCAAGCATGCCTTTGAGACTTTGTGCTAATTCTAGGGAGCAAACCTCACTTAGGGCTTACCTGGATAAAAGTTGGAAACCTTAGGAATACTATGGGATGATGACTTAACTTAGCTTGGAAAGTGAAACCCTTAGGAAAACATTTTGCACTTGCACAACAAACTAACTTAGTGAATGTAATGAGCATATCTATTTGCTTTGATTGAAAATACTACTTGATAGATTTTAGTAAATATGATAGGCATTGAAACATATCCTTTTACCTAAAATGTATGATACAATAAAGTTTGCTTAAGGATAAGCAAAGATCTAAGTCTGGGGGATTTTGATGTGTGCAAATCATATATGATTTTAGTGGTTATTTTGGCATACACTTATTGAATTTTATAGTTATTTCATGCATATTTATCTTACTTTGCATTTATTTGTTACTTTCTAGTTCAGATATCTTCTTTTGTTGTTTTTCATGTGCAAAATTAAGATTTTAGAGCATAGAGATGACCCGAACAAAGCTTGAAGAGAGGGGAGCGTGCTCTGGCAGTGTTCCCAAGACATGGGCATGCTTCAGGTTGAAAGACGACGTCCATGTAGTTTTCCAAAGTGACACATAGCCAGTTGTGTGAAGTTCACATGGCAGTATGTGCCTTTTTCTTGGAACCAATTCCAGGCATGATCCACAGTGTAACACACGGTCTGGTCGTGTGAAATTCACATGACCATGTCGCGCTACTGTAAAACTTGGAAAATATGGTTCACAAGCAAATATGGAAAGTTGGAATCGCTCCTATATATAGGAAGGCATGCCTGACAACCAGGGATGAGGAACGAGCAACTGAACGACGGCAGGTGCCCTAAAAAGTACCAAAGACTTGCAATTGGGGAGGAAGGAAAGCGACTCAAGGGCAGCGACAGAGCTCCATCCAATGAAAGGCAGCCAAGATGAATTATCCAACCAAAGCAAGGCATATTTCTTCTATTTTAATCTTTCTTTCATTGTAAACTAATATAGAATAATGTCTTGTGTTTGTTCTTTAATTTCTATGGAGTAGAACTATTAATTCTAGGACTAGGGAGTAGCCTTGTGATTGTTGGATGTAGGGGATCGTTGGAATGCTAGAGGGGGGTGAATAGCGTCGTGCTATGCGTTGATGGAATTCGTTCGCGTTCGTCTCTACAAAACTCATTATGCACAGCGAAATATAGATAATAGCAATAACAAGAAGCAAGACAAACACAAACACAAGAATATAATGTGGTTCGGAATCGAACGGTTCCTACTCTACAGATCGAGCTCTAAAGAGCTCTGGCAATGCTACAAATACACCACTATGCAAACACTCCTTCTCGACACAAGTCGGAGGTGGAGAAACCTCGTACAATTGATTACAACAGTAATACGAAAGACAAACAAGCAAATACAATGCAAATACGAAAACAAGTAAAGGGAACTTTACAACACTTTGTTTTTGATTGCTTGAATGTTAGGTTGATCGAGTAGCACTTGGAGACCCTGAATTGCAGCAGCAACTCACCCCAAATTACCTCAAAGAACCATGGATTTTTTCCTCCTTCACGAGCTCCATTTAAAGCTTCAACCTGTACTGAAAAATGTCGATCAGTCGACTGCTCGGGACCATCAGTCGACTGATGTAACTGTTGTCGTGAGACAACAGCTAAATCCACGCTGGAAAGATCCAACGGATCCAACATCAGTCGACTGATTATGACCATCAGTCGACTGATCAAGCCATCACTCGACTACGGACTGCAGCAGTCGAGTGAGACTCCATTATGTGGTCCAAAACCCGAGCACCAATCGACTGATCACATGATCAGTTGACTGTTTGGCCAATCAATCGACTGCCCTCCTCTGGCAGTCGACTGCTATGGCACTTCCCGTAGTCAAACCTAGTTGACTCACACCAGTCGACTGTCATATGGTACCAGTCGACTGTCACACCTCAAACATGAGGTTTTAACCTCAAACATGAGGTTTTAACCTCAAACATGAGGTTTTAACCTCAACCATGAGGTTTAACCCAAGTATGGTGCTCCCATACTTGCTAGACCACCCTTAGTCTAGATCTAAGCCTTCTAGCCACCTTCATCAGCCTCACACCTCTCGGATCCCTCCAAGTCATCTATTACTTGTTCATCCATTGCGCTAGATTTCAGGTGCTTCCATCGGCTATGTCATGCTAACGGTGTCTACACCGCCAAGGCACATTGGACTTACGCTGCCAAGACTCCGCTTGGACTTTACACTGTCAACCATTGGACTTATGCTGCCAAGACTCCCGCTTGGACTTTACGCCGCCAATATCAAACCCCTTGGACTTCTCAAATGCTAAGACTCAAGCTTGGACTTTCCATGCCAAGACCCATGCTTCGACTTTCCATGCCAAGACTCATGCTTGGACTTTTCCTTGCCAAGACTCATGCTTGGACTTTACATGCCAAGTACTCAAGACTTGCACTTTCCAAATGCCAAGTGTCCCACTTGGACTTTCCTAAATGCAAAGTGTCCCACTTGGACTTTCCATGTCAAGTACTCAAGACTTGGACTTTCCCATGACAATCACTTTGTCATATATTTTTGTCGAACATCAAAACATCTCTCGAGTCAAGCTCGAGTCTTGGTCAATTGTGACCTGGGTCAATTGCACCAACAATCTCTCCCTTTTTGATGTTTGACAAAAACCAAACAAACCACTGAGTTAGACCATCTAACTCAAACCAATCATCCCCATCAATTTTCCCAATTGATGTCATTCTTCCAAATAAGTTCTCCCACAAAACATTCTCCCCCTTTTTGACTAACAGGTTCTTTCCAAGGAGGTCAATGTCTCATATCCCAATGAGATCTTACAATCTCCTCCTTGGTCCAAAAATACCTAGGATGTCTACCATCTTCCTAGTGATAAGTCTCATATCACTCAAGAGAGGCAATCCTATATACTCTCCCAATTTCCAAATTGGGTATCTCAAAATCCCATTTTCCTCCTCAAGAGAAAAAATACCATCCATCATCCCATGATGGATACCTCCCCCTAAAGGCTTGTTCCCCCTTGACCATTGCACCAACAATGTCCTTGGGAAGTCCCTAAGCCAATAGGAACTCTAAATCATCAAAGATAAGGTTGGAAATACAACATTGAACTTTCCAACACCTTAAATTTGATACATTATCCTAACACCTCTCCTAATCCATATTCAATGGATTTTCACCCTTTATAATGTTTCCCAAAGCATATCCTAGGATTAGAAGTGGTTAAGGACCTTAACCGTAGCTGAACACGGACTAAACATACCTTGTTTTCCTGAAATCAGTATTGACAGTCGACTCTCTCAGCTACCAGTCGACTGATAACTGAAATATCAGAATTTCAGTTATCAGAAATGAAATTCAAAAAATCATAAGTAATTCTACGTATATCGAAAAATCATGAAAATTCATACGTATATTACTTATAGTCAATACAATGAGTGAAAAATGATAGAAAAATATTTTACCCATAAAATATCAAAATTGATATAAAATCCAAAAGTGAATAAAAACTTCAAAGTTTTAGCTCACTTTGTATCAATCTCATCAATGGTGATTGCTATCAAAAGATAGACTTCACCCAGGTTTTTCAAAAAGATTTTAAAATGTTTTCAAAACCTTATTTTGGATTATATTCCATGGGCTCAATGTACATGACTTGTACACAAGCTTTCCCAATGATCCACAAATGAAATTAGATGAGTTTTAGTTCATCTAGATGCAAAAACTATGCACCTTGAACTTAACTCATATCCTAGCATCTCACATGTATTTAGGGTGTATAAATATACATACATGTCAATGTGATGTGAAATGTGAGTTTTGTTCATCCTAATCTAGGGTTTCATGCATTCTCTAAGGCAACACTACTTGATTCCCTTATAAATGGGACTCCAAGTCATGCTATTGTCCTTAAATCAATTTTAATCAATTTAAATGCATGAAATGATCATGGCATAATGATAGCATTAATTAAGCATGGCCAATGATCATGATGTCATGACATATGATTAAATCTAAAAACACATGACATTTAATCCTTAATCCTAAACATGATCATGACATATAAATGATAAAAAATAGATATGATGTCATGACATGTTATATGGCAAACAAAGCATGGAAAATAAAATATATAGGTATAATAATACCTAAATTTCAATATTAATTGTCATTTGTTATAATTAAGTATATTTTGTCATATTACCTAAATTTCTCAAAATGTGTTAAAAACCCAAAATGACACACTATGACCTCTAATCCTAAATTGTGTCAATTTAATTGATTTTTCATAATTTCAAAAATGTATTGGCACATCCAAAAATCTTTTAGGATCAAAGATCAAATCTATTTCTAAGGTATCCATAACCTTGAAAATAACCTAAAGTGTCACCTTTACTATGGTTAGGTTAATTACCCTTCCATTTAAAGTTAGCACATCCTAAACTCATCTAGCGTGAATCAATCACGCTCTTAGGAACCCAAAACTTATTTGAGCTCCTAGGATTTATTAGGTATTCCTTAGGGATAACCTCCCTAGATACCTTTCTAATGACCCTCCTAGGCTTGTTAGCCTTGGTCATTGTGGTCTTACCTAGATTGACTCTAGGGGTAACTCCCCTTGCAACCTTCTTAGTGGCTTCCCTAGGTTTCCTTGAAACCCTAGTGTAAAAGATTTGACGCCACTAGAGGGGGGGTGAATAGCGTTTACTCTTGCGTAGATGGAAAACGTTCGCGTGCTTGTCTACAATTTTCGTTAGCGCAGCGGAAACAAAGATAATAAAGCAATAACGAAAACACAAACATACAAACGCAAGGATATAATGTGGTTCGGAACCGAACCGGTTCCTACTCCACGGATCGAGCTCTAAAGAGCTCTAGCGATGTCAATGCAATCACTAACCACAAATACTCCTTCTCGACACAAGTCGGAGGTGGAGAAACCTCTTACAAACTATTCTTACAACAATAAGAAATAGATACAAGCAATTACAACAATGAAATATAATGCAAGTAAAGAAAACTACTTTACAAGAGCACTTTGGTTGCTTGATCTTTGGTTGCCTTGGACTAGCCTTGAAGGACTGGAAGAGCACCAACAATTCCCTTCAAATCGCCGAAAACCCTTAGAATCGATGCAAAACCCTCCCGTCGAGCTCCTTTTATCCTTCTCGCGACTTGGATTTCCGCCGTCGATCGATTGCCGCCATAAGTCACCCGGTCGGTGATGTCAGCATTATCGTGAGACAACGGCTCGATCCACTGGAAAAACTCCAGCGGATCTCTTGGCGATCATTGCCCGGCGCCCATGTGGCCCGGCTCGGCTCACGAACGTCTGTGCTCAACATTGGGTGGCGATCGCTGATTCAGGCCCTTAGTGTCATTGCGGGTGACACGATCGATCATTGCTCGATGAAGCGATCACGAGCATTTCGGCTCTAAAGCGCAATCGAACTCAAGTCGACTCACGGTCAGGTCGAACCGCCATAATGCGGATCGCCAACCTCAAAAATGAGGTTTTAACCCAAGTATGGTGCCCCCATACTTGCTAGACCACCCTTAGCCTAGACCTAAGCCTTCTAGCCACCTCCATCTGCCTCACGCCTCTCGGATCCCTCCAAGTCATTCATGACTTGTTCATCCATCGCGCTAGCCTCTAGGTGCTTCCGTCGGCTATGTCATGCTAACGGTGTCTACACCGCCAAGGCACATTGGACTTACGCGGCCAAGACTCCGCTTGGACTTTACGCCGCCAACCATTGGACTTATGCTGCCAAGACTCCCGCTTGGAATTTACGCAGCCAATATCAAACCCCTTGGACTTCTCATGCCAAGACTCAAGCTTGGACTTTCCCTTGCCAACCCATGTTGGACTTTTACATTGCCAAGACCCATGCTTGGACTTTTCCCTTGCCAACCCATGTTGGACTTCTCATGCCAAGTACTCAAGACTTGGACTTTACCAAATGTCAAGTGTTCCACTTGGACTTTCCATGCCAAGTACACAAGACTTGGACTTTTCCATGACAATTATATTGTCATATGTTTTTGTCGAAACATCAAAATATCACTCGAGTCAAACTCGAGTCCTGGTCAATCGTGACCTGGGCCGATTGCACCAACACCTAGCCACTAGGCACACACCATGGTCAACTCTAGGGATGGCTTCCCTTGTGACCTTGGCTTTCCTAGACCTAATTTGTGTTCCATAATCAAATAGAACATTGTGGTAAGTAGGCATTACTTTCTTGGACATAGGCTTGTGACCCAAACCTTGTCTCCTAGATGATTCTTGCCTCTTACACCCTTTACGTTGACTCCTAGATCCTAGAGTTTGACAATTTGACCCTTTAAATTGATTTTGCATATTTGCAAGGGTCTTTTTCAATTTCTCAAGTCTTGACCTTAAAGCTTGATTTTATAACTCTAATTGCCCAATTGATTTTTGATTAGGTTTTTATGCATTACCATTTTCTTTAGGCAAATGCCTACCCTTATTAGGGTTAATGCCTAAATGGTTTTTGATTTTCTTAATTGTTTCCCTAGGAAGGACATTTCTAGGGACATTAGTCACAAATTTCTCCTTCTTTGAAATATGTCTAGAGTTATTATTTCTAGATTTTTCTTTAGACTTAAAACCAACATGTTTAGCTTCTAGGCAAACATACTTTTTATTTCTAGCATACTTTGATTCATGAGTAATTGCAAAATTGTTTAAATTATTTCTAGCATGCTTTTGCCTAAAATTTAAAGAATGAGCATTGTGAAAATATACCTTAGGATTAGTCTTAGAGACTCCCCCCACATGTGATGCTCCCTCTTGAGTCTTCTTGCTCCCCCTAGAGCATTGACTCCTATAGTGCCCCTTTTGATGGCACTTGAAGCAAATGATGTGCTCCTTGCTCCTTTGACTTTGGGCATCGACATCCTTGACCTTTGGCGCCGGTGGACTTTTCTTGATCCTCTTTGGGTACTTGCTCTTATAGTGTCCGGTTTCCCTACACTCAAAGCAAATTATATGGATTTTATTTTGAACCGAAATGCTTGAGTTACCTAGGTCAATGGTGGAATTTTGAGCTTCTTCTCGACCGGATGTGGATGGTTCTTCTTGAGATTGCTCCGGTGTAGATGCTCTAATCTCCTCCCCCTCAATCCTAGAGGTGGAGGTCTCCTCTTCTTCCACCGATCCGGAAGTTGATTACTTCTCAACTTTCGAGTCCTCACTCGCTTGTGAGGATGATGATGATTCTTCCTCGGCTTCTTCCTCTTCTTGAGCCGATGAAGATTCTTCTTTTTCTACTTGTGTCAAGTGAGGCTTCTCATGAAACTTGGCCAATTTGTCCCATAACTCCTTGGCATCTTGAAATTCACCTAAGCTAGACAAAATGTCATTAGGTATCAAATCTTCTAAAAGCTTTGTTACCTTGACTTCGGTCTTGAACTTGAGACGTTGCTCTTGTGTCCACTTTTTCAACTTCAAGACGTTTCCCTTATTATCCTGAGGGGGTTTAAAGCCTTCTACAAGGATGAACCAATCATCTATATCCATCATCAAGAATGTCTCCATTCTTGCTCTCCATGCCGAAAAATCTTCTCGGACGTATGGTGGTGGAGTGTTGATGTCCCATCCAAGCTTGTCTTAGAATTCCATCTTCCCTCTAGCTTCTTTAGCTCCCGGCAGTTAGCCCGTAGAAGAGCCCCGGGCTCTGATACCAATTGTAGGGGATCGTTAGAACGCTAGAGAGGGGTGAATAGCGTCGTGCTATGCGTTGACGGAATTCGTTCGCGTTCGTCTCTACAAAACTCGTTATGCACGGCGGAATATAGATAATAGCAATAACAAGAAGCAAGACAAACACGAACACAAGAATATAACGTGGTTCGGAACTGAACGGTTCCTACTCCACGGATCGAGCTCTAAAAAGCTCTAGCGATGCTACAAATACACCACTATGCAAACACTTCTTCTCGACACAAGTCGGAGGTGGAGAAACCTCGTACAATTGATTACAATAGTAATATGAAAGACAAACAAGCAGATACAATGAAAATACGAAAACAAGTAAGGAGAACTTTACAACACTTTGCTTTTGATTGCTTGAATGCTAGGTTGATCGAGTAGCACTTGGAGACCCTAAATTACAGCAGCAACTCACCCCAAATTACCTCAAAGAACCATGGCTTTTTCCTCCTTCACGAGCTTCATTTAAAGCTTCAACCTGTGCTGGAAAATGTCGATCAGTCGACTGCTCGGGACCATCAGTTGACTGATGCCACTGTTGTCATGAGACAACGGCTAGATCCACGCTGGAAAAATCCAATGGATCCATCATCAGTCGACTGATTATGATCATTAGTCGACTGATCAAGCCATCACTCGATTGTGACACTACAACAAAAAATCGAATAGACAATGGTGAAAAACTGTTGTCTATTGGCAAAAAAATTCATGGTAAATCAACCCATTGTGAAAAGTGATTTGGGCAAAGACAACGGTGAAAAACCATTGTCGTTTCAAGGATAAGACAACAATTTTTAACCGTTGTCTTTGACCGAACCACTTTTCACAACGGGTCGATTTACCACGGATATTTTTGCTAATAGACAACGGTTTTTCACCGTTGTCTTTTTCTTAAATCTACAACGGTCTTTCACCGTTGTCTTTGACCAACCACCGATTTACCACGGATTTTTTTTGCTCATAGACAACGGTTTTTCACCGTTGTCATTTCTCAACAGTTACTCTAGAACACAATAAACCGTTGTAGATTTATAGTGTTGCATTTTTAATATAAATCATACAAAATCAAAAAGAATTATAGAAAACACATATATACACACGCACTTGTAGCAATGTAAAGTACAAGGTCACATCACATTTTAAATGATCACTCTTACCGATATATATTAAAAAGTACTGTGACAAAACAAATACACATCATATGCACCAAAAGTATTATGCATAATAAGGAAAACACATAGATTACCACATGTAACCAAAAGAGGTAAGTACACTTAAATCTCTCCTAATCATCTGATATGTGATCTTGTGTGCATTCAGCCCACTTCGAACATACTTCATCAATTTCCTTTGTCGCTATCACAGATTTTACTAACTGCATGTGAATAAATGAATAAAAATGTAATTAAACACTATGGTATCAATAAGAAAATTTGAAAATATATCTAATATTACTATTGATCGTAGGGAAGACTTATCAAAGGATGCGGCGCCTTCAATTATTTCTCTCATATATCGTAAAACATAATACCTGCATTGAGCTCCATCGGGTTGAAGGGGAACCTGTGATGGAAAAAATTATAGTAGTTATTCTAATAGTAAAATTTGATACATAAATTACACACGATATCGCAAAAAAAGTTGTCATACAGGGAGAAAAAAATTTGTCAAAAGGGAAATTTGATATTGCAAATTTTTGTTTTTGTATTTCTTTTTCTGTCGTCTTTAACTTATAATAATAAATTCTCTACATTAACACCTCAATGTTGCATTTGTTTTATTTTGAATTATACATCTAATAACCTCCTTAATTTCCCTACTTGAGTTCAAAAAAAGCTGGTACTTATTCCTTGAGCAACATCTAGTACGAGTAAAAGTCTTTTGGAATTTAACTCCTCCTTGAGCTTCACTGGTAACCATTGTCAGAATTTGTGACGCCAAGGCCATACCATCTTGAACAAAAATCTAGAGATACTCTTTATGCCACTATTCCCATCATCAATGTGAGTTTCATCTTTCGGTGAATTTGAAGATTCTACTTTTGCACTCACCATGGGCCAAAATCATCTTGAAGTTCTTTGTTGGTGATGTCAATGGACTGATCGACTTTGTATTCCTCCAGTGACTCTATTTTCTCATGTTGGTCTTTAGTGCCTTCAGTTATTGCAGCATTAAGAAGATTGCTAACTGAAGAATTCTGAAAAAGTTCAAGTGATTTGGGACTAACAGCAGAAGTACACCCTATGTTAACTGGAACCAAAACTAGTTAGTTTGGTGGTGTGTCATTCAACCTAGCTGCAAACCAAGGGCCCTCTTATCAACTAATGTGAAGTGACACCCAACATATGCATTTCATAATGAAAACCAATCAGATATCTTATGAATTAAAGGGACAATCTTAAGGTTTTATGAATTGTCACAAACCTAAAACATCATTCATGGTAGTCACGAATTCAAGTGAAAGCTGTTGCGAAACTACAATAAGAAATAATGACACATTAGTTGAGAGTGAAAGTAAGGAAAAAATTGGAATAAGAACCTCTAATTTCCAATTATTAAGCAAAAATAGAAGGAAGAAACCAAGATGTCGATTGACCACATTTGATTCATATACCATATATTGTTAAGCTACAAAGAATAAAATACCTGGGATTTGGCTACAACAACAGCTTCTGCTTTGACTTTCAGCTCCCTCATTTTACGATAATCATCTTCCACCTCCTAAAACTTTCCAACATTAAAATAATAGTTGTGTATATCTTCACTAACTCCCATCTCCACTACATATGTTAAAAGAAAGGCCCCGACACCAACCTGTCAAAGCAAATAAAGATAGCACAGAATTAAAACACTATGCAACAGTTGCGTGTGTAAACTTGTAGAATTGCAAACCCAAATAAATGGAACTTGCAACTTTTTGTTATCATATCAAGTCATAGAACTCACAACAGAAGAATAGAGGACTATAGCTAGTGAGTTTTTTCTTCCTGTTGGCAGTAGCTTGATGCCCTGTGAACAAAGAATTGGAAACATATTAAAGAAATACAAAGGTAAAAAGAAGGGTAGCCATCCATACAAACATGAAGCTATAAAATAAATTCTGGTTGGATGCAAGGAGTTTTATGCTAATGGTTTTAGTCAATCAAACAGGAAACAAACATTTAAATCAAAGTTAATTATGTATAACAATTGGTAATATGATCAGTGAATTTCTTCATTGAGGATTGTTATGATATACATATTTTGGAAAGAAACGTGTCAACTTTCAATAATTAATACGGAGCTGTAGCCACCTGGTTGTCTGTCCATACAAAGTGACAATTTATGCACAAGTAATGTTGCATCTTCTGAAGTTTGCATAGTGACAAAAAAAAAACAGCAGGATATACAAATTATCATGATTTGCTTCAAATATGTTCCGGCAACAGGATAAAAATCAAAACACTATGCAATGATAATGATTACTAAAAAAGTTTGATAATGAGTTACATACTATCCAATTGGAAATCATTAAATGCACTGTCAATTATTGTTCAGCCTTTTCCCCACAAGAACATAAATCTTATTACCTGATATTTGATAGCCTAAAGCAATCTAGAAATTTTATAACCAAGGCATTCTCATTGCCAATAATTATAGCTATTTTTTTAAACCACAACCAATTTAAGCTTTTGGAGTCATTAGCAAAGCAATATATCAGGAGTTGCTTGATGCGCTTCTTCAGCGGAGAATAAAAAAAATAATTTGCATAAACACACATAAGAAATCTGAAATAATTCATAGCAAACAAAAGGACATACTATGAGAGATAAGATAAAACTTTAGAAAAATGCATAACAGCATATAAGAAGTTATAAGATCAAAATAATAGATCTGAGATTTGATTTTATCGGTACCTGAAAAAGAATTATTATAACCACCACTATGATACCTAAGGTCAGAGCGCCACTATAATAGAAAACCACAGACTCGCTAAGATTATGAGCTGCTACCATCATGACCGCACCTAAAACCAGAAAAATCAAATGATGGGGCAGAAATTATGCACGACCCACCAACCGATGGAAGAGAGAAAGAGGATGATCGGAGCGACGACGGATCCTTGAGCGGCGATGGAAGGTCAGAGCAGCAACGGATGCTTGAGCGGCGACCTTGAGCGCCGACGGATGGCTTGACCGACGATGGATGGTCGGAGCGGCGACGGAAGCTCGATGCGGCGATAGATGCTTTAGCACAGGAGAAAAAGAAGAAGCGTCGACGATGGAGAAATCTGAAACCTAGCGCATGTTGAGATGGTTTAATTAGGGGGAAAAAAGTTAAAGGAAAAAAAATATAAGAAAAGAAATAAAATAATATAAATAAAATAAAGATAATTTTTAATGAAATAAAAATGAGAAAAAGAGCCTGCAAATGGATATAAATAAAATTATAATTTTATAATTTTTTTTAAGATGATAGTTTTAGATTTAAAAAAAATAGTTTTCGACCCGTAAACAAATTAGCTCAAGTGTCGACTTTATAAAAAAAATCAAAAGAGTAATTTTTGTTGTTGAAGGTATTATAATAACGACGAGAGAAAATATCGTCGTTAAAAGTCTGACATTAACGACCAAAATAAAAAATATCATCGTTGATGACAAAGTATCAACGACGGAACAAAATACCGTCGTTAATGCTTATACATTAACGACGGACATTAAATTTGGTCGCTATTGAATTACCAATAACGACGATATTTTGATAGCGTCGTTAGATTTCGTCATTAAAAGTAACTTTTCTAGTAGTAGATGAAAGCGGAGAAAATATCAGAGGGGAAAACGGTGGAAGGAGAAGTTCATATATATATATATATATATATATATATATATATATATATATATATATATATATATATATATATATATATATGATTTAAATTTTGTAATACATTAAAATTTATTTAATTTATAATTGATTAAATAATTTTATTTTATTTTTTAATCTTATATATTTATAATTAAAAAAAAACTTATTTCCAATAATTTAAAAAAAAATATTGATAATAAAAATAATAAATTTTATTTGTTTTAAAAACCTTTTAAAATTAATAATTATTATTAACGAATTATGTTATATTTCTCCTAATTCATTACGCTATTAAAATTTTATTGACAACGGTTTAAAACCGTTATATTATTATCACAACGACAACAATTTTTGACCGTTGTACCAAACATTACGAAAATATTCTTATTGACAACGGTTGATTACATCGTTGTCCCAACTGTTGTTGAGATAAAAAAAAAATTCAAAGACAACGGTTCTGGAAAACCGTTATAAAATGCGTTGTTGATTTAAAAAAAAAATATGCTCAACGACAATGGATAGTGTAAAACCGTTGTCTTTTGTATTATACGGGCGCTCAAAGACAACGGTTTTGTCAAAAACCATTGTCTTTGAGCAAAATCACAACGGTTTCTCCTATAACCGTTGTCTTTATGGTGTTGTCTTTTAGCATTTTTGTTGTAGTGTGGACCGTAGTGGTCGAGTGAGACTCCATTATGTGCTCCAAAACTCGAGCACCAGTCGACTAATCACATGATCAGTCGACTGCTTGGCTAATCAGTCGACTGCCCTCCTCTAGTAGTCGACTGCTATGGCACTTTCCACAGTCAAACCCTAGTTGACTCACACCAGTCAACTGTCATATGGCACCAATCAACTGGCACACCTCAAACATGAGGTTTTAACCTCAACCTTGAGGTTTAACCCAAGTATAGTGTCCCCATACTTGCTAGACCACCCTTAGCCTAGACCTAAGCCTTCTAGCCACGTCCGTCAGCCTCACGCCTCTCGGATCCCTCCAAGTCATTCATGACTTGTTCATCCATTGCGCTAGCCTTTAGGTGCTTCCATCGGCTATGTCATGCTAACGGTGTCTACACCGCCAAGGCACATTGGACTTACGCTGCCAAGACTCCGCTTGGACTTTACGCTGCCAACCATTGGACTTATGCTGCCAAGAATCCCGCTTGGACTTTACGCCGCCAATATCAAACCCCTTGGACTTCTCAAATGCCAAGACTCAAGCTTGGACTTTCCCTTGCCAACCCATGTTGGACTTTCCATGCCAAGACCCATGCTTGGACTTTTCCTTGCCAAGACCCATGCTTGGACTTTACATGTCAAGTACTCAAGACTTGGACTTTCCAAATGCCAAGTGTCCCACTTGGACTTTCCATGCCAAGTACTCAAGACTTGGACTTTCCCATGACAATCACATTGTCATATGTTTTTGTCAAACATCAAAACATCTCTCGAGTCAAGCTCGAGTCCTGGTCAATCGTGACCTGGGCTGATTGCACCAACAATCGACCATTTTATGCATTTATAATATGATTTATTCTATTTATATCTGTGATTTATGTCTCTTAGTTTTATGATAATTGCGGTTAGCTTCTATCTCTATCATGTTTAGTCGATATAGATGTTGAGAGCATCTATATCAATACCTAGGAGAATCAAGGAGGAACCGAACAATCATCCTCCCTCCCATAACCATAGTCATTAGGACGTTAAAGAGTAGAGCATGAAACATGATCCACATGTTCATGGGGATAACATAGGATATCTTAGAACTCCATGAGCCTAGTCTATCTAGAGGCAACAAAGTAGGAGAAATCAACTCAGTGGTTGTGAGCCCCATGACACGAGATTCCCGGTGACAACAACTTCCTAAGCTCTGTTGATCCAAAAGGGGTGCTCTAGAAGATTAGGTAATTCCAATGTGGAATCAAAAGTTCATCGGGATAAAACTTGATGGTCCTCCCGCAAAACCAAGATTAGAGAACATAGGAACATAGATTTACAACATGTCTAACATTTCATAGGTAAAACTGAAATCTTGGAATCTTTACCTTAGCCTTGAACGCACCCTTTTTTCATTCTCCGAGTGACACCGATACTAGAGTCTAGACTATGTCCAATAACTTGCAACCACCACGTTCCACTCCAAACAATAAAAGTTCACTGGATAAATAGATACTCGAATCTCAGCCCCTATGGGATCGATAATTTCATTACTTGACAACTGTGCACTTGCGGGCTTGAGCGTGATCTAGTCTTCAACATCACAGTTGAGGGCTTCAGTCAGCGCACATCAGTTGTCATAGACTGCACACGAGTCTTGAGGGTCTCCTCAAGGCCTTCTACTTCCTCAACCCTCTACCTCTTGGGAATGGAGGACTTCAATGTGGGAATCTCTTGTTCCATGGGGTGAATGACACTAGTATGCAAGCTATCATAGATAAGGGGTTAAACCCCAAAAGAAGATGGGCAGCGGGAAGTAGAGAGGGTATTTGTAAGGTTTGTAGATAAGTTTTGGTAAGGGGTGGAGCGCTAGAGAAGTATGATTCCTTTCTTAAAGTATAAACAAGAAGAAACACAGCAAGAAGCCCTAGGAAACATGCACCCTAGTGTAACCATACCTAAAAACTAGGCGGTTAAGGGGCATACCACCATCAAGAAGGGTGGGGTGCATTGTTCTAAGAAGAGGCTCCTCTAGTTTCTACCTAGGTAGACTCAATCTTGTTCGCTTGGACCCACCAAGTAACCCTTTAGCAGTCAGGGCTTGTTCCTGCTAAGATGTCTCCATTAAATGTTGAAGAGCCTCGACGGATTGACGATTGTGGTCTTCCAATCGTTCAACAGTTGCAACCATTCAACTACTCAACTATAAGGCCTAGGCAGTCGTTATCCCCTGCCAGATATTTCTCGCTAAGACTTCCCTAAAGTGGGCAGATGAGAGGAGCTCCTTTTCTATTAGGAAGAGGGCGGTAGAAAAACAAAGAAGACTTATGCTTGATGTGAGCAAAACATATAGGGTTTTAGGAGTAGTTTTCGCTCATATCTCATTGCATTTTATATTTGATTCTTGCATATTTCACTTTATTTTGCATGCATTTCCTATTTTCTAGTTCGGAGAGCTATCCTTTGTACTCTTGTGTGCAGGATAGTATTCTACGAGAAAAATGGTGCACTTTTGGAGCGAAAAGAAGGCATTTGACAGCTAGAACAGAAGGGCACACACCCTGGCCCTATGAATCCACACGACTCTCACCCCAGCGCCACACACAGCCTAGCCGTGTGAATCCACACGGTCGTGTGGCGCTAGGAGATTTCGATGCGATTCAGCTATTTTCCAGATTTCGGGGAGATCCAGCCTGATGTCTATATAAAGGAAGCTATGTCCAAACCCTAGAGGGAGAGGTACGACGATCGGGACAGCACTCTGATGCCCTAAAAAGCTTCAGAAACTCACAACGGAGAGGAAGAATGCCGCTCGAGGATCAAGTTCTGCACATCAACACCAGAGAGGAGAGCCAAAAGTGCATTGTAATTCACGTTATTTACACAGTTTACATTGTTTCTATGAATTTTAATATGCTTTGTGTTTCTCTTCTCGTATTTATGGAGTAGATTCTCCTATTCTAGGATTAGAGAGTAGTTTGTGTACGTAGAACATGTTATTTCAAATATATTTCTATTCTTGAAATAATATTTACAATTGGTGATTGTTTAGATCGATAGCTATTTATTTTGATCTTCTATTTACTGTGCGTAGTCGATACGAGAGGTGACAATCCTCGTATCAAAGATTTAGGAGAATTAAGGAGGAACCTAGGGGTTGGCCTCATCTTCGATAACCGTAGATAGAAGGGTGTGATAGAGTCAGAAACGAGACAAATTTTGACTCGTCATAGGGATTGATCCGGCATCCTCATACCGCCTATCCTGTCCTAAAGCCAAGGGTCGATCTGGTATGGCAAAGGTAGTTCCCGATAGATGCGAAGGCTCATCGGAGAAGTGTATGATGTCCCTTCCACAAGGCCATAGTTAGACACACAAGTGATAGCGTGTTCTATGACACACAAGTGAAACTGAAATCCTAGAATTCTCTCAAAAGACTCGTAACAACCCTTCTCTTCCTCCGTGTGACACCGTACTAAAGTTAGGATCGCCGACAACCCTCATCATCACAATCATTAGAACGGAACTCCGAACAATAACATCCACTAAACCAATCAATACTCAAATCTCAATCCCTCTGGGATCGATAATCTTTTTATTACTTGATAACATCCATGCACTTGCAGACATTGAACACGAGGGTGCGCTACGCGAGTCCTCGACGGTTCCCGTTGCGAGATTTGAGATCACGTTCAAGTACATCAATGCTCAAGGGGGAAACTTTCTTCCAAATCGATTATTTACAATAGTGGGCGTGACATTTATACTCGTCAAAGCAAGCCTCAATAACTTAGGTATTTAGTTAAAGAGGGATGGAATGCGCATAAAAAATAATTATCCATCATCATAAAGAAATAATGATAGTAAATAATAAATTCCATAGGGGATTACAAGTCAAAAGGCCTCGGCCAGATAGTAGCTAAAGCATCTTGATAATTAAGGTAGGAGGTGTCCTCCCCCAAGGGAAGATATCCTCGATCAACAAGTCGTTTCACTGCCCCATCAAATCCCATTTGAGAAAAAAAAAAAAGAAGCGGCTTTAGGAGTCAGACTCCTTATCATCTATTGTTCTCGGGCTAACCAGTGAGCCTCATTCCTTCTGCGAGGTCAAGGTGGACAGAAGTTCGTCGCACTCCTTGGATTATTCCAGCATCTTTTGCCCCAGAGTCTGAATGTCCTGGGGATAAGCTAGTTGAAGGGAAATGAAGCAACTCGAGAAGACAATGACATCCTAGGAGAGACCGAAAGCAATTTGCTGGAGATGGATTACATGAGATTGGATCAAGGTGTGTGCAACACTCAAATAGTTCAACAGAGATTCTCGCACGTTATAACGGGAGAGGGTCTAGTTTCTCTCCTCATTAGCCCTTAGTCCTCATGTCGTCTCTGCCAATAATTGCTCCCTTGACTTATTCCCCATCGAGCATCCATCCTCGAAGTCTCGACTTCTTGGAGATGAGATCGACATAAAGCCAACTCAGTGACCAAAGATTCGTTCTGGCAACGGACATCTTTGAGGCCTTGTAGCTCCTCAAGCGTGGAATCTGCCTTCCACCGAGCCTCGTCCCTTTCATCACGTAACCTTGTCGCTCGCCAGACAGCCTAGCTCCGCATAAGTCCTGCAAATTCTCTGCCTCTGTAGTTGACTCTTCCTCATGCCGAGAGGACTCCAAGAGTTGTCTCATCTCCTGGCCTAGGTGGTTTTGGGATGCCTTATGGTGGGCATCCAAGCGAGCTTGGTAATCCTCCACTTGGCAAATCCCCTAGTTATACTGAGTCACTACCTTCATGAATGGGAATTGGGTCAGGGATATAAAATTGAAATAAAGAAAAGGACAAGGGGCAACCAAGGTACCAAGGTCAGGTCCTGCATCTCCGCTTGAATGAGGATTCTCAATTCCTCGAGGAAATGGGCATGTAGGACTGAATGAAAGGAAGCAGTATGGGGCATCGAGGAAGATAATACTAAAGGTTCTCCTTGAATCGGTTGGGAGGAAGTCGGTAGGTGAAGCCCTCGAGGCGAGGAAATCCATAGAAGGAAGGGTCGAAGGGAGATAGGTGCAGGCCTCAACGTCTTCCATTATTGGGTGCACAGAAAAGGGAGTAGGGACAATTACTTCCTGAGGAAGATGAAGGACCACCAAGGAAGGAGGAGGCAATGAAATAGAAGGGGGGATGAAGCATTCGGGAAAAGGAGATGAAGGAGGGGATCTCTGAAGTGGGGGCTCAAGAAGGTCTTGTTTCTTTGGAGAAGAAATATCCATTAGGGTCGAGGAGGATTCTCGGGCTAAAAAATGTCGAGGAACAAAAGATTGGCATCGACGGCACAATGAGGGGAACATCTCAAAGAAGGTGGATGAAGGAGGGGAGGATATGGGAGGTGCTGGAATAGAGGAGGAAGCTTTCTTCTGCTCATCGACCCGAGTCACAATAATTGGGGAAGAAGCTTGCATCAACTGGGTCCCCGAAGAAGAACCCGGCCGAAGTAGGGTGAGATGAAAGCCCGAAGGACTTCATTTTACTTTTCTTCTTCTCTCGATCCGCATTAGCGAAAGCTTCCATCATGTCATTCTTCATGATGTCATCTGCAAAATAGAAACAATTTGGGTCAATCCACTTGAGGGCATGAAGCAACCAACCTTGTAAGGTTAGGAGAGTCTCAAAATACCTATGAGGGTGGGATCATTAGAGGTGAAGGAGGACAATCTGAAATGGATGAGTAGCCACAAATCCAGCAGGACTCAAAGGTTGTAGTGGTGATGTTAGAGGACCCACTTAGTGTTAACAAAAGAGCAAGTCGAACGACACTCTTTAAGAGGAGGTAGATCAGGAAGATCGACTCACCATGAGTCAGAATAAGGTAAAGGCTCCGACAAGTGGGTAAAGAAGTACAAATTTTTGCAGCCTTTATGGGAAGAGGGCATACCTTAAAAATAGATCATTGAATCGGCCAGTAAAAAAGAAAACCCCCAACTCCATCATTTTCAGTTGAAAAATATAGGGGAAGTTTGGATGCGCTAGAGGTAGTAAATAGTGTCAATTGATTCACCGATTTGTTCGTAGTCGTGCTTCTCTACAATCGTTAATAATATGCAGCAGCAATAGATTATAAATGAAAACAAAATGTGATACAAGCAAATACACACTACAAATACAACATAAGAGTTTTACGTGGTTTGGAACCTATGGTTCCTACTCCACGACCGAGCTAGTTATCTACCCTCACTAAAACACTCTCCTTCTCGGCAACGCACCGGAGGTGGAAAAACCTCATATAAAAGAGCTTATACAAGAATAAGTGATCAAATACAAGTGAAAGAAAATGCAAGATGAAAAATAACTTTACGAGAAGAATGCTTTTGCTTGATCTCTTTTGGTCACTTCAGAATGCCTTTAAAGACTTGAAATATAGCATCACTTTGCCTCAAAATGGCTCCAAGAACCCATTCTTGCTTTTCCACATCGAGCTTCTTTTATAACTCTGTGTTTGTTGGTTTTCTACCAAGCAGTCAACTGACCACATCACCATTGCCTCACAACAGACTAATCCACGTCGGATTTTGCTTGACTAGTCCACTACCCTTATCTAGCTGTCGACTGTCATAGCCACCAATTGACTGTCATGCTTCGCCAGTCGACTCCGAACCCTTCTGTGTCTTGTCCACTTATTGTTAGTCGACTTCGCATCCATGGCAGTCGACTGCTAGTGGGCAATCGACTGGTGCAAGCCACCAGTTGACTGCCAGAGCCACAGGTCAACAGTCGAGTCTCATTCGACTACTCGACCAGTCGACTGGGTAATAACCCCAGTCGAGTGCTCGAGTCAACCAAGCCTCCCGAGTGTCGTGCACTCGATCAGTCGACTGGCTAATACCATCAGTCGACTAGTACACCTCAAATATGATGTTTAACCCAAGTATGCTCCCCTCATACTTGATATTCACTCTAGGCCTAGACCTAATATTTCTAGCTACCTTCATCAGTCTTACGCCCTCAAGGTCCATT
Source organism: Wurfbainia villosa (assembly GCA_025175895.1). Lineage (NCBI taxonomy): Eukaryota > Viridiplantae > Streptophyta > Magnoliopsida > Zingiberales > Zingiberaceae > Wurfbainia > Wurfbainia villosa. The sequence continues at coordinate 15,538,529 of CM046000.1, read as the reverse complement.
CGAATCCTCCATGACTCTTTCACCCTTTGCACAAGCCTTCAGTGCTTCCATCGGCTTCTTCATGCCATCGGGTACCCTTAGCCTAGACCTAAGCCTTCAAGCCACTTCCATCAACCTCAACCCCTTGATTCGAGTCCAAGACTCCTCACCCTTGTCCCTAACCTTCAAGTGATTCTGTTGACCATGTCATGCTAATGGGTCTACCTTTGCCAAGTCTCCAAACTTGGGGGTTCATTGCTAAGACTACACATTTGGACTTACATGACCAAGACTACACCCTTGGAGTTTCCCTTTGTCAAATATTTAAAATATTTGGACTTTCACGGCCAAGACTACACCCTTGGACTTACGTAGCCAAGACTATACCCTTGGACTTTTCCATTGCCAAGTATTCATATATGGACTTTCCCTTGCCAAGACTTCACTTTTGGACATTTCCATTACCAAGAATCCATTCTTAGACTTTCCCTTGCCAAGTCTCCAAACTTGGACTTCTACTCGAGTCTCACTCGAGCTTGGTCAACCTTGATCTGAGGTCGATTGCTCAAATAATCTCCTCAATATAATCTCCCCCATATGACCTTGAATGTCCCAATCATTCACTTGTCATATGGTCAACATATGGTCAAACCATATTGTTAAACTATTGTCAAATATCAAAACCCTACTCGAGTCCCACTTGAATCTAGTCAATCATGCCCTGGGTCAATTGCATCAACAATCTCCCCCTTTTTGATGTTTGACAACACCTTTAATTTTGACCTACCCATAAGCCCAACTATGTCATTTCTTATGCAAAAATATAATGAAGGTTTACCTAACTTAAACCCTCATTTTTCCCCCCTTTGGCATATATAAAAAAAGCCAACCAAGGGTTTACCATATCTTATCTTCCCATAAGATCCTCATTCTCCCCCTTAGTCTAAAATCATCTAAAATGACTTCATTCTCCTTAGTGATACTCCGTTATCACTAAATGCAAGACATTCCTCATTTTATCGAATTTAACTTTCATCCATGATCCCTTGTTGGTTAAACTCACCCTAAAGGCTTGCTCCCCCTTGACCATTGCACCAACAATATCCTTGGAGGGTTCCTAAGAACCCTAAACAATAAAAAATAAGGGTAAAAGTTCAAACTTAAACTTTAACCTTCCTTAAAATTTGATTCTCCTTCCTAATTAGCTCTCCTAATCATTTTCAATGAATATTTCACCTTTCCAATGCTTGTATAAGCATATCATAGGGTTATAAGCAGTTAGGGTATCTTAAGGGTGCTGATAGATGGCTAAAAAAATCTTATTCAGTTGAAATCATACTTAGGAGTCGACTGAATCAGAAACCAGTTGACAGCTCCATGTGGTAGTTCATTGGTTTCTACAGTTCTAGAAAATAGTTTTCAGACATGAGATTTAAAAATTCATAAGTAATTATGCATTTTTCTAAAAATATTAAAAATTTCATTCATATAATACTCATGTCAAATCATATGGGTGAAAAATAATTTTAAATTAAAATACTCATTATTTTGAAAGAATGATAAAAAGTTTAAAAGCATTGAAACCTTCAATGTTTTGCCTAACTTTGTGTTAATCTTGTCGATTGTGGTTCTATCAAAAGATAGACATACCAAGGTTTTACAAATTATTTTAAAATGATTTTCAAAATCTTAATTTCAATCATGGTATATGGGCTAGATGTACATTAGTTTTTCTCATGATTTATTCCTATGATTGAAAGAGTTTAAGTTCCTATTGATATACCATATAAGCACATTGAACTTAACTCATATTCCTATCATCTCATATGTGTCTAGGGTATATCAATATACACACATGTAATCCTATATATTTTGTGAGATGTGGATTTTGTTCTTCCCTAAATCAAAGGGTTCATGCATTATATCTAGGCATATCCATTTGATTCCTTTATATAGGATATCAAATAATGTCACTTGTCCTTAATTTTAATTTGATTATTCTTAATGCATGAATTATAATCATGACATAAATGATTGCATAATTTAAAAGCATTTGCTCATGATTCGTGATGTCATGACATAATATAGACTTAACCTAAGTATTAACATAATATTTATTAATCTAAGTGCTATCATGACATTTTAAATGATCATATGAAGAATGATGTCATGACATGGTATATGACAACAAGGCATGAAAAATATATAAATTAAAGTGATAGAAATACATAAATTTTAAACTTAATTGCTATTTTCTAGAATTAGATCAATTTTCCATAATGACTCAATCCCCTTAAGTGTGTCAAAGATCTCAAAATGACACACTATTGACTCTAACATAATTTGTGTCAATTTTGATCAATTGTCAATCTTCTATTAAATCCATTGGCACATCCTAAAGTCTTTTAAGATCTAATTCTAATCTCATTTCTAAGATATCACATTACCTTGAAAATGCTCTAAAGTGTCAACTCTACCCTGGTGAGATTAACTACCCATCCATTAAAGGTTAACACACTCTAAACTCATCTAGCGTGAAGGGATCACGCTCCTAGGAACCCAAAACCTAGGAGCTCCTTGGGTTACTAGGTACTCATTAGGGATAACCTCCCTAAATACCTTCCTAATGACCCTTTTAGGCTTGGAGCCTTGTTCATTTTGGTCTTTTCAAGATTAACTCTAGGAATAACTTCCCTTGCAACCTTGCTAATTACTTTCCTAGACTTCTTTAAAACCTTAGTCACTAGACACCTATCACGGTCAACTCTAGGGATGACCTCCCTTATAACCATGACACTCCTATGTTGGTGCAGTAGGCACCTAAGTCGAACCTGAGTTTTGATTGTAGCAAACGATACAAAGTTAAGCTCATGTCATTATCTCACGAGCTGAATCAAGTGTGCAGTAAATTGCTATAGCTGGAGCTGAAGGCTAGCGACACTCGGAGGAAGCCGCGGTGGTCGGGCGACACTCGAGTGACTTCGGAGGGAGCCGAAGGAATCGAGTGGAAGGCCGGAAGCAAAAGCAACATGTAAGTATCGAGGTAAGCTCGTGTGTGCGAGCGTAAGTGAGCTCGTATCCTCTTTATGAGGATGATCTTAAGCGTAGATTCGACCAAAGACATCCCATAGATGGTCTAGGTCGAGATCGGACGGTCGAAGGCCGTCGAAATAAGGTTTTCTTTGAGCTAACCTTGCCTTGCAGCTAGCATCGACGATCATTGAGGACTCATTGCGTCAAGATCAGTGAAGGTCACTCTCGATCCGCCATCACGATCGATGATGGCCATCAGTCGACTGATGGTCAAAGGATCAGCCTCGAGGAGTCAAGGTTTATCACCAAATTTCAAGGGGAGTGGTGCTCAATTGTGATTGGCTAGGGTTCCTCTCGAAAAGGGGCTCAAAGGCTATAAAAGGAGGGCCAAACCTAGGGTTTGATCATCAATTCTAAGTGCTCAAAAGCTTCCGCAACGCTGCGACTCTCCGACGACTCTACGACAACGAAGTGCTGCCAACAACCCTAGCTTAAGGTCTTTCTTTTTAGTTGTTGGTATAATCCTTGTTATTGTTTTCAATATTGCAACTCTTTTACTCGAGGTTTTTCTATCGTTGCATTTTACTTTAATAGAAGAGAGGGTTTGTCTCTCTATCATTTTGCTTCGAAAGTTTTTTTGTAATCGTCAAACTCCTACCTCCAACGAGGAGGAGTGTTTTAGTGAATTGCCCTCCGTACACGGTCTAGGACCGTTAGGGCCTTGGAGTAGTAGCCGAAGGCTACGAACCAAGTAAAAAATAAACTTGTCTCTTTTTGTTTCATTTACATTTCCGCTGCGTATATTTGTCTTGAAACGAATTCGAATGAAAAAGGTTTTTCGCTATTCACCCCCCCTCTAGCGAACCGCATCGATCCAACAATTGGTATCAGAGCCGGGGGTTGCTAAGATTTGGTGAAACCACCAATCTAGCCATTTTTACAGATTTATTTTTCTTTTAATTCTGTTTTGTTTTATTTTATTTCGCTTTGTTAAGTTTTCTCCCGCACTACTAATCCAAGACGCGAGTCTTGGTACTTGTTTTTGTGTTTTTGTCGTTGCTAGTTTCTTCGTCTTCGTCTCTTTGTGTCTTTTGTTCTAATGGCCCATCTCGAGGGTTTTAGCACCGTTCGACCTCCGTTTTACAACGGAGATGACTTCCGTTATTGGAAGGGTCGGATGGAATGCTTTCTCAAAACCCAAATCGATATGTGGATCATAATCCAAACGGGTTTCACACTTCCGACTAATGAAGTGGGTGACTCCTTGGATTATGATCAATGGACCATTGTGACAAAACGACAAGTCGAAGTCGACGCCAAGGCAACACAAATCCTCCAATGTGGCCTATCCAAGGAGGAGCTAAATCGCGTCGACCCCTTCATAAGCGCAAAAGATCTTTGGACAAAACTAGTGGAGCTACACGAAGGGACCGATGAAGCCAAGGTATGTAAGCGTGATCTTCTTTTCAATAAACTATATAACCTAAAAATGCAATAACACGAGTCCGCGACCCAACTTCACGCCCGAGTCCAGGACATCGTCAACAACCTACACGCAATCGGGCAAAAGGTCAAAAACCACGACCTTATAAGGTATGTTCTAAACTCTTTTCCGAGGACTACCTTGTGGGCATCCATGGTCGATGCCTACAAGGTCTCCAAGGACCTTTCTAAACTTAGGTTAGATGAACTTTTTTGGATTTTGAATTACATGAGTCACTCGGAACTCCGAGAGGTATAGCCTTGTTTGCGAGGTTCAAAGAAGAAGAAAATCGCAAGCAAGCCACCACAGAGGGAGGAAGGCGAGTCAGAAGAAGAAGTTGACCCGGATTGTAGAGCTAATGAACCTAGCTCGAAGGATAGCCAAGGGATGAAAGCGAACCACGACTCGACCCAACCAAGGTAAGCCTAAAAGTTCTAATATTAGGTGTTATGAGTGTAACAGGTTTGGACATATAAAGTTCGAGTGCCCCAAGCTCAACCACAAAGCACCTAAGCACAAGAAGGCCCTCAACGCGACATGGGAAGAAGCATCATCCGAAGAAGACGAAGACCATGTCTTCATGGCGAAATCAATTGAGTCAGACATGGAGACCGAACCTGAACTTGAGTCAGAACCTGAGGATGACTCGGACTACGAAGCTACCTTCAAGTCAAGTCACGGATACGCATCCGGTTCAAAAGATACCCTTAAAGTAAGTCGAACTTTATTTAATACTTTACAAAATACGGTTAGGTTTTTGTCTAGGAAATTAGTTAAATCCGAGTCCAAGGTCGAGACCCTGGTTGAGGAGGTCAAACTCCTCAAACACAAGGTCTCCCTAACCTCTTCGACTAGTCGAGTTCAAGAGAAGGACTCAACTCGGGTTGAAAAACTCGAAGTTGAGAACTCACTCTTGAAAAGTCAAGTCGAAGATCTTAGAAACACGTTGGAAAGGTTCACTTCGGGATCCAAAGGACTTGACCTCCTACTTGGATCTCAAAGGGCCGTGTACAACAAGGCTGGACTAGGGTTTAACTCAAACACGACTAATAGGTCGTATATGTCGATTATAAGTCGACATAGGAAACATGTCCAAGCATGGGTCCCTAAGAACCTTTTGATTTCAACTCTAGGATCCAACCCGTACTGGATTCCCAAGGACCAAATCCACTATGTGGATAGACCGAACCGATTCAACGGTCTAGGGGGAGCCAGTACAAAACATGTTTGTGCTTTAACTTAGAAATTGCATGTTTTAACTAAGAAAGTTTGTGCTTTAACTTAGAAATTGCATGCTTTAACTTAGAAAGTTTGTGCTTTAAAACTTGTGAACTCACTTAGAACACGAACATAACCAACTAAAATTCTTCGAAAAGATTGAGCCTCGGGGAGCCTCTTTTCAAAAACATAACCAACTAAAATTCTTCGAAAAGATTGAGCCTCGGGGAGCCTCTTTTCAAAAATATCCAGTTAGACTAGGAAATAGTCTTAGGTGAGTCAAGTCATCATTTTCATGAAAATGCCTTTGTCTAAGGAAGTGGTCGATGATCCGATAAAAGAAGGCCTCTGCGCCTCGCCACGACCTGGAAGCCATGATCTTGAAAAGGTAAACTTGACAAGCCTAGGGTCAAATCCAAATCTAACATAAAATTACTTGAACCTAAATCCACTTAATCAACTTAATTGGAAGTCATCTCACAAAAACCACATAAGTATAACATGCTTGATCATATAGACACAGGTGAGATGACCTAGGTTTAACAACTTACAACCAATTTAAAAAAAAAAAAAATCTAACATCCAATCCAACCACCTTGTGTGTAGGATCAATGGATGTTGGACAGCGGTTGCTCCCGACACATGACCGGGGATCAACTCAAATTCACGGAGCTTCGATTCAAACGACAAGGATCGGTAGCCTTTGGGAATAATGGCAAGCTCAAAATCATCGGATCAGGTGATATCGAGCTTAACTCGAATTTTGTTATTAAAAATGTATTACTTGTAGAGAATTTTGAATATAACCTGCTTAGCGTAAGCCAATTATGTGACAATAACTATAAGGTCGTATTTTTAGAAAATGAATGTGTAATTAAAACAAATAAAACAGCTAAAACAATACTCAAAGGAACTAGGACAAATAACATTTATACAATTAACTTAATCAAATCCTCAACCAAATGTCTTATGACACAGGAAGAGGAATCATGGTTGTGGCACCGACGACTCGGTCACTCGCACCCAAGACTCGTCCACAAGATGAGTCAGAGTGGCTTAGTCAGAGGCTTACCCAACCTCAACAACTTGGTTAATAAAATCTATAATTCTTGTCAACAAGAAAAACAACCTAGGACACAACACAAGTTAACTAACCAAGAACGAACCTCAAGTGTACTTGAGCTCCTGCATATGGATCTATTCGATTCACATGGAGCCAAGCCACTCAATAAAAGTCAATATTGCTTAGTCATAATTGACGACTACTCTAGGTTTACCTGGGTTAGGTTCATCAAACATAAAAATGATACCCTAGATCAATTAATCAATCTATTCAAATTAATCGAGAATAAAAAAAACCTTAAGGTTAAAAGGCTTAGAAGCGATCATGGTGGTGAATTCAAAAATCAAAGGTTCACCAACTTCTGTAACCTAAACGGATACCACCATGAATTCTCTTGCCCTAGGACCCCTCAACAAAATGGCCTAGTGGAGCGAAAAAATCGAACTCTACAAGAAGCCGCTAGGACCATGTTAAACGAATACGACCTACCCGATAGGTTTTGGGCAGAAGCCGTGAGTACGACATGCTATGTCCAAAATAGGATCCTTATGGTAAAAAGGCACCTTAAGACCTCATACGAGATTTATCACGATAAAGTACCCAACATCAAGTACTTTAGGGTATTTGGGTGTAAGGTACATATCCTAAACACTAAGGATTACCTAGGGAAATTTACATCCAAAACCACGACCGGAATCTTTCTAGGATACTCAACTACAAGTCGAGCTTATAGAGTATATAATTACGACACCCTTAGAGTCGAGGAGACTATCAATGTAGTATTTGAAGAAGGACATGAACCTACAAAACCCCCAACAACCCCAATTAGCGAGCCGATTCACACTAGACCTAACTCTGATCCGGAGATTAGGTCTAGTGTTAATCCTAACCTAAGTCAACCAAGTCACTCTATTGATCAAGTGATAGATGACTCCAACCAAACTAGTGTTCAACCAAGTCACCCCATTGATCAAGCATTAGGTGACACAAACCCAACCCAATCTAGGACTCAGACTAACCACCCTATCGATCAAGTGATAGGAGATCCTAATCTAGGAGTTCGAACTAGAGCATCCTATAGGAACCTTAGTCAAATTTCCTTAATTTCAAAGATAGAACCCAAATCAATTGAACAAGCTCTTCTTGATCCCGATTGGATTATTGCAATGCAAGAAGAGCTAGCTCAATTTACTAGGAATGAAGTGTGAGAATTAGTACCACCACCTAAAGACAAAACGATAATTGGAACAAAGTGGGTGTTTCGAAATAAGCTTGATGATAAAGGTGAAGTAGTTAGAAACAAGGCTAGGTTAGTCGCCAAAGGGTTTAGCCAAGTCGAAGGCTTAGATTATGACGAAACCTATGCCCCAGTAGCTAGACTCGAATCCATTCGAATGTTGCTAGCTTATGCCGCACATCGAGGATTTAAGCTATTTCAAATGGATGTTAAATCGGCATTCCTAAATGGATACATTAAAGAAGAAGTTTATGTTAGCCAACCCCCCGGATTCGAAAATCTAGATAAACCCGACCATGTTCTAAAACTTAAGAAAGCTCTCTATGGACTTAAACAAGCTCCTCGAGCTTGGTACGAGAGACTTTCAATCCATCTTAAGTCAAAAGGGTTTAACCAAGGCTTAGTTGACCCAACTCTCTTTGTAAAAACCTTAGGTAAAGAAATATTCATAGCTCAAATTTATGTAGACGATATAATTTTTGGAACCTCTAACTCAGCCTTACTAAATGAGTTCGTTTCGCTCATGGAAAGTGAGTTCGAAATGAACTTGGTAGGCGAGTTAAGTTTCTTTTTAGGTCTACAAATTAAACAAACTAAGGATGGTATATACCTATATCAACAAAAATACACTAAGGAGTTAATTAAAAGATTTGGAATGCAAGACGCTAAGGTAATAAACACTCCAATGGCGATAAATGTTAACATAGGAGAAGACCTAGAAAGTAAGTCCATTGACTTAAAGTACTATAGGAGCGCGATAGGAAGTCTCCTATACTTAACTGCGAGTCAACCTGACATCCTATTCGCAATAAGTATGTGCGCTAGGTTTCAAACCTGTGCTAAGGAGTCTCACCTAACCCTAGTTAAGCGTATCCTTAGATATCTAAAGGGTACACTTAATGTCGGTATTTGGTATCCTAGATCTACCGAGTTCAAACTAACCGACTACTCCGATTCGGACTATGTCGGTAGTAAGCTCGATAGAAAGAGCACGAGTGGTTGTTGTCAACTTCTCGGCTTGAGTCTAGTTAGTTGGTGCAGTAGGAAACAACACTGTGTTGCTTTATCTACCACCGAAGCCTAATACTTCGCGATGGGTGAGTGTATCACACAGCTTCTTTGGATGAAGCACACTCTCCGCGACTTTAAGTTAGACTTTACGAATACTAAACTTCACGTAGATAACATTAGTTCAATTAATCTTACAAAGAATCCGATATGTCACTCTAGGACCAAACATATAGAGGTCAATCACCATTTCATTCGAGAACATGTGGCCAACGGAGCCATACACCTCGAATACGTCGAATCGAAGTCTAACTTGGCAGATCTATTTACTAAACCCCTACCCGAAGTCGAATTTAGTCTATTAAGATGAAAATTGGGCATGTGCGTAATAGAATAGGTACTTGCAAATTATATGTTCTTACTACTATTTCTTTAATTTCATGGAACTAGCATAGGACATACCTTAGATATCATGCACCTATAGATTTAAGGAGCCAGTACATCTCACAACACATAGGACTAATGTATTTGTGTACTTAGCCACGTAGATGGGCGTGAGATGTTAGGACCTTACTCCTAATTCCAGATGTAGAGCTAGTGCATCGCTATGAACCACGGAGTATAATCATACATACTAACCGACTCTGACCAGGACTGATTGATCTTCCATATCAATTAATCCAAATATGAGTCGAACATTTTATAGATGAACTTATTTTCAGTATATTATTTTCAAAATAATGTGGAACATGCTTGGACTTTAAAATTAAAACTTGTTTTATTCCAGACAAACTCTCACTCTTTTCGATATATGGCAAAAGGGGGAGAAAAAGGCCAAAGTTAAGGGATCAATTTTTTTAAGGCTTACTCAAACTTTAACACATTTAGTTAACTTGTTAACAGAAAATAATTTACTTAACTTTTAGTTAACTTGTTAACAAGTGTTAACAAAATGGAAGTAAAGGCCAAGGTTAAGAAATCAATTTTTTTTATTTCTTAACTTAAAACTTATTTTAAACACTATGGCCAATATTAAGTAATTTCGATTACTTAATTCTTTTTTAGTAGCAAATATCAAGGGGGAGAGTTAAAACTCTTTCTCAAGTACTCACCCTCGGTCAAGGAGGAGGTTTCCTCAAGGGGGAGCACTTGAAAAAGAGTTTTTATACTCCTACACATTCATGTATATCTCATACTCTTTTTGCTTAATTTATTTTTCTTAACTTTGTATGTGGGTTTGCCATAAATCAAAAAGGGGGAGATTGTTGGTGCAGTAGGCACCTAAGTCTAACCTGAGTTTTGATTGTAGCAAACGATACAAAGTTAAGCTCATGTCATTATCTCACGAGCTGAATCAAGTGTGCAGTAAATTGCTATAGCTGGAGCTGAAGGCTAGCGACACCCGGAGGAAGCCGCGGTGGTCAGGCGACACTCGAGTGACTTCGGAGGGAGCCGAAGGAATCGAGTGGAAGGACGGAAGCAAAAGCAACATGTAAGTATCGAGGTAAGCTCGTGTGTGCGAGCATAAGTGAGCTCGTATCCTCTTTACGCGGACGATCTTAAGCGTAGATTCGACCAAAGACATCCCATAGATGGTCTAGGTCGAGATCGGACGGTCGAAGGCCGTCGAAATAAGGTTTTCTTTGAGCTAACCTTGCCTTGCAGCTAGCATCAGTCGACTGCCAGCTTGGAGGACTCGACTGCCATCAAGCGATCATTTAGAAGGTCGACTCGTGATCTTGCCATCGATCGTGATGATGGCCATCGATCGGTGATGGTCAAAGGATCAGCCTCGAGGAGTCAAGGTTTATCACCAAATTTCAAGGGGAGTGGTGCTCAATTGTGATTGGCTAGGGTTCCTCTCGAAAAGGGGCTCAAAGGCTATAAAAGGAGGGCCAAACCTAGGGTTTAATCATCAATTCTAAGTGCTCAAAAGCTTCCGCAACGCTGCAACTCTCCGACGACTCTACGACAATGAAGTGTTGCCAACAACCCTAGCTTAAGGTCTTTCTTTTTAGTTGTTGGTATAATCCTTGTTATTGTTTTCAATATTGCAACTCTTTTACTCGAGGTTTTTCTATCGTTGCATTTTACTTTAATAGAAGAGAGGGTTTGTCTCTCTATCATTTTGCTTCGAAAGTTTTTTTGTAATCGTCAAACTCCTACCTCCAACGAGGAGGAGTGTTTTAGTGAATTGCCCTCCGTACATGGTCTAGGACCGTTAGGGCCTTGGAGTAGTAGCCGAAGGCTACGGACCAAGTAAAAAATAAACTTGTCTCTTTTTGTTTCATTTACATTTCCGCTGCATATATTTGTCTTGAAACGAATTCGAAAGAAAAAGGTTTTTCACTATTCACCCCCCCCTCTAGCGAACCGCATCGATCCAACATCCTAGACCTAGAATTGGTTCCATAACTATATGGAACTCTATGGTAAGAGGGCATGTCCTCCTTGGACTTTGGTTTGTAACTCAAGCCTTTCTTATCCCTAAGTAGATCCATCCTAACAAAACCTAGACCTTGTCCATTAGATTTCTTAATTGAATTTGTCATCTTTTCAAGAGTAATTTCCAAATTATCAAGTCTTGACCTCAAGACTTGATTTACCTTTTCTAATATAGCTTCTTTTAATTTTTCACTATATTTTTGGACATTGTTTCTCTTCCTAGGCATATGTCTAGATTTCTTAAGATTATTACTTAAGTTGTTATCCTTAGGTGGGGTAGTCTTAGGGTTATCCTTAGGCCTAATATTATAATGTTTATCACCTAAGCATAAATATTTGTTTCTAGCATGTTTTTTATCATGAACAATTAAAAATGCATTAAAACCATTCCTAGCATGCTTCTTATCATTATATAAAGAAAGTGAATTATTAATTGTTACCTTAGGGTTTGCCTTAGCTCCCCATACATAAGAACTCTCTCCCTTGTCCTTCTTAGGGTAACTCCCCCTTGGACATTAACTTCGGTAATGCCCCTTTTGTGGCATTTGAAGCACACTATGTACTCCTTATTTTTGCGTATTGAGACTCTAGCTTCCTTGATCTTCTCCTTTCATTTTGGCACTACAGAAGCCTTCTTCTTGATCAATTTAGAATACTTACTCTTGTAGTGTCTTGTTCCCTACACTCAAAGAATATAATATAATTTTTATTTTTAATACATGCATTTGAGTTACTTAGCTCGGTAGAGGAAGTTTGGTCTAGTCCTTCATGGATCTCGTAGGTATATGACTCCTCTTACTCTTGCTCCAGTGTCAATTGTCTATCCTAGCTCTCCTAAATCCTAGAGGTGGAGGGTTCTTCAACCTCCTATTCTTCCTTGGATGTTGAACATCTTAATTTCAACTTTCGACTCCACAAGCTCTTGAGGTGATGAGCTCTCTTCCTCAGATTCTTCTTTATGTTGGGCCAGCGAGGAATTTTCTTGAGATTTTGCCAATTTGCTCCAAAGTTCTTTAGCATCCTTATAATCACCTATCCTACACAATAGGTAATTAGGAATTAAATTCACCAAGATTTTTATTACCTTATCGTTGGCCTCGGATTTTTGGACTTGCTCCTCCGTCCACTTCTTTTTCTTGAGAATTTTCCCTTTCTTATCTGTGGGAGCCTCAACCCCATCCATTAGGATGAACCATTACTCGATGTTCATCATAAGGAATGTCTCCATCCTTATGCTCCATGCCGAAAAATCTTCTCAGTTGAAAGGTGGAGGAATCTGTTAGTAATATATGAGAGATGTCCTAAGGCAATCGCCTTATGTATGAACCATTTATATGATAAATAAAGATTCACTATTTGAGTATACATGTTTCATGTATTTGATTGGATCTTAAACTCATTTACTGAATGTCCACGATGCGATTCACAGCATTAGAGAATTTGTGATTGGATCACAACTAGTGAGTATCTCTACATGTGTAATTGTGATGTATCGGAATTATCCCTAGTCGATGAATTGATGGATTTGGACACCATCAATTCTGTCGAGACTAGCACGAGGTATACTCCTTGGTATATCCAAGCAGCTGATTCTCACTGGCTGGAGACATAGTGATGTCCGGAGTTAATCGTGGATGCTAGTTATGGTAACTAGTTCATTGGAGTGACCAGCCGTAAGACTTCATATGGTTCTCTGCATATATAGATATGTCAATGAAGTTCTTACTGTGGCTTAAGTGCGATGTTCCTTTGACTTGCGGTATTCAAGTCATCTTGATCATGGAGACTTATCCTTTGACATCTTAAGCAAACATCTCTAAGGAGATGTGGACCCGGGATGATTGGGTATAAGTCGAAATGATCGAAGGTGTTTGAATAGCCTATAAAGGATTCACCACTCCTTGCGAGGAGATGTATACCCATGGTCTCTCGTCGGATTGTTACTAAAGTCTTTGGCCAAAGCATTACATGTTTAGAGTAAGGTACTCTTCGATACATGTGGAGTAACTAGAATCCGTAGGACGAGGAAATGATACTTGGGCTAGGTGTGACGTAGTCAGCCTAGTGGGGACACAATAGACCATGTCAACCAAGTGGGTATAAGATGAGTGAAGGGAATGGGGCACGAATCATTAGCCTGAAGGGTTTCGAGAAATAGTTACGGATCAACCGTTGATCTTTTCGGTTAATTGGGGATCATGATGTACTACTAGGTGCCACTCATGATCGTTCTATAATTAATGGTTAATTATAGACGGCCAACATAAACCGAGAACCTATTTGGTCACACGCACAACGAGCGTAATCCAAAAGATTTAAAACGAGCTTGAGAATGGGATTCTCAGACCGAGAGAAACTAGGTTTGGTTGGACCAAACATAAAGCGAGCATGAAATCGTTTCAGTCGCAATGGAAGCGTGGATGGGCCGTGTCTTATGAAGACATAATGGACGAACCAAAATGGTTTGGTTCTAATCCAATGGAGGAGAATAAACCAAAGGGTTTGGTTTATTTTAAAAGAATGAACCAAAAGTTGGTTCGGTTCGTTTTAACTTAAAATAAACCATCATGGTTTGGTTTATTTTAACTTATCTTAATGGAGCGGGTTAACGGGCATAATGGTTATGATCCAATAACCATTAAGAGAATTAGTTCTCTATAAAAGAGGGCTTAATGGATAATTAAGCCCTAATCCAAACCCTAGTTGGAGTTGCCGCCCAACCTAGTTGTGCCGCCCAACCTAGGTGTGCCGCCCAAGCTCCTTGGCCGCCCATCCCCTTGTGCCGGCGTCCAGCTCCTTGCCGGCGACCAAGCTTCAGCCGGTGATCCTCCGGCGACCCTCCGGTGATCTTCCTAGGCCTCGGTGAAAAGGTGAGCACTTGGCTTCCTTGTTTTGGCCGGCGCCTACTCCTCCACCAAGCTGTCCAGTTTTCTGGACAGCTTCTTCTCCTCTTGTCGGAGCGTCGTTTAGATGACGGTTAGAGCTCCGACAGCGGATAACTTATCGGGGATTCGATCTCTGGTAATCCTCTGAGGTGGAGGATGAAGGATTCGTCAATCGGTTGACGAATACCTCTCCGAAGAAGCGAGTTTTGAGGACTCGTTTTGGATCCGAATTTGGATTCGGATCGTGATCATCTCTCGATCACGTCGTCTTCAACACGAGGCTAGTAACCCATACGAAGACGAAGCTCGTGGCTTAGCGAAGTCATCCCGAGGAACTCGGCGTGGATACGGATAGAGACGATTCTAGCGAGGATCGTTCCGGTTGATGCCGTTCCCGCTACACATCATACGAAAGGTATAACGTAGATAAATTTACTTTTATTGCAAATTTTAATTTACGGTTATGTCTACACTTGTTGTAATATGTATGCGTGTATTGTGTGTGTTGTAATAAATGTAGATTTATTATTTTTATTGCTTCCGCTGTGTTCATGTTTACGAAACATGATCGAACACACACACGCCGCGGTGCCGGAAACCCAACAGTGGTATCAGAGCCCAGGTTGTGTTTTGACATAATCGTAAAAATGGTTTTGCGATAGTCATAATGTATTTCTGGAAATTTTCTAATTTTGGAAATTTAGAAGTATTTATGGAAATTTTTCAATTTTGGAAAGTCTAGAAGTATTTATGGAAATCTTCCACTTTTGGAAAGTTGGAAGTATTTATGGAAATTGATATTTTCCATAAATAAAATATTTGATTAGATTCTGGACATTTGTTTCCTAATTTAATCATGATTTGATTTGGGAAATCAAATCTTAAAATATTTTATTTCCATATGTAGTTTTAATGATTTAGGAAATTGGTTTCCTAAATAGATTTTCCTTAATCAAATAATTCCATGAATAAAATATGTGATTAGATTTGGAAATTTGTTTCCTAATTTAATTATGATTTGATTTGGAGAATCAAATCTTAAACATATTTTATTTCCATAAATAATTATGACATATAAGGAAATATATACATGACATAATTGTATGCCATGTAATTGCATTAGATGCATAACATTATGCCATGCGTGTCGTGACATGTAGATGTATGCCATGTATGTCATGCCATGTAGATAATAGTTATTTGCATGCAAAGAGGATGAGACATAATAACCCTTAAACAATATTAAAGCCTACACCTTCCATTAATATGGTTAGAGCCAGAGTTCCGTTTCTTGTTTGGGTTGTTGGACTCTCTCCAAGCCCAGCTCGAACCCGAACATGTTCAAACCATGGAATAGTTTAATACTAATATGGTAAGAGTCAGAGGTCAATCGTTAGCTTTGGTTGTTGGACTCTCTCCAAGCTGGGCTAATTGGTTGAATGCGCTCTAACCATATTAAAACTATGTCGATTAATGGGTTGGCTTTAACTGGAGCATCGGCTTGTTGGACTCTCTCCAAGGTCGATGGATGTAAAGCGAGGTGAAGGTGCTATGCATATGATGCATACTTGTTAATGTGTTAACAACCCGATGTATGTGTGAACATTCAATTAGTTGATAGCACATTGTGATAGTTGCATATACGTGATATGCAATCGGTATAGTTGATACCTACCGTCGTAGTTATGAATGGCTTGTTGGACTCTCTCTAAGGTTGTTCATAACTATGATGGATATCAGCCCATTCGGAGATGGACCTACGATCTCCCGAAGTGATTTTGGGGTTTTTGAAATTCGAAAAATGAATGGGATTTATAAATGTATATTGATGCATTTTAAAATCATTTTCATATATGCTCGCTTTGTATTTCTAAGATTGATCATGATGTGTTTGAATTTATGCTCCATTTTGATTCAATAAATTGATCGGGCCGAGCTTCTTGGATCGCTGAAGCTTGAGAATTGTTCTCAAGGTTGAAAAGCTTGCAAATGTCCTCGGCGCCTCTTCCCGCCTGGCCTTCTAGTGACGATGCAACTCGACCAATTGTTGGCCTATCGTAAACATGTGAGTGATTCTCGAACAAATGAGTTGCATCATGCTAGCCGCGATGGAACCTAAGCTACGAAGCAAAGATGAGCATATGGATGCTCATATCGTAGTCCTTCATCTTTGTGAGTTGGTTGATGAGCAAGTGAGATTCAAAGGTTCAAGTCTCAAAGCTCCTCTTCACCTCCGAGATGCTAGAAGGTTCATCTGTGGTATCGCCAATATGTCAAGACTGTGGAGTCTTCTCGAGAAGCATGAGCAGGGGACTGCTTAGTTGATTCTCAAGAAAGGTTCTAAGAGGAAGTCAAAGGAACAAATGTAAGGGAAAGAAGAGAAAGGCTAAGAAGGTAGAACTAGCACAAAGGAAACTTGCCATCATTATGGCAAGGAGAGCCATTTATGAAGAAAGTGCAAGATTTATCTTGAGTCCGTGAAGAAGGATAAGGCATCGGATGCCCCATCTTCTTCAGAATCTTCTTTATTGATTGTCATTCTATTTCCTTAGACACTTGGGTATTGGATACTGGGTGTGGCTCACATATATGTAATGACATACATAGGCTAAGGAATAGAAGAAGACTCGTCAAGGGAGAGTCAAATTTACGTGTTGGGAATGGAGCAAAGGTTGCTGCACTCGCCATCGGAAAGTATTTGTTGAAACTCCCTGCAGGACTTGTCTTAAAACTGGACAATTGCTTTTATGTTCCTTCGTTGATAAAGAACATCATTTCTATTTCTTGTTTAAATAGAAATGGTTACCATTTGACTTTTAGTAACAATTGTTGTTACATAACTTTGAATGGAGTTCTTTATGGGACTGGAACTTTAAGTAATGGTATTTATACGTTGGACGTATCCAGTGACATTTTCAATATCGAAGCGAGCAACAAGCGTGCTCGAAAAGATAATCAATTAGACTCCTACATGTGGTATTGTCGTCTTGGCCATGTAAGCAAGAAACGCATGTCCGAACTACACCGATGTGGAATTCTGGAATCGTTTGAATTGGATTCATACGATACATGCGAATCATGCTTAAAAGGCAAGATGACTGTGTTACCTTTTACTGGAAAAGGTGAACGAGTGGGAGAGTTACTAGGTCTAATACATACTGATGTATGTGGACCTATGTCAACTCAAGCATTAGGAGGCTATAGCTACTTCATTACCTTCACCGATGATCACTCATGGTTTGGGTATGTGTTCTTGATGAAACACAAGTCTGAAGCCTTTGAAAGGTTCAAAGAATTCAGAAATGAAGTAGAGAAACAACATGACAAGAGTATTAAAATACTTCGATCGGATCGAGGTGGTGAATACTTAAGTCAAGAGTTTCTTGATTATCTAAGAGACAATGGTATATTGTCTCAATGGACTCCGCCCTATACACCACAAAGATAATGGTGTATCCGAGAGGCGAATCGATTGTTGGACATGGTCAGGTCAATGATGAATCATGCAACTCTTCCCAAGTCCTTTTGGGGCTATGCACTTCAGACAGCTGTTTACTTGTTAAACAGAATGCCAACCAAGGTAGTCTCAACTACTCCATATGAGATATGGAATAGTAAGAAACCTCATGTATCTTACTTGAAGATATGGGGTTGTCCTGCTTATGTGAAGCGGACTGTATTAGACAAATTGGATGCTAAGTCTGATAAATGTCTATTTGTTGGATACCCTAAGGAAACAAGGGGTTACAAATTCTATCATCCTGTGGAACAAAAGGTATTTGTTTCAAGGCATGCTGTGTTTCTAGAGAAAGAGTTTCTCTTGCAAGAAAACAGTGGGAGTGTCGTCGAGCTTGAGGAGGCTTGAGAGACTCAAATAGACATTAATGAGATACCTGGTGAAGCACAACAGCCGACAACTCATAGTGATGAGCAATCGGCTGGACCTATTGTAACACCACATCTTCGTAGATCTGGTAGAACACGCAATATTCCTGAGAGATATGGATTTCTCGTAAGCGAATCGAACGACGTGTTACTCATTGATGATGAGGAGCCTACCAGTTATGAAGAAGTGCTGACAAGTTCAGAAAGGGATAAGTGGCTTGGTGCCATGAAGTCGAAAATGGATTCCATGTATGAAAATCAAGTTTGGAACTTGGTTGACCCACCTGAAGGGATAAAGCCTATAGGGTGCAAGTGGGTTTTCAAGAAGAAAACCGACATGGATGGTAATGTGATTACCTATAAGGCTAGATTGGTGGCGAAAGGATATCGTCAAAAACAAGGTGTTGATTATGACGAAACCTATTCGCCTGTAGCTATGCTTAAATCCATTCGGATGCTCCTGGCCATCGCGGCTCATTATGATTATGAGATATGGCAGATGGATGTGAAAACAGCTTTCCTTAATGGAAACCTGCTCGAGGACGTGTATATGATACAGCCTGAGGGTTTCACATCGGTTGATAAAACCAAGGTATGCAAATTGTGATGATCCATTTATGGATTGAAGCAAGCATCCAGGAGCTGGAATATCCGTTTTGATGAGACAATCAAAAGGTTTGATTTCTCACAAAATCCAGACGAACCTTGTGTGTACAAGAAGGTTAGTGGGAGTGCAGTCGTATTCCTAGTATTGTATGTCGATGACATACTACTTATAGGAAATGATGTTTCAATCTTACAGTCAGTGAATGTTTGGTTATCCAAGACATTCTCCATGAAAGACCTGGGAGAAGCAACCTACATCCTCGGGATTAAGATCTATAGAGATAGATCGAAACGGTTGCTTGGTCTTTCGCAGTCTACATATATAGACTGAGTGCTAAAGAGGTTTAGCATGTTGGAATCCAAGAAAGGTTTCCTACCCATCAGGCATGGGATACACCTTTCGAAGTCTATGTGTTCGCGCACAGAAGACGAGAGGATTTGCATGAGTAAGATTCCCTATGCATCCGCAATAGGATCTATCATGTATGCTATGTTATGTACGAGGCCCGATGTATCGTATGCTCTAAGTGTCACGAGCAGATACCAGTTTAATCTAGGAATGGATCATTGGGTGGCTGTTAAGACGATCCTTAAGTACTTAAGAAGAACTAAGGATGTGTTCCTAATATATGGAGAAGGGTACATGGTGATACGTGGGTATACGGATGCCAGCTCCAGACAGACAAGGATGATTCCATGTCCCAGTCTGAGTATGTATTCACCGGGAATGGAGGCGCAATAAGTTGGAAAGGTTCCAAGCTTGACACTATAGCGGATTCTGCCACTAAGGCAGAATACATTGCAGCTTTGGAAGCAGCAAAGGAAGCGGTTTGGATCAAGAAGTTTATCTTTGAACTTGATGTGGTCTCATCAATAATCCAAACATGTGCTTCGCCGCTATCATCTTATCAGAGAGATCATCAGTAGGAACGAAATACAAATCGAGAAAATTCCCACTGAAAGGAACTTAGCGGATCCCTTGACTAAGGCATTACCTCAAAATAAGTTTGAGGGTCATGTTCAAGCTTATGGTATTGGATACCGTAGCGATTGGCATTACGCCAAGTGGGAGTCTGTTAGTAATATATGAGAGATGTCCTAAGGCAATCGCCTTATGTATGAACCATTTATATGATAAATGAAGATTCACTATTTGAATATACATATTTCATGTATTTGATTGGATCTTAAACTCATTTACTGAATGTCCACGATGCGATTCACAGCATGAGAGAATTTGTGATTGGATCACAACTAGTGAGTATCTCTATATGTGTAATTGTGATGTATCGAAATTATCCCTAGTCGATGAATTGATGGATTTGGACACCATCAATTCTGTCGAGACTAGCACGAGGTATACCTCGTGTATCCAAGCACCGATTCTCACCCGAGACATAGTGATGTCCGGAGTTAATCGTGGATGCTAGTTATGGTAACTAGTTCATTGGAGTGACCAGCCGTAAGACTTCATATGGTTCTCTGCATATATAGATATGTCAATGAAGTTCTTACTATGGCTTAAGTGTGATGTTCCTTTGACTTGCGGTATTCAAGTCATCTTGATCATGGAGACTTATGCTTTGACATCTTAAGCAAACATCTCTAAGGAGATGTGGACCCGGGATGATTGGGTATAAGTCGAAATGATCGAAGGTGTTTGAATAGCCTATAAAGGATTCACCACTCCTTGCGAGGAGATGTATACCCATGGCCTCTCGTCGGATTGTTACTAAAGTCTTTGGCCAAAGCATTACATGTTTAGAGTAAGGTACTCTTCGATACATGTGGAGTAACTAGAATCCGTAGGTTGAGGAAATGATATTTGGGCTAGGTGTGACGTAGTCAGCCTAGTGGGGACTGACACAATAGACCATGTCCTGAACCAAGTGGGTATAAGATGAGTGAAGGAATCATTCTCAAGGGTTTCGTAAATAGTTCGATCAACCGTTGATCTTTTCGGTTAATTGGGGATCATGATGTACTACTAGGTGCCACTCATGATCGTTCTATAATTAATGGTTAATTATAGACGGCCAACATAAACCGAGAACCTATTTGGTCACACGCACAACGAGCGTAATCCAAAGGATTTAAAACGAGCTTGAGAATGGGATTCTCAGAACGAGAGAAACTAGGTTTGGTTGGACCAAACATAAAGCGAGCATGAAATCGTTTCAGTCGCAATGGAAGCGTGGATGGGCCGTGTCTTATGAAGACATAATGGACGAACCAAAATGTTGGTTCTAATCCAATGGAGGAGAATAAACCAAAGGGTTTGGTTTATTTTAAATGAATGAACCAAAAGTTGGTTCGGTTCGTTTTAACTTAAAATAAACCATCATGGTTTGGTTTATTTTAACTTATCTTAATGGAGCGGGTTAATGGGCCTAATGGTTATGATCCAATAACCATTAAGAGAATTAGTTCTCTATAAAAGAGGGCTTAATGGATAATTAAGCCCTAATCCAAACCCTAGTTGGAGTTGCCGCCCAACCTAGTTGTGCCGCCCAACCTAGGTGTGCCGCCCAAGCTCCTTGGCCGCCCATCCCCTTGTGCCGGCGTCCAGCTCCTTGCCGATGACCAAGCTTCAGCCGGTGATCCTCCGGCGACCCTCCAGTGATCTTCCTAGGCCTCAGTGAAAAGGTGAGCACTTGGCTTCCTTGTTTTGGCCGGCGCCTACTCCTCCACCAAGCTGTCCAGTTTTCTAGACAGCTTCTTCTCCTCTTGTCGGAGCGTCGTTTAGACGACGGTTAGAGCTCCGACAGCGGATAACTTACCGGGGATTCAATCTCCGGTAATCCTCTGAGGTGGAGGATGAAGGATTCGTCAATCGGTTGACGAATACCTCTCCGGAGAAGCGAGTTTTGAGTACTCGTTTTGGATCCGAATTTGGATTCGGATCGTGATCATCTCTCGATAACGTCGTCTTCAACACGAGGCTAGTAACCCGTACGAAGACGAAGCTCGTGGCTTAGCGAAGTCATCCCGAGGAACTCGGTGTGGATACGGATAGAGACGATTCTAGCGAGGATCGTTCCGGTTGATGTCGTTCCCGCTACACATCATACGAAAGGTATAACGTAGATAAATTTCCTTTTATTGCAAATTTTAATTTACGGTTATGTCTACACTTGTTGTAATATGCATGCGTGTGTTGTGTGTGTTGTAATAAATGTAGATTTATTATTTTTATTGCTTCCGCTGTGTTCATTTTTACGAAACATGATCGAACACACACACGCCGCAGTGCCGGAAACCCAACAGAATCAGGGTGTCATAGCCGAATCCATGATTGGGCAACTCCATTGTTCTACTCCTCTAGAACTTGTGCTCTTGCGGAGGGCAATACTTGAAGAGCGTCCTCACTCTGATACCACTTGTTGGGGACCTTTAGATGCACTAGAGGGGGGGGGGGGGGGGGCGGGTGAATAGCGTTGATCGATTCACCGATTCATTCATGGTCATGTTTTTCTATAATTGTTAGTAATATGCACCAGAAATAGAATATAAACGAAAACAAAATGTGATACAAGCAAATACACACCACAAGCAAACACAAGGGTTTTATGTGGTTCTGAACCTACGGTTCCTACTCCATGACCAAGCTACTAATATACCCTCACTAAAACTCTCTTCTTCTCGACAACACACTAGAGGTAGAGAAACCTCATACAAAAAGAACTTATACAAGAATAAGTGACCAAATATAAGTGAAAGCAAATATAAGATAAAAAATAACTTTACAAGAAGAATGCTTTTGCTTGATCTCTTTTAGTTGATTTGGAATGCCTTTGAAGACCTGAAAATTAGCAACACTTCGCCTCAAAATTGCTCCTAGAACACCTTCTTGCTTTCTTCCCATCAAGCTCCTTTTATAACTCTGTGTCTGCTGAATTTCCACCTAGCAATCGACTGCTCTTACCCAGTAGTCGACTTCTCATAGTATCATTTCCTTACATCCGACTAACCCATGTTGGATTATGCCCGACAAGTCGACTACCCTTACCTAGCAGTCGACTGTCATAGCCACCAGTTGATTGCCATGAGCCGACAGTTGACTACGAACCTTTTTATACCCTATCCTCTTACGGAAATCAACTGCCTATCCATGGTAGTCGACTACCATTGGCCAGTCGACCGATGCAAGCCATCAATCGATTGCTAGAGCCATAAGTTGACAATCGAGCCTCAGTTGACTACTCAACCAATCGACTGGGTAATAACCCCAGTCAACTACTTGAGTCAACCAAGTCTCCCGAGTGTCGTGCATTTGACCAGTCGACTGGCCAATGCCATCCATTGTTTGGTACACCTCAAACATGAGGTTTAACCTAAGTATGATTCCCTCATACTTAATAGTCACCATAGGCCTAGACGTAAGCCTTTTAACACCCTCCATCTATTGCATGCTCTCAAGGTCCATCCGAGTCCTCCATGACTCCTTCACCCTTCTCGCTAGCCTTCAAGTGCCTCCATCATCTTCATCATGCCATCAGGTAGCCTTTTCCTAGACCTAAGACTTCAAGCCACTTCCATCAACCTCAACTCCTAGGTTCGAGTCCATGACTTCATACCCTTGGGCCTAGCCTTCAAGTACTTCCGTCGGCCATGTCATGCTAATGGGTCTACCTTTACCAAGTCTTCAAACTTGGATTTTCATTTCTAAGACTACACACTTGGACTTACATGACCAAGACGACACCCTTCGATTTTCTCTTTGCCAAATATCCATATTTGAACTTTCACCGCTAAGACTACACCCTTGGACTTATTTGGCCAAGGCTACACCCTTAGACTTTTCTATTGCCAAGTATCCATACTTGGACTTTGCCTTGCAAAGACTTCACCCTTGGACTTTTCCATTACCAAGAATCCATTCTTGGACTTTCCCTTGCCAAGTCTCTAAACTTAGGCTTCTACTCGAGTCTCACTCGAGCTTGGTCAACCTTGACCTAAGGTCGATTGCTCCAATAATCTCCTCAACACAATCTCTCTCATATGACCTTGGATGTCCCAATCATTCACTTGTCATATGGTCAACCCATATTATCAAACCATTATGAAATATCAAAACCCTATTCGCGTCCCACTCGAATCTGGTCAATCATGACCTGGGCCAATTGCACCAACAAAAAAATACTATGGAACACTTGGGAGGAAAGAAGAAGCTAAAGGTGTTCAAAAACTATGACCGTGCCGACGAGAAGGTGAAAGGCATTGCGGGCTAACTGGTTTATGGCCATCTTGTATAAATCTAAGATTTCTAGATAGATCGAGGGAACCGATAGATGGAGACCCCCTCCAGTTGACCTATAAAGTAACAATGATAGCCAAAAGGATGGGGGAAGCCAGTGGGTCTGGCAAAGAACGAAGGAATGGTCTTTAAGACATATTGCAACATTTGAGGGAAGAAGGGGTGTGAGTGGGGTGTAGTGAGAGGTCATGGTCTCAAACCAGGAAAGAGTTTGCAATCCCACCATCTGTAGGAACGTCGGTGGTCAGCTAGAGGGGGGTGAATAGCCCTCAATCATCGTACGATGGAATACGATCATTCTTCTTGCGTCGCTTGTCTACGATTGTCATTAGTGCAGCAGAATAACAATAATAATGAAAATACTAACAACACATACAAGCATACACAAGATATACGTAGTTCGGAACCGAATGGTTCCTACTCCACAGGCGAGCTCACCGAGCTCTAGTTATGCGCACGACACTAACTAACCTCCTTCTCGACAATACGTCGGAGGTAGAGAAACCTCGTACAAGCAATTATAATAGTAATATAGAAATACAAGCTAAAATACAAAGACAATACAAAAGAGAACTTTTACACAATTGCTTTGATCACTTACATGTTGCTTGCTTTAGATGGCTCTTGAAGGTCTGGAATGCAGCAGCAATTTTCCTCCAAAATCACCCTTAAAGTCTTGGAAAAAACCTCCATCTCGAGCTCCATTTATAACCTGCATCAAGCTGCTTTCGTGCCTAGCAGTCGGCTGCCAAAAGGCCCCAGTCGACTGCTCCTATAGCCGTTGTCTCACAACGGCCAGATCCACGTTGGACAAGTTCCAACAAATCACCCACCAATCGACTGATCATGCCCATCAGTCGACTGGTGACCTAGTAGTCGACTGCCCAATCGGCTACGGAGTGTTCTATGCCCGTGACATTCCCATCAGTCGACTGCCATCCCTCGGCAGTCGACTGCTGTCAACATCAGACGACTGCCAGTTCATGGTAGTCGACTGCCAGCCACAAAACTGTAGTCTAACACCAATTGAACCCTAGTCGACTTAAAGCAGTCGATTGGCACCTATGTCAGTCAACTGATGTCGGGTAAAACCTCAAACACCAAGTTGTTTGAGCATCCGACACTCAGTCTTAGCCACTTGGCCAAGTCACCTCATCCCTCATGGAGTTCCCCACCGAAGCTCTCATCCCTCGGCCTACGTCCCTCAGATGCACCAAGCGCACGACTTTGCAACGCCATCCTTCGCGTCTCTTGCCCTCGAAGTATGCTTCCCTTGGGCCTCACTCCATTCGCTCCCCGTCCGGCAGTCCTTCGGATGCACCAAGCGCACGGCTTCGCAATGTCATCCTTCACCAACTCAAGGACCCCAAGCCTAGTAAACTTGCCAAGTCCTCAAGACTTCCCAAATGCACCAAGCACACGACTTCACAATGCATTTCTCACCAAGCACCAAGCGTACGGCTTCGCAATGCTTTGGACTTTTCCACACCAAGCCCCATGCTTGGATTTTCTATGTCAACTCCATGTTGGACTTTCCTATGACAATCCCATGTCATAAGTTTTGTCTATTATCAAAATACTACTCGATTCAAACTCGAGTCAACCCGGGCCAATTGCACCAACAATCTCCCCCTTTTTGATGATTGACAAAACTATCCCTCAAGTCTACCAATTATCCCTAATTAGCAATTCTCACATCCCAATGAGAATTCCAAACCCAATTGATAACTTGGTAACTTCTCCCCCTTTTTGACATACATCAAAAAGGTCCTCCCCAAGGGTATGAATGTCTCATATCCCAATGAGATCTTACAATCTCTCCCTTGGAGGAATACACATGCCTACCTTCTTTCTAGTGATAAGTCCCATATCACTTAAAGAGAGGCAACCCAATTTTCCTCCCATGAGGAAAAGTACACATCCATCTTCCCATGATGGATACCTCCCCCTAGAGGCTTGCTCCCCCTAGAGGCTTGCTCCCCCTTGACTATTGCACCAACAATGTCTTTGAAGAGTCCTTAAGCCAATAGGAACATTAAACAATCAAAATTAAGGCAAAGTTCAACAATGAACTCTCATCCACCTTAAAATTGATACTCTCCCTAAACACTTCTCCTAATCCATATCCAATGGATTTCCACCCTTTCTAATGCTCTCCTAAGAATGTCCGAGGGTTAGGAGTTGTTAGGGGACCAAAACCTAGCTGAACATGGGCCTAACCACCAAGGTTTATCCGGAATCGATGTGATCAATGAATCGAGATATCGATCGACTCCTTTACATCAGTGGCCTCCTGTCGGTATCGATAATTACATTTTCAGTTTTCTGATTTTCAAAAATGAATTTATGAAATTCGTAAGTAAATATACATAAGTTAAAAAATCTTGAAATTTTGTATGCATATTACTTATTACAATCATAATGGGTGAAAAATATTGGAAAATTATTTTACCCACAAGATAGTGAGATTGATACAAAGTTCAAAAGTTTATAAAATCTTCAATAATGAGCCATCTTTGTATCATCCCATTCAATAGTGATAGCTATCAAAAGATAGACTTCACTAAGGTTTTTCAAAATGATTTCAAAATGTTTTTGAAACCTTTAATTCCTTTCTCCTAAACATCTCACTTGTATCTAAATGTGCAAAACACATTCAAGTCAAATATTCTAATGAGATGTGGGTTTTTGTTCTTTAATGGTCTCATGCATATTCTAAGGCAACTCTACTTGATTCCCTTATGCATGGGACTTCAAGTCATGCCAATGGTCCTTAAATCAATTTTATTTTATGCATGATATGATTATGGCATATATATGATATAACTAAGCATGTGCCAAAATCATGATGTCATGGCATGTGAATGAAATTTTAGCATACATGACATATAAAAATAAGTCTAAACATGATCATGACATTTTTAGAGATAAAAATGAAAATGATGTCATGACATGGTAAGACAAATAAATCATGACAAGTAAAATATACTAAGGTATAAAATACCTAAGTGTTAAATCCAAATTGTCATTTCTAGGAATTAATTCTATTTTGCCTTAATACCATTATCTCCCAAGTGTGCCATAAACCCAAAATGGCACACCCATACCTCTAAGACCTATTTGTGCCAATTTAATTATTTTTCAACTTCTCAAAGCATATTGGCACATCCTAATGTGTCAACTCATCATGGCTAGGTTAACTACCGATCCACTTAGGGTTGATAGACCCTAACCCATCTAGCGTGAATCGATCACGCTCCTAGGAACCCAATACCTATTGGAGCTCCTTGGGTTAACAAGGTATTCACTAGGGATAACTTCCCTAGATATCTTCCTAATGACCCTTTTAGGCTTTGAAGCCATAGTCTTTTGGTTCTTTCCTAAGTCAAACCTAGGGGTAACTCCCCCTTTGACCTTCTTAGTGGCTTTCTTGGTTTTTCTTAAGTCCTTAGCCACTAAGCAAACACCATGGCTAGTCTTAGGGATAGCTTCCCTATTAGCCTTGGTTTTTCTAGACCTAGAAATTGTTCCATAATTAAATGGGACATTATGGTAAGTCTTCTTGGGCTTAGGTTTGTGACCCAAACCTTCCTTGCCCTTAGACCGTTCTTGAACCCTAGGTCTTGACTTTTGGGCATTTGACCCTTGAATAGAATTTTCTATAATCCTAAGGGTCTTTTCCATTCTCTCAAGTCTTGACCTCAGAACTTGGTTTTCTAATTCTAATTTTCCCAATTTTGATTTATCATTAGATTTTTGGGAATGCCTCTTCTTCTTAGGCATGTGCCTAGACTTTTTGGGATTAATACTCAAATTTTCTTCTATTCTCCTAATTGATTCACTAGGTAAAATAGTTCTAGTATTATTTGTCCTAGGTTTATCCTTAGATAAATTTACATGCTTAGCACCTAAACAATAAACCTTATTATTTCTAATAGCATGCTTTTCATTAATAATTGCAAGAGAACTAAAATAATTTTTAGCATGCTTCTTAGTTCTAGAAACTAAAGGTGCATTAACTAAATTTACCTTAGGGTTAGTGATGTGTGTAATTCATGTTGCATTTTGGGTATTCAATATGCATGCATTTCATCCCATTTTATGTTTTAGTCATGTATTTTGTTATGTTTTAGTCAAGTTTAACATATTTTGGACAAAAAAACTATTTTGGGGTATTTTTCATGTTAACAGGGTGAAGAATCGGGAAATATCGAGGCATATCAAAATAACATAGCCGTGCCATCAGAGACACGTCCGTGTCAGAACTTCCAGACCTCAACACACCCCGGGTGTGTTGGTCGACACACCCAAGCTTCATGCCCGACATGCCCATGCCCTCCATTGGCATGGGCGTGTCGCCCTATTTCCTGCCTTTCCTTTTTTGCGTACAACACGGTGAAGCCCGATATTTCTGCCTTAATTGAAGAGAATTTCTGCCTTAATTGAAGACCAAGCCAAGGCTATAAAAGAGGATATATTCTAACCCTAAAGGGAGGGGGCGGAATTCAAAGGAGGACAAAGTCGACGGCCGAGGAAACACCACCATGGTGCTAAGGATTGTAATTTCTTTCTCTGGCAATTCTGATTCATCCATGGAGTAGTGTCTTGTAATCTTAGGATGGGGGGAGTAGCCCTTGACGGTTTATGATGGTTGATTGAATCTCTTCTACTTGAATTGTCGTTTGTTTTGATTTGGTTTTAGATGCTTATTGATAAATCTAAGAAACCTTGGGGAAGTACCTAACAGTGAACCCAAGCTCCTGAAACATAGATCCAAACTAGGGATTAACTCCTACCAAGTATCGATAGTGTATCTATGAGGGCTTGCACAAATCATTGATGATTCCTTAGCTGATTATGGTCCCATGTGCAAACCTATAGTGAAAAGGAATTTTAGTCTCTAGAGGAACTCTTATGGACTTAATGGATCGATCAATCCAATTTTTACCAAGTAACGGTAGTAAGACTAGGGAGGTTTGCGGGGGTCTCGTGACAGGTCCCCTTAGCTGATTATGATCACCTACGCTCGAATACCGTGACAGGGAAATTGAGTTTGATAGGTACAATTGGCGTAGACCTCGAAAGGGGCTGTTGATTTACCTTAGGATAGGTTCCATCTAAACAACTCTAAGGAGTAGGAGAGAACATAATCACCTTATAAATCATTGATGCGGTGAAACCCATATCCTGAGATTCCCCTCAATTATTGACTTTTAGCTCGTTCTTCTCATTCGTTATTCTTGACTTTACTTAATTCACAAATTTGATTTGACTAGATAACTTGGTATCACGATCATTCGGTAATTGACCCAATCCCTGTGGGATCGATATTTTTATTACTTGACACAACCGTGCACTTGCGAAAATTGACACATCAAGTTTTTTGGTGCCATTGCCGGGGATTGGCACTGAATATTGAATTGAGCGTGATTTAGTTAATCTAGATTTCTGTTTCTTATTTTATTCTTTTATCTATTTTGAATTCTTATTTTGGAAGTTTCTCCTATTGTTATATGCATAGATTTCATAGGGAAATTCTCAAAATCGATCCTGAGATAGAGAGAACGTTCTTTGCTAGAAGATGACTCCAGCAACAACAGGAAGAAAATTTGAACTCTAACATGGCTAATCAGAACAAGAATAAACCTTTAAGGGATTACGCAGTGCCTAGTACAAGGGGATTGAGATCAAGTATTAGAAGACCCCCCATTGAAGCGAACAATTTTGAATTGAAACCGGCTCTACTTTCCATGGTCCAACAACATCAATTTGGAGGAGCACCCACTGAAGATCCTAATCTTCACTTGGAAGTATTTTTAGAATTTTGTGAAACTTTAAAACTGAATGGAGCCTCAGCTGATGCTATTAGATTGCGCTTGTTTCCCTTCTCATTGTGGGACAAAGCTAGAGCGTTGTTACACTCTCTTCCAGTGGACTGCATAACTACATGGGATCAGCTGGAGCAAAGATTTCTAGATAAGTATTTTCCACCAAGCAAAACTGCAAGTCTTCGTCATCAAATCACTAATTTTGCACAGAAAGATGGAGAAACATTATTTGAAGCTTGGGACAGATTTAAGGGATTACTACAGCAATGTTCTCATCATGAGCTGGAGAAATGGCTCATTGTTCATACTTTCTATAATGGAATCTCATATGCCACTAAAGTTTCTCTTGATTCTGCTGCAGGAGGAGCTCTCATGAACAAAACGTTGGATGAAGCATTTGAGATCATCGAGAATGTGGCAATGAATTCTCACCAATGGGCTACAGAACGAGGGTATCCGATTAAAATGCAGGGTAAGTATGAGGTAAGTACTCTCGATTTACTCAGTGCTAAAGTTGATGTATTAACTCAAAAGCTCGAACATTTTAGTGTATCAGCTATAAACTCATCTAATGTCACTTGTAAGATTTGTGGTGTAACAGGACATATGGCCACAAATTGCCAAATCCTACCCGCACCATCATCGGGAGTAGGGTTTGAGCAAGTAGATGCGCTGAATAATTTTAATCAGAAGCCTAATGGTGGCAACCCTTATTTGAACACGTACAACCCCGGTTGGAGGAATCATCCCAACTTTTCGTATCGAGCCAACCAAAATTCTTCTGGACAGAATAATTTTGGAGCACCTTTGGGATTTCAACCAGGGACCAAGTCAAATTTAGAGAAGATGATGGAAAATTTTATCACATGCCAAGGGAAGATAAACGATGAATTTCGACGGCATGTTATAGAATCCAATCAGCAACATCAAAATAATACCGAGGCGATTAAGCAATTGGGAAGCAAGGCAATCGTAGACAAGCAATGCAACGAGAACGAGTGAATTACGACATCAAACGAACGAGGGCTATTCACCCCCCGCTAGCCGGCCAACCGATCCCCCAACAAGTGGTATCAGAGCCGAGGTCGCTCTTCAAGGACTAACCGCCACGAGAGCACTACAAGATGGCTGGCTACAACCTCCAACCACCAAAATTCGAAGGAGATTTTGCTTGGTGGAGAAAACGGATGGAGGTATATCTCGAAACTGATTTTGATTATATGATTATTATAGAAAATGGTTTTGAGATGCCTAGGGACAAACACAACAAGCCCATTAAAAAATCAAAGTGGACCCAAGACCAAATCAAGAACTTCAAGACAAATCTCGAGGTAATTAAATTGATTAGTGATTTGTTACCTAACACTATTTGGTCTAGATTGGGTGATTATAGGGATGCAAGGGAGTTATGGAATAAGGTAACGAAATTCCAAGAAAATTCCCAACCGGCACAAGTAGAGGAAGATGCCGTGGAAGAAAGCCCATCCACATTTGAAGATGTTGATGATTTGGTGGAGACCTCCACCTCTAGCATTGAGGGGGAGGAAAGGGTTTCTACTCCGGAAAAAGATCAAGATGAAGCTTCTACCTCCGGAAGAAGTGAAGAGGCCTCCACCACCTCCCTAGGTAACTCAAGTGTTGTAATTTTAAATAAAAATCACATAATATGCTTTGAGTGTAGGGAGAAAGGGCATTACAAGAGCAAATGCCCTAAATTGGCTAAGAAGAAGGCATCGACACCAAAAGTCAACCCAAAGTCAAACGATGCCGGTGTTCCCAAAATCAAGAGCAAAGAGCACATTGTATGCTTCAAATGCAATCAAAAGGGACACTACCGAAGCCAATGCCCTAGGGGAAGGAAGAAAGGGCAAGAAGGTGCAATTCATGTAGGGGGAGCTCCTAAAGCTAACCCTAAGGTACATTTAGTTAATGCACTTTTAATTCCTAAAGTCAAAAAGCATGCTAAAAATTATTTTAGCTCTCTTGCTATTATCAATGAAAAGCATGCTAAGAGAAATAATAAGGTGTATTGTCTAGGTGGCAAGCATGTTCATATAACTAAGGACAAACCTAGGACTCAAAACACTAGATCTATTTTACCTAGGGAGTCAATTAGGAGAATTGAAGAAAACTTGGGTGTTAATCCCAAGAAATCTAGGCATATGCCTAAAAAGAAAAACATTTTCCAAAAGATAAATGAAAATTCAAAATTGGGAAAATTAGAGTTAGAAAACCAAGCCTTGAGGTCAAGGCTAGAGAAATTGGAGAAGACCCTAGCAATAATATCAAATTCGGTTAAGGGGTCTAATGTACAAAAGTCAAGACCTAGGAAACAAGAAACATCTAAGGGCAAGAAGGGTTTGGGTCACAAACCTATGTCCTACCATAATGTTCCATTTAATTATGGAACATCATCTAGGTCTAGACAAACCAAGGCTAATAGGGAAGCCATCCCTAAGTCTAGCCATGGTATGTGTTTAGTGGCTAACACCTCAAAGAAATCAAATGTAGCCACTAAGAAGGTCAATGGAGGAGTCACCTCTAGAGTTGACCTAGGAAAGACCCAAAAGACTATGGCTTCAAAGCCTAAAAGGGTCATTAGGAAGGTATCTAGGGAAGTTATCCCTAGGGAATACCTTGTTAACCCAAGGAGCTCCAATAGATATTGGGTTCCTAAAAGCGTGATCGATTCGCGCTAAATGGGTTAAGGTGTGTCAACCCTAAGTGGATGGGTAGTTAACCTAACCATAGTAGAGTTGACACCTTAGGGTGTGCCAATATGCTTGAGAAGGTAAAAATGATTTAAATTGGCACAATTAGGTCATAGAGGTCACGGTGTGCTATTTTGGGTTTTTGGCACACTTGGGAGCTAAATGGTTTAAGGCAAAATGAATTTAATCCCTAGAAATGACAAATTGATGTTAACACTTAGGTATTTTATACCTTAGTATATTTTAGTTGCCATGATTTGTTTGCCTTGCCATGTCATGACATCATTTTCATTTTTATCTATAAAATGTCATGATCATGTTTAGAATTATGTTTAGATGTCATGAATGCCTAGATCTCATTTACATGCCATGACATCATGATATTGGCATATGCTTTTACTTATATCATATCTATGCCATAATCATATCATGCATATAAATAAAATGAAATTATGGACTATGGCATGATTTGATGGGAATCAAAGAATATTGCCTTAGAAATATGCATGAGAACATAAACAAAACAAAACCCACATCTCACAAAAATTTGACTTGTATGTGTTTTACACATCTAGATATTGGTGAGATGTTTAGGAAAAAGAAAATAAAGGTTTGAAAAATATTTTGAAAACATTTTGAAAAACCTTGGTGAAGCCTATCTTTTGATAGCTATCACCATTGAATGGGATGATACAAAGATGGCTCTTTATTGAAGCTTTTCTTAAATTTTGAACTTTGTATTAATTTCCTAATTTAATGGGTAAAATAAATTTTCAATATTTTTCACCCATAGTGTTTAGGATAAGTATTATACGTATGCATTTTTAAGATTTTTAAAATTACGTATATTTACTTATGGATTTTGAAAATCCAATTTTAAATCAAAGCTATGAGAATCGATTATCGATCGATTGCCTATAATGGCGATCGGTGATGGTAAGTCCGATCGGAGTATCGTAGTCGTAATAGTTAGGCCCATGTTTAGCCATGTTTTGGTCCCCTAATCACTCCTAACCCTAGGATATGCTTGGGAGAGCATTAGAGAGGGTGAAAATCCATTGGATATGGATTAGGAGTTGGGTTGAGGGTGAGTATCAATTTTAAGGTGGAAGAGAGTTCATTATTGAACTTTGCCTTAATTTTGATTTGGTTAATGTTCCTATTGGCTTAGGGACTCTCCAAGGACATTGTTGGTGCAATGGTCAAGGGGGAGCAAGCCTCTAGGGGGAGGTATCCATCATGGGAAGATGGATGTGTATTTCCTCATGGGAGGAAAATTGGGTTGCCTCTCTTTAAGTGATATGGGATCACTAGAAAGATTGTAGGCATGTGTTCCTCCAAGGGAGAGATTGTAAGATCTCATTGGGATATGAGACATTCATACCCTTGGGGAGGACCTTTTTGATGTAATGTCAAAAAGGGGGAGAAGTTACCAAGTTACCAATTAGGGTTCGTTGGAATTCTCATTGGGATATGAGAATTGCCAATATGGGAGAATTGGTAGACTTGAGATGGTAGTTTTTTCAATCATCAAAAAGGGGGAGATTGTTGGTGCAATCGGCCCAGGTTGACTCGAGTTTGACTCGAGCAGTACCTTGATGATATTTTGATGATAGACAAAACTCATGACATGGGATTGTCATGGGAAAGTCCAACATGGGGTTGGCATGGAAAATCCAAGCATGGAGCTTGGTGTGGAAGTCCAAAGCATTGCGAAGCCGTGCGCTTGGTGCTTGGCATGGGAAATGCATTGTGAAGTCGTGCGCTTGGTGCATGTGAGACGTATTGAGGACTTGGTAAGTTCACTAGGCTCGGGGTCCTTGAGTCGGTGAAGGATGGCATTGCGAAGCCGTGCGCTTGATGCATCCGAGGGACCGCTGGACAGGGAGCGAATAGAGTGAGACCAAAGGGAAGCATACTTCTAGGGCATGAGACGCGAAGGATGGCGTTGCGAAGCCGTGCGCTTGGCGCATCCGAGGGACGTAGGCCGAGGGAAGAGAGCTTCGGTGGGGAACTCCATGAGGGATAAGGTGGACTTGGCCAAATGGCTAAGACTGAGTGTCGAAGGCTCAAACATCGTTATGTTTGAGGTTTTAGCCGACATCAGTCGACTGGCATAGGTGCCAGTCGACTGCTCTAGGTCATATGGGTTCGACCAGTGTTCGACTGAATCAAGTCTGGCTGATCACCGATCGCCGAGGGAGGGCAATCGATCGTTAGGGAGGATCCGATCGGCTGAGGGATGGCGAGCTCACCAACACTCGACTGATGGATGATCAGTCGACTGATGGGTGCCATCAGTCGACTGATGTGTGATCCGTTGGAACTTAACCAACGTGGATCTGACCGTTGTGAGACAACGGCTACGGGACCAGTCGACTGATGGTCATGATCAGTCAACTGATGGGCGCGAAAACAACTTGATGTAGGTTATAAATGGAGCTCGAGTTGGAGGATTTCTCCATGGTTTTTGTGGAGCTATTGGAGGGGAATTGCTGCTGCATTCCAGTCCTTCAAGAGCCAATCAAAGCAAGCAACAAACAAGTGATCAAAAGCAATCGGTGAAAAGTGTTTCTTTTGTATTGTATTTGTATTCTTGTTTGTATTTGTATATTACTGTTGTAATTGCTTGTGAGAGGTTTCTCCACCTCCGACGTGTAGTCGAGAAGGAGTTTGAGTATTGCCGTGTGCATCTCTAGAGCTCAAGGAGCTCGCCCGTGGAGTAGGAACCATTCGGTTCCGAACCACGTATATGCTTGCGTATTTGGTGTGCTTGTATTGTTGTTAGTATTATTGTTATTTCTATTGTTTCCGCTGCGCTAACGACAATCGTAGACAAGCAACGCAACGAGAACGAGTGAATTACGACATCAAACGAACGAGGGCTATTCACCCCCCTCTAGCTGGCCAACCGATCCCCCAACAGAACGTAGTTGCAGATCATCTATCGAGACTACGCCAAGAAACAAATGCAGGAAGTGACAATGATCTTGATATTAATGATTTCTTTCCGGATGAGCAACTACTAGCTGTCAAGAAAATCAAGGCTCCGTGGTACGCTGATTTTGCCAATTACCAAGCTTGTGGGATAATACCTTCCCATATGACTTATCATCGGAGGAAGAAGTTTTTCGCGGATGTAAAGCAATATGTGTGGGATGAGCCATTCTTGTTCAAGCAAGGAGCAGATGCTATTTATCGAAGATGTGTATCCGAAGAAGAGATTGAGGACATATTGTATCATTGTCATTCTTCTGCTTATGGAGGTCATACTAGCACGGACAAGATTGCGGCAAGGGTCTTACAAGCAGGATTTTACTGGCCTCATATTTTTAGAGACTCCCGGAATTATGTGATGACTTGTGACGGCTGTCAAAGGACCGAGAACGTATCAAGAAGACACGAGATGCCTCAAAATTCGATATTGGAAGTCGAGTTATTTGACATCTGGGGAATTGACTATATGGGACCTTTCCCTTCTTCCTATAACAATGCCTACATATTGGTGGCGGTGGACTATGTATCTAAGTGGGTTGAGGCTCTCCCATCTCCATCTTGTGATGCAAAAATGGTTATAAAACTTTTCAAGAGTATAATATTTCCAAGATTTGGAGTACCGAGAGTAGTAATAAGTGATGGAGGCTCACATTTTATCGAAAGACAATTTGAAAGCCTTCACAAGAAGTATGAAGTAACCCATAAAGTAGCCTCACCATATCATCCACAAACAAGCGGGCAAGTCAAAGTTTCGAACAGGGAAATAAAGGTTATCTTGGAGAAAATAGTATCAAGGTCAAGGAAGGACTGGTCTTTGAAGCTTGACGATGCTCTGTGGACCTATCGAACTGCTTACAAGACACCCATCGGAATGACTCCGTTTCGATTAGTTTATGGAAAACCATGTCATCTTCCAGTTGAAATAGGGCACAGGGCATATTGGGCAATTAAATGGCTTAATTTTGACCTAAAGAAAGTCGGAGAGAAAAGAAAATTGTAGCTAAATGAACTTGAAGAACTACGCCTTGATGCTTATGAACATGCAAAATCTTACAAGGAGAAAACAAAGAGATGGCATGACTGGAATATCATGCATAGAGAATTCCATGAAGGAGACTTGGTATTACTCTTCAACTCGAGATTAAAACTTTTTCCTGGAAAGCTGAAATCCAGATGGTCGGGACCATACCAAGTTAAAAAGGTTTATCCTCATGGAGCTATTGATATATCAAGTGAGTCTACCGAAATTTTCAAGGTGAATGGACAAAGACTTAAGAAATACTTCCCAAACAAACCTACGGAGCTGATTGAGGAGGAGGAGCAGAGTACACTCCTCGAGCCACATCCATCCAACTAGGGAGTAATTGAGGGGTCAAGCTAATGACCTTAAATGAGCACTTCTTGGGAGGCAACCCAAGCTATTTTCATTTTTTATTCATTTTATTTTATTTTCTTCGTTTTTATTTTAACTTTGAGTTTTGCATTTTTCAGGTTTTCAAGTTTACAGGACACAACATGTCCGTGTCGCTCATCGACACGGCCGAATCAAGAACCAACTGCAGTCCAGAGGCTGGTATGGTGAGACGGTGCTATTTGATGTGGTCGTGTTATTGTCGTGCCACTGCGTGCAAAATTTACACGACCCACCTATGCCAAATGGCACGGCCATGTCAAGTTCCACCGAATACAACACGGGTTGGGTGTGCCCTTTGGCACGACCGTGCCGGGAAAAAAAAAAGAGGCGTGCCCTTTGGCATGCCTGGGTCGCGCTAAAAGGGGTGGGCGTACCCTTCAGCATGCCTATGTCGCCGCTAACCCTTAAAACCACCCCGAACACACCCTAACTCTCACACGTTGTTCACAAGCTTGGAGCAGCTGCCGTCCCTCTCTCAACCAGCCTGGAAGCTCAACCGACTCTCTCCCTCCCCAACGCCATGAGTAAGCGAGTGAAGACTAGGGGAGGAGTTTCTTCTCAACCAACGACTCAGGACAAGGGAAAGAGAAAAGCTCAAAATTTGGGTAATGATCCCTCGTCCTCTTGTCATCCGTGTGGAATTGTATTTAGAGATGATGTTATGAAATCTAGGTTCAGTAAGCTTGAGAAAAGAAAAATAGTTTCTACAAGAACCATAGATTTCTACACGTTGACAACCCTAGAAATTAGAGATGATATAATTTGGTTGACTAATAGGATAGGTTGGATTTACTTTATCACATATCATCATCATACTTATCCTAGTATTATTCTTGAATTCCTTAGCTCTTTATCCACTGAAATACTTCAAGGAAAGAATTGTGAAGAAGGAAAAATCCAATTTAGGTTAATGAATCATGAGTTCACTCTTTCCTTAAGTAATTTTAATGCGATATTTGATTTCCCTTGCGGAGGGGAGAGGCAAATTCATAGAAATTTTATTGTTCATCAGTTTTGGAAATTAATTTTTGATGACCATCGCCCTTATGATGCATCTAGGTCTAAATCATTCAATATCCTGAATCCTATTTTTCGTTATCTCCTTAGGTTTATGGCAAATACAATTTTTGGGAGATATGATAGTGCAGGGGTAGCTAGGCAGAGCGAGCTACAGTTTTTATGGGTTATGCTAAATGAAGTTAAAATTGATTCTGGAGCCCATATGGTGAGACACCTAATTAAAGTTAGTAATAACCCATCTGGGGTTATAATCGTAGGTGGTCTTATCACTAGAATTGCCATAACTTTGGGATGTGACCTAGATAACCTTGAATATTGTCCTGCTAGCCCTAGATTAGATTTGGATGATTGTATCAATATGAAGATAATTGAGGCATTTGAAGAGGGATATCGTTTGGTGTTGAAAAATGGAATTAAAATCCCTCTTCCAAACCTCGAGCGGATCATCGTACGTAATGAAGCCAATTGGCTTTTCAGAGATGTCCACGGTTCCTTGCCTACCCCTATTGCCCATGCTCCATCACCCTCACCTAGGGAGTCATCTCACATAGCCCCTGATCCATCCCATTCGACTCCTAAGCCCCCTCGATTTTCTACTGACAATTTTTCTGCAGAATACTCTTCATTTGATTTTTCAGGATTCCGATTGTCATTCAAGGCTTTCATGGTCGAGCATACCTCGCACATAGGTGTGTGGGATAGGTTTTCCCAGACTACAGAGGAGCACCATCGTATGGTGACTCAGCATTTGGATAGGGCAACAGATTTTCACAGGAGGGCTGATGAGTTCTTCACCGCTGAGGCCGACAGAAGGGAGGATGATGCAAGATTTTGGCAGGAGTCCTGGGAGTTTTACTAGGAGCAGCGACGTAGGTGGGCAGAGGAGGATGCTAGTAGCGAGGACGGTGACCAGTGATCCCCTTGAGCTATTTTGTGAGTTTCGATGCCTTTCATTTATTGCTTACGCTATCTCTTCTTATATTTCTAATTTGGTTTTTGCTTAATTTAGGTCTAGGGGAGTATGTTTTAGTGAGTAAGCTGATTCCGTTTTTATCTTTTCATATATCATAACATTGCATTCTTATATCATCTAGCGTAGTATAACTGAACCTTGGTCGAATCATGATATTCCTTTTTGCTTATTTGATAAGAACCCTATTTCACTTTTCACACGACCAATAGGTTTGTGGTATCCGAAAAGGTTTTAAATCCCCCATATCGGACTAGTACTCGATTTTCCATTGGGGACTTTCCTGTGCAATTTGGTTACTGGAGAAACATTTTTCCTAGAAGTCTTCTGAAAAAAAGGACTGGAATTGTTTTGAAGCACCCCTTTGAGACCAAGTAGTTACTGGGGAAACACCTAAAGGTGCCCCTTTGAGGCTAGCTAGTTACTAGGGAAATGCTTACTATAAATTTCTTCCTTTCTTTCTTCTTGGTAAGTGCTCCTTTGAGACCTTTTGTTGATAGATAAGGATGATCCATGCGTTAAGGCAGGTAAGTGCCTCTACGCCGGAAATGAGAAGAACACGATAGAGGGGATGTCAAATCTGGATTGGTGTCCAATGCCTTTGGATCGACTTTTCACGTGCACTATATAGGGATCTTTCAAGTTTTGCCACTAGGAATCATTTGATAAGATTAAGATCAGATTTTATACCTCTAGATGGTTTCTTACAATTCCACACATAAGTTACTTTTTGTGTTTTTCCCTTTTCTTTGCTTGAGGACAAGCAAAAGTTTAGGTCTAGGGGATTTTGATGTGTGTAATTCATGTTGCATTTTGAGTATTCAATATGCATGCATTTCATCCCATTTTATGTTTTAGTCATGTATTTTGTTATGTTTTAGTCAAGTTTAACATATTTTGGACAAAGAAACTATTTTGGGGTATTTTTCATGTTAGCAGGGTGAAGAATCGAGAAATATTGAGGCGTATCAAAATAACATAGTCGTGCCATCAGAGATATGTCCGTGTCAGAACTTCCAGACCTCAACACACCCCGGGTGTGTTGGCCGACACACCCAAGCTTCATGCCTGACACACCCATGCCCTCCATTGGCATGGGCGTGACGCCCTATTTCCTGCCTTCCCTTTTTTGCGTACAACACGGCGAAACCCGAGATTTCCACCTTAATTGAAGAGAATTTCTGCCTTAATTGAAGACCAAGCCAAGGCTATAAAAGAGAATATATTCTAACCCTAAAGGGAGGGGGCAGAATTCGAAGAAGGAGGACAAAGTCAACGGCGGAGGAAACACCACCATGACACTAAGGATTGTAATTTCTTTCTCTGGCAATTCTAATTCATCCATGGAGTAGTGTCTTGTAATCTTAGGATGGGGGGAGTAGCCCTTGACGGTTTATGATGGTTGATTGAATCTCTTCTACTTGAATTGTCGTTTGTTTTGATTTGGTTTTAGATGCTTATTGATAAATCTAAGGAACCTTGGGGAAGTACCTAACAGTGAACCCAAGCTCCCGAAACATAGATCCAAACTAGGGATTAACTCCTACCAAGTATCGATAGCGTATCTATGAGGGCTTGCGGGAATCATTGATGATTCCTTAGATGATTATGGTCCCGTGTGCAAACCTATCGTTAAAAGGAATTTTAGTCTCTAGAGGAACTCTTATGGACTTAATAGATCTATCAATCCAATTTTTACCAAGTACCGATAGTAAGACTAGGGAGGTTTGTAGGGGTCTCGTGACAGGTCCCCTTAACTGATTATGATCACCTACGCTCGAATACCGTGACAGGGAAATTGAGTTTGATAGGTACAATTGGCGTAGACCTCGAAAGGGGTCGTTGATTTACCTTATGATAGGTTCCATCGAAACAACTCTAAGAAGTAGGAGAGAACATAATCACCTTATAAATCGTTGATGCGGTAAAACCCATATCCTAAGATTCCCCTCAATTATTGACTTTTAGCTCATTCTTCTCATTTGTTATTCTTGACTGTTTAGTTTCTTTACTTAATTCACAAATTTGATTTGACTAGATAACTTGGTATCACGATCATTCAGTAATTGACCCAATCCCTATGGGATCAATATTTTTATTACTTGACGACAACCGTGCACTTGGGGAAATCGACACATCAGTTAGCTTTGGAAGCTCCCCTACATGAGATACACCTTCTTGCCCTTTCTTCCTCCCCCTAGGGCATTGGCTTCGGTAGTATCCCCGTTGGTTGCATTTGAAGCACACAATGTGCTTTTTGCTTCTAGTTGTGGGGACTCCGCATCCTTTGACTTTTGGTTGACTTTTGATGCCGATGTCTTTTCCTTAGCCAATTTTAGACATTTACTCTTGTAATGCCCTTTCTCCCTACACTCAAAGCATATTATATGATCTTTATTTAAAATCAAAATACTTGAGTAACCTAGAGAATTTTCACTTCTCCCAGATGTAGATGTTTCATCTTGATCTTGCTCCGGGATGGAAGATTGCCTCTCCTCCCCCTCAATACTTGAGGTGGAGATTTCCACCAAATCATCTACATCGTCGAATGTAGATGGGCTCTCTTTCACGACATCTTCCTCTACTTGTGCCGATTTGGAATTTCTTGGAATTTGATTACCTTATTCCATAACTCCCTTGCATCCCTAAAATTACCTAGCCTAAGCCAAATATAGTTAGGAATCAAATCACTAAGTAATTCGATTACCTTGAGATTTGTCTTGAAGTCCTTGATTTGGTCTTGGGTCCACCTTGACTTGTCAATTTTCCTATTGCTTTCATCCCTAGGCAATTCGAAACCGTTTTCTAGAATTAACATAATATCAAAATCAATTTCTAGATATACCTCCATTTTTCTTCTCCACCATTAAAAATCTCCTTCAAATTTTGGTGGTTGGAGGTTGTAGCCGGCCATCTTGCAGTGCTTGTGTCGGCGGTTAGTCCTCGACAAGCTCCTTGGCTCTGATACCACTTGTAGGAACGTCGGTGGTCGGCTAGAGGGGGTGAATAGCCCTCAATTATCGTATGGTGGAATACGATCATTCTTCTTGCGTTGCTTGTCTACGATTGTCGTTAGCGCAGCAGAATAACAATAATAATGAAAATACTAACAACACATATAAGCATACACAAGATATACGTGGTTCGGAACCGAATGGTTCCCACTCCACGGGCGAGCTCACCGAGCTCTAGTTATGCGCACGACACTAACTAACCTCCCTCTCGACAACACGTCGGAGGTGGAGAAATCTCGTATAAGAAATTACAATAGTAATATAGAAATACAAGCTAAAATACAAAGACAATACAAAAGGGAACTTTTACACAATTGCTTTGATCATTTGCTTGTTGCTTGCTTTAGATGGCTCTTGAAGGTCTAGAATGCAGCAACAATTCCCCTCCGAAGTCATCCTTAAAGTCTTGGCAAAAACCTCCATCTCGAGCTCCATTTATAACCTGCATCGAGCTGTATTCACGCCTAGCAATCGGCTGCCAAAAGGCTCCAGTCGACTGCTCCTGTAGCCGTTGTCTCACAACGGCCAGATCC
Organism: Wurfbainia villosa; assembly: GCA_025175895.1. Classification (NCBI taxonomy): domain Eukaryota; kingdom Viridiplantae; phylum Streptophyta; class Magnoliopsida; order Zingiberales; family Zingiberaceae; genus Wurfbainia; species Wurfbainia villosa. Next base: position 15,495,943 of record CM046000.1, on the reverse strand, counting down.
ACGTTGGATAAGTTCCAACGGATCACCCACCAGTCGACTGATCATGCCCATCAGTCGACTGGTGACATAGTAGTCGACTGCTCAGTCGGCTACGGAGCGTTCTGTGCCCGCAACATTCCCATCAGTCGACTTCCATCCCTCGGTAGTCGACTGCTATCGACATCATTCGACTGCCAGTCCATGGCAGTCGACTGCCAGCCATAAAACTACAGTCTAACACCAGTCGAACCCTAGTCGACTTAGAGCAGTCGACTGGCACCTATGGCAGTCGACTGATGTCATGTAAAACCTCAAACACCAAGTTGTTTGAGCATCCGACACTCAGTCTTAGCCACTTGGCCAAGTCCACCTCATCCCTCATGGAGTTTCCCACCGAAGCTCTCCTCCCTCAGCCTACATACCTCGGATGCGCCAAGCGCATGACTTCGCAACACCATCCTTCGCATCTCTTGCCCTCGAAGTATGCTTCCCTTGGGCCTCACTCCATTCGCTCCCCATCCTACGGTCCCTCGGATGCACCAAGCGCACAACTTTGCAATGTCATCTTTCACCGACTCAAGGACCCCGAGCCAAGTGAACTTGCCAAGTCCTCAAGACTTCCCAAATGCACCAAGCGCACAACTTCGCAATGCATTTCTCACCAAGCACCAAGCGCACGACTTCTCAATGCTTTGGACTTTTCTACACCAAGCCCCATGCTTGGATTTTCCATGCCAACTCCATGTTGGACTTTTTTATGACAATCCCATATCATAAGTTTTGTCTATCATCAAAATACTGCTTGAGTCAAACTCGAGTCAACCCGGGCCGATTGCACCAACACCATCTTCTCAAAAGAAAGAACCTCAATCGAGAAGAAGGAGAGGGAGAAAGGGACGGTGTGTTACTCACTCGAGACAGAAGACGAAAAATGCCTAAGGAAGAGGAAGATAAAGACTAAGTAAGGGGTGGGAGCAACGAGTGAGCTCCATTTAGAGGAACCCCATCGACCTGATGACTAACCCACACTGTGATGAGGGTACGCGATGAAGAGGTAGTGTGCTGGTATCGAAAAAAGTATCATTAGAAATCTTTAAGAAAGCAAGGTTTGGTAAACCAAGTGAGGGGCCTAAAGCGCTATGAAGATAGCAACATGTGCCAGGAAGCCCATTTCGATGGCCCTATCCATCAACATTAAATCCAATTAATGATCTAACTCTTTCGAGGGGTGGGGTAATAATGTTGTTGTAATAGTTTTATGGGTCCAACCAAGAAAAAAGGGGCCCATGATTGATATAGTCGAGAATGAAAAGCGAGTCAGGGCAAAGTGACTTGAGAAGTGGGAAGGCGAGCGAGTCAGGGCGAAGTGACTCGGGAAGCGAGAAGGCGAGCGAGTCGGGATGAAGTTACTCGAGAAAAATAGAAAGACGAGGTCCTTCTCTGAGACTATTGCTGCAGGCATAATGAACATGCCCTTTTCTGATGCTTCTACATAATAGATTAGAAAAGTGACCGCATCAACTTTAATACTTATAAATAATTTTTTTTTGTAAAATGATAATTAAAATATAAATTTTATAAAACATCTTGATCTATTTTTTTAGTTAACATCATATATCCGGATTTTCGACTCGATTAATTTTGAACACGATCAATCTGATCTTATGAAAATTTTTCAACGACCATTAAGATAAATCAAAAATTTCTCATAGCAAATGATTCAATAGTCTAATATTTTAAAATTTATCATTTTATTTTTTAAAACAATATCTAATTAAGGCGTTCCGAGGAAATGCCTTAAGAGTATACCTAATTAAGTCCCTATTTTCAATTTGATTACCTATTAAGTGTAGTCCATTTAATATATCTTTAATCCTAGTTTGTAGTTGACTCGCATTCTAATTTTCTAACATTTTACAATTAAATAATTTGTTAAGAAGCATATCTCTTTTATCTATCATAGTGTAATTAGTGCCTTCATGTGATTCAATTAGTTTGTCCTAAAGTTCCTTAGAGTTTTCGAAGGGTCCGACTCTATTGAGTTCTTCTTTGGTTAGTCTGCATTGCAAGGTGTTAAGGGCCTTGAAATTGACTTGAGCTCTTTTCCTAATGTCCATGGTCTATTTCTCTAGATCTAACACCTCTCCCGAGCTGTCTACTGGAGAAGTAAACCCTTTCCTAATCGAAAACCAAACTTCTAAGTTGGTTTTCAAGAAGCACTTCATTCGCCTCTTCCAATAGGAAAAGTCCTCTCCATTAAAGAGATGAGGGTGAACGATGCTATATCCCTCTAGGTGTGACATTTTCTATTTCTATAAAATGCAGAATAATTTTTTTAAAATAAAAAATTTACACTAGTACAAAGTTTTAAACAAAGCAAAATAAAGCAAGATTGACAATTGTACTAAAAACTTATTATAGTGAAAAAATCAAAACATATACTAAAGCAAGCAAGATGAACAAATATTGGAAAAATTAATTTGATGCATGAACTAAAGCACTAAAAACACAAGTAAAGAAAAATTTTTCTTCGCTCTCTTGGTGGTTGCACCAAAATCGGAGCTCCTCTGCTCTGATACCAATTGTAGGATCGAGAGTTCCTGAGAGAGGGGGATAAATCTCGGAGATTGTAAAAATTTTCTTTTTATGCTTTTAAGGACTATTCTTTGTCTTTTCAAAATATAAGAGTTATTTACAGCGGAATAAAATAAAGACAAGTGCTCAATTTTTTACTTGGTTCACAACCCGAGTCGGGTTGCTACTCTATGACCCATAACTCTCTAAGAGCTATCTCGATGGGCAATCCACTAAAAAGCCCTCTGATTCGAAACTCTCAAACTCGGAGGATATTCTTTTTTTACAAATGATGTAAAATAAGAAACAAGCTTCCTATCCAATTGAAGTTAAGTACAAATAAGCAAAAGTATAGAAGAAAAGTTATACCGACACTTCTTTAAGGAGTGAAATTAGCTCGGAGTGTCGAAGATGGTGTGTTGCAGTATGACAAGGCTTTTGCAGATGAGGAACACTTGTGACAACACTTGGATGTAGTAGAGTTGTTGTTCTCAGAGTTGGTCCTCCATTTTTCATATAGGCACTTTCCAATTCACTGGAACACCCTCTAGTCGACTCCAAATCAGCCTGTTGATTTGGTATTTTGGCCTCTCCAGTTGACTGGACCTAGTCTAGTTGACTCTAGGTCGTCTGTCTCTTCTCCTCTGCAATTCAAGTAATTCCATATCTCAGTTGATGGACCTCCCCAGTTGAATAAATTTCTTGCCATTTTAATTTCCAGATCTTCAGTCGATCACCACCCTATATTGCCAACTGGGTATCGAGTCGACTAGACTGGGTATCTTCAGTCGATCACCACCCTATCTTCAGTCAATCGACTGGGTTTGAGTCGACTGGAAACATCATAGTTGATTGGAGACCTACAAAATGAGATTAGACAAAATACATAGTATGAAAAGGAATGACAATAGTAATACTGACCGATCTCGATTTCTTAGTCCCACAAGGACTATCCGTCAGATCGGCGCCTACCTTCTTTCCTACAGAGGACTCAACCTCACCTCTTCACTCAAGGCTTACCTATTGGTTGTCCTGTCAGGTTTACCATGCTTGACATCCAATCTGACCGACCAGGGCTTTCCACCAGCTATCCGGTCTTCCTGATCCAGCTATGCTTCATGCCAATTGAATGGTCTCCTTGTAGGACCGTTGGCGTCGCTAGAGGGGGGTGAATAGAAATTCACTTGATTTCTTCACTTGGAATTCGTCATGCTTATCTACAATTGTTAGTATGTAGAGGACATACAAACACAAGTACAAATACAAATACAAAGCACAACACAAGGATTTTACGTGGTTCAGAACCCTAATTCCTACTCCACGGGCAAGCCCTAGCGAGCTCTAGTGATGCACACCACCACTATCAAACTTCTCCTTCTTGGTGACACACCAGAGGTGGAGGAACCTCTTACATGTCTCTTATAACAATAAGAACGAGATACAACAAGCAACTATAACAATAACAAAAGCAAATGGAAGAACAAGTGAACACACTTTACAAATTAGGGCTTTTGAATCCTTGCTTATCGGTTGCTTTGGGATGACTTTGAAGGCCCTAAAATGCAACAGCACCTCGCCTCAATTTTCCCCTTAAAAACATTGATCGAAGACCCCCTCAAGTATCTTCTTATAATGCTCCGTCGAAGCTTCTCGACCTGCAACGATCGCTTCACGCTGCCTCGATTGGGACTCCAGTTGAGTCACCTTACTTCTGAGAAGTTGTCCTCATACTTGTGTTGAGACCAATCGAGGTGCCAGTCGAGTGATCCAGTCGAGGCGCTGCCTCGACTGGACACTAGTCAAGACGTTGGTTGAGTGCGCCTCGCTTCTGTGCCTCCATCCAGAATGACTAGTTGAGTGGTCTAGTCGAGGTGCCACCTCGACTGGCCTCCAGTCGAGGCACTAGATGAGTGCTTCCATAGCACTGTCCTGACTTTCCAAGTCCCACCACTCGACTCCACCTTACCAGTTGAGGTGCCACCTCGACTACAAACCAGACGAGGCACTGGTCGAGGTCACATTGCTTCTGTTTGCCTACAAACGAAGCCCAGTCGATTGACCCAAACTGGCAGTCGACTGTTATACCTCTACACTGAGGTTTAACACCCCAAGTATGATCCCCTCATACTTGATACCCACCCTAATCCAATACCTAAGCCTTCAACCCACTTCCATCAACCTCACGCCTCCTGGATCCCTCGAGTCCATGACTCTTCATACTTGCGCTAGCCTTCAAGTGTTTCCATCGCCCATCGTCATGCTCTAAGGTCTACCTTTGCTAAGAGGCCTCGCCTCTGGGACTTCCCCCTTTACCAAGCTCGATCTCCCTGATCAGTCGCGTCTTCTCTAGCCAAGAGGTCATGCCTTCGGGACTTCACTGCCAAGACTCCTCGTCTGGGACTTCACTGCTAAGCATAATCTCCCAGACCTGGCGGGACTTCCCTCACTAACTCCCCGTTGATTTTTTCAACACCAAGTGTCCGGTCTCCCTTGACCGACTTGGATTTTCTCTTTCCAAGTATTCATACTTGGACTTTCCCTTGCCAAGTCACCATACTTGGACTCCTCCACACCAAGTCACCATACTTGGACTCCTCCACACCAAGTGTCCGGTCAACCTTGATCGACTTGGATTTCTCCAATATATGACCTTGGATGTCCCATACCATCCACTAGTCATATGGTCAAACCATATTCTAAATCATTGTCGAACATCAAAACCCTACTCGAGTCCCACTCAAGTTTGGTCAATCGTGACCCGGGTTGATTGCACCAACAATCTCTCCCTTTTTGATGTTTGACAATACCGTTAAGTTAGGTTATCCCATAACCCAACTTGACTCTTCTTATGCCAAAGCATAACCAAGTGTTACCAAATCAAAATTTCAAATTTTTTAAAATTTTGGGGTTTAGTGTATATTAGGGTTGACCCTAACTTAAGATCCTAACTTAACCCCTTCAATTTTTCCCCCTTCTTGACACACATCAAAATGTCTACCAAGGTTTACGATATCTCATTTTCAATGAGATTATTCATTTTCTCCCTTAGTCAAAAATCATATTGAATGCCTTCATTCTCCTTAGTGATCTATCACTAAATGAAAAACAATCTTCCATTTTCTCCCCTTTTTCATAAGCCATCATCCATCATACCTAAATGGACAAACTCTCACTAAAGGCTTACTCCCCCTTGACCATTGCACCAACAATGTCCTTGGAGAATTCCTAAGCCTATAGGAACCTTAAACAATCAAAAATAAAGATAAAAGTTCAAATTTAAACTTTCACAACCCTTAAAATTTTATTTTTATCCTAATTAACTCTCCAATTCATTTTCAATGAAAATATCACACTTTCAATGCTTATCTAAGCATATTAGAGGTGTAGGAGTAGTTATCTAGCCTAGGGTTATGATCAGATGGCTTAAACCAACATTGTGTAGAGGTTTTGACGCTGCTAGAGGGGGGGGGTGAATAGCGCGAGAGTCGTACGAAGATGGAATTCGTTCGCGTGCTTGTCTACAATTCGTGTTAGCGCAGCGGAATAATAATAATAATAACAATACACGAAATACAATCACAAACACAAGCACAACACGAGGATGTAACGTGGTTCGGAACCGTAACGGTTCCTACTCCACGGATCGAGCTCTAACGAGCTCTAGCGACGCCAATGCAATCACTAATCAATAAACTCCTTCTCGACAACAAGTCGGAGGCGGAGAAACCTCGTACACAAGATTACACTAAGTAATACACAAAAATACAAGCAAAATACAAGGAAATGTAAAGAACACTTTACAAACTAGGGTTTTAGCGCTTTGCTTGTTGGTTGCTTGGATGAGGATGAAGGGCCCTGAAATGCACCTGCAAATCGCCTTCAAATTGCCTAGAGTAAGCTCTCAAAAATCTGATGCTTGAGCCTTCCACGAACAGCTGCTTTTATCCTCCCTCGGGCTGGATTTCCGCCTGGCAGTCGACTGCCATAATTCCCCAGTCGACTGCCAACACTGTAGCTGTGAGACAACGGCTCAATCCACGTTGGACAAGTTCCAACGGAACTCTCACCGATCGCGCCAACATTGGCGCGATCGATCGCAATGCCCGTGGTCGGCGCCCGATCGGCTCACGAGCGATCTCATGCTACGCAACTCGGGCGTCATTGCCATCCTTAGCGGTCATTGCCGTCGATCGATCGGCCGCTCCCATGAGCGATCAGCCACCCTAAAGCTCTCGAGCCCGAACTCAAGTCGACTCCGGTAATTCCAACATGAGGTTTTAACCCAAGTATGATGCCCCATACTTGCTAGACCACCCTTAGCCTAGACCTAAGCCTTCTAGCCACCTCCATCACCTCACGCCTCGGATCCCTCCAAGTCATCCATGACTTGTTCATCCATCGCGCTAGCCTTCGGTGCTTCCATCGGCTATGTCATGCTAACGTGTCTACACCGCCAAGGCACATTGGACTTACGCCGCCAAGACTCGCTTGGACTTTACGCCGCCAAGACTCGCTTGGACTTCCCTTGCCAACCCATGTTGGACTTTCCATGCCAAGACCCATGCTTGGACTTTCCATTTGCCAAGACCCATGCTTGGACTTCTCATGCCAAGTGCTCAAGACTTGGACTTTCCCAATTGCCAAGTGTCCCACTTGGACTTTCCATGCCAAGTACCCATGACTTGGACTTTACCTTGCCAAGACCCATGCTTGGACTTTCCCATAATCACATGGTCAACCCTGGTCAACCATCAAGTCAATTATAACCTGGGTCGATTGTATAAACAATCTCCCCAACATATTAACCGACATTAATGTCAAACATCAATGCCAAAACACTTTGTCAAATCCCTTTGTCAAACATCAAAACATCACTCGAGTCAAACTCGAGTCTGGTCAATCGTGACCTGGGCCGATTGCACCAACAATCTCTCCCTTTTTGATGTTTGACAAAAACCAAATAAATCATGAGTTAGAACACTAACTCAAATCCCTTACCAATTATCCCAAATTGGTAAACACTCACTAAATGTTCTCCCCCAAACATTCAAGTGAAAATCTAAACCAAATGTTCTCACCCAAACATTCTCCCCCTTTTTGACTAACATCAAAAAGGTTATCTCTCCAAGGAGGTCAATGTCTCATGTCCCAATGAGATCTTACAATCTCCCCCTTGATCCAAAAATACCTAGGATGCCTACCATCTTCCTAGTGATAAGTAACATATCACTCAAGAGAGGCAATCCTATCTCACTCTCCCAATTTCCAAATTGGGTATCAAACACCCATCAATTTTCCCAATTGATGATACTTTCCCAATAACTTCTCCTTTTCAAGGAGAAAAACACATCCATCATCCCAAGATGGATACCTCCCCCTAAAGGCTTGCTCCCCCTTGACCATTGCACCAACAATGTCCTTGGGAAGTCCCTAAGCCAATAGGAACTCTAAACCATCAAAATTAAAGTTGGAAATTCAACATTGAACTTTCCACCACCTCAAATTGATACTTTGACCTAACACCTCTCCAAATCCACATCCAATGAATTTTCACCCTTCATAATGCTTCCCAAAGCATATCCTAGGGTTAGAAGTGGTTAGGGACCTTTACCATGGCTGAACACGGGCTAAACAAACTTGTGAACCCGAAATCAGACCTGGCAGTCGACTTCTGATGTCGATTCGATTGCCACATACATCGATCGCCACCAAGTGGCGGTCATTGAAATTCGATTTTTATCGGATCAATTCAGAAATTCATAAATAATTATACATATATCAAAAAATCACTAAATTTGATACGTATAATACTTATGACTAAAACAATGGGTGAAAAATGTTTGAAAAATATTTTACCCATAAAATAGTGAGTTTGATACAAAACTCAAAACCATTAAAATTTTCAATGTTTTGGCCCTATTTTGTATCAACTTCATCAATGGTGATTGCTATCAAAAGATAGACTTCACCAAGGTTTTTCAAAAAGATTTTAAAATGTTTTCAAAACCTTATTTTGGATCATATTCCTTGGGCTCTATGTACATGACTTGTACACAAGCTTTCCTAATGATCCACAAATAAAATTAGATGAGTTTTGGTTCAACTAGATGCAAAAACCATGCACCTTGAACTCAACTCATATCCTAGCATCTCACATGTATCTAGGGTGTATAAATACACATACATGTAAATTGGATGTGAGATGTGGGTTTTGTTCTCCCTAAACTAGGGTTTTCATGCATTTTTCTAAGGCAACCCTACTTGATTCCCTTATAGATGGGACTCCAAGTCATGCCATTGTCCTTAAATCAATTTCAATCAAATTATCTTAAATGCATGAGTGATTATGGCATTAGAGATGATATAGATAAACACATGCTCATAATCATGATGTCATGACATAATATGAAATCTAAAAACACATGACATTTAATCCTTAATCCTAAACATGTACATGACATATAAATGATGAGAATGAACATGATGTCATGTCATGGCATATGGCAAATCAAAGCATGGAAAATAAGATATAAAGGTATGTAATACCTAAATTTTAATATTAATTGCCATTTTATATAATTAGATATATTTTGCCATATTTCTATTTTTCTCCCAAGTGTGCCAAAAACTCAAAATGGCACACTAACCTCTAAACCTAAATTGTGCCAAAATGATCATTTTATCAAACTTCATAATTAATATTGGCACATCCTAAAATCCTTTTAGGATCAATTCAAATCTATTTCCAAGGTAACCATAACCTTGAAAATATCCTAAAGTGCCACCTTACCATGGTTGAGTTAACTACTCATCCAATCAAGGTTGACACACCCTAAACCCACTTAGCGTGAATCAATTACTCTCTTAGGAACCCAAAATCTATTTGAGCTCCTAGGGTTGATTAGGTATTCCCTAGGGATAACCTCCCTAGATACCTTTCTAATGACCCTCCTAGGCTTGTTAGCCTTGGTCATTTGGGTCTTACCTAGGTTGACTCTAGGGGTGACTCCCCTTGCAACCTTCTTAGTGGCCACCCTAGGTTTCCTAGAAACCCTAGCCACTAGGCACACCCTTTGGTCAACTCTAGGGATGACTTCCCTATTGACCTTGGTCTTCCTAGACCTAGTTTGTGTTCCATAATCAAATGGAACACTATGGTAAGCCACCTTAGGCTTAGGTTTGTGACCCAAACCTTGTTTGCCCTTGGTTGACTTTTGACTCTTAGGTCCTTGGTGTTGACTTTGACTTTTGGACCTTGACTTTTGATCTTTTGACCCTTTAAATTGATTTTGTATAATTTTAAGGGTCTTCTCAAGTTTTTCAAGCCTTGACCTCAAGACTTGATTCTCTAACTCTAATTGCCCAATATTTGAATTTTGATTTAAATCATGGGCATGGGACTTTCTAGGCATATGCCTAGTCCACTTGGGATTGAAACCTAGGTGCTCTTGCACCTTTCTAATGGTCTCCCTAGGTAAAATTTGTCTAGTATTATTTGACCTAGGTTTATCCTTAGATGAATTATTTTTAGGGACATTAGTCCCAAATTTCTCCTTATTACTAAAATGGACACTTTTAGCTCCTAAGCAAAAATATTTATTCCTATTAGCATTCTTTTCATAAATTGCAAGAGAATTTAAATTCCTAGCATGCCTTTGCCTTTTAACTAAAGAAGGTGCATTATTGAAATATACCTTAGGGTTTGCCCTAGAGGCTCCCCCTACATGTGTAGCTCCCTCTTTGGTCTTTTTGCTTCCCCTAGGACATTGACTCCGGTAATGTCCTTTTGCATTGCATTTGAAGCATATGATGTGCTCCTTGCTCTTGATACTTGGGGAACCGGCATCCTTAACTTTTGGAGTCGGTGGAGCTTTCCTAATCTTCTTTGGGCATTTGCTCTTGTAATGCCCAAATTCCCTACACTCAAAACACATAATATTATTTTTATTTGAGATTGATGTGTTTGAGTTACCTAGTTCGGTGGTAGGTGCCGGAATTAAATTTTGGGCTTCTTCATCTTGTCCGGATGTCGAAGCTTCTTGGTATTGCTCCGGTGTTGAGGATGGTCTCTCCTCCTCAATTCTAGAAGTGGATACTTCTTCCACTTCTTCCACCTCTTCTACCGATCCGGAAGTTGATTCCCTATCAACCTCCAAATCCTCACTTCCTTGCGAGGATGATGCATTAGCCTCTTCGGTCTCTTCCTCTTGGACCATTGTTGGGCTTTCATGGAGCTTTGCCAAATCGCTCCATAGCTCCTTAGCATCCATGCATTCACCTAGGCTACACAAAAATTCATTTGGAATTAAATCAAATATAAATTTGATTACCTTCTTATTTTTCTCGAATTGCCGGAGTTGCTCCTCACTCCATTTCTTCTTCTTGAGAAACCCTCCCTTTGGTCCCTTAGGATACTCAAATCCTTCCATCAAGGTGGACCATTCCTCAAGGTCTCTCATCATCAAAAACTCTTCAATTCTCGCCTTCCAAGAATTGAATCCTTCTCGTCCATAGAATGAATAAGGGACCGGTGTGTTGATGTCCCATCCTAATTGATCTTGGACTTCCATCTTTTACCCTCTAGCGTCTTGCTCCCGGTTGTTAATCCGTTGAAGAGCCACCAGGCTCTGATACCAATTGTAGAGGTTTTGACGCTGCTAGAGGGGGGGTGAATAGCGCGAGAGTCGTACGAAGATGGAATTCGTTCGCGTGCTTGTCTACAATTCATGTTAGCGCAGCGGAATAATAATAATAATAACAATACACGAAATACAATCACAAACACAAGCACAACACGAGGATGTAACGTGGTTCGGAACCGTAACGGTTCCTACTCCACGGATCGAGCTCTAACGAGCTCTAGCGACGCCAATGCAATCACTAATCAATAAACTCCTTCTCGACAATAAGTCGGAGGCGGAGAAACCTCGTACACAAGATTACACTAAGTAATACACAAAAATACAAGCAAAATACAAGGAAATGTAAAGAACACTTTACAAACTAGGGTTTTAGCGCTTTGCTTGTTGGTTGCTTGGATGAGGATGAAGGGCCCTAAAATGCACCTGCAAATCGCCTTCAAATCGCCTCAAGTAAGCTCTCAAAAATCTGATGCTTGAGCCTTCCACGAACAGCTGCTTTTATCCTCCCTCGGGTTGGATTTCCTTTGTGATCATTGCCATAATTCCCCGATCGTACGCCAATGAGACAACGGCTCAATCCATGTTGGACAAGTTCCAGCGGAACTCTCACCCGATCGGCCAACATTGGCGTCGGTATATGCCCGTGTCGGCCGCGATCGGCTCACGAAGCGTCAATGCTCGCGGTCATTGTGATCATTGCCATCCCTTAGCGATCTGCCGTCACCGTCGCTATCGATCGGCTCCCATGGCGGTCATTGCCAAGCCTAAAAGCTCTCGAGCGGCGGTCGAACTCAAGTCGACTCGGCGGTCGAACGGCCATAATTCGGTCGCCAACCTCAAACATGAGGTTTTAACCCAAGTATGATGCCCCATACTTGCTAGACCACCCTTAGCCTAGACCTAAGCCTTCTAGCCACCTCCATCAGCCTCACGCCTCTCGGATCCCTCCAAGTCATCCATGACTTGTTCATCCATCGCGCTAGCCTTCAGGTGCTTCCATCAGCTATGTCATGCTAACGGTGTCTACACTGCCAAGGCACATTGGACTTACGCCGCCAAGACTCCGCTTGGACTTTACGCTGCCAAGACTCCGCTTGGACTTCCCATGCCAACCCATGTTGGACTTTCCATGCCAAGACCCATGCTTGGACTTTCCATTTGCCAAGACCCATGCTTGGACTTCTCATGCCAAGTGCTCAAGACTTGGACTTTCCCAATTGCCAAGTGTCCCACTTGGACTTTTCATGCCAAGTACCCATGACTTGGACTTTACCTTGCCAAGACCCATGCTTGGACTTTCCCATAATCACATGGTCAACCCTGGTCAACCATCAAGTCAATTATAACCTGGGTCGATTGTATAAACAATCTCCCCAACATATTAACCGACATTAATGTCAAACATCAATGCCAAAACACTTTGTCAAATCCCTTTGTCAAACATCAAAACATCACTCGAGTCAAACTCGAGTCTGGTCAATCGTGACCTGGGCCGATTGCACCAACACATTGGTAAGCCAAAACAGTGCCAACAGTTGACTTAGAAGGCTCTCAGTCGAGTGGCAACATCTCCAGTCGAGGCGGCGCCTCGACTGGTTTCTAAAATTTCTGAAATCGAATTTTCAAACTAACTTCAAAAATGCATAAATAATTCTATAAAATTTGAAAAATCGTGAAATTTCAACCACACATTACTTATGCCAAACACTATAGCGGAAAAATAGTTTTCGATGAAAATAACTTTTAAATTCAAAGAATGATACAATGTTCAAAAGCATTGAAACTTTCAATGTTTTTAGCCAACTTTGTTTCAATCTTCTCAATGGTGATTACTATCAAAAGATAGGCTTCACCAAGATTTTCCAAAATGATTGTAAAATGTTTTTAAAACCTTAATCTCAATCATGGTCTATGGGCTTAGTATACATGACTTGTATACTAGCTTTCCTCATGATTTATACTTATGATTGAGATGTGTTTGAGTTCATCTAGATGCAACATCTGTGTACCTTGAACTTAACTCATTTTTCTAACATCTCACATGTATCTAGGTGTATCAATACACATCCAAGTCAAGTGTTCTTGTGAGATGTAGGTTTTCATTTTCTTAATCTAAGACCTCATGCATTTTCCTAGGCAACTCTATTTGATTCCCTTATACATGGGACTTTAAATCATGCCATAGTCCTTAAATCAATTTTAATTAATCCTAAATGCATGAATAATGAATATGGCATTATATATAGCATGAATTAGCACATAGCCAATAATCATGATGTCATGACATATAAATAAAATCTAAACACTGACATGATGTAAAAATTAAACCAAAACATTATCATGACATTTTATATGATTAAATGAAATATGATGTCATGACATGACATATGGCAAACAAATCATGGAAAATAGAATATAAAGGTACAAGAATACCTAAGTTTTAGCATTAATTGTCATTTGTTTGAATTAAGCCCATTTCGACATATTACTACTTACCTTCCAAGTGTGCCAAAAACTCAAAATGACACACTATAACCTCCAAACCTGAATTGTGCCAATTTGATCAAATTTCAAAACTTCTCAAATTTAATTGGCATATCCTAAAATATTTTAGGACATAATTCAACCTCATTTCCAAGAAATCCCAAAACCTTGAAAATGTCCTAAAGTGCCACTATTCCCATGGTTAGGTTTACTACCTATCTATTCAAGGTTGGCACATCCTAAACCTATCTAGTGTCAGGGTATCACGCTCCTAAGAACCCAATACCTATTGAGGCTCCTTGGGTTAACTAGGTACTCACTAGGGATATCTTCCCTTAGTACCTTTCTAATGACCCTCCTAGGCTTGGAAGCCTTGGTCATTTTGGTCTTGTCAAGGTTAACCCTAGGGATTGCTTCCCTTGTAACCTTGTTAGTGGCTTTACTAGATTTCATTGAAACCTTAGCCACTAGACACTTACCATGGTCAACTCTAGGGTTGACTTCCCTTGTGACTTTGGTTTTCCTAGACCTAGTGCTAGTTCCATAATTAAGTGGAACATTGTGGTAGGTTTGTATGGTTTTCTTGGGCTTAGGCTTATGACCCAACCCTTCCTTGCCCTTAACTAAATCTTTCCTACCAACACCTAAGTTTCGTCCATTTGACCCTAAAATCATGTTTTCCATATTCCTTAGGGTCTTCTCCATTTTTTCAAGCTTGATTTTCCTTTTCTAATATCTCAATTTTTGAATTCCCATTATTTCTTGAGATATTCTTTTTCCTAGGCATATGACTAGTCCATTTAGGGGTAATGCCTAAATTATTGTTTTCTACCTTCCTATCCTTAGGTAAGGTTGATCTAGTATTGTCCTTAGGTAAATTGACATGCTTAGTGCCTAAACAATAAAATCTATTTCTAGCATGCTTTTCATGAAAAATAGCAAGTGCATTAAGTTATCATCATGCTTTCTAACATTAGATAAAGGAAGAACTTTATTAAAATTTACCTTAGGATTTACCTTAGCTCCCCTTACATTTAAATTCTCTCCATTGCCCTTCTGAGGGTGCCTCCCCCTAGGACATTGTCTCTAGTAGTGTCCCCTTTTGTTGCACTTGAAGAATACTATATGCTCCTTGTTCTTGTGAATCGGAACTCTGGCTTCCTTTGACTTTTCTTTGGCCCTTGGTGCCTGTTACGCCTTTTTTACTCTTTTTGGGCATTTACTCTTATAGTGCCCTACTTCCCTACACTCAAAGCATGTTATATGATTTTTATCTTTAACAATTGCATTTAAACTATCTTCTTGAATGATTGGAGAATTTTGGACTTCTTCTTCATTTCTCTCGGAGGTAGAGGGCTCCTTCTCTTGCTCTTGTTCCAAGGTTGAAGATCTAAGCTCCCCCTCAATTCTTGAAGTGGAGGCTTCTACAATTTCTTCTATCTCGGAAGTTGAACACCTATCATATTCTAGATCTTCACTCTCTTGAGAGGATGAACATTCCAATTCTTTGGATTTATCCTCATCTTCTTGGATCATGAAAGTTTCGCCATTGAGCTTAGCAAGTTTGCTCCATAATTCTTTAGCATCTACGAACTTCCCTAATTTGCACAAAATATTATTAGGTATTAAATTAACTAAAATGTTCATTACCTTTTCATTTGCTTCAAATCTTTGGACTTCTCCCTTAGTCCATTTACTCCTATCGAGGGTTCTCCCCTTCTTGTCTGTTGGAGTCTTGAACCCTTCCGTTAGTGCAAACCATTCCTCTATGTTCATTTGGAAGAAGAATTTGGTCATCGTTCTCCATTGCGCAAATCCTTTAAATCCATAGGCTCGTGGAAATCAAACATCACGCCCAAATCCATCTTCAAATTCCATCCCCTCTAGCTTTAGCTCCCTCGGCAGTCAGTCCGATTGAAGACCTCTTGTAGATATCGGAGTGCCTTCTTCTTCTTAGAGCTGACCGGGCTATGATACCACTTGTAGGACTGTTGGCGTCGCTAGAGGGGGAGTGAATAGCAATTCACTCCATTTCTTCACTTAGAATTCATCATGCTTGTCTACAATTATTAGTATGCAGGGGAAATATGAATACAAGTACAAATACAAAGCACAACATAAGCACAACACACAAATTTTACGTGGTTAGGAACCCTAGTTCCTACTCCACGGGTGAGCTCTAGTGATGTACACCACCACTATCAAACTTCTCCTTCTCGGTGACACACCGGAGGTGGAGGAATGATGTGAGCAAAACATATAGGGTTTTAGGAGTAGTTTTCGCTCACATCTTGTTACATTTTGTATTAGTTTCATGTATATGTTACTCTATTCTTGCACGCATTGCCTATTTTCTAGTTCGGAGGTCTGCTTGTTGTACTTTTGTGTGCAGGTTAGCTTTTCTAGTGAAAAAGATCATTTTTGGAGCAAAAGAAGGACTTTTACAGCTAGACGCAGAGTGTGACATGGCCAGGGCATGTGGATTCACACGGTCGTGTCCAATGGGTGAAGATTAGCATCCCAGGGCCACACACGGCCTGGCCATGTGGAAACACACGACTGTGTGGCGGCCTGACGGATTTGCGCGACTAGGGCTTTTTCCGAATTTTACAGTGGTCCGAGGCGATGTCTATATAAGGATGGCTCCGCCCAAACCCTAGGGGGGAGGCACGACGGCTAGAATGACACATCGAAGCCCTAAAAAGCTTCAATAACTCATAGCAGGGAGGAGGAATGCCACTGGAGGTCCACAACTTGCAATACAACGCCAGAGAGAAGATCACGAAGCATCGTATATCTCTATATCTGCGATTAATTTCTACTGTATTCAAACTTAAACATGTTTTGTGATTCTTCCTTCATATATATGGAGTAGTACTTTCGATTCTAGAATTAGGGAGTAGCTTGTGTACATAAACAATGTTGGTTCATGTTTAATTCTGGCCAAGAGTTTGACTTGACAATTGGTAGTTGCTCTTTATTATATCTGTGTGTGTTTGGCTTTCTTTCCGCTGTGCTTAGGCGATACGAGGTGGTGACAACCCTCGTAATCTAAAATCTAGGAGATTTGATCAAGGAACCTATGGGTAAATCTGATCTCCTGCAACTGCGGGGAAAAGAGTGTGGTGGAATCGGAAACGGTCCACCGTAGGGATTGATTTGGCATCCTCGTACCCTCTATCTCATCCTTGCGGGCGAAAATAGCTCCCGGTGAATGCGACGACTCTGCGGGAGAGTGTATGATGTCCCTTCCACAAAACTGTAGGTAGACATCTAGACAACGCCAATTGACAATATTGTTCTGTGATACGCAAGCGAAACCGAAGTCCTAGAATCATTTTTGAAGACCTAGGCACACTCCTTATCTCCTCTGTGTGACACCGTACAAAGTAGAGTCCACCGATAGCCCTCACCAACCGTAACCTCTTAGAGATCATGTCCGAACAATTCCAACCACTAAGTATATTGGTATTCGAATCCCAGTCCCTGTGGGATCGATAATCTTTATTACTTGATGACATCCGTGCACTTGCGGGCGTTGAGCACGAGCGTGAGCTTTGAGTCCTCGATGGTATCCATCACGAGATTCGATGTCGCGTTCGTGCACATCAAGTGTTTGG
The DNA here is from genome assembly GCA_025175895.1 of Wurfbainia villosa. NCBI lineage: Eukaryota > Viridiplantae > Streptophyta > Magnoliopsida > Zingiberales > Zingiberaceae > Wurfbainia > Wurfbainia villosa. Next base: position 15,478,644 of record CM046000.1, on the reverse strand, counting down.
TGTCGTTGCCAGGGAACTGTCGATTCAATATCAAATCGAACGGTGGTAAATTGGATCAGACTTAGGATTAGATTATTTACTTGCTTTATTTTCTTATTAGTTTATCTTATTTGCTTTAGTTCTATTTTCCATATTTAGTTTTTATTTTTAGCAGTAGTTTCCTATTTACTTATTGCATCTTAGATTTTTATTTACTAGATTGTTTATTTTCTATTTTTAGGATTAGATTAGCACTCTTAACTTTGTGGTTTGGTTCGTCATATGCTTAGACGATTAGGGTCGGAAGGTCTAATTCTGATCGACTTAGAGATTGAGTGAACCTTTCACCGTCAGAGAGTAGTACAGTGAAAGATGGAAGATCAAGCAGCATCTGAGGTGAACATAAGAAGCTGACCTCTGCAGGACTACGCAGCTCCTAGCGCTAGAGGATTCAGACCGAGCATAGCTAGACCATCTATTTTGGCAAATAACTTTGAGCTGAAGCCGACACTTATACATATGGTCCAGCAGAGCCAATTCGGGGGAGCTGCGACTGAAGACTCGAACCAGCATCTTGAGGCTTTTCTCGAAATATGCTCGACAATGAAACTGAACGGAGTCCCTTCTGATGTGATCCGCCTGAGCATGTTCCCGTTTTCACTGCGGGATAAGGCTAAGGCATAGCTTCACTCCCTACCCTCTGGCAGCATTACCACATGGGAGCAATGTGAGCAGCAGTTTCTGAATAAATACTTCCCACCAAGTAAGACTACTCACATGCGCCACCTTATCACGAGCTTTCGCCAGAAGGAGGGGGAGTCCTTGTTTGAAGCTTGGGATCACTACAAGGGACTACCCTACCAATGCCCCCACCACGGACTGGAGAGGTGGCTGGTGATCCACATTTTCTATAATGGAATCGCTTACGCCACAAAGATGTCCCTAGATTCTATCACAGGAGGAGCACTAATGAACAAGACCATAGAGGAGGCAGAGGAGCTTATCGAAGATGTGGCACAAAACCACCATCAATGGGCTTCCGAACGTGGTTAACCCACGCCTGCGGCAGGATGATACACTGTCAACTCCATGGACCACCTTTTGGCAAGGATGGACATGATCAGCAGGCGATTTGAATCCTTCATCTGCATGCACGACCATTGATTTTGAAGAGGGAGCAGTAGTGTATCGAGAGGACCACTATGGAGGGCAGGGGACCTCAGATGAGCAGATTGAGCACTATGACGCGATTGGGAACTATGACCAAAGGCCCCACAACCCATACTCTAATACCTACAATCCCGAATGGAGAAATCACCCGAATTTCTCCTACAAAAATACCTCGGGAAACCCCCAACCATCCGGAGGGTATGGGCAGCAGCAGGGTAGGGGGCAGCGACCACAGAAGTCCAGATTAGAACTGATGATGGAGGACTTCATCGCTACCCAAACTAAGGCCAATGAGGAATTCCGTCGCCAACATCAAAAGTCTGAAGAGTCACTCAGAGACTTGAAGGCCACCGTTGATGGCCTTGCAAGTCATACCCGGATGTTGGAGACGCAAGTGGCCCAAATAGCCCAATCCGTGTCACAACCTGTGAAGAGCTCTCCGGTGAGTCAAGGAAAAGAGGAAGGAGTAGGGCAAAGTAGCCAATTCGCCAAGGGGTGTGCAACCATGATTTCCACCCTACCTGACCAAGCCGAGTTTGAAGAGAAGATTCCAATACAGCTTGAGGACCCTGGTGAATTCGTTATTCCCTGTTCAATTTATAGGGAGAGCTTCGACGAACCACTATGCGACTTGGGGTCATCAAGGAACCTCTTACAAGTCTGTTATAACAATAAGAACGAGATACAACAAGCAACTACAATAATAACAAAAGCAAATGGAAGAACAAGTGAACCCACTTTACAAATTAGGGCTTTTGAATCCTTGCTTGTTGGTTGCTTTCGGAATACTTTGTGTTGGAATGTATACTGAAAAGTCTATTCTTTGTATGAACATCTTTATTTTTTAAATAAGAATCACATGATCATTGTTTGCATATTTATGGTTATTCATATTGTATGATACATTACATTGTAGATAACATGATGTGTGGTGTCACACGGAAGATCATGTTATCAGTTCCTTGTAAAGTATAAGTAGAGGCTCACAACTGAGATGGTTTTGGACAAACCATTGGTATGGTTGTAGTGTAATTTGGTATTGGTTTGTCTTGACCATAGAATTATACTAGTACACTTTGTGTGTATTGAGCAGGACCGACTTAGATGTGATTAGATTTATTGCTGACTACATAATTGAATCAGACCTCGGATATTATGGTGTACATGCTCTTAATCCCGATATAATAACGGGCACATGTACTTAGTATCTATTTCTTTGATTTACCAATGGGCGAGATTTATAGATTAAATCGATATGCTCGGTAAGTTGGGAAATAATATTATTTACATGGTGTGTCGTTGATTATAGAAGGAAACTGTGTCCTATGTATTAGGATGATGATGTCCCCTTGAGGAGCTCATAAGGATCATCATGTAAACCCTGCATGTAGACTTGGTCCGGCATGATGATGAGGTTGAGTGGTATTACTCATGGAGTTAGATGTTGATTAATTAATTGTCAATAAATTAATTAATTGATGGACATTCGATATCTTAAACACGGGGAGACATTTATACAATTAATATATGGAGCCAATATTTATTTATGAGGGTTGGTGAGGTAGATCAATGATAATCCTCTAGTGAAATGAATCATCATTAATGGATCGGGTTTGTGTGGTTCGGATCCATTGGGTGGCCAAGATCCAACTCCTCCTCATGGTCCCTATTGTAGCCTAATATTAAAACCCTCATGAAGCCTAGATCCAACGGACATGATTAAAAGGAGGCTTGAGCGAAATCTATAAATAAGGTTTCAAGGCTTGGGCGTGAGATATCCTTTTGGAGATTAGGGTTTTTGGAGTGGGTGGCAAAGGAAGAGAGTTGTGGTTTAGGGTTTTGGAGGCTTGGGCGGCAACTTAGGTTTTAGCTTCTCCTTGTGGGTGGCGGCAACACAACCTAGGGTTTGGCCCTTGTTTTGGGCGGCACCTGTTGGATCGAGTGGATCGCTAGAGGGGGGGTGAATAACGATAAAAACTTTTTCTTTTAAATCGTTCGGTAGACAATTAAATGCAGCGGAAATGTAAATAAAAACTAAATGAGACAAATAGTTTTTTTACTTGGTTCGTAGCCTTCGGCCACTACTCCAAGGCCCTAACGATCCTAGACCGTGTACGGAGGGCAATTCACTAAAACACTCCTCCTCGTTGGAGGTAGGAGTTTTACGATTACAAAAACCTTTGAAGCAAAAGATAGAGAGACAATCCCTCTCTTCTATTAAAATAAAATGAAACGGTCGAAAGATTCGATTAACAAACGAATTGCAAGATTAAGAGAAATGACAAACTAAGATTATACCAACAACTCGAAGATAGGACTTAAACTAGGGTTGTTGGCAGCACTTCGTTGTTGTAGAGTCGTCGGAGAGTCGCAGCGTTGCGGAGGCTTTTGAGCACTTAGAATTGATGAGAAAACCCTAGGTTAGGACCTCCTTTTATAGCCTTTGAGCCCCTTTTCGAGAGGAACCCTAGCCAATCACAATTGAGCACCAATCTCCTTGAAATGGGGTGATAAGCCTTGACTCCTCGAATCTGATCATTGACCAGTCTTGCGACCTCCGGGTCGGTGATTGATGGCGATCGAGTCCTCCAGTAGCGATCGTGATGCTTGCTGCAAGTCAAAGTTAGCTCAACAAAAACATAATTTCGACGGTCGTTGACCGTCCAATCTCGACCTAGACCATCTATAGGATGTCTTTGGTCGGATCTACGCTTAAGATCATCCCCGTAACGAGGATACGAACTCACTTACGCTCGCACACACGAGCTTACCTCGATACTTACGTGTTGCTTTTGCTTCCGGCCTTCCACTCGATTCCTTCGGCTCCCTTCGAAGTCACTCGAGTGTCGCCCGACCACCGCGGCTTCCTCCGGGCGTCGCTAGCCTTCAGCTCCAGCTATAGCAATCTTCTGCACACTCGATTCAGCTCGTGAGATAACGACATGAGCTTAACTTTGTATCATTTGCTATAATCAAAACTCAGGTTCGACTTAGGTGCCTACTGCACCAACAATCTCCCCCTTTTTGATTTATGGCAAACCCACATACAAAGTTAAGTAAATAGAAAGCATGAAGAATAATGTGCATTAGAAACAAACAAGAAATAAAGAAGATTAAGTTGGAGTAGTAAGGATTTTCTTCAAGTACTCCCCCTTGAGGAAACCTCCCCCTTGACCGAGGGTGAGTCTTGAAGAAAGACCTTAATCCTCCCCCTTGAGGGTTGCTTTAAGTAATTACTTAATGTTGGCCTTAGTAAAACGTTTAAGTTAAGAGTTCTTCTTAACTTGGCCCTTTCTCCCCTTTAAGTAAAGCATTAACAACATAATGTTTACGTTGACGGCACACATAAGTTTAAGTTAAGAATTCTCTTAACTTGGCCTTTACTTCCTTTGTTAAAAGTTAAATAAGTTTTCAAAACATAGAGTTAACTTTTGGTTTAAATATGAAGTAAGAGTTAAGTTATAAAAAAAATTTGACCCCTTAACTTTGGCTTGGCTGGTCTCCCCCTTTTGCCATATATCGAAATTTAAAGTCCAAGCATGTTCCACATTATTTTTAAAAATAATATACTGAAAATAAGCTCATCTATAAAATGTTTGACTCATATTTGGCTTGATTGATATAAAAGATCAACCAGTCCTGGTCAGAGTCGGTTAGTATGTATGATTATACTCCGTAGTTCATAACGATGCACTAGCTCTACATCTGGAACCAGGAGTAAGGTCCTAACATCTCATGCCCATCTACGTGGCTAAGTACACAAACACATTAGTCCTATGTGTTGTGAGATGTATTGGCTCCTTAAATCTATAGGTGCATGATATCTAAGGTATGTCCTATACTAATTCCATAAAAAATGAAAATTAAGAAATAGTAGTAAGAAAATATAATTTGCAAGTTCCTATTCTACTACGCACATGCCCAATTTTCGTCTTAATAGACTAAATTCGACTTCGGGTAGGGATTTAGTAAATAGGTCTGCTAAGTTAGACTTTGATTCGACGTATTCGAGTTGTATGACTCCGTTGGCCACATGTTCTCAAATGAAATGGTGTTTGACCTCTATATGTTTGGTCCTAGAGTGACATATCGAATTCTTTGTAAGATTAATTGAACTAATGTTATCTACGTGAAGTTTAGTATTCGTAAAGTTTAACTTAAAGTCGCGGAGAGTGTGCTTCATCCAAAGAAGCTGCGTGACACACTCACCCATCGCGATGTATTCGGCTTCGGTGGTAGATAAAGCAACACAGTGTTGCTTCCTACTGCACCAACTCACTAGACTCGAGCCGAGAAGTTGACAACAACCACTCGTACTCTTTCTATCGAGCTTACTACCGGCATAGTCCGAATCAGAGTAGCCGATTAGTTCGAACTCGGTAGATCTAGGGTACCAAATACCGACATTAAGTGTACCCTTTAGATATCTAAGGATACGTTTAACTAGAGTTAGGTGAGACTCCTTGGCACAGGTTTGGAACCTTGCGCACATACTTACTGCAAATAGGATATCAGGTCGGCTTGCAGTTAAGTAAAGGAGACTCCCTATTATGCTCCTATAGTATTTTAAATCAATTGAGTTTCCGATTAAATATTCTTCTATATTGACATTAGTTGCCATTGGGGTATTAATAATTTTAGCATCTTGCATTCCAAACCGTTTAATTAATTCCCTAGTATATTTGCGTTGATGTAGGTATATTCCATCTTTAGTTTGTTTAATTTGTAGACCTAAAAAGAAGCTTAACTCACCCACTAAATTCATTTCAAATTCACTTTCCATAAGTGAAATGAACTCATTTAGTAGGATTGAGTTGGTGGTTCCGAAAATAATATCATCTACGTAGATTTGGGCTATGAATATGTCTTTACCTAAGGTTTTTACGAAAAGAGTTGGGTCAACTACACCTTGGTTAAAACCTTTGGACTTAAGATAAATCGAAAGTCTCTCGTACCAAGCTCGAGGAGCTTGTTTAAGTCCATAAAGAGATTTCTTTAACCTAAGGACATGATCGGGTTTGTCTAAACTTTCGAAACCAGGAGGTTGACTAACGTAAACTTCTTCTTTAATGTATCCATTTAAGAATGCAGATTTCACATCCATTTGAAACAATTTAAATCCTCGATGTGCTGCATATGCTAATAGCATTCGAATGGACTCTAATCTAGCTACTGGGGCATAGGTCTCGTCGTAATCTAAACCTTTGACTTGACTAAACCCTTTAGCAACTAGTCTAGCTTTATTTCTAACTACTTCACCTTTATCATCAATTTTATTTCTAAACACCCACCTTGTTCCAATGATTGTTTTATCTTTAGGTGGTGGTACTAATTCCCATACTTCGTTCCTAGTGAATTGAGCCAACTCTTCTTGTATTGCAATAATCCAATCGGGATCAAGAAGAGCTTGGTCAATAGTTTTGGGTTCAATTTTAGAAATCAAAGATATTTGACTAAGGTTTCTGTATGAGGCTCTAGTTCGAACTCCTAGACTTGGATCACCTATCACTTGGTCAATAGGATGATTCGTTTGGGTCCTAGTTGGATTTGGGTTTGAGTCTACAACTTAATCCATAGGATGACTCGTTTGAGTTCTAGTTTGGTTGGAGTCATCTATCACTTGGTCGATAGAGTGACTTGGTTGACTTAGGTTAGGATTAACACTAGACCTGATTTTCGGATCAGAGTTAGGTCTAGTATGAGTCGGCTCGCTAATTGGGGTTGCCGGGGGTTTTGTAGGTTCGTGTCCTTCATCAAATACTACATTGATAGTCTCCTCGACTCTAAGGGTGTCGTGGTTATATACTCTATAAGCTCTGCTTGTAGACGAGTATCCTAGAAAGATTCCGATCGTGGTTTTGGATGTAAATTTCCCTAGGTAATCCTTAGTGTTTAGGATATGTACCTTACATCCAAATACCCTAAAGTACTTGATGTTAGGTATTTTATCGTGATAAATCTCGTATGAGGTCTTAAGGTGCCTCTTTACCATAAGGATTCTATTTTGGACATAGCATGTCGTACTCACGGCTTCCGCCCAAAACCTATCGGGTAGGTTATACTCATTTAACATTGTCCTAGCGGCTTCTTGTAGGGTTCTATTTTTGCGTTCTACTAGGTCATTTTGTTATGGAGTTCTAGGGCAAGAGAACTCGTAGTGGTATCCATTTAGGTTACAGAATTCTGTAAACCTATGGTTTTCGAATTCACCACCATGATCAGTCCTAAGTCTTTTGATTTTAATGCTTTGTTGATTTTCTATTAACTTAAATAGATTGATTAATTGATCTAGGGTATCATTTTTGTGTTTGATGAACCTAACCCAAGTAAATCTAGAATAGTCATCAATTATGACTAAGCAGAATTTACTTCCGTTAAGTGACTTAGCTCCGTGTGAATCAAATAGATCCATGTGTAGGAGCTCAAGCACACTTTTGGTTCGTTCTTGACTAGTTAGTTGATGTTGTGTCCTAGATTGTTTACCTTGTTGACAAGCATTACATATTTTATTATCCAAGTTATTGAGGTTAGGCAAACCTCTAACTAAGTCACTCTGACTCATCTTGTGGATGAGTCTTGGGTGTGAGTGACCGAGTCGTCGGTGCCACAACCATGATTCCTCTTGCCGTGTCATAAGACACTTAGTTGAGGAGTTAGTTAAGTTAATAGTGTAAATGTTGTTATTTCTAGTTCCCTTAAGAATTATTTTAGAGATTTCGTTTGTATTAATTACGCATTCGTTTTCTAGAAATATGACCTTATAGTTATTATCACACAATTGGCTTACACTGAGAAGATTATATTAAAAATTTTCTACTAATAAAACGTTTTGAATGACAAAATTTGAGTTAAGCTCAATATCACCTGATCCGATGATTTTGAGCTTGCGGTTATTTCCGAAGGCTACCGATCCTTGTCGTTTGAATCGAAGCTTCAAAAACTTGAGTTGATCCCCGGTCATGTGTCGGGAGCAACCACTGTCCAACATCCATTGATCCTACACGCAAGGTAGTTGGATCAGATATTGGATTTATTAAAAAATTGGTTGAAAATTATTAACTTAAATCATCTCACCCATGTCTACATGATCAAACATGTTAATCCTATATGTTCTTGTGAGATGACTTCCAATTTTAGTTGAATTAAATTTAATGACTTAAACACTTGTCAACCTTGCGTTAGATTCGGATTTGACCTTAGGCTCATCAAGTCACCTTTTCAAGATCATGGCTTCCAGGTGTTGGTGCAGTGGGCACCTAAGTCGAACCTAAGTTTTGATTATAGCAAACGATACAAAGTTAAGCTTATATTGTTATCTCACGAGCTAAATCAAGTGTGCAGAAAAGTCTCAATGCTGGAGCTGAAGGCTAGCGACACCCGGAGGAAGCCGCGGTGGTCGGGCGACACTCGAGTTACTTCGGAAAGAGCCGAAGGAATCGAGTGGAAGGCCGGAAGCAAAAACGACACGTAAGTATCGAGGTAAGCTCGTGTGTGCGAGCGTAAGTGAGGTCGTATCCTCTTTACGGGGATGATCTTAGGCGATGATCCGACCCAAGACTTCCCATGGAAGGTCTATGTTGAGATCGGACGGCAAGTGGTCGTCGAATCTGCTTATATTTTGAGCTAACTCTTTATTGTAGTCAAAAATCCTGGCCATCAGTTGAACTGGCCAGTTCAACCTGCGCCAGTTCAACCGGCCAGTTCAACTGGTGGTCAAAAATCAGCCTCGAGGAGTCAAGCTTTATCACCATTTTTCAAGGAGTTTTATGCCCATTTGTGATTGGTTGAAGACCCATTTGTTGAGGGGCTTAAAGGCTATAAAAGGAGGGCCAAACCTAGGGTTTCATCCTCAATTCTAAGTGCTCAAAAGCCTCCGTTACGCTGCAACTCTCCGACGACTCTACAACAACGAAGTGCTGCCAACAACCCTAGCTTAAAGTTTCTTTTGTTTAGTTGTTGGTATAATCTTAATTTGTTATTGCTTTCAATATTGCAATTCTTTTTAATCGAGGCTTTTCGTTGCATTTTACTTTAATAGAAGAGAGGGTTTGTCTCTCTATCTTTTTGCTTCGAAGGCTTTTGTAATCGTAAAACTCCTACCTCCAACGAGGAGGAGTGTTTTAGTGAATTGCCCTCCGTACACGGTCTAGGACCGTTAGGGCCTTGGAGTAGTAGCCGAAGGCTACGAACCAAGTAAAAAAACTATTTGTCTCATTTAGTTTTTATTTACATTTCTGCTGCATTTAATTGTCTATCGAACGATTTAAAAGAAAAGTTTTTATCGCTATTCACCCCCCCTCTAGCGATCCGCTTCGATCCAACAATTGGTATCAGAGCCGGGGGTTGCTAAGATTTGGTGAAACCACCAATCTAGCCATTTTTCACAGATTTATTTTTCTTTTATTTCTGTTTATTTTTGATTTATTTCACTTTGTTAAATTTACTCCCGCACTACTAATCCAAGACGCGAGTCTTGGTACTTGTTTTGTGTTTTTGTCGTTGCTAGTTTCTTCGTCTTTGTCCCTTTTTGTCTTTTGTTCTAATGGCCCATATCGAGGGTTTTAGCACCGTCCGACCTCCGTTTTACAACGGAGATGACTTCCGTTATTGGAAGGGTCGGATGGAATGCTTTCTCAAAACCCAAATCGAGATGTGGATCATAATCCAAATGGGTTTCACACTTTCGACTAATGAAGTGGGTGACTCCTTGGATTATGATCAATGGACCATTGCGACAAAACGACAAGTCGAAGCCGATGCCAAGGCAACACAAATCCTCCAATGCGGCTTGTCCAAGGAGGAGTTAAATCGCGTCGTCCCCTTCATTAGCGCAAAGGACCTTTGGACAAAGCTGATCGAGTTACACGAAGGATCGGATCAAGCTAAGGTTTGCAAACGTGATTTGTTGTTCAATAAATTGTACACACTAAAAATGCAGGAACACGAGTCCGCGACGCAACTCCACGCCCGTGTCCAAGACATAGTCAACAACCTACACACAATCGGGCAAAAGGTCGAAAACCGCGACCTTATAAGGTATGTTCTAAACTCTTTTCCGAGGACTACCTTGTGGGCATCCATGGTCGATGCCTACAAGGTCTCCAAGGACCTTTCTAAACTTAGATTAGATGAACTCTTTTCGGATTTTGAATTACATGAGCAGTCCAACTCGGAACCCGAGAGGGGTATAGCCTTGTTTGCAGGTTCAAAGAAGAAGAAATTCGCAAGCAAGCCACCACCAACCGAGGAGGAAGATGAGTCCAAAGAAGAAGTTGACCCGGAATTGACTGCCGAACTAATGAACCTAGCTCGAAGGATAGCCAAGGGAGGAAAGCGAACCACAACTCGACCCAACCAAGGTAAGCCTAAAAGTTCTAATATTAGGTGTTATGAGTGTAACAGGTTTGGATATATAAAGTCCGAGTGCCCCAAGCTCAACCACCAAGCACCTAAGCACAAGAAGGCCCTCAATGCAACATGGGAAGAAGCATCATCCGAAGAAGACGAAGACCACATCTTCATGGCGAAATCGATTGAGTCCAACATGGAGACCGAACCTGAACTTGAGTCAGAACCTGAGGATGACTCGGACTACGAAGCTACCTTCAAGTCAAGCCACGGATACGCATCCGGTTCAAAAGATACCCTTAAGGTGAGTCGAACCTTATTTAATACTTTACATAATACGGTTAGGTTTTTGTCTAGGAAGTTAGCTAAGTCCGAGTCTAAGGTCGAGACCCTGGTTGAGGAAGTTAAACTCCTCAAACACGAGGTCTCCCTAACCTCTTCGACTAGTCGAGTTCAAGAGAAGGACTCAACTCGGGTTGAAAAACTCGAAGTTGAGAACTCACTCTTGAAAAGTCAAGTCGAAGATCTTAGGAATACGTTGGAAAGGTTTACTTTGGGATCCAAAGGACTTGACCTCCTACTTGAATCGCAAAGGGCCGTGTACAACATGGCCGGACTAGGGTTTAGCTCAAACACGACCAATAAGTCGTATATGTCAATCGTAAGTAGACATAAAAAATGTGTCCAAGCATGGGTCCCTAAGACCACTTTGATTTCAACTCTAGGATCCAACTCGTACTGGGTTCCCAAGGACCAAATCCACTATGTGGATAGACCGAACCGATTCAACGGTCTAGGGGGAGCCAGTACAAAACATGTTTGTGTTTTAACTTAGAAATTGCATGCTTAGATTTTTTTTTGTTTTTTTTCTTTCGTGAACTCACTTAGAACACGTAAATAACCAACTAAAATCCTTCGAAAAGATTGAGCCTCGGGGAGCCTCTTTTCAAATAACCAACTAAAATCCTTCGAAAAGATTGAGCCTCGGGGAGCCTCTTTTCAAATAATCAACTAAAATCCTTCGAAAAGATTGAGCCTCAGGGAGCCTCTTTTCAAAAATAACTAGTTAGACGAGGAAATAATTTTAGGTGAGTCAAGTCATCATTTTCTTGAAAATGGCTTTGTCTAAGGAAGTGGTCGATGATCCGATAAAAGAAGGCCCCTGTGCCTCGCCACGACCTGGAAGCCATGATCTTGAAAAGGTAAACTTGACAAGCCTAGGGTCAAATCCAAATCTAACATTACTTAAACATAAATGCACTTAATCAACTTAATTGGAAGTCATCTCACAAAGAACACATAAGTATAACATGCTTGATCATATAGACTCCGGTGAGATGACCTAGGTTTAACAACTTACAACCAATTTTTTTTTAAAAAAATATAATAATCTAACATCCAATCCAACCACCTTGTGTGTAGGATCAATGGATGTTAGACAGCGGTTGCTCCCGACACATGACCGGGGATCAACTCAAATTCGCGAAGCTTCGATTCAAACGACAAGGATCGGTAGCCTTTGGGAATAACGACAAGCTCAAAATCATCGGATCAGGTGATATCGAGCTTAACTCGAATTTTGTTATTAAAAATGTATTACTTGTAGAGAATTTTGAATATAACCTGCTTAGCGTAAGCCAATTATGTGACAATAATTATAAGGTCATATTTTTAGAAAATGAATGTGTAATTAAAACAAATGAAACAGCTAAAACAATACTCAAAGGAACTAGGACAAATAACATTTATACAATTAACTTAATCAAATCCTCAGCCAAATGTCTTATGACACAGGAAGAGGAATCATGGTTGTGGCACCGACGACTCGGTCACTCGCACCCAAGACTCGTCCACAAGATGAGTCAGAGTGGCCTAGTCAGAGGCTTACCCAACCTTAACAATTTGGTTAATAAAATCTGTAATGCTTGTCAACAAGGAAAACAACCTAGGACACAACACAAGTTAACTAACCAAGAACGAACCTCAAGTGTACTTGAGCTCCTGCATATGGATCTATTCGATTCACATGGAGCCAAGTCACTCAATAAAAGTCAATATTGCTTAGTCATAATTGACGACTACTCCATGTTTACCTGGGTTAGGTTCATCAAACATAAAAATGATACCCTAGATCAATTAATCAATTTATTCAAATTAATCGAGAATCAAAAAAACCTTAAGGTTAAAAGAATTAGAAGCGATCATGGTGGTGAATTCGAAAATCAAAGGTTCACCGACTTCTGTAACCTAAACGGATACCACCATGAATTCTCTTGCCCTAGGACCCCTCAACAAAATGGCCTAGTGGAGCGGAAAAACCGAACTCTACAAGAAGCCACTAGGACCATGTTGAACGAATATGACCTACCCGATAGGTTTTGGGCAGAAGCCGTGAGTACGACATGCTATGTCCAAAATAGAATCCTTATGGTAAAGAGGCACCTTAAGACCTCATACGAGATTTATCACGATAAAATACCTAACATCAAGTACTTTAGGGTATTTGGGTGTAAGGTACATATCCTAAACACTAAGGATTACCTAGGGAAATTTACATCCAAGACCACGACCGAAATCTTTCTAGGATACTCGACTACAAGTCGAGCTTATAGAGTATATAACCACGACACCCTTAGAGTCGAGGAGACTATCAATGTAGTATTTGATGAAGGACATGAACCTACAAAACCCCCGGCAACCCCAATTAGCGAGCCGATTCATACTAGACCTAACTTTGATCTGGAGATTGTTGGATCGAGAAGCGTCGCTAGAGGGGGGGTGAATAGCGATCGTAAATCTTTTCTTTTTCGTTCGTTCGATACGCAAAGTAAGCACAGCGGAAAATAAATGAACACGTTTATTTTACTTGGTTCACAACCCAGCGGTTGCTACTCCAAGGCCCTATCGGTCCTAGACCGCGTACGGAGGGCAAAGCACTAAAACGTCTCCTCCTCGTTGGAGGTAGGAGACAACGATTACAAAAACCGAATATACGAGGATGAGGCAACAAGCCTACCTCACCTCGTTATGAAGATAAAAATACAGAATATAATATCAAAAATATTACTTGAATCTGCTGCCGACGAAGAAGATCAAAACTTGGCATCGTGTCGGCGTTATGACGGTGTTGAAGCGTTGGCGTTGTAGGAGCACTTGATGAATAATTGATGTGATTTGGAGATGAATCCTCCCCTCCTTTTATAGACTTTAGCCTCTGAATTTGTCTCCTATTTCTTTGGAACGGATCATGAATTTTTCCAAATTTTATCGCGAAGTGGCGCGTCAAGCGTTATCCGTTTTGACCTAAGCGCCAAAAGAATCGTCGCCATCGATCGTGATGCCTCTCATCGATCGATGATAATGATCGCGATGCATCTCATCGATCAGCGATACGATCGGCCCAATGTCCGATCATTGCCCGGCTAACCACTTCCTTGCAGTAAGAGATTAGCTCGGAAAATGATAAATACGACGGTTTCTAACAGTCCGATCTCGACCTAGACCTTCCACAGGAAGTCTTAGTCGAATCGTCGCCTACGGTCGTCCCCGTAAAGAGGACACGACCTTACAATCTCTCACTCACACGAGCTTACCTCGATAGTAGCTCTCGCTTTCGGCCTTCCACTCGATTCCTTCGGCTCCCTCCGAATTCACTCAAGTGTCGCCCGACCACCACGGCTTCCTCCGGGTGTCGCTAGCCTTCAGCTCCAGCTTTAGTACTTTTCTGCACACTTGATTTAGCTCGTGAGATAACAATATAAACTTAACTTTGTGTCTTTGCCATAATCAAAACACAGGTTCGATTATCTAGTGCCCCTGCACCAACAGAGATCAGGTCTAGTGTTAATCCTAACCTAAGTCAACCAAGTCACTCTATTGATCAAGTGATAGATGACTCCAACCAAACTAATGTTCAACCAAGTCACCCCATTGATCAAGCATTAGGTGACACAAACCCAACCCAATCTAGGATTCAGACTAACCACCCTATCGATCAAGTTATAGGAGATCCTAATCTAGGAGTTCGAACTAGAGCATCCTATAGGAACCTTAGTCAAATTTCCTTAATTTCAAAGATAGAACCCAAATCAATTGAACAAGCTCTTCTTGATCCGATTGGATTATTGCAATGCAAGAAGAGCTAGCTCAATTTACTAGGAATGAAGTGTGGGAATTAGTACCACCACCTAAAGACAAAACGATAATTGGAACAAGGTGGGTGTTTCGAAATAAGCTTGATGATAAAGGTGAAGTAGTTAGAAACAAGGCTAGGTTAGTCGCCAAAGGGTTTAGTCAAGTCAAAGGCTTAGATTACGACGAAACCTATGCCCCAGTAGCTAGACTCGAATCCATTCGAATGTTGCTAGCTTATGCCGCACATCGAGGATTTAAGCTGTTTCAAATGGATGTTAAGTCGGCATTCTTAAATGGATACATTAAAGAAGAAGTTTATGTTAGCCAACCCCCGGATTCGAAAATCTAGATAAACCCGACCATGTTCTAAAACTTAAGAAAGCTCTCTATGGACTTAAACAAGCTCCTCGAGCTTGGTACGAGAGACTTTCAATCCATCTTAAGTCAAAAGGGTTTAACCAAGGCTTAGTTGACCCAACTCTCTTCATAAAAACCTTAGGTAAAGAAATATTCATAGCTCAAATTTACGTAGACGATATAATTTTTGGAACCTCTAACTCAGCCTTACTAAACGAGTTCGTTTCACTCATGGAAAGTGAGTTTGAAATGAACTTGGTAGGCGAGTTAAGTTTCTTTTTAAGTATACAAATTAAACAAACTAAGGATGGTATATACCTATATCAACAAAAATACACTAAGGAGTTAATTAAAAGATTTGGAATGCAAGATGCTAAGATAATAAACACTCCAATGGCGATTAATGTTAACATAGGAGAAGACCTAGAAAGTAAGTCCATTGACTTAAAGTACTATAGGAGCGCGATAGGAAGTCTCCTATACTTAGCTATGATCGACAGACATCCTATTCGATAAGTATGTGCGCAGAGTTTCAAACCTGTGCTAAGGAGTCTCACCTAACCCTAGTTAAGTGTATCCTTAGATATCTTAAGGGTACACTTAACGTTGGTATTTGCACCCTAGATCTACGGAGTTGAACTAATCGGCTACTCCGATTCGGATTATGCGATAGTAAACTCGATAGAAAGAGCACGAGTGGTTGTTGTCAACTACTCGGCTCAAGTCTAGTGAGTTGGTGCGAGGAAGCAACATTGTGTTGCCTTATCTACCACCAAGCGAATACGTTGCGATGGGTGAGTGTGTAACTCAGCTTCTTTGGATGAAGCACACTCTCCGAGACTTTAGGTTGGACTTCACCAAAACTAAAATTTTTGTAGACAACATAAGTTCGATAAATCTAACTAAGAACCCTATATGCCATTCAAGGACAAAGCATATAGAGGTAAAATACCATTTCATTCAAGAACATGTAGCCAACGGCTCCATACAACTCGAATATGTTGACTCGAAGTCTAACCTAGCAGACATATTTACTAAACCACTACCCGAAGTCGAATTTAGTCTCTTGAGACGAAGATTAGGCATGTGCGTAATAGAATAGGAACTTACAAATTATATTTTCTTACTACTATTTCTTACTTTTTTTTTCATGGAACTAGCATAGGACATACCTTAGATATCATGCACCTATAGATTTAAGGAGCCAATACATCTCACAACACATAGGACTAATGTGTTTGTGTACTTAGCCACGTAGATGGGCGTGAGATGTTAGGACCTTAATCTTGGTTCCAGATGTAGAGCTAGTGCATCGCTATGAACCACGGAGTATAATCATACATACTAACCGACTCTGACCAGGACTGGTTGATCCTTCATATCAATCAAGCCAAATATGAGTCGAACATTTTATAGATGAACTTATTTTCAGTATATTATTTTTAAAAATAAAAATGTGGAACATGCTTGGACTTTAAATTTAACATCTATTTTGTTTTCCACACACCCCTTACTCTTTTCGATATACGGCAAAAGGGGGAGAAAAAGGAGAAAAAGGACAAAAGTTAAGGGGTCAAATTTTTTTTTTGATAAACTTAACTCCTACTTCATAATTAAACCAAAAGTTACCTTTAAGTTTTGAAAACTTATTTAACTTTTAAAGGCCAAGGTTAAGAAATCATTTGGTTTCTTAACTTAAAACTTATTTTAAACACTATGGCCAATATTAAGTAATTTCGGTTACTTAATTCTTTTTCTTAGTAGCAAATATCAAGGGGGAGAGTTAAAACCCTTTCTCAAGTACTCACCCTCGGTCAAGGGGAAGGATTCCTCAAGGGGGAGCACTTGAAAAAGAATTTTTATATACTCCTACTCATTCATGCATAATCTCATACTTATTTTTGTCTTAACTTTGTATGTGGGTTTGCCATAAATCAAAAAGGGGGAGATTGTTGGTGCAGTGGGTACCTAAGTCGAACCTAAGTTTTGATTATAGCAAACGATACAAAGTTAAGCTTATATTGTTATCTCACGAGCTAAATCAAGTGTGCAGAAAAGTCTCAATGCTGGAGCTGAAGGCTAGCGACACCCGGAGGAAGCCGCGGTGGTCGGGCGACACTCGAGTTACTTCGGAGGGAGCCGAAGGAATCGAGTGGAAGGCCGGAAGCAAAAGCGACACGTAAGTATCGAGGTAAGCTCGTGTGTGCAAGCGTAAGTGAGGTCGTATCCTCTTTACGGGGATGATCTTAGGCGACGATCCGACCCAAGACTTCCCATGGAAGGTCTATGTTGAGATCGGATGGCAAGTGGTCGTCGAATCCACTTATATTTTGAGCTAACTCTTTATTGTAGTAAAAAATCCTGGCCATCGACAACGGCCGGTTTAGCAAGTGCGATTCAACCGGCCAGTTCAACCGGTGGTCAAAAATCAGCCTCGAGGAGTCAAGCTTTATCACCATTTTTCAAGGAGTTTTGTGCCCATTTGTGATTGGTTGAAGACCCATTCATTGAGCGGCTTAAAGGCTATAAAAGGAGGGCCAAACCTAGGGTTTCATCCTCAATTCTAAGTGCTCAAAAGCCTCCGTTACGCTGCAACTCTCCGACGACTTTACAACAACGAAGTGCTGCCAACAACCCTAGCTTAAAGTTTCTTTTGTTTAGTTGTTGGTATAATCTTAATTTGTTATTGCTTTCAATATTGCAATTCTTTTTAATCGAGGCTTTTCGTTGCATTTTACTTTAATAGAAGAGAGGGTTTGTCTCTCTATCTTTTTTCTTCGAAGGCTTTTGTAATCATAAAACTCCTACCTCCAACGAGGAGGAGTGTTTTAGTGAATTGCCCTCCGTACACGGTCTAGGACCGTTAGGGCCTTGGAGTAGTAGCCGAAGGCTACGAACCAAGTAAAAAAACTATTTGTCTCATTTAGTTTTTATTTACATTTCCGCTGCGTTTAATTTTCTATCGAACGATTTAAAAGAAAAGTTTTTATCGCTATTCACCCCCCCCCTCTAGCGATCCGCTTCGATCCAACACCAGGTCGTGGCGAGGCACAGAGGTCTTCTTTGATCGGAAAAATGACCACTTCCTTAGACAAAGCCATTTTCAAGAAAATAGAGACTTGACTCACCTAAGACCACTTCCTGGTCTAACTAGTCTAGGATACGGCGAGGTAGCTTCAGCTAGTTCCGCTCGATCAAGTGCACCGAACTAGATACGCCTTATCTAGCCCGAATACACAAGACTCCACTTTCCTAGCGTACTATCATCTCGCCGCGTCTTGGTACTATGTTATCAAGTATTGACGAGTTATAGTCCTATCTAACCATTCTAAGAAGTAAAATCAAACTAAATAAAAACCTAAGCATGCAATTTCTAAGTTAAAACACAAACAAATTTCGTACTAGCTCCCCCTGGACCGTTGAATCGATTCGGTCTCTCCACATAGTGGATTTGGTCCTTGGGAACCCAGTACTGGTTTGATCCTAAGTTTGAAATCAAGGTGGTCTTAGGGACCCATGCTTGGACACATTTTTTATGTCGACTTACGATTGACATATACGACTTATTGGTCGTGTTTGAGCTAAACCCTAGCCCGACCTTGTTGTACACGGCCCTTTGCGATCCAAGTAGGAGGTCAAGTCCTTTGGATCCCAAAGTAAACCTTTCCAACGTATTCCTAAGATCTTCGACTTGACTCTTCAAGAGTGAGTTCTCAACTTCGAGTTTTTCAACCCGAGTTGAGTCCTTCTCTTGAACTCGACTAGTCGAAGAGGTTAGGGAGACCTTGTGTTTGAGGAGTTTAACTTCCTCAACCAGGGTCTCGACCTTGGACTCGGACTTAGCTAACTTTCTATTTAAAAACTTAATTGCACTATAAAGTGTAGTAATAAGAGACCGACTTACCTTGAGTGTATCTTTTGAACCGGATGCGTATCCGTGGCTCGTCTTGAATAGTGCTTGTGATCAGGCTCGTCTTGGTTTGATTCAAGTTTGATTCGACTCGTCTCCGATTCCACCGGTTTAGCCATGAGGACTCGATCGTTATCTTCTTCCTCGGAAGCTTCTTCCCAAGTGGCGTTAAGTGCTTTTTTGTGTTTTGGTGCCTTGCTCTTGAGTTTTGGGCATTCGGACTTAATGTGTCCAAACCTGTTGCATTCATAACATCTTATGTTTGAACTTTTAGGCTTACCTTCGTTGGGTCGAGTGACGACTCGTTTTCGGCCCTTGACTATCCTCCGAACTAGGTTGACTAGTTCAGCCTCCATTTTCGAGTCGACCTCCGAATCGGACTCATCCTCTTCTTCCTTCGGAGGTGGCTTGCTAGCGGTTTTCTTCTTTGAACCTGCAAATAATGCTATACCTTTCTCGGGTTCCGAGTTAGACTGCTCATGAAGTTCAAAATTAGAAAAAAGTTCATCTAATCTAAGTTTAGAAAGATCCTTGGAGACCTTGTAGGCATCGACCATGGATGCCCACAAGGTAGTCCTCGGAAAAGAGTTTAGGACATACCTTATAAGGTCACGGTTTTCGACCTTTTGCCCGATTGTGTGTAGATTGTTGACGATGTCCTGGACTCGGGCGTGAAGTTGCGTCGCGGACTCGTGTTCCTACATTTTTAGATTATATAATTTATTGAATAAAAGGTCGCGCTTACATACCTTGGCTTCATTGGTCCCTTCGTGTAGCTCCACTAGCTTTGTCCATAGGTCCTTTGCGCTGATGAAGGGGCCGACACGACTTAACTCCTCCTTGGACAAGCCGCATTGGAGGATTTGTGTTGCCTTGGCATCGGCTTCGACTTGTCGTTTTGTTGCAACGGTCCATTGATCATAACCCAAGGATTCACCCACTTTGTTAGTCGGAAGTGTGAAACCCGTTTGGATTATGATCCACATCTCGATTTGGGTTTTGAGAAAGCACTCCTTCCGACCTTTCCAGTAACGGAAATCATCTCCATTGTAAAACGGAGGTCGGACGGTGCTAAAACTCTCGAGATGGGTCATTTGGAAGGAAAACCTTGCACAAAAAATACAAAAAAAAACACGAAAAGGGTTCCAAGACTTTGTCTTGGATTAGTGGTGTGGGAAATAAAAAGAAACAAACGAGAAATAGAAAGTTAAGCAAAGAAATAAGAAACTAAATAAAAAGTAAGTACTCGCAACCTTCGATGTCCCCGAAATGATACTAAGCGTCGATTTTTGAGGATGAAAACAGCTTGTTACGGGTGTAAACCACCATAAGAAGTGTAGATCTCTCAGAGAGCTTTGATTTGGTGGGTAGATCATTTCGTGAGTCCCCTTGTAGCAAAAGTTATGCTCGTTTGATCATGAGGTACTCTGAAGGCGATTAGTACTTGCAAAAACACAACCAAAAACTATGTACCAAGACTTGGTCTTGGATTAGTAGTGTGGGAGAAATCTTAAAATGATAAATACGAAAAGAAAATTGCTCGATTGGTGGTTGCACCGAATCTGAACGCCCCCGGCTCTGATACCAATTGTTGGATAGAGTGGATCGCTAGAGGGGGGGGTGAATAGCGATAAAAACTTTTTCATTTAAATCGTTCGGTAGACAATTAAATGCAACGGAAATGTAAATAAAAACTAAATGAGACAAATAGTTTTTTTACTTGGTTCATAGCCTTCGGCCACTACTCCAAGGCTCTAACGATCCTAGACCATGTATGGAGGGCAATTCACTAAAACACTCCTCCTCGTTGGAGGTAAGAGTTTTACGATTACAAAAACCTTCGAAGCAAAAGATAGAGAGACAATCCCTCTCTTCTATTAAAATAAAATGAAACGGTCGAAAACCTCGATTAACAAACGAATTGCAAGATTAAGAGAAATGACAAACTAAGATTATACCAACAACTCGAAGATAGGACTTAAACTAGGGTTGTTGGCAGCACTTCATTGTTGTAGAGTCGTCGGAGAGTCGCAGCATTGCGGAGGCTTTTGAGCACTTAGAATTGATGAGAAAACCCTAGGTTAGGACCTCCTTTTATAGCATTTGAGCCCCTTTTCGAGAGGAACCCTAGCCCATCACAATTGAGCACCAATCTCCTTGAAATGGGGTGATAAGCCTTGACTCCTCGAATCTGATCATTGACCATCAGTCGAGTGCTGACCTCCGGCAGTCGACTGATTGATGGCAGTCGAGTCTTCCAAGCTGGCAGTCGACTGATGCTTGCAGCAAGTCAAAGTTAGCGCAACAAAAACATAATTTCGACGGTCGTCGACCGTCCGATCTCGACCTAGACCATCTATAGGATGTCTTTGGTCGGATCTACGCTTAAGATCATCCCCGTAATGAGGATACGAACTCACTTACGCTCGCACACACGAGCTTACCTCGATACTTACGTGTTGCTTTTGCTTCCGGCCTTCCACTCGATTCCTTCGGCTCCCTCCGAAGTCACTCGAGTGTCGCCCAACCACCGCGGCTTTCTCCGGGTGTCGCTAGCCTTCAGCTCCAGCTATAGCAATCTTCTGCACTCTCGATTCAGCTCGTGAGATAATGACATGAGCTTAACTTTGTATCGTTTGCTATAATCAAAACTCAGGTTCGACTTAGGTGCCTACTGCACCAATAGCACCTCCCTCTCTCTCTCTATCTTGGCCGACGACTCCTCCCTCTCTTTCTCTCCTTTGGCTGGCGGCAACAAGTGTTAGGGTTTCTTCCCTTGGAGCACTTGGCCGGCACCCATATCCCTTCTTCCTCTCCTTGGCTGGTGGCAACAACCAAGGTTGGTGGCTTGGTGGTCGTCTCTAGATAGGAGAAGAATTGTTTGGTTATCTTCCTTTGTCCGGAGCGAACAAGGAAAGGAAGATACACGATCTAGGAGGCTTCAACTCTTAGAGGATCGTTGCCCACACTACGTCCAAGAGGAGGATAGGTCATACAATAGAAGACCAAGAGATAAATGAGAGGTTGGTTTCCATTTGTTCCTTTACAATTTGTTTATAATTGTATGTGGCTAATTTACTTGGACCCCGAAGATAAACACAAAAACCGGCGATCTGTACATCATCTATTCTGCGGCTAATTGAGGAAAAGAGTTAGGTTGCTTGAACAATA
The DNA here is from genome assembly GCA_025175895.1 of Wurfbainia villosa. Classification (NCBI taxonomy): domain Eukaryota; kingdom Viridiplantae; phylum Streptophyta; class Magnoliopsida; order Zingiberales; family Zingiberaceae; genus Wurfbainia; species Wurfbainia villosa. The sequence continues at coordinate 15,456,575 of CM046000.1, read as the reverse complement.
AGTTTGTTCAAGAGACCACTCGAATCAAATAGCATGATGATGGATCGATTGCTTGGGTAATTCATCTTCATCAAGGATTAATTTTTTAATCCAGGGACGTAGATAGGATCGCCATGCACGAGCGACCAAGTTGAAAAGGGAAGCGAAGCTTCAACCTTCACTTTGAAGGCCCTGAAATGCAACAACACCTCACCTCAAATCGTCCCTTAAACACTTTGCTCGAATACCCCCTCAAGTCTCCTCTTATAATGCTTCATCGAAGCTTCCCAACCTGAAATGGTCACTTCGCCAGTCGAGGCACCACCTCGACTGGGACTCCAGTCGAGGTGCTAGTCGAGTCGCCTTGCTTCTGAGAAGCTATCCTCATACTTGTGCTGGGACCGGTTGAGGTGCCAGTCGAGTGATCCAGTTGAGGTGCCGCCTTGACTGGCCACTAGTCAAAACGCTGGTCGAGTGCGCCTCGCTTCTATACCTCCTTCTAGAATGACTAGTTGAGGTGCCAGTCGAGTGGTCCAGTCGAGGTGCCGCCTCAACTAGCCTCCAGTCGAGGCGCTTGTCGAGTGCTTCCATAGCACTGTCCTGACTTTCCAAGTCCCACCGCTCGACTCCACCTTACCAGTCGTGGTGCCACATCGACTACAGACCAGTCAAGGTGTTGGTCGAGGTCACCTTTCTTTTGTTTGCCTATAAACAAAGCCTAGTCGAATGACCCGAACTTGCAGTCGACTGTTATACCTCTACACTGAGGTTTAACACCCTAAGTATTTTCCCCTCATACTTGATACTCACCATAAGCCTAAACCTAAGCCTTCAACCCACTTCCATTAGCCTCACGCCTCCCGGATCCCTCGAGTCTGTGACTCTTCATCCTTGCGCTAGCCTTCAAGTGTTTCCATCAACCATCGTCATGCTCTAAGGTCTACCTTTTCCAAGAGGCCTCCCCTTCTGGACTTCTGTTTGGTTTCCTGGCACCACAACGAGTGTGTGTTCGAACATGTTTCGTAAATATGTGCATAGCGGAAGAATTAAAAAACAATAAATCTAATTTAATACAACACACACATCACACACATGCATAGTACAACATGTGTAGACATAATTGTAAATTCAAATTTTACAATAAAAGGAAATTACTCTAGGTATACCTGACGTATCACGTGTAGCGGGAAAGACATCAACCGGAGCGACTCTCGCTAGAATCGCCTCTATCCATATCCATGCCAAGTATCGTCGGAATGGCTTCACAAAGCCACGAGCCTCGTCCACGTAGGAGTCACTAGCCTCGTGTCGAAGAAGATGTGATCGAGAGAAGATCACAATCCGAATCAAAATTTGAATTCAAAAATGAGTCCCCAAAACTCACTTCTCCGGAGAGGTATTCGTCAACCGGTTGACGAATCCTTCATCCTCCACCTATGAGGATTACCGGAGATCGAATCCCCGGCAAGGTAGCCGCTATCAGAGCTCTAAACGTTGTCCAAATGATGCTCTGACACGAAGGGAGGAAGCTTTCCAGAATTCTGGACAGATTGGTGGAGGGGTTGCGCCGGCCCAAAGAGGATGGTCGACTGCTCCTTGATCACCTGAGCCAAGGGAAGTCGTCGGAGGGTCGTCGGAGGATCGTCAGTAGGAGCTTGGATGCCGACAACAGCTTGGACGGTGGCCAAAAGCTAGGCGGCAACAAGGTTGGGCGGCAACCTTGTTGGGTGGCGGCAAGGAGAAGAGAGGGAGGGGCGGCAAGACTAGGATTAGGTTTTCACAAAACCCTTAAGCCCTGTTTTTATAGAAAATACATTATCCTAATGATTATTGGTTCATAACCAAAAACCCATTAATCTGCTCCAATAACTTAAGTTAAAATAAACGGAACCGAGTTGGTCTATTTTAAGTTAAAATGAACCGAACCAACTTTGGTTCATTGGTTTCAAACAAACCAAACCCCTTTGGTTTATTCTTCACCATTGGATTAGAACCAAACCAATTTGGTTCATCCATCATGTCTTCATAAGACACGGCCCATCCACGCTTCCATTGCGACTGAAACGATTTCATTCTCGATCCTTGTTTTGTCTAACCAAACCTAGTTTCTCTCTGTCTGAGAATCTCATTCTCAAGCTCATTTTAAATCCTTCGGATTACACTCATTGTGTGTGTGACCAAATAGGTTCTTGGTTTATGTTGGCCATCTATAATTAACCATTAATTATAAAATGATCATGAGTGACACCTAGTAGTACATCATGATCCTCAATTGACCGAAAGATCAATGATTGATCTAGAACTATTTCTGAAACCCTTCAACAGTTATTCACTGTGCCCCCATTCAAGGTGAACACATACCCAGACTGAGACCTAGAATGATCCTTGTCTGTCTGGAAGCTTACATATGTATACTCGCGTATCACTATGTCCCCTTCTCCATATATTAGGAACACATCCTTAGTTCTTCTTAAGTACTTAAGGATTATCTTAACAGCCGCCCAATGATTCATTATTCCTAGATCAGACTGGTATCTACTCGTGACACTTAGAGCATATGATACATCGAGCCTCGTACATAACATAGCATACATGATAGATCCTATTGCGGATGCATAGGGAATCTTACTCATGCAAATCCTCTCATCTTCTGTGCACAGACACATAGACTTCGAAAGGTGTATCCCATGCCTGATGGGTAGGAAACCTTTCTTGGATTCCGACATGCTAAACCTCTTTAGCACTCGGTCTATATATGTAGACTGTGAAAGACCAAGCAACCGTTTTGATCTATCTCTATAGATCTTAATTCTGAGGATGTAGGTTGCTTCTCCTAGGTCTTTCATGGAGAATGTCTTGGACAACCAAATCTTAACTGACTGTAAGATAGAAACATCGTTTCCTATAAGTAATATGTCTTCGACATACAATACTAGGAACACCACTGCACTCCCACTAACCTTCTTGTACACACAAGGTTCATCTGGATTTTGTGAGAAATCAAACTTTTTGATTGTCTCATCAAAATGGATATTCCAACTCCTAGATGCTTGCTTCAGTCCATATATGGACCGTCGCAATTTGCATACCTTGGTTTTATCAATCGATGTGAAACCCTCAGGTTGTATCATATACACGTCCTCGAGTAGGTTTCCATTATGGAAAGTTGTTTTCACATCCATCTGTCATATCTCATAATCATAATGAGCCGCTATGGCCAGGAGCATCCGAATAGATTTAAGCATAGCTATAGGTGAATAGGTTTCATCATAATCAACACCTTGCTTTTGACGATATCCTTTCGCCACCAATCTAGCCTTATAGGTAATCACATTACCATCCATGTCGATTTTCTTCTTGAAAACCCACTTTCACCCTATAGGCTTAATGCCTTCGGGTGGGTCAACCAAGTTCCAAACATGGTTTTCATACATGGAATCCATTTCCGACTTCATGGCGTCAAACCACTTATCCCTTTCTAAACTTTTCATAACTGGTAGGCTCCTCATCATCAATGAGTAACATGTCGTTCGATTCACTTACGAGAAATCCATATCTCTCAGGAATATTGCGTGTTCTACCAAATCTACGAAGATGTGGTGTCTTAATAGGTCCAGCCGATGGCTCATCACTATGAGTTATTGGCTGTGATGCTTCACCAAGTGTCTCATCAATGTCTATTTGATTCTCTCGAGCCTCCTCAAGCTCAACGACACTCCCACTATTTTCTTGCAAGAGAAACTCTTTCTCTAAAAATACAGTATGCCTTGAAACAAACACCTTTTGTTCCACAGGATGATAGAATTGATAACCCCTTGTTTCCTTAGGGTATCCAATAAATAGACATTTATCAGACTTAACATCCAATTTATCTGATACACTCCACTTCACATAAGCAGGACAACCCCATATCTTCAAGTAAGATACATGAGGTTTCTTACTATTCCATATCTCATATGGAGTAGTTGAGACTACCTTGGTTGGCATTCTGTTTAACAAGTAAACAACTGTCTGAAGTGCATAGCCCCAAAAGGACTTGGGAAGATTTGCATGATTCATCATTGACCTGACCATGTCCAACAAGGTCCGGTTACGCCTCTCAGATACACTATTATGTTGCGGTGTATATGACGGAGTCCATTGAGACAATATACCATTGTCTCTTAGATATTCTAGAAACTTTTGGCTTAAGTATTCACCACCTCGATCCGATCAAAGTATTTTAATACTCTTGTCATGTTGTTTCTCTACCTCATTTCTAAATTCTTTGAACCTTTCAAAGGCTTCAGACTTGTGTTTCATCAAGAACACATACCCAAACCATGAGTGATCATCGATGAAGGTAATGAAGTAGTTATAGCCTCCTAAAGCTTGAGTTGACATAGGTCCACATACATCAGTATGTATTAGACCTAGCAACTCTTCCACCCGTTCACCTTTTCTAGTAAAAGATAACTTAGTCATCTTGCCTTTTAAGCATGATTCGCATGTATCATATGAATCCAATTCAAACGATTCTAGAATTCCACATCGGTGTAATTCGGACATGCGTTTCTTGCTTGCATGGCCAAGATGACAATGCCACATATAGGAGTCTAATTTATTATCCTTTCGAGCATGCTTGTTGCTCGCTTCGATATTAAAAATGTCACTGGATACATCCAATGTATAAATACCATTGCTCAAAGTTCCTGTCTCATAAAGTACGCCATTCAAAGTTATATAACAACAATTATTACTAAACATCAAATGGTAACCATTTCTATTTAAGCAGAAAATAGAAACAATGTTCTTTATTAGAGAAGGAACATAATAGTAATTGTCTAGTTCTAAGACTAGTCCACTAGGGAGCTTCAGCAAATAAGTTCCGATGGCGACCGCAACAACCTTTGCTCCATTGCCAACTCGCAAATTTGACTCCCCTCTGACGAGTCTTCTTCTATTCCTTAGCCCCTATATGGCATTACATATATATGAGCCACACCCAGTATCCAATACCCAAGTGTCTAAGGAAATAGAATGACAATCAATAACGAAAATACCTGAAGAGGATGGGGCATCAGATGCCTTCTTCTTCTTCACGGACTCAAGATAAATCTTGCAGTTTCTTAGCCAATGGCCTTCCTTGCCATAATGATGGCAAGTGCCCTTTTGTGCTAGTTCTGCCTTCTTAGCCTTTTTGTTCTTTCATTTCTTCTGTTCCTTTGACTTCCTCTTAGAACCTTTCTTTGATGAATCAACTAACAGAACTGCCTTCTCCTCATGCTTCATAGAAGGCTCTATAGTCTTCAGCATATTGAGGAGCTCAGGAATAGTGGATTCTAGTTTGTTCATCCGATAGTTCATCACAAATTGTGAGAAACTCTTAAACAAATAATGCAGAATTTAGTCAATACTTAATTCATGATCCATCACAAACCTGAGGGTGGCTAGCCGCTCGATGTACCCATTCATCTTTAGCACAAATTGCACTACAAATGAACATTCTTGCATCTTAAAGGTGAAGAGGAGCCTAGAGACTTCGAACCTTTCGGATCTCACTTGCTCATCAAACAACTCATGAAGATGGAAGACTATGGTATTAGCATCCATATGCTCATGCTGCTTTTGCAGCTCGGGTACCATCACGGCTAGCATGATGCAACTCGCCAGTTCAAAATCTGCCACATGTTTCTGATAGGCCAACAATTGGTCTAGAGTTGTATCGTCCCTAGGACGGTTGGTAAGAGGCTCTTCGAGGACATACGCGAGTTTTTTTACCTTGAGAACAATTCTTAAGTTTCTAAGTCGGTTCAAGAAGTTAGGCCCAGTCAATTTGTTTGAATCCAAAATAGTGCGCAAATTCAAAGACGTAATGATCAATCGATTAACCTAGAAATACAAAATGATCATATATGAGAAAGATGATTTAAAATACATCAATATACATTCATAAATCTCATTCATTTTTCGAATTTTAAAACCCCAAAATCACTTCAGAAGATCGTAGGTCCATCTCCGAATGGGCTGATATCTAACATAGATATGAACTACCTTGGAGAGAGTCCAACAAGCCATTCATAGCTATGATGGTAGGTATCAAATATATCGATTGCATATCACAATGTGCTATCAACTAATTGAATGTTCACACATACATCGGGTTGTTAACTGATTAACAAGTATGCATCATATGCATAGCACCCAACTTCACCTCCCTTCACATCAACCTTGGAGAGAGTCCAACAAGTCGATGCTCCATGTTAAAGTCAATCCATTAATCGAGAAATAGTTTTAATATGGTTAGAGCGCATTCAACTAATTAGCTCGGCTTGGAGAGACTCCAACAACCAAAGCTAACGATTGACCTCTGACTCTTACCATATTAGTATTAAACTATTTCATGGTTTGAACATGTTCAGGTTCGAGTCAGGCTTGGAGAGAGTCCAACAACCCAAACAAGAAACAGAACTCTGGTTTTAACCATATTAATGGAAGGTGTAGGCTTTAATATTGTGTAAGTGTTTTTATGTCTCATCTGTTAGGGCAATCTCTTGCCATGATAAGGTTTTGATGTGTGTGGCAAAGGGTTTAAGTTAGGTTGGTATTGTTATTTGATATGTGCGTTGGAGTCTTGCAGGACATAGTAATTTGCACATGGAGCCTTGGCGGGTTCACCCTCACAACCTCGATCCTTGAGTCGGTGAAGGATGACTTTGTGAAAGCCGTGCGCTTGGAGCATCCGAGGGACCGCCGGACGAGATGACTTGAAGTGAAGCCAAGGAAGCAGACTTCGGAGGCAAGAGACACGAAGGAGCATTGCAGAGCCGTGCGCCTGATGCTGCCGAGGGACGTGGCCGCGAACGAAGAGAGCTTCAGCGAGGGACTTCGAGTGAGATGAGAGAATGAGTGAAATGTAAGTAGCTCATTAGGTGAACTTGGCCGAATGACTGAGTGTCGGAGACTTGACCGCAAGGGTTAAGGTTTACCCGACCGCCGGAAGCTTGTTAAGTTTGAGTTTCACACGGCCGATCGCCATGTAATGGCAATGATCGCTCGAGTCGAGTGTGTTCGATCGGTATCCGATGATGGGTTTATGCCCGCTATCATCGGTAGCAGAGGATGTCGCGCAGAATCGCTCGTGGCCGAGGCGGTCGACTACGGAGGCGGAATGATCGGTGAGGTCTATCATCGACGCCAAGTGTTCCATTGGACTACACGGTTAGGATCCGCGTGTTAGGTCGTTGTAGTGATGGCGCCGATCGCCAAGGCGTGATGATCGGTGGCGCCAACGGGAAGAAATCATCCCTCTTTATAAAAAGAGAGGGTGTGAGCCTTTGAGAGGCTAATGCTTATGCTCTAAGTGATCTTCCTAGTGCCCCACAAGCTTTAAACTCTTCTTACTTGTCTTTACTTCAATCTTATTGTAAGAAGAGTGATCTTGGTTGTAAAGGTTACCTCCACCTAGCTTGGTGCAAAGGAGAGACCATTAGTGGATTGGTTTTGGCGGAGTGATTCATCGAGGATGAATCGGGGACCGTGGATTAGCGGCGTAGCCATGAACCACGTTACACCATCTTGTTAGCGTTTGATTTCTTGTATTTCTATTTGCTTGTCTTGCTTTATTGTTTCCATTGCGCTAATCTCTTTGTAGACGAGCAAGTACCGACATCCAACATTCGAGGTCTATTCACCCCCCTCTAGCCGGCCGTACTGATCCCCTACAAGTGGTATCAGAGCCAAGGAAAGCTTGTCGAGGACTAACCGCCACAACAAGCAACATTCAAAATGGCCGGCTCCAACATTCATTCACCGAAGTTTGAAGGAGAATTCGCTTGGTGGAAGAAGCGAATGGAGGTATTTTTCGAAACGGATTTTGATATTATGATTACAATGGAATCCGGTTTTGTTTTGCCTAGGGATGAAGAGGGGAAGCCAATAGAAAAGTCAAGATGGACCAAGAGGCAAAGAGAGGAGCACCTTGCAAACTCAAAAGCCAAGCACCATCTATACAATGTGCTTCCTCAACAAGAAATAAATAGAATTGGAGAATGCCTAAGTGCCAAGGAGATGTGGGAGAACCTAGTAGAGCTTCATGAAGGCACTTCGGAGGCAAAGCTAGCAAGAAGAGACCTCCTCCGCTCCCAACTTTCAAATATCAAGCTTGAAAAGGGAGAAAAGGTAACTTCCTTACATTCTAGGTTTAAGGAAATTTTGATTGGACTAACAAGTGTAGGTGAAAGGCTCTCCAACTGGGATATGGTAATGAAGGTCATAGATGCCTTTCCCCGGTCCTCAAAGTGGAGCTCCATGGTGGACTCATTCTACATCTCCAAGAATTTAGAAGTAAGCACCTTGGAGGAATTCTTCTCAACCATGGAGCTTCATGAAACAAGACTTGAAGGTATACAAGAAGAGCCAAAAATCCAACCTTCAAGAGGAGTAGCATTCTTGGCAAACAAGGGGAAGAAGAAGATAGAGATCCCCTCCTCCTCCGATGATGAAGCCTCTTCCTCCTCCTCCATGGATAGCACGGAAGAAGCGTATATGGTAAGGAGGGTAAGGCGTGCTTTAAAAGGTTTTCGATTTAATAAATCCAATGATAGGAGTAGAAGACCAAGGGGGAAAGTCATATGCTACAATTGCTAAGGAGAGGGACATATAAGGGATAATTGTCCCCTCCTAAACAAGAGCAAAGAAGAGAAGAAAAAGAAAGAAGAAAAGAGGAAGAAGAAGGGGAGCAAGAAGAAAGAGGAGAAGAAGACAAAGGAAAAGGGGAAGGCCAAAGCTCTCAAGGCAAGGACTTAGGATGATCCATCCTCATCCTCTTCATCATCATCGGAAGAGGAGAATGCCTTTATCACCAATTTGGCCTTAATGGCCTTTGATGATTTGGATTGCTCCTCCATCGAAAATGAAGGATCAAGCTCAAGTGGAGAGAGCTCAAATGAAGGGGGAGTCTTCTCCACATCATCATCCTCCTCATCCGAAGAAGAAGAAGAGGACATGAAAACTATGGTAACGAATCTAACTCCTAAGAAAATAGTTTCCATGGTTTCTAGCTTAACTAGGGATTTATTTAGAGCTAAGAGGAAGAACAAAAGCATGCTAGATCAAATTAAGGACTTAGAAAATAAACTAGAAAAAGCATGCTTAAATGATGATAATATTTCTTCTTGCCATGATGATGCATGCTCACATGAATATATGCCATTTAATGTTAGTGATGCATGTATGGATGAAAATAGGGCTTTAAGGGAAAAGGTAGATTATTTAACCAAAGCCCTAGAAAAGTTTACAATTGGCTCAAACACCTTGAACATGATTATAGGGAGCCAAAGAGCTAGCTTCAATAAGAAAGGCCTAGGTTATAAAGAAAAGAAAAATGAAAAGGCATATAAATGCCTAATTACTAGGGGACAAGATAAAAAGAAGGTAATAGCTAGGAAATGGATCCCCAAGGAGTATCTTGTGAACCCCATAGGAAAGAATTTGTATTGGGTTCCAAAATCCATCCTTAAGGGTTAGAAAACCCCTACGGTAGTCAACCTTATGCAATTAACCTATATCATATTTTGGTTGACTTAGGATGGCAGGACAACATTTTTAAATAGTGTTAGGTGATGATAACGTGCCTATAAATAGTTAATAATGCTTAAATCATGATAATCAATGTAATTGCTATGTATGTTTGCAATCATGATTTATGATTTTGAAATTTGGCACGTCATCATGAGAAATAGGGTTAAATCATGCTTTAGGTGATAATTTGCCTATTATCATGACATAATACCTAATGCATGATAACAATTCAATGAATACATGTGTTTCATGATCATAATGTAGAATTAATTGATATATGCCTTTATGATCATGAGGATTGTTAGGTTGATACTTAACCTTGATAGAATTGTATGAATATAATGGTTAAGTATATACAAATACCCCCTAGGATGCATCTCACACTCACCATAGACTACTTTGATTGAAAACTTAGCATGGGTGAGATGTTAGGATGATACAAATGTCCACTAATGCCTATGGCATTTAGATGGTCATTTAAAGTATCAAAATAGCAATAATAGACCAATCATGGGGAAGACTTATGTTTAATTCATAGACATATTGCCCAAAGATCATGGTTGGATATTTCATATATTTTCAAAACAATTTCTTACTTTAAAATCTATGTATTCATGTCTTGAAACAATTGGATGCAAAACTAGGTGTTAAACTTGATACTAGAATGATCAACAACCTAGTGGTTTTTAAAACTTTTGGATTTTTATCAAATCTCTGGAAATATAATGCCTTTTCATGAAAAACTAATTTTCATTGATAAAGAATCATACAAGAAATATGTTCCCCAAAATTTCATGATTTTTTGAATTTTCTAGAATTTTTAATGCATTTCTGAAATTCACCTAGAAAATCGGAATTTCGGAAACCATTGTGGATCATTGCCATCGATAGCAGTCATTGTTCTCACCTAAAAAACAGTCTAATATTTTCTGATTTCAGATTTTAAACATGTTTTTGGTATTTTCCTTCTATTAGACTTGATGCCATGGGTTTATAACTTAATATTAATCTTTTTGATGCTGTCAAAGGGGGAGAAATAATTGTGTTTAAGTAAATTATGATAGGGGAAGAATTTGTGGAGAGAGTTTCATGGATTAAGGGGGAGTTGCATGTTGTTATATCATGTTTATGTTTACATGCTTTCTTACCTTAGAAATTTATATCAAATGTTTTTACCTAACTTAAACGGATTTCCACACATCAAAAAGGGGGAGATTATTAGGGTAATCTCTTGCCATATTAAGGTTTTGATGTGTGTGGCAAAGGGTTTAAGTTAGGTTGGTATTGTTATTTGATATGTGCGTTGGAGTCTTGCAGGACTTAGTAATTCGCACATGGAGCCTTGGCGGGTTCACCCTCACAACCTCGATCCTTGAGTCAGTGAAGGATGACTTTGCGGAAGTCGTGCGCTTGGAGCATCCGAGGGACCGCCGGACGAGATGACTTGAAGTGAAGCCAAGGAAGCAGACTTCGGAGGCAAGAGACGCGAAGGAGCATTGCAGAGCCGTGCGCCTGATGCTGCCGAGGGATGTGGCTGCGAACAAAGAGAGCTTCGGCGAGGGACTTCGTGTGAGATGAGAGAATGAGTGAAATGTAAGTAGCTCATTAGGTGAACTTGGCCGAATGGCTGAGTGTCGGAGACTTGACCGCAAGGGTTAAGGTTTACCGATCACGGAAGCTAAGCTCAAACTTATGTTAAGTTTGAGTTTCACACACCGATCCGACCGCCATGTAATGGCTTGATCGCTTCCAGTCGAGTGTGTTCACCGGTATCCGATCGATGGGTTTATGCCCCCGATCGCCATGGAATGACAATGATCGCCATAGGATGTCGTGAACGCCAGAGCCGATCGGCCGACTATGGACGCAGCAATGATCGTGAGGTCCATAAGTCGACTGCCAAGTGTTCCATTGGACTACAACGATCGGGATCCGACGTGTTCGGAGGTCGTTGTAGTGAGCGCCGATCGCCAAGGGCGTGATTGAGTGGCGGCCAACGGAAGAAATCAGCCCTCTCTATAAAAGAGAGGTGTGAGCCTTTGAGAGGCTAATGCTTATGCTCTAAGTGATCTTCCTAGTGCCCCTGCTTTAAACTCTTCTTACTTGTCTTTACTTCAATCTTATTGTAAGAAGAGTGATCTTGGTTGTAAAGGTTACCTCCACCTAGCTTGGTGCAAAGGAGAGACCATTAGTGGATTGGTTTTGGCGGAGTGATTCACCGAGGACGAATCGGGGACCGTGGATTAGCGGCGTAGCCGTGAACCACGTTACACCATCTTGTTAGCATTTGATTTCTTGTATTTCTATTTTCTTGTCTTGCTTTATTGTTTCCGTTGTGCTAATCTCTTTGTAGACGAGCAAGTACCGACATCCAACGTTCGAGGGCTATTCACCCCCTCTAGCCGGCCGTACCGATCCCCTACATCATCCTCTTTGCATGCAAATAACTATTATCTACATGGCATGACATACATGACATACATCTACATGTCACGACACGCATGACATAATGATATGCATCTAATGCAATTACATGACATACAACTATGGCATGTACAAAATTTCCTTATATGTCATAACTATTTGTGGAAATAAAATATGTTTAAGATTTGATTCAAAAAATCAAATCATGATTAAATTAGAAATAAATTTCCAAATCATGGAGTTAGATGTTGATTAATTAATGGTCAGTAAATTAATTAATCGACGGACATTCAAGATCTTAAACACGGGGAGAAAATGTACATATAATATAAGGAGCTCATATTAACTTATGGGGGTTGGTGAGGTAGATCAATGATAATCCTTTAGTGGATTGGATTATCATTAATGTATCGGACTTTATGTGAGCTTGATCCATTGGGTGGCAAAGATCCAACTCCTCCTCATGGTCCCTATTGTAGCCTATTAATACCTCATGAAGCCTAGATCCAATGGATGAAAACAAAACTCTAGATCCAAAGGTAGAGATTAAATCTCTAGAACCGATGGTTGAGATTAAATCTCTAGATTCGACGGTTGAGATTAAATCCCTAGAACCAATGGTGGAGATTAAAAAGGCTTATCCCTAACTCTATAAAAGGGAAGGAGGGGGTGGGCGGCAAGAAGAGAGAAAGAATTAGGGTTAAGGTGGGCGGCAAGCTTGAGAATTAGGGTTTGGAGTTGGCGGCACCAAATAAGGAAATCTTTTCCTTATCTTCTTCATCTCCCTTGGTGGTCGGCACCCATACAGCCCTTTCCAGCCTTGGCCGGTGTCCAAACCACTAGATCCTCTTCTCTTTGGCCGGTGGAAACATAGCTTAAGGTCTTCCCTTGGAGCTTTTGGCAGGCATTCATCTTTCTCCCCCTTTTCCTTGTTGGTCGGCGGCAACAACTTGCTTGGTGCTTGTTGGTTGGCTAAAGGAAGGAGAAGGGTCTTGTTTCTATTCTTCCTCTTGCTCAGAATGAGCAAGGAAGGAAGATTGGTGATCTAGGAGCTTCAACTTTTGGTAGATCATCGCCCACACGACGTCCGAAAGGAGGAAGGTCATACAATAGAAGATCGAGAGGTATAACACTTATCTATCTTCATATGTAACATGTTTGTAATTATTTTTCAATTATATATGCATGATATATTCTGTTTTGTGGCTAAATATACTTGGACCCCGAACATAAACACAAAAGCCGGCGATCCGTACATTGTCTATTCCGCGACTATTCGTAGAATAGAGGTTGGTCGCTTGAACAACAAGTTTGTTCAAGTAACCACTCTAATCGAATAGCACGATGATGAAACGATTGCTTGGGTGTTCCCTTTTTGTCTAGGATTAATTTTTTTTTAATCCGTGGACATTGATGGGATCGCCATGAACAAGCGACCAAGTTGAAGTGGGAAGCAAAGTTCCCCACCATTCAAGTGGTATTAGAGCCACGGTTTCTGGTTTTGTATGTTTAGGATTCGATTACTCTTATGCATTTTTCATATAATATATGTGCCGGATAATAGTAGGATATGCGTAAGTTAACTCTTTGGTTGCAGGCATAAGATCCAACTATTATGGCCATATGTGTGTATGTGATTGTATGTGTGTAATTGTATATTTTGTTGAATCCTTGGGGTTGACGAGGCTAGTATTTAATTTTTTGTAAATTAGATACGACATTGTTTAGCCACTCCTTTTATTTTAGTTTACTTTCGATCTAGATTTCATGTACACTCCCTCGTGGAGTATAGGATTGATGGATGTAAATTAAAATATTTTTTCTCCGCTCGGATCTCCGGATGGCTTGTACATGGCGTAGGGAGGAGCGGACGAGATGGCGATACGACGGGAGACATATTAAAGACAAAAGCCATAATAGTTGGAAAATAATTATTTTTCATATTTATTGCTTATTTTTTGATATGCATGTCGTAGGCTAGAAAATTCCTCAATTTCAAATTACTAAGTAGGAGAGGGATATTTTTATAAATTCCCACGACCTCCATTACGATTTGACATGTGATGCAAACAAACTTGCGCGTCGACTCTGAGTGCCTTCCTCCCCATCGGATGGATTTGTTTGCGGATCACAAGGGGTCAAATATGGTTATAGGAAATTATTATGGAGCGTGTGTACTTCCCATCGGAAGGCACATAACTCGAGATAATTACCTTGGTACCAAGTAATGGTGAACACTTAGATACAAATATAAGTATCCTCCCCATCGGAGCCACTGCTTTCATTTGTAGGGCCAAAGAGGAACCAACTATTAATTTTACTTGTCAAAAAGTTAGGTTGACAAGATAGTAAAATTAATGGGTAAAACTGTAAGAGATTTAAGGCCGCTAGAGGGGGTGAATAGCATCGTGCACATACGATGATGGAATTCTTTTGCGTTCGTCTCTACAAAACTCATTATGCACAGCGGAATGATAATAATAAAAGCAATAACGAAGTAAGACAAACACGAACACACCAATACACAAATATTTAACGTGGTTCGGAACCGCACGGTTCCTACTCCATGGATCGTGCTCTAAAGAGCTCTAGTGATGCACACGCACTCACTAATCACAAATAACTCCTTCTCGACACAAGTCGGAGGTGGAGAAACCTCTTACAATTGTTTACAACAATAAACAAAATAGATACAAGCAAATACGATAATGAAATACAAGTGCAAGTAAAGGAAAAAACCTTTACAAGAGCTTTTGATTGCTTGATCTTTGATTGCCTTGAACTAGCTTTGAAGGACTGGAAAGCACCAACTTTCCCCTTCAATTTTGCCCAAGAAAATCGCTGCAAAAACCCTCCATCCGAGCTGCCTTTATATCCTGCATCGGATTTTACCGATCATTGCCATCGTCATCGATCGCAACATCCTGAGTTGTGAGACAACGGGTCGATCCACGTTGGATAAGTTCCAACGGATCTCTTGGCGATCATTGCCGGTGCCCATGCCGATCGCCGATCGGATACGGCGCTCGCGTGCTCGTAACTCAACCGGCGATCAGCCATCCATGGCGATCGGCCGCGCATCACCAATCGCTTCCAATGAGAAGTCGACTGCCAAGGCAATTTCAGCCCTAAGTGGCAGTCGAACTCTAGTCGACTCTCGGCAGTCGAACCGACCATAATGCCAGTCGACTGCCAACCTCAAAGATGAGGTTTTAACTCAAGTATGGTGCCCCCATACTTGCTAGACTACCCTTAGCCTAGACCTAAGCCTTCTAGCCACCTCCATCAGCCTCACGCTTCTCGGATCTCTCCAAGTCATCCATGACTTGTTCATCCATCGCGCTAGCCTTCAGGTGCTTCCATCGGCTATGTCATGCTAACGGTGTCTACACCGCCAAGGCACATTGGACTTACGCCGCCAACCATTGGACTTATGCTGCTAAGACTCCACCCTTGAACTTTACGCCGCCAACCATTGGACTTATGCTGCCAAGACTCCACCCTTGGACTTTACGTCGCCAATATCAAACCCCTTGGACTTCTCAAATGCCAAGACTCAAGCTTGGACTTTCCCTTGCCAACCCATGTTGTACTTTCCATGCCAAGGCCCATGCTTGGACTTCCCTTGTGTCAAGTACTCAATACTTGGACTTTCCCAAATGCCACGTGTCCCACTTGGACTTTCCATGCCAAGTACCCATGACTTGGACTTTACCTTGCCAAGACCCATGCTTGGACTTTCCTATAATCACATGGTCAACCCTAGTCAACCATCAAAGTCTCCCTCGAGTCAAACTTGAGTCTGGTCAATTATAACCTGGGTCGATTGTATAAACAATCTCCCCAAAACATCAACCGACATCAATGTCAAACCACTTTGTCAAACATCAAAACATCACTCGAGTCAAACTCGTGTCTGGTCAATCGTGACCTGGGCCGATTGCACCAACAATCTCCCCCTTTTTGATGTTTGACAAAACAAACCTTAAGTTAGGCCACTAACTCAAATTTCCTTACCAATTATCCCAAATTGGTCCCAAACACTCTCCCACAACTTCTCCCCCCTTTTTGACTAACATCAAAAAGGTTATCTCTCCAAGGAGGTCAATGTCTCATGTCCCAATGAGATCTTACAATCTCCCCCTTAGTCCAAAAAAAAAAAACCTAGGATGCCTACCATCTTTCTAGTGATAAATCTCATATCACTCAAGAGATGCAATCCTATTCACTCTCCTAATTTCCAAATTGAGTATCAAAAACCCATCAATTTTTCAATTGATGATACTCCCCCAATAACTTCTCCCCCTTCAAGAGGAGAAACACATCCATCATTCCAAGATGGATAACTCCCCCTAAAGGCTTGCTCCCCCTTGACCATTGCACCAACAATGTCCTTGGGAAGACCCTAAGCTAATAGGAACTCTAAACCATCAAAATTAAGGTTCTAAGTTCAAACATGAACTCTTCCACCCTTAAATTTGATACATTATCCTAAAAACTCTCCTAATCCATATCCAATGGATTTTCACCCTTTATAATGCTTCCCAAAGCATTTCCTAGGGTTAGGAGTGGTTAGGAAACCTTACCATAGCTGAAATCATGCTAAACAAACCTTGTTAACCCGAAATCGACTGGCAAATGACTCTAACAGAATTAGTCGAATCGCTTCATCGATCATTGCCATCGGTGACGATCGACTAATAACTGAAATTCTCAAATTTCAGCTATCAGAATCAAATTTTAAAAAATTATAAGTAATTATACGTATATCGAAAAATCACGAAATTTGATACGTATATTACTTATAGTCAATACAATGGGTGAAAAATGTTTGAAAATTATTTTACCCATAAAATATCAAAATTGATACAAAATTCAAAAGTGAAGAAAAACTTCAATGTTTTAGCTCACTTTGTATCAATCTCATCAATGGTGATTGCTATCAAAAGATAGACTTCACCAAGGTTTTCTAAATTGATTTTAAAACAATTTCAAAACCATATTTTGGATCATATCCCTTAGCCTCTATGTACATGACTTGTACACAAGCTTTCCCAAAGATCCACTAAAGAAATTAGATGAGTTATAGTCCATCTAGATGCAAAAACTATACACCTTGAACTCAACTCATATCCTAGCATCTCACATGTATCTAGGGTGTATAAATACACATACATGTCAATGTAATGTGAGATGTGGGTTTTGTTCTTCCTAAACTAGGGTTTCATGCATTTTCTAAAGCAACTCTACTTGATTCCCTTATAAATGGGACTCCAAGTCATGTCATTGTCCTTAAATCAATTTTAATCAATTAAATGCATGAAATGATCATGGCATAATAATAGCAAAAATAAATCATGGCCAATGATCATGATGTCATGACATATGATATAAAACTAAAACACATGACATTTAATCTTAATTCCTAAACATAATCATGACATATAAATGATAAAAAAATAGGCATGATGTCATGACATGGCATATGGCAAACAAAGCATGACATATAAAATATATAGGTATAATAATACCTAAAATTTAATATTAGTTGTCATTTGAGATAATTAAGTATATTTTCGCCATTATTCCTATTAATCTCCCAAGTGTGCTAAAAACCCAAAATGACACACTATGACCTCTAAACCTAAATTGTGTCAATTCAATTGATTTTTCATAATCTTCAAGGTATATTGGCACATCCTAAAATCTTTTAGGATTAAAAATCAAACCTATTTCCAAGGTACCCATAACCTTGAAAATTGCCTAAAGTGCCACCTTTACCATGGTTGAGTTAACTACCCATCCAATCAAGGTTGGCACACCCTAAACCCATCTAGCGTGAATCAATCACGCTCTTAGGAACTCAAAACCTATTTGAGCTCCTAGGATTAATTAGGTATTCCTTAGGGATAACCTCCCTAGATACCTTCCTAATGACCCTCCTAGGCTTGTTAGCCTTGGTCATTGTGGTCTTACCTAGGTTGACTCTAGAGGTAACTCCCCTTGCAACCTTCTTAGTGACCACCCTAGGTTTCCTAGAAACCCTAGCCACTAGACACAACCTTTGGTCAACCTTAGGGATGACTTCCCTATTGACCTTGGTCTTCCTAGACCTAGTTTGTGTTTCATAATCAAAAGGAACACTATGGTAAGCCACCTTAGGCTTAGGTTTGTGACCCAAACCTTGCTTGCCCTTGGTTGACTTTTGTTTCTTAGGTCCTAGGTGTTGACTTTGACTTTTGAACCCTTGACTTTGACCATTAGACCCTTGAAATTGATTTTGTATCTTATTTAGGGTCTTTTCCAATTTCTCAAGCCTTGATCTCAAGGCTTGGTTTTCTAATTCTAATTGCCTAATTTTAGAATTTTGATTTGGTCTTTGGGCATTATCCTTTCTAGGCATATGCCTAGTCCATTTAGGATTAAAACCTAGGTGCTCTTGTATTTTCCTAATAGATTCCCTAGGTATGGTTTTTCTAGGGACATTAGTCCCAAATTTCTCCTTATCTCCTAAGTGGACACTTTTAGCACCTAAACACAAATATTTATTTTTAGCATGCTTTTCATGATGAATTGCAAGAGAATTAAAATTCCTAGCATGCTTTTGACTTTTAAATTTTGAAGGTACATTATTAAAATATACCTTAGGATTTGCCTTAGAGGCTCCCCCTACTTGTGATGCTCCCTTTTGCCCCTTCTTTTCCCCCTTTGGGCATTGACTCTGGTAATGTCCTGGTAGTCGGCACTTGAAGCAAGTGATTTGTTCCTTGCTTTTCTTGGTGGAAACACCGGCTTCATTGACTTTTGGCACCGGTGGACTCTTCTTGATTCTTTTAGGACATTTACTCTTGTAATGTTCTACCTCCCTACACTCAAAACAAATTATGTGATTTTTATTTGAACCTACATTGCTTGAGTTACCTAGGGTATTTGTGGCGGTAGGTGCCAGAGTTGGAGCTTCTTCATCTTGACCGGATGTGGAAGGCTCTTCTTGGGGTTGCTCCGGTGTAGATGTTCTAATCCCCTCCCCCTCAATCCTAGAGGTTGAGGTTTCTTCTAATTCTACCTCTTCCACCACTTCTTCTTCCTCAGATGTCGAACACTCCTCGACCTCCGAATCCTCACTTCCTTGTGAGGATGAGCTCTCTTCCTCATCCTCCTCATTTTCTTGGATTGAGTGAGGCTCTTCATGGAATTTTTCCAATTTGTTCCATACCTCCTTGGCGTCTTTACAATCCCCTATCTTGATCAAAATATCATTAGGGATTATATTAAGCAAAATACCCATTACCTTATTGTTGATGTTATAGTATCGGAGTTGTTCTTGACTCCAATTCTTCTTCTTGATTTTTCTTCCTTCTTCGTCTTTTGGAGTGTCAAAACCTACTAAGACACTAATCCAATTATCAAAGTCACACATTAGAAAATGTATAATTCTATCTTTCCAATACGCGAAATATTCACGGTCGAAGGAAGGCGGAACGTTGATGTCGTCACCCAATCTCTCCTTGAATTCCATCTTGTTCCTCTAGTGTCTTGATTCTGGGTTGTTAATCCGTAGAAGAGCCCTAGGCTTTGATACCAATTGTAGGAGATTTGAGGCCGCTAGAGGGGGTGAATAGTGTCGTGCACGTACGAAGATGGAATTCTTTCACATTCGTCTCTACAAAACTCGTTATGCACAGCGGAATGATAATAATAAAAGCAATAATGAAGTAAGACAAACACGAACACACCAATACACAAATATTTAACGTGGTTCGGAATAGCACGATTCCTACTCCACGGATCGAGCTCTAAAGAGCTCTAGTGATGCACACGCACTCACTAATCACAAATAACTCCTTCTCGACACAAGTCGGAGGTGGAGAAACCTCTTACAATTGTTTACAACAATAAACAAAATAGATACAAGAAAATACAATAATGAAATACAAGTGCAAGTAAAGGAAAAACACTTTACAAGAGCTTTTGATTGCTTGATATTTGATTGCCTTGAACTAGCTTTGAAGGACTGGAAAGCACCAACTTTCCCCTTCAATTTCGCCCAAGAAAATCACTACAAAAACCCTCCATCCGAGCTGCCTTTATATCCTGCGTCGGGCTGGATTTCCGCCTGGCAGTCGACTGCCATAAGTCACCAGTCGACTGCCAACACTGTAGCTGTGAGACAACGGGTCGATCCACGTTGGACAAGTTTCAACGGATCTCTTGGCAGTCGACTGTCAGCGCCCATAGTCGACTGTCCAGTCGACTACGGAGCATTCTGTGCTCGCAACTCAACTGGCAATCGACTTCCATCCATGGCAGTCGACAACCATCAGTCAACTGCTCCAATGAGCAGTCGACTGCCAAGGCAATTTCAGCCTTAAGTGGCAGTTGAGCTCCAGTCGACTCTCGGCAGTCGAACCGGCCATAATGTCAGTCGACTGCCAACCTCAAAGATGAGGTTTTAACCCAAGTATGGTGCCCCCATACTTGCTAGATCAACCTTAGCCTAGACCTAAGCCTTCTAGCCACCTCCATCAGCCTCACGCCTCTCGGATCCCTCCAAGTCATCCATGACTTGTTCATCCATCGCGCTAGCCTTCAGGTACTTCCATCGGCTATATCATGCTAACGGTGTCTACACCGCCAAGGCACATTGGACTTATGCCACCAAGACTCCGCTTGGACTTTACGCCGCCAACCATTGGACTTATTCTGCCAAGACTCAACCCTTGGACTTTACGCCGCCAACCATTGGACTTATGCTGCCAAGACTCCACCCTTGGACTTTATGCCGCCAATATCAAACCCCTTGGACTTCTCAAATGCCAAGACTCAAGCTTGGACTTTCCCTTGCCAACCCATGTTGGACTTTCCATGCCAAGGCCCATGCTTGGACTTCCCTTGTACCAAGTACTCAAGACTTGGACTTTCCCAAATGCCACGTGTCCCACTTGGACTTTCCATGCCAAGTACCCATGATTTGGACTTTACCTTGCCAAGACCCATGCTTGGACTTTCCTATAATCACATGGTCAACCCTAGTCAACCATCAAAGTCTCCCTCGAGTCAAACTCGAGTCTGGTCAATTATAACCTGGGTCGATTGTACAAACAATCTCCCCAAAACATCAACCTACATCAATGTCAAACCACTTTGTCAAACATAAAAACATCACTCGAGTCAAACTCGAGTCTGGTCAATCATGATTTGGACTGATTACACCAACAAAAACCTCCTCTTACAAATGTAGAATTCATATACGTCCACACTATCGTAGCATACGATATTCTCGGTGTTTTGAGGTGTTGGTTGATTTTAAAATTTTATTGTTTGAGGAATCAATAATTTTTTGAAATCTAATATTTTGATCTATGTGATTCTTAGGTTTTCTTTCAAAATGACTTTCAACCCACTTGCTGTGATGCTGAAAGAGAATAAACTTACTGGACCCAACAATGTTGATTGGAAGAGGAATCTTGACATTGTCTTGACTACTGAGGAATACAAATATGTACTCCTCGAAGAGTGCCCTCCTAAGCCTGCAGATGATTTTGGGGAAAAGGAGAAGGAGAGTTATAAGAAGTGGATCAAGGCCGATGAGATGACGCGGTGTTACATTTTGGCATCTATGTCAAATGTACTACAACATCAACATCAAGTCATGCTCACTGCTTATGACATGATGCTCAATCTCAAAGAGCTTTTCAAACACCAGAATCGGGCTGCAAGGAAGGAAGCCATGAGGAACTTGATGATGACCACCATGATCGAGGGAACACCCGTGAGGGATCATCTTCTCAAGATGATGACTCATTTAAATAAGTTGGAAGTCCTTGGAGCTGAGATCGATGGAGAAACCCAGGTCTATATCATTCTCCAGTCTCTACCTTGGAGTTTTGAGCAGTTTCGCCTAAACTACAACATGAACAAGAGGTTGTATTCGTTGGCGGAGCTTCTGACAGAACTCTAGGCGGCAGAGGGGCTATTTTGTCAGAGTGCTCAGGCGCATGCCATGGTCACCCAAAAAGTTTCTACTTCTAAGCCTAAAGGCAAGAAGAAGAAGAAATAAGCTCGGGCAAAGGAGGTGGGAGGAACTCAGGGAGGAGTGAAGAAGCTGAAAGGCAAGTGCTTCACTTGTAAGCAGACTGGACACTGGAAGAAGGACTGCCCCAACCACAAGCAGAACAAAGGTATATCTTTTGGTCTAGTCATTGAAACATGTTTAACGGTGTTATCTACCGGCACCTGGTGTGTAGATACGGGAGCCACTGATCATGTCTACAATACTTTGCAGGGGTTCCAAGAAACCAGATGACTGGCTGAGGGGGAGATTACCGTATACTTGGGCGATGCCACGAAGGTGGCGGCTGTTGCAGTGGGAGACATTTATTTATCTTTTGAGAAAAATAAAGTTTTGGTTCTTAAGAATTGCCTTTATGTACCTTTATATAGAAAGAATTTAATTTCGGTTTCTAAATTATTTATGGATGGATATTCTATTTCTTTTAATGACAGAGTTGTTATAAAAAGGAATAGGGACATTATCTATTCGGGTGCATTGATAGGAAATCTATACACACTTGAACCAAAAGCTCTCACAATGCAAATAGAAGTTAATAACTCATCTTCTAATTCCAATAAGAGAAAAGAACCTTCGAAGATGAACCAAACATATCTTTGGCATTTTAGGCTTGGTTATATTAACCTAAGCAGAATTCAAAGGTTGATAGCTGATGAACCTCTGGGTTTATTAGTGGTGGAAGATTTCCCAACCTGCGAATCTTGCTTGGAGGGTAAAATGACCAAGAGGCCTTTTAAGGCCAAGGGATATAGAGCCAAAGATGTGTTAGAATTGGTTCATTCTGATTTGTGTGGTCCTATGTCTATCCAGGCAAGAGGTGGTTTTGAGTATTTCGTCTCTTTTATAGACGATTATTTGAGATATGGATACATTTACTTGATGCGCCTCAAGTCTGAATGCTTTGACAAGTTCAAAGAATTCAAGGCTGATGTGGAGAAACGTCAAGGTAAAAGTATTAAGACACTACGATCTGATCGTGGTGGTGAGTACCTCTTGGGAGAGTTTAGGAATTACTTATCAGAGGCTGGGATTCAATCCCAATTGTCTGCACCTGGCACACCCCAGCAGAATGGTGTAGCAGAGCGAAGGAATAGGACTCTTATGGAGATGGTTAGATCGATGATGAGTTATTCTGAGTTGCCAGATTCGTTCTGGGGATATGCTCTAGATAAGATAGTATATATTCTGAACTTGGTCCCATCTAAATCAGTGCCTTCTACTCCTAATGAATTATGGAGTGGGCGAAATCCTAGTCTAAGACATATTTGGATTTGGGGGAGTCCAGCAAATATGCTGAAGGCGGATGCTGGTAAGTTGGAACCTCGTATAGAAGTACGCATGTTCGTTGGCTATCATAGAGGAACGAAAGGTGGTTTATTTTATAATCCTAGAGATCAGAGGGTGATCATTAGCACAAATGCCAGATTTCTAGAGGAAGACTATGTGATGAACCACAAGGCCATGAGTAAGATTGTTCTGGAGGAATTAAAAGGGGAAGTCACTTCTTTAGTACCACTGGTACAAGAGGATATATCACAAGTCACTGCACCGCGTGTCACAGAGGATACACAGGTGATACCTCGTCGTAGTGGGAGGGTTGTGAGACAGCCTGATAGATTCATGTTCTTGGGAGAATCTTCTGATTTGATCCCTGGACATATGACGAGGCAATCCAAGATAAAGATGCGGTATCTTAACAAAGTGCAATGAATACTGAGATTGAATCTATGGATTCAAATCAGATCTGGGAGCTAGTAGAACCACCCGATGGTGTAAAAACCATTGGATGCAAGTGGATCTACAAAAGAAAGAGAGGAATAGACGGGAAGGTTGAGACCTTCAAAGCGAGGCTTATTGCGAAGGGGTATACTTAGAAAGAGGGTATCAATTATGAGGAGACCTTTTCGCCGGTAGCCATGCTTAAGTCTATCCGGATTCTCTTATGCATTGCAGCTCATATGGATTATGAGGTGTGGCAGATGGATCTCAAGACAACTTTCCTTAATGGAAGTCTTGAGGAAAACATCTATATGAAGCAACTAGAGGGATTCATTGCAAAGGGCAAAGAGCATCTTGTATGTAAGCTTAATTGGTCCATTTATGGATTGAAGCAAGCTTCGAGGTCTTGGAACATCCGCTTTGATTAGGTAATCCAGTCTTATGGATTTATTCAAAGTCCGGATGAGTCTTGTGTATACAAGAGATGTGATAGAAACGTAATGGTATTTCTTGTACTATACGTAGATGTCATTTTGTTAATTGGCAACAATGTCAAGGTGTTATCGGACGTAAGGGTATGGTTGTCCAAAAAGTTTGATATGAAGGACTTGGGAGAAGTGGGACACATCCTTGGGATCAAGGTTATAAGGGATCGCAGGAAAAGGATGTTGTGCTTATCTCAAGCTTCATACATAGACACCATTATGAATCGTTTTAGCATGCAAAACTCCAAGAAGGGTTTTCTACCTTTCAGGCATGGAGTTCCTTTATCTAAGGAGATGTGTCCTAGAACATCTGAGGAGATAGAGGAGATGAAGACGGTTCCTTATGCCTCGACAGTAGGAAGCCTCATGTATGCGATGCTATGTACGAGACCAGATATCTACTTTGCCGTGGGCATGGTCAGCAGATATCAGAGTAATCTAGGACAGGGACATTGGACTGCGGTAAAGCATATATTGAAGTACCTGAGAAGGACTAAAGATTATATGCTGGTTTACCAGGAAGACAAATTACTCCCTGTGGGTTGCACAGATTCCGACTTCCAATCAGATAAGGATAACAGTAAGTCCACCTCAGGTTTTGTGTTTACTTTGCGAGGTGGAGCTATTGTAGGAGGAGTGTCAAGCAGAAATGCGTGGCGGACTCTACCATGGAAGCTGAGTATGTGGCGGCCTTTGAGGCGGCCAAAGAAGCTGTGTGGCTCAGGAACTTCTTGATGGACTTGGATGTGATTCTTGGTTTGCCCAGAACTATCACAATTTATTGTGATAATAGTAGTGCAGTTGCAAACTCGAAGGAACCACGAGCCCATAAGGCAAGTAAACACATAGAGCGCAAATACCACCTGATACGAGAAATCGTAAAGAGAGGAGAAGTTGCTATAGCCAAGATTGCATCGGAGGATAACCTGGCAGATCCTTTCAATAAGGCCCTTCCGGCGAGAGCTTTTGATAGGCTTGTGGAGGGAATGAGGATCAATTGTATGACAGTTTGAGGACAACATAGTCTTTTAGTATAAGTGGGAGATTATTGGGATGTATACTGAAAAGTATAATTTTTGTATGAACATCTTTATTTTGAAATAAGAATCACATGATCATTGTTTGCATATTTTTATGGTTATGCATATTGTCTAATACATTACATTGTAGACAATATGGTGTGTGGTGTCACACGGGAGATTATGTTATCGGCTCATTGTAAAGTATAAGTAAAGGCTCACAACCGAGATGGTTTTGGACAAACCATTGGAATGGTTGTAGTGTGATTTGGTATTGGTCTGTCTTTACCATAGAATCACACTAGTGCACTTTGTGTGTATTGAGCAGGACCGACTTAGAGGTGATTCGATTTATTGCTGACTACATAATCAAATCAGACCTCAAATATTATGTTGTACATGCTCTTAATCCCGATATAATAACGGGCACATATACTTAGTATTCATTTCTTTGATTTACCAATGGGTGAGATTTATATATTAAATCGATAGGCTCGGTAAGTTGGGAAATGATATTATTTATATGGTGTGCCGTTGATTATAGGAGGAAACTGTGTCCTATATATTAGGATGATGATGTCTCCTTGAGGAGCTCATAAGGTTCATCATGTAAACCCTGCAGGTGGACTTGGTCCGACATGATTAAAAGGTTGAGTGGTACTACTCATGGAGTTAGATGTTGATTAATTAATGGTCAGTAAATTAATTAATCGACGAACATTCGAGATCTTAAACATGGGGAGAAAATATACATATAATATAAGGAGCCCATATTAACTTATGGGGGTTGGTGAGGTAGATCAATGATAATCCTTTAGTGGATTGGATTATCATTAATGGATCGGACTTTATGTGGGCTTAATCCATTGGGTGGCCAAGATCCAACTCCTCCTCATGGTCCCTATTGTAGCCTATTAATACCTCATGAAGCCTAGATCCAATGGATGAAAACAAAACTCTAGATCCAAAGGTAGAGATTAAATCTCTAGAACTGACGGTTGAGATTAAATCTCTAGATCCGACGGTTGAGATTAAATCCCTAAAACCAATGGTGGAGATTAAAAAGGCTTATCCCTAACTCTATAAAAGGAGAGGAGGGGGTGGGCGGCAAGAGGAGAGAAAGAATTAGGGTTAAGGTGGGCGGCTAGCTTGAGGATTAGGGTTTGGAGTTGGCAGCACCAAATAAGGAAATCTTTTCCTTTTCTTCTTCTTCTCCCTTGGTGGTCGGCGCCCATACAACCCTTGGCCAGCATCCAAACCACTAGATCCTCTTCTCTTTGGCCGGTGGAAACATAGCTTAAGGTCTTCCCTTGGAGCTTTTGACCGGCATTCATCTTTCTCACCCTTTTCCTTGTTGGCCAGCGGCAACAACTTGCTTGATGCTTGTTGGTTGGCTAAAGGAAGGAGAAGGGTCTTGTTTCTATTCTTCCTCTTGCTCGGAACGAGCAAGGAAGGAAGATTGGTGATCTAGGAGCTTCAACTTTTGGTAGATCGTCGCCCACACGACGTCCGAAAGGAGGAAGGTCATACAATAGAAGATCGAGAGGTATAACACTTATCTATCTTCATATGTAACATGTTTGTAATTGTTTTTCAATTATATATGCATGATATATTCTATTTTGTGGCTAAATATACTTGGACCCCGAACATAAACACAAAAGTTGGCAATCCGTACATCATCTATTCCGTGACTATTCGTAGAATAAAGGTTGGTCGCTTGAACAACAAGTTTGTTCAAGTAACCACTCTAATTGAATATCACGACGATGAAACTATTGCTTGGGTGTTCCCTTTTTGTCTAGGATTACATTTTTTTTTAATCCGGGGACATCGATGGGATCGCCATGAATAAGCGACCGAGTTGAAGTGGGAAGCAAAGTTCCCCACCCTTCACAAACATCGTCTAAACGATGCTCCGACACGAAGGGAGGAAGCTGTCTAGAATTCTGGACAGATTGGTGGAGGGGTTGCACCGGCCCAAAGAGGATGGTCGGCGGCTCCTTGGTCACCTGAGCCAAGCGAAGTCGCCGGAGGGTCGACGGAGGATCACAAGTAAGAGCTTGGACGCTGACAGCAGCTTGGACGGCGGCCAAAAGTTGGGCGACAACAAGGTTGGGCGGTAACCTTGTTGGGCGGCGCCAAGGAGAAGAGAGGGAGGGGGCGGCAAGACTAGGATTAAGTTTTCACAAAACCCTTAAGCCTTTTTTTTATAGAGAACACATTCTCCTAACGGTTATTGGTTCATAACCAAAAACCCTTTAACCCGCTCCAATAACATAAGTTAAAATAAACCAAATCGAGTTGGTCTATTTTAAGTTAAAACGAACCGAACTAACTTTGGTTCATTCGTTTAAAACAAACCAAACCCCTTTGGTTTATTCTTCACCATTGGATTAGAACCAAACCAATTTGGTTCATCCATCATGTCTTCATAAGACACGGTCCATCCACACTTCCATTGTGACTAAAACGATTTCATGCTCGATCCTTGTTTGGTCCAACCAAACCTAGTTTCTCTCGATCTGAGAATCTCATTCTCAAGCTCATTTTAAATCCTTCATATTACGCTCATTGTGCATGTGACCAAATAGGTTCTCGGTTTATGTTGGTCGTCTATAATTAACCATTAATTATAGAATGATCATGAGTGACACCTAGTAGTACATCATGACCAATTCACCGAAAGATCAATGGTTGATCCAGAACTATTTCTGAAACCCTTCAGCAGCTACAATGAATTGTGTCCCATTCCCTTCACGCATCTTATACTCACTTGGTTCAGGACATGTGTTGGTGCAATCGGCTCAGGTCACAATTGTCCAAACTCGAGTTTGACTCGAGCGATATTTTGATGTTTAACATGGAAGTTTGACATCAATGTTTGACATTGATGTCTGATAATGTTTTGGGGAGATTGTTGGAGCAATCAATTTGGGTCTTAATTGATCGGACTCGAGTTTGACTCGAGGGGATTTTGATGGTTGACTAGAGTTGACCATGTCATGGAAAGTCCAAGTCTTGAGTACTTGGCATGTAAAGTCTAAGCATGGGTCTTGGCAAGGAAAAGTCCAAGCATGGGTCTTGTCATGGAAAATCCAACATGGGTTGGCAAGGGAAAGTCTAAGCTTGAGTGTTGGCATTTGAGAAGTCCAAGGGATTTGATATTGGCGGCGTAAAGTCCAAGCGGGAGTCTTGGCAGCATAAGTCCAATGGTTGGCGGCATAAAATCCAAGCGTAGTCTTGGCAGCATAAGTCCAATGTGCCTTGGCAGTGTAGATACCGTTAGCATGACATAGCTGATGAAAGCACCTGAAAGCTAGCGTATGGATGAACAAGTCATGGATGACTTGGAGGGATCCGATAGGCGCGAGGCTGATGAAGGTGGCTAGAAGGCTTAGATCTAGGCTACGGGTGGTCTGGCAAGTATGGGGATATTATACTTGGGTTAAACCTCATGTTTGACATGCATCAGTCAATTGACATCATGTGGCAGTCGACTGGTGTGAGTCAACTAGGGACCTTTAGTTTGATTACTCAGCAAATGATCGATCGTGTAATCATCGATCGGTGCTCGAGAATTTGGGCACAGTGTGGAGTCGGACTCAACCGCTGAGGTTAGCAGTCGAGTGAAGGCTCCATTAGTCGACTAATGGGTATGATCATTCGACTGATGATGAATCCGTTAGATTTTTCCAGCGTGGATCTAGCCGTTGTCTCACGACAACAGTGGCATCAGTCGACTGATAGTCCCGAGTAGTCGACTGATAGGCGATTTCTAGCCCAGACAACAACTTTAAATGGAGCTCGTGGAAGAGGAAATCACAAGCATTTCTTGAGGTGTTTTGGGGCAAATTGCTGGTGTGATTCAGGGTCTCCAAGTTCAACTCAAGCAACCACAAAGCAAGCAATCAAAAAGCTCTTGTAAAGTTATTTTCATTACTTGTATTGCATTATATTATTGTATCTTGCTTGTTTTAGTTTCTTACTATTGTAAGATCATTTGTATGAGATTTTTCCACCTCCGACTTGTGTCGAGAAGGAGTTATTGTGATTAGTAGTGCGTGTTTGCATTGTTAGGGATTTTAGAGCCCAATCCGTCGAGTAGGAACCATTTGGTTCCGAACCACGTTATATCTTGTATTCTAAATTGTGTTTGTCGTATTTTATTATTGCTATATATTCCGCTGCGCTAACATGACTTGTAGAGACAAACGCAACGAAATCCATCACGCAATGAATCGACACTATTCACCCCCCCCCCCCCCCCGTCTAGCGGTCAACATTTCCTCTACAATTGGTATCAGAGGCCGGGGCTCTTCTACGGACTAACCACCAGGAGAAAAAGATGCTAGAAGGAAGATGGAATTCCAAGACAAGCTTGGATGGGACATCAACACTCCACCACCATACGATCGAGAAGATTTTCCGGCGTGGAGAGCAAGAATGGAGACATTCTTGATGATGGACATAGAGGATTGGTTCATCCTTATAGAAGGCTTTGAACCTCCTAGGGATAAGAAAGGAGAAGTTCTAAAGTTGAATAAATAGACCCAAGAGCAACGGCTAAAATTCAAGACCGAAGCCAAGGTAACAAAACTTTTAGAAGATTTGATACCTAATGATATTTTGTCTAGGCTAGGAGATTTCATGGATGCCAAGGAGCTATGGAGCAAGTTGGCAAGATTCCATGACGAGCTCAAAGAACAAGAGTTCTCATCGGCTCAATTGAAGGAGGAGACCGAAGTAGAGAGCACATCATCTTCCTCACAAGAGAGTGAGGATTCGGAAGTTGATAGAGAATCAACATCTGGATCGAGATCGGTGGAAGAAGAGGAAGAAGTAGGAGAAGCCTCCACCTCTAGGATTGAGGGGGAGGAGAGGTCATCTTCAACACCGGAGCCAACTCAAGAGAAACCATCTACATCCGGTCGAGAGGAAGAGTAAGCTCAAGAGATCCTCACCACCACCCTAGGTAACTCAAACATATGGGTTAATAATAAAATGCATATAATATGTTTTGAGTGTAGGGAATGTGGGCTTTACAAGAGTAAGTGCCCAAAGAAGGTCAAGAAGCCTCAACCGGCACCAAAGGTCAAGGATGCCGATCCCCCAACAATCAAAAGCAAGGAGTAAGTCATTTGCTTCAAATGCCATCAAAAGGGGCATTATAGGAGTCAATGCCCTAGGGGGAGAAAGAAGACTCAAGAAGGAGCAACACATGTAGGGGGAGTCTCTAAGACAATCCCTAAGGTAAAATTAAATAATGCTACTTCTTTAGTTATAAGGCAAAGGCATGCTAGGAATTTTAATTCACTTGCTATTACTCATGAAAAGCATGCTAGAAATAGGGAATATTGCCTAGGAGCTAAGAATATTCACTTTGAAAATAAGGAGAAATTTAGGACTAATGTCCCTAGAAAAACCTTACCTACAGAATCTATTAGAAAAATTGAAGATCACCTAGGTTTTAACCCCAAATGGACTAGGCATATGCCTAGGAAGAACAATGCCCAAAGTTTAAATCAAAATTCAAAAATTGGGCAATTAGAGTTGGAAAATCAAGCCTTGAGGTCAAGGCTTGAAAAATTAGAAAAGACCCTTAGGATTATGTAAAATCAAATAAAAGGGTTAAATGATCAAACTCTAGGGTCTAGAAGTCAAAGTCAACACCTAGGGTCTAAGAAACAAGAGTCAACCAAGGGCAAGAAAGGTTTGGGTCACAAACCTAAGCCTAAGGTAACTTATCATAGTGTTCCACTTGATTATAGAACACAAACTAGGTCTAGGAAGACCAAGGTTACTAGGGAAGTCATCCCTAAGGGTAACCAAGGAATGTGTCTAGTAGCTAGGGTTTCAAGGAAACCTAGGGAGGCCACTAAAAAGGTTACAAGGGGAGTCACCCCTAGAGTGAACCTAGGCAAGACCCAAATGACCAAGGCTAACAAGCATAGAAGGGTCATTAGGAAGGTATCTAGGGAGGTTATCCCTAAGGAATACCTAATTAATCCTAGGAGCTCAAATAGATTTTGGGTTCCTAAGTGCATGATTGATTCACGCTAGATGGGTTTAGGGTGTGCCAACTTTAAATGGAAGGGTAGCTAACCTAACCATGGTAAAGGTGGTACTTTAGGTAATTTTCAAGGTTATGGGTACCTTCGAAATAGATTTGATTTTATGATCCTAAAAGATTCTAGGATGTGCCAATATATTTTTGGAATTATGAAAAATCAATTAAATTGACACAATTTAGGTATAAAGGTCATAGTGTGTCATTTTGGGTTTTTGACACACTTGGGAGAAAAGTGATAATATGACAAAATATACTTAATTATATCAAATGGAAACTAATATTAAAATTTAGGTATTATTATACCTATACCTTTTATTTGTCATGCTTTATTTACCATATAACATGCCATGACATCATGTTTATTTTTAATCATTTAATATGTCATGATCATGTTAGGATTAAGGTTTAATGTCATGTGTTTTTAGATTATATCATATGTCATGACATCATGATCATTGGCCATGCTTAATTATGTTATCATTTATGTCATGATCATTCATGCTTTTAATTTGATTAAAATTGATTTAAGGACAATGGCATAACTTGAAGTCTCATTTATAAGGGAATCAAGTAGTGTTATCTTAAAAAATGCATGAGACCTTAGATTAAGAAAATAAAACTCACATCTCACATCTAAATTGACATGTATGTATATTGATACACTCTAGATACATGTGAGATGATAGAATATGAGTTAAGTTCAAGGTGCATAGTTCTTGCATCTATATAAACTCAAACTCATCTAAAATCATTTGTGGATCATTGGGAAAGCTTGTGTACAAGTCATGTACATTGAGCCCAAGAAATATGATCCAAAATAAGATTTTAAAATCATTTTAAAATCAATTTAGAAAACCTTGGTGAAGTCTATCTTTTGATAGCAATCACCATTGATAAAGTTGATACAAAGTGAGCTAAAACATTGAAGTTTTTCTTCACTTTTGAACTTTGTATCAATTTTGATATATTGTGGGTAAAATATTTTTCTAACATTTTTCACCCATTGTATTGGTCATAAGTATTATACGTATAAATTTTCATGATTTTTCGATATACGTAAAATTATTTATAAATTTTCAAAATCCATTTCTGATAACTGAAATTCGGAAATTTCAGTTATCAGTCAACTGCCCTTGGTGGCAATCGACTGATGGACACGACAGTCGATTGATCTTTGATAGAGACGACTGCCAGGCTGATTTCAGGAAAAACAAGGTTGTTTAGCCCATTTTCAGCCATGGTAAAGTTCTCTAACCATTCCTAACCCTAGGATACGCTTTGGGAAGCATTATAAAGGGTGAAAATCCATTAGATATGGATTAGGAGAGGTGTTAGGATTATGTATCAAATTTAAGGTGTGGAGAGTTCATGTTTGAACTTTGAACCTTATTTTTGATGGTTTAAAGTTCCTATTGGCTTAAAGACTTCCCAAGGACATTGTTGGTGCAATGGTTAAAGGGGAGCAAGTCTTTAGGGGGGGTATCCATCATGGGATGATGGATGATATTTTTCCTCATGAGGGAAAAAAAAAGGATTTTGAGATACCTAATTTGGAAATTGGGAGAGCTTATGGGATTGTCTCTCTTGAGTGATATGAGACTTATCACTAGGTGGTAGACATCCTAGGTATTTTTGGACCAAGGAGGAGATTGAAAGATCTCATTGGATATGAGACATTGACCTTCTTGGAGAGTAAACCTTTTTTATGTTAGTCAAAAAGGGGGAGAATGTTTTGGGGGAGAATGTTATGGAGAGTGTTATCAATTGATGTTATCAGTTGTCAATTTGGAGAATTGGGGAGAATATTTGGGATTACCAATTTGGGATAATTGGTAAGGAGATTTGAGTTAGTGTTCTAACTCAATGGTATGTGTTTTTGTCAACATCAAAAAGGGGGAGATTGTTGGTGCAATCGACCCAGGTCACGATTGACCAGACTCGAGTTTGACTCGATCGATGTTTTGATGTTTGACATGGAAGTTTGACATCAATGTTTGACATTGATGTATGATAATGTTTTGGGGAGATTGTTGGAGCAATCGACCCGGGTCATGATTGACCGGACTCGAGTTTGACTCGAGGGGATTTTGATGGTTGACTAGAGTTGACCATGTCATGGAAAGTCCAAGTCTTGAGTACTTGGCATGTAAAGTCCAAGCATGGGTCTTGGCATGGAAAGTCCAACATGGGTTGGCAAGGGAAAGTCCAAACTTGAGTCTTGACATTTAAGAAGTCCAAGGGATTTGATATTGGTGGTGTAAAGTCCAAGCGGGAGTCTTAGCAACATAAGTCCAATGGTTGGCGGTGTAAAGTCCAAGCGGAGTCTTGGCAGCATAAGTCCAAGTGCTTTGGCGGTGTAGATACCGTTAGCATGACATAGCTGATGGAAGCACCTGAAGGCTAGCGTATGGATGAACAAGTCATGGATGACTTGGAGGGATCTGATAAGCGCGAGGCTGATGGAGGTGACTAGAAGGCTTAGGTCTAGGCTATGGGTGGTCTAGCAAGTATAGGGACACCATACTTGGGTTAAACAACCTCATGTTTGAGGTGTATCAGTCGACTGCCATCATGTGGTAGTAGACTGGTGTGAGTCAACTAGGATTTGACTACGGGAATTGGCCCAGCAGTCGACTGCCAGCCTTTGGCAGTCAACTGATTGCTCGAGCAGACGACTGATTAGGTGATTTGTCAACTGGTGCTCGAGAATTTGGGCACAGTGTGGAGTCGGACTCGACCGCTGGGGTTAGCAGTCGAGTGAAGGCTCCATCAGTCGACTGATGGGTATGATCAGTCGACTGATGATGGATTCATTGGATTTTTTCAGCGTGGATCTAGTCGTTGTCTCACGACAACAATGGCATCGGTCGAGTGATGGTCCCGAGCAGTCGACTGATAGGCGATTTCCAGCCCAGGCAGCAGCTTTAAATGGAGCTCGTTGAAGAGGAAATCACAAGCGTTTCTTGAGGTATTTTGGGGCGAATTGCTAGTGTGATTCAGGGTCTCCAAGTTCAACTCAAGCAACCACAAAGCAAGCAATCCAAACGCTCTTGTAAAGTTATTTTCTTTACTTGTATTGCATTGTATTATTGTATCTTGCTTGTTTTAGTTTCTTACTTTTGTAAGATCATTTGTACGAGATTTCTCCACCTCCAACTTGTGTCAAGAAGGAGTTATTGTGTTAGTAGTGCGTGTTTGCATTGCTAGGGCTTTTAGAGCCCGATCCGTGGAGTAGGAACCATTCGGTTCCGAACCACGTTATATCTCGTGTTGTGAATTGTGTTTGTCGTATTTTATTATTGCTATATATTCCGCTGCGCTAACATGACTTGTAGAGACAAACACAACGAAATTCATCACCCAAGGAATCGATGCTATTCACCCCCCTCTAGCG
The DNA here is from genome assembly GCA_025175895.1 of Wurfbainia villosa. Classification (NCBI taxonomy): domain Eukaryota; kingdom Viridiplantae; phylum Streptophyta; class Magnoliopsida; order Zingiberales; family Zingiberaceae; genus Wurfbainia; species Wurfbainia villosa. The sequence continues at coordinate 15,421,849 of CM046000.1, read as the reverse complement.
GTCAACATTTCCTCTACTTCACGCATCTTATACCCACTTGGTTCAGGACATGGTCTATAGTGTCAGTCCCCACTAAGTTGACTACGTCACACCTAGTCCAAGTATCATTTTCTCGTCCTACGGATTCTAGTTACTACACATGTATCCAAGAGTATCTTACTCTAAACATGTAATGTTTTGGCCAAAGACTTTAGTAACAATCCGACGAGAGACTATGGGTATACATCTCCTCGTAAGGAGTGGTGAATCCTTTATAGGCTATTCAAACACCTTCGATCACTTCGACTTATGCCCAATCATTCCGGGTCCACATCTCCTCAAAGATGCTTGCTTAAGATGTCAAAGCATAAGTCTTCATGACCAAGATGACTTGAATACCACAAGTCAAAGGAACATTGCACTTAAGCTGTAGTAAGAACTTCATTGACATATCTATATATGCAGAGAACTATATGAAGTTTTATAGCTGGTCACTCCAATGAACTAGTTATCATAACTAGCATCCACGATTAACTCCGGACATCACAATGTCTCCAATCAGTGAGAATCAGCTGCTTGGATACACCAAGGAGTATACCTCATGCTAGTCTCGACAGAATTGATGGTGTCTAAATCCATCAATTCATTGACTAGGGATAAATCTGATACATCACAATTACACATGTAGAGATACTCACTAGTTGTGATCCAATCACAAATTCTCTCATATTGTGAATCGTATCGCGGACGTTCAGTAAATGAGTTTAAGATCTAATCAAATACATGAAAATATGTATACTCAAATAGGGAATCTCCATTTATCATATAAATGGTTCAAAAATAAGGCGATTGCCTTAGGACATCTCTCATATATTACTAACAACTTCCCCCTTTGCCAAGCTCGATCTCCTTAATCAGCTGGGTCTTCCCTTACCAAGACTCCTCGTACGAGACTTCACTGCCAAGAGGCCATGCCTTCGGGACTTCACTACCAAGCACGATCTCCCAGATTTGTCGAGACTTCCCTCGCCAACTCCCCATTGGTTTTTCCAACACCAAGTATTCATACTTGGACTTTCCCTTGCCAAGTATTCATACTTGGACTTCTCTTGCCAAGTATTCATACTTGGACTTTCCCTTGACTAACTTGGATTTTCTCTTACCAAGTATTCATACTTGGACTTTCCCTTGTCAAGTCACCATACTTGGACTTCTCCACACCAAGTGTTTGTTCAACCTTGACCGACTTGAATTTCTCCAATAGTCTTCCTCATATGACCTTGGATGTCCCATACCATCCACTAGTCATATGGTCAACCCCTATTGTAAACCATTGTCGAACATCAAAACCCTACTCGAGTCCCACTCGAGTCTTATCAATCGTGACCCGGGTTGATGGCACCAACACTCCTGACCCAACTGGTCATTTGCCAGATATCCAATCCACACGATACATCTGGACTTCCCTCCTGGTATTCTGTCCTCATGATCTATCAAGCCTTCTGCCTAATATTTAGTCTGTCTGACCTACTAGGACTTTTACTCAATGGCTAGTATCTAGTCAACCTTACCTACTAGGACTTCTTGTCAAACCTGCACAATTAACAAGAATAATAAAACACAGTAATTCTTAACTCTAAACTATGGTTCATATATCAAAACAAAAGAATGGTGCTCTCTGCACCAACAATTATTTCCAGGTGGAGACCGCCTACCGCCAGGAGGTGTGGTAGTCCATGCGGAATGCATGCTCATAGTGGGCTCGAGAGGAGGACCACAGAGTTGCCGCGAAGTCCACTAGCTCACAGGTCGACCACATGTATATGTGGCACCAGCGGTTGAGCTCGTGACTCTCTCACGAGTCAGAGATGCTAAGATTGTCAATTTGTTTGCCTAGACCTCCATGCTAGAGGTACAATCGACTCTAAACCGGGAGGGGGGTTGTGACATTTTATAATATTACATTTATGAATTTTTGAGAAGTATCATAGTAATGTGTTTTCGTTCCATAAGCAATTTACTTTCTTTTATCTTTTGGTATTTAATTTATGATGATATAATGGATGCTCTCTATTTTGCACTGGTTAGCTTTTACTTTTACATAAACTTATTGAAAACTCCGAAGGGTGAACCTAGTACATAAGTAGTTGTGATTCATCCCGATAAATTAGTACTTTGGAATCCATAGGTGACTCTAGTTTAGCATTTTAGTTGCTGGAGATGCTCGAATAGTGTAAACTCATTCGAAAAAATCAAAAGGATAGTGAGGCTAAGAGAGAAAAGATTTCTTTTGCAATCTAAAATAAATACAGTTGTCGTGGGTGAAAATGGTTATGTGCCCCTTTGAGACCGAGTTAGGTTATTGGGGAAACACTTACCAATTTTTCTCGATACCAATCATGCCTTTGAGAATTTGTGCTAATTCTAGGGAGAAAACCTCGCTTAGGGCTTACTTGGATAAAAGTTGGAAACCTTAGGAATACTATGGAATGACGACTTAACTTAGCTTGGAAAGTGAAACCCTTAGAAAAACATTTTGCACTTGCACAACAAACTAACTTAGTGAATGTAATGAGCATATCTATTTGCTTTGATTGAAAATACTACTTGATAGATTTTAGTAAATATGATAGGCATTGAAACATATCCTTTTACCTAAAATGTATGATACAATAAAGTTTGCTTAAGGACAAGCAAAGATCTAAGTATGGGGAATTTCGATGTGTGCAAATCATATATGATTTTAGTGGTTATTTTGGCATACACTTATTGAATTTTATAGTTATTTCATGCATATTTATCTTACTTTGCATTTATTTGTTACTTTCTAGTTTGGAGGTTTGCTTTTGTTGTTTTTCATGTGCAAGATGAAGATTTTAGAGCATAGAGATGACCCGAACAAAGCTTGAAGAGAGGGGAGCATGCTCTGGCCGTGTTCCCAAGACATGGGCATGATTCAGGTTGAAAGACGACGTCCATGTGGTTTTTCCAAAGTGACACATAGCCGGTTGTGTGAAGTTCACATGGCAGTGCATGCCTTTTTCTTGGAACCAATTCCAGGCATGATCCACAGTGTAACACACGGTCTAGTCGTGTGAAATTCACATGACCATGTCGCGCTACTGTCAAACTTGGAAAATATGGTTCACAAGCAAATATAGAAAGTTGGGATTGTTCCTATATATAGGAAGGCATGCCTGACAACCAGGGATGAGGAACGAGCAACTGAACGATGGTGGGTGCCCTAAAAAGTACCAAAGGCTTGTAATCGGGGAGGAAGGAAGGCGACTCAAGGGCGGCGACAGAGCTCCATCCAATGAAAGGCAACCAAGATGAATTATCCAACCAAAGCAAGGCATATTTCTTCTGTTTTAATCTTTCTTTGGTTGTAAACTAATATAGAATAATATCTTGTGTTTGTTCTTTAATTTCTATGGAGTAGAACTATTGATTCTAGGACTAGGAAGTAGCCTTGTGATTGTTGGACTGTTTTATGCATTTATAATATGATTTATTCTATTTATATATGTGATTTATGTCTCTTAGTTTTGTGATAATTGTGGTTAGCTTCTATCTCTATCATGTTTAGTCGATATAGATGTTGAGAGCATCTATATCAATATCTAGGAGAATCAAGAAGGAACCGAACAATCATCCTCCCTCTCATAACCATAGTCATTAGGACGTGAAAGAGTGAAACATGATCCACATGTTCATGGGGATAACATAGGACATCTTAGAACTCCATGAACCTAGTCTATCTAGAGTCAACAAACTAGGAGAAATCAACTCAGTGGTTGTGGGCCCCGTGACACGAGATTTTCGGTGACAACAACTTCTTAAGCTCTGTTGAGCCAAAAGGGGTGCTCTAGAAGATTAGGTAATTCCGATGTGGAATCAAAAGTTCATCGGGATAAAACTTGATGGTCCTCCCGCAAAACAAGGATTAGAGAACATAGGAACATAGATTTACAACATGTCCAACATTTCATAGGTAAAACTGAAATCCTAGAATCTTTTCCTTAGCCTTAAATGCACCCTTTTTCCTTTCTTCGAGTGACACCGATACTAGAGTCTAGACTATGTCCGATAACTTGCAACCACCACGTTCCACTCCAAACAATAAAAGTTCACTGGATAAACAAATACTCGAATCTCAGCCCCTATGGGATCGTAATTTATTTACTTGACAACTGTGCACTTGTGGGCTTGAGCGTGATCTAGTCTTTAACATCATAGTTGAGGGCTTCAGTCAGCGCACATCAGTTGTCACAGACTACACACGAGTCTTGAGGGTCTCCACAAGGCCTTCTACTTCCTCAACCCTCTACCTCTTGGGAATGGAGGACATCGATGTGGCAATCTTCTGTTCCATGGGGTGAATGACACTAGTATGCAAGCTATCAAAGATAAAGGGTTAAACCCCAAAAGAAGATGGGTAACGGGAAGTAGAGAGGGTATTTGTAAGGTTTGCGGATAAGTTTTGGGAAGGGGTGGAGCGCTAGAGAAGTATGATTCCTTTCTTAAAGTATAAACAAGAAGAAACACAACGAGAAGCCCTAGGAAACATGCACCCTAGTGTAACCATACCTAAAAACTAGGCGGTTAAGGGACATCCCACCATCAAGAAGGGTGGGGTGCATTGTTCTAAGAAGAGGCTCCTCTAGTCTCTACCTAGGTAGACTCAATCTCATTCGCTTGGACCCGCCAAGTAACCCTTTAGCAGTCAAGGCTTGTTCCTGCTGAGATGTCTCCATCAAATGTTGAAGAGCCTCGGTGGATCGACGATCGTGGTCTTCTAATCGTTCAACAGTTGCAACCAGTCAACTACTCAACTATAAGGCCTAGGCAGCCGTTATCCCTTGCCAGATATTTCTCGCTAAGACTTCCCTAAAGTGAGCAGATGAGAGGAGCTCCTTTTCTATTAGGAAGAGGGCGGCAGAAAAACAAAGAAGACTTATGCTTGATGTGAGCAAAATATATAGGGTTTTAGGAGTAGTTTTCGCTCATATTTCATTGCATTTTATATTTGATTCTTGCATATTTCACTTTATTTTGCATGCATTTTCTATTTTCTAGTTCGGAGATCTGCTCTTTGTACTATGGTGTGCAGGACAGTATTCTACGGGGAAAATGGTGCACTTTTAGAGCGAAAAGAAGGCATTTGGCAGCTAGAACAGAAGGACATACACCCTGGCCCTGTGAATCCACACGGCTCTCACCCCAGCGCCACACATAGCCTAGCTGTGTGAATCCACATGGTCGTGTGGCACTAGGAGATTTCGATGCGATTCTGCTATTTTCTAGATTTCGGGGAGATCCGACCTAATGTCTATATAAAGGAAGCTACATCCAAACCCTAGGGGAGAGGCACGATGATCGGGACAACACTCCGACGCCCTAAAAAGTTTCAGAAACACACAATGGAGAGGAAGAAGGCCGCTCGAGGATCAAGTTCTGCACATCAACGCCGGAGAGGAGAGCCAAAGTGCATTGTAATTCACGTTTTTTGCACAGTTTACATTGTTTCTATAAATTTTAATATGCTTTGTGTTTCTCTTCTCGTATTTATGGAATAGATTCTCCTATTCTAAGATTAGGGAGTAGTTTGTGTACGCAGAACATGTTATTTCAAATATATTTCTATTCTTGAAATAATATTTACAATTGGTGATTGTTTAGATCGATAGCTATTTATTTTGATCTTCTATTTACTGTGCATAGCCGATACGAGATGTGACAACCCTCGTATCAAAGATTTAGGATAATTAAGGAGGAACCTAGGGGTTGACCTCATCTTCGGTAATCGTAGATAGAAGGGTGTGATAGAGTCGAAAATGGGACACATTCTGACTCGTCATAGGGATTGATCCAGCATCCTCATACCGCCTATCCCGTCTTGAAGCCAAGGGTCGACCTAGTATGGCAAAGGTAGTTCCCGATAGATGCAAAGGCTCATCGGAGAAGTGTATGATGTCCCTTCCACAAGACTATAGTTAGACACACAAGAGATAGCGTGTTCTATGACACACAAGTGAAACTGAAATCCTAGAATTCTCTCAAAAGACTCATAGCAATCCTTCTCTTCCTCCGTGTGACACCGTACTAAAGTTAGGATCACCGACAACCCTCGTCATCACAACTATTAGAACGGAACTCTGAACAATAACATCCACTAAACCAATCAATACTCGAATCTCAATCTCTCTGGGATTGATAATCTTTTTATTACTTGACGACATCCATGCACTTGCGAGCATTGAGCACGAGCGCGCGCTCCAAGTCCTCGACGGTTCCCGTCGCGAGATTTGAGATCACGTTCGCGTGCATCAATGTTCAAGGGGGAAACTTTCTTCCAAATCAATTATTTACAATAGTGGGCGTGACATTTATACTCGTCAAAGCAAGCCTCAATAACTTAGGTATTTAGTTAAAGAGGGATGGAATGCGCATAAAAAATAATTATCCATCATCATAAAAAAATAATTATAGTAAATAATAAATTCCATAGGGGATTACAAATCAAAGGCCTCATCAACTAAAGCATCTTGATAATTAAAGTAGGAGGTGTCCTCCCCTAAGGGAAGATGTCCTCGATCAACAAGTCATTTCCCTGCCCCCATCAAATCCCATTTGAGAAAAAAAAAAAGAAGCGGCTTGAGGAGTCAGACTCCTTATCATCTATTGTTCTCGGGCTAGCCAGTGAGCCTCATCTGATTCCTTCTGCGAGGTCAAGGTGGACAGAAGTTCGTCGCACTCCTTGGATTATTCCAGCATCTTTTGGTCCAGAGTCTGAATGTTTTGGGGATAAGCTAGTTGAAGGGAAATGAAGCAGCTCGAGAAGATAATGACATCCTAGGAGAGACTGGAAGCAATTTGCTGGAGATGGATTACATGAGATTGGTCAAGGTGTGTGTAACCCTCAAATAGTTCAACAGAGATTCTCGCACGTTATACCGGGAAAGGGTCTAGTTTCTCTCCTCATTAGCCCTTAGTCCTCATGTCGTCTCTGCCAATAGTTGCTCCCTTGACTTATTTCCCGTCGAGCATCCATCCTCGAAGTCTCGACTTCTTGGAGATGAGATCGACATAAAGCTAACTCAGTGACCAAAGATTCGTTCTAGCAACGGACCTCTTTGAGGCCTTGTAGCTCCTCAAGCGTGGAATATGCCTTCCACCGAGCCTCGTCCCTTTCATCACGTAACCTTGTCGCCTGCTCGCACAGCTCCAGACAAGTCCGGTGCAAATTCTCTGCCTCTGTAGTTGACTCTTCCTCATGCCGAGAGGACTCCAAGAGTTGTCTCATCTCCTGGCCAAGGTGGTTTTGGGATGCCTTATGGTGGGCATCCAAGCGAGCTTGGTAATCCTCCACTTGGCAAATCCTCTAGTTATACTGAGTCACTACCTTCATGAATGGGAATTGGGTCAGGGATATAAAATTGAAATAAAGAAAAGGACAAGGGGCAACCAAGGTACCAAGGGCAGGTCCTGCATCCCGCTTGATTGAGGATTCTCAATTCCTCGAGGAAATGGGCATGTAGGACTGAATGAAAGGAAGCAGTATGGGGCATCGAGGAAGATAATACTAAAGGTTCTCCTTGAATCGATTGGGAGAAAGTCGGTAGGTGAAGCCCTCGAGGCGAGGAAATCCATAGAAGGAAGGGTCGAAGGGAGATAGGTGCAGGCCTCAACGTCTTCCATTATTGGGTGCACAGAAAAGGGAGTAGGGACAATTACTTCCTGAGGAAGATGAAGTACCACCAAGGAAGGAGAAGGCAATGAAATAGAAGGGGGGATGAAGCATTCAGGAAAAGGAGATGAAGGGGGGATCTCTGAAGTGGGGGCTCAAGAAGGTCTTGTTTCTTTGGAGAAGAAATATCCATTAGGGTTGAGGAGGATTCTCGGGCTAAAAAATGTAGAGGAACAAAAGATTGGCATCGACGGCACAATGAGGGGAACATCTCAAAGAAGGTGGATGAAGGAGGAGAGGATATGGGAGGTGCTGGAATAGAGGAGGAAGCTTTCTTATGCTCATCGACCCGAGTCACAATAATTGGGGAAGAAGCTTACATCAACTGGGTCCCCGAAGAAGAACCCGGTCGAAGTAGGGTGAGATAAAGCCCGAAGGACTTCATTTTACTTTTCTTCTTCTCTCGATCCGCATCAGCGAAGCTTCCATCATGTCATTCTTCACGATATCGTCTACAAAATAGAAACAATTTGGGTCAATCCACTTGAGGGCATGAAGCAACCAACCTTGTATGATTGGAGAGTCTCAAGATATCTATGAGGGTGGGATCATTAGAGAGGAAGGAGGACAATCTGAAATGGATGAGTAGCCACAAATCCAGCAGGACTCAAAGGTTGTAGTGGTGATGCTAGAGGACCCACTTAGTGTTAACAAAAGAGCAAGTCGAACGACACTCTTTAAGAGGAGGTAGATCAGGAAGGTCGACTCACCATGAGTCAGAATAAGGTAAAAGCTCAGACAAGTGGGTAAAGAAGTACAAGTTTTTTCAGCCTTTATGGGAATAGGGCATACCTTAAAAATAGATCGTTGGATCGGCCAGTAAAAAAGAAAACCCCCAACTCCATCATTTTCAGTTGAAAAATATAGAGGACGTTTGGATGTGCTAGAGACAGTGAATAGTGTTAATCGATTCACCGATTGGTTCATAGTCGTGTTTCTCTACAATCGTTAATAATACACAGAAGAAATAGATTATAAATGAAAACAAAATGTGATGCAAGCAAATACACACCACAAGCACACCACAAGGGTTTTACGTGGTTCGAAACCTATGGTTCCTACTCCACGATCGAGCTAGTTATCTACCCTTACTAAAACACTCTCCTTCTCGGCAATGCACCGGAGGTGGAAAAACCTCATATAAAAGAGCTTATACAAGAATAAGTGACCAAATACAAGTGAAAGAAAATCCAAGATGAAAAATAACTTTACGAAAAGAATGTTTTTGCTTGATCTCTTTTGGTCATTTCGGAATGCCTTTAAAGACTTGAAATATAGCAGCACTTTACCTCAAAATCGCTCCAAGAACTCCTTCTTGCTTTTTCACATCGAGCTCCTTTTATAACTCCGTGTTTGTTGGTTTTCTGCCTAGTAATCGACTGACCACATTATCATTGCCTCACAATAGACTAATCCACGTCAGATTTTGCCTGACCAGTCCACTACCCTTATCTAGCCGTCGACTGCCATAGCCACCAATTGACTGTCATGATTCGCCAGTCGACTCCGAACCCTTCTGTGTCCTGTCCACTTATTACCAGTCAACTTCGCATCCATGGCACGGCACTGATCACAGGCAATCGATGCAAGCCATAGTCGAGTCTCATTCGACTACTCGATCAGTCGACTGGGTAATAACCCCAGTCGACTGCTCGAGTCAACCAAGACTCCCAAGTGTCATGCACTTGATCAGTCGACTGGCTAATGCCATCAGTCGACTAGTACACCTCAAATATGATGTTTAATCCAAATATGCTCCCCTCATACTTGATATTCACCCTAGGCCTAGACCTAATATTTCTAGCTACCTTCATCAGTCTTACGCCCTCAAGGTCCATTCGAATCCTCCATGACTCCTTTACCCTTTGCACTAACCTTTAGTGTTTCCATCGGCTTCTTCATGCCATCGGGTACCCTTAGCCTAGACCTAAGCCTTTAAGCGACTTACATCAATCTCAACCCCTTGGTTCGAGTCCAAGACTCCTCACCCTTGTCCCTAACCTTCAAGTGATTCTGTTGACCATGTCATGCTAATGGGTCTACCTTTGCCAAGTCTCCAAACTTGAAGTTTCAGTGTTAAGACTACACATTTGGACTTACGTGGTCAAGACTACACCCTTGGACTTTCCCTTTTCCAAATATCTAAAATATTTGGACTTTCACGGCCAACACTATACCCTTGGACTTACGTAGCCAAGACTATATCCTTGGATTTTTCCATTGCCAAGTATCCATATATGGACTTTCCCTTGCCAAGACTTCACTTTTGGACTTTTCCATTGCCAAGAATCCATTTTTAGACTTTCCCTTGCCAAGTCTCCAAACTTGGACTTCTACTCGAGTCTCACTCGAGCTTGGTCAACCTTGATCTGAGGTCGATTGCTCAAATAATCTCCTCAACATAATTTCCTTCATATGACCTTGAATGTCCCAATCATTCACTTATCATATGGTCAAACCATATTGTCAAACTATTGTCAAACATATCAAAACCCTACTCGAGTCCCACTCGAATCTAGTCAATCGTGCCCTGGGTCAATTGCACCAACAATCTCTTCCTTTTTTATGTTTGACAACACCTTTAAGTTTGACTGACTCATAAGCCCAACTATGCCTTTTCTTATGCAAAAACATAATGAAGGTTTACCTAACTTAAACCTTCATTTTTCCCCCCTTTGGCATACATAAAAAAAGCCAACCAAGGGTTTACCATATCTTATCTTCCCATAAGATCCTCATTCTCCCCCTTAGTCTAAAATCATCTAAAATGACTTCATTCTCCTTAGTGATACTCCCTTATCACTAAATGCAAGACATTCTTCATTTTACCGAATTTAACTTTCATCCATGATCCCTTGTTGGTTAAACTCCCCCTAAAGGCTTGCTCCCCCTTGACCATTGCACAAACAATATCCTTGGAGGGTTCCTAAGAACCCTAAACAATCAAAAATAAGGGTAAAAGTTCAAACTTAAACTTTAACCTCCCTTAAAATTTGATTCTCCTTCCTAATTAGCTCTCCTAATCATTTTCAATGAATATTTCACCTTTCCAATGCTTGTATAAGCATATCATAGGGTTATAAGCAGTTAGGGTATCTTAAGGGTGCTGATAGATGGCTAAAAAAATCTTGTTCAGTTGAAATCTGACCTAGGAGTCGATTGAGTCAGAAACCAGTTGACTGCTCCATGTGGGAGTCGACTGGTTTCTACAGTTCCAAAAAATAGTTTTCAGACATGAGATTTGAAAATTCATAAGTAATTATGCATTTTTCTAAAAATCTTAAAAATTTCATTCGTATAATACTCATGTCAAATCGTATGGGTGAAAAATAATTTTAAATTAAAATACTCATTATTTTGACAGAATGATAAAAAGTTCAAAAGCATTGAAACCTTCAATGTTTTGCCTAACTTTGTGTTAATCTTGTCGATGGTGGTTCTATCAAAAGATAGACTTACCAAGTTTTACAAATTATTTTAAAATGATTTTCAAAATCTTAATTTCAATCATGGTATATGGGCTAGATGTATATTAGTTTTCCTCATGATTTATTCCTATGATTGAAAGAGTTTAAGTTCCTATTGATGTACCATATACGCACATTAAACTTAACTCATATTCCTATCATCTCATATGTGTCTAGGGTGTATCAATATACACACGTGTAATCCTATATGTTTTGTGAGATGTGGATTTTGTTCTTCCCTAAATCTAAGGGTTCATGCATTATATCTAGGCATATCCATTTGATTCATTTATATAGGATATCAAATAATGTCACTTGTCCTTAATTTCAATTTGATTATTCTTAATGCATGAATTATGATCATGACATAAATGATTGCTTAATTTAAAAGCATTTGCTCATGATTCATGATGTCATGACATAATATAGACTTAACCTAAGTATTAACATGATATTTATTAATCTAAGTTCTATCATGACATTTTAAATGATCATATGAAGAATGATGTCATGACATGGTATATGACAACAAGACATGACAAATATATAAATTAAAGTTATAGAAATACATAAATTTTAAACTTAATTGCCATTTTCTAGAATTAGATCAATTTTCCATAATGACTCAATCCCCTTAAGTGTGTCAAAAATCTCAAAATGACACACTATTGACTCTAACATAATTTGTGCCAATTTTGATCAATTGTCAATCTTCTATTAAATCCATTGGCACATCATAATGTCTTTTAAGATCTAATTCTAATCTCATTTCTAAGGTATCACATTACCTTGAAAATGCTCTAAAGTGTCAACTCTACCCTGGTGAGGTTTACTACCCATCCATTAAAGGTTGACACACTCTAAACTCATCTAGCGTGAAGGGATCACGCTCCTAGGAACCCAAAACCTAGGAGCTCCTTGGGTTACTAGGTACTCATTAGGGATAACCTCCCTAAATACCTTCCTAATGACCCTCCTAGGTTTGAAGCCTTGTTCATTTTAGTCTTTTCAAGATTAACTCTAGGAATAACTTCCCTTGCAACCTTGCTAATGACTTTCCTAGACTTCTTTAAAATCTTAGCCACTAGACACCTATCACGGTCAACTCTAGGGATAACCTCCCTTATAACCTTGACACTCCTAGAGCTAGAATTGGTTCCATAACAATATGGAACACTATGGTAAGAGGGCATGACCTCCTTGGACTTAGGTTTGTAACCCAAGCCTTTCTTGTCCTTAAGTAGATCCATCCTAACAAAACCTAGACCTTGTCCATTAGATTCCTTAATTCAATTTGTCATCTTTTCAAGGGTAATTTCCAAATTATCAAGTCTTGACCTCAAGACTTGATTTACCTTTTATAATATAGCTACTTTTAATTTTTCACTATATTTTTGGGCATTGTTTCTCTTCCTAGGCATATGTCTAGATTTCTTAAGATTATTACTTAAGTTGTTATCCTTAGGTGGGGTAGTCTTAGGGTTATCCTTAGGCCTAATATTATAATGTTTATCACCTAATCATAAATATTTGTTTCTAACATGTTTTTTATTATGAACAATTGCAAATGCATTAAAACCATTCCTAGCATGCTTCTTATCATTATATAAAGAAAGTGAATTATTAATTGTTACCTTAGGGTTTGCCTTAGCTCCCCGTACATAAGAACTCTCTCCCTTGTCCTTCTTAGGGTAACTCCCCCTTGGACATTAACTTCGGTAATGTCCCTTTTGTGGCATTTGAAGCACACTATGTACTCCTTATTTTTGCATATTGAGACTCTAGCTTCCTTGATCTTCTCCTTTCATTTTGGCACTATAGAAGCCTTCTTCTTGATCAATTTAGAATACTTACTCTTGTAGTGTCTCGTTCCCTATACTCAAAGCATATAATATGATTTTTATTTTTAATACATGCATTTGAGTTACCTAGCTCGGTAGAGGAAGTTTGGTCTAGTCCTTCATGGCTCCCATAGGTAGATGGCTCCTTTTACTCTTGCTCCAGTGTCGATTGTCTATCCTAGCTCCCCTCAATCCTATAGGTGGAGGGTTCTTCAACCTCCTCTTCTTCCTTGGATGTTGAACATCTTAATTTCAACTTTCTGTTGGGTTTCCGGCACCGCGGCGTGTGTGTGTTCGATCATGTTTCGTAAACATGAACACAGCGGAAGCAATAAAAATAATAAATACTCCTATTTATTACAACACACACAACACACGCATGCATATTACAACAAGTGTAGACATAACCGTAAATTTAAATTTGCAATAAAAGGAAATTTATCTACGTTATACCTTTCGTATGACGTATAGCGGGAACGGCATCAACCGGAACGATCCTCGCTAGAATCGTCTCTATCCGTATCCATGCCGAGTTCCTCGGGATGACTTCGCTAAGCCATGAGCTTCGTCTTCGTACGGGTTACTAGCCTCGTGTTGAAGACGACGTGATCGAGAGATGATCACGATCCGAATCCAAATTCGGATCCAAAACGAGTCCTCAAAACTCGCTTCTCCGGAGAGGTATTCGTCAACCGATTGACGAATCCTTCGTCCTCCACCTCAGAGGATTACTGGAGATCGAATCCCCGGTAAGTTATCCGCTGTCGGAGCTCTAACCGTCGTCCAAACGACGCTCCGACGAGAGGAGAAGAAGCTGTCCAGAAAACTGGACAGCTTGGTGGAGGAGTAGGCGCCGGCCAAAACAAGGAAGCCAAGTGCTCACCTTTTCACCGAGGCCTAGGAAGATCACCGGAGGGTCGCCGGAGGATCACCGGCCAAAGCTTGGATGCCGGCAACAACTTGATCGGCGGCACAATGGGCTGGGCGGCAAAGTAGGTTGGCACCAACTCAAAGAGAAGATGAGGTGGGCGGCAACTCAAAGGCTAGGGTTTGGATTAGGGCTTAATTATCCATTAAGCCCTCTTTTATAGAGAACTAATTCTATTAATGGTTAATGGATCATATCAATAAAGCCCGTTAACCCGCTCCATTAAGATAAGTTAAAATAAACCAAACCATGATGGTTTATTTTAAGTTAAAACGAACCGAACCAACTTTTGGTTCATTCGTTTAAAATAAACCAAACCCCTTTGGTTTATTCTCATCCATTGGATTAGAACCAAACCATTTTGGTTCATCCATTACGTCTTCATAAGACGTGGCCCATCCACGCTTCCATTGCGACTGAAACGATTTCATGCTCGCTTTATGTTTGGTCCAACCAAACCTAGTTTCTCTCGGTCTGAGAATCCCATTCTCAAGCTCGTTTTAAATCCTTTGGATTACGCTCGTTGTGCGTGTGACCAAATAGGTTCTCGGTTTATGTTGGCCGTCTATAATTAACCATTAATTATAGAACGATCATGAGTGGCACCTAGTAGTACATCATGATCCCCAATTAACCGAAAAGATCAATGGTTGATCTAGAACTATTTCTGAAACCCTTCAGTAGCTCGAATGATTCGTGCCCCATTCCCTTCACTCATCTTATACCCACTTGGTTCAGGACATGGTCTATAGTGTCAGTCCCCACTAGGTTGACTACGTCACACCTAGCCCAAGTATCATTTCCTCGTCCTACGTTCTAGTTACTCCACATGTATCGAAGAGTACCTTACTCTAAACATGTAATGCTTTGGCCAAAGACTTTAGTAACAATCCGACGAGAGGCCATGGGTATACATCTCCTCGCAAGGAGTGGTGAATCCTTTATAGGCTATTCAAACACCTTCGATCACTTCGACTTATACCCAATCATCCCGGGTCCACATCTCCTTAGAGATGTTTGCTTAAGATGTCAAAGCATAAGTCTCCATGATCAAGATGACTTGAATACCGCAAGTCAAAAGAACATCGCACTTAAGCCATAGTAAGAACTTCATTGACATATCTATATATACAGAAAACCATATGAAGTCTTACGGATGGTCACTCCAATGAACTAGTTACCATAACTAGCATCCACGATTAACTCCGGACATCACTATGTCTCCAGCCAGTGAGAATCAGCTGCTTGGATACACCAAGGAGTATACCTCGTGCTAGTCTCGACAGAATTGATGGTGTCCAAATCCATCAATTCATCGACTAGGGATAATTCCGATACATCACAATTACACATATAGAGATACTCACTAGTTGTGATCCAATCACAAATTCTCTCATGCTGTGAATCGTATCGTGGACATTCAGTAAATGAGTTTAAGATCCAATCAAATACATAAAACATGTA
Organism: Wurfbainia villosa; assembly: GCA_025175895.1. NCBI lineage: Eukaryota > Viridiplantae > Streptophyta > Magnoliopsida > Zingiberales > Zingiberaceae > Wurfbainia > Wurfbainia villosa. The sequence goes on along the minus strand of CM046000.1, from coordinate 15,406,420 downwards.
TACTCAAATAGCAAATCTTCATTTATCATATAAATGGTTCATACATAAGGCGATTGTCTTAGGACATCTCTCATATATTACTAACAGACTCCCACTTGGCCTAATGTCAATCGCTACGGTATCCAATACCATAAGCTCGAACATGACCCTCAAAATTATTTTGAGGTAATGCCTTAGTCAAGGGATCCGCTAAGTTCCTTTCAGTGGAAATTTTCTCGATTTGTATTTCGTTCCTACTGATGATCTCTCTAATAAGATGATAGCGGCGAAGCACATGTTTGGATCATTGATGAGACCACATCAAGTTCAAAGATGAACTTCTTGATCCAAACCGCTTCCTTTGCTGCTTCCAAAGCTGCAATGTATTCTGCCTTAGTGGCAGAATCCGCTATAGTGTCAAGCTTGGAACCTTTCCAACTTATTGCGCCTCCATTCCAGGTGAATACATACCCAGACTGAGACATGGAATCATCCTTGTCTGTCTGGAGCTGGCATCTGTATACCCACGTATCACCATGTACCCTTCTCCATATATTAGGAACACATCCTTAGTTCTTCTTAAGTACTTAAGGATCGTCTTGACAGCCACCCAATGATCCATTCCTAGATCAGACTGGTATCTGCTCGTGACACTCAGAGCATACGATACATCGGGCCTCGTACATAACATAGCATACATGATAGATCCTATTGCGGATGCATAGGGAATCTTACTCATGCAAATCCTCTCGTCTTCTGTTCACGGACGCATAGACTTCGAAAGGTGTACCCCATGCCTGATGGGTAAGAAACCTTTCTTGGATTCCGACATGCTAAACCTCTTTAGCACTCGGTCTATATATGTAGACTGCGAAAGACCAAGCAACCGTTTCGATCTATCTCTATAGATCTTAATCCCGAGGATGTAGGTTGCTTCTCCCAGATCTTTCATGGAGAATGTCTTGGATAACCAAACCTTCACTGACTGTAAGATTGAAACATCGTTTCCTATAAGTAGTATGTCATCGATATACAATACTAGGAACATGACTGCACTCCCACTAACCTTCTTGTACACATAAGGTTCGTCTGGATTTTGTGAGAAATCAAACTTTTTGATTGTCTCATCAAAACGGATATTCCAGCTCCTGGATGCTTGCTTCAATCCATAAATGGATCGTCGCAATTTGCATACCTTGGTTTTATCAACCGATGTGAAACCCTCAGGTTGTATCATATACACGTCCTCGAGCAGGTTTCCATTAAGGAAAGCTATTTTTACATCCATCTGCCATATCTCATAATCATAATGAGCCACTATGGCCAGGAGCATCCGAATGGATTTAAGCATAGCTACAGGCGAATAGGTTTCGTCATAATCAACACCTTGTTTTTGACGATATCCTTTCACCACCAATCTAGCCTTATAGGTAATCACATTACCATCCATGTCGGTTTTCTTCTTGAAAACCCACTTGCACCCTATAGGCTTTATCCCTTCAGGTGGGTCAACCAAGTTCCAAACTTGGTTTTCATACATGGAATCCATTTCCGACTTCATGGCACCAAGCCACTTATCCCTTTCTGAACTTGTCAGCACATCTTCATAACTGGTAGGCTCCTCATCATCAATGAGTAACACATCGTTCGATTCGCTTACGAGAAATCCATATCTCTCAGGAATATTGCGTGTTCTACCAGATCTACGAAGATGTGGTGTTACAATAGGTCCAGTCGATTGCTCATCACTATGAGTTGTCGACTGTTGTGCTTCACCAGGTATCTCATCAATGTCTATTTGAGTCTCTCGAGCCTCCTCAAGCTCGACGACACTCCCACTGTTTTCTTGCAAGAGAAACTCTTTCTCTAGAAACACAGCATGCCTTGAAACAAACACCTTTTGTTCCACAGGATGATAGAATTTGTAATCCCTTGTTTCCTTAGGGTATCCAATAAATAGACATTTATCAGACTTAGCATCCAATTTGTCTGATACAGTCCGCTTCACATAAGCAGGACAACCCCATATCTTCAAGTAAGATACATGAGGTTTCTTATTATTCCATATCTTATATGGAGTAGTTGAGACTACCTTGGTAGGCATTCTGTTTAACAAGTAAACAGCTGTCTGAAGTGCATAGCCTCAAAAGGACTTGGGAAGAGTTGCATGATTCATCATTGACCTGACCATGTCCAACAAGGTCCGGTTATGCCTCTCAGATACACCATTATGCTGTGGTGTATAGGGCGGAGTCCATTGAGACAATATACCATTGTCTCTTAGATAATCAAGAAACTCTTGACTTAAGTATTCACCACCTCGATCCGATCGAAGTATTTTAATACTCTTGTCATGTTGTTTCTCTACTTCATTTCTGAATTCTTTGAACCTTTCAAAGGCTTCAGACTTGTGTTTCATCAAGAACACATACTCAAACCATGAGTGATCATCGGTGAAGGTAATGAAGTAGCTATAGCCTCCTAATGCTTGAGTTGACATAGGTCCACATACATCAATATGTATTAGACCTAGTAACTCTCCCACTCGTTCACCTTTTCCAGTAAAAGGTAACTTAGTCATCTTGCCTTTTAAGCATGATTCGCATGTATCGTATGAATCCAATTCCAACGATTCCAGAATTCCACATCGGTGTATTTCAGGCATGCGTTTCTTGCTTATATGGCCAAGACGACAATGCCACATATAGGAGTCTATTTGATTATCCTTTCGAGCACGCTTGTTGCTCGCTTCGATATTGAAAATATCACTGGATACGTCCAACGTATAAACACCATTTCTTAAAGTTCCAGTCCCATAAAGAACTCCATTCAAAGTTATGTAACAACAATTGTTACTAAAAGTCAAATGGTACTCATTTCTATTTAAACAAGAAATAGAAATGATGTTCTTTATCAACAAAGGAACATAAAAGCAATTGTCCAGTTCTAAGACAAGTTCTGTAGGGAGTTTCAACAAATGCGTTCCAATGGCGACTGCAGCAACCTTTGCTCCATTCCCAACACGCAAATTTGACTCTCTCTTGACGAGTCTTCTTCTATTCCTTAGCCCATGTATGTTATTACATATATGTGAGCCACACCCAGTATCCAATACCCAAGTGTTTGAGGAAATAGAATGACAATCAATAACGAAGATATCTGAAGAAGATGGGGGCATCCGATGCCTTATTCTTCTTCACGGACTCAAGATAAATCTTGCACTTTCTTCGCAAATGGCTCTCCTTGCCATAATGATGGCAAGTTTCCTTTTGTGCTAGTTCTACCTTCTTAGCCCTTCTCTTCTTTCCCTTCTGCTGTTCCTTTGACTTCCTCTTAGAACCTTTCTTCGAGGAATCAACTAACAGCACCATCCCCTGCTCATGCTTCTCAGAAGACTCCACAGTCTTCAGCATATTGAGCAGTACCACAGATGAACCTTCTAGCATCTCAGAGGTGAAGAGGAGCTTTGAGACTTCGAACCTTTCGAATCTCACTTGCTCATCAACCAACTCACAAAGATGAAGGACTACGATATGAGCATCCATATGCTCATGCTGCTTTCGTAGCTTGGTTCTATCGCGGCTAGCATGATGCAACTCATTTGTTTAGAATCACTCACATGTTTCTAATAGGCCAACAATTGATCCAGAGTTGCATCGTCACTAGGACGGGCGGGAAAAGGCGCTTCGAGGACATTTGCAAGCTTTTCAATCTTGAGAACAATTCTCAAGCTTCTAAGCCAGTCCATGAAGCTCGGCCCAGTCAATTTATTCGAATCCAAAATGGAACGCAATTCAAAGACATCATAATCAATCTTAGAAATACAAAACGAGCATATATGAGAAAGATGATTTTAAAATGCATCAATATACATTTATAAATCCCATTCATTTTTCAAATTTCAAAAACCCCAAAATCACTTCGGGAGATCGTAGGTCCATCTCCGAATGGGCTGATATCCATCATAGTTATGAACAACCTTGGAGAGAGTCCAACAAGCCATTCATAACTACGACGGTAGGTATCTTCTATACCGATTGCATATCACGTATATGCAACTATCACAATGTGCTATCAACTAATTGAATGTTCACACATACATCGGGTTGTTAACACATTAACAAGTATGCATCATATGCATAGCACCCAACTTCACCTCCTTTACATCGACCTTGGAGAGAGTCCAACAAAGCGATGCTCGGGTTAAAGCCAACCCATTAATCGGGACATAGTTTTAATATGGTTAGAGCGCATTCAACCAATTAGCCCAGCTTGGAGAGAGTCCAACAACCAAAGCTAACGATTGACCTCTGACTCTTACCATATTAGTATTAAACTATTCCATGGTTTGAACATATTCGGGTTCGAGCCGGGCTTGGAGAGAGTCCAACAACCCAAACAAGAAACGGAACTCTGGTTCTAACCATATTAATGGAAGGTGTAGGCTTTAATATTGTTTAAGGGTTTTTATGTCTCATCATCTTTGCATGCAAATAACTATTATCTACATGGCATGGCATACGTGTCATACATCTACATGTCACGACACGCATGACATAATGTTATGCATCTAATGCAATTACATGACATACAATTATGTCATGTATATATTTCCTTATATGTCATAACTATTTATGGAAATAAAATATGTTTAATATTTGATTCTCTAAATCAAATCATAATTAAATTAGGAAACAAATTTCCAAATCTAATCACATATTTTATTCATGGAATTATTTGATTAAGGAAAATCTATTTAGGAAACCAATTTCCTAAATCATTAAAACTACTTATGGAAATAAAATATTTTAAGATTTGATTTCCCAAATCAAATCATGATTAAATTAGAAACAAATTTCCAGAATCTAATCAAATATTTTATTTATGGAAAATATCAATTTCCATAAATACTTCCAACTTTCCAAAAGTGGAAGATTTCCATAAATACTTCTAGACTTTCCAAAATTGAAAAATTTCCATAAATAATTCTAAATTTCCAAAATTAGAAAATTTCCATAAATACATTATGACTATCGCAAAACCATTTTTACGATTATGTCGAAACACAACCTGGGCTCTGATACCACTGTTGGGTTTCCGGCACCGCGGCGTGTGTGTGTTCGATCATGTTTCGTAAACATAAACACAGCGGAAGCAATAAAAATAATAAATACTCCTATTTATTACAACACACACAACACACGCATGCATATTACAACAAGTGTAGACATAACCGTAAATTTAAATTTGCAATAAAAGGAAATTTATCTACGTTATACCTTTCGTATGACGTGTAGCGGGAACGACATCAACCGGAACGATCCTCGCTAGAATCGTCTCTATCCGTATCCACGCCGAGTTCATCGGGATGACTTCGCTAAGCCACGAGCTTCGTCTTCGTACGGGTTACTAGCCTCGTGTCGAAGACGACGTGATCGAGAGATGATCATGATCCGAATCCAAATTCGGATCCAAAACGAGTCCTCAAAACTCGCTTCTCCGGAGAGGTATTCGTCGGTGATTGGCCAGATCGCCAAATCCTCCACCTCAGAGGATTACCGGAGATCGAATCCCCGGTAAGTTATCCGCTGTCGGAGCTCTAACCGTCGTCCAAACGACGCTCCGACGAGATGAGAAGAAGCTGTCCAGAAAACTGGACAGCTTGGTGGAGGAGTAGGTGTCGGCCAAAACAAGGAAGCCAAGTGCTCACCTTTTCACCGAGGCCTAGGAAGATCACTGGAGGGTCGCCGGAGGATCACCGGCCGAAGCTTGGACGCCGGCAACAACTTGATCGGCGGCACAATGGGCTGGGCGGCAAAGTAGGTTGGCGCCAACTCAAAGAGAAGATGAGGTGGGCGGCAACTCAAAGGCTAGGGTTTGGATTAGGGCTTAATTATCCATTAAGCCCTCTTTTATAGAGAACTAATTCTCTTAATGGTTAATGGATCATATCCATAAAGCCCGTTAACCCGCTCCATTAAGATAAGTTAAAATAAACCAAACCATGATGGTTTATTTTAAGTTAAAATGAACCGAACCAACTTTTGGTTCATTCGTTTAAAATAAACCAAACCCCTTTGGTTTATTCTCATCCATTGGATTAGAACCAAACCATTTTGGTTCATCCATTACGTCTTCATAAGACGCGGCCCATCCACGCTTCCATTGCGACTGAAACGATTTCATGCTCGCTTTATGTTTGGTCCAACCAAACCTAGTTTCTCTCGGTCTGAGAATCCCATTCTCAAGCTCGTTTTAAATCCTTTGGATTACGCTCGTTGTGCGTGTGACCAAATAGGTTCTCGGTTTATGTTGGTCGTCTATAATTAACCATTAATTATAGAACGATCATGAGTGGCACCTAGTAGTACATCATGATCCCCAATTAATCGAAAAGATCAACGGTTGATCCAGAACTATTTCTGAAACCCTTCAGTAGCTCGAATGATTCGTGCCCCATTCCCTTCACTCATCTTATACCCACTTGGTTCAGGACATGGTCTATAGTGTCAGTCCCCACTAGGTTGACTACGTCACACCTAGCCTAAGTATCATTTCCTCGTCCTACGGATTCTAGTTACTCCACATGTATCGAAGAGTACCTTACTCTAAACATGTAATGCTTTGGCCAAAGACTTTAGTAACAATCCGACGAGAGGCCATGGGTATACATCTCCTCGCAAGGAGTGGTGAATCCTTTATAGGCTATTCAAACACCATCGATCACTTCGACTTATACCCAATCATCCCGGGTCCACATCTCCTTAGAGATGTTTGCTTAAGATGTCAAAGCATAAGTCTCCATGATCAAGATGACTTGAATACCGCAAGTCAAATGAACATCGCACTTAAGCCACAGTAAGAACTTCATTGACATATCTATATATGCAGAGAACCATATGAAGTCTTACGGCTGGTCACTCCAATGAACTAGTTACCATAACTAGCATCCACGATTAACTCCGGACATCACTATGTCTCCAACCAGTGATAATTAGCTGCTTGGATACACCAAGGAGTATACCTCGTGCTAGTCTCGACAGAATTGATGGTGTCCAAATCCATCAATTCATCGACTAGGGATAATTCCGATACATCACAATTACACATGTAGAGATACTCACTAGTTGTGATCCAATCACAAATTCTCTCATGCTATGAATCGTATCGTGGACATTCAGTAAATGAGTTTAAGATCCAATCAAATACATAAAACATGTATACTCAAATAGTGAATCTTCATTTATCATATAAATGGTTCATACATAAGGCGATTGCCTTAGGACATCTCTCATATATTACTAACACTTTCGACTCCACAAGCTCTTGAGGTGATGAGCTCTCTTCCTCAGATTCTTCTTTATGTTGGACCAATCAGGAATTTTCTTGAGATTTTACCAATTTTCTCCAAAATTCCTTTGCATCCTTATAATCACCTATCCTACACAATAGGTAATTAGGAATTAAATTCACCAAGATTTTTATTACCTTATCGTTGGCCTCGGATTTTTGGACTTGCTCCTCTGTTCACTTCTTTTTTCTTGAGAATTTTCCCTTTCTTATCTGTGGGAGCCTCAAACCCATCGATTAGAATTCTTGATCAACCCATCAGTCGACTTCTACCAATGAGCAGTCGACTGCTAGAACATTTCCAGCCCCAAGTCGACAGTCGAACTCAAGTCGACTCACGGCAGTCGAACCGGCCATAATGCCAGTCGACTGCCAACATCAAAGATGAGGTTTTAACCCCAAGTATGGTGTCTCCATACTTGCTAGACCACCCTTAGCCTAGACCTAAGCCTTCTAGCCACCTCCATCAGCCTCACGCCTCTCGGATCCCTCCAAATCATCCATGACTTGTTCATCCATCGCGCTAGCCTTCAGGTGCTTCCATCGGCTATGTCATGCTAACGGTGTCTACACCTCCAAGGTACATTGGACTTATGCCGCCAAGACTCCGCTTGGACTTTACGCCGCCAACCATTGGACTTATTCTGCCAAGACTCCACCCTTAGACTTTACGCCGCCAATATCAAACCCCTTGGACTTCTCAAATGCCAAGAATAAAGCTTGGACTTTCCCTTGCCAACCCATGTTGGACTTTCCATGCCAAGACTCATGCTTGGACTTCCCTTGTGTCAAGTACTCAAGACTTGGACTTTCCCAAATGTCAAGTGTCCCACTTGTACTTTCCATGCCAAGTACCCATGACTTGGACTTTACTTTGCCAAGACCCATGGTTGGACTTTCCCATAATCACATGGTCAACCCTAGTCAACCATCAACGTCTCCCTCGAGTCAAACTCGAATTTGGTCAATTATAACATGAGTCGATTGTATAAACAATCTCCCCAAAACATTAACCGACATCAATGTCAACTCACTTTATCAAACCACTTTGTCAAACATCAAAACATCACTCGAGTCAAACTCGAGTCTAGTCAATCGTGACCTGGGCCGATTGCACCAACAATCTCCCCCTTTTTGATGTTTGACAAAACAAACCTTGAGTTAGGCCCCTAACTCAAACTCCCTTACCAATTTCCCAAATTGGTAATTTTACTCTCCCCCTTTTTGACATACATCAAAAAGGTTCTCTCCAAGGAGGTCAATGTCTCATGTTCCAATGAGATCTTACAATCTTCCCCTTGGTCCAATAATATCTAGGATGCCTTCCATCTTCCTAGTGATAAGTCACATATCACTCAAGAGAGGCAATCCTATTCACTCTCCCAATTTCCAAATTGGGTATCAAAAACCCATCAATTTTCCCAATTGATGACACTCTCCCAATAAGTTCTCCCCCTTCAAGAAGAAAAAACACATCCATCATCCCAAGATGGATAACTCCCTCTAAAGGCTTGCTCCCCCTTGACCATTTCACCAACAATGTCCTTGGGAAGTTCCTAAGCCAATAGAAACTCTAAACCATCAAAATTAAGGTTAAAAGTTCAACATAGAACTTTCAATCACCTTAAGATTGATACAAACCCTAAAAACTCTCTTAATCCATATCCAATGGATTTTCACCCTTTATAATGCTTCCCAAAGCATATCCTAGGATTAGGAGTGGTTAGAGACCTTTACCATGGCTGAAACTGGGCTAAACAACCTTGTTTTTCTCGAAATCAGCGCGATCGACTACTTCGATGTCGATCATTGCCATCAGCAATGATCGTGATAACTGAAATTCTCGAATTTTAGCTATCAGAATCGAATTTTGATAAGTCATAAGTAATTCTACATATATCGAAAAATTATGAAATTTGATACGTATATTACTTATAGTCAATGCAATGAGTGAAAAATATTTGAAAATTATTTTACCCATAAAATATCAAAATTGATACAAAATCCAAAAGTGAAGAAAAACTTCAATGTTTTAGCTCACTTTGTATCAACCTCATCAATGGTGATTACTATCAAAAGATAGGCTTCACCAAGGTTTTCTAAAATGATTTTAAAATGTTTTCAAAACTTTATTTTGGATCATATTCCTTGGGCTTTATGTACATGACTTGTACACAAGCTTTCCCAATGATCCACCATTGAAATTAGATGAGTTTTAATTCATCTAGATGCAAAAACTATGCACCTTGAACTCAACTCACATCCTAGCATCTCACATGTATCTAGGGTGTATAAATACACATACATGTCAATGTGATGTGAGATGTGGGTTTTGTTCTCCCTAAACTAGGGTTTCATGCATTTTTCTAAAGTCACTCTACTTGATTCCCTTATAAATGGGACTCTAAGTCATGTCATTATCCTTAAATCAATTTTAATAAATTAAATGCATGAAATGATCATGGCATAATAATAGCAAAAATAAAACATGGCCAATGATCATGATGTCATGGCATATGATATAAAACTAAAGCACATGACATTTAAATCCTTAATCCTAAAAACATGATCATGACATATAAATGCTAGAAATAAATATGATGTCATGGCATGTTATATGGCAAATCAAGGCATGACAAATAAGATATCAAGGTATATAATACCTAAATTTTAATATTAGTTATCATTTGATATGATTAAGTATACTTTGTCATATTACTACTAATCTCCCTAGTGTGCCAAAAACCCAAAATGACACACTAACCTCTAAACCTAAATTGTGCCAATTTGATCAATTTATCAAACTTCTCAAATAATATTGGCACATCCTAAAATCTTTTAGGATTAAAGCTCAAATGTATTTCCAAGGTAACCATAACCTTGAAAATGACCTAAAATGCCACCTTTATCATGGTTGAGTTAACTACCCATCCAATCAAGTCTACCTAGCGTGAATCAATCACGCTCTTAGGAACCCAAAATCTATTTGAGCTCCTAGGGTTAATTAGGTATTCCTTAGGGATAACCTCCCTAGATACCTTCCTAATGACCCTCCTAGGCTTGGTAGCCTTCGTCATTGTGGTCTTGTCATGGTTAACCTTAGGGATTGCCTCCCTAATAACCTTCTTAGTGGCCACCCTAGGTTTCCTAGAAACCCTAGCCACTAGGCACTTACCATGGTCAACTCTAGGGATAACTTCCCTATTGACCTTGGTCTTTCTAGACCTAGTTAGTGTTCCATAATCTAATGGAACACTATGATAAGCCACCTTAGGCTTAGGTTTGTGACCCAAACCCTGCTTGCCCTTGGTTGACTTTTGTTCCTTAGGTCTTAGATGTTGACTTTGACTTTTGAATCTAGACTTTTGCTCATTTGACCCTTTAACTTGATTTTGTATATTCCTAAGGGTCTTTTCTAGTTTCTCAAGTCTTGACCTCAAGACTTGGTTCTCTAATTCTAATTGCCCAATTTTAGAATTTTGATTTAATCCTTGGCCATGGGACTTTCTAGGCATATGCCTAGTCTATTTAGGGTTGAGACCTAGATGCTCTTGTACCTTTCTAATGGTTTTCCTAGGTAGGATTTGTCTAGAATTGTTTGACCTAGGGTTGTCCTTAGGTAAAATATTTCTAGGGACATTAGTCCCAAATTTCTCCTTCTTCCTAAGGTTGACTTTCTTAGCTCCTAAACAAAAATCCTTATTCCTAGCATGCTCTTTATGGTAAATTGCAAGAGAATTAAAATTTCTAGCATGCTTTTTGACATTTAAACTAGAAGATGCATTACTAAAATATACCTTAGGGTTAGTCTTAGCTCCCCCTACTTGTGATGCTTCTTCTTGGGTCTTTTTGCTCCCCCTAGGGCATTGGCTTCTATAGTGCCCCTTTTGATGGCACTTGAAGCATACTACATGTTCCTTATTTTTGATGGTTGGGGAACCGGCTTCCTTTGATTTTTCTTGACTTTTAGGTGCCGGAGGAGTCTTCTTAACCTTCTTTGGGCACTTGCTCTTGTAGTGCCCATACTCCCTACACTCAAAACACATTATATGGATTTTATTTAAAATTATAGTGTTTGAGTTACCTAGGTTAATGGAGACCAGAATTGGATTTTGGGCTTCTTCATCTTGACCGGATGTCGAAGCTTCTTCTTGGTATTGCTCCGGTGTTGAGGATGGTCTCTCCTCCTCAATCCTAGAAGTGGATGCTTCTTCCACTTCTTCCACATTTTCCGATTCAGATGTTGATTCCCTATCAACCTCTGAATCCTCAAGCTCTTTAGATAATGATATACTTGCTTGAGCTTGAGAGGGTGAGCACTCCTCTTCTTATTCTTCTTCTTGGATTGATGATGAATTTTCATGAAGCTTAGCCAAATCGCTCCATAGCTCCTTGGCATCCATGCACTCACCTAGGCTACACAAGAAGTCATTAGGAATTAAATCAAAAATGAAATTGATTAACTTCTTATTTTTCTCAAATCTTTGGAGTTGATCTTCACTCCATTTCTTCTTCTTGAGGAAGCCACCCTTTGGTCATTTTGGATATTCGAATCCTTCCATTAATATGGACCATTCCTCAAAATCCTTCATCATCAAAAAATCTTCAATTCTTCTCTTCCAAGAATTGAAGCCTTCTCGTCCATATAGGGTGTAGGGCACCGGTGTGTTGATGTCCCAACCTAATTGTTCTTGGACTTCCATCTTCCCTCTAGCTTCTTTAGCTCTCGGCGGTTAGTTCGTAGAAGAGCCCCGAGCTTTGATACCACTTGTAGGTGATTTGAGGCTGCTAGAGGGGGGGTGAATAGCGTCGTGCACGTTCTATGAAGGAATTCGTTGTGTTTGTCTCTACAATTTCGTTAGCACAGCGGAAATAGAAATAATACAATAACGAAACAAAACAAACACAACTCACAATATGAGATATAACGTGGTTCAAAACCGAATGGTTCCTACTCCACGAATCGAGCTCTAAAAAGCTCTAGTGATGTACACGCACTCACTAATCACAAATAACTCTTTCTCGACACAAGTCGGAGGTGGAGAAACCTCGTACAAGGATTACACTAAGTAATACAAAAGATACAAGCTAATACAAGTAAAAAAATACAATAAAGTAAAGAAAAACACTTTACAAGAGCACTTTGGTTGCTTGATCTTTAGTTGCCTTGGACTAGCCTTGAAAGACTGGAAGAGCACCAACTATTCCCCTTCAAATCGCCCAAGAAAACCCTTGTTTGGAGCCTTCCATGAACAACTGCTTTTATCCTCCATCGGGCTGGATTTCCGCCTGACAGTCGACTGCCAACACTGTAGCTGTGAGACAATGGCTCAATCCATGTTGGACAAGTTCTAACAGATCTCTTGGCAGTCAACTGCCAGCGCCCGTAGCCGATTGTCAAGTTCGCTATGGAGCGTTCTGTGCTCGTGGAAGAACCATCAGTCGACTGCCGTCCATGGCAGTCGACTGATCAGCCCATCAGTCGACTGGCAGCACATTTTTAGCCCCAAGCCGGCAGTCGAACTCAAGTTGACTCACGGCAGTCGAACCGGCCATAATGCCAGTCGACTGCCAACCTCAAAGATGAGGTTTTAACCCAAGTATGGTGTCCCCATACTTGCTAGACCACCCTTAGCCTAGACCTAAGCCTTCTAGCCACCTCCATCAGCCTCACGCCTCTCGGATCCCTCCAAGTCATCCATGACTTGTTCATCCATCGCGCTAGCCTTCAGGTGCTTCCATCGGCTATGTCATGCTAACGGTGTCTACACCGCCAAGGTACATTGGACTTACGCCTCCAAGACTCCGCTTGGACTTTACGCCACCAACCATTGGACTTATGCTGCCAAGACTCCACCCTTGGACTTTACGCCGCCAATATCAAACCCCTTGGACTTCTCAAATGCCAAGACTCAAGCTTGGACTTTCCCTTGCCAACCCATGTTGGACTTTCCATGCCAATACCCATGCTTGGACTTCCCTTGTGCCAAGTACTCAAGACTTGGACTTTTCCAAATGCCAAGTGTCCCACTTGGACTTTCCATGCCAAGTACCCATGACTTGGACTTTACCTTGCCAAGACCCATGCTTGGACTTTCCCATAATCACATGGTCAACTGTAGTCAACCATCAAAGTCTCCCTCGAGTCAAACTTGAGTCTGGTCAATTATAACCTGAGTCGATTGTATAAACAATCTCCTCAAAACATTAACCGACATCAATGTCAAACATCAATGTCAACTCACTTTGTCAAACATCAAAACATCACTCGAGTCAAACTCGAGTCTGGTCAATCGTGACCTGGGTCGATTGCACCAACAAAAGCGACCGCATCAACTTTAATACTTATAAATAATTTTTTTTTATAAAATGATGATTAAAATATAAATTTTATAAAACATCTTGATCTATTTTTTTAGTTGACATCATATATCCAGATTTTTGACTCGATTAATTTTGAACACAATCAATCTGATCTATTGAAAATTTTTCAACGACCATTAAGATAAATAAAAATTCGCTCATAGCAAATGATTCAATAGTCTGATATTTTAAAATTTATCATTTTATTTTTTAAAACAATCTCTATAAATACACCGCAATAAAACCTCTCGAATCATGGTTAATCTTTTGGAAGTCGGTTGCATCTTACAAATACTACTCCTAATGTTTCTTTGCATAAATGCTAAAGCTTTTTTATATTATATTTGATGGTGTTAACTTCTTCGGCTTACTGAGATCTCCTTCTCCCTTCTGTAGATTGCTAGATCTAACACCAAAAAAAGGTTAGAAATGAAGTAAAGAGAGATTTTCTCCTAGAATCACCTTGGACCTTGGAAGTAGAATTAGATATGCTGCTTAGAGAAGGAACATGAAATATGTGTTGGATCGAGCGGATCGCTAGAGGAGGGGGGTGAATAGCGATAGAAACTTTTTCGTTCGAATTCGTTTCAAGACACAAGTAAACGCAGCGGAAAAACACAATATAAAAATAAAGACACGAGGGTTTTTTTTACTTGGTTCGTAGCCAACGGCTACTACTCCAAGGCCCTAGTGGTCCTTGACCACGCACAGAGGGCAAAGCACTAACGAACTCCTCCTTGTTGAAGGTAGGAGTTAATCGAATATGAAAAACCACAAAATCTTGACATAGAGGGACACTCCCCCTCTCCTCGTTACGATAAAAAGCTCCGAGACAATAATATGAAAGAGACAAGCTAAATTAAACTTATACCGACGAATAAGAAATGAAAACTCAAGCTTAGATCGTCGGAGTAGTAGCACTTCGTCGTCGGAGAGTTGCAACGTTGCGGAGGCTTTAGGGAACTTAGAATGATGAGAAAACCCTAGGAGAGGCTCTCCTTTTATAGCCTTTGAGTCCCTTCTCAAGAGGATCTTCAGCCAATCAGATTTGGGCACCAATCTCCTTGAAATGAGGTGATAAGGTGATCCTTACCATCACGATCGATTGTCATCATCGATCGATGGGATCTGAGTCCGATCGCGGGTAGTCTCGATGGGCTGACAGTCGAGTGCTCCAAGCTGGCAGTCGACTGATGCTAGCTAAAATCAAAAGTTAGCTTAACAAAAACATTATTTCAGCGATCGCCAACCGTCCGATCTCGACCTAGACCATCCATGGGATTTCTTTGGTCGGATCTACACTTAAGACCATCCCTGTAAGGAGGATATGACCTCACTTATGCTCACACACATGAGCTTACCTCGATACTTACTTTGTAACTCTTGCTTCCGACCTTCCACTCGATTCCTTCAGCTCCCTCCGAAGTCACTCGAGTGTCACCTGACCACCGCGACTTCCTCCGGGTGTCGCTAGCCTTCCAGCTTTAATAATTTTTTACACACTCGATTTAGCTCATGAGATAACAATATGAGCTTAACCTTGTATCGTTTGCTATAATCAAAACTTAGGTTCGACTTAGGTGCCTACTGCACTAATAATATGGACCGGCTGCCCAGTGTTGCCACTCCAATGCTCAAGTCAGTAAGAGTATGAAAAAAACAACAACACAAATGAAATGTCGAAGAAGAAGTGAGAAAGAGATCTTTGAGGTACCGAATAGCGAAGAAACAACCATCCCCTGCTTCGTCCTCCTCTGCCCCCTTTTATAGATGGATCAACTGCCTTCTCTATGAAGTGAATTTACTTTAATGTTCTTTGCCAAGCTATCCTCATAACCTTTTTTCCGCTCCTATTCAAAATATCTCCTACCGCATATTAATTTAAATAAAATACAAGAATAAATATGGTTATATTAAACTAACCAACTTCAACTACCTATTGCTGCTTACTATCCTTCAGCATACCCTTCTTATTTCACCGTATTCAAAAGAAAATCCTAAAGTCCGAAAATGGCTCGGGAAATGAATATACTACTCTGGAAATGAACATACCGCTCTAGAAATGACTTAATTGCTCGGGACTCTATATAGACTGCTTCATTATCACTATACTTAATCACTAAACCATACTACCCTACTCACCCCTACCATGCTCAAGAATCATACATACCGCTCAGGAAATACACATACTGCTAGGGAAATATACATACTACTCGGGAAATATGCATACTATTTTGAAACTGAACATACTACTCTGTAAATAAACACACCGCTCTGTCAACCCTGATACTTAGTCACTGAACCTCTCTGCACTGTTCTTCCTCTCTAATATTGGGGATCACATATATTGCCTGATAATTTATCTAAAACTGCTCGGGAAACACATAAATAGCTTGGGAAACCCTCTAGCTGCTCTGAAACCCCCAACCCCATCATAAGTTCTCCCTCTTTAGTAAAATTGAAGAGCGAAGCTGAGTGAAGTTTACAAGTATTTTCAAAAAATTTCCCTACCTTAGCTGAAAAAGGCTCCCATACCCATCATAAGTTTCCCCTCTTTAGTAAAACTAAAGAGCGAAGTCGAGTGAAGTTTTACAAGTTTTTTCAACAAAAAATTTCTCTGCCTTAGCCGAAAAAGGCCCCAACACCCATTATAAGTTCCTCCTCTTTAGTAAAACTAAAGATCAAAGTCGAGTGAAGTTTTACCAATGTTTCATGAGCACGCAAATACTATCATACCAACCTCCAACACCCCTATCTATCATACTGTTATTCTAGGCATTATTCCTTATACACTATATATTGAACACTATATAAGTCACTGCACCTTGACTACCATATGAGATGTTTATGCCTAAAATATTGCATGAGGTATTTATGCCTTAAAATGCTGTCATGAGGCATTTATGCCTTAGAATGTTGTAAGAGGCATTTATGCCTTAAAATACTATAAGAGGTGTTTATGCCTTAGAGTACTATAAGAGGCGTTTATGCCTTAAAATACTATAAGAGGCGTTTATGCCTTAGAGTACTACAAGAGGCGTTTTATGCCTTAGAATACTGTAAGAGGCATTTATGCCTTAGAGTACTGCAGGAGGCATTTTATGTCTTAGAATACTGTAAGAGGCGTTTATGTCTTAGAATATTGTAAGAGACGTTTATGCCTTAGAATATTGGAGGTGTTGAGTCGTGTTAGCATGTTATCTGCCCATTATATCTAGCGTTATAGTTCCCCGTGGGGGAAAATAACTATCTAGCCCTTAGACTTTTATAGGAGAGTTATGAAAACTTTTTACATATGCCATATAGAAGCATTATAGTTCCCCATAAGGGAATAAAGATATCTAGCCCTTAGGCTGTTATCGTAGGCATGGAGCCTCGAAGATTTATATATGTCATATAAAGGCGTTATATAGTTCCCTATGGGGAAAATAGCTTACCTAGCCCTTAGGATGTTATAATAGGTGTGGAGCCTAAGTTAATTTTTAACACTTAAAAAAAATAACATCAAACTTGCCATACCTTAGAAAGAGTACTATTGAAATAGGAAAAAAAAGGAATTCCAATCAAGTATAATATCCTTCAATATGAATGCCACCAATAACAGACATATAATGCTTTAGAAGAATCAAATAGCATCTCTCAATAAAAGAATATAAGAAACCCCTCCACTTCATTAGATAACCCAAAACTCCTTAGAAAAATTGATGACCTTCACAAGAACACCTTTATTAACCCTTAGACTGTAGAATACCTTAGAATTAATGATCACCCTTCTCCAATAGAATATTAATTTAATTTCTGAGCCATACATTAGGCATAAAGAATGCCTTAGAAAAAATCATTACTCCCTGCATAAGAATATTAGCTCTGCTTTAGGCATAAAGAACCTTGTAAAAACCATTAATCCCGTCTAAAGAGCACTAATTTAATCCCCAAACTCTGCACCAAGCACCAGAATGCCTTAGAAAGAATATGAAATACACCTGTAAGGAAAAAATCTCTAGGAAAATATTAGGGCTAAAAAATGCCTTAACTTTCCATTTATCTTTACCGCAACCCATACTTAGTCATTATAACTCAACCCTGTCCTCTACCGTTCAACTACGATTCTCCTCAAAAACCCTAACTCTCTTCCCCGACATCTTCGATCTTCCTGCAACCTCTTCTTCCCCATGGCCTCATCTTCTTCCACTACTCCCTGGTACAATACCACACCTAGCCAACTCACCTTCAACCATTTCTTTTTTCGTCACGACCCCAAATACCTCTCCAAGGATACCACTGTCATCATTCCTAACTGCTCCCAATGCCCCCATCTTCCTCCCCCTGGCACCAACACCTTATTCATAGGGCAGCTAGAAGGAGGCCTCTGTCTCCCCCTCTCGAAACCTCTCTATCACATCTTTTTCTACTATAGCCTCCCTGTCAACCAACTGACCCCCAACTCTCTCCGCATCCTTATATGCACCATCATTGTCTTCCACCATTCAACATCCTATAAATTCCCCATATATTCCACTGCCTCTACCAGCTAAAAATGGCCGACCCCGACGTCTTTTATTTCATGGCTCGCCAAGGCTATTAGTTCCTAATTGATATGCCCACCTCCAACAAAGGCTGGAAAGACCTCTACTTTTTCATTGCTATGTATCCCCCCTTCCATTTTCTTCTCACTGGAAAATTGCCCTCCCATATCTCCCCGACACGAAAACTGTCAAAGTTTCCATTGACTTCCCTTCTGTCAAAACTAAACTGAAGAACAAGTACTTCGGCATCAACGAGCTTCTAAAAGAGCCCATTTTGTCTTACTATGGGCTATCAGCAATGCTCTCACTAGATGCACACCCTATCGGTAAGTTCTCTTTTTTACTGCAATTATCTCTATACTTATATCTATACTGTCTCTTATTCCTTAACCTGCACACTAGCACCATATCCTATTTCCTTACCATACCCATCTGGAAGCATATATTAAAACCCTATCTTATATTACCAAAAAAATATACTATCATTTTAATTTTCATATCCTTAATATCCAATTTTGCATACCCCTTAACCACCTGCCCTGCACAAACTCTGAACTGGCACTGTTACCCCGTGCCAAATGCTGAACTAATACTATTATAATTTCTTCTTTACCGCATATATCATATTCCTCATATCTACTGAATTTGCTTTACAATGGCTAACAACATTTTGTTTTGCAGAAGACATGATGAGTATAGCCATTGCCAGAACTTTGGCTAAACAATAGAAAAAGAGGAAAAGATCAAGAACTACTACATCATCTTCTATTCCCAAGCCACTCACTTCAGTAAATAACCCTTACTTAGCCTTTATCGCTTATAATAAATTTCTTGATACAATTTCTGACAGAATTACATATACTTCTTTGTCATAGGTCCCCCTTGAACTCCCATAAGTCCCCATCATAACCATTGTCGATCCAGACCACCCTCCCATTATCTTTGCCAATGTCTCCAACCTTTCTCTGTCAGAACCAATCCCCAACCTCTTCCCCTTCTAACTTCCCACATCTTCATCAGAACCTACTTTTCCAATTCCTCCTGCATAACCTCTTTCCTTCTCTAATTCTCTTATCCACAACCCCCCTTCTGACACCCTCATCAAGCCCATCGATCTTTCTTCCTCACCTTCCCCTCCTTCTCCGCAGATAACCTTCCTTTATCCACCTTATTCCCCACTAGACATCAAAAGATTATACCTCCTTCCAGTCCTTTCACATCAAAATTTACCACATCTTCTCCTTTGGACCTGCTAGTTCAGGCAGTGTCTAATACTTACCCTAGCCATCTCTTCTCCTCTCTTCCTATTATACCAATACCTTCTACTTCAACTTCTCCTATACTTCCTCCAATTGCCCCTTCTTCTGAAATTCCTCCTATAGTAATAGATTCCTCCCTATTGTAGACCACTTCTTTACCCTCTCCCTCCAATGCTCCAACAATTTTTTAAGAACTAACAGAGAGCCTCCAGATAGCAAGTTTCTTACTTAATGCCTTAATATTTATATACCCTTAACTTATCTTTATTTTTTAACTTTCAGAGCACTTTAAAGGTTCAATTTTTTGAGCAGTGGTACACTGAATACCAGAATCAATTTTGCAAGCCTTCTACTTCATCCATAGAGTCACTACCTTCCTTGACAACACCAGACGTACCCTCCACCTTATCCAAGGGCATTCAAGTAAATTATGAAGAGATTACCACCAATCTTGGTATACAAACTGACCTTCCTACCTCCCCAGACCAAGCAGCCAAAGAAGATGAGCTTTAGAAAAAACTTCATTGGCTGTAACTTCAGGTCGAAACTTATGCTGCCTACCGAGAGCGAGTACTATCAAAACAATAAGACCTCTTCCTCAAGGATGCCCACATAAGGCGGCTACAATAGCAACTTAAAATAGTAGAGAAAACCATAGCCCTCCAACAATCTAAAATCTACAAGTGGAAACAAAAAGAAAGCTACTGGCACCTTCACACTGGTGAACTATTTCAACCCCTGAAGTATGTCATAGATGGACACATTGCTCTGAAAGAGACCACATTTTCCAGCTTAGACGAGTTCCACTTTAACTTCAACATCCTACAACAACATTTCAGTATGCTGGCCAATACTGCCCACGAACAGACTATCAGAGCCAATAAGTTGAATCAAGAACTGGCCCAATTAAAAGAGACAAAGGTTTAAAGGAGGGCAGTGGAGCAAACAACGATCCTGAGAAAATCCTCTAAGCAACTTAGTAAACATTTTCGGAGGGGGTTTGAGGGTACCCTAACAGAAAAAAGATGAAAAGAAATACTTTAAACCCTGTGCATCCTTCCATGAGCTCGATATTGAAGAAACATACAAACAATTTCCTTCAGAAGCTTTCCAAACTGACTCTAAAATCGATTCAGAGTCATAAACCCCAAAACTGATTCTCATAATCTCTGAATATCTATACTATTGAATGTTTAATTCATGTAACACTTGACTTTATTGTTGGTGTAATTGGGCCAGGTCACGATTGACCAAGACTCAAGTTTGACTCAAGTAGTGTTTTGATGTCTGACATTGATGTCTGACAAGTGTTGGGGAGATGGTTGGTGCAATAGACCCAGGTCATATTGGATGTTTGATGATGGTTTTGTTGGGTTTCCGACACCGCGGCGTGTGTGTGTTCGATCATGTTTCGTAAACATTAGCACAGCGGAAGCAATTAAAAATAATAAATCTATATTTATTACAACACACACAACACACGCATGCATATTACAACAAGTGTAGACATAACCGTAAATTAAAATTTGCAATAAAAAGAAATTTATCTACGTTATACCTTTCGTATGACGTGTAGCGGGAACGGCATCAACCGGAACGATCCTCGTAAGAATCGTCTCTATCCGTATCCACGCTGAGCTCCTCAGGATGACTTCGCTAAGTCACGAGCTTCGTCTTCGTACGGGTTACTAGCCTCGTGTTGAAGACGACATGATCGAGAGATGATCACGATCCGAATCAAAATTCGGATCCTAAACGAGTCTCAAAACTCGTTTCTCCGAAGAGGTATTCGTCAACCAATTGACGAATCCTTCATCCTCCACCTCAGAGGATTACCGGAGATCAAATCTCCGATAAGTTAGCCGCTGTCGGAGCACTAACCATCATCCAAACGACGCTCCGACAACAAAGAAACAAGCTGTCCAGAAAAACTGGACAGCTTTTGGTGGAGGAATAGAGGCCGGCCAAGGAGAGATGGAAGCTCACCTTATCACCGAACCTAGAGGAGATCACCGGAGGGTCGCCGGAGGTTCACCGGCTGAAGCTTGGTCGCCGGCAACAAGTTGGACGGCTGCACAAAAGCTGGGCGGCGGCACCTTAGGGTTGGGCACCGAAAACTCCAAGGAGGTGGGCGGCAACTAGGTTGGGCGGCCAGAACTTGATTAGTTTTAGGGTTAGGGTTTAAGCCCTATTTTATAGAGAACTAATTCTCTTAATGGTTAATGGATCATATCCATAAAGCCCGTTAACCCGCTCCATTAGGATAAGTTAAAATAAACCAAACCATGATGGTTTATTTTAAGTTAAAACGAACCGAACCAACTTTTGGTTCATTCGTTTAAAATAAACCAAACCCTTTGGTTTATTCTCATCCATTAGATTAGAACCAAACCATTTTGGTCCATCCATTATGTCTTCATAAGACACGGCTCATCCACGCTTCCATTGCGACTGAAATAATTTCATGCTCGCTTTATGTTTGGTCCAACCAAACATAGTCTCTCTCGGTCTGAGAATCCCATTCTCAAGCTCGTTTTAAATCCTTTGGATTACACTCGTTGTGCGTGTGACCAAATAGGTTCTCGGTTTATGTTGGCCGTCTATAATTAACCATTAATTATAGAACGATCATGAGTGGCACCTAGTAGTACATCATGATCCCCAATTAACCGATAAGATCAACGGTTGATCCAGAACTATTTCAGAAACCCTTCAGTAGCTCGAATGAATCATGCCCCATTCTCTTCACTCATCTTATACCCACTTGGTTCAGGACATGGTCTATAGTGTCAGTCCCCACTAGGCTGACTACGTCACACCTAGCCCAAGTATCATTTCCTCGTCCTACGGATTCTAGTTACTCCACATGTATCGAAGAGTACCTTACTCTAAACATGTAATGCTTTGGCCAAAGACTTTAGTAACAATCCGACGAGAGGCCATGGGTATACATCTCCTCGCAAGGAGTGGTGAATCCTTTATAGGCTATTCAAACACCTTCGATCACTTCGACTTATACCCAATCATCCGGGTCCACATCTCCTGAGATTGTCAAGCATAAGTCTCCATGATCAAGATGACTTGAATACATAAGTCGAAGGAACATATCGCACTTAAGCCACGATAAGAACTTCATTGACATATCTATATATCACGAGAGAACCATATGAAGTCTTACGGTGGTCACTCCGATGAACTAGTTACCATAACTAGCATCCACGATTAACTCGGACATCACTATGTCTCCGGCCCGGTGAGAATCGGTGCTTGGATACACCAAGAGTATACCTCGTGCTAGTCTCGTGAATTGATGGTGTCGAATCCATCGATTCATCGACTAGGGATAATTCCGATACATCACAATTACACATGTAGAGATACTCACTAGTTGTGATCAATCACAAATTCTCTCATCTTTGTGAATCGTATCGTGGACATTGATAAATGAGTTTAAGATCAATCAAATACATGAAAACATGTATACTCAAATAGTGAATCTTCATTTATCATATAAATGGTTCATACATAAGGCGATTGCCTTAGGACATCTCTCATATATTACTAACAGAATCCCACTTGGCCTAATGCCAATCGCTACGGTATCCAATACCATAAGCTCTAACATGACCCTCAAACTTACTTTGAGGTAATGCTTTAGTCAAAGGATCCGCTAAGTTCCTTTCGGTGGGAATTTTCTCGATTTGTATTTCGTTCCTACTGATGATCTCTCTGATAAGATGATAGCGGCGAAGCACATGTTTGGATCATTGATGAGACCACATCAAGTTCAATGATGAACTTCTTGATCCAAACTGCTTTCTTTGCTGCTTCCAAAGCTGCAATGTATTCTGCCTTAGTGGCAGAATCCGCTATAGTGTCAAGCTTGGAACCTTTCCAACTTATTGCGCCTCCATTCCAAGTGAATACATACCCAGACAAAGACATGGAATCATCCTTGTCTGTCTGGAGCTGGCATCCGTATACCCACGTATCACCATGTACCCTTCTCCATATATTAAGAACATATCCTTAGTTCTTCTTAAGTACTTAAGGATCGTCTTAACAGTCACCCAATGATCCATTCCTGGATCAGACTGGTATCTGCTCGTGACACTCAGAGCATACGATACATCGGGCCTCGTATATAACATAGCATACATGATAGATCCTATTGCGGATGCATAGGGAATCTTACTCATGTAAATCCTCTCGTCTTCTGTGTGTGGACACATAGACTTCGAAAGGTGTACCCCATGCCTGATGGGCAGATAACCTTTCTTGGATTCCGACATGCTAAACCTCTTTAGCACTCGGTCTATATATGTAGACTGCGAAAGACCAAGCAACCGTTTCGATCTATCTCTATAGATCTTAATCCCAAGGATGTAGGTTGCTTCTCCCAGGTCTTTCATGGAGAATGTCTTGGATAACCAAACCTTAACTGACTGTAAGATTGACACATCGTTTCCTATAAGTAATATGTCATCGACATACAATACTAGGAACACGACTGCACTCCCACTAACCTTCTTGTACACACAAGGTTCGTCTGGATTTTGTGAGAAATCAAACTTTTTGATCGTCTCATCAAAACGGATATTCCAGCTCCTGGATGCTTGCTTCAATCCATAAATGGATCGTTGCAATTTGCATACCTTGGTTTTATCAACCGATGTGAAACCCTCAGGCTGTATCATATACACATCCTCGAGCAGGTTTCCATTAAGGAAAGTTGTTTTCACATCCATCTGCCATATCTCATAATCATAATGAGCCGCTATGGCCAGGAGCATCCGAATGGATTTAAGCATAGCTACAGGCGAATAGGTTTCGTCATAATCAACACCTTGTTTTTGACGATATCCTTTCGCCACCAATCTAGCCTTATAGGTAATCACATTACCATCTATGTCGGTTTTCTTCTTGAAAACCCACTTGCACCCTATAGGCTTTATACCTTCAGGTGGGTCAACCAAGTTCCAAACTTGGTTTTCATACATGGAATCCATTTCCGACTTCATGGCACCAAGCCACTTATCCCTTTCTGAACTTGTCAGCACTTCTTCATAACTGGTAGGCTCCTCATCATCAATGAGTAACACGTCGTTCGATTCACTTACGAGAAATCTATATCTCTCAGGAATATTGCGTGTTCTACCAGATCTACGAAGATGTGGTGTTACAATAGGTCCAGCCGATTGCTCATCACTATGAGTTGTCGGCTGTTGTGCTTCACCAGGTATCTCATCAATGTCTATTTGAGTCTCTCGAGCCTCCTCAAGCTCGACGACACTCCCATTATTTTCTTGCAAGAGAAACTCTTTCTCCAGAAACACAACATGCCTTGAAACAAACACCTTTTGTTCCACAGGATGATAGAATTGGTAACCCCTTGTTTCCTTAGGGTATCTAATAAATAGATATTTATCAGATTTAGCATCCAATTTGTCTGATATAGTCTGCTTCACATAAGCAGGACAACCCCATATCTTCAAGTAAGATACATGAGGTTTCTTACTATTCCATATCTCATATGGAGTAGTTGAGACTACCTTGGTAGGCATTTACATTTAACAAGTAACAAATGCGAGTGCATAACCCCAAAAGGACTTGGGAAGAGTCGCATGATTCATCATTAACCTGACCATGTCCAACAAGGTCCGATTACGCCTCTCAGATACACCATTATGCTGTGGTGTATATGGCGGAGTCCATTGAGACAATATACCATTGTCTCTTAGATAATCAAGAAACTCTTGACTTAAGTATTCACCACCTCGATCCGATCGAAGTATTTCAATACTCTTATCATGTTGTTTCTCTACTTCATTTCTGAATTCTTTGAACCTTTCAAAGGCTTCAGACTTGTGTTTCATCAAGAACACATACCCAAACCGTGAGTGATCATCGGTGAAGGTAATGAAGTAGCTATAGCCTCCTAAAGCTTGAGTTGACATAGGTCCATATACATCAGTATGTATTAAACCTAGTAACTCTCCCAATCGTTCACCTTTTCTTGTAAAAGGTAACTTAGTCATCTTGCCTTTTAAGCATGATTCGCATGTATCGTATGAATCCAATTCAAACAATTCCAGAATTCCACATTGGTGTAATTCGGACATGCGTTTCTTGCTTATATGGCCAAGACGACAATGTCACATATAGGAGTCTATTTGATCATCCTTTCGAGCACGCGTGTTGCTCGCTTCGATATTGAAAATGTCACTGGATACGTCCAACGTATAAACACCATTGCTTAAAGTTCCAGTTCCATAAAGAAATCCATTCAAAGTTATGTAACAACAATTGTTACTAAAAGTCAAATGGTACCCATTTCTATTTAAACAAGAAATAGAAATGATGTTCTTTATCAACGAAGGAACATAAAAGCAATTGTCCAGTTCTAAGACAAGTCCTACAGGGAGTTCCAACAAGTACATTCCGATGGCGAGTGCAGCAACCGTTGCTCCATTCCCAACACGTAAATTTGACTCTCCCCTTGACGAGTCTTCTTCTATTCCTTAGCCCATGTATGTCATTACATATATGTGAGCTACACCCAGTATCGAATACCCAAGTGTCTGAGGAAATAGAATGACAATCAATAAAGAAGATTTCTGAAGAAGATGGGGCATCCGATGCCTTATCCTTCTTCATGGACTCTTGATAAACCTTGCAATTTCTTCGCCAATGACCCTCCTTGCCATAATGATGGCAAGTGCCCTTTTGAGCTGGTTCTGCCTTTTAGCCTTTTTCTTCTTCCCCTTCTGTTGTTCCTTTGACTCCCTCTTAGAACCTTTCTTCGAGGAATCAACTAACAACACTGTCCCTTACTCATGCTTCTCAGAAGACTCCACAGTCTTCAGCATATTGAGCAGTACCACAGATGAACCTCCTAGCATCTCAGAGGTGAAGAGGAGCTTTGAGACTTCGAACCTTTCGAATCTCACTTGCTCATCAACCAACTCACAAAGATGAAGGACTACGATATGAGCATCCATATGCTCATGCTGCTTTCGTAGCTTGGGTTCCATCGTGGCTAGCATGATGCAACTCATTTGTTCAGAATCACTCACATATTTCTGATAGGCCAACAATTGGTCCAGAGTTGCATCGTCACTAGGACGGGCGGGAAGAGGCGCTTCGAGGACATTTACAAGCTTTTCACCTTGAGAACAATTCTCAAGTTTCTAAGCCAGTCCAAGAAGTTCGGCCCAGTCAATTTATTTGAATCCAAAATGGAACGCAAATTCAAACACATCATGATCAATATATTAACTTAGAAATACAAAACGAGCATATATGAGAAAGATGATTTTAAAATGCATCAATATACATTTATAAATCCCATTCATTTTTTGAATTTCAAAAACCCCAAAATCACTTCGGGAGATCGTAGGTCCATCTCCGAATGGGCTGATATCCATCATAGTTATGAACAACCTTGGAGAGAGTCCAACAAGCCATTCATAACTACGACGGTAGGTATCATCTATACCGATTGCATATCCCGTATATGCAACTATCACAATGTGCTATCAACTAATTGAATGTTCACACATACATCGGGTTGTTAACACATTAACAAGTATGCATCATATGCATAGCACCCAACTTCACCTCCCTTTACATCGACCTTAGAGAGAGTCCAACAAGCCGATGCTCCAGGTTAAAGCCAACCCATTAATCAGGACATAGTTTTAATATGGTTAGAGCGCATTCAACCAAATAGCCCAGCTTGGAGAGAGTCACACAACCAAAGCTAACGATTGACCTCTGACTCTTACCATATTAGTATTAAACTATTCCATGGTTTGAACATATTCAGGTTCGAGCCGGGCTTGGAGAGAGTCCAACAACCCAAACAAGAAATAGAACTCTAGTTCTAACCATATTAATGGAAGGTGTAGGCTTTAATATTGATTAAGGGTTTTTATGTCTCATCCTCTTTGTATGCAAATAACTATTATCTACATGGCATGGCATACATGGCATACATCTACATGTCACGACACGCATGACATAATGTTATGCATCTAATGCAATTACATGGCATACAATTATGTCATGTATATAATTTCCTTATATTTCATAACTATTTATGGAAATAAAATATGTTTAAGATTTGATTCTCCAAATCAAATCATAATTAAATTAGGAAACAAATTTCCAAATCTAATCACATATTTTATTCATGGAATTATTTGATTAAGGAAAATCTATTTAGGAAACCAATTTCCTAAATCATTAAAACTACTTATGGAAATTAAAATATTTTAAGATTTGATTTCCCAAATCAAATCATGATTAAATTAGGAAACAAATTTCCAAAATCTAATCAAATATTTTATTTATGGAAAATATCAATTTCCATAAATACTTCCAACTTTCCAAAAGTGGAAGATTTCCATAAATACTTTTAGACTTTCCAAAATTGAAAAATTTCCATAAATACTTCTAAATTTCCAAAATTTAGAAAATTTCTAGAAATACATTATGACTATCGCAAAACCATTTCACGATTATGTCAAAACACAACCTGGGCTCTGATACCACTGTTGGGTTTCCGGCACCGCGGCATGTGTGTGTTCGATCATGTTTCGTAAACATGAGCACAGCGGAAGCAATTAAAAATAATAAATCTATATTTATTACAACACACACAACACACGCATGCATATTACAACAAGTGTAGACATAACCGTAAATTAAAATTTGCAATAAAAAGAAATTTATCTACGTTATACCTTTCGTATGACGTGTAGCGGGAACGGCATCAACCGGAACGATCCTCGTAAGAATCGTCTCTATCCGTATCCACGCCGAGCTCCTCGGGATGACTTCGCTAAGTCACGAGCTTCGTCTTCGTATGGGTTACTAGCCTTGTGTTGAAGACGACGTGATCGAGAGATGATCACGATCCGAATCCAAATTCAGATCCTAAACGAGTCCTCAAAACTCATTTCTCCAGAGAGGTATTCGTCAACCAATTGACGAATCCTTCGTCCTCCACCTCAGAGGATTACCGGAGATCAAATCCCCGGTAAGTTAGCCGCTGTCGGAGCACTAACCATCGTGATGCTCCGACAACAAAGAAACAAGCTGTCCAGAAAAACTGGACAGCTTTTGGTGGAGGAATAGAGGCCGGCCAAGGAGAGATGGAAGCTCACCTTATCACCGAACCTAGAGGAGATCACCGGAGGGTCGCCGGAGGTTCACTGGCTGAAGCTTGGTCGCCGGCAAAAAGTTGACTACCGTGCACAAAAGTGGCACCTTAGGGTTAAACTCCAAGGAGGTGGCGTTTTAGGGTTAGGGTTTAAGCCCTAGTTTATAGAGCACTTATTCTCTTTATTGTTAATGGATCATATCCATAAATACCGTTAACCCGCTCCATTAGGTTAAGTTAAAATAAACCAAACCATGATGGTTTATTTTAAGTTAAAACGAACCGAACCAACTTTTGGTTCATTCGTTTAAAATAAACCAAACCCTTTGGTTTATTCTCATCCATTGGATTAGAACCAAATCATTTTGGTCCATCCATTATGTCTTCATAAGACACGGCCCATCCACGCTTCCATTGCGACTGAAACAATTTCATGCTCGCTTTATGTTTGGTCCAACCAAACATAGTTTCTCTCGGTCTGAGAATCCCATTCTCAAGCTCGTTTTAAATCCTTTGGATTACACTCGTTGTGCGTGTGACCAAATAGGTTCTCGGTTTATGTTGGCCGTCTATAATTAACCATTAATTATAGAACGATCATGAGTGGCACCTAGTAGTACATCATGATCCCCAATTAACCGATAAGATCAACGGTTGATCCAGAACTATTTCTGAAACCCTTCAGTAGCTCGAATGAATCGTGCCCCATTCCCTTCACTCATCTTATACCCACTTGGTTCAGGACATGGTCTATTGTGTCAGTCCCCACTAGGCTGACTACGTCACACCTAGCCCAAGTATCATTTCCTCGTCCTACGGATTCTAGTTACTCCACATGTATCGAAGAGTACCTTACTCTAAACATGTAATGCTTTGGCCAAAGACTTTAGTAACAATACGACGAGAGGCCATGGGTATACATCTCCTCGCAAGGAGTGGTGAATCCTTTATAGGCTATTCAAACACCTTCGATCACTTCGACTTATACCCAATCATCCCGGGTCCACATCTCCTCGGAGATGTTTGCTTAAGATGTCAAAGCATGAGTCTCCATGATCAAGATGACTTGAATACAGCAAGTCGAAAGAACATCGCGCCAAGCCACGGTAAGAACTTCATTGACATATCTATATATGCAGAGAACCATATGAAGTTTTACGGCTGGTCACTCCAATGAACTAGTTACCATAACTAGCATCCACGATTAACTCCGGACATCACTATGTCTCCAGCCAGTGAGAATCAGCTGCTTGGATACACCAAGGAGTATACCTCGTGCTAGTCTCAACAGAATTGATGGTGTCCAAATCCATCAGTTCATCGACTAGGGATAATTCTGATACATCACAATTACACATGTAGAGATACTCACTAGTTGTGATCCAATCACAAATTCTCTCATGCTGTGAATCGTATCGTGGACATTCAGTAAATGAGTTTAAGATCCAATCAAATACATAAAACATGTATACTCAAATAGTGAATCTTCATTTATCATATAAATGGTTCATGCATAAGGCGATTGCCTTAGGACATCTCTCATATATTACTAACAGGTTTGACCATTGTCATAGGAGAAGTCCAAGTCTTGTGTACTTGGCATGAAAAGTCCAAGCTTGAGTCTTGGCATGGAAAGTCCAAGCATGGGTCTTGGTAAGGAAAGTTCAACATGGGTTGGCAAGGGAAAGTCCAAGCTTGAGTCTTGGCAATTGGAAAGTCCAAGGGGAATATTGGCAGCGTAAAGTCTAAGGGTGGAGTCTTGGCAGCATAAGTCCAATGATTGGCGGCATAAAGTCCAAGCGGAGTCTTGGCAGCATAAGCCCAATGTGCCTTGGCGGTGTAGACCACATTAGAATGACAATAACTGATGGAAGCATCTGAAGGCTAGCATATGGATGAACAAGTCATGGATGACTTGGAGGGATCCAATAGGCATGAGGCTGACGGAGGTGGCAAGAAGGCTTAGGTCTAGGCTAAGGGTGGTCTAGCAAGTATGAGGGCACCATACTTGGGTTAAAACCTCATGTTTGAGGTGTATCAGTCGACTGGGACTATGGACAGTCGACTGATGGGAGTCGACTAGAGTTTGATTGCTGGAATTAGCCTAGCAATTGACTGCCAGCATTAGGCAGTCGACTAATAGCCTAAGTAGTCGACTGATCTGGATATCATTTGACTGCTAGTTGGGAATTCGGGGACAGAATGTTCCCAAGTCGACTATTAGGGTTTGATAGTCGAGTGATGACCCGATCAGTCGACTGATGGTCTATCCGTTGGACTTATCTGACATGGTTCATGCCGTTGTGAGACAACGGCTACAGGGGTAGTCGAATGATGGTCCCGATTAGTCGAATGCTAGGCGGAATCCAACCCAAGGAGAAGCTTTAAAGAGAGCTCATGGAGGAGGTTTTCGCCATCGGTTCTTGGATGTTGTTGAGGCGATTTGTTGGTGTAAATCAGGGTCTTCAAGCATGGTTCAAGCAATCAACAAGCAAGCATTCCAAACCAATAGTTGTAAAGTTTTCTTTACGTTGTTTTGTATATTCATTTTGTATTTGCTTGTTTTACTGTGTATTACTTGTTGTAATTCATTGTACGAGGTTTCTCCACCTCCGACTTGTTGTCGAGAAGGAGTTTATTTGATTAGTGGTGTTGTACACATCGCTAGAGCTCGTTTGAACTCAATCCATGGAGTAGGAACCATTCGGTTCCGAAGCATGTTATATCGCATGTCTTGTGTTGTCTCTTGTGCTTGTGTTGTATTTACTTTTGTTATCATATATTCCGCTGCGTTAACAAGTGTTGTAGAGATGAACGCGATCAAATTCCATCATCGATGAACGTGCTATTCACCCCCTCTAGCGGTCACTAAGGTCCTAACAATTGGTATCAGAGCGAGTCGCTCTTCACCGACTTCACATCCGAGGGAGCACGCTAGAGGGAAAAATGGAGCTCAATGAGAGATTGGGTGATGACATCGACATTCCACCTTCCTTCGATCGTTAAGATTTCTCATATTGGAAAGGTAGAATGATGCATTTTCTAATGTGTGACTATGACAATTGGATTAGTGTCTTAATAGGTTTCGACACTCCAAAAGACGAAGAAGGAAGAAAAATCAAGAAGAAGAATTGGAGCCTAGACCAACTCTGATATTACAACATCAATAATAAGGTAATGGGTATATTGCTTAATGTAATTCCTAATGGCATTTTGATCAAGATAAGAGATTGCAAATATGCCAAGGAGATATGGAACAAATTGGTAAAATTCCATGAAGAGCCTCACTCAATCCAAGAAGATAAGGAAGAGAGTTCATCCTCACAAGAAAGTGAGGATTCGGAGGTCGAGAAATGTTCGATATCTGAGGAAGAGAAGGTAGAAGAAGTAGAGGAACCTTCCACCTCTAGGATTGAGGGGGAGGAGAGATCACCTTTCATGCCATAGCAAGAAGAAGAGCCTTCAACATCCAGTCAAGATGAAGAAGCTCAAAATCTGGCTGTCATTGACCTAGGTAACTCAAGCAATTTTGGTAAAATTAAAAATTACATAATTTTCTTTGAGTGTAGGGAACAAGGGCATTATAAGAGTAAGTGTCCAAAGAAGGTCAAGAAAAGTCAATCGACACCCTCAAGAAAAGACCAAGGATGTCGGTCCCCCAACACATAAAAGCAAGGAGCACATCATTTACTTCAAATGAAACCAAAAGGGGCATTATATGAGTCAATGCTCTAGGGGGAGGAAGAAGACTCAAGAGGTAGCATTACATGTAGGGGGAGCCTCTAAGGCAAACCCTAAGGTAAAATTTAATAATGCTCATTGTTTAAGTTATAGGAAAAAGCATGCTAGAAATAATTTTAGTAATCTTGCTATTACTCATGAAAAGCATGCTAGGAATAACAAATACTATTGTCTAGGTGCTAAGAGTGTCAACCTTAGGAATAAGGAGAAATTTGGGACTAATGTTCCTAAAAATATTCTACCTAAGACAAGTATTAGAAATATTGAAGATCATCTAGGCTTTACTCCAAAGAAATCTATACATATGCCTAGAATGAACAAATCAAGTCAAAGAAATAATGGGCCCACTAAAATTGAAAAATTAGAGTTGGAAAACCAAGCCTTGAGGTCAAGGCTTGAGAAACTAGAAAAGACCCTTGCAAAAATGCAAAATCAAATACAAGGGTCAAAGGATCAAAAATCTAGGTCTATGAGTCAAAACCTAAGTTTTAGGAAGCAAAGTCCACCTAAGGGCAAGAGAGGTTTGGGTCACAAACCTAAGCCCAAGGAGACTTACCATAGTGTTCCATTTGATTATGGAACACAACCTAGGTCTAGGTAAACCAAGGTCACTAGGGAAGTCATCCCTAAGGTTGACCAAGGTAGATGCCTAGTGGCTAAGGTTTCAAGGAAACCTAGGGAGGCCACTAAGAAGGTTATAAGGGGAGCTACCCCTAGAGTAAACCTAGTTAAGACCACAATGACCAAGGCTTCTAAGCCTAGGAGGGTCATTAGGAGGGTATCTAGGGAGGCCATCCCTAAGGAATACCTAGTAAACCCAAGGATCTCTAATAGGTATTGGGTTCCTAGGAGCATGATCGATTCACGCTAAATGGGTTTAGGTATGTCAACCTTGAATGGATCGGTAGTTAACCTAACCATGGTAAAGGTGGCACTTTAGGTCATTTCCAAGGTAATGGGGTACTTTGGAAATAAGTTTGATTTTAAATACTAAAAGATTTTAGAATGTGCCAATATACTTTGAAGATTATGAAAAATCAATCAAATTGGCACAAATTAGGTTTAGAGGTCATAGTGTGCCATTTTGGGTTTTTGGCACACTTGGGAGATAATTGACAATATGGAAAAATTGACTTAATTACAACAAATGGCAATAAATACTAAAATTTAGGTATTATATACCTTTATATTTTATTTGTCATGCTTTGATTACCATATAACATGTCATGATAGCATATCTACTTTTAATTATCTAATATGTCATGATCATGCTTAGGTTTAAGATTAAATATAATGTATGCTTAGATTTCATTTTATGCCATGACATCATGATTATGAGCATATGTTTATTTATATCATCATTAATGCCATAATCATTCATGCATTTATGAGAATTGATTTAAGGACAATTGGCATGACTTGAAGTCCCATGTATAAGGAAATCAAGTAGTATTGCCTTAGAAAAATGCATGAAACTCTAGATTAGGATAAACAAAACCCACATCTTACATTACATTGACATGTATGTGTACTGATACACTCTAGATATATGTGAGATGCTAGGATATGAGTTAAGTTCAAGATGCATAGTTTTTGCATCTAGATGAACTCAAACTCATCTTATATTATTTAGGGATCATTGGGAAAGCTAATGTACAAGTCATATGCATTGAGCCCAAAGAACATGATCCAATATAAGGTTTTAAAACAATTTGAAAAACCTTAGTGCAATTTATCTTTTGATAGAAGTCACCATTGATGATGTTGATACAAAGTGAGCTCAAACATTAAAGTTTTTCTTAACTTTTGAACTTTGTATCAATTTCACTATTTTTTGGGTAAATTATTTTTCCAATATTTTTCACCCATTGTATTGCCTATAAGTAATGTACGTATAAATTTTCACAATTTTTCGATATATGTAGAATTAATTATGAATTTCTAAAATTCATTTCTGATAACTAAAATTTGGAAATTTCAGTTATCGATCATTACGATGATGGCGCCATCGATGTATAGGATAATGATCGTTGACCGATAGAGTCGATTCGAGTTGATTTCGGGTAAACAAGGATGTTTAGCCCATGTTTCAGCTATGGTAAGGTTCCCTAACCACTCCTAACCCTAGGATATGTTTTGGAAAACATTAGAAAGGGTGAAAATCTATTGGATATGGATTAGGAGAGTTGTTGGGGCGATGTATCAATTTTAAGATGTGGGAAAGTTCAATGTTGAACTTTTAACATTAATTTTGATGGTTTAGTATTCCTATTGTAGGGATGTATACTGAAAAGTCTATCTTTTGTATGAACATCTTTTATTTTGAAATAAGAATCACATGATCATTGTTTGCATTTTTATGGTTATGCAATATTGTCTAATACATTACATTGTAGATAACATGGTATGTGGTGTCACACGGGAGATCATGTTATCGGCTCCTTGTAAAGTATAAGTAAAGGCTCACAATCGAGATGGCTTTGGAGAAACCATCAGAATGGTTGTAGTGTGATTTGGTATTGATTTGTCTTGACCATAGAATCACACTAGTGCACTTTGAGTGTATTGAGCAGGACCGACTTAAAGGTGATTCGATTTATTGCTGACTACATAATTGAATCGGGCCTCAGATATTATTATGTACATACTCTTAATCCCGATATAATAACGGGCACATATACTTAGTATTCATCTCTTTGATTTACCAATGGGTGAGATTTATAGATTAAATCGATAGGCTCGGTAAGTTGGGAGATGATATTGTTTATATGGTGTGTCGTTGATTATAGGAGGAAACCGTGTCCTATATATTAGGATGATGATGTCCCCTTGAGGAGCTCATAAGGTTCATCATGTAAACCCTGCAGGTGGACTTGGTTCGGCATGATGAAAAGGTTGAGTGGTACTACTCATGGAGTTAGATATTGATTAATTAATGGTCAGTAAATTAATTAATCGACGGACATTCGAGATCTTAAACACGGAGAGAAAATGTACAAATAATATATGGAGCCCATATTAACTTATGGGGGTTGGTGAGGTAGATCAATGATAATCCTTTAGTGGATTGGATTATCATTAATGGATCGGACTTTATGTGGGATTGATCCATGGGTGGCCAAGATCCAACTCCTCCTCATGGTCCCTAATGTATCCTATTAACACCTCATGAAGATTAGATCCAATGGATAGAAACAAAACTCTAGATCCATAGGTAGAGATTAAATCTCTAAGATCCGACGGTTGAGATTAAATCTCTAGATCCGATGGTTGAGATTAAATCCCTAGAACCAATGGTACAGATTAAAAGGAGGCTTATCCCTAACTCTATAAAAGGAGCTTGAGGGGTTGGCTTGGAGTAATCATCAAGAGAAGCTAGGGTTTTGGAGGTTAGCGACAAGGCATAGGAATTAGGGTTTGGGCTTGGGCGGCACCTAATAAGGAAATTTTTCCTTGTGTTGTTCTTCTTCTCCAAGCTGTCGGTGCCCTTGGGGTTCCTTCCATCCCTTGGCCGGTGTCCAAAATAGGTCCTCACCTTCTCCTTGGCCGGTGGAACAAAGGTTTAGGGTTCTCCCTTCAAGCTTTTGGCCGGCCACTCTCAAACTCCTCTTCCTTCTTGGCCGGCGGCAAGCTTCCTCCTTGGAAGTTGTTGGTTGGTTGAAAGAAGGAATAGAGCCTTGCTTCTATTCTTCGTAGATTGTCGCCCACACGACGTCCGAAAGGAGGAAGGTCATACATTAGAAGATCAAGAGGTATACCTATTCTTCATTCTCTTTTGTAACATGTTTGTTTTTGTTTTACAATTATGAGCATGTAATATTCTGATTGTGGCTAAATAATACTTGGATCCCGATCATAAATACAAAAGACGATGATTCGTACATCGTCTATTCCGCGGCTAATCGTAGAATAGAGGATGGTCGCTTGAACAACGAGTTTGTTCAAGTGACCTCTCTAAACGAATAACACGACGATGACTTGGTTGTTTGGGCAATCCCTTGTGTCTAGGATTAAATTTTTTAATCCGGGGTCATCGATGGGATCGCCATGAACAAATAACCAAGGTGAAGTGGGAAGTGAAGTTTCCCCTCACGAACTCGATAAGCAAAACCCTTCAATTGGTATCAGAGCAAAGGTTTCTGGTTTTGTGTGTTTAAGATTCGGTTAATTTTTATGCACTTTTCATATATTATATGTGCCGGATAATAGTAGGATATGCATAGTTTAACTCTTTGGTTGCAGGCATAAGATCCGACTATTATGGCCATATGTGTGTATGTGATTGTATGTGTATATTTTGTTGAATCCTCGGGGTTGACGAGGCTAGTATTTGATTTTTTATAAATTAGATACGACATTGTTTAGCCACTCTTTATTTTATTTTACTTTCGATCTAGATTTCATGTACACTCCCTCGTAGAGTATAGGATCGATGGATGTAAATTAAAATAGGTTTTAGTCTCGGCTCGGATCTCCGGATGGCTTGTACATGGCGTAGGAGGAGCGGACGAGAAGGCGTTGCGACGGGAGACATATTGAAGACAAAAGCCATAATAGTTGGAAAATAATTTATTTTTCATATTTATTTCTTTTTGTTTGATATGCATGTCATAGGCTATGATAATTCCTCAATTTTAAATTACTAAGTGGGAGAGGGAATTTTTTAAAAAAAATTCCCACGGCCTCCATTACGATTTGACAAGTGATGCAAACAAACTTGTGCGTCGGCTCTGAGTGTCTTCCCATCGGATGAGTTTGTTTGCGGATCACAAGGTCAAATATGGTTATAGGGAATTATCAAGGAGCGTGTGTACTTCCCCATCGGAAGGCATATAACCCGAGATAATTACCTTGGTACCGAGTAATGGTGAACACTTAGATACAAATATAAGTATCCTCCCCATCGGAGTCACTGCTTTTATTTGTAGGGCCAAAGAGGAACCAACTATTAATTTTACTTGTCAAAAAGTTAGGTTGACGAGATAGTAAAATTAATGGGTAAAACCTCCTCTTACAAATGTAGAATTCGTATATGTCCACACTATCGTGGCATACGATATTCTCGGTGTTTTGAAGTGTTGGTTGATTTTAAAATTTTATTGTTTGAGGAATCAATAATTTTTTGAAATCTAATGTTTTGATTTATGTGATTCTTAAGTTTTCTTTCAAAATGACTTTCAACCCACTTGCTGTGATACTGAAAGAGAACAGACTTATTGGACCCAATTATGTTGTTTGGAAGAGGAATCTAGACATTGTCTTGACTGCTGAGGAATACAAATATGTACTCCTCGAAGAGTGCCCTCCCAAGCCTGCAGATGATTCTGGGGAAAAGGAGAGAGAGAGCTATAAGAAGTGGGTCAAGGCCGATGAGATGATGCGGTGTTACATTCTG
The DNA here is from genome assembly GCA_025175895.1 of Wurfbainia villosa. Lineage (NCBI taxonomy): Eukaryota > Viridiplantae > Streptophyta > Magnoliopsida > Zingiberales > Zingiberaceae > Wurfbainia > Wurfbainia villosa. Next base: position 15,368,641 of record CM046000.1, on the reverse strand, counting down.
GCATCTATGTCAAATGTACTGCAACATCAGCATCAAGCCATGCCCACTGCTTATGATATGATGCTCAATCTCAAGGAGCTTTTCGGACACCAGAATCGGGCTACGAGGCAAGAAGCCATGAGAAACTTGATGACGACCACCATGATCGAGGGAACACCTGTAAGGGATCATGTTCTCAAGATGATAGCTCATTTGAATGAGCTGGAGGTCCTTGGAGCTGAGATTGATGGGGAATCCCAAGTTGATATCATACTCCAGTCTCTACCTAGGAGTGTTGAGCAGTTTCATCTAAACTACAACATGAACAAGAGGTTGTATTCGTTGGCGAAACTTCTGACAGAACTCCAGGCGGCAGAGGGGCTATTTCGTCAAAGTGCTCGGCGCATGCCATGGGGACACAAAAAGTTTCTACTTCTAAGCCGAAAGGCAAGAAGAAGAAGAAACAAACTAGGGCGAAGGCGGTGGGAGGTACTCAGGGAGGAGTGAAGAAGCCGAAAGGCAAGTGCTTCACTTGTAAGCAGACTGGACACTAGAAGAAGGACTGCTCCAACCGCAAGAACAAAGGTATATCTTTTGGTCTAGTCGTTAAAACATGTTTAGCGGTGTTATCTACAGGCACCTGGTGTGTAGATACGAGAGCCACTGATCATGTCTGCAATACATTGCAGGGGTTCCAGGAAACCAGATGACTGGCTGAGGGGGAGATTACCGTGTACTTGGTCGATGCCACGAAGGTGTCGGCTGTTGCAGTGGGAGATATTCATTTATCTTTTGAGAAAAATAAACTTTTGGTTCTTAAGAATTGCCTTTATGTACCCTTATTTAGAAAGAATTTAATTTCGGTTTCTAAATTGTTTATAGATGGATATTCTATTTCTTTTAATGACAGAGTTGTTATAAAAAGGAATAGGGAGAATATCTGTTCAGGTACATTGATAGGAAATTTGTACGCACTTGAACCACAAGCTCCCACGATGAAAATAGAAGTTAATAACTCATTGTCTAATTCCAATAAGAGAAAAGAACCTTCGAAGATGAACCAAACATATCTTTGGCATCTTAGGCTTGGTCATATTAACCTAAGCAGAATTCAAAGGTTGATAGCTGATGGACTTTTGGGTTCATTAGTGGTGGAAGATTTTCCAACCTGTGAATCTTGCTTGGAGGATAAAATGACCAAGAGGCCTTTTAAGGCCAAGGAGTATAGAGCCAAAGATGTGTTAGAATTGGTTCATTCTGATTTGTGTGATCTTATGTCTATCCAGGCTAGAGGTGGTTTTGAATATTTCATCTTTTTCATAGATGATTATTCAAGATATGGATGACACTATGATTTTCTCGTGGTGGCGAATACCTCTTGGGAGAGTTTAGGAACTACTTATCAGAGGCTGGGATTCAATCCCAATATTGCACCTGGCACACCCCAGCAGAACGGTGTAGCAGAGCGAAGGAATAGGACTCTTATAGAGATGGTTAGATCAATGATGAGTTATTCTAAGATTGTCAGATTCGTTCTGGGGATATGCTCTAGATACGGCGGTGTACATTCTGAATTTGGTTCCATCTAAATCAGTGCCTTCTGCTCCCACAGAGTTGTGGACTAGGCGAAAGCCTAGTCTAAGACATATTCGGATATGAGAGAGTCCAGCACATGTGCTGAAGGCAGATGCTGGTAAGTTGGAACCTCGTACAGAAGTACGCATGTTCGTTGGCTATCCTAGAGGAACGAAGGGTGGTTTATTTTATAGTCCTAGAGATCAGAGGGTGATCGTTAGTACGAACGCCAGATTTCTAGAGGAAGACTATGTGATGAGCCACAAGCCAAGGAGTAAAATTGTTCTGGAGGAATAAAAATAGGAAGTCACTTATTTGTACAAGAGGATATACCACATATCACTGCACCGCATGTCATAGAGGATACACAGGTGATACCTCGTCGTAGTGGGAGGGTTATGAGACAGCCTGATAGATTCATGTTCTTAGTAGAATCTTCTGATTTGGTCCCTGGCGAACATGAACCTGATCCCTGGACATATGATGAGGCAATCCAAGATAAAGACGCAGTATCTTGGCGAAGTGCAATGAATGTTGAGATTGAATCTATGGATTCAAATCAGGTCTGGGAGCTAGTAGACCCACCCGATGGTTTAAAAACCATTGGATGCAAATGGATCTACAAAAGAAAGAGAGGAATAGATGGGAAGGTTGAGACCTTCAAAGCAAGGCTTGTTGCAAAGGGGTATACTCAGAAAGAGGGTATCGATTATGAGGAGACCTTTTCGCCGGTAGCCATGCTTAAGTCTATCTAGATTCTCTTATGCATATCAGCTCATATGGATTATGAGGTGTGGTAGATGGATGTCAAGACAACTTTCCTTAATGGAAGTCTTAAGGAAAACATCTATATGAAGCAACTAGATGGATTCATTGCTAAAGGTAAAGAGCATCTTGTGTGTAAGCTTAATCAGTCCATTTATGGATTGAAGCAAGCTTCGAGGTCTTGGAACATCCGCTTTGATGAGGTAATCCAGTCTTATGGATTTATTCAAAGTCCGGATGAGTCTTGTGTATACAAGAGATGTGACGTAGTGGTATTTTTGTACTATACGTAGATAACATTTTGGTGATTGGCAACAATATCAAGGTGTTGTCGGACATAAGAGTATGGTTGTCCAAACAGTTTGATATAAAGGACTTGGGAGAGGTGGGACACATCCTTGGGATCAAGGTTATAAGGGATCGCAGGAAAAGGATGTTGTGCTTATCCCAAGCTTCATACATAGACACGATTATGGATCGTTTTAGCATGCAGAACTCCAAGAAGGGGTTTCTACCTTTCAGGCATGGAGTTTCTTTATCTAAGGAGATGTGTCCTAGATCATCTGAGGAGATAGAGGAGATGAAGGCGGTTCCTTATGCTTCGGAAGTAGGAAGCCTCATGTATGCGATGCTATGTATAAGACCAGATATCTATTTTGCCGTGGGCATGGTCAGCAGATATCAGAGAAATCCAGGACAGGGACATTGGACTGCAGTAAAGCATATATTGAAGTACCTGAGAAGGACTAGGGATTATATGCTGGTTTACCGGGCAGACCAATTACTCCCTGTGGGTTACATGGATTCCGACTTCCAATCTAATATGGATAACAGTAAGTCTACCTCAGGTTTTGTGTTTACTTTAGGAGGTGGATCCATTGTATGGAGGAGTATCAAGCAGAAATGCGTGGTGGACTCCACCATAGAAGCTGAGTATATGGCAGCCTCTGAGGCGGCCAAAGAAGCTGTATGGCTCAGGAACTTCCTGATGGACTTGGATGTGATTCCTGGTTTGCCCAAAACTATCACAATTTATTGTGATAATAATGGTGCAGTTGCAAACTCGAAGGAACCACGAGCTCATAAGGCAAGTAAACACATAGAGCGCAAGTACTACCTGATACGAGAAATCGTAAATGAGGTAGAAGTTGCTGTCGCCTAGATTGCATCAGAGGATGACCTGGTAGACCCTTTTCACTAAGGCCCTTCTAGCGAGAGCTTTGATAGGCATGTGGAGGGAAGGGGAATCAGATGTATGGCAGTATGAGGACAGCATAGTATTTTTAGTATAAGTGGGAGATTGTAGGGATGTATACTAAAAAGTCTATCTTTTGTATGAACATCTTTATTTTGAAATAAGAATCACATGATCATTGTTTGCATATTTTTATGGTTATGCAATATTGTCTAATACATTACATTGTAGATAACATGGTGTGTGGTGTCACACGGGAGATCATGTTATCGGCTCCTTGTAAAGTATAAGTAAAGGCTCACAACCGAGATGACTTTGGACAAACCATCGGAATGGTTGTAGGGTGATTTGGTATTGGTTTGTCTTGACCATAGAATCACACTAGTGCACTTTGAGTGTATTGAGCAAGACTGACTTAGAGGTGATTCGATTTATTGTTGACTACATAATCGAATCAGACCTCAAATATTATTATGTACATACTCTTAATCCCGATATAATAACGAGCACATATACTTAGTATTCATCTCTTTGATTTACCAATGGGCGAGATTTATAGATTAAATCGATAGGCTCGGTAAGTTGGGAGATGATATTGTTTATATGGTGTGTCGTTGATTATAGGAGGAAACTGTGTCCTATATATTAGGATGATGATGTCCCCTTGAGGAGCTTATAAGGTTCATCATGTAAACCCTACAGGTGGACTTGGTCCGGCATGATGAAAAGGTTGAGTGGTACTACTCATGGAGTTAGATGTTGATTAATTAATGGTCAGTAAATTAATTAATCGACGGACATTCGAGATCTTAAACACGGGGAGAAAATGTACAAATAATATATGGAGCCCATATTAACTTATGGGGGTTGGTGAGGTAGATCAATGATAATCCTTTAGTGGATTGGATTATCATTAATGGATCAGACTTTATGTGGGCTTGATCCATGGGTGGCCAAGATCCAACTCCTCCTCATGGTCCCTAATGTAGCCTATTAACACCTCATGAAGATTAGATCCAATGGATAGAAACAAAACTCTAGATCCATAGGTAGAGATTAAATCTCTAAGATCCGACGATTGAGATTAAATCTCTAGATCCAACGGTTGAGATTAAATCCCTAGAACCAATGGTAGAGATTAAAAGGAGGCTTATCCCTAACTCTATAAAAGGAGCTTGAGGGGTTGGCGTGGAGTAATCATCAAGAGAAGCTAGGGTTTTGGAGGTTGGTGGCAAGGCATAGGAATTAGGGTTTGGGCTTGGGCGGCACCTAATAAGGAAATTTTTCCTTGTGTTGTTCTTCTTCCCCAAGATGACGGCGCCCTTGGAGTTACTTCCAGCCCTTGCCCGGCATCCAAAACAGGTCCTCTCCTTCTCCTTGGCCGGTGGAACAAAGGTTTAGGGTTCTCCCTTCAAGCTTTTGGCCGGCCACTCTCAAACTCTTCTTCCTTCTTGGCAAGCTTCCTCCTTGGAAGTTGTTGGTTGGTTGAAAGAAGGAATAGAGCCTTGTTTCTATTCTTCCTCTTGCTTTGGAAGAGCAAGGAAGGAAGATTTGCGATCTAGGAGCTTCAACTTTGTGTAGATCGTCGCCCACACGACGTCCGAAAGGAGGGAGGTCATACATTAGAAGATCGAGAGGTATACCTATTCTTCGTTCTCTTTTGTAACATGTTTGTTTTTGTTTTACAATTATGAGCATGTAATATTCTGATTGTGGCTAAATAATACTTGGATCCTGATCATAAATACAAAAGCCGGTGATCCGTACATCGTCTATTCTGTGGCTACTCGTAGAATAGAGGATGGTCGCTTGAACAACGAGTTTGTTCAAGTGACCTCTCTAAACGAATAACACGACGATGACTTGGTTGTTTGGGCAATCCCTTGTGTCTAGGATTAAATTTTTTAATCCGGGGACATCGATGGGATCGCCATGAACAAACAAGCAAGGTGAAGTGGGAAGCGAAGTTTCCCCTTACGGACTCGATAAGAAAAACCCTTCACCTATTGGCTTAGGGACTCTCCAAGGACATTGTTGGTGCAATGGTCAAGGGGGAGCAAGCCTTTAGGGAGAGGTATCCATCATGGGATGGTGGATGTTATTTTTTCTCATGAGGGAGAGAAATGGGAATTTGAGATGCCCAATTTGAAAATAGGGAGAGTGTGTAGGATTGCCTCTCTTAAGTGATATGGAACTTATCGCTAAGAAGATTGTAGGTATCCTAGATGTTTTTGGGCCAAGGGAGAGATTGTAAGATCTCATTGGGATATGAGACATTGGCCTCCTTGGGAGAACCTTTTTGATATATATAAAAAAGGGGGAGAAAGTGGAACTACCAATTTGGTATAATTGGTAAGGAGAGTTGAGTTAGGGTTTAGGCCTAACTCAATGGTGTTTTTGTCAAACATCAAAAAGGGGGAGATTATTGGTGCAATCGGCCTAGGTCACGATTGACCAAGACTTGAGTTTGACTCGAGTAGTGTTTTGATGTTTGACATTGATGTCTGACAAGTGTTGGGGAGATTGTTGGTGCAATCGACCCAGGTCATATTTGATGTTTGATGATAGTTTGGCCATTGTCATAGGAGAAGTCCAAGTCTTGTGTACTTAGCATGAAAAGTCCAAGCTTGAGTCTTGGCATGAAAATTCCAACATGGGTGGCAAGGAAAGTCCAAGCATGGATCTTGGCATGGAAAGTCCAACATGGGTTGGCAAGGAAAAGTCCAAGCTTGAGTCTTGACAATAGGAAACTCCAAGGGGAATATTGGCGACGTAAAGTTCAAGGGTAGAGTCTTGGCAGCATAAGTCCAATGGTTGGTGGTGTAAAGTCCAAGAGTAGTCTTGGCAGCGTAAGCCCAATGTGCCTTTGCAACGTAGACCACATTAGCATGACAATAGCTGATAGAAGCATCAGAAGGATAGCGTATGGATTAACAAGTCATGGAAGACTTAGAGGGATCCGATATGCATGAGGCTGACGGAGGTGGCCAGAAGGCATAGGTCTAGGCTAAGGGTGGTCTAGCAAGTATGGGGGCACCATACTTGGAAAAAAACCTCATGTTTGAGGTGTATCAGTCAACTGGGACTATGGTCAGTCGACTAATGGGAGTCGACTAGAGTTCGACTGATGGAATTGGCCTAAGTCATCGCCAACATTGGCGGTCGATTGATGCTGGCCGATCGGCCCGATACGGATATCGATCATTCGGTCGGGAATTCAGGGATAGAATGTTCCCGAGTCGACTGTTAGGGTTTGACAGTCGAGTGATGACCCAATCAGTCGACTGATGGGCATGATCAGTCGATTGATTGTATATCCGTTGGACTTATCCGACGTGGTTCATGCCGTTGTGAGACAACGGCTACAGGGGCAGTAGACTGATGGTCTCGATCAGTCGACTGCTAGGCAGAATCTAGTCCAAGGAGAAGCTTTAAAGGGAGCTCGTGGAAAAGGTTTTCGCCATCAGTTCTTGGACGTTGTTGAGGTGATTTGCTGGTGCAAATCAGGGTCTTCAAGCACGGTTCAAGCAATCAACAAGCAAGCATTCCAAAGCAATAATTGTGAAGTTTTCTTTACGTTGTTTTGTATATTCATTTTGTATTTGCTTGTTTTACTGTGTATTACTTGTTGTAATTCATTGTACGAGATTTCTCCACCTCTAACTTATTGTCGAGAAGGAATTTATTTGATTAGTGGTGTTGTACACATCTCTAGAGCTCATTTGAGCTTAATCCGTGGAATATGAACCATTCGGTTCCGAACCACGTTATATCGCATGTCTTGTGTTGTCTCTTGTGCTTTTGTTGTATTTACTTTTGTTATCATATATTCTACTGCGTTAACAAGTGTTGTAGAGATGAACGCGATCAAATTCCATCATCGACGAACGCGTTATTCACCCCCCCCCTCCCCTCTAGCGGCCACCGAGGTCCTAACATTTATTTGAACATTCCTTTTAATGAATGGAAAATCCTTTAAACTATATTTATATTTATATTACTTTACACTGCCCTGCACAGGTCCACAACCCTCTTTGTAAGAAATATACTCTTCATACTATTTAAACTTCCAATTATTATATAAAAAGAAGCATTTTCTACATATGCACACTAGATTTCATACATGACAAAAAAGAAGAAATAAGTAATAACAACATAAGAATATCCTCCCGAAGTAGCAACCATACGAACTATACTATCTATTTCCACCTTATCTGAATAGATATGCCAAACAGAAAACTCATGAGAACCAAGAATATACCATAATAGATAACCCATCATTATCAGTTCAGTAAACTGGCATGCTTAAGCATAACAAATCAGAATCCAAGAAACAACCCTATACTTCATTTCAGAATTCCTCTAACATTCAAAGAGAAACCACCCTGTAATTTGCATATATTCCTTATAAAAATTGATACATCATCTGTCATTCCAAAATTTGACTTGAGCTAACTATTGGCCAGATTAATACTCTTATTAGCAAAAACTATCTTTATCAATCGACTAGCACGCATTGTATAACACCCTTTCCTGACTTACTACACTTTCCATTCCCTCCCAATGTTTAACATAAACTTTTATAACGCTTTATCCACTGAAATAAGAGCACAAATGATATACATTCCATAGTCTTGCTAATAGCCATCCTTGAGCATCCTTCAAGTAAAAAGCTCCTACTCCCACTCGGCTCTCCACATGGAAAGGTCCTCCCCATTTGGGCCCTAGCTTACCCTTACACCCTTCAGGCAGTATCTTCCTTAGTGTCAAGTCTCCTTCCTGAAAAACATGTGGTACTATCTTTTTGTTATAAAATTTAATTACTTGCGATCTGTATCTTTTACCTTTATATAAAGCAGCATAAAATCTAGCTTCCTGTGACGAACCATACTACTGTAGCTCGGGGAGCAAATCACTACTTGGATAGCTTTCTATTTTCCATAGACAACCCTGCTCACCTTCCAGTGAAAACCACTACTATAGGAGATTTCCCGAGCAACAACCTCCCTTTTTTCTTTATCAAAATGAAATGTCTCTTTAGCTTCCCATTTTAATTCCTTAATCCCCTCGATAACAGCTTTAATCCTAAGGAGCTTACACTTTCCCTTCGTCTCCTCCCTTAATCTTTCTGTAAAATCCAAACTCCATATCCTTCTTTTCCATCTTTGCTTTCCTCCTCCCATGGCTTTCCCTTCACGTCCTATTCTTATAAGTTCTGCTACAAATTCTACTGCTGAATCAGAGACTCACTCTACGGCAACCTCTGCATACCGCCCCCTACTCTTCATGGGTCCTCCCAATATAGCGACTCCTGGCCACCCAAGATCTTTTTGCTCTCCCTTTCCTTCATTTGACAATCGTCTATGGCATCCTCCAACACTCCAACCACAACCCTGACCAGTTCCTCCACCAGCTCTCCAAGGAGGAGATTTTTTTGTGGTGATCATGGGAGACTCTTCTGTGGATTCTTCTCCCCCTTAGCTTCTTGTAATAAAAATATATCCATCTGTATTTTCAGTTTGCTCTTATAATGAATCATGAATCCTCCTTTTATGCATGCTAAGTGTTATAAATGGAAAAGAAATACAAAAATAGAAACATTCTTACGAAATATCCAAATCAAGGCAGTGACCACCTATAAGAACAGATAACCATAAATTCCCTGAAGTCACTGATGAAATAGATTGATATTTTTATAAAAAGATAAAATTCCATCTCCTTTTCCTGACCAGATATTAAAATTAAAGAGGTAACAACATTCCCCCATCTAAAATACCACAGTCTTTTGAAAGGAAATTACCATCAACAACTATCCTTAATAATATTTGATAGCCACCCCCAAAAATATCACCAAATAACCATGATACCACCTTTTAATTAAAGAAGCCCTTTCTTACGAGAATTACACTCAACCCTTTTCCCTTGAATGTTGTATGCCATATCCTCATGTTGACTAACTTTCTGAAAAGTCGTATCAATGAACTTCCCCTTTTGCCTGGTCCTGATAGCATATACATAACATCTTCGAGAAAGTTGTTGATCACTTTTAACTTCCCCTACTTCATTTTCGATAGGAAACTTAATCTTCTGATGATAAGGGGAAGCCACAGCCTGAAAAGTGCTCAACACTGGTCGACCTAAGATAGCATTGTAAGAAGAAGGCATGTCAACTATTGTGAAATTAATAAGCATTATTCTTCTCCTTAGTGCTTCCCCTAGAAATAAAGGCAACTTGATATGTCCCATGGGTTGCACCTCATGACTAGAAAACCCAAACAGAAAAGTACTGACCAGTTGTAAATCAGATGCACTAACTCCCATTTGTTCCAAGGCCGACCAATATAAAATATATACTAAGCTACCCGGGTCTACAAAAACTCTTCATACATCAAAGTTAGCAATAAGAGCTCTGATAACTAAGACATCAGTACGAGGGGTCGTTACTCCCTCTAGGTCATGGGGACCAAAACCCAAAAGAGGCCCCTCCCCTCTAAATAGAATAACCACAATTGCATATTCTTCTTGACTATGCCTTTTTCTAGCTTTGTTAGAATTCCCATTAGTAGAACCACCTGAAATCATATTAATGGAACCCCTCACAGGAGGTTGATTAGCAGGCATTACCTGTTGGAACGTCGGTGGCTAGCTAGAGGGGGGTGAATAGCCCTAAGTCATCGTAGAATGGAATTCGATCGTTCATTTGTCTACACATTAGGGTTAGCACATCGGAAATAAAACTAAACAACAATAACGATAAAACAAGATAAAAACAATGCTAACAAACAGATATAACGTGGTTCATGGCCCTATGCCACTAATCCACGGTCCGATTCGTCTCTGGTGAATCACTCCGAAACCAATCCAATATGGTCTCTCCCTTTATCCAAAGCAAGGTGGAGGTAAACCTTCTTACAACACAAAAACACTCTTTCTTACAATGGATTTGACATAAGAATAAGAGAAAGAGTTTAAAGCTTGTGGGGCACTTGGATGATCAATTGGAGCATGAGCATTAGGCACCCCAAAGCCCACACCCTCTCTTTTTATAGAGAAGGATGATTTCTTCCCGTTGGCTGCCCATCAGTTAACTGCTGCCTTTGTGTTAGTAATATATGAAAGATGTCCTAAGGCAATCGCCTTATGTATGAACCATTTATATGATAAATGAAGATTCACTATTTGAGTATACATGTTTTATGTATTTGATTGGATCTTAAACTCATTTACTGAATGTCCACGATACGATTCACAGCATGAGAGAATTTTTGATTGGATCACAACTAGTGAGTATCTCTACATGTGTAATTGTGATGTATCGGAATTATCCCTAGTCGATGAATTGATGGATTTGGACACCATCAATTCTGTCGAGACTAGCACGAGGTATACTCCTTGGTGTATCCAAGCAGCTGATTCTCACTGGTTGGAGACATAGTGATGTCCAGAGTTAATCGTGGATGCTAGTTATGGTAACTAGTTCATTGGAGTGACCAGCCGTAAGACTTCATATGGTTCTCTGCATATATAGATATGTCAATGAAGTTCTTACTGTGGCTTAAGTGCGATGTTCCTTTGACTTGCGGTATTCAAGTCATCTTGATCATGGAGACTTATGCTTTGACATCTTAAGCAAACATCTCCGAGGAGATGTGGACCCGGGATGATTGGGTATAAGTCGAAGTGATCGAAGGTGTTTGAATAGCCTATAAAGGATTCACCACTCCTTGCGAGGAGATGTATACCCATGGCCTCTCGTCGGATTGTTACTAAAGTCTTTGGCCAAAGCATTACATGTTTAGAGTAAGGTACTCTTCGATACATGTGGAGTAACTAGAATCCGTAGGACAAGGAAATGATACTTGGGCTAGGTGTGACGTAGTCAGCCTAGTGGGGACTGACACAATAGACCATGTCCTAAACCAAGTGGGTATAAGATGAGTGAAGGGAATGGGGCACGATTCATTCGAGCTACTGAAGGGTTTCAGAAATAGTTCTGGATCAACCGTTGATCTTTTCGGTTAATTGGGGATCATGATGTACTACTAGGTGCCACTCATGATCGTTCTATAATTAATGGTTAATTATAGATGGCCAACATAAACCGAGAACCTATTTGGTCACACGCACAACGAGTGTAATCCAAAGGATTTAAAACGAGCTTGAGAATGGGATTCTCAGATCGAGAGAAACTATGTTTGGTTGGACCAAACATAAAGCGAGCATGAAATTGTTTCAGTCGCAATGGAAGCGTGGATGGGCAGTGTCTTATGAAGACATAATGGATGGACCAAAATGGTTTGGTTCTAATCCAATGGATGAGAATAAACCAAAGGGTTTGGTTTATATTAAACGAATGAACCAAAGGTTGGTTCAGTTCGTTTTAACTTAAAATAAACCATCATGGTTTGGTTTATTTTAACTTATCTTAATGGAGCGGGTTAACGGGCTTTATGGATATGATCCATTAACCATTAAAAGAATTAGTTCTCTATAAAATAGGGCTTAAACCCTAACCCTAAGGCTAATCAACCTTGGCCGCCCAAACCCCCTCCCTCTTCTATTCGGCGCCCAACATCTTGTTGCCGCCCAGCTTGTGGTGCAGCCTTCCAACTTGTTGCCGGCGACCAACCTTCAGCCGGTGAACCTCCGGCGACCCTCCGGTGATCTCCTATAGGTTTGGCATCAAGGTGAGGCTTTTCTTTCCTTGGTTGGCCGGCGCCTATATCCTCCACCAAGCTGTCCAGTTTACTGGACAGCTTCTCCTCCTCTCGTCGGAGCGTCGTTTGGACGACGGTTAGTGCTCCGACAGCGGCTAACTTACTGGGGATTTGATCTCCGGTAATCCTCTGAGGTGGAGGACGAAGGATTCGTCAAACGGTTGACGAATACCTCTCCGGAGAAGCGAGTTTTGAGAACTCGTTTTAGGATCCGAATTTGGATTCGGATCGTGATCATCTCTCGATCACGTTGTCTTCAACACGAGGCTAGTAACCCGTACGAAGATGAAGCTCATGACTTAGTGAAGTCATCCCGAGGAGCTCGGCGTGGATACGGATAGAGACGATTCTTACGAGGATCGTTCCGGTTGATGCCGTTCCCGCTACACGTCATACGGAAGGTATAACGTAGTTTAATTTCTTTTTATTGCAAATTTTAATTTACGGTTATGTCTACACTTGTTGTAATAGCATGCGTGTGTTGTGTGTGTTGTAATAAATATAGATTTATTATTTTTAATTGCTTCCGCTGTGCTCATGTTTACGAAACATGATCGAACACACACACGCCGCGGTGCCGGAAACCCAACAGTGGTATCAGAGCCCAGGTTGTGTTTCGACATAATCGTAAAATGGTTTTGCGATAGTCATAATGTATTTATGGAAATTTTCTAATTTTAGAAATTTAGAAGTATTTATGGAAATTTTTCAATTTTGGAAAGTCTAGAAGTATTTATGGAAATCTTCCACTTTTGGAAAGTTGAAAGTATTTATGGAAATTGATATTTTCCATAAATAAAATATTTGATTAGATTCTGGAAATTTGTTTCCTAATTTAATCATGATTTGATTTGGGAAATCAAATCTTAAAATATTTTATTTCCATAAGTAGTTTTAATGATTTAGGAAATTGGTTTCTAAATAGATTTTCCTTAATCAAATAATTCCATGAATAAAATATGTGATTAGATTTGGAAATTTGTTTCCTAATTTAATTATGATTTGATTTGGAGAATCAAATCTTAAACATATTTTATTTCCATAAATAGTTATGACATATAAGGAAATATATACATGACATAATTGTATGTCATGTATTTGCATTAGATGCATAACATTATGCCATGCGTGTCGTGACATGTAGATGTATGCCATGTATGCCATGTCATGTAGATAATAGTTATTTGCATGCAAAGAGGATGAGACATAAAAACCCTTAATCAATATTAAAGCCTACACCTTCCATTAATATGGTTAGAACCAGAGTTCTGTTTCTTGTTTGGGTTGTTGGACTCTCTCCAAGCCCGGCTCGAACCTGAATATGTTCAAACCATGGAATAGTTTAATACTAATATGGTAAGAGTCAGAGGTCAATCGTTAGCTTTGGTTGTTGGACTCTCTCCAAGCTGGGCTAATTGGTTGAATGCGCTCTAACCATATTAAAACTATGTTCTGATTAATGGGTTGGCTTTAACCTGGAGCATCGGCTTGTTGGACTCTCTCCAAGGTCGATGTAAAGGGAGGTGAAGTTGGGTGCTATGCATATGATGCATAGTTGTTAATGTGTTAACAACCCGATGTATGTGTGAACATTCAATTAGTTGATAGCACATTGTGATAGTTACATATACGTGATATGTAATCGGTATAGTTGATACCTACCGTCGTAGTTATGAATTGCTTGTTGGACTCTCTCCAAGGTTGTTCATAACTATGATGGATATCAGCCCATTCGGAGATGGACCTACGATCTCCCGAAGTGATTTTGGGGTTTTTGAAATTCGAAAAATGAATGGGATTTATAAATGTATATTGATGCATTTTAAAATCATCTTTCTCATATATGCTCGTTTTGTATTTCTAAGATTGATCATGATGTCTTTGAATTGCGTTCCATTTTGGATTCGAATAAATTGACTGGGTCGAGCTTCATGGACTGGCTTAGAAGCTTGAGAATTGTTCTCAAGGTTGAAAAGCTTGCAAATGTCCTCGAAGCGCCTCTTCCCGCTTCGTTCTAGTGATGATGCAACTCTGACCAATTGTTGGCCTATCGAAACATGTGAGTGATTCAACAAATGAGTTGCATAATGCGAGCATCGATGGAACCCAAGCTACGAAAGCAGCATGAGCATATGGATGCTCATATCGTAGTCCTTCATCTTTGTGAGTTGGTTGATGAGCAAGTGAGATTCAAAAGGTTCGAAGTCTCAAAGCTCCTCTTCACCTCTGAGATGCTAGGAGGTTCATCTGTGGTACTGCTCAATATGCTGAAGACTGTGGAGTCTTCTGAGAAGCATGAGCAGGGGACGGTGCTGTTAGTTGATTCCTCGAAGAAAGGTTCTAAGAGGAAGTCAAAGGAACAACAGAAGGGAAAGAAGAGAAGGGCTAAGAAGGTAGAACTAGCACAAAAGGAAACTTGCCATCATTATGGCAAGGAGAGCCATTTGCGAAGAAAGTACAAGATTTATCTTGAGTCCGTGAAGAAGGATAAGGCATCGGATGCCCCATCTTCTTCAGAAATCTTCTTTATTGATTATCATTCTATTTCCTCAGACACTTGGGTATTCGATACTGGGTGTGGCCCATATATATGTAATGACATACATGGGCTAAGGAATAGAAGAAGACTCGTCAAGGGGAGAGTCAAATTTACGTGTTGGGAATGGAGCAACGGTTGCTGTACTCGCCATCGGAACGTATTTGTTGGAACTCCCTGTAGGACTTGTCTTAGAACTGGACAATTGCTTTTATGTTCCTTCGTTGATAAAGAACATCATTTCTATTTCTTGTTTAAATAGAAATGGGAACCATTTGACTTTTAGTAACAATTGTTGTTACATAACTTTGAATGGAGTTCTTTATGGGACTGGAACTTTAAGCAATGGCGTTTATACGTTGGACGTATCCAGTGATATTTTCAATATCGAAGCGAGCAACACGCGTGCTCGAAAGGATAATCAAATAGACTCCTATATGTGGCATTGTCGTCTTGGTCATATAAGCAAGAAACGCATGTCCGAATTACACCGATGTGGAATTCTGGAATCGTTTGAATTGGATTCATACGATACATGCGAATCATGCTTAAAAGGCAAGATGACTAAGTTACCTTTTACTGGAAAAGGTGAACGAGTGGGAGAGTTACTAGGTCTAATACATACTGATGAATGTGGACCTATGTCAACTCAAGCATTAGGAGGCTATAGCTACTTCATTACCTTCACCGATGATCACTCACGGTTTAGGTATGTGTTCTTGATGAAACACAAGTCTGAAGCCTTTGAAAGGTTCAAAGAATTCAAAAATGAAGTAGAGAAACAACATGACAAGAGTATTAAAATACTTCGATCGGATCGAGGTGGTGAAAACTTAAGTCAAGAGTTTCTTGATTATCTAAGAGACAATGGTATATTGTCTCAATGGACTCCGCCCTATACACCACAGCATAATGGTGTATCTGAGAGGCGTAACCGGACCTTGTTGGACATGGTCAGGTCAATGATGAATCATGCAACTCTTCCCAAGTCCTTTTGGGGCTATGCACTTCAGACAGCTGTTTACTTGTTAAACAGAATGCCTACCAAGGTAGTCTCAACTACTCCATATGAGATATGGAATAGTAAGAAACCTCATGTATCTTACTTGAAGATATGGGGTTGTCCTGCTTATGTGAAGCGGACTGTATCAGACAAATTGGATGCTAAGTCTGATAAATGTCTATTTATTGGATACCCTAAGGAAACTAGGGGTTACCAATTCTATCATCCTGTGGAACAAAAGGTGTTTGTTTCAAGGCATGCTGTGTTTCTAGAGAAAGAGTTTCTCTTGCAAGAAAACAGTGGGAGTGTCGTCGAGCTTGAGGAGGCTCGAGAGACTCAAATAGACATTAATGAGATACCTGGTGAAGCACAACAGCCGACAACTCATAGTGATGAGCGATCGGCTGGACCTATTGTAGCACCACATCTTCGTAGATCTGGTAGAACACGCAATATTCCTGAGAGATATGGATTTCTCGTAAGCGAATCGAACGACGTGTTACTCATTGATGATGAGGAGCCTACCAGTTATGAAGAAGTGCTGACAAGTTCAGAAAGGGATAAGTGGCTTGGTGCCATGAAGTCGGAAATGGATTCCATGTACGAAAACCAAGTTTGGAACTTGGTTGACCCACCTGAAGGCATAAAGCCTATAGGGTGCAAGTGGGGTTTCAAGAAGAAAACCGACATGGATGGTAATGTGATTACCTATAAGGCTAGATTGGTGGCGAAAGGATATCGTCAAAAACAAGGTGTTGATTATGACGAAACCTATTCGCCTGTAGCTATGCTTAAATCCATTCGGATGCTCCTGGCCATAGCGGCTCATTATGATTATGAGATATGGCAGATGGATGTGAAAACAGCTTTCCTTAATGGAAACCTGCTCAAGGACGTGTATATGATACAGCCTGAGGGTTTCACATCGGTTGATAAAACCAAGGTATGCAAATTGCGACGATCCATTTATGGATTGAAGCAAGCATCCAGGAGCTGGAATATCCGTTTTGATGAGACGATCAAAAAGTTTGATTTCTCACAAAATCCAGACGAACCTTGTGTGTACAAGAAGGTTAGTGGGAGTGCAGTCGTGTTCCTAGTATTATATGTCGATGACATATTACTTATAGGAAACGATGTG
This sequence comes from Wurfbainia villosa, assembly GCA_025175895.1. NCBI lineage: Eukaryota > Viridiplantae > Streptophyta > Magnoliopsida > Zingiberales > Zingiberaceae > Wurfbainia > Wurfbainia villosa. The sequence continues at coordinate 15,351,730 of CM046000.1, read as the reverse complement.
TCAATCTTACAGTCAGTTAAGGTTTGGTTGTCCAAGACATTCTCCATGAAAGACCTGGGAGAAGCAACCTACATCCTTGGGATTAAGATCTATAGAGATAGATCGAAACGGTTGCTTGGTCTTTCGCAGTCTACATATATAGACCGAGTGCTAAAGAGGTTTAGCATGTCGGAATCCAAGAAAGGTTATCTGCCCATCAGGCATGGGGTACACCTTTCGAAGTCTATGTGTCCGCGCATAGAAGACGAGAGGATTTGCATGAGTAAGATTCCCTATGCATCCGCAATAGGATCTATCATGTATGAGGCCCGATGTATCGTACACTCGAGTGTCACGAGCAGATACCAATCCGATCCAGGAATGGATCATTGGGCGGCTGTTAAGACGATCCTTAAGTACTTGAGAAGAACTAAGGATGTGTTCCTAATATATGGAGAAGGGGACATGGTGATATGCGGGTATATGGATGCCAGCTTCGATGCATAAGGATGATTCCGTGTCTCACCGATACGCGTGTTCACCTTGAATGGGGGGCGCAGATGAGTTGGAAAAGTTCCAAACAAGAGATCAGAGCGGATTCTACCATCGAGGCGGAATATATTGCGGCCGGGCAGCAAAGGAAGCGATTTGGATCAAAGTTAGTTCGTTCATGAACTTGGTGTGATTCCGCCATTGTTGAAGCAATACCGGGTCCCATCATGCGACAACAATGGAGCAATTGCGAGCGAAAGAGCCAAGGTCTCATCAACGATCCAAACATGTGCACGCTATCATCTTATCAGAGAGATCATAAGTAGGAACGAAATACAAATCGAGAAAATTCCCACTGAAAGGAACTTAGCGGATCCTTTGACTAAAGCATTACCTCAAAGTAAGTTTGAGGGTCATGTTAGAGCTTATGGTATTGGATACCGTAGCGATTGGCATTAGGCCAAATGGGAGTCTGTTAGTAATATATGAGAGATGTCCTAAGGCAATCGCCTTATGTATGAACCATTTATATGATAAATGAAGATTCACTATTTGAGTATACATGTTTTATGTATTTGATTGGATCTTAAACTCATTTACTGAATGTCCACGATACGATTCACAGCATGAGAGAATTTTTGATTGGATCACAACTAGTGAGTATCTCTACATGTGTAATTGTGATGTATCGGAATTATCCCTAGTCGATGAATTGATGGATTTGGACACCATCAATTCTGTCGAGACTAGCACGAGGTATACTCCTTGGTGTATCCAAGCAGCTGATTCTCACTGGTTGGAGACATAGTGATGTCCAGAGTTAATCGTGGATGCTAGTTATGGTAACTAGTTCATTGGAGTGACCAGCCGTAAGACTTCATATGGTTCTCTGCATATATAGATATGTCAATGAAGTTCTTACTGTGGCTTAAGTGCGATGTTCCTTTGACTTGCGGTATTCAAGTCATCTTGATCATGGAGACTTATGCTTTGACATCTTAAGCAAACATCTCTAAGGAGATGTGGACCCGGGATGATTGGGTATAAGTCGAAGTGATCGAAGGTGTTTGAATAACCTATAAAGGATTCACCACTCCTTGCGAGGAGATGTATACCCATGGCCTCTCGTCGGATTGTTACTAAAGTCTTTGGCCAAAGCATTACATGTTTAGAGTAAAGTACTCTTCGATACATGTGGAGTAACTAGAATCCGTAGGACGAGGAAATGATACTTGGGCTAGGTGTGACGTAGTCAGCCTAGTGGGGACTGACACAATAGACCATGTCCTGAACCAAGTGGGTCTAAGATGAGTGAAGGGAATGGGGCACGATTCATTCGAGCTACTGAAGGGTTTCAGAAATAGTTCTGGATCAACCGTTGATCTTTTCGGTTAATTGGGGATCATGATGTACTACTAGGTGCCACTCATGATCGTTCTATAATTAATGGTTAATTATAGACGGCCAACATAAACCGAGAACCTATTTGGTCACACGACAACGAGTGTAATCCAAAGGATTTAAAACGAGCTTGAGAATGGGATTCTCAGACCGAGAGAAACTATGTTTGGTTGGACCAAACATAAAGCGAGCATGAAATTGTTTCAGTCGCAATGGAAGCGTGGATGGGCAGTGTCTTATGAAGACATAATGGATGGACCAAAATGGTTTGGTTCTAATCCAATGGATGAGAATAAACCAAAGGGTTTGGTTTATATTAAACGAATGAACCAAAGGTTGGTTCGGTTCGTTTTAACTTAAAATAAACCATCATGGTTTGGTTTATTTTAACTTATCTTAATGGAGCGGGTTAACGGGCTTTATGGATATGATCCATTAACCATTAAGAGAATTAGTTCTCTATAAAATAGGGCTTAAACCCTAACCCTAAGGCTAATCAACCTTGGCCGCCCAAACCCCCTCCCTCTCCTATTCGGCGCCCAACATCTTGTTGCCGCCCAGCTTGTGGTGCAGCCTTCCAACTTGTTGCCGGTGACCAACCTTCAGCCGGTGAACCTCCGGCGACCCTCCGGTGATCTCCTATAGGTTTGGCATCAAGGTGAGGCTTTTCTTTCCTTGGTTGGCCGGCGCCTATATCCTCCACCAAGCTGTCCAGTTTTCTGGACAGCTTCTCCTCCTCTCGTCGGAGCGTCGTTTGGACGACGGTTAGTACTCCGACAGCGGCTAACTTACCGGGGATTTGATCTCCGGTAATCCTCTGAGGTGGAGGATGAAGGATTCGTCAAACGGTTGACGAATACCTCTCCGGAGAAGCGAGTTTTGAGAACTCGTTTTAGGATCCGAATTTGGATTCGGATCGTGATCATCTCTCGATCACGTTGTCTTCAACACGAGGCTAGTAACCCGTACGAAGACGAAGCTCGTGACTTAGTGAAGTCATCCCGAGGAGCTCGGCGTGGATACGGATAGAGACGATTCTTATGAGGATCGTTCCGGTTGATGCCGTTCCCGCTACACATCATACGGAAGGTATAACGTAGTTTAATTTCTTTTTATTGCAAATTTTAATTTACGGTTATGTCTACACTTGTTGTAATAGCATGCGTGTGTTGTGTGTGTTGTAATAAATATAGATTTATTATTTTTAATTGCTTCCGCTGTGCTCATGTTTACGAAACATGATCGAACACACACACGCCGCGGTGCCGGAAACCCAACACTTTGGCAATCGACTGCCGTCGTTACAATGGCTTTTGAACATGTCAGATTCCGACCATTATAGTTCAACAAGAAACTTGGCAGTCGATTGATGTATCCATCAGTCAACTGATGCCTCTATAGCCAACTGATCAATCAACTATGGGAGGTTCTGCGGCTCACGATCGCCTTTTCATCACCGATCGCCGCCCTGGTAGTCGATCGATGGTCCGACAATGATCATTATTCTCGCAATGCCGATCGCTAGGCCAGAAACCCACCAGTCGAACCTCCAGTCGACTTAGAGAAGTCGACTACCCATTCACAGCAGTCGACTGATTCCGGGTAAACCTCAAACTTCACATCCGTTTGAGCATCCGACGGTCAGGTAAAACCTCAACCCTTCGGTTGAGAATCCGACTTGTCGGGTAAAACCCCAACCAAGTTGGTTGAGCATCCGATTTAACTAAACATGTCGGGTATAACCTCAACCAACTCGGTCGAGCCTCCAACACTTAGCTATTTCGGCCAAGTTCACCTAATGAGCTACTTACATTTCACTCATTCTCTCATCTCACTTGAAGTCCCTCGCTGAAGCTCTCTTCGTTCTGGCCATGTCCCTTGGCAACACCAAGTGCATGGCTTCGCAATGCTCCTTCGCATCTCTTGCCCTCGAAGTCTGCTTCCTTGGCTTCGCTTCAAGTCATCTCGTCCGGGGGTCCCTCCGATGCATCAAGCGCACGACTTCGCAATGCTCCTTCGCCGACTCAAGAACGAGGTTGTGATTTCCAGCCCAGGCAGCAACTTTAGTTCTCTATAAATCACCCCAAAAGCCCTAAAGAAACACTTGTGATTTCATCCTCCATGAGCTCCATTTAAAGTTGCTGCCTGGGCTGGAAATCGCTTATCAGTCGACTGCTCGGGACCATCAATCGACTGATGCCACTATTGTCGTGAGACAATGACTAGATCCACCCTGGAAAAATCCAACGGATGCATCATCAGTCGACTGATCATACCCATCAGTCGACTGATGGAGCCTTCACTCGACTGCTAACCCCTACAGTCGAGTCTCGACTCCATTCTGTGCCCGAATTCTTGAGCACCAGTCGCCTGATCACCTGATCAGTCGACTGCTCGAGCAATGAGTCGACTGCCAAAGGTTGGCAATCGACTACTAGGCCAATTCTTGCAGTCAAACCCTAGTTGACTCACGCCAGTCGACTGCCACATGGCACCAGTCGACTGATACACCTCAAATATGAGGTTTTAACCTCAAACATGAGGTTTAACCCAAGTATGATGCCCTCATACTTGCTAGACCACTCGTAGCCTAGACCTAAGCCTTCTAGTCACCTCCATAAGCCTTACGCCTATCAAATCCCTTTAAGTCATCCATGACTTGTTCATCTATACGCTAGCCTTCAAGTGCTTCCATCGGCTATGTCATGCTAACGGTGTCTACACCGCCAAGGCATATTAGACTTACGCTGCCAAGACTCCGCTTAGACTTTACGCCACCAACCATTGGACTTATGCTGCCAAGACTCCCACTTGGACTTTACACCGCCAATATCAAACCCCTTGGACTTCTCAAATGCCAAGACTCAAGCTTGGACTTTCCCTTGTCAACCCATGTTGGACTTTCCATGCCAAGACCCATGCTTGGACTTTTCCTTGCCAAGATCCATGCTTGGACTTTACATGCCAAGTACTCAAGACATGGACTTTCCATGACATGGTCAACTCCAGTCAACCATCAAAATCCCCCTCGAGTCAAACTTGAGTCCGATCAATCATGACTCGGGTCGATTGTGCCAACAATCTCCTCAAAATATTATCAGACATTAATGTCGAACTTCTATGTCAAACATCAAAACATCACTCGAGTCAAACTCGAGTCTGGTCAATCGTGACCTGGGCCGATTGCACCAACAATCTCCCCCTTTTTGATGTTTGACAAAAACACATACCATTGAGTCAGAACACTAACTCAAATCTTCTTATCAATTATCCCAAATTGGTATTCCCAAACATTTTCCAAAACATTCTCCCCCTTTTTGACTAACATCAAAAAGGTCTTCTCCAAGGAGGTCATTGTCTCATGTCCCAATGAGGTCTTACAATCTCCCCCTTGGTCCAAAAATACCTAGGATGCCTACAATCTTTCTAGTGATAAGTCTCATATCACTTAAGAGAGGCAATCCTATACACTCTCCCAATTTCCAAATTGGGTATCTCAAAGTTCCATTTTCCTCCTCATGAGAAAAAATATCATCCATCATCCCATGATGGATACCTCCCCCTAAAGGCTTGCTTCCCCTTAACCATTGCACCAACAATATCTTTGGGAAGTTCCTAAGCCAATAGGAACTCTAAACCATCAAAATTAAGGTTCAAAGTTCAACATAGAACTTTCCCATTCTTAAATTTGATATATCACCCTAACAACTCTCCTAATCCATGTCCAATGAATTTTCACCCCTTACAATGCTTCTCAAAGCATGTCCTAGGGTTAGGAGTGGTTAGGGAACTTTACCGTAGCTGAAAACAGGCTAAATAATCTTATTTTTTCCGAAATCAGCCAATCAGTCGAGTCCATCAGAAATCAGTCGACTGAAGTCACTATCAATCGACTGATAAGCTGTAACAGTCGACTGATATCTGATTTTTAGAAATTAGGTTTTCGAAAATGAAGTTTGAAAATGCGTAAGTAAATATACATATTTTGAAAAATCTTGAAAATTCATACGTATAATACTTATGACTAATACAATGGGTGAAAAATATTAGAAAAATATTTTACCCATAAAATATTGAAATTGATACAAAATTCAAAAGTATAGAAAAACTTCAATATTTTAGCTCACTTTGTATCAACTTCATCAATGGTGATTGCTATCAAAAGATAGACTTCACCAAGGTTTTCTAAAATGATTTTAAAATGTTTTTGAAAACCTATATTGGATCATATTCTTTGAGCTTAATGTACATGACTTGAACATAAGATTTCCCAATGATCCACAAATGATTTTAGATGAGTTGAGTTCATCTAGATGCAAAAACTATACACCTTGAACTTAACTCATATCCTATCATCTCACATGTATCTAGGGTGTATAAATACATATACATGTCAAAGTGATGTGAGATGTGGATTTTGTTCTCCTAAACTAGGGTTTCATGTATTTTCTAGGCAACACTACTTGATTCCCTTATAAATGGGACTCCAAGTCATGCCATTGTCCTTGAGTCAATTTTGATCAAATTAAATGCATGAATGATCATGGCATAAATGATAACATAAATAAAGCATGACCAATGATCATGATGTCATGACATATGATATAATCTAAAAACACATGACATTAAACTTTAATCCTAAATATGATCATGACATATTAAATGATTAAAAAAAAATATAATGGCATGGCATGTTATATGACAAACAAAGCATGACAAATAAAAGGTATAGGTATAATAATACCTAAATTTTAATATTAGTTTCCATTTGATATAATTAAGTATATTTTGCTATATTATCATTTTTCTCCCAAGTGTGTCAAAAATCCAAAATGACACACTATGACCTCTAAACTTAAATTATGCCAATTTAATTGATTTTTCATAATTCCAAAAATGTATTGGCACATCCTAAAATCTTTTAGGATCATAATATCAAATCTATTTCCAAGGTATCCATAACCTTGAAAATTACCTAAAGCGCCACCTTTACCATGGTTAGGTTAACAACCCTTCCATTTAAAGTTGGCACACCCTAAACCCATCTAGCGTGAATCAATCACGCTCTTAGGAACCCAAAATCTATTTTAGCTCCTAGAGTTAATTAGGTATTCCTTAGGAATAACCTCCCTACATACCTTCCTAATGACCCTTCTAGGCTTGTTAGCCTTGGTCATTTGGGTATTTCCATGGTTAACTCTAGAGGTGACTCCCTTTGTAACCTTCTTAGTGACCTCCCTAGGTTTCCTTGAAACCCTAGCCACTAGGCACCTACCTTGGTCAACCTTAGGGATGACTTTCCTATTGACCTTGGCTTTCCTAGACCTAATTTGAGTTCCATAATCAAATGAAACATTTTGATAGGTCTTTTTGGGCTTAGGCTTGCCCTTGGATGGTTCTTGTTTCCTAGGTCTTTGACTTTGACTTTTAGACCCTAGACTTTGACCATTTGACCCTTTAATTGAAATTTGTATCTTTGTAAGGGTCTTCTCTAATTTCTCAAGCCTTGACATCAAAGCTTGATTTTCCTTTTCTAATTGCCCAATTTTTGAATTTTGATTTATTCCTTGGGCATTGTTCTTTCTAGGCATATGCCTAGTCCATTTGGGATTAAAACTTAGGTGGTATTCAATTTTTCTAATAGATTCCCTAGGTAAGGTTTTTCTAGGGACATTAGTCCCAAATTTCTTTTTATTATTAAACTTAACACTTTTTGTGCCTAGACAAAAATATTTATTGTTTCTAGCATGCTTTTCATTTACAATAGCAAGATTGTTAAAATTATTCCTAGCATGTTTTTTGACATTTAAACTAGAACTAGAAGATGCATTAAAATATACCTTAGGGTTTGTCTTAGAGACTCCCCCTATATGTGTCGCTCCTTCTTGCCCTTTCTTCTTCCCCAAAGGGCATTGACTCCTATAATGCCCTTTTTGGTGACACTTGAAGAACACCACATGCTCCTTGCTTTTAATTGTCGGGGCTCCGACTTCCTTTGACTTCTCTTGACTTTTAGGTGTCGGTGGAGTCCTCTTGACCCTCTTTGGGCACTTGCTCTTATAGTGCCCGATTTCCCTACACTCAAAGAAAATTATATGAATTTTATTTTGAAATAAATTGCTTGAGTCACCTAGGGTATTTGTTGTGGTTGGAGTGGATTCTTTATCTCTCTCGGAGGTAGATGGCTTCTCTTGAGGTTGCTCAGGTGTGGGAATTCTCTCCTCCCCCTCAATCCTAGAGGTGGAGGTCTCCTCCAATTCTTCCTCTTCTCCCTTCTCGGATGTTGATTTTCTATCAACTTCCGAATCCTCACTTGCTTGTGAGGATGTGGATACATCTTTGGCCTCCTCTTCTTGGGTCGGTGATGGGTCTTCATGGAATCTTGTCAATTCCCTTCAAAGCTCCTTGACATCCATGCAATCCCCTAGGCTACACAAGATGTCATTAGGTATCAAATCAAAAATAAATTTGACTACCTTCTTATTTTTCTCGAAGGCTTGGACTTGCTCCTCGGTCCATCTCTTCTTCTTGAGGAAACCTCCCTTTGGTCCTCTTGGATATTCAAATCCTTCCATTAAGATGGACCACTCCTCAAAGTCTCTTATCATGATGAAATCTTCAATTCTTCTCTTCCAAGAATTGAAGTCTTCTCGTCCATATAGTGAATAAGGGATCGGCGTGTTGATATCCCATCCCAACGTCTCTTGAATCTCCATCTTCTTCCCCTAGCGGGTTGCTCCCGACGCTTAGTCCGTAGAAGAGCTCCTTACTCTGATACCAATTGTAGAGGATTCGTTGACCGCTAAAGGGGGGGTGAATAGCTAGTTGACTTGTCGATGGAATATGTTCGTGCTTGCATCTCTACAATCGTCGTTAGCACAGTGGAAATAATAATAACAAGACAAATATGACAATTACAAACACAAGACAAATACTCAAGCAATATAACGTGGATCGGAACCGAATGGTTCCTACTCCATGGATCAGGCTCGAATGAGCCCTAGCGATGCCAATCACACACCACGATAATAATAACTCATTCTCGGAACAATCCGGAGGCAGAGAAACCTCTTACAACAGATTACAAAAGTAATACAAGCTAAAACAAGAAAATACAAAAAGAATACAATAATCTATGCAAAGAAAGACTTTACAAATGCTCTTTTGATTGCTTGCTTTGTGGTTGCTTGAATTGCACTTGGAGACCCTGATTTGCAGCAACAAATCACCCCAAAAGCCCTCAAGAAATGCTTATGATTTCCTCCTCCACGAGCTCCATTTAAAGTTGCTTCCTGGGCTAGAAATCGCCTATCAATCGACTGCTCGGGACCATCAGTCGACTGATGTCACTGTTGTCGTGAGACAACGGCTATATCCACGCTGGAAAAATCCAATGGATCCATCATCAGTCGAGTGATGGAGCCTTCACTCGACTGCTAACCCCCGCAGTCGAGTCTGGACTCCATTTTATGCTCGAATTCTCGAGCACCAGTTGACTGATCACCTGATCAATCGACTGCTCGAGCAATCAGTCGACTGCCAAAGGCTGGCAATCGACTGCTGGGCCAATTCCCATAGTCAAATCCTAGTTGACTCACGTCAGTCAACTACCACATGACACTAGTCGACTGATACACCTAAAATATAAGGTTTAACCCAAGTATGGTGCCCCCATACTTGCTAGACCACCTGTAGCCTAGACCTAAGCCTTCTAGCCACCTCCATCAGCCTCGTGCCTATTGGATCCCTCCAAGTCATCCATACGCTAGCCTTCAGGTGCTTCCATCGGCTATGTCATGCTAACGGTGTCTACACCGCCAAGGCACATTGGACTTATGCTGCCAAGACTCCGCTTGGACTTTACGCCGCCAATCATTGGACTTATGCTGCCAAGACTCCCGCTTGGACTTTACGCCGCCAATATCAAACCCCTTAGACTTCTCAAATGTCAAGACTCAAGCTTGGACTTTTCTTTGCCAGCCCATGTTGGACTTTCCATGTCAAGACCCATACTTGGACTTTTCCTTGCCAAGACCCATGCTTGGACTTTACATGCTAAGTACTCAAGACTTGGACTTTCCATGACATGGTCAACTTCAGTCAACCATCAAAATCCCCCTTGATTCAAACTAGAGTCCGGTCAATCATGACTCGGGTCGATTGTGCCAACAATCTCCCCAAAATATTATCAGACATTAATGTCAAACATTGATGTCAAACTTCCATGTCAAACATCAAAACAGCACTCAAGTCAAACTCCAGTCTAGTCAATCGTGACCTGGGCCGATTGCACCAACACATCAAACTCCCCCTAAATACATGCAACTCCCCCTTAACCCATGCTAATCTCCTCCCTAGCATGATTAAACTTAAACATCTCTATTTCTTCCCCTTAGACACCATCAAAAACATTAACATAATGTCATAATCCAAGACATCAAAGTCTAAGGGTCAAAAAACCATCAAAACAACCTAAAAACACTGAAATCAGGCTGTGAACAGTGCCAACAATCGACTGAATCAGACATCAGTCGACTAGCACATTGGTTTCAGCAATTTCTGATTTTTGGATCGAAATTCAGAAATGCACCAAAAATTCCAAAATATTCAAAAAATTGTAAAATTTTGAAAACACATTTATTTTAAAGTTCTTTATTAGTGAAAAATGAGTTTTCATGAAAATTACTTATATTTTCAATGATTTGTCAAAAATCTAAAAGTTTCAAAAACAACTAGTATTTGATCAAGTGTGTATCAATTTTAACACCTAGTTTTGCTTTAGCTTGTTTCAAAACATGAAAACACATATTTTAAAGTAAGGAATGATTTTGAAAACATATGAAATATCCATCCATGATCTTTGGGCAATATGTCTATGAATTAAACATAAGCCTTCCCCATGATTGGTCTATTATTACTATTTTGATACTTTAAATCACCATCTAAATGTCATAGGCATTAGTGGACCATTAGTATCATCCTAACACCTCACCCATGCTAAGTTTTCAATCAAGTTATCCTTATAGTGGGATGTGAGATGTTTCTAAAGGTATTTACACTTAACCAAAAATTTTATGCATTTCTACCCATGGTTAAGTATCATCCTAAAAACACAATCATGAACATGCATCAAGAATTATCAATCATGATCATAAATCATCAATCATTGCATATCATGATTATAAATTATAAAATTGAGCATGAATCATGATTTAAACATTCAATTTATGGGTTATGCATTATCATCACCCAACACTATGTTAAAAATTTATAACCCACACCATCCTAAGTCAACCATTAAATGTGATATAAGTAAAATTCTCATGGTTGACTATGCTAGGGTTTTCCTAACCCTTAAGGATGGATTTGGGAACCAAATATAAGTTCTTTCCTATGGGGTTCACCAAAAATTCCTTAGGGATCCATTTTCTAGCTATTATTTTATTTTTGGCTTGACCCCTAGCAATTAAGCATTGATAGGCCTTTTCATTTTTATTCCCCTTGTAACCTAGGCCTTTCCTATTGAAGCTTGCCCTTTGGCTCCCTATGATCATGTTCAATGTGTTGGAGCCTATGGTGAATTTCTCTAGGGCCTTAGTCAAATGGTCTACCTTTTCCCTTAAAACCCTATTTTCCTCAATACATGCATCATTTACATTAAAGGGCATGTAATCATCATGTGAGCATGTATCATTGATACTAGAAGAAACATTATCATTAATATTTAAGCATGTTTTTTCTAGTTTTTCTTCTAGGGCCTTAATTTGATCAAGCATATTCTTATTTTTATTTTTAGCCCTAAACAAATCCCTAATTAAGCTAGAAATCATGGCAACTACTTCTTGAGTGGGAAGGTGTTTTACCATAGTTATCATGTCTTCTTCTTCGGATGATGAGGATGATGATGAGCCTCCCCCTTCACTTGATCTTGTTTCTTCTTTTTCGGAGGAAGTGGTGTCCACATCTTCTATTGCCATTAGAGCTAGATTTGTGACAAAGGCATTTTCTTCCTCCGATGATGATGAAGAAAGATCATCCCATGTCCTTGCTTTGAGTGCTTTGGCCTTCTTCTCCTTTTCTTTTTCCTTGGACTTCTTCTCTTCTTCCTTTTTCTTGCTCCCCTTCTTCTTTTCTTCTTTTCTTCTTCTTTGTTCCTTGCTCTTGTTCAAGAGAGGACAATCATCCCTCATGTGTCTTTCTTGTTGGTAATTATAGCAAATGAACTTTCTCTTGTGCCTTCTCCTATCATAAGATTTGTTAAATTTTAAATTTCTTAAAGCACGTCTTACCTTCCTTACCATATAAGCATCTTCATTGCTATTCATGGAGGATGAGGAGGATGCTTCATCAGAGGAGGAAGGTGGTGTCTCCTTCTTCTTCTTCTTCCCCTTTTCGGCTATCAAGGCTACTCCTCTTGATGGTTGAATTTTTGGCTCTTCTACTACTCCTTCAAGCCTTGTTTCGTGGAGCTCCATGGTTGAGAAGAACTCCTCTAAGGTGCTAACTTCTAGGTTCTTTGAGATGTAGAATGAGTTTACCATTGAGCTTCATTTCGATGACCGGGGAAAGGTATCGATTGCTTTCATAAATCATATTCCGGTTCGAAAGTTTTTCTCCTACACTCATTAGTCCATTTAAAATTTCTTTAAGACGAGAGTGTAATAAGGTTACCTTCTTTTCCTTTTCAAGTTTGATATTAGTTAGTTGGGAGTGGAGGAGGCCTCTTCTTGCAAGCTTGTCCTCCGAGATGCCTTCATGAAGCTCTATCAATCTCTCCCACATCTCTTTGGCGCTCGCACACTCCCCTATCCGATTGACTTCTTGTTGAGGAATACGTTGTAGAGATGATGTTTGGCTTTTGAGTTTGCCAAGTACTCCTCCCATTGCTTTTTGGTCCATCTTGTCTTCTCTATTTACTTCACATCTTCATCCCTAGGTATCTCGAAGCCATTTTCCATTATCAATAAAATTTCGAAGTCAGTTTCGAAAAATACCTCCATTCTCTTTTTCCACCAAGCGAATTCCCCCTTGAACTTTGGTGGATGAATATTTAAGCCGACCATCCTTGATGTAGTGCTTGTTGCGGCGATGAGTCCATTGACAAGCGACTTGGCTCTGACACCACTTGTTAGAACGTCGGTGGCTAGCTAGAGGGGGGTGAATAGCCCTAAGTCATTGTAGAATGGAATTCGATCGTTCGTTTGTCTACACATTAGGGTTAGCACAGCAGAAATAAAACTAAACAACAATAAAGATAAAAAAAGATAAAAACAATGCTAACAAAGAGATATAACGTGGTTTACGGCCCTATGTCGCTAATCCATGGTCTGATTCGTCTCCGGTGAATCACTCCGAAATCAATCCAATATAGTCTCTCCCTTTAGTCAAAGCAAGGTGGAGGTAAACCTTCTTACAATACAAAAACACTCTTTCTTACAATGGATTTGAAATAAGAACAAGAGAAAGAGTTTAAAGCATGTGGGGTACTTGAATGATCAATTAGAGCATGATCATTAGACACCCCAAAGCCCACACCCTCTCTTTTTATAGAGAAGACTGATTTCTTCTCGTTGGCCGCCCATCAGTCGACTGCTGCCTGTCGTCGTTCCAATGACTTCTGAACACGTCATATCCCGACAGTTATAGTCCAACGAAAAACTTGGCAGTCGACTAATGTATCCATCAGTCGATTGATGCCTCTATAGCCGACTAATCAGTCGGCTACGGGAGGTTCTGTGCCCGCGATTGTCTTCATCGATCGCCATCGTTGGCGGTGGCCGATCGATGATCGATAGTCGATCGCCATTCCTTGGCGATCGCATGCTAGGCGAAAACCCATCGATCGAACACCCGAACCTCCGATGACTTAGAGAAGTCGATCGCCCATTCACTGATCAATCGATTACGGGTAAACATCAAACTTCACATCTGTTTAAGCGTCCGGCGGTCGGGTAAAACCCCAACCCTTCGGTTGAGCATCCGACTTGTCGGGTAAAACCCCAACCAAGTTGGTTGAGCATCCGACTAAACTAAACATGTCGGGTATAACCTCAACCAACTCGGTCGAGCCTTCGACACTTAGCCATTTTGGCCAAGTTCACCTAATGAGCTACTTACATTTCTCTCATTCTCTCATCTCACTTGAAGTCCCTCGCCGAAGCTCTCTTCGTTCGCGGCCACGTCCCTCTGCAACACCAAGTGCACGGCTTTACAATGCTCCTTTGCATCTCTTGCCCTCGAAGTCTGCTTCCTTGGCTTCGCTTCAAGTCATCTCGTCCGACGGTCCCTCGGATGCATCAAGTGCACGGCTTCGTAATGCTCCTTCGCCGACTCAAGCACGAGGTTGTGAGTTGGTGATCTTACCAATGCTATTCATCATATGTACGAATTACTAAGTCCTGCATGACTTCAACATACATATTAAATCCACAATAATATCCTAACTTAAACCTTTGCCACACAGATCAAAACCATAATCCAAACCATAACTTTGGTCGATTGCCCTAACATTACCCAGTCAGGCGCTGTCTCCCTTACCTGAGTAGATTGTACAGGTCAATTTACAAGAGGTCTCCCCGAATTTTCTCTACTATAATTTCTTCCTCCAAACCCCCGCTAATAAGGAGCTGGATTCATAACCAGATTTCGAACATGAGGATGAGTCCCCATAATTCTGTGCAGCTCAAAATTCAACTGTTGACAATTCTGAGTACTATGCCCATATTCCTAATGATAAGCACAAAAAGTAGGTGTCGGTAATCTTCTAGGTCCTCTGTCAGCTCCAAAAGGTCTTCTCAATAGTATAGCTCTGTCCTTAAAAAATCATTATTGAGGAGCATATAAATATCTGTCCTCTAAAGGTTGAACATGTCTTAACCATTCAATCCCCCTTTCTAGCATTTCTACTATTTTGAAATCCCGAGAGGTTTGCTGAGACCTCTGAGCAACTTCCAGATTAATAAACTTTTCAGACCGGGATAATAGATCATCAAATTTTGTAGGAGGCTTTTTAGACAAGGATTTAAAGAAATCTCCTTCTCTGGGCCCCTGAGTAAGAGCTTCCACCATCATAACGGGCTTCATTGTAGAAATTTCCCAGGCAAACTATATAAATCTCTGCACATATTGCCGCAAACTTTTCTGTTCTCTCTGCTTATGATCAAAAAGACTTAGTGGTTGAGACAAATATTTTTTAGAACTAGAAAAATACCTTAAAAATAATACTAAAAAACCCTTGAATGATGCAATACTTTGCGGCTCTAAATCGCTAAACCACTATTGTGCCGATCCTACTAAGGTAGTAAGAAATACTCGACACTTAACCCCATCAGTATAGAAGTATAATAAAACAGAATTTTTAAATCTACTTAAATGATTTTTAGGATAAGAAGATCCAGTATATTCAGGCATCTGCATTCGGAAATGTCGAGGCAAGTCTTCATTCAAGATATCCTCAGTAAAGGGATTTGATTATCCTGTTGGTGCAGTAGGCACCTAAGTCGAATCTGAGTTTTGATTATAGCAAACGATACAAAGTTAAGCTCATGTCATTATCTCACGAGCTGAATCGAGTGTGCAGTAAATTGCTATAACTAGAGCTGAAGGCTAGCGACACCCGGAGGAAGCCGCGGTGGTCGGGCGACACTCGAGTGACTTCGGAGGGAGCTGAAGGAATCGAGTGGAAGGCCGGAAGCAAAAGCAACATGTAAGTATCGAGGTAAGCTCGTGTGTGCGAGCGTAAGTGAGCTTGTATCCTCTTTACGGGGATGATCTTAAGCGTAGATCCAACCAAAGACATCCCATAGATGGTCTAGGTCGAGATCGGACGGTCGAAGGCCGTCGAAATAATGTTTTCTTTGAGCTAACCTTGCCTTGCAGCTAGCATCGATCATTGCCGGCTTGAGGACTCATTGCCAGTCAAACGATCGCTGGAAGGTCGACTCGTGATGCTACCATCGATCGATCGATGATGGCCATCGATCGATCGATGGTCAAAGGATCAGCCTCGAGGAGTCAAGGTTTATCACCAAATTTCAAGGGGAGTGGTGCTCAATTGTGATTGGCTAGGGTTCCTCTCGAAAAGGGGCTCAAAGGCTATAAAAGGAGGGCCAAACCTAGGGTTTGATGATCAATTCTAAGTGCTCAAAAGCTTCCGCAACGCTGCGACTCTCCGACAACGAAGTGTTGCCAACAACCCTAGCTTAAGGTCTTTCTTTTTAGTTGTTGGTATAATCCTTGTTATTGTTTTCAATATTGCAACTCTTTTACTCGAGGTTTTTCTATCGTTGCATTTTACTTTAATAGAAGAGAGGGTTTGTCTCTCTATCATTTTGCTTTGAAAGTTTTTTTGTAATCATCAAACTCCTACCTCCAACGAGGAGGAGTGTTTTAGTGAATTGCCCTCCGTACACGGTCTAGGACCGTTAGGGCCTTGGAGTAGTAGCCGAAGGCTACGAACCAAGTAAAAAATAAACTTGTCTCTTTTTGTTTCATTTACATTTCTGCTGCGTATATTTGTCTTGAAACGAATTCGAAAGAAAAAGGTTTTTCGCTATTCACCCCCCCCCCCCTCTAGCGAACCGCATCGATCCAACATATCCTACTTTTACAATAGTGCCCACAACAGGAATGTCCTCCTCAGGTTGTGCATTTTCAAGAGGAACTATGCACTTCTTTTTCTTCTCCTTTTCTTATTTACAGACATGAGAGAACCAATCTTCGGACGAGAGACTCTGACCCCCTCTTCTTCAGAATCATCATCAGATATATCATCCTCCTTAATCTTCTTTGGGGTGTTCCTTTGTGACATTTGATCCATCATCTCAACCATTATTTGCATAAGATCCTCTTTATACAAGGGCTCACGCTGTTTTTTGCTAGTGCCTCCTTTAGAAGTGTTGAAGACAGATTTCTCCTCCTTCATTGGCTCCTTCAACGTCCTTCTAGTATTCACCATCATGACTTTTTGTTTAGATTCCCATAGACGGTGTCAATTTGATAGTGTTAACTTCTTCGACCTACTAAGATCTCCCTCTCCCTTCTTGTAGATTGCTAGATCTAACACTAAAAAAGGTTAGAAATGAAGTAAAGGGAGATCTGCACCTAGAATCACCATGGATCTTGGAAGTAGAATTAGATATGTTGCTCAGAGAAGGAACGTGAAATATGGATTGTTGCTCGGTGCTGCCACTCCAATGATCAAGTCAGTAAGAGTATGAAGAAAACAACAACACAAATGGAATGTAGAAGAAGTGAGAAAGAGATCTTTGAGGTACCGAATAGCAAAGAAACAACCATCCCCTGCTTCGTCCTCCTCTGCCCCCTTTTATAGATGGATCAACCGCCTTCTCCATGAAATGAATTTACTTTAATGTCCTTTGCATCCTCGTAATAGTTTTTCCTGCTCCTAATCAAAATATCTCCTGCCGCATATTAATTTAAATAAAATACAAGAATAAATTTGGTTATATTAAACTAATCATCGTCAATTGTCTATTGCTACTTACTATCCTCCAGCATACCCCCTCCCTCCTTATTTCACTGTATTCAGAAGAAAATCTTGAAGTCTGAAAATGGCTCGGAAAATGAATATACTGCTTTGAAAATGAACATACCACTCTGGAAATGAACATACCACTCTAGAAATGACTTATCTGCTCGGGACTTTATATAGACTGCTTCATTAGCACTATACTTAATTACTGGACCATACTGCCCTTCTCACCTCTACCATCCTCTGAATTATACATACCGCTCAGGAAATACACATACTGTTTGGGAAATACACATACTGTTCAGAAAATACATATACTGTTCAGAAAATACACATACTGCTCTGTAAATAAACACACCGCTCTACCAATCCTGATACTTAGTCACTGAATCTCTCTGCATTGTTCTTCCTCTCTAAGATCGGAAATCACATATACTACGTACTCGACAATTTATCTAAAACTGCTCGGAAAATCCTCTACCTGTTCTGAAAATTCCGACCCATCAATATTTAAAATTTACAATATATGAATGTACTAAATCACCGTACATAATGTTTTATATAATCTATTGCAGTGTTATATACTCGCATACGTAAAATTTTATATTTTTGTATGCTACGCAACTTTAAATTTTACAAAGTATACTCAGAAGTTCCATATAATCATATACGATTTATTCTAAATAGCAAATACATCGTGGTTCTATGTATAGTTTTTAGAGTCCCCACGGGGATGACGCGGTGGTAAGGTAGTGTGGTTGCTTTGGATACGGAGTGGGGTCGATTCCGGAGGGGGTTTAAAATCCCCCCTGAGCTCAGATGGCCCCCCCACTGTCTTGCCACCGTGTCAAGGGACATAGTCTCCCCCGCGATTTACCTCCCTCTCGCCGCAGCCCTGGGACGGGTGACAAGGGGTTGCTAATTGGACAGATTCCTAACTTTTTGGATATGTATAGTTTTTAGAATTTAAAACAATATTATATAAATATAAAAAAATTAGTATATTAGTATATGGCATTGCAATCTATGACTATAAATTTATAGTACATCATCCTACTTCTTAATGCATTTATATATTGTAATTGTCAAATACAATATAACAGGAGCTCGGATCTGTATTACTTAAGTTTTGGATTAGTGTTTACATGATACAGTCCGTCTATATAAAATTATCTATGTAGGAAGGTTTCATAAAATTTGTGTTCTTCTAGTCTAAGAAACAATATTTTGCAGTCTAAGAAAACAATATTTTGCAGTCATAAAATGACTATAGTATGTCTCTATTGTTATTATTTGTTAAAAGAAAAATCACATTGATTATCCTTTTTATTGCATTTTAATTTATTCTTTTTTTATTTGCAACGAGATATTCAAACTTTCAATCCGGATTGATTTGGTCTCATAGATCTTCGAAATATCTTGCCAAATAGTTAAGCTGAATAAGATCGAATCTCAAATGGTCTCCATGGCCACCATGCGTAAATCAAGAAAGTATTTATAGTTTTTCCACTGTTCAATTTAAACTTTGTAGTCGTGTCATTCTTGAATGATGATCCAATATTGAAATCGTATTTCGTCCATCAGACAAACTCCTAAATTTCAGGAGCGCTCAAATAATTTTTTTTTAAATTTATCATCGAACGATATCGCAATAGAAAATCAAACTACATTCTTACGTAAAAGACCTCCTTGGCGTGTTCTTTATATTTTATCATTCTTCATTTCATCAATTTCGCGGGGAATTGCTAAGGAAAAAAAAAAACCGTTTCAGTGTCTTCAAGTAACTCTCCTCCTTTTTATTGTTTTTTTGTTGTCAGAAGAAACTCGCCGTTTCTACTTGATATTTTATTATATATTTATTTATTTGGTTTCTTCTCAAGTAATTAGTAACTCCCCAGCTGATATTTTAATTTCATCAATCTATATTTGTTCCTCATCTTCGCCTTGGCAGATCTCCTTCCCCTCCATGATCCCCTTCCATGTTCATAATCTCGATGAGATCCAATGGGTCGACACTGTCCGTCGAGCCCTCGAGGAAGAACTCGAAAGCGTCGACGGCGACAACCCGGCCTCCATCTCCGAAGTCCCCAAGCCATTACTCTGCAGCAAACCTGAAGCTTACATTCCACAAATGGTCGCCTTGGGCCCTTTCCACCGCCACCGACAGGAACTCCACCACATGGAACGCTACAAGCTCGCTTCCGCCAAGAGATTGCAAAGCCTTCTTCCCGGTGCTAACTTCCACCACATAGTCAACCTCTTCATCAAGCTCGAGCTTCAAATTCGCTCTCACTATCGCAGGTACCTTAAGTTCGCCGGCGAGACATTGGCATGGATGATGGCCGTGGACGTCTCTTTCTTGCTCGAATTCCTCAGGATCTTAGCCCCGAAAAATGGAGAATTTCTCGGAAGAACTTGTTCAAGAATGTCTCATTTGGTTGGGTGCAATAGGAGAGCATCAGCATACAACTTGATACTCTGCGACGTCATAATGCTTGAGAACCAAATCCCACTCTTCTTGCTGCACAAAGTCCTGGAGCTTCAGAATTCGTCGTTGCAAATCGTGGTCGAAGCCTCTTTTCCTATACTTATTGGATTCTTGAAAGAAGTTTCGCCTTTCAAGATGTTGGAGATCTCCCCATGGATCGACATTGGACGGTACTCTCATTTGCTAGAGCTTCTTTATCACACTGTCGCCCCAATTTCAGAGGATCATTATGAAACCATAGAAGGAGATGAAATGAAGAACAACCAAGAATCCATTCATTTCATTAAGTTGTTCGTTAAATCAACTCTAGAATTCATCTCGAATCGAGCCAGAACCTTCATCTTAGCGGTGTTGAAATTCCTGGTGAAGATTCCATGGAGAACCATGAAAAGCATTCCAGCTCTGTCAATCTTAACACGCCCAGTGGAGCAACTCCTTTTCTCCCAAAATGATCACACTCATCCCGCACCAGCTGTAGACAGCAACAGAATGCCATTGTTGGAAGAGATAACGATCCCTTCGGTCACTGAGCTAAGTAAAGCTGGTATCAAGTTCTCTGCCACTAATGGAGACATCTCCACAATCCAGTTTGATGCAAAATCTGCAGTATTAAACCTGCCAAGCATCAGCATTGACATCAATGCAGAAACAGTACTGAGAAACTTGGTGGCTTATGAAGCTTCGATCGGGTCTCGACCTTTGTTGTTGTCGAGGTACGTGGAGCTAATGAACGGTATTATCGACACCGCAGAGGACGCAAGGTTGCTGAGCGGGGCAGGGGTGGTGTTGAACCACTTGAAGAGCGACGAGGAAGTGGCCCAACTGTGGAACAGCATGACCAGGTATGTGAGGCTCACCAGGGTGGATAATTTGGACAAGGTGATTGAGGATGTCAACAGGTATTATAATGGGAGATGGAGAGTGAAGATGAGGAAGTTGATGAAGAATTATGTGGCTACTACCTGGGAATGCCTTGTTCTCTTGGCCGTCGCTTTGTTCTTCTTGATCATAAGTGTTCAAGCTTTTTGTGTGCTATTTGGATGCCCCCAGAAGCCATGGAAGAAGAGTCCTAGGAAACTTTTATGATTATGCCCTTTTTCCTTGGAATGACATGACAGAGAGAAAGAAGAATTCTGTGAAACTTTTATAATTATACTCTTTCTTACTTGGAATGACATGACAGGGAAGAAGAGTTCTGTGAAACTTTTATAATTATGTCTTTTTTTCCTTGGAATGACATGGGAAGAAGAGTTCTATGAAACTTTCATAATTATGCCTTTTTGATGCATGTGATCGTGATCTCAAATTTCGCGACGGAGATCGTCGAGGACTCGAAGTGCGTGTTCACGTTCAATGCCCACAAGTATACGGATGTCGTCAAGTAATAAAAGATTATCGATCCCACAGGGACTGAGATTCGAATATTGATATGTTCAGTGGTTGAAATTGTTCGAAAGTAAACTCTAAGAGGTTTCGACTTGTAAGGGATGTTTGTGGACTATACTCTATACGGTGTCGCACGGAGGAAGAAAGGAGCACGCCAAGGTCTTCAAAGGTGATTCTAGGACTTCGGTTTTGCTTGTGTGTCGCAAAACAATACTGTCAATTGGCGTTGTCTAGACATTTAGCTATGGTTTTGTGGAAGGGAAATCAAACACTCTCCCGATGAGCTACCGCATCTACCGATAGCTATCTTCGTCTAAAAGGACGGGATAGACGGTACGAGGATGCCGAATCAATCCCTACGATGAACTGTTTCCGATTCAATTGCATCCTTCTACCCACGGTTACAAGAGATCAGGTTTACCCCTAGGTTCCTTATATAAAATCCCCTAAATCTTAGATACGAGAGTTGTCACCCTTCGTATCACCTAAGCACAGCAGGTAGAAAACCAAACACGCATAGATATAGTATAAACAACTTCCAATCGCAAAATTAAATTCAAAGACAGAATCTAACATGAACCAACATGTAATGTGCACATAAGCTACTCCCTAATCCTAGAATCGAAAGAACTACTCCTTGTATATTAAGGAGGAATCACAAAGCATGTATATGTTCGAATATATCAGAGATAAAATGTATGAACAAAGGATTACAATGCTTTCGTGGTCTTCTCTCCGGCGTTGAAGTGCAAAGCGTGGACCTCCGGCGGCGTTTCTTCTCCCCATTGCGAGTTCTCGAAGCTTTTTAGGGCTTCAGTGTGTCGTCCTAGCCGTCATGCCTCCTCCCTAGGGTTTGGGCGGAGCCATCCTTATATAGACACTGCCTCGGACCGCTGTAAAATCCGGAAAAAGCCCTAGTCGCGCAAATCTGACGGGCCGCCACACGACCGTGTGTTTCCACATGGCCAGGCTATGTGCGGCCATGGGGTGGTTGATCTCGCCCATTGGATACGACCGTGTGTAGCCACACACCCTGACCATATCCCACTCTGCGTCTAGCTATAAAATGTCATTCTTTTGCTCCGAAAGTGCTCTTTTTTCACCCGAAATGCTAACCTATACACAAAAGTACAAAAAGCAGACATTCGAACGAGAAAATAGGAAATGCGTGCAAAATAGAGTGACATATGCATGAAAACTAACATAAAACGTAATGAGATGTGAGCAAAAATTACTCCTAAAATCCTATATGTTTTGCTCACATCACTTTCCCAAGACTTAAATCTTTACTTGTCCTCAAGCAAACCTCAGTGCCATGAAATTTAAAAAGACATTGTTCCATACTTAACATGTTAACTAAATTTATCAAGTGTTATTTACAATCAAAGCAAAATAAATATGTTCTAGAAATTCACTAAGTTAGCTCCTCGTGCTCGTGATAAGCGAATCATTCTTAGGGGATGCTCATTCCATGGTGAGTTAAGTCGTCACCCCATAGCTTTGCTAAGGTTTCCTGCTCTTAGGCACTTACCTGTCCAAAGCGAGGGTCGTTCCCTAGATCTAGCATAAAGTCTCAAAGGCATGCTCGGTATTAAGAGAAATTGGTAGGTGTTTCTCCAATAACCTAACTCGGTCTTAAAGGGGCACCTAGCCATTTCCACCAACGACAACTATTTTTTTATTCCTCATAATCTTCTCTCACTCTCTGCATTTTTTTCTTTCCTTTTTTTTTTTGTTTTCTTTTTCATCTTTTTCTCTTTCTCTTTTTTTTTATTTCCCACTGGGATTTTAATTTTTCTAAATGGGCTTACACAATCCGAGCATCTCCAGTAACTAAAATTCTAAACCTAGAGTCACCTATGGATTCTAAAGTACTAGATTACTGAGATGAATCATAACTAAGTATGTACTAGATTATCCCTTTTAGAATGTTTGACATGTGTAAGTGTAAAAATAAAGCTAACTAGTGTAAGTTTAGAACATTCATTAGAGCAAATAAAATAAAATACCACGAGATAAATGAAGTTAAGCTACCTTTGGGAACAACTCATGTAAGCAACTTTTTTAAAAATACTACTGAGGCAGCTTTACAGATAACAAAAACTAAGTACTGCAGGAAACTCAACAACCCATGCAT
Source organism: Wurfbainia villosa (assembly GCA_025175895.1). Taxonomy (NCBI): domain Eukaryota; kingdom Viridiplantae; phylum Streptophyta; class Magnoliopsida; order Zingiberales; family Zingiberaceae; genus Wurfbainia; species Wurfbainia villosa. The sequence goes on along the minus strand of CM046000.1, from coordinate 15,328,354 downwards.
GAATAAATGAATGAAAATACCGGAAAAGAAACTACTGCTAGGAAACAAAAAAAATAAACTTTGGGGTCCTCCACCTAGACTTAAACGAAAATATACCTCTAGTATGGTGGACGAGGTGGAAAGTCTGGGAGCCTCGGTATCTTGGGATCCTAGGAGAACCTGCTACTGAGCCGCTGATGTCACATGTACATGTGGTCGATCTGGGAGCTGGTGGGTGCAGCGGCTACTCGATGCTCCTCCTCCCTGGCCCACTGTGCCTGCTGGGCATGCATGTGCTGCCGCATCTCCTGGAAGTAGGCAGCCTCGTCCTGGCGACGAGCAGCCTCCTCCTAGAAGTATATGCGGGCCTCGTCATAGAACTCCTCATCCCACTGCAAGTTCTCCTGGAAGCCCTAGAACTCCGCCTGTGTGTAGGAGCTCTGCTTCTCCCATCGTTGCCTCTGCGTCTGCTGCTCAGTGTATATGTCGTCAAGGCATGATCAGAACTCTGAGAAATCATAGGCCGATGTACCTGCATCCTGCTCAAAGGTGGAAAAATGTAGTGGTGCAGGTGTAGACTCATGTCGGCGTGGACTAGGTGGGCTCCTATGCATGTATGGACTGGAGGGAGAGTGATGTAAAGGGGGAGAGATGGGTGTCGAAGTGGGTGGTCCCTCATGTGGAGGGGACTCCACTATCAGGTCCAAGCGCCAGTTAGTGCGTATAGTGATGGTGGTATGATCAGGGTCGGGGAGCCTAAGGGCCGTCAGATTTTTTCTTACAAAGCATAAGGAGTGTCCTTCTCTCACAATCATCTTCATGGTCATGCACACTCATAGGTCGATTCTAGGGCTCCCCTCTATACTCTCTAATGCAGTGTAATCGTACCCCATCCTATGGCAAATGTGGGTAAGTAGGCCCCCCACATTAATCTCTCCTCGTGCTGCTTTGCTCATCTTCACTAAGTGTCTGATGAAGTGGGACCTTACATCGATGCTACTCCTTTCTCATAGCATGTCCCAGAGGCAAAACAACTCGCTAGCTCTAACTACACCGTCACTCTCCCCACGACCAAATATAGTACTAGCCATGATGTGGTGGAGGTATCGGAAGACGGGGTTTTGGAGGCGCGACACTTTGGCCCTAGAAGGGTCATAAGCGTGCTCCCCCATCAACTCGGTCCAAAATACCCAAGCGTTGAGGCCAATAGGGATTCTTCTTTCTCCCCCACTCGGCAAGCCAAAGCATGAGTTCCATTGGTGAAGGGTCCACTCATGATCAATATTAAAAATCCTAAAAGTTATCCTACCCTCTTCGCTCTCTCTACCCGTTAAAATTTCTGCCTCTAAGGAACTCAAAAATTCTAGAACTATCCTAGGGTAGGTTGAGTGCCTTATTCTCATCATCTCTTCTCACCCCATTTTTGCAAATAGGGCTTGAATATCACCCAACAACCCTAAAGACTCTAGCAAATCTTCATCTAAGTACCTAGTAGCAGTGAGTTTACGAGTAGAAAGCATATTATATCTATCTCTATGTTCATTATTGTGAAAAAGAAGAGTGGGTAGGGCATTACCCTCCTTCGGAGCTTGAGGGGCGTCTGCTCTCCTTGTTCATTGCTCCGAAGCACCGGATCGAGGTGCTACATGCTTGGTCCTCCTCATCTTTGCTTCTTTTGGCTTCCTTTGAGGTTAAAAGTGCTTCTAGATGGCTGGGAAGACGAAACCACACAGCTAGGGCAAGAGCACTCGAAGCACATGGCGCAAATGGGGTGAAAACACACGGCTCGTCCCTTTTAACCATGCGCGACACGACCGTGTGAAAACACGGGGTCGTGTGCACCTCTGATTGGCACAGCTATTTTTCTCCTCGTTTTGCGTTAGGATCCGAATTTTCTCATACACTTCACCGTATAGGTTAATATGGATTTTATTTTTGCCTAGTAAAGTTTTTTTCTAGTCCTAACTCTAAATGGGATGGAAATCAAAAATAAAATTAAATAAATGCATGCAATACAATCTAAGAGAAATCTAAAACTAAACTTGGGTTGCCTCCCAAGAAGTGCTTTATTTAAGGTCGTTTAGCTCGACCACACTCCACTATCAACTTGGCTCTGGAGGTTCAGTGAACCTCCATTCATCCGTCTCGGGATCTTTATACAAGGCTTCCTTCTTAGCTCTCGCTGGAATCACATACTTCCCCGACGCGGGTTCTTGACTTCCCATTCCAGCAGGCTCAAATTCCATCTTATTGTCTCCCACTTTTAGGGTCAGCTTGTGATTCTTTACATCAATGACCATTCCTGCAGTCGCTAAAAATGGTCGCCCCAGGATAACGGGTATCTTTGGATTCTCTTCCATCTCCATGACCACAAAGTCAGTTGGCAATATGAAGTTTCCCACTTTAACAGGAACATCTTCTAAAATCCCTAATGGGTAGCGGTTTGTGTGGTCAGCTAGTTGTAGTGTCATAGTAGTAAATTTTAAATTTCCTAACCCTAGCTTTTTGCATAAGGTGTAGGGCATAAGACTCACACTTGCTCCCAAGTCATAGAAGGCTATGCTAATCAGTGTCGTCCCTATATAACATGGAATATAGAAGCTCCCTGGATCTTTCAGTTTCTGCGTAGTCTTGTTTCGGAGATAATCGCTTGATTCCTCTGTGAGGGCCACTGTTTCCGATTTTGCGACCTTCCTACGATGCGCCAGAATATCTTTCATGAATCTAGCGAATTGGGGCATTTGATGTAGTGCTTCGAGTATCGGTACCTGTACTGAGATCGACTTCAGCATGTCCAAAAGTTTACCAAACTCAACATCTTTCTTTGCATTCGTCAACCGCTGTGGGAATGGTACAAAAAGGGATGGTTGAGCCCTTGCAGCAGGCTCCCGGTTTGTTTCTCTGACTTTTTCCTTCTCGGTCTCCCCCAGAGGTTCTAGTGTTTCAAGTTCCAGGTCCCCCTTAGCAGTCGATCGGCCTGACATCTCTTTCAGAACCCTCCCGCTTCGCAGCGTTATTGCCTTGCACTGCTCTACCGGATTGATCTCTTCTTTTCCTAGTAGCTTCCCTGGTATCTTGGAGATCTGGTTTGCAATCTTAGCCACTTGAATCTCTAGCGACTTTTGCCTGGTGGCAAGATCCCTTATAGATGACTCTAATCCTTCGATCATCGTATCTGTCTACGAATGTCGTCGCTAAAATTAAATATTCGCCTCCTGTTGCGTTCGAATGAAGTTCTCCAGCATATTCTCCAGACTAGTGTTGGAGTGCGGTGGCTGTCCATTTTCTCCCGGTTGTTGGAACCTCCCCAAGTTATTCTTATAGGGAAAATTTTGGTGGTTCCTCCATCTCGGATGAAAAATGCTAGAGTATGAGTTATTGGGCCTTAGGTCGTAGTCCCCAATCGCATTACAGTGCTCGATCTGCTCTTATGAGGTTCCCTGCCCTTCATAGTGGTCCTCTCGATATGCTGCAGGCCTTGGTTGACCACATTCGGAAGCCCATTGATGGTGGTTCTGGGCCACCTCTTCTATTAGCTCCTCTGCTTCCTCTATGGTCTTGTTCATCAGTGCTCCTCCTGCAGCAGAATCCAAGGATATCTTCATGGCGTATGCGATCCCATTGTAGAAGATGTGGATCACCAGCCACCTCTCCAG